>CM074860.1:48542500-49792500 GCA_037501455.1 Lantana camara | reverse complement strand
AAATCTATGACCTTATTGTAAAGGCGAACAATGTGAAACAAGGATCTGATGGGAATTGAACAGTACTATAGCAACTTACAGAGGCTATGGCGTGAGATTAAAGTCCGGCAATCGAACCATATAGTTCACGAAGAGGATATCGGAACCTTCAATCACCTCAGGTCCGAAACTTGCCTTTTCCAGTTCTTCGCCGGTGTGAATGATACCTACGACGCCAACTGGCGAGAACTCTTGAAAGAGACGCCATTGCCAATGGCCGAGAAAGCTTCATAGGCTATCCGGAGGGAAGCAGCACGACGAGAAATCCTCAATGGCGAATCCCAAACATAATCATCGGCGGTGGTTATCGGGACCGGTCTCATTACTCAAAGCTAAGGATAGAGAGGTTTAATACCGGCGACAGGACATCAAGGGGAAGCCAAACCCAGCTCTGGATGGGAACCGCTACGCCGGGCAACAACACCGCCACGGCGAAGCTACAATGCCGACAAATCACTGGTGAAGTGCGGTTATTGCCAGAGGCTTGGACATAAGAAAGAGGAATGTTATGAGGTAATTAGGTTCTCAGAGGGCTGGCATAGCCAGCGGCGCGAGGGGACGATGCCGGGCTACGGCACAGCAAGAAGGGTGACCGTCGGCGCCAGAGAAGATGGACCAACGGACGAATCGGAGATGGCGACTAATGAGGTAGTCGGCCATCCAAAGAAGAAAGGCGAAAATCCCACAGGAGTGGCAACGGCGTATTTTAGCAAAGGGGGTGAGAAATCAAATTTAGGTATTTTGAACTATGATGCTAAATTCCAGATTTACCCTTCAGAATTTAATTGTGATAACCCCCAAGTATTGTTGGTCCATGTGCTTTAAATAATAGATCAAATGCTTTGCTTCGAAGTATGACAATGAGACAGGTATGCTTAATATTATGGGGAAAGAAAAGGACCCCTGATGGGTCTTTGATTGCGGGGCCACCGACACCATGACATAAGATCGGATAGATTTTGTGGACATCTCTGTTCCTAAGAAAGTAGCTATTCAGAATGCAACCGATGGATTTTCCCCGGTTCAATGGGCAGGGAAAATTGTTCTATCTTCCACTTTAAATTTGAAAAATTATCTTTATGTACCTGACTTGTCTTGTAAATTGCTTTCTATAAGCCATGTCACTAAAGAGTTGAACTATATTGTGTTGATGTATCCTACTTCCTATCTATTACAGGATATTCAGTCAGGGAGAGTGATTGGGCATGGTACTGAAAGTGGGAGTTTGTACTTTGTCGATGAGGTCGCTCAACAAGGAATTGCATTGCTTACTCACGGGATAGTGAAACGTCAGACATGGTTGTGGCAACGACATTTGGGACACCTGTGTTGGGAAAAGACAAAGGAAACGCAGCGAAAATTTAAAATTTTCCCAACTAAACAAGGATCGAATCTTGCAATTCCTATTCCGAAATTCGTAGTGATCAAGAAACTCACTTGGATAGTAGCTTTCTTGACACGTTCTAGCTGCCCAAGAATGCTCTTCGCGTGGCTTAATCCCCAAAAGCTCCTTTGAATCTTTCAAGACTGCACTATAGTAGCCCTCTAGAGAATAGTCCACCAACCACGACCATGATCCGAATAGGGAGGATGCTAGTTCTATATTCGGTGTTTAGGCTCTAGGGTTTAGTGTATAATTATGGAGAAGGAGAAATTGTGTATCATCTCCCTATGGGGTTCTGTAACGCCCCGATTTTCAGACAGTCAGGTACGCTCGACACGTGTGGGTTTCGAGTGTTAGGACTTTATTTATTATTTTCTATTATTTAACTTATACGTGCTATATTAATTTTATAAATTGTGTTTCAACATGATTACTTGAAAATATATGAAATATATGTCAACTTGAGAATTCTTGTATGAATGAAATTTAATTGCTACATGAATTAATTGTCCAAATTGTATAATTTGCATAATTGTCCTTAATTGTTCATTTACATAAATTAGAGGACCAAATTGCACGAAAACCATTGAGGACTAGATTGATCTTTTCCAAACCTTATATCCTCAATTGCGTAATTTATGATACTTGGAGGATTTGATCACAAATATTATATATTTCCCCCAAATATATCACGTTATATGCATCTCTTCTCCAAGCTTCATTCTTCACTTTCATCAAAACATACCATTTGCTTCCTCCTTCACCGAGCCAATCCTCCAAGGAAAGAAAAGGGAATTTCATCCATTTCAAGCTAAAATCTTTGAGGAATTGGAAGTCTTAGGCCATCATCTTCATCATATCTCCATCTTTTCTTCTCCTTCTTTCATTCAAGGTAGGGATGAGCATATATATGATCTCTTGAAATGTATGTGGGAAACTAGGGTTATGATTTAGATGCAATAGCTTGATTACTTGATGTTAGAAGCATGAATACTTGATCATAGTTTGAAATCATGCATGAATTCTTGGAGAATTTGATGATATATGATGGATTTGTGTATGAACTTGGAATTGATGATTTGAGATGATCAAGCATGAAACAAGTGGTTGTATTATGTTTTATTGCACTTTAAGCATGTATATATGTTTCCTCCTATGAATTATAATATATGGAATGGATTATGAGAGTTTTAGGAGCTTTGGGAGCTTGGTCCGTAGCTCCCCTGTTCTTCTCCCCTGTTTTCTGAACCTTCTGTATAACGGGAACGGCCGTTCCCGCCCCCTTTGCAATAGGGGAACAGCCGTTCCCATTGTTTGAATAATGTGTCAGGCGGCGAGGACGGGAACGCCCGTTCCCATTTTGTCTCACAGACGGGAATGACCGTTCCCATCTTCGGGGAGCCCGACAGCGGGAACGGCCATTCCCACTTTGAACTGAAACCTGGAACGGCTGTTCCCAGCTCTCTGGTAGTGCAGAAACTTTCTGCATAAAATTACATTTTCAGCCCCTCGTTCCAATGGCTTATTTGACCCCAAATTGCTATTATATGATTGATTATATGTCGAAACAACATGTTATCATGCTACATTGTGTATTGCTCGATGTCTCGTGTATGATCATGCCGTGCGTCATTCTATGAAGTAATTATCTTGAATTATGGTCTCATGCACGTACATTGTCCCGTTCCTTGTCCAATATTCTCTAGGGCGGAGATTGTCGAGCATGAGCACGTTCACGCATTCACGAGTCGTGTGTCGCCTGTCAGGTGAGGTTTCAATTCTAGTTATATAGAACCCGTATAACCTTTATGTGATATTTCGGCCAAAGGTATTTATATTTATAAGTTCATGAAATCACTTATTATTTCAAGTATGTTAGTGTTCACGAATCAAGCATGCCATGTTCATGAAAGCAAGTACATGTGTTCTCCTGGCCAGGTCCTCCTTAGTGAGGGCGCTGGGCTAGTCTTAGAGCTGGTGGTTGTCCGTCCAACCGCAGGAAGAACAATACCCTATCGTGTACGTGTGTTCTCTTGGCCAGGTCCTTCTTAGTGAGGGCGCTGGACCGGTCTCCAGGCTGGTGGTTGTCCGTCCAACCACAAGAAGAACAAAGCCCTATCGTGTACCTGTGTTCTCCTGGTCAGGTTCTCCTTGCAATTCCTATTCTCAAATTCGTAGTGATCGAATCTTGCAATTCCTATTCTCAAATTCGTAGTGATCCAGAAACTCACTTGGATAGTAGCTTTCTTGACATGTTCTAGCCGCCCAAGAACGCTCTAGACGCGACTTGATCCCCAAAAGCTCCTTCGAATCTTTCAAGACTTCACGATAGTAGCCCTCTAGAGAATAGTCCACCAACCACGGCCACGATCCGAATAGGGAGGATGCTAGTTCTATATTCGGTGTTTAGGCTCTAGGGTTTAGTGTATAATTATGGAGAAGGGAAATTGTGTATCATCTCCCTATGGGGTTCGAACCCCTCTATTTATAGAGCAAGGGTTCGAACCCCACTCCTTGTTGGACAAGGAATTCCAAACTCTTTTGGAAAGGAATTTCTTGCTTGGAGACTAAGTCTCTTACTTTGACCGAAAGTCTTTCCTTTGATCAACTTGGAAAGCAAGATTCTAATCTAACTCTTTTAGATTATTAATTTTACTTTATTTATTTAATAATAAATAACTTGAAGACTAATAATATAATCAATTCATAATTAATTATTTATTAAACTTTATTTCTCCAAATTAGAACTTTAATATTAATTCAAAATTAAATCAAAGTCCATTAAATAATCAACACATTAATTATTTAATGTTTATACACATACGCACACGTGACTACACGTGTCCATAAGGACACGTGTGGCTCACACGTGTGGACCCCACCATTCGCTTAATGATTCGATCAAGTTTAATCGATTCAAGCCTAACCCATATGATCGGGTTGTTGTGTGTGACCCTCTCGGTTCTTAATTCAATTAGCACTGACCCTAATTAATTAATTCTCTAATTAATTAATCAGTCCACAGATCAAACGACCATAGTCTAGCAACAGGTGTTTGACCCCTAGCTGAATAAGAATATCTCGATTCAACAGAACTTTTAAGCCATTGACATATGTGAGATACAATCCTCCTACGTCCCATCTCGCAATCAAGATCTAGGGCAAGGGAATAATTAGAACCTTAATAATCATGATCTTTATGCTAAGTGCATTTCATATCCATTTGATCTCAATCCAAGAAACTCTTTTCTTGATGTCTTGATCCACTGCCTTGGCCAAGGACTCCTAGATGGCATATGAATGACTTATGCAATAAGAGATCATCATCTTGCTAATGCAAGCGTAGGTCCTTTATTGATTCTCATTTACTTTCATGTGCCACTTGTGCAGCCCCAGCATAAGCCTTGAATCAGTTGTCTAAGGCGACACCCTTTAAAGCTTACACCTAAGACCACAGAGTTAGCTCATAAAGTATCAATGGAACCTCAAGTTTAGGGATCACTTAATCACATCAATGACTCGTGTGATATTTCCTAATCTGCAAGTTTCTATTTCCAGATATAGAAACTTCCTTTCCCATTTAGGAATCTTCTCACACGAGGCACCTCAGTGTACCTACTTATAACAAGCAAGCACCCCCATGTATCACGCATGTATCAACTATACACTTTGCACCCCATGAAACAAGGTGGTCCTTCTTAAGGGCGCGATCACACGAGCAAGCCTCGAACGAGTCAGGTTGACACTCCCGCTGTCTTTCGGACTCATCGGCTTGGAGTGATTTCTAATCATGACTTATGTGATATAGGGCTCGCCTCATGAACAACTACACCTAAATGGTTGAGTACTACAAGTCATATTGATTAGGGAGTTCTCACACATGCGCAGTCAAAAGGAAACACACAATCAAACAAGAGCATATAAAGAAGTGTTGCCTTAATTCGTATTATTCAAAGATTGTCTGTGATTTACAAAAGGAAAGTTGTAAAGCTGACTATTGCATCGGCTTTCAGGGCACTATTCCTAACAATCTCCCACTTGCCCGTGAAAGCCATTCAGAAGCTAATCTAAGTCCCATCTTCGCAAGATGACCTTCGAAAGCTTCTCGACTAAGGGGTTTAGTAAGCAGGTCTGCCACGTTCTCTGCTGATGTGACCCTCTCTATTTGCACATCACCTTGTTTGATGATATCACGGATTAGGTGATACTTCCTCATAATGTGCTTGGTTCGTTGGTGAGATCTTGGTTCTCTTGCTTGAGCAACAGCCCCAGTCTTGTCACAAAACACAGTAATGGGGTCTTTCATGCTAGGAACGACATTCAATTCTTGAACGAAGTTTCTAATCTAAACACCTTCCTTAGCTGCATCGTTTGTAGCTAAGTATTCGGCCTCAGTGGTCGAATCTGCAGTGGTCGTCTTCTTCGAACTTTTCCAACTCACTGCTCCGCCGTTAAGGCAGAAAATTTATCCTGACATTGACTTAAAATCATCTAAGTCAGATGCAAAGCTTGCATCGCAGTATCCTCTGATTACTAGATCTTTCTGTCCTCCGTATACTAAGAATAAATCCTTAGTTTCGTAAGTACTTTAGGATATTCTTCACGGCAGTCCAGTGACCTTCTCCAGGGTCTGATTGGAAATGGCTCGTTACACTAAGTGCATAAGCCACATCCGATCGAGTATATAGCATTGCATCCATTATGCTACCTATTGCCGAGGCACAAGGCACATGAGTCATTCTTTTCTTCTCATGGATCATCTTAGGACACATCTTCTTCAAAAGAGATGTTCCTACACTCATGGGAAGAATTTTATTCTTCGTATTCTCCATACTGAATCGTTTCAGTACTTTATCTATGTACATTGATTGTGATAGTCCTATCAATCTCTTAGATCTATCCCTATAGATCTTTATCCCGAGAATGTAGGATGCCTCACCAAGATCTTTCATCTCGAATTGGTTCGAGAACCAAGATTTGGTAACTTTCATGTCATCCTTCGAATTCCCAGTTAGAAGGATGTCATCAACATAAAGTACCAAGAATTGCACTGAAGTCTCCAATTCTTTTCTATACACGTAGGACTCATTCGAATTTTGAATGAAGCCAAACGCTTTGACTGCTTCATCAAAACGAATGTTCCAATTCCTAGAAGCCTGTTTGAATCCGTAGATTGATCTTTGGAGTTTGCAAACCTTTTGCTCACTCCCACTGAATGTGAAACCTATGGGTTGATCCATATAAATGTCTTTATCAATGTCTCCATTGAGAAAGGTAGTTTTCACATCCATTTACCATATCTCATAGTCGTAATGTGCAGCTATGGCAAGCATGATCCTAATGGACTTTTGCATTGCAACTGGTGAGAAGGTTTCATCAAAGTCCACACCGGGCCTTTGAGTGAAGCCTTTTGCAACCGGTCTTGCTTTTTTATAGGCTGCAATGCTTCTATCTACTCCAAGCTTTCTCTTAAAGATCCATTTGCAACCTATGGGTTTAACCCCATCAGACAAATCTTCCAAGGTCCAAACTTGGTTGGAGTACATGGAATCCATTTCGGATTTCATGGCTTGTTTCTACTGTTCAGAATCCGAGTCTGACAGTGCCTCCTCATATGTTAGAGGATCATTATCCTCTTGAGAGGTTTCATAGAAAAAACCATACCATCTCTCCGACTGTCTAGGAGTGCGTTCAGAACGCCTTAGAGGAGGATTTTCACGTGTATAGAAGTTCGTGATTGGTTGTAGGGTATCAGAATGGGGCGTATTCTCTAAATGTGACATGGGAATATCTAGAATTTCTTCGAGTTCTGTGATCTTGCCTTTGTTTTCTTCTAGGAACGATTCCTCAAGAAAAGTTACGTTTCTTGAAACAAAACACCTTTTATTCAGTTTGATCATAGAAGTAGTATCCTATGGATTCCTTAGGATAGCCAACAAAGTAGAATAAGTTAGAACGAGCTTCTAACTTATCTCCCACTGTCCTCTTCACATAAGCAGGACAACCCCAAATTCTTAAGTAAGAATAACTAGGGATTTTGCCATGCCACATTTCATAGGGCGTTTTGGGGACTGACTTAGAAGGAACAAGATTCAAAATCTTGGCTGCACTTTCTAGAGCATAACCCCAGAAAGAAGGTGGTAAGTCAGTTAAACTCATCATGGAACGAACCATATCAAGTAGGGTTCGATTTCTTCTCTCAAAAACTCCATTAAGCTGAGGAGTTCCTGGAGGAGTCCACTAAGAGATAATGCCATTATCTCTGAGATGATTAAGGGATTCTTCTCTAAGATACTCGCCACCTCGATCTGATCGAAGTGTCTTGATCTTGTGACTAGTTTGGTTCTCAACCTCCTTTTGAAATTCTAGGAATTTCTCAAAAGCCTCAGATTTGTACTTCATTAAGTACATATAACCATAACGACTAAAGTCATCAGTGAAGGTTCTGAAGTACTGATGATTGTTTCGAGTGCTTACACGAAGGGGTCCATAAGCATCAGAATGGATCAAATCCAAAGTCTTTGTGGCTCGTTCCACACTTCCTTTAAAAGGAGTTTTGGACATCTTTCCTTTGAGACAGGATTCGCAGGAAGTCAACTGTTTAAGGTCATTTTCAGAGAATGTCCCTAAGGTAGTTAACTTGCTAATTATGTTCTTAGAAATATACCCTAATCTAGCGTGCCTCAAAGATGCTGAGACTTCTCATCTCTCTTACGTTTTGTTTCTCGTTGTATATTCAAATATTACTGTTTTGAGTTAGATAAAGTCCATTGTTTAATGTACCAATATGTATTGAAAAATTATTCTTTTTGAGGAAAAAGTTACCATTCTTAATATTAATTTCATAACCTTCACAATCAAGTATTGGAACTGAAATAATATTATGAATAATGTCTGGTACATAAAGGACTTTATTTAAAACTCAAACAGAATGACCTAAATCTAATCTAATTGTGCCTAAAGCTTGAGCTTCGACCGTTGAGCCGTCCCCAATCTTCAAGACACATTCTCCTCTCTTCAGCTGCCGGACCTCACTTGGCATCTATACATCATTACAGATATGAGATCCACAACCGGTATCAAGTACCCAATAGTTAGAATTAATAGAAAGATTTACTTCAAGGAGAAAAATACCTTTCTTTAGAGTAGCCTTGTACTCTTGGCAGTTTCTCCTCCAATGCCCCGGTTTGCCACAATGGAAGCAAATGTCCTCTTTCTGATCACGTTTCTTCTTTTCGACTTTTCCCTTCGTGATGCCTCCATTGGGCCTAAGGGACTTCTTCTTCTTTTGGGCTTTCTTGCCTTTGCCTTTGGAAGGCTTAGATGAAGATGGAGCAGTGACCATCATAACCTTGTTGTCCTTCTTGATTGTGCATTTAGCAGTCACAAGCTGACTAATCAGCTCCGCTACACTAGCATTTGCATGATTCATGTTGAAGTTAAGGACAAAAGGATTGAATGATGGTGGGAGCGAGGCTACCAACAAATCCACTGAAAGCTCATCCCTCAGTGGCATGTCCATGGAAGCAAGTTTCTCAGTAAGAGCAAGAAACTTGAGTCCATATTCATGGACACTTGTACCTTCCTTCATTCTCAAATGGAACAACTCCTTTGAGGTGTTATACCTTGTAACACGCTCATCAGGGTGGTAAAGTTGCTCTAAGTGGTCGTAAATCTCCCAAGGAATTCCATGGACTCATGTTGTCTTTGCATGTCTGGAGATATGTTAGCAAGCATGAGATAACGGGCTTCGAGATTATCATCCTTCCACTTCTGGATCGCATCCCACTGAGTCCGGGTCGGAGCGTCCCCTTCGGGAACGGGCTCCGTCTCGTAGAGAACATAAGTTCTCTTTTCGGAATCTAGAACGATTTTTAGATTCCTAAGCAATCAGAATAGTTGGGACCAGTTAACTTGTTTGACTCGAGGATCGATACTAGAGGGTTTTTGGTTGCCATTTCAAAACACGTAGAGAATCACAGAATCTACGACCTAAATGAAAAACAGAGAACTAGTGAGCATGCTAAATAATAATGATATACATGAGATTAGGTCTTTAATCTATGTAGCTCCCACTGTTTTTCAAAGATCTATAATTCCCAAAGATCTTAGAGGATACTTGTTATCCCAATGGGTACTAAGATCCTAAGCACTTAACCTTGAACCCACGAGTCGTGGCCATTCTCAATTAAGCCTAAGGTAGGTACAACTTACCAATTCCAACACTGTGGAATTCTTAGTAATGTTTTTGCATCACCTATCTTTCAATATAGACCCACGACTCGTGCGACATCCATATTTACTTAGGGGTTAAGCTAGACCCATCAATCATAAGGTCATGATCAAAACTTAGTTCGAACGACCCACGACTCGCGGCCATCGCCATTGCTAAAATTGATCACCAAATATTGATCATTTAAAATCAATTAGGAAACTAAGAACTAATAGGTTTCACATAGACACCCCACGACTCGTGGCCAGCATCTAGGAATGCATGTAATTTAATTCAAAGTTTGCACCTTGAATTAAACACCTATTTTCGAAAATTAGCTTAATATTATGGGAATTTTCGATGTAACCGGATAGTTGTCCGGTTTGACCTCACCAACATATATGTTATCCAATTTAATTAGTCTTGATTAATGCAAGTACAACTTAAATGCATTTCACACAAACACTTAGCAGATAACATGTCCTAACATGATACTAACATGTGATGATCATGGGTTCTACCTATCTTATGCGTGATATGTGGGAGCCACTCCACAATCACAAGTTCTAACGTACATGCCACATAAAACAATTTAAATCACATAAGGGAGTTGGAAATAAAACGATACCCTATCTATTACAATAATAGAAATCCTCTCTAACACTTTGAGAGGTCTTCACTTATGGCCTCCATCTTGTTACTTGTTGTGTGGATCCATCTTACTCCATGGGCGCATTGTCTCCAAAATGAAAGAAAAAGACCTCACCACCTATCTCTACTCTCAAATTACAATAAAAGAAAAAGACATAATGTAATAAGGCTCAATCTTCATATTTGCCTTAGACAATTACACGGGGCATACCCCGGCCTCAAAAACAGTAATATGGAAACCCACATAATAAACACATAACAGTACGCACATAAGTGAGGCACCGACCCCAATTGAAAAACACAACTATGGGGCTCCAACCCCAATTTCAACCATCCATGTGAATAAATTAAAACATACATAAGACTAAACCCATGATCACCTATCATGCATAAATTGCAAGAATTTAAATTTAACCAATAAATTAAAATTCTCGCTTTAAGCTCTAATAGCTTAAAACACGACATAGATGCAATTCTTGTTCAAGAGCCTTTTCTATAAAACCCGAAAAACAATAAACTAAAAAAAATCCAATTAATTTCTGAAAATTAATAATTTTATTCTTTCAATATTTTCATAAAATAAAGTTTGTAATTTTCCCAAAATTTAAATCGCTCAATTTATCAAAATCCCAATTTAAATAATTATTTTAAAAATAACTTTTAATTTAATAAAACAGATTTTTTCAGAAAAATTAAATCGGGATTGGATTGGACTAAACACGGAAATCAAGATCGCGAAACGAACGGTCCGGAACGGACTGCACGCACGACCGAGACCATACCCGATAGCTGCGAAGCATCACGTGCTCTAGCACTGTGCGCAGCCGACAGCGTGGGCTGCTAGCGCGTGTGTGCATGGCGCGCGAGGCGCTGCTAGCGCGTGTGTGCATGGCGCGCATCCTCGCGCTCGTTGAGCACAGCCGCTGGTTGGGAAGGGCGGGAGTGGCCCGGCAGGCTCCCGCACGGTTGCGGGAGGGGCTTGCGGACATGCCTAGGCGCTGGCAGCCGGCCTCCCGTGCGGTTGTGGGAGGGATGGGCAGACAGTCCCGCGCGGCTGCGGGACTGCTGTGCGGCGATGGCGCGGGCCTGGGCGTGCAACGCCCTAGCACGTCTAGGCTCGTGTTTCGTTACGCGATTTCATGTTTCAGTTAAGAAAAACCAACAACAATCCAAAATTTAAAACACGATTTAAAAATATTTCATCTAATATAATTTCAATCAAATTTTCGAAAATAGTTTTTCAGAAACATTAGGAAAAATACAGTTTCGTATTTCAGGCTTTCAAAAAGAACTCAAGAATACTCAATTCGCATCTAAGTCTAAGAATTTCTACCAAATTCAGAATAATTGAGACGAATCAGAAATAGGCCTTGCAAGGTGGCTATGATACCACTTGTTGGGAAAAGACAAAGGAAATTTAAAATTTTCCCAACTAAGCAAGGATCGAATCTTGCAATTCCTATTCTCAAATTCGTAGTGATCAAGAAACTCACTTGGATAGTAGCTTTCTTGACATGTTCTAGCCGCCCAAGAACGCTCTAGACGCGGCTTGATCCCCAAAAGCTCCTTCGAATCTTTCAAGACTTCACGATAGTAGCCCTCTAGAGAATAGTCCACCAACCACGGCCACGATCCGAATAGGGAGGATGCTAGTTCTATATTCGGTGTTTAGGCTCTAGGGTTTAGTGTATAATTATGGAGAAGGGAAATTGTGTATCATCTCCCTATGGGGTTCGAACCCCTCTATTTATAGAGCAAGGGTTCGAACCCCACTCCTTGTTGGACAAGGAATTCCAAACTCTTTTGGAAAGGGATTTCTTGCTTGGAGACTAAGTCTCTTACTTTGACCAAAAGTCTTTCCTTTGATCAACTTGGAAAGCAATATTCTAATCTAACTCTTTTAGATTATTAATTTTACTTTATTTATTTTATAATAAATAACTTGAAGACTAATAATATAATCAATTCATAATTAATTATTTATTAAACTTTATTTCTCCAAATTAGAACTTTAATATTAATTCAAAATTAAATCAAAGTCCATTAAATAATCAACACATTAATTATTTAATGTTTATACACATACGCACACGTGACTACACGTGTCCATAAGGACACGTGTCATACATGTGTTCCACGCGTGTGGCTCACACGTGTGGACCCCACCATTTGCTTAATGATTCGATCAATTTTAATCGATTCATGCCTTAACCCACGTGACCGGGTTGTTGTGTGTGACCCTCTAGGTTCTTAATTCAATTAGCAGTGAACCTAATTAATTAATTCTCTAATTAATTAATCAGTCCACAGATCAAACGACCATAGTCTAGCAACAGGTGTGATGGTGCAGGAATCTGAGTTTCCTAAATGCAACAACACTTTAAGATTTGTATGAAAAGGGAAAGACCATCACAGGCGTGGGAGCCTCAGGATCTGGGTTTCCTTTTGAGCGTGGGTTCTTCCAGCTAGGATAACACCAAGAGTGCGAAATGTAATGCTACTGTGGTGAGGTTAATGGAAAGCCTGAGAAGACCAGAGGGAATACCCAGAACGATAGAGTGTGTCTGTAGAAGATGACTTCCCTCTGGAGAGTGCATGAGTTCTCCATATTTATATGTTAGGGGTGAGGGTAAAAGGGTAAATTGACCGTGTGGTCCCAAACCTGTGTTGCCCTAACACGTGGCGGCCCGTGAAGGTATGAGAAGGACGTTTCTGAAAAGGAGGCGGCGTGTCAGATGCGTAGTGCGCACTACCTTTGTGTCAGAAGTCATTGGCAAGGGTGACGCGGGAGATGGGCCTAAGATTCTCTCTGCCGAGGTTCGGATCCAACGCAGCGGGGCATGGTCATGCATGAGCGTTGGTGACGCTCGAAGAGTGTATGGATGGCCTCCCCACGATAGACGACCCTTGAGCGCCGAAATACCGAGCATCAAGAATGGGCCCTCGTGTGGGCGTTTCCTTGAGAAGATTCCCCCGAGGGCTGAAATGTGAACGCCAAGCCTGTCGGCCAGGGCCCCTTGTTTGAACAATCGGCCGAGGCCCGATGGCCCAAACTAGTTGGTAAGCGGATGATCTGGGTTAGCCCACGTATCCCTCAATCCGAGCGTATAATCTTCAAGCGCGTTCAAGGTGACACGTAGACGGCTGAGATACGAGCGCGTTTCTGAGTCCCATCATTTTGCCCCCCAAATTCTGTAGTATCGGTCGAGCGTACTGTATAATTTTGCCATGAAGGGCTTTGGATTTTGAATTATCCGAGGGTCAGGCCTCAGCAAGGGATGTGACCTTTTGACTTCTGTAATGGGTACAGTCTGACAACACATTAAATGGTGTCATATCCGCATTTAATGCTAAGTGGGAACGTGGGCGCGTGGACTCCGGTACTCGTGAGGCGGTTACCAAAAGTGGGGGGTTTTCTAGGTGGGAAATGATTGCCATTTGAAATCCTCAGCCTTTGATGGTGTAAATCCTCCTCCATAAATACGGATTTTCAGGATCTGGGAGTCTTTTCCACGCATTCAACTTCCTCTATAGCAATTCGAAAAAGGCAAGAGACTTCTGCGTTTTCTGCAAATCCCGGCAAACTTCTTCTTCAATCTTCTAGGTAAAGAACCCGCAAGCTTTCATTTCTTCTACTAACATTAGATTTAGGCTGTAAGCGAGAGATTTGCTAAGTGTAAGACCTTTTCTGCCACTGAAACCGTCCCAGAATCTTCCATCACCGCCTAAGTTCTTGCGCAGGATTTCGTCTTTAGTGCCCAAAATCCAGATATGGCAGACCATAATGCTGAAGCATTCGTACAGGAATTAGATGAGATGTCAGTGGGGAGTTCATCCCCTCATGGCGATGTCCCCATAGCTGTTCCCCTAATGAGGGCGCGCCCAGATGAAGGAATTCCCATGGCGATCTCGGTGGCCCAGGCTCCGGCTGACGCCGGGGAAGAAGAGGTGGATGCCGCCGTTCAAGGGATGAACCAGCGTGCTCCCGGAGGGATGAACGACCTCTTTGAGGAGATGCACAACGTGATGGAGATGCAGAGACAGGGGGAGAGAGTATTCCCAGTTTTGAACAGCGCTGTGAGACCCCAAGATCACAGGATCACAGTGGCTATGATGGCTCCCGAGGGTGAAACGGGGCCATCCGGGCGTCCATTTGAGGCTGGACCTTCCAGAAGGCGTCAGAGGAGAGGAAGGGAGCCTGCCACTCGAGTAAGGCAAGACAACCGCCATCAGACTGACAGATCTCCGGACGAAATTGAGAGTACTCTGACCCTCGGTGATTTGATACGGAATCATCCTAGGAATGGATTGGCTCTACAAATATCATGCTAAATTAGATTGTTTCAAGAAAGAAATCATCTTAGGGCAAGATGAAAGTTGGATGTCTGAAGACAAAGGATCAATGGCAATGGTTTCTATGACAGAAGTTAAAAAGTTGGTTCAGAAAGGAGCTACAGGATTCATTGCCTATCTCCTCAATAGGATAAAGGATCAACTCAAGGTTGAGGAGGTAGAAGTAGTAAATGAGTTTCTCGACGTATTTCCAGAACATTTAAGCTCGTTACCTCCAGATCGCGAGTTAGAATTCGTAATCGATACAATTCCCGGGGCAGAACCTTTCTCTAAAACCCCATATCGAATGGCTCCAGCCGAACATCAAGAGTTGAGAAAACAACTCGATGAGTTGATTGAATCAAGATATATCCATCCTAGTACATCACCTTGGGGAGCACCCGTGTTGTTTCTAAAGAAGAAAGATGGATCATTACAGATGTGCATCGACGATCGAGAACTTAACCGAATGACCATAAAGAACAAATACCCTCTACCCCATATAGAGGAGTTATTTGATGTCCTTCAAGGATCCCGAGTCTATTCCAAGTTAGATTTAAGGCAAGGGTACTATTAATTAAAGATTAGGGAGGAGGATATCCCTAAAACAACTTTCAATACCCGTTATGGACACTTTGAGTTCATAGTAATGCCCTTTGGATTGACAAACGCCCCAGCTACATTCATGGATATGATGTGTAACATCCCACTCGTCTGGCCGTACAGGTACGCACTTTCAAAAGTGTTTCGTACATGTTTTAATTATTTATATGCCTAATTGATTATTTGAATAATTATTTGTTACACTTTGTTATGTATTTATCGTTTTGACCCCGGTCGGTTCCCCCGTTTGATCCATTAGACCCCGTCTTTGCTCCCCAGTATGTGATTATGTGATTTGCATGAAATATCTTTATTATGAACTTGTCTACGTGCTTGTTTTATGCTTTGTAGTTCGTTTGATACAGTTTTGAACCGTTTTATTTGTTAGGGACCTAAGGGCCTAACTTGTTTTAGCGCGCCTTGTGTTCCGGAAGGCGTAACTTGGGCTCGGGAATTCGGATTTGAATTCCGGAAAAAGAGTCGGACTTTCAACGAAGAATGGAAGCTAGGGAACCTAATTTTGTAATTTTTGAAGCTCGTTTGATCCTCCGAATTTTGCCTGAATTACGTCCCATTTGACAGATTTGCCATATTCGCCCATTTTAATCTTATCCGACCCGTTTCTTATCCGAATCGCCCCATATTTAAACCCATTTGACCCTAACTTAACCCTATTTCATACCATTTCCTCCCCATTTCGGACCCCAGCAAGAAAAAGAAGGAAAAGCAACAGTTCTACCAAGAGAGAAGGAAAAGGGGGAGAACAATATTCATTTAGCCATTTCTTGCTCAATACACATCCGATTCGCCTCAAATACGAAAGGTAAGTCCGGTATATTGTTTTCCTTATTCTCCTCTTTCTTTTGAGTGCTCTTGGCTGAATTTGGTGGAGATTTGATTGAGTTATGGCTTATGTGATGAATAGTAAGGATTTAGGGAGATTTGATGAATTTGGCATGATTTCTCTTGATTCTTGTTGGTTTGATGCACCATTTATGATCTTATGACATCCATTATCAATTATATGAACTCATTTCAGTTAGTAGTTGCATTTAATGAAGGATTCAAGTAATGCTTTGAATGAAAAATGATGAACATGAATGTTTGATCCTTTCTCTTCCATTCCTTGCATGATTGGTTCGGTTTTTGCATGATATATGAACTGAATTTGATGTATAATCATTGTATGATCTCTCCCTTGCATGCTAGAATGGTTTAGGTTAGATTTCGGTTGAGTTCTTATTGCTGTTGCCCTGTTTTTGCTGCTGCTGCTGCGTGTTCTGTCGCGACCGCGACTGGGATTAGTACATTTTCGGTCACGGGCGTGACCCCTTTTTGGCCTGAGTTCGACTTGTTTCCAGCTGTGTGTGCTGAAGGGTCATGGTCGTGGCTGTGACCACCCTTTACCTGTTCGCGACCCCATTTTGGCCAATTTTGTAGTTGTGTCGTTGTGTTTGTTCGTTTTTCGGTTTGTTCGTGTGTTGCTTGTCTTTCCTTGCTCTTATATGATTATTATATGATACTAACTTGCTTTATATCATGTTATGTGATTTGTTATGGATTCATTTCGTGATTTGAGCACTCGTTTGCATGTTATATGATGAAATACGTCAAATATGTCTCTTACGTGACTGCATGCATGAATGATTCATTCATTTAATTCGCATGACATCTTCTTTGCTCTTGTATGATATGAATTATCTTCCTAACATGTTGTATAATATGTTATACATGATATGTGAATTTTATGAATTTATTTGACTTGAATTATGTGATTTACGGCTTGATATGAACTTATACGCACTAAATGTCACCTTGTTACGTTTTATTCGTATCTTTTGCATTCGTTGCCCCTTGAATGAACTTTAAATTTATCAATGCTTTTGATATGCTATTATATGATAAGTTATGATTTTAATTGATGCGTTATGAGTTTAATTTGTTAGTTATTTGTTTGATATTTCGTTATTTGCCACGATATGCCTAAGTATGAAATATATGAAGTGCATTGCATCTTTTGCATCCGTATGTATATGCAGACCGTCTATATGGTTCATGTTTGAGTCTACGTTCGTCCTTTGCTCTTTTTCTTGTTCAGAGCTTCGTTCTTTTGGTGTCGAGGAGGTCCTTTAGGTGTGCTTTGGTTGGTTTATGTTCGGTTGGTTCGACAAGGTGAGGTTTCTTTCTTTTAGTTATTACGACCTACAACCCTTGATGTGATTTAAGCCCGCATATGACTATGTATATGTATAAGTACTTAGATATGTGTTTGATACATATTTTGTGGGATTTTGGCCCTTTTGTTATGAAATATTTGAAAACGCTTCTATATATATGTAAGAGATATTTTCGTTTGTTTGTTCCGAAAAAGAGTTGGTGTATGTGTTTTGAATCCGCGAGTTGTTTTCAAAATTATGTTGGATTTTGAAAATTAAGAACTTTCGAACAATTTGAACAATTAGATGGGCCCCGGAGATTTATGCGAAGGAGACCCGGGATGGTGTGGGCCGTCGGGTAGTCCCTAGTACGGTCTTCAACTTAAGGATCAACCCTGAACCCACTAGGAGGCTTGGTGGGGGAACGAGTCCTCGGGCGTGAGCCTCATAAAACTCACGACCCATACTGTTTGTCCGATGGTCGGGGTTGGCGCCACCCTGCCATCACCCAGAGGAGAGGTATGTTTGTCTGATTCTGAATTATGTTTTGATTTCATTTAAGTTTTGATTTATGAACGGAGTTAGGTGGTCTGAGGCTTGTACTCGCCGAGGCGTGTGTGTGATTTTGAACTCAGCTTGTGAAACGGGAGTGGATTCATAAATAATAAAATTTGGTTGATTTTGGCCTTCGGCCTTAACTCTTTTTCGTTATAATTATTATCACGTGTTAAATGTTTTGGATTTCAAAAACCACGCCCCGGTTCATGAACCTTCTATTTTTGAATATGCTCTGCTCTATGTATACATATGTGTGAGTGTGTTAGTCCCCTCACCAGTCTTTAGGACTGACCCCTCCTCGTTGTTTTCTTTTTCCCCCTTTTTGCTTCGTTGAGTTTGTAGGTACAGGTCGGTGTGTGCTAGGTGGTAATCTTTTGTTTAGTTTGTTCGAGTCCGTCCGTCGAGTCTTTACATCTTTACATCTTCGCATTGGTTTTATGATTAAGATATGTATGAAATTCGTTTAAGTTAGGATTTAGAATTTGAGCTTTGACCCCGGTACGATTTATTTAGCCTTGGATGGACATTTCTGTTTAATTTGTATTAATTCAAGCATGTATGTTTGTATTTGAATCCTGGTGCTTCCGCATTTGATTTTAATTTTGTATGCACAATTTGTTTTAGGGTCTAGTCCACCTAGCTAGTGTGTGGGTTTTTGTTTGTCACCCGTTCGCTGGGGCTTGGTGCGTGTGCGGAGTTTCCATTTCGTTACACGTGCTGGGCTACAGTACGGGGGGTGTAGTGTCTTGCGCTCTGGGGTGCCTAAAGTGGTATCAGAGCTCTCGGTTGCAAAACCGGAGCTCTTGCGTCGTGTCTGGTTTGTCTAGGTTGTTCGGCTTAGGACTTCGTGTTTGTTTGCATTCATAACATTTTATGTGAATTATTCGTATTATTTATCTTAATTGTTCACATGAACATGCACCTATTAATCGACACGCACCTATATTTGTATTGTAGTTTTGAGCTTTTCAGGATGTTTCCACGTCGACATCACTAGGGTCAATCTTCACATCAACATCCTAGTCCGCCTTTCAATGCCGAGGAGTTTATAACCGCTATGTTTCAACAATTCCAAGTGAATCAAGGACAAACTTCATCTACGGGACAACCTATGGATTCGATAGCAACTTTATACCGGGAATTCGAGACCTTTAACCCTTCACAGTTTCGAGGAGGTGATGATATTAGAGTTGAAGAATGGATTTCAGAAATAGAAGGCATATTTAGGGTGTGGCCTTGTAAGCCTCAAAACAAGGCAAGCCTTGTTGCCATACTTCTTCAAGGACAAGCAAAATTGTGGTGGTCAAGAATTACTCAACACTTATAGGCGATAAACGAAGAGGTGACATGGGATATATTTATTCGAGAATTTAAGAAGAAATATACACCGGCTATCCTACAAGATCGAAGAACTGAAGAATTTCTCACCCTCAAACAAGGAAATAAAACGGTTATCGAATAGTTGGAAGAGTTCGAGAGATTAGGTGCCTATGTACCAAATATTTTCAATGAGGATCGGGTGAAGACTAGGTATTTTATGGAAAGCCTCCGAGGCGAATTCAGAGAAGCTTTGATGGAAAGAAGTACGGATACGTGGGACCAAGAAGTGGAGAAAGTGCTACGGATCGAAACTCGGTGGATGGCAAGAAAAAAAGATGAAGAAGAGGCATCGGGACAACCTTTTGGGTCAAGCTCTTGTTCAAATTTGCAAGTGGAAGAAGGATTGATCCAACATGGCAACCGAGCTAAGAAAAGTGACAAGAAACCTAAGTCTCAGAAGACCCCTCGATCAGAGAGGGAATTTCAACCATGCGCCCATTAGGGACTAACCATACATTTGACGGATGTTGGATTAGACTAGGGAGATGCTATGCTTGCGGATCTTCAGAGCATCAGATTTTCGATTGTGATAGTTCGAGGGCTAACAAACAAAGGAGACGGAACCAAAGGTTTCAACTTGGACACCAAAGAGCACCCAGAAATTGAGGTAATTGCATACATGGCATATCATTCACGCATAATTATATCTCGGGAAAACCCACTCTTTGTTTATTTTCTTTCGATTCGTTATTCCTTGTACTTGGCATTGTTGTTTGTGTTGTTTCTTGCGTTTGTTTTTTTATGGGTGTTGCTTTCTTTTGTGGGGAACTCTCTTCTTGAAGAGAGTTAGTGAGTTGAGAGTTCGGGTGTTTGTAAGTTGCAAGGGCCTAGGTTATCGGTAGACTTTTGAAGGCGTCTTCTTCTTCTCCCTCTTCTTGTTGAGGTACGGGATTACCTCAAGGTGTGGGTTGTTTGTTCGGGCTTGGTGCCGTTGTTGGTGGCTCTTGGGAGGTCCGTTCGGGACTCAACGATATTTTCGGGGTGTTGAATTGAAGATTACCCCATCTATATCCTTTGTGGAGGTGGTTGGTTATTCCGGGATGGTGCAACAAGCGTTGTGGCTTACCTTTGGGAAAACCGGGGGTCAAGCCAAGCTTAAAGAGACAAGGGTCATAGTCAGACTTCTCTGGTGTTTCTTTGAAAGTTAGAATTCGTTTCCTGCCCAATAGGGACATCGATGTAGTCGTGATCTTTATCCCAGAATTGAACCTTGCTTTGAGACTCCTGAGTTGTGGGAGTTCAAGACGTAGTTGAAGAGCTCTCAGAAGGTAGTGTCACCCGTACGAGTACTTCTTCGTGGAGTGCTTAGTCCTATCTAGAAAAGATGGGATTTAAGGTGAATTTAAGTTACCGTGAGCTGCACAGGTTAACTGTGGAAGATAAATACCCTTTGCTCGCTTCCAGGCGGGTTCGTGTTTTCCGGAGATCCGTGGTCTGTGCCGAGTTGGGTTTCAATAAGGATATTGCCAACTACGCATTTGAGAAGAAAAACCGAGAATTGCCTTAAAGAACAAGTCTATAGTGTTATCGGGATTCAACAACGGTTTTGTCTTCTTTCGGTAACCATCCCATGACACGGACGTTAGAAGAGGCACGGTTAGAGTGAGATGAGGTGTTTGAAGAGAGTTGCCTTCGATGTTAGCTTTGCTTACCCGAGGGTACTCAAGACTACCTTGCTGTGATCAAGGCACTAAGGAAGGCTTTGGTTGCTCGTGGCTTCCGGAAGAATGTAGTCAACACCTCTTGTAGTGCAAGGTTACAAAATTACCTCACTCTTGGTCCGAGGGTTTGAAGAACCAGTAAAGATGTGCCAGCGCAAGGAAGGACATTACAGACTTCGTGTAACAATGTCTAAAGTGTCATCGGTAACCGGTAGTTTCTCCAACTACTTCTAAATTCTATTTGAAAGTGGGAGCAAATGGCTAAGGACTTCGTGTCCGGTTTACTGAGGCTAAGGAGATCTCGATAAGAATTAAGTGGTAACTCATTTCAATGAGTGGACCTAATTCTCTTGGCTTCGGTGGCTTGGTGAGGCTTTGAGAGCTTCATGGTTCGGCAGAAAACACCTTACCTTAGGACCTGAGGACAGGTCCTTTTGGAGGGGGGAAGTTTGTAACATCCCGCTCGTCCGGCCGTACAGGTATGCACTTTTGAGAGTGTTTCGTACGTGTTTTAATTATTTATATGCCTAATTCATTATTTGAATAATTATTTGTTTCACTTTGTTATGTATTTATTCGTTTTAACCCCAGTTTATTCCCCCGTTTGATCCGTTTGACCCCGTATTTGCTCCAAAGTATGTGATTATATGATATACATGAAATATGTTTATTATGAACTTGTCTATGTGTTTGTTTTATGTTTTGAGTTCGTTTAATACGGTTTTGAACCGTTTTATTTGTTAGGGACATAAGGGCCTAGCTTGTTTTAGCGCGCCTTGTGTTCCGGAAGGCGTAACTTGGGCTCGGGAATTCGGATTCGAATTCCGGAAGAAGCGTCGGACTCGCAATGAAGAATGGAGGCTAGCCAACCTACTTTTTTAATTTTTAAAGCTCGTTTGATCCTCCGAATTTTGCCCAAAATAAGCCCCATTTGACAGATTTGCCATGTTCGCCGTTTTAATCATATCCGACCCGTTTCTTATCCGAATCACCCCATACTTGAACCCATTTGACCCTAACTTAACCTTATTTCATACCATTTCCTCCCTATT
This sequence comes from Lantana camara, assembly GCA_037501455.1. Lineage (NCBI taxonomy): Eukaryota > Viridiplantae > Streptophyta > Magnoliopsida > Lamiales > Verbenaceae > Lantana > Lantana camara. The sequence continues at coordinate 49,770,472 of CM074860.1, read as the reverse complement.
TCAGACCCCAGCAAGAAAAAGAAGGAAAAGCAGCAATTCTACCGAGAGAGAAGGAAAAGTGGGAGAAGACTATTCATTTAGCCATTTCTTGCTCAATACACATCCGATTCGCCTGAAGTTCGAAAGGTAAGTTTGGTATCTTGTTGTAATTCTTCTCTTATTTATTTTGAGTGCTCTTTTGCTGAATTTCCTGGAGATTTGATTGAGTTATTGCTTATGTGATGAATAATAAGGGTTTAGGGAGATTTGATGAATTTGGCATGATTTCTCTTGATTCATGTTGGTTTGATGCACCATTTATGATATTATTACATCCATTATGAATTATATGAACTCATTTCAGTTGGTAGTTGCAATTAATGAAGGATTCAATTAATGCTTTGAATGAAAAATGAAGAACATGAATGTTTGATCCTTTCTCTTCCATTCCTTGCGTGATTGGTTCTTTTTTTACATGATATATGAACTGAATTTGATGTATAATCATTGTATGATCTCTCCCTTGCATGCTAGAATGGTTTAGGTTGGATTCTGGTTGAGTTCTTCCTGCTGTTTCCCTGTTTTTGCTGCTGCTGCCTGTTCGCTCTCGACCGCGACCTGGATTAGTGCATTTCCTATTGCGGGCGTGACCCCGTTTTGGCCTGACTTCAACTTTTTTGCAGCTGTGTGTGTGGACGAGTGGTGGTCACGGCCTTTAGACGTGGGCGCGACCCCATTTTGCCCAACTTTCGAGTTGTGTTTTTTCGTTTTCCTGTTTGTTAGTGTTGCTTGTCTTTTCTTGCTCTTATATTATTATTATATGATACTAACTTGCTTTATATCATGTTATGTGATTTGTTATGGATTCATTTCGTGATTTGAGCATTCGTTTGCATGTTACATGATGAAATACGTCTAATATGTCTCTTACGTGCATGCATGCATGAATGATTCGTTCATTTAATTCGCATGACATCTTCTTTGCTCTTGTATGATATGAATTATCTTCCTAACATGTTGTATGATATGTTATACATGATATGTGAATTTTATGAATTTATTTGACGTGAATTATGTGATTTACGGCTTTGATATGAACTTATATGCACTAAATGTCACCTTGTTGCGTTTTATTCGTATCTTTTGCATTCGTTGCCCCTTGAATGAACTTTAAATTTATAAATGCTCTTGATATGCTATTATATGATAAGTTATGATTTTAATTGATGCGTTATGAGTTTCATTTGTTAATAATTTGTTTGATATTTCGTTATTTGCCTCGATGTGCCTAAGTGTAAATTATATGAAGTGCATTGTATCTTTTGCATCAGTATGCATATGCCGAGCGTCTATATGGTTCATGTTTGAGCCTAAGTTCATCCTTTGCTCTTTGTTTTGTTCAGAGCTTCATTCCTTTGGTGTCGAGGAGGTCCTTTAGGTGTGCTTTTGTTGGTTTCCGTTCGGTTGGTTCGACAAGGTGAGGTTTCTTTTTTTTAGTTATTACGACCTACAAGCCTTGATGTGATTTAAGCCCGCATGTGACTATGTATATGTACAAGTAATTAGATATGTGTTTGATACATATTTTGTGGGAGTTTGGCCCTTTTGTTATGAAATATTTGAAAACGCTTTTATATATATGTAAGAGATTTTTTCGTTTGTTTGTTTCGAAAAAGAGTTGGTCTGTGTGTTTGGAAGCCGCGAGTTGTTTTGAAAATTATGTAGGATTTTGAAAATTAAGAACTTTCGAACAATTTGAACAATTTGAACAGTTAGATGGGCCCCGGAGATTTGTACGAAGGAGACCGGGACGGTGTGGGCCATCGGGTAGTCCCTAGTACGGTCTTCAACTTAAGGATCTACCCTGAACCCACTAGGAGGCTTGGTGGGGGAAGGAGTCCTCGGGCGTGAACGTCATGAAACTCACGACCCATACTGTTTGTCCGATGGTCGGGGTGGTGCTACACTGCCATCACCCGGAGGAGAGGTATGTTTGTCTGATTCTGAATTATGTTTTCATTTGATTTAAGCTTTGATTTATGAACGGAACTAGGTGGTCCGAGGCTCGTACTCGGCGAGTCGTGTCTGTGATTTTGAACTCAATTTGTGAAACTGGAGTGGATTCATAAATACTAAAATTTGGTTGATTTTGGCCTTCGGCCTTAACTCTTTTTCCTTATAATTATTATCACGTGTTAAATGTTTTTTATTGCAAAAACCACGCCCCGGTTCATGAACCTTCTAATTTTGAATATGGTCTGCTCTATGTATACGTATGTGTGAGTGTGTTAGCCCCCTCACCAGTCTTTAAGACTGACCCTCCTTGTAGTTTTCTTTTTCCTCCTTTTTGCTTCGTTGAGTTTGCAGGTGCACGTCGGTGTGTGCTAGGCAGAAGTCTTTTGTTTAGTTTGTTTAAGTCCGTCCATCGAGTCTTTGCATCTTTACATTTCCGCATTGGTTTTATGATTAAGATATGTATGAAATTCATTTAAGTTAGGATTTAGAATTTGAGCTTTGACCCTGGTATGATTTATTTTGCCTTCGATGGTCATTTATGTTTAATTTGTATTAATTCAACCATGTATGTTTGTATTTGAATCCTGGTGCTTCCGCATTTGATTTTGATTTTCTATGCACACTCTGTATTAGGGTCTAGTCCGCCTAGCTAGTGTGTGGGTTTTTGTTTGTCACCCGTTCGCTAGGGCTTGGTGCGTGTGTGGAGTTTCCATTTCATTACACGTGTCGGGCCATAGTGCGGGGGGTGTAGTGCCTTGCGCTCCGGGGTGCTACATGATGCATGGAATATTTCGACCATATCTGGATAAATTCGTGCTCATCTTCATCGATGACATTTTGATATTTTCAAAAAATGCCCAAGGAACATGTTGAATATCTTCGCATAGTGTTAAACACTTTGCGAGATCGTAAGCTATATGCTAAGTTCAGTAAATGTGAGTTCTAGATAGAGAAAGTTGTATTCCTCGGACATGTAATCTCGGGATCAGGTGTTGAAGTAGATCCTTCAAAAGTTGAAGCAATTACAAACTGGAAAACACTAAGAAATCCATCAGAAGTGAGAAGCCTCTTAGGACTTGCAGGCTATTATCGAAGGTTTGTAAAGGACTTCTCCAAGATAGCTGCACCTCTCACAAAGTTAACAAAGAAGGAAAGAAAATTTGAATGGACCAAACGGTGTAAAAAAAGTTTCTAAGAATTAAAGCAACGGTTGACATCTGCATCAGTACTAACGTTACCCGAAGGAAAAGAAGGTTATACTGTTTGTACCGATGCCTCTAAAGAAGGACTAGGTTGTGTACTGATGCAACATGGGAAAGTTATAGTCTATGCCTCGAGAAAACTCAAACCTAAGGAGGAAAATTACCCTACTCATGACTTGGAATTAGCAGCAATTGTATTTGCTCTTACCAAGTGGAGACATTATTTGTACGGGGTTACTTTTGAAGTTTTCACTGATCATAAAAGCCTACGATACCTTTTTACTCAAAAGGAATTGAATATGAGGCAAAGGATATGGATGGAATTTCTAGAAGATTACGATTGTATAATCCAGTACCATCCAGGAAAGGCTAACGTAGTGGCTAACGCTTTAAGTCGAAAGTCAAGCTTAGCGTCACTCTCAGGAAAGCCTTCAAGTAACAGACAAAAATCGATAAATTTAGTTTCAAGGGCTCCGTTAGCAAACTTAGTGGTATTATCACCACTAAATGAGAAAATAAAGGAAGCCCAAGTCCAAGATGAGTGGATTCAAAAATGTCTCCATTCCACAGAAAGGGATCTTGAGGAAAAATTCAAAATAGATGATCAAGGGATCTTGAAATACAAGAATCGGGTCTGCGTGCCTTCTATAATTCGAAAAGAAATATTGGACGAGGCAAACAAAACTCGTTATACGATACATCCTGGAGGGACTAAGATGTATCAAGACCTCAAAAGGCATTTCTGGTGGAACGGTATGAAAAGAGACATAGCCAACTATATCAAGAAATGCCTAACTTGTCAAAGGGTTACAGCAGAACATCAAAGACCTGGAGGATTGTTGCAACTATTACCTATCCCCACTTGGAAATGGGATCAGGTAACCATGGATTTTGTTTATAGATTACCCAAGGTTAAAGGAGGATTTGATGGTATTTGGGTCATCATCGATAGATTAACAAAATCCGCACATTTCTTACCTGTCAAAGCAACCGATAAAGTTAACTCTCTAGCCAAGCTCTATCAAAAGGAGATCATTCGGTTGTATGGAGCACCCGTTAGTATAGTATCAGACAGGGATCCAAAGTTCACCTCCCAACTTTGGCAGAACATTCAAGAAATGATGGGTACTAAACTAAACTTCAGCATGGCAGCACATCCTCAAATGGACGAATAATCTGAAAGAACCATCAGATACTTGGAAGACATGTTGAGGGTCTGTGCCTTAGACTTCCAAGATAATTGGAAGAATTGCCTACCCCTTGTGGAATTTGCATACAACAATAGTTATCAGGCTTCTGTCCAAGCTGCACCTTACTAGGCTTTGTATGGAAGAAAATGTAGATCTCCATTATACTGGGATATGGATGAAGCCAAAGGAGTTAAGAAGAAGAAACCCCAAGATAATACTGCTAAGAGTTGGATAGAAGAAGCAGCAGAAAAGGTTGAGATCATCAAACAAAGAATCAAAGCTGCCCAAGATAGGCAGAAAAGCTATGCTGATAATCGAAGAAGGGACATAGAATTTGCAGTAGGCGAGAAGGTATTCTTGAAATCTTCTCCAAGAAAAGGCTTTATACGAATTGGGAAAGGTGGAAAGTTAAGCCCTCGATATATTGGACCCTTTGAGATACTAGAATGTATCTAGAAGCGTTTATAATCTCGATCCCTATTTATTCACTTCGTGCATTGCATTTTTATGTGATTTATGTGCTCTTATGTGCTATAGTGCTAATTAAAAGTTCGTAAATTTAATTCTTTCCTTTATTAAGTATGTACCTTGAAACTCTTCCCATAGAAATCTTAAAAATCCAGTATTTATTCCTTTCCAGCACCTAAAATCCCTTCATAGGCTTCAAAACCAATTCCTACAATTTTAGGTTGAAATTCCAAAAATGCCCCTAAAGCCCTAGATTTTCCTAAATTTGAATTTATTCCTCGAAACACTTTCTCCTACTCAATACTATAACCAAACAAATCCTCACATTATTTCGAGGATTTTAACATTTTCCGTAAACCATGATTCACATCCTAACTCGAGTAGTATCAAAAACCGTCTAAAAACCCTAGTCACTATTCACACCGTAAAACAACTTCTTATTCGTTCACTTTTTGATATTCAATATTACAGTAAAAACAATCCTTGAATTATTTTATGAATTTTCATACATTTACCAAAACTTTATTCCAACCATAGCATATTTTAAAAATATTTTCCTTTTTAAAAATTATCATTTTATTTTAAATAATTAGCTTTCATTCAATATTCAAAATTATACTTAAAACGTTTCTTGAATTTTTCTCTAAACTATGATAATTTTTCCAACCTTTAAACTTCATCATAGCTTTGTCTATATAATATTATCATGATTTTCATCATCTCTAACGTTCATAACTTGTAAACGAAAAACCTAAACATTCCACATTTATAATCATAACGAAGCTTATTTTTCACTCACTCTTTCATTATTTTTACCACTTCAAGTTCTCGTCTCTCGACTCTTGAATAAATTTTACATTATTTTATATTTATATTATTTACTATAACATCATTCATGACATCACTTTCCTAAAATAACAATTTCTAAGAATATAAAGTTTAGAGGAATGGATCTAATTCTTCCACATCTCTTAAAAGAACTCCATACAATTGTGCAAGTTAGAATTCTTCCACATTTCCTCCATAGTTTCACAACACTTGTGTGACTTGAAAATCTCCACATCTCTAACATACTCTTAGAATTTGCTATAAGACCCCTAATTCCTACCTATAAATACCCTTCAAGAGACCATTTCTAAGTCACAAATCTCTTCACTTCCAACACACAAAACACTCTCTTCTCTCCCCTCACCACTCACGAACCACACTCCCCCAAAACTCTCAAGGTTAGTTTTTTTTTTATGCTTTAATTTATGTTTTATTTTATATTTAAATTATACATTTTAATTTATATTTTATATGCTTTATATTATGTTTAGAAATTCATGATAGGAAATTATGTTTTAGGAATTTATATTTTATAAATTTAGGTTAGGAATTTAAATTGTAAAAATGAATGTTTATTATATAAATTTATTTAAATATGTGTTCATATGTTCATAATTATGTTCTTGAATATTAGAAGAAATGCATGCTTAGGAAATTTAATTAGGAATTATTTTTCATGAGAAATTTATATATTTTTCTACATTATGTCTCAAATTTTATGTTATAAATATGAACATGATCTAGTATGTCTAATATGTTCTATGAATATTCAAATAGACTTAAGAACATGTTATTGATGTTCTTGAAGTATGTATGCGTACCGTGTGCTAGTGTGTATAAGTGTGTGTGTGTGTGATTTTGTGTTTAAAACTGTTTAATCCCCAAAGGTTAAATAGTAACCATTTTTCAATAGTAACTTTGACTTTTAATTTCAAATGAAGAATTTGACTCATAAAATCTTGTACAGATTTCAAATATTAATATAAAATAATATTTTGCAATTTTAAAAATAACTTTTACCTAGAATTTCCAAAAATCTGGGATTAAATAAGGATTTCCAAAATATAACTCTAGCTTAGCAGGATTTCTTGTACATTGGTTATTCAAGTAGTAAGACTTAGTCCTAAGCTGGTAGTAGTACTTTCAGGCAAGGACATAATCGAAGAGTGAAACCCTAAGGATTTTTCCTAATCCGTCAAGACACTCGGTAAGGGTTAAAATATTTTCAACTGGAATCATGATAAAATATTTAATTTATTTTATTGAATTTCTTTTCAAATATTATTATTCCTTTTGGGAAAATTGCTTCATATTAAATTACAATATTGTCCAAAATTCATATATGTAACCGAAAGTACTTAGTACTTTCTCCCGGTAAATATTCTCGTCTTGCAAGTAAAATTAGAGTTTTCTTATGGACCCGGTGTTCTTGGTGGAAGTAGTAGTCCGGGAGGCACGGGCCGAGGTCTACTATTATGTCAGCTGCCAACTAGATCTTGAAGATAGTCTAACCGGAGGTTAGTTATTCCACATCAAGTGACGAGAAAAAGTACATCCCTCCCACAATATTGTTCATCATCACTAGGGTTTGCTCCCCTACGTGACACTAAGGGGTGAAGGCTGGTATTATCGTATTTATTTTATTAAGTACCGACACCTTGATCAGTTTCGTTACTATTTTTCTCGAATTTTAAGGAGTTAAGGTTCGAGAAGCCTAGCTTGCGGGCACTAAATAATTTCTTCAAAATGGTTCATATTTTCTAAAGTATAACTTATATTCCCCCTACTCCTACTGTTTAAAACTAATATGAACCGAATATTATTGTCATATAGTAATTTGTGATTATTTATCATATTTTCAAACCAAGACCTTCTTGGTTAAAAGATTTTACAAAACTTTACTTATAATTATAAACCTCAAACCACCATCACTTAGTCATTTTGACTAACCCTCCTACTCTTTAACTCATGATTTCAGGAATCCACAGATCGACGCCTTAGAGGTATCTTGAAGCTTCAAGGTGTTACATCTTAATTATTCAGGGTTTACCAAGAGTGCATGTACATCTTTTAATAAGCACTCTCGTGTGAATTAAGATCTATCACTGTAAATACTTACTCAACTTAATAATATATGCCCTGTTTAACTCTGGTTATTGCTTCTTTCTAATTGTTTAAGTTTATTTCTCCATTGCATTTAAATTTCATACTCTGGTATTGTATAGTCTTGTCCGTTCGCCGGAGTATTTCTCGAGTGCTAGGTCTCACATCCACTGGGGAAGTACAACGGTGCGGGGTTGTAGTGTTAGGGGCGCTACAGGTTTTATCCCCACGTGATGAAATTTAAGCCCTCAGGCACCCACCCACGTAGGACGCGTCCACAAGGAAAGGTTTCCACCCCCTATTATAAGGCAGGCTTCGTTCTCCTTCCCAACCGATGTGGGATATTACACCTCCTCTCCATCTACATCAAGCTTTTCCCTTGTCCTTTCCCAACAATCATATACCTCGCCATCTAATTGAAAAATGGCGAATTGAGCCTTCTCTTATGTAGTAAACTGTCGGATGCTATAAATTATCTCAATTTGTGTCAAACATCCCTCAGAGACCGCATCATCTATAGAGCCCGAAAACCTTCGGGGATTGTAGTTCAGAAATATTCCATGAGAATCGCGGTGAATAGGTGGAGGTGGTGGTTGTTGCTCAGCTTGTTGTGGTGGGGGAGCTTGAGCTCTTCGATGCTCAACATAGTTAAAGACAGCTTCTATAAAGTGTTACATGTTCAATGGAGGCGGTTATGGTTCTTGTTGTGCTTGTGGAGTAGGAGTACGGTCACGATCATGGTGACGGTCCGGGGATCGATCTTTATGCCTCCGATGAGGCATCCTGTCAAATAAACACTGAAAATGCATGTTATGTTTAGTCCATGTATCAGAGTTCAATTAATTCATCAAAAACCAAGAATTAAAGCACATAAGCACATAAGAGATGTATGAAAACCACATTGATAAGTAGTTCCTAAAGCCATACGACCTAAACTGACTCAACACGGCACGAGAGCCCAGGTTTTGCAACCCTAGGCTCTGATACCACTCAAGGATATTTTACTCGAGTGCAAGGCACCACATCAACCGCACCGAGACCCGACCAGCATATGAAATGGAAAGTCCATGCACGTGCCAAATCCCAACGAACGGGGACACAACACACACGCTATGCTAGGCAGGAGCTAACCCTTAAACCATTCAAGAAGAGATAATATAAAATCAGAGCAAAAACATTAAAGCGGAAGCAATTATTAACATATAACATATACAATGAGCTTCAAGCTACAAAATCAAAGTATATACAAGTGTTGTCAAGTATCAACGCCACATGGCCCATCATAATCAAATACACCCAACATCATAATCGAAATAAATAATAATAATGTGAGTGTATGTGAAACTTAAAGAAAGTGCTAGATAAAATGCAAGACTCAACTGACTCGTATTCCCGCCTAGAACTCCCCGAACCTACACCAAAACAAGTGAAAACAAACCGGGTTCAGTCTAAAGGACACTTGTGGGCATAATATATAATATTGTGGAATTTAAACATATGCATGCAAGCCGTAATCCCGTCCGAAGTTTTATAATAATTTCCCAACTGGGTAAAACAAAGAAAGGCATCAACGGGATTACAACTATCATATTCATTCATTAGGGATATTCATGGTCCGGCGAGTGGGCGTGCATAATCTCCAACTTACACCTTGTGTAATCATACACATTATTCATTCGTTATCACACATAACCTTTTGTGTACATTCATACGATTCTTTCCTAATCATACATATACACCTTTTTCCTCCGGGTGGTGGAGGGGTTTGCAAGGCCCAGTCACCCATTCATTACTGTCGGTGGGGTACATAAATCCCCAAAGGCCTCAACTCCCATTCCCCGTTAATCTCCTAGCGAGGGTCGGTATCACCGTAGTTTTGTTGGAACTAGTGCAAGGGATCACCGTTGGCCCTTGCCTTCCCGGATAGCCACATGCACTAAGTTCCTGGACGCGTGATTTCATTCATGTCTCGCCAAAATCATAACGTATGGTTACATTGAAATCATTTACTTAAAAAGACTCGATATATAAATACACTAATTTGGCTTAAAACTTGTCACATAAGAGCTATATCAGGTCATCATAACTATTAGAAGAGAAACCCACCTTGTTAAAACAAAAGAGGAAGGACAAGACCCTCAAAGACCCCACGTCTCCGACTGGACCAAAATCTGTGCAACAAAAGTGAAGTGAGACTTAAAATGACCATATACGACGCACGACAATGCTATGCACATGATATGAGATGTATAAGAGGTAAAACGATGTCATGAAGTCACATAATCAAGTAATTCGTTCAAGTATATTCAATATATGAAGGTTTCAAGCCCAATCGTTTCATAAGTCATAACAATTCAAGTCATGAATTTCATATAACAATCATAACTTAAATATATCAAGTTTACAATTGTAAAATAGATAAAATAGAGGAATTCAAATCATTAAAGGTATGGATGTGAAATAGATAACCAATTTATTCCATAATTTCAAATAAATCAAACAATATATAATATATCATTCTATCAATTGATATATATATATATATATATATATATATATATATATATTTGTGTACACACACATGCATAACTATATATATTATACATGAGCACATTATGCACTACATAATATATATATGTATATGTACACACATGCATAAACACACAAAGACACAGCACAAACACACAAAAAAAAAAAAAAAAACACAACACAAACACACAAAAACACAGCAGCACTCGGACCCAACCGCGCGGCCTCGAGGGGAAAATAGCTTTGTCCATGCACGGTCGTGCCTAATAATTCACCAATTTTCCTCCAATAACGTAGCTCATGGCGCGGCCTCTCAGGGTAGCAGCACAAATGGAACGCGGCCTCGCGGCTGCTTCTCTTCCAAGAACAAATCGCAGCAGCAGTTGGTCTCGGACAGGGGAAAGGGTAGGGGATGGAGCAGGAAATTCTCAGCAGCAACACCAATACAAACCATTCTCAAGTGCAGCAAAATCATGCCATATACATCACACACAACCGAGCAAAGGTAGGAGTTAACGAAGGCAACATATCCCATGATATAACTTGCAAGAACTTGGAATTCATTAATGGAAACATCAATAATCCTCAAGTACCATGCCAAATCAGTTCATATAAGTAATAACCGATGCCTTAAGTTCATTTATGATGCATCAAATCAAAAGAAATTACAAGAATTCATCCATAAACTCCAAGAATACCTCTAACCCTTACTATTCAATCAAATATTCATATCTCGGAGATACGGCGCCCGGAACCAAAGGTGTGCTAAATGCTCTTTAGCCCCATTTTGGTCCCGTTCAAACAAAATAAATCCAAAACCATGTCAAACAAGTTCGAAATCAAGCGCCGAGCATAATCATAACTCACATAATTCATACATACCAAGTTTTCCCAAAAATTGGAATTGAATTCGAATAAGAAAGGCATGCATTTCATGATTATAGGAACATTTCATTATAAATTCAATTAACAATTAATTTCCAATTTAAAATATTCATGAAAATTTGTAACGAAATAAAAATAATTAAAAATAATTAATTATAATTATAATCATAATAAAAAATTAATTATATAATTAAATAATTTAAAAGCGTAATTAATAAACACATACGTCATACCTGTACGGCCGAAAAGTCGGGGTGTTACAACACAACTAAAAACAAACCGGGTTCAGTCTAAAGGAGACTAGTGGGTAAAAAAAAACAGGGCATCGTATATAAATATCGCAGAATTTAAACACGTTCATGCAAGTCATAATCCCAATTGAGGTTTTTGAAACATTTCCCAAGTGGGTACGCCAAGGAAAGCATCAACGGGATTACAACCATCATATTCATTCATAAGGGTATTCATGGCCCAACGAGTGGGTGTGCATAATCTCCAACCTACACATTGTGTAATCATAATCATTAATTATTAAGTTATCACACACATAATCTTTCGTGCACATTCATACGATTCTTTCATAACCATATATATACACCTTTTCCTCCGCGTGGTGTACGGGTTTCCAAGGCCCGACCACCCATACATTACGGCCAATGGGGTATATGAATCCCTAAAGGCCTCCGCTCCCACACCCTACTAATCTCCTAGCGAGGGCCGGTATCACCGAAGTTTTGTTCGAACTAGTGCAAGGGATCACCGTCGACCCTTGCCTCTCCAGATAGCCACAAGCACTAAGTTCCTGGGCCAGTGTTTTCATACATGTTCTCGCCAAAATCATAAGGTAGGGGATACATAAAAGAAAGGCTTACGTTCGAAGTTATTTACTCTAAAGAGACTCGATTATAAATTATACTAATTTGGCTTAAAACTTTTCACATAAGGAATATATTGGGTCATCATAACTAATAGTAGAGAAACCTACCTTGTAAAGGCAAAAGAAGAAGCATAAGAGTCTCACTGATCGCCCTCGTCTCCGACCGGACCCAAATCTGTGCAAAAGAGGTAGTGTGAGACTCAAAATGACCATATATGATGCACGGCAATGCTATGCACATAATATGAGATGCATAAGAAGTAAATAGATGTCATGAAGTCACATAACCAAGTAATTCGTTCATAACTTCCATAGGCCATAGCAATTCAAGTCATGGGTTTCATAGAACAATTATAACTCAAACATTAACATGTAAACGGTGCGTAAAGGTCATAAACAATACAAAGGAATAATACGGAATGAATAAATGAAGAGCAAAACAAACACTCAAGAAAGCAGGGAGACATGGGGGTGTCACCCTCTTAGTCAAAAAGGTGACACGCCCGTGTCCGAGTACAGGCATGAAAAGGACCAGGGGACACGGGGGGTGTCTCATGCCAAGGCATTTTCATGACACCCCCGTGTCTAAGTACAGACACGAAAGGCAAGAGGGACACGCCCGAGTCTCAAAAAACGACAAGGGTGTGTCCCTGCCCGACAGCAGAACACACAGGGGAAAAAGAGCAACAACTCAGCAAAACACCAACTTCCAAGAATAAACAACAAACAACACCCTAAGGTAAGCTTAAGCATTAAGAATTCATGCAATCCATGCCAAGGAACAAGCTACACCATGAAACATATGCAAAAGATGAGGCCAAGTTCATATTCTTCTATTTTCATTCAAATACAATAATGGCAATTCATTTAATTCCCAACTACCATGCAAGATAAGTCCATACAAATATAAAATCATGCTTTAGGATCAATTAACACTCATAAAACTCCAAGAAAATCCAAAGGAACAAGATTGAATCATCAAAAGTCATATAACCCTTATTATTCATCCTCTTCATCAAACCATGCTCATAACTTGGAGAAATCTTGCAAATCCTAACTTAAAATAACCATAAAGAGAATTATATAACAAATATGGGCTTACCTTCAAGAAATGTTGGAAGATGGTGGTGAGATGTGCTCAAAATCTCAAATGGTGAAGAGTTTTCTTCTTCTTCTTCTCTTTTCTCCTTCTTGGCTGAATTTTTCTTCTCTTGGTAGAGGGTGGTCCAAATGGGGCTGAGTAGAGAGGAGAGTGAGGGGTGTAGCAAGTGGGTATAGGTCTAGGTTTGGTGTTTAGGTGTGTTAGTATAGGTCCGTAAACTCAATAATAGTCAATGGAGGTCGTTTTAGGTACGAGGTGCTTCTTTTAGTTTAAATTCGGGGATTCAAATGGCCATTAGATCCGAATCGTCGATACAAATGCAATGGAGGTGACGGAACTCAATTTCGAGTTCTTGAGCTCAAGTTACGCCACCCGGAACCCAAGGTGCGCTAAATGCTCTTTAGCCCCTTTTCGGTTCCGATCACACAAACGAATCCAAAACTCAAACAAAGACGAACAAAATCATGTAACGAGTATATAAACACGATCATAAGGCATATAATTCACGTATTCCAAGTTTGCACGCAAAACGAAAAGCAATTCGGATTCAAACGAGACACGTAATCATAATCATAAAACAAACATTCAAATTCATATAAGTTCAAAACAATTATTCAAATAAATCTAAAGTAAGACAAGTAACGAATTAAATAAACAAGAATAAAACCAATAAGCAATTAAGTGCGAAAATAATAAACACATACGTCATACCTGTACGGCCGAAAAGTCAGGGCGTTACATATTTATTTTAGGGAAACCTATTTGCTTGCTTTTCTTCTCGTTTGCTTGCTTCTTGATGCTAGTCGTTGTTGTGTTTGTTGCCTTCTTCTTGTGTAAACTCTCTTCTTGGGGGGGGGGGGGGGGGGGAGGTTTGGTAAGGTTGAGTGTCGGGAGTGTTTGGTGAGTTATGAGGGCCAAGCTGGCCGGTGGTTTTGCTTGAAGACGCCTTGTCGAGGTACGGAGCTACCTTAGGCGTGGGTTGGTTGTTCGAGCGCCGTGTCGAGTTGGTGCTTGCTTTTAGGATGTCCATTTGGGGCTCAACGATATTTCTGGTGATAGATTGAAGGCTAGCCCGTTTATATCATCTAAAGAAGTGGTTGGTTATTCCGGGATAGTGCGACAAGCTACGTGGCTTACCTTTAGGTTAACCAAGGGATCGAGTCAAGCTTGAAGAGACAAGGATCGTAGTAAAAATTTCTTGATGTTTTCTTGAAGGTTGGAATTCGTTACCACCCGATAGGGACATTGAAGTTGTTGTGATTCTTATCCCGGAGTTGAACCTTGTCGAAGACTATTGGGAATAGTGCCACAGAAAGCTCTTAGGCTTTGGGACTTTCCCTATATCACAGACAATCTTTGAATAATATACGAATGATTATAATCACAGGCGAACACTTCACCTGTGCATATCTAGAACTCTCCTAATCCGATGAGGCCGTTGAGAACTTTGTTATTATGGGAATGACACATGAAACAAGTTTTTAACTCCATAGGTGAGGATTAGAAACTTCTCCAGGTCAATGAGGCCGACAGACAGTGGGCGTGTCGACTTTGCCTCTGTTGAGACTTGCTTGTGTAGTTATGTCCTTAAGAAGGATCACCCGGTTTCATGGGGTGATAAGTGCATGGATTAATGCATTTATAATATATAAGGGTGATAGTTACAAGAACTTCATCACTGAGAGTGCCCCGCGTGAGAAGATTCCTAAATGGGAAAGGAAGTTTCTTGAAACTTCCAGATTAGGAAATGTCTCACATGTCAATGACGTGAGGAATTAATCCTTAGATTTGAGATTCCACATTGTCTCCTACGAGCTAACTCTGTCATCTTTGATATAGTCTCAAAAGGGTTTCGCCATACAGACACCTGAACCACGGCCTATGTTCGGATTACACAAGTGGCATATGAGAATTGTTGGAATCAATAATGGACCTACACTTGCTGTAGGCAAGATGATTTCTTATTACACAAGTCATTCATGATTCCATCCTAAAATCCTTGCGCAAGGTGGTTAGATCAAGACATCAAGAAAATGGGGTTTTCTTGGATTGAGACCAAATGGAATATGAAGTGAACTTTGTTTTAAGATTAAGGTTAGTAGGGCTCTCTATATTCCCATCCCTAGATCTTAATTGAGAGATACGATGGTAGGAGGATCGTATCCCACATGATGTCATTGACTGAAACGTTCTTTCGAATATACATTCACATTTCATGTAGGGGTTACACACTTGTTGCTAGACTATGGTCGTGTGATCTGTGAGGTAATTAATTAATAAAGTGTATTAATTAATTAGGCTTACTGTTAACTGAAATTGAACCTACAGGGTCACACACAAATACTGGTTTCAAAGGGTATTATGGAAAGATCAAGTAATGGATCGAAACGAGACCACAGTGTAAAGTACACGTGTGGATCGAGAGCATTGTTTGGGACGTGTGATCCATTTGAGAAATTGGATCATGATTTAATTAATTGGAGAATTAATTATCAAGCCCAAATATAATTAATTAGTGAATTAATTATAAAGCCAAGATATAATTAATTGGAGAATTAATTATAAATCTCTATATATAATTAATTGGAGAATTAATTATATAGCCGAAATAAAATTAATTGGAGAATTAATTTTAGCCCGTTAGAATTAATTAGTGAATTAATTCTAAAGTCCTTGATAGAATTAATTGCAGAATTAATTCTAAGTATTTAATTATTTGCTTGTTCTAATTTGATTAGAATAAATAAATAAATAAATATCTTCTATTTTATTATTCTAATAAAGTATTAAGATGAGATATTTAATTATTGCTAGAATAATTAAATATTCCTAAATTAGTTAGGAACGCTTTCTCTAGAAAATAAATATCTTATTTTAGATAAGACATTATTTAATTGGAGAGAAAGAAAAGTAGGAGAAAGGTCAAAGTAGGAGACCATCTCCTACGTGGTACTAGGGTTTCGAACCCTACCTATAAAAGGGCAAGGGGGTTTGATTTTTTTTTTTGTCTTACACGTGATATTGAGATCACATCCAACCTTCATGGAATTTTTGGGATAATTCTCTTACTCTCTTTTCTCGTTTCTAGATTCAAATCATGTTAGTGAGCACGCTAGTACTGTAACATGCGTATTAATTAATACTCTAGAGGATTTCTACTTTGGAATCTCGAAGAATGAATCGTTCAAGAAATGGGGATTCATGGTGCATGAAGAACGTTTAAGGGCGGCTCAAAACGTTTCAAGAAAACTTCAATTGTTGTAAGTTTCTTGAATCCCAACGTTACGATACGAACATTGCATGTCTTTTAGATCTACTTTGTGGAAAAAAATTTTAAACTTCCGCTGCTTTACTCTGCCGTTTTCCAATAAAAACTCCCTAACGGATGGCTTTAGCTTGGTTGTTGGAGTTCAAGGCGTAGTTCGATGAGCTCTTAGAAGGTGGTTTCATCCGTTCGAGTACTTCTTCTGGAATGCTTTAGTCCTATCTAAGAAGAAGACGGGATTTTAGGATGAGTATAAACTACCGTGAGCTGCACAGGTTAACTGTAGAAGATAGATACCCTTTGCTTGCTTCGAGAGTTGTTGTTCTACGTCAGAGTTTTGTTATAGCACCCCGGAGCGAAGAGTACTACATCCTCCACACTATAGCCCGACAGGTGTAAAGAAATAGGAACTCCGCACACGCACCAAGCTACAGCGAACGGGTGACAAACAAAAACACACACACTAGCTAGGCGGTCTAGACCCCAATTCAGAGTGCGCATAAATAACCAAATCAAATGCGGAAGCACCAGGATTTCAAACAATCAAACATTCATGCTCAAACAATTACAAATATACATGATATGCCACTCCAAGGCCATATAAATCATACGAGTTCCATAATCATATACATAATCATACATAATACGAATGTAAAAAAATAAAGATGCAAAAGATCTGAACTAGACTCGAACCACTCAAAAGAAAACCACTACCTAGCTCGAACCGAAACTTGAACCTGCAAACTCAAAGACCCAAAAAGGGAAAAAACAAAACAACGAGGAGGGGTCAGTCCTAAAGACTAGTGAGGGGGCTCACACACTCACACGTACATATACATAAAGCAGAGCATATTCAAAATAGGAATATTCATGAACCGGGGCATGGTTTTTGCGGTCTTTCTTTTGAGTTATTCGAGTCTCTTAGTAGAGTCTTTTCATACCTTGCATCTTTACTTTTCAGTTATGGTATTATGTATAATTATAGATAAGAATATGATCTCGGGATTGATCTTTGATACTTGTACGACTTATTTGGCCCAGGATGGGCATTTATGTATATCTTGTATTAATTCGAGCATGTATATCTGTATGTTTGAAATCCTGGTGCTTTCACATTTGCTTTGGATTTTTATTGTGCACTTTGTATTAGGTTTTAGACTGCCCAGCCTAGGAGAGATTTCGTCTGTCTCCCGTTCGTTATAGCTTGGTGTGTGTGCGGAGTCCCCATTTCGTTACACTTGTCAGGCTATGGTATGGGGGGATGTAGTATTCTGTGCTCCGGGGTGATACATCTTAAAGTGGTATCAGAGCTCTTGGTTGCAAAACCGGAGCTCTTGTGTCGTGTCGGGTCTGTCTCGGTCATTCGCCGTAGGATTATGTGATTTTTTTGCATTCATTCTCACTTTTATATTAATTATTTGTTATAATTTGTATTAATTATTCACATGAACATGCACTAAACCCCCCGCATACATTGATATCAAGGCTGAAGAACGGTTGTCTGAAGAACAAGAAACCGAAGTCTACGAACAACCATGGTTCCAAGGCTCCGAGTCAAGTTCGAGTTGATGCAAGTGAAGGTGAAGGATTGGATTCCGAGTTCAACACTACCACCATGGTGAAAGGTACATTGAGCATTCTTGGCATCTCATCCATGCATATTTATTTTGGGAAAACCCATTTGCTTACTTTTCTTCTCGTTTCCTTGCTTCTCGGTGCTAGGCGTTGTTGTGTTTGTTGCCTTCTTTTTGTGTAAACTCTCTTGTTGGTGGGGAGTTTGGTAAGGTTGAGTGTCGTGAGTGTTTGGAGAGTTGTGAGGGTCGAGCTGCCCGGTGGTTTTGCTTGAAGATGCCTTGTTGAGGTACGGAGCTACCTAAGGCGTGGGTTGGTTGTTCGAGCACCGTGTTAAGTTGATTTATGCACGCTCTATTTGAGGGTCTAGAACTTTTGGCTTAGGTGTGGCTTTTGTTTGTCTCCCGTTCGCTAGTGCTTGGTGCATGTACGGATTCTCCATTTCGTTACACATGCCGGGCCCTAGTGCAGGGGATGTGGTGTCCACCGCTTGGGGTGCTACACTCAGGAATGAGAGTGTAGAGAGGGAGAGAGATGCTTGTCAACATGAGTCTTTGGTGCAAGGAGAAATGAATGAGCTAGAAGGGTATTTATAGGTGTGAAGAAGCCCTTCACCTTGCATTTATAGGACTTAGAAGGGTAGGAGAGCAAACTAACAAGTCTCCCACTTTCACATTCTAAAAGATGCTCTTGTAAAATAAATGGAAAATGGAAAATAAAGGATATTTTGATAATTTAACATTCTAAATACGAGAATGAGTGGCTAGAAAAATACCCAAAGCAATCGGATAAAAATTAGCTTCGAAAAGTCATAAAATAAATCAAGGATCACTTAAGCCCAATATTGACTATGAAACGTTTTATTGATAAAAAGTTAAAAACGTTGGATGAATAGTGTAACAGCCCAAAACAGGGCCTGGATGAAAACATTAAGTTAAGGCAATGGTAAAGCGTTTATAGACCGTGATCCAACTTTTTGAATCCTCATGCATTGCATTCTTACATGAACTTTGTGCTCGTATATGATCTGACATGTTTTAAGGGGGAATTCTTGACCTTTGATACAGTTTACTATTCATAACCCGAGCCTACCTTGTTCATATTGCTACTCGAACCCTAGAGGTTCATCACACATGTTTCCCAATCGTTTGAACTTGTTTCCCGAGCTCAGAGAGTCTTTCTTGAACCATAAGGGTATTTTTGGAACTTACCGACCAAAGTTACTATTCATCAAAAAATGAGCTTTTGATTCTGATACCTTTTCCTACTCAAGTTACAGTCGAATCGATCCTTGAGTTGAGACGAGTCTTTTGATATTATTCTTGGCTTGGAAATCTATTCCGGAACTTTGTTTTATTGAAAATGTTTTCGAAAACCCTAGCTCACTATTTCTTCTACGAACGGTTTTCATTCGGAAAATGTTTTCTCTTCGGATTTGCATTACTTGGGCTATTTCAAGATTTTTGAGATGTTTTACAAGTCTTGATTCAAACCCTAGCTTGAAATTTTGAAGCGTACGTTCGTACGTGAGAATTCACTATTCACTCTATGTTTTCAACTTTTTAACGGTAAAACGTTTTTGAGTCGATTTTGGATTCAAAACGCTTCTCGATTTATTTCTTGAATTTTGGAAACAATCCGGACTTGAAAATCATTCTACAAAGTCGTTTTTCACTCGTGTTGAGTTTCGAGCTCAAAACTTTTATTCACTAAAACTAATGTATCTTTCAAACGGTAAATCCGATTTCGATGAATGAATATGCGTTTCGAAGCTAATTTTCTTGCCTTCGGAATGGTTATACTTCCAGTCACTTATCCTTGAGCCTTGGGCAACGAAATTACAGAAATACCCCCAGCAGCCCCATTTTTAGCTTCATATGCCTAAAGCTTCCAAGAGAATCTATCCAATTTTTGCTCTCCTACCCTTCTCCACATTTTATTTCCAAGGTGAGGGGCTTCTCTTCAACTATAAATAGAGGGCTCATGGCATTTCATTCCTTGCTTAAAGTCTTGTGTTAACAAGCACTCCTCTCTCCCTCCTTTCCCTCTTGGCCGTCGGCCTCCCCTCCCCTTTGCTAGGTTAGTTGCTTTATTTTTATGTTATGTTTAGTTAGTTTGTGTTTTTATGTTATGGTATGTTTATATTATCTTTAGGTTGGGTCTTAGGGTCTTCCCTAAGCCATATAGGATTTTATTTTATGCATTTATTATATAGTTTTCATGATATGTTTTGATAGTTGTTTATATGTTTTAATTGTTTAGTATATGCTTGAATATGTTATAAATTGCTCTAGTATATGCTTTGATCATGTGATATGATTGTTATATTATGAGAATTGATGCATGATTATGGAATTTGAATTATGTTCATGTATGCTTGCTAATGGAATAGTGATTTACAATTAATTATGTCACAACTTGTTACATGTTGATATTGGAATTAAATTGTTACATGTTACATGCCCAAAGGTTCATGATATGAAATGATATGATATGATATATGTTGTGACATGTTGTCACATTGTTATATGCTTCTTGAATTATGAATTGAGCTTATGATATGATTTGGATGAATGGATTAGTGCCTTGATTATGTTATACACTTTAATAGTGTCACATGTTATAACCTAAGATAGAATAGTGTTTCATAACTTGATCTTATGCCTTAATTGGATCTCTTAACTATAGGTCATACCTTTAACCTAGATCACACTTGATTATATTAACATGAACTTGAAACTATAGGTTATAATCAAGATCATAATTTAATTAGTGTCTGTGTGTGTGCATGTCGTGTGTGTGTGTGTGTTCGTGCATGGTGTGTGTGTGTACCGTGTGTGTGTGGGTGTGTGTATAGTAAGGGTTTGACCCGACCCTTTGACCCGACATGTGAATAGTAACCAGTGAATAGTAATCGTGAATAGTAATCTTGAATAGTACTTTTGAATAGTGCTTTTGAATAGTAAAAATGAATTAAAACTTGTGCTTTCTTAATAGATATTTGCACCTAGGGTTTCCATATCCAGGGTCTAAAATGTGTTTTCAAAATGTGTTTTCTTTCGTGGACTTGTTTCTTAACTTAAGGTTTGCGATAGGATTCATAACTTGACTAAAGCTTACTCTGTTATAGTAAGACCATAGTCTAACGTTAAGAGTAACTCACTTTAATGTATTCCTTTGTGTGTTACCTTTCTTGGATACCTTAAATGGTATTACTCTCTTGTGTTACATGTTCTTTACATGTTCCTTGTTCATTGTTTCATGCATTTCTTATGCATCTTGGTTAGTAGTGGGTCTTAGTTCTTAAGCTCACTCTAGTACACCACCTACAGGAATTAAAGTTGAGCACTGGGATCCCCAGGGGACCGCATAATCTGTCTACCTGCCTTTTGTTACTATTAGGTGAGGTGAAGTTAAATGTTTTTCAACTGGAACCACGATTATATTATCGTATCATATGTTTTGAAATTCAAAGCTAAACCTCGTTTTGAACTATCCCTTTTATCGGGACATTCTCTTGAAAGGATCATTCATACTTTAATAGTATACCTTGATCTACAGCACATGTTTTCCAAAGTTCTGCATTCTTGTTCAAAGACAGTTACATGTTTTGCATATGTTTTCAAAGTACAGTTTACAGACAGTTTCATATGTTTTACAGACAGAATCACATGTTTTCAGACAGAATCACATGTTATTTTCAGACAGAATCATATGTTTTACAGACAGCATCATATGTTCCAGTTACAGTTTCACATGTTATTGTTAGCATACTGGAGTGGTACTCTGGTCACTGCTAAATCTTAAATCAAGCATACAGTTTACAGTTTGGGCCCGGCGGTTATGTGTGGAGGTGATGCTCGGGAGGTGAGCGCCAACGACATCACCAATACCGGCCGCCACACTTAGACAATTGACACCGACTTTTAACAGGAGGTTTGTTAAGTCAGGACAATCTGTCTGGGAACGGACAGCAAATCTGTTCCCATTACATGTTTACAGGTCACCTAGGGCTAGCTACCCGAAGTGACAACCAGTGGAGGATGGTGCATGTTTGTATGCGTTGGTAAGAGTTGTTGACCTTGGTCCGATAGTCTACTATGTGCGGAGTTGTTGTTGACCTTGGTCCGATGCTCTACTATATGTGGGGTTATTGTTGATCTTGGTCCGATACTCTACTAAACGTGGAATTATCGTTGATCCTGGTCCGATGTTCTACCGAATCATGTTTTTCTGGAGTAAGGATGGAGGAGCCTAGCTTGCGGGCAAAATTCTGTTTCATAAAGGATGGTTCATATCTGGAAAAGTTCACTTTACCCTTATCCCGTTTTATGAAAGAATTATGAACCATCAACAGCATATGTGTGCGCTTGTGATAGCATTCATGAAAATGTTTTTAATGTTCATTCCTTTACAGCATCACATTCAAAGAGTTTTATCAACCGAACTTGTTTCGAGTTCTTCTTTAAAGCATTGCACTTAACAGTTTCGAATTTTACTTCAAGTTCTTTATTACTCAGTACTTCTTTAAAGTATTCCCTCACTTAGTCCTTTTGACTAATACCTCTCCCGTTTTCTTACCTCGTGGTTTCAGGTCTTGCAGCCGCAGTCTAGAGGTATCTTGAAGCTCTAGATTGTCATTTTTGTTTCTGTCGGGACTTAGTATTACTTCCTTTTGTGTCCTGCATATGTTTTATGGCTGCATCACTTTATGTTTCTGTATATGTTTCTGAATACTTGAGTATCTTTGTTATACTCTTTCTGCTACTCTGTTACCGATATTTGAACTCTGCTGTATCGGTACTTATATGTGAATATGTTATATGTTCTGATATGCCGAGTCTCTCTTACACGATCAATATGTTCTTGCTTGTTACATGCCATCACGCACATGTTTTGAAAAGTTTTAAAATACTCTGATTTTCCGGCTGTATAGCCACATCGTTGTACATGTATAGTTCTGATAGATAGCCGTTCGCTGGAGTATTTCTTGAGTGATGGCTCACACCATTACTTGAGAGGTGCTTCAGTGCGGGGGTTGAGACGCCGCTCTCCTCTTGTTCTGGTACGGGTGGGGGCGTTATAGACCGAGGTGGTATCAGAGCATCGGGTTAAGTAAGAAGAGACTTAACCTAGATTGCTCTCATGTTGCATCGTGGATTGTTCACGCATTGCATCCAGGATCATTCTCATATTGCATCGGGACAGGATATTTAGGGATTGCATGGTTCTGTTATCTGGATTTCATATCTGTGGTATCTTCTGTATAGCTATGGCAGTTCAGCCACACCAGGATCCTAATCAGCAGATGGATGAGGCTTTCTTTGAGCAGTTTGAGGCCCTGCATACTGTGGCAGTTTCTCGCCGTGGAGGCACTCGTTTCTACACTTGGCGTAGGTCTAGGAACAGTGGCAGACCTGGGTATTCCTATCCTAACAGAGTTGTGCACTATCTCGAGTCTGAGAGAGACGGTTACTTTCAGGAGTATCAGAGGACCCGTGAGGTCAGGTTGGAGTCTATGCGCCATCAGGATCAGTCACTGCAGTACCAGATTGATAGGGACATCGCTCGTGAGCATGCTGCAGAGATGACTCATATTGCTGATCAGAGGGCTGCTCGTATTGCTGAGCTGGAGGCAGATCTTATGCAGATGACTATCGATCGCGACACCTCTATGGAGCGTCACCAGAACTACCGTGCCCGCGTGAGAGCTCGCCTGTATGATACCTATCACTTATCCGATGAGCAGGCAGTTGAGGAGGTCGAGGGTCAGGATGTTAGTCAGGCCTCTCAGGAGCCCGAGCCTATGCAGGATCAGTCTGATGGAGGCGATGGAGGGTCTGATGATGATGATGATGGCGGAGATGAGCCAGCAGGACACGGACAGGGTGAGGTCGTTGCCGTTTCTGATGACACCACCAGGGGTTCTTTGGACCACAGTTATCAGGGTTGATTGCTGATAGGAGGTTTTCTGTATATAGTCCTGATGCATATATATCTATCTATGGATGGCGGACGTATAGTCGGGACAGTTCAGGACTGACTTTTGGATGAGGAGATGTATAGGTTTGGTAGATGATCCCCGACTTTTGGCACCACGGATGACGGTTCAGATGACTTGGTACCTACTAGGTTATTTTCAGTAGGGTTGGACGGATTGGTAAGGCCTGTAAGGGAGTCAACTCGATAGTATCGGGTCCTCCCCATTTTGAATTAATACTGTTAACATGTGGCCTGTAGTAAATTTTACCAAACCTTGCACAGTTATAACACTTTCGGCTTTATGTTGGATATCTGTTTACTGCTTTCCATAACTGTCATTGCATGAGTCTTAGAGTTGCTTCAAGATACCATTAGGACCGTTGATAGGATCATGCCTTTTCATTTATTGATAGCATGCTATTATTCTTGATATGTTGGATACGCTTCTGGATATGTTGATCATGTTACAGTTCTTGTTGTTATGACAGTACACGTTCTGTTCCCGTTTTACATGTTGGTCATGTTTTGGGATATGTTATACATGTTTCTGATATGTTGATATGTTACCCGAGCTTCTGTTCTCGTTTACATGTTGTCTGACAATTGTTTCTGATTATATGATATGTTTGGAGATCTCGAATCTTTGCTGACATGTTGTTATGGGAATGTGTTGTTCTCATACTTATGTGTGACTACGTGAGAATGTGAATACGTGGTTACGGATTCTGTGAATCATTATATGTCATGCATCGAATATATGTATCTGAATGCTTATGAATTCAGTAACAACATGCCACCAAGAAGAGCACCCCGGAATCGTGTACCACCACTGCCACCCCAAAGAGATGTCACACCACCCCAAAGAGATGTTACGCCACCCCCTGAACGGTAAGGAACTCCGGGATTAAGGGATGTGCTACGACAATTTATGAGGGCTTGTGCACCGAGAGATAACCCTCCTAATGAAAGGTCATTGGAGAAATTTCTGAGGATGAATCCGCCTAAGTTCTATGGAGAACCGAACGACCTAAAGGCTGAGAACTGGATTACTAGTCTTGAGAAGATTTTCGAGGCTATGGAGATCTACCCAGAGGATCGTAAACGAGTTCGATATGCTACTTTTCTTATGGAAGGAGCTGCATACAATTGGTGGAAGCACGTTCAGCATATGTGGATTGAGAACAACGTTGAGGGAAGTTGGGATGAGTTTATCAGAGAGTTTCAGCAGAAGTATACGCCTCAAGTGACTCGTGATGCACGAGCGGCTGAGTTTATGAGTCTGGTTCAGGGAACTATGAATGTGATGGAGTATGAGGCTAGGTTTGTGAGGCTAATCAAATATGCGCCTCATATTCCGAATGATGAGCGTCGCAAGACCAAGAGGTTTATTGATGGACTGAAGCCCGAACTTCGGTTGGCACTTGCATCTTTGGACATTGAGACCTACAACCAGGCTGTTGATAGAGCTATAAGGGTTGAAGCTGCACACAAGGAGATCAAGATAACTACTGCACGACAAGGACCTTCTAGCCCTAAGCCTTATCAAGGGAATAAGCGACCTTCCGGATCTTTTCCCCAAGGAACTGGAAAGAAGCCAATGGTAACACCACAGCGTCAGCAGCAGAACGCTCCACCAAAACAGCAAGCACAGAAGCAGAAAGCGCCACAGCAGTACCAGAGGGCGCCACAACAGCAGAGAGCACCTCAGCCAGGTCCAGAGGAAATTGTTTGCCGATATTGTCGCCGAACGGGACACACTGAAGAGAACTGTCGCAAGAAAGCTGGACAGTGTTTCGCGTGTGGTTCCCTTGAGCACCAGATGGATAGTTGCCCGCACAAGATCAGGAGATTTGGGGTCCAGGATAAAGGAAAAGGAGTGGTGGGTACGACGAACAAACTGGTGGTCAAAGGCAGAGCTTATACTTTGGATGGTAAGGAGGAGGTTGATCCTTCGTCTGTTGTGGAAGGTATTGTGCACATTCTTAACATGCCAGTTAAGGTCTTGTATGACCCTGGTGCCACGCATTCATTTGTTGCATCTAAATTATGTGCGCATTTACAGTTTCCGCTTGAATACTTGCCATATAAATTTGAAGTGAGTTCTCCTTTGGGAACTTGCCTTGTTACGGATCAAGTATATAAACGCTGCCCTATATGTATTGGTACCCGTTGTTACCCGACGGATCTTATTGAGTTACCGATGACAAGATACGATGTTATACTTGGTATGGATTGGTTGTCTAAGTACCGAGCTAAGTTGGATTGTTACAAGAAAGAGATCATCTTGGAAGAAGATGAAAGTGGGACATCAGAAGGGAAAGTTGAGAAGTTATCAGTGATTTCTTCGATGGAAGCTAAGAAGTTGATTCAGAAAGGAGCTAGTGGATTTGTGGCTTATCTTTTGAATAGACGGAAAGATCAACTTAAGATCGAAGAAGTGGAAGTGGTGAACGAATTCTTAGATGTGTTTCCTGAGTATTTAGATTTGTTACCTCCTGACCGAGAGTTGGAGTTTACGATCGAGACGATATCAGGAGCTGAGACGTACTCGAAGACACCTTATAGAATGGCTCCAGCTGAATTGGATGAACTGAGAAAGCAATTGGACGAGTTGATTGAGTCAGGATATGTTCGACCAAGCACGTCGCCGTGGGGAGCGCCTGTGCTTTTCGTTAAGAAGAAGGATGGATCATTGCGTTTATGCATTGACTATCGGGAGCTGAACAGGATGACAATCAAGAATAAATATCCTCTCCCTCATATCGAAGAGCTGTTCGATATACTTCAAGGATCGAAGGTCTACTCCAAGTTAGATCTTAGACAAGGGTATTATCAATTGAAGATCAGGGAAACAGATATTCCTAAGACTGCTTTCAACAGCCGATATGGACATTATGAGTTTGTAGTAATGCCGTTTGGTTTGACAAACGCACCAGCTGCATTCATGGATATGATGCACCGTATATTCAAGCCGTTTCTCGATAAGTTTTTAGTGATCTTCATCGACGATATTTTGGTATTTTCGAAGACACCGGAGGAACATGTTCAACATCTTCGAATCGTGTTACGCACTTTGCTGGATCACAAGCTATATGCAAAGTTTAGTAAATGTGAGTTCTGGCTTGAGAGAGTTACATTTCTCGGACACATCATATCAGGATCTGGAATCGAAGTAGATCCCTCAAAGATCGAAACAATCATGGATTGGAAGTCACCGAAGAATCCTTCAGAAGTGAGGAGTTTTCTGGGATTAGCTGGTTACTACCGGAGGTTTATCCAAGATTTCTCGAAGATAGCTACACCTCTCACTAAGTTGACAAAGAAAGAAGGGAAGTTTGAATGGACGGAGAAGTGTGAGCAAAGTTTTCAAAGATTGAAGGAGATGCTAACAACTGCACCCGTGTTAACATTACCAGAAGGAAAAGAAGGATACACAGTCTACACCGATGCTTCGAAAGAAGGACTAGGAGGAGTTTTGATGCAGAATGGAAAGGTGATTGCGTATGCATCAAGGAAACTCAAAACGCATGAAGTTAACTACCCGACACATGATTTGGAGTTAGCCGCGATAATTTTTGCTCTTGGAAAGTGGAGACATTACCTGTATGGAGTTACGTTTGAGATCTTTACTGATTATAAGAGCCTGCGATATCTATTCACTCAGAAGGAGTTGAATATGCGACAAAGGAGATGGATGGAATTTCTGGAGGACTACGATTGCATTATTCAGTACCATCCAGGAAAGGCGAATGTTGTAGCAGATGCTCTAAGCAGGAAAGTTCGTTTGGCACAGATTTCTGCCAACCCCGAGACTGATAAAAGAGAAAGAATGGAAGTGATAACTAAAGCTCGAATCGCGAACGTTGTGATGATATCACCTTTGAAAGAACAAGTGCTGGAAGCACAGAAGAACGACGAGTGGATTAAGAAATGTCTCGAATCTAAGGAGAAAGATGATGAGACTAAGTTCAAGGTTGATGAACATGGAATATTGAGGTACAAAGGTCGAGTATGCGTACCAACTGTTTTGAGGAAAGAGATTCTCGACGAAGCGCATAAGACTAAGTACACGATACATCCCGGAGGCACTAAGATGTATCAAGATGTTAAGACGCATTTCTGGTGGAACGGAATGAAGAAAGACATAGCCAACTATGTCAAGAAGTGCTTAACTTGTCAGAAAGTTAAAGCTGAGCACCAGAAACCGAGTGGGAAGTTACAACCATTACCGATTCCGACTTGGAAGTGGGAGCAAATCACGATGGATTTTGTCACTGGATTACCCAAAGTCAGAGGAGGACAAGATAGTATCTGGGTGATCATTGATCGATTGACAAAGTCAGCGCACTTTTTGCCCGTTAAGACAACGGATAAGGTCAGTACGTTGGCAAAGCTGTATCAACAAGAGATTGTTAGATTACATGGAGTCCCGAACAGTATAGTCTCGGATAGAGATCCGAAATTCACGTCGCACTTGTGGAAAGAGATTCAGACTTTAATGGGAACAAAGTTGAACTTCAGTACTGCAGCGCATCCTCAGACGAATGGACAATCAGAAAGGATGATTAAGTACTTGGAAGATATGCTAAGAGCTTGCGCTTTGGACTTCCAGGAAAGTTGGAAAGAGTGTTTACCTCTTGTGGAGTTTGCATACAATAATAGTTATCAAGCTTCTATTAAAGCTGCTCCACATGAAGCTCTGTATGGAAGGAAATGTAGATCCCCGTTATACTGGGATTTGGATGAAGCAAGATGTACTGAGGAAGGACCGATCAGAGTGAATTCAGCTAAATGGACAAGAGAAGCGACGGAGAAGATTCAGATCATTCGCCAGAGAATGAAAGCTGCCCAGGACAGGCAGAAGAGTTATGCTGATCGACGAAGAAGGGATTTGGAATTCACAGTGGGCGAAAAGGTATTTCTGAAGGCATCGCCAAGAAAAGGGTTTTCCCGAATTGGAAAAGGAGGAAAGTTAAACCCGAGATATGTTGGACCGTATGAGATACTGGAGAGAGTCGGACCGACTGCTTATAGATTGGATTTGCCTGTAGGTCTAACAGGAATCCACAACGTATTTCATGTATCTTAGCTTCGCAAGTGTTTCTTCTCTTCCACTTTGGCCAATATGAGTTCACCTCTCGGATGAGACAGAGGTTGTACCGGTAGAGGAGATAACATTGGAACCGGATCTGACTTATGTTTTGAAGCCCGTTAAGATTCTAGACAGGAAGTTGCAAGAGCTGAGGAATAGGAAAATTCCTTTAGTTAAAGTCCTTTGGAAGGGACATGAGACAGAAGAGGCAACCTGGGAGACAGAAGAGAAAATGCAGAAGCATCACCCTGAGTTGTTTGCAGTTACAGCGGAAGAATCTGAGGACAAATTCTCTTTAAGGAGGGGTGATTGTAACAGCCCAAAACAGGGCCTGGATGAAAACAGTAAGTTAAGGCAGTGGTAAAGCGTTTATAGACCGTGATCCAACTTTTTGAATCCTCATGCATTGCATTCTTACATGAACTTTGTGCTCGTATATGATCTGACATGTTTTAAAGGGGAATTCTTGACCTTTGATATAGTTTACTATTCATAACCCGAGCCTACCTTGTTCATATTGCTACTCGAACCCTAGAGGTTCATCACACATGTTTTCCAATCGTTTGAACTTGTTTCCCGAGCTCAGAGAGTCTTTCTTGAACCATAAGGGTATTTTTGGAACTTACCGACCAAAGTTACTATTCATCAGAAAATGAGCTTTTGATTCTGATACCTTTTCCTACTCAAGTTACAGTCGAATCGATCCTTGAGTCGAGACGAGTCTTTTGATATTATTCTTGGCTTGGAAATCTATTCCGGAACTTTGTTTTATTGAAAATGTTTTCGAAAACCCTAGTTCACTATTTCTTCTACGAACGGTTTTCATTCGGAAAATGTTTTCTCTTCGAATTTGCATTACTTGAGCTATTTCAAGATTTTTGAGATGTTTTACAACTCTTGATTCAAACCCTAGCTTGAAATTTTGAAGCGTACGTTCGTACGTGAGAATTCACTATTCACTCTACGTTTTCAACTTTTTAACGGTAAAACGTTTTTTAGTCGATTTTGGATTCAAAACGCTTCTCGATTTATTTCTTGAATTTTGGAAACAATCCGGACTTGAAAATCATTCTACAAAGTCGTTTTTCACTCGTGTTGAGTTTCGAGCTCAAAACTTTTATTCACTAAAACTAATGTATCTTTCAAACGGTAAATCCGATTTCAATGAATGAATATGCGTTTCGAAGCTAATTTTCTTGCCGTCCGAATGGTTATACTTCCAGTCACTTATCCTCGAGCCTTGGGCAACAAAATTACAGAAATACCCCCAGCAGCCCCATTTTTAGCTTCATATGCCTAAAGCTTCCAAGAGAATCTATCCAATTTTTGCTCTCCTACCCTTCTCCACATTTTATTTCCAAGGTGAGGGGCTTCTCTTCAACTATAAATAGAGGGCTCATGGCATTTCATTCCTTGCTCAAAGTCTTGTGTTAACAAGCACTCCTCTCTCCCTCCTTTCCCTCTTGGCCGTCGGCCTCCCCTCCCCTTTGCTAGGTTAGTTGCTTTATTTTTATGTTATGTTTAGTTAGTTTGTGTTTTTATGTTATGGTATGTTTATATTATGTTTAGGTTGGGTCTTAGGGTCTTCCCTAAGCCATATAGGATTTTATTTTATGCATTTATTATATAGTTTTCATGATATCTTTTGATAGTTGTTTATATGTTTTAATTGTCTAGTATATGCTTGAATATGTTATAAATTGCTCTAGTATATGCTTTGATCATGTGATATGATTGTTATATTATGAGAATTGATGCATGATTATGGAATTTGAATTATGTTCATGCATGCTTGCTAATGGAATAGTGATTTACAATTAATTATGTCACAACTTGTTACATGTTGATATTGGAATTAAATTGTTACATGTTACATGCCCAAAGGTTCATGATATGATATGATATATGTTGTGACATGTTGTCACATTGTTATATGCTTCTTGAATTATGAATTGAGCTTATGATATGATTTGGATGAATGGATTAGTGCCTTGATTATGTTATACACTTTAATAGTGTCAAATGTTATAACCTAAGATAGAATAGTGTTTCATAACTTGATCTTATGCCTTAATTGGATCTCTTAACTATAGGTCATACCTTTAACCTAGATCACACTTGATTATATTAACATGAACTTGAAACTATAGGTTATAATCAAGATCATAATTTAATTAGGGTGTGTGTGTGTGTGCATGTCGTGTGTGTGTGTGTGTTCGTGCATGGTGTGTGTGTGTACCGTGTGTGTGTGGGTGTGTGTATAGTAAGGGTTTGACCCGACCCTTTGACCCGACATGTGAATAGTAACCAGTGAATAGTAATCGTGAATAGTAATCTTGAATAGTAATCTTGAATAGTGCTTTTGAATAGTAAAAATGAATTAAAACTTGTGCTTTCTTAATAGATATTTGCACCTAGGGTTTCCATATCCAGGGTCTAAAATGTGTTTTCAAAATGTGTTTTCTTTCGTGGACTTGTTTCTTAACTTAAGGTTTGCGATAGGATTCATAACTTGACTAAAGCTTACTCTGTTATAGTAAGACCATAGTCTAACGTTAAGAGTAACTCACTTTAATGTATTCCTTTGTGTGTTACCTTTCTTGGATACCTTAAATGGTATTACTCTCTTGTGTTACATGTTCTTTACATGTTCCTTGTTCATTGTTTCATGCATTTCTTATGCATCTTGGTTAGTAGTGGGTCTTAGTTCTTAAGCTCACTCTAGTACACCACCTACAGGAATTAAAGTTGAGCACTGGGATCCCCAGGGGACCGCATAATCTGTCTACCTGCCTTTTGTTACTATTAGGTGAGGTGAAGTTAAATGTTTTTCAACTGGAACCACGATTATATTATCGTATCATATGTTTTGAAATTCAAAGCTAAACCTCGTTTTGAACTATCCCTTTTATCGGGACATTCTCTTGAAAGGATCATTCATACTTTAATAGTATACCTTGATCTACAGCACATGTTTTCCAAAGTTCTGCATTCTTGTTCAAAGACAGTTACATGTTTTGCATATGTTTTCAAAGTACAGTTTACAGACAGTTTCATATGTTTTACAGACAGAATCACATGTTTTCAGACAGAATCACATGTTATTTTCAGACAGAATCATATGTTTTACAGACAGCATCATATGTTCCAGTTACAGTTTCACATGTTATTGTTAGCATACTGGAGTGGTACTCTGGTCACTGCTAAATCTTAAATGCAAGCATACAGTTTACAGTTTGGGCCCGGCGGTTATGTGTGGAGGTGATGCTCGGGAGGTGAGCGCCAACGACATCACCAATACCGGCCGCCACACTTAGACAATTGACACCGACTTTTAACAGGAGGTTTGTTAAGTCAGGACAATCTGTCTGGGAACGGACAGCAAATCTGTTCCCATTACATGTTTACAGGTCGCCTAGGGCTAGCTACCCTAAGTGACAACCGGTGGAGGATGGTGCATGTTTGTATGCGTTGGAAAGAGTTGTTGTTGACCTTGGTCCGATAGTCTACTATGTGCGGAGTTGTTGTTGACCTTGGTCCGATGCTCTACTATATGTGGGGTTATTGTTGATCTTGGTCCGATACTCTACTAAACGTAGAATTATCGTTGATCCTGGTCCGATGTTCTACCGAATCATGTTTTTCTGGAGTAAGGATGGAGGAGCCTAGCTTGCGGGCAAAATTCTGTTTCATAAAGGATGGTTCATATCTGGAAAAGTTCACTTTACCCTTATCCCGTTTTATGAAAGAATTATGAACCATCAACAGCATATGTGTGCGCGTATGAAGCATGAAAATGTTTTTAACGTGCATTCTTTTACAGCATCACATTCAAAGAGTTTTATCAACCGAACTTGTTTCGAGTTCTTCTTTAAAGTATTGCACTTAACAGTTTCGAATTTTACTTCAACTTCTTTATTACTCAGTACTTCTTTAAAGTATTCCCTCACTTAGTCCTTTTGACTAATACCTCTCCCGTTTTCTTGCCTCGTGGTTTCAGGTCTTGCAGCCGCAGTCTAGAGGTATCTTGAAGCTCTAGATTGTCATTTTTGTTTCTGCCGGGACTTAGTATTACTTCCTTTTGTGTCCTGCATATGTTTTATGGCTGCATCACTTTATGTTTCTGTATATGTTTCTGAATACTTGAGTATCTTTGTTATACTCTTTGTAACGCCCCGACTTTTCAGACGTAAAGGTACGACGTATGTGCTTACCAATTTACGCGAATTATTTGTTTTACGTGTTTTATATTTAAGCTTATTATAAATTGTTATTATTTTATTTTATTATATTTTATTTTAATTATTATTATTATTTTAATATATTACGTAATATAAGTATATATAAATATATATATACGTTTATTTATTTTATTATTAAATTAATGATTATGCTAATTATGTATTATGTTAATTAATCATGCTTTAATTAATTAATTACGTTAATATTAATTTAATTTATTTAATATTAGAATTAATTCTTTTTATTTAAATTTTATGCATGGCATTTATAGTTTATGCATGACCTTGCATGAATTTGTACATGTTGTTCATTTTGTGCATTGTTCTTATATGAAATGATATCGAAACGTCGTGCAATTGTAATATGTCGTAAATATATGTGTTATGAACATGCCTTTATGCTCGGTTTAAGTTTTCGGATTTATTTGATATGCTTACGAATTTAATTTGATTCGAGGAACCAAAACGGGGGCTAAAGAGCACTTAGCGTACCCTTGGTTCCGAATTTAATATCTTGAGCTAGGAAACTCGGATTCGAGTTTCGTCAACTTCGCTGAACTCGTAACGAAAATTCGAGTTTATAAACTTAGCCACATATTTTTCCAGAATCATTCGAACCTACGAAATTTAACCGAAACATGCAACGGGAACTCAATCTGCCACCTTTTACCAAATAAATCATAACTTATTCATTTGTTGACCAAATTAACCATGGTTTAAGTTTTTGGAACCCTAACTCAACCCTTTATTCAGCCTTTAATCCCCTAAACCGAGATAACCTTTCTCACTTAGATCAAATTGGCCAAACATCCTCTGTTTTCCAGAAATCCCGTAGCTCAAGCCTATCCTTGGAGATTCAAGCTCAAATCTCTTCCAAACCTCCATTAATCCACAAGGTAAGCTTGGATATGTTATGTACATTCAATATGAGTCATTTTCATTCGTTCATCCCTAAATTTGAGCAAGGTTTCATGAATTTTTGACAGATTGAAAATATACTTAGGTTTTGGGCATTTGTTTGATCTCTTTCAATTCATGAGCTTTTTGAATGATTCCAAGCACGAGAATGATTGTTTTGATCTCCTCTCTACATTTATGGTGATGTATTAGCTGGTACTTGAAGCATTCATGAGCTACCATTAATGAACCCTTGAAGTTATAGCTTGAAATGAACACCCTTGCCTTCACCTCACGTTTGATTCTTCTTGGAGCTGATTTGATTGTTGTTTTGGAGTATTTCTGATGCATATTTGATGCCTAGCCTTAACTGATCTTGTGGGATTGGATTGGTTGTTTGTACTCTGTTTTTTTTCCTCTCCAGTTCTGCGTCAGGGCAGTTTCACGCAGGTCGCGCCCGCGACCTTATTTCCCTTAATTTCAGTCGCGCCCACGACTGAACAGTAGGCTGTTCACGTATTCTGTTAATTGCTCAAAAATTCCGAAAAATCCTGGTAGCGGTCGCTACCATTTCGGGAAGGAAAGGGGTCGCGGCCGCGACCCCTGTTTTCTGCCGAAAGTCTGCTGTTGCTGCGTCTGATCTTCTTCTTCATTCTTTTCCTTTTCTTTCTCTTCTCCTGCTGCTGCTCCTTCCTTCTTGGTGTTGCTAGGAGTGTGTGTGTGTTGTGTAGCTGTTGTTGCTGTTATTCCTTGTGTGTGTGCGTGAGTATATATATATATATATATATATATATATATATATATATGCAGGAGTGTGTGCGTGTGTGTATAAGTATATGCATGAAAATGGGGGCATTGTTTGTGCATGCATGTGTGCATGAGTGTTGAGTGCACGAGTGTGTGTGATTATGCATGTATATATTTATGTAATTTACATGCATATATGTAATATATATATATTAGATTAAGTCATGCATGCATGTATTTATGTAATTTATATGTATATACGTATGATATATAAATATATGTATATATATGTATATATATATAATTAGTATATATTATATTTATTATATGTTATTTTAAATATTATTTGATTTAATTCAATTTTAGAATTAGTTGATTTCTATTTTGCGTATTTAAATTACCGACTATTGTTTGAACGTTTTATTTCTTTTATTCCTAATTGAAAATATGAATGTTAAGTGTTATGAACATTAAATGGAATTTTAGATTAAATTAATAGGAATTATGAATTTATGAATTTGAATTAAATATATGAACGAATGGTTCGATTATACGTTTTAAATTCCTTAATAGTGCACATGAACATTTTTATGATATAACATGATCCTTTATGCATTCATGTCATATTCACTTCATTGCCGAGCGTCATATGTGGTTATTGAGTCTCATACCTTTCTTTTGTACAGATTTGGGTTCGGTCGGAGACGTAGGCGAGCCTTGAGACGCTTGTGTCGATCTTTTGTTTGAAAGGTGGGTTTTTCTTCTATTAGATATGAATTGACCGATATATTTCCCTATGTGACAAGTTTTAAGCCAAAACAATATGATTATACATATATATTGAGTCTTTTCTCGAGTAAATGATTTCAAACGTATAACCTTTCCTTTATGCACACCTACCTTATGTTTTGGCGAGATTGCATGTATGATATGATCACGGGCCACGGAGCTTAGTGTATTGTGGGGAGCCGGGGAGGCAAGGGCCGACGGTGAACCCTTGCACTAGTTCCAACCATTTTACGTCGAAACGGATCTCGTTAGGAGTTTTGACGAGAAAACGCTAGTCGGGCTATTGAGGATTCATGTACCTCACTAGCCATTATGTATGAGGTGGTCGAGTCTTGCAAACTCGCCCACCACTGGAGGAAGAAGGTGTATATGAATGATTATGATCATTATGTATG
Source organism: Lantana camara (assembly GCA_037501455.1). Lineage (NCBI taxonomy): Eukaryota > Viridiplantae > Streptophyta > Magnoliopsida > Lamiales > Verbenaceae > Lantana > Lantana camara. Next base: position 49,734,313 of record CM074860.1, on the reverse strand, counting down.
TGCACATATGTTATGTATGAAAACTTATGAATTTATGAATATGATTACACGAGGAGAAGGTTGGAGATGATGCACGCCCACTCGCCGGGCCTTAAACCTTATGTTAATTATGAATAAAAATGATAGTCGTAATCCCATTGATGTTTTCTTTGTTTTGCCGCTAGGAAATTGCTTATCAAACTTCTATGGGATTAGGGCTTGCATGTATATGTTTCAATTCTGCGATATTTATACTTATGCCCCGCTTTTGTACCCACCAGTCTCTTTTAGACTGAACCCGGTTTGTTTTCAGTTGTTTTGTGCAGGCATAGGAGTGCTAGGCGGGAATACAAGGCATCTAGGTTTTTACATTGTTGTTTAGCACTTCATTTTGGTCTCATACTCTTATTACCATTCTGTATATGATTTTGATATGGAGCGTTATGATATTGTAGGCCGTGTGGCCTTGAATACTTGAATACTTGAATACTTTTGTATATCTATTTTTGGAGCTTGGTGGCTCATCGTATATATTATATGTGGTTCTTGCTTCCGCGTTTTACTTTAGCTCTGATTTGACATTGTCTTGAGATTGAATGGTTTAAGGGTTAGTCCCGCCTAGCATAGCGTGTGTGTTGTGTCCCCGTTCGCCGTGGATTTGGCACGTGTATGGACTTCCATTTCATATACGGGTTGGGTCTTGGTGCGGGGGATGTGGTAACTTACGCTCGGGTGCTACACTCTTTCTGCTACTCTGTTACCGATATTTTGAACTCTGCTGTATCGGTACTTATATGTGAATATGTTATATGTTCTGATATGCCGAGTCTCTCTTACACGATCAATATGGTCTTGCTTGTTACATGCCATCACGCACATGTTTTGAAAAGTTTTAAAATACTCTGATTTTCCGCTGCATAGCCACATCGTTGTACATGTATAGTTCTGATAGATAGCCGTTCGCTGGAGTATTTCTTGAGTGATGGCTCACACCATTACTTGAGAGGTGCTTCAGTGCGGGGGTTGAGACGCCGCTCTCCTCTTGTTCTGGTACGGGTGGGGGCGTTACAAATAGTAAACTCATTTTGAAAACGTTTTCTTTAAAAACCAAGCTAGGACTTGAATTAAGAGGTATAATATATCCAAATGTTTTGAAATAAATCAAGGAGTGTTTTGACTGTAAATTTGAAGAGTAAAAGTTCTCCGAACGAAAAACTGTTCGTTGTAGGAATAGTAAGTAGGGCTTTTCGTAAATGTTTCCTTTAAAATAAAATCCGAAATACATTTTGAAGTTAAGAATGATACCAATAGACTCGTATCGACACAAGGATCGATTTGACTATAAACTTGAGTAGCAAAAGGTGTCTTCATCAAAAACTCATTTCAAGGATAAATAGTAACTTTTGACGGTAAGTTTCTAAAATGCCCTTGTGGTTCAAGAAAGGATTCTGAAGATTGGAAAACATGTTCAAACGATTGGAAAACATGAGTTATGAACCTCTAGGTTCGAGTGACAAGATTGGCAAAGTAGGCTCAGAAAATGAATAGTAAACTAGGCTAGAGGTAGAGAATTCCCCCTTAAAACACTGTAAGTCACATATAAACACATTATTCACGTATGAATGCAATGCATGAAGGTTTATAAAATTGGATCGGGGTGTATAAATGCTTTACCACTGCCCTCAACTTATCGTTTTTAATCAGGCTATGTTTCGAACGGTTACAATGTCACCAAGGTGCAGTTAGCCCACGTGGCAGTTAAAAGTAAGATCATACCTCTGGATGAGAATAAGCTAACCTCCTAAAGGAATTCATTAAAGTTGTTATCACACATAGGGGTGAACACGGTCAGGCACGGGCGGATTTATAAGTAAAATGTTACCCGACCCGAAATATGCGTGTAACGCCCCGACTTTTCAGTCGTACAAGTATGATTTATGTGATAACTATTTACGCATTTAAATTAATTTAATTATGCATTTATATATTCTATTCTTATTTTAAATTATTAATTCTTTGAATATATGAATTTATTAATATGAATTTCTATGACATCTTGAACGTTATGCTTTTATGTGACTTGATCGCGTGCCATTTCTATATGATTTGATTTTTGGTTTTTGTGTAAATTTAGTATGTTGTAGATTTATGTGTTATGAACATGTTTATATGCTCATTTTATGTTTTCGATCTCGTTTGATGTGGTTTTGAATTTTATTTTGGAGACGGGACCGAAATGGGGGTTAAAGGGCATCTAGCGTACCTCCGGTTCCGGGCGGCATATCTTGAGCTCGGGAGCTCGAATTCGAGTTCCGTCAACTCCACTGGACTTGTATCGATGATTTGGGTCAATGATCCAAGCTCATATTTTTCTATTCTCGTTTGGACCCCCGAATTTCACCCGAAACATGACATCTCGCTAAAATGATCACCCTCCACCTTTTTAACCATATCTTGAACCATAGTTAACCAAATTGAGTGAAACTTGCACCCACTTGAAGCTAACTTAACCCTTGATCAGCCAAATTGTCTCTCATTCCATTTCACTCACAAAACTAGGCCTAAACTCAGCTGCAAACCGAGACCCCTTTGGAGAAGAAAAAGAATACTATTCACTTTCACCTTCAAGAGCTTAATTCTCGTCCGTTTCACTCTATATTCGAAAGGTAAGCTAAGGATGTTATTCTCCACCTTCTCCTCTTCCTTTTGACACCTTAATCTCTGAATTTCATGGATTTTTGAGCATGCTTTGATGAAATGTGTGAATAGTAAGGTTTTGAGCTCATATGTTGATTATCCTTGTTTCCTTGTGATTCCTTTTGTTTAATGTATGAAAGTTGATCCTAAGACATCTACTTTAATCCCTATGGACTTTTATTATATGGTGGTTGAGTAATAAATGAGATACCATTAATGAAGTTTGAATGAAATTGGTGAAACTTGATCTTTTCTCCTTCCTTGCTCATGTTTGGATTCGTGCAGCGGTTGTGGCTTGTTTAGGGACTGACTTCATGATGTTTTGTTGCTCTTTCATTCATCTTTATGTTGTCTAATTGTTGGTGTTTGTGTTGGGGAGCTTCCAGACCTGTTGCTGCGTGAAATTTTCTGTTGGGTGTGCATGTCAAGGCCGCGATCGCGCCAAGTTCATTCTTGGTCGCGACCACGGCTGCAAAGTTATTTGTCCTTGATTTATTGGTCGCGCCCGTGACCAAAATCAGTGCATTTTAGGTCGCCCCCGTGACCATATTTTGAGCATGTTTTGACCCTCGAGAAATCTGGACTTATTTGCTGAAAATTGGAGGTAGCGGCCGCTACCATTTCATGAAGGAAATGGGTTGCGGCCGCGACCCTCTCATATCATGCATGAGATTTCAAAATTTTAACATGTTTTCCATGGTTTTCTCGGTTCATTTTTGGTTCATACACTTCATTAACATGTCATATAATGTGTTATCTTGTGTGTTGCGAATTTTCTTGATTTGGATGATTATTTTCCGAGTTATGCATGAACGTGCCTTTATTGCTCCATAACGTGCGTGAATGCTTTGATACTTGGATTGTGAACCCTAAATGATAACTTTTACCTTCTTTTATGATTCATATGAATTGTATACATGTTAAAGTATGTGTTATGATAGATATATGAAATTCGTGAATTAATTTGATATGAAATATGAAAGATATGAACTCGTTTAAATATGAAACTTTCATGTATTGAATATACTTGCACTTATTGAATGAATTGCTTGATTTCATGACTTCATGGCATCATTTTACTTGTTATGCATCTCATAGAATGAACATAGCATGTCGTGTGTTATATATGGTCATTTTGAGTCTTATACCTTCTCTTTTGCACAGATTTGGGTACGGTCGGAGATGAGGGCGAGCCTTGAGACGCTTGTGTCTTTCTTTTGATACTTTAAGGTGCGTTTCTCTTCTGATAGCTATGACAACCTAATATACCCTTATGTGAAAGGATTTGAGCCAAATTAGTATATTTATATATCGAGTCTTTTCTTGAGTAAATGATTTCAAATGTAAACCTTTCTTTTATGAAATCCTACCTATGATTTTGGCGAGAGCATGATATGAAAACACGGGACCCAGGGACTTAGTGTATGTGGCTACCCAAGGAGGCAAGGGCCGACAGTGATCCCATATACTAGTTCCAACCAAATTTACGGCAAAACCAACCTCGTTAGGAGTTTTGATGAGGAAAGTGAACCAGGCTTTTGAGGATTAATGTACCCCACTAGCTACAATGATATGTATAGGTGGTCGGGCCTTGCAAACCCGTCCACCACCCGGAGGAAAAAGGTGTATGTATATGATTATGATCATGATATGGATGTGCACGAAAGATATATGAGTGATAAACAATGAATTACGTTATGATTACACAAGGAGTAGGTTAGAGATTGTGCACGCCCACTCGCTGGGCCATAAAACCCTATGTTTAAATATGAATGAATATTATAGTTGTAATCCCGTAGATGTTCTTCTTGTTTTACCCACTTGGGAAATTTTGTAAAACTTCATACCGGATTATGGCTTACATGTATGTGTTTAAATTCCACGATATTTATACTTATGCCCTGTTTTATACCCACCAGTGTCCTATAAACTGAACCCGGTTTGTTTTTCAGTGGTTTTGTGCAGGTTAAGGAGTGTTAGGCGGGAATACAAGTTGTCTAGGTCTTGCATTAGTGTTTAGCACTCTCTTCATGTTTCACTCATATTCATACTCTATTTTGTATATGATTTTGTATATGGAGCATATATAATTTTGTTAGGCCGTGTGGGCTATGGAATACTTGATTAGAACTTGTGTGTCTATTTTGGAGCTTGGTAGCTTGTGGTATGATATATATGTTAATATTTGCTTCCGCATTTTGTTTTCACTCTGATTTTATATTATCGTATCCTTGAATGGATTAAGGGTTAGCTCCCCCCTAGCATAGCTTGTGTGTTGTGTCCCCGTTCGTCGTGATTTGGCACGTGTATGGACTTCCATTACATATACGGGTCGGGTCTCGGTGCGGGGGATGTGGTACCTTACGCTCGGGTGCTACAATGTGGGTTCACAAAAATGTAAACCATAAATACATAATAATTTTCTCAAACCGAGCGATTCGGGTAGAGCGGGTAAAGGTTTTATTGTGGGCGGATTAGCGGTTTGATGAGTTTTATGTATATATTTTATAAAAAAAATTTGTACTTACAATTTTAATTCAATAATAAAAAATATATAAAGAGTATTTGAACTTATTTTAATTTATAACCTACTGCAACACTAATACATACTAATTTTTAAGTGGACTAAAAATTAAAAATAATATTATATTTATATTATTAAATGAAGAATATGATTTCATAAATATAATATTATATAACTTTCTAGTTTATTAAACAACATATATATATATGTATAATCTATAAGATATACATATAATAATCGTCTTATGCAACAACTATATATAAAATATAAATATACATATAACGGGTTGCGGTTTAGGCGGTTTTGAATTTTTAGACCCACCATCCGATCGAAAAGTGGTGGGTTGCAATATTTTTCAACCGCGATTAAATTTTAAAGAATTTCAACCGACGGATTTCGGGCGGATCCGTTCGGATCGGGCGGATTAGGCGGGCTATGCGGGTTTATGTACACCCCTAATCACGCAGCCGATTGTTTGAAAGCAAACTTCTTTAGGCCTAATTACATGGTTGGGCTGAAGAATGATCTAATATACTTCAAATAAATATAGTCACTCACTAGGTTGAGCCAATTAGAAAAGACAGGCCCAAAATTAAGTAAAGGCTCGAATTGGACTTAAATAATTCAATTCGTTAAAAATAGGGTTACAACATTCCAGGATTATGACCTGTGACAGAAGAATATTTTGTATTGTCACACCTACTATAAATACTGTGTATTTATTTTCGGAAAGAAATACTTTTTGAAATTCTAGTTTTCTTATGGTACAAGTATCACTCAATTACAACGGTTCATCTTTTTAGGAATTAAAGGCTTAATTTGAGCACATTTTTGTTTTTAAGGGGTCAGATTGATTTTAGATCTCATCAAATGGGAAGCTTTTTCAAATTGATAAGATTAACTATCACTGCAACTTTTCAATTATGTGTGCGGGTGTCCACTACCACGACCACGTACACAAAATCCCAAGTTAATTAAAGATTTAAAATTTTTTTTTGACAACCAAAACCTTCAAAGAGGAATATTATAGTAAATCATGAGTAACAATAAGAAAAATACAAGAAGCAATAACAAAAAAATTAACGCAGGCCGAAGCCGCAATACCAATAGATTTGTGAGCTATTATATTAGCATCACAATTAGCAAAACAAAAGGACTCTTTGAAGATTGGTCCTCTCAAGTTGATCTTGATCTGATGCGGCTGGAGTTCCACAGTCGCTTTTTCTCCGAATTGAGCACAGATAGCTGGGCCTACAACAGATAACTCAGCCAGAAAATTTCTCAGATAAACACAGGAAAAGATAAAACTAAACTTCCAAACGAAAGGGACAAAACTTCTATACGGAATAGATAAAGCTTCCATACGGAAGAGACGAAAGAAAACATACCAAAAAGAAAAAAAAAACATATAAAGAAATCGTCTGTGAACAGAGACATCCACTAGATCTGGGAGGATGCCAGTAGATCTGGAAGATTGGTGATGAAACTTATCGTAGATCCGTGAGAGTGACAACAGATCTGGGTGGATCCCGATGAACGAAAAAGAATTGAGTAAAACAGAACAGATCTGGACCGATCCGACGGTGGAATTGTGTTCTCCACCGCCGGATCAGAGTTGAGAGGAAAGCTTTTGCCTTGCTCAGAGAGAGAATAGGAAGAGAAATTAAAGAAAACACTTAAAATCTAAAGTCAACTAAAACTAAAGATTTAAAAGTTAATCTTATGGAATATTTATCTTTAGATTATGTCGCCGGGGTTTTGTTTAGTTCTGCAGTTTCTACTTTCTACAAAATATTGCTTCAATAATTTCATAATTAATTAGGTTCTCGAATACGTTCATGTCTGTGGGTATTCACATTAAACTTCCATAGAAATATACGCGAGCCAGATATCTTTGTTTTTTAAAATTAAAATATCTTTTAAAAATTTATTAATTGTATGGTAATACTATTATCTATTCTTAATGAATAAATAATGCAGAGGGTTATGGTCATGCACTTTCAACCAATATGCCTGGAGACAGATTATGGTTTAATACAATTTTTAAATGGGTGGGACTTTGATGTTGATTTTTTACGAACCCACCTCACACTCGTAATATTGTTAGAAGGCGTTAGTTATGCAATATTATTTTATAAATATGATGGAGATTAGCTCCAAAAAAATAATATTGCATAACTAAAACTTTCTTTACCGTTATTATCACAAGTTCACAACACATATGGGCGAGCCACCTTAGATTAGGGGATGCAAGTTGCTCGCAGTGAAAAATTAAATAATAATTAATTTAGTTTAATGATAATTCTCATTTTGAGACAAGTGAATAACTATTAACATACACAAGAAGGGGTCTTCAAATAAAAGTAGGGGTGTCAATTCAGGTGGGTCAGGTTGAGGTGGGGGTATTACAGAAAAAATCCCAACCCGAACCCGAAACGAACACGGGAAGGTCAACCCGAACCTGAACCTACCGGGTTCGGGTTGGGTTCGGGTCGACCTGAAAATTTTCAGGTCAACCCGATGACCTGAGCCACCTGAATTGACCCGACCCGACCCGATAAATCAAAGAAATTGTTCCTGCACTTGAGCAATGAAATACAAACAACTTGTACCTGCATTTCTGCTATGAACTTCAAACATAAATTGTGTTATTCCAAAACAAAGAAAACTATAGAATTGGCAATTGTGGTCTGAACTTCAGACATCAGACACTTGTTCCAAAATCTGCCTAATTCCATATAAACTTCAACTTAACTCCAAAGCAAAACAAACTTCAGACAATTATAAAATAAAAGTTCAAAATACTTCAAATTAAACATCAAAGCATAATCCCATATCATGGGCATCTTCTTCCAACAAACTCTTCATCAAGCCATCCTACCAAAAAAGAATATGCAAGTTAACTAGAATTAAATTCTTATTATGATTTTCACATATTAAATATAAGAGACATAAAAGAGATTACTTACTTTCAATCATCAATACAAGTAGCCGTAGTAGATTGATCATCATTTTGATTCAAATACAAAGCCATGATGTTTTCGGTTAACTCATCCAATTGGATATCATTAGAAACTACAACAAAAAAGAATATTAGAGGACATATTTTAACAAAACAAATAAAAAACTAAAAGTATGAATTTCATACCTTGTTCCCCGAATAACCAATCCTTGCAACATATCAATGCCTCAACAACATCGGGTTTCATTGCACTACGATATTGATCAAGTATCCTCCCACCGGTGCTAAAAGCCGACTCAGAGGCAACCGTAGAAATAGGAACACTTAAAATATCCTTTGCCATATGAGCAAGTTCCGGATACCTATATTAATATGCTTTCCAATGAGTAAGAATGTCAATCTTCGCACCTCTATCGATCTTCGGTTCATGTAAATAATGCTCCAATTGGTTCTTTAGAGGGAGAGCTTCATTGCTTGTGATCGAGTCAAATTCCTACAAAAATAAAATATATATGTTTAAAATCATATGAAAATAAATCAAACAATAAGTTCGAATAATTAATGAACAAAAAACAATTAACACTCACTTCGAAAACATCAAATATACCACTAGGAGAATGAGAAGGCAAATCATCAATTGTGCCACCACCACGAGAGCTTGAAGAAGCAGATGCAGATAAACTAGGGGATGACTTAGTAACATCAAGCATATACTCATCAAATAAAGACCACAATTTCTCTTTCACCTTCTTTACCTCGTCATCAGAATCAGCCCCATAAAGTTTCTTATAAGCAAATTCCACAAATTGCATCTTGAATCTCGGATCAAAGACCAGAGCAATGGCAAACAATGTACTATAATCACTCCAGTACTTGTGAAATTTCTCATACATAGACACGGCCATCGATTTCATAAACATATCATCACATGTCAAATGATGTTGCAATGTGATCTCAACTTGAAAAACTTTAGGGAAGTAAAGGTTGGCAGTAGGATATTTTGTCCCAGAAAACAAGTTTGTGGCCTCATAAAACACTTTAAACTTACAAAGTTTTTCGACCTTCTCCCACTCCACAATTGTTGGGCAATGGCTAAAATTCGAGTCAACCAACTTCAAATGCTTGAATGCTCAACGATAGTGCAAAGAACTACGAAGCATCAAGTAGGTAGAATTCCATCTAGTGGGCACATCTTGTATTAAACCCTTTCTTGAATAAACCCCACAATGCCTAACGGAAGCAAGAAATCTCTCCTTTCTCACTTGACTACCCTTCACATACTTCACACATTCACGCACTTCATCAACACAAGAATCAATTTCTTTTAAACCTTCTCACACAATTAAATTCAAGATATGCGCACAACAACGAACATGCAAATAATCTCCACCACCCAATAATTTACATTTCATCGCAAGTTGTTCCTTGAAAAACTGAATAAATAGGTCATTTGCAGAAGCATTATCTAATGTCATCGTCAAAACCTTATTATCAAGACCCCATTCAACCAACAAACTCCAAATCTTGTCACATAATGCAATGCCAGTGTGTGGTGGGGGCATATACGCAAAACCAATGATTCCACTACAAAAAAAACAATTTTTCGTGACAAATAAATTTGTCACAAGAAATGAATATTTTGTCACCAAAGATCTGTTGTGACGAAATATTTTGTCACAGACCCTGTCGCAAAAGCCCCGTCGTATAAAGTCTGGGCGACAATTTCTCTATTCGTCACAATATCATGTGACAAAAGTCAGATTTGTCACAACAAATTTTGTTTTTGTGACGAAATATTTGTCACAATAGTATTTCTTTATCGTCATCATAGCATAATTTTGTCACAAGAGATGCAGTAAATTGGGTACTTTTCATGACAAAATATGTTTGTCACAATAATTTTTTTTACAGGGATAAATTTTTGTTGTTAAAATTTTAAAATGTAATTTTTAGTGACAAACCATTTTGTTAACAAAAACCTAAACCAATTCCCTAGCTTGTGATCAAAGTTCATTCATCACCCAAACATATAAACAAAATGGGCAAAGATTATTAAATCAATTCAATAATACAAGACAAAGATATCAACTCAACCCAACAGAAATATTGGATTATTCAATATCATAAAAAATATTTGTATTGACATTATATTAGAATATTCAAAATTACATGCACTCTATCTATTGCTAAATCTTTAGCAAATTGTTTTAAAATACTAAATCCTAGAGTCAAAATATTCTCTATTCTCTATTAGATGGAAGTCAATCTTGTCCGACCTTTGTAAAATAACAATCAATCTGGTGGAATCATTCTCTGCATACAAAAAATATAAATTGTTACGGAAAAAATTATAAAAAGATAATAGATGCTACAAAAAGGAACTGGAAAAAGAAAAAACATAAAAATAGATGCTAAAATATGCCAAATGACAACAATGATTTAATTTTTGAAAATGATCTTTTTAATGGAACCAAAATACACTCTTATTAATATATCTTAACTTTAGTTGGGGAAACTGGTATTGTATAGTGAATATGTCCAGAAAATGGAGTATACAAGAAAGTCGTACCTATTTGAAATAGGATATAATGTCCGAAAAAGGAGCATAGACAATAAAAAAAGTGTACATTAGACTCATAACTTTGTTTCGGAAAAATACCTCAATCTTTTTCCCATTTGAAACTGTAACGATGTCTCCAGGCCACATACCTGATCCACTTATCATATTCTCACAAGTGGAATCAATTAAGTGAACCTGTATACATGTCACTGATTAATAATTTTCGCTTAATCCACATCTTAATAATCAGGAAAAATAATAGACTATTTAGCATATGACATATGAACATGAATGGTAACAGCTGCTGATAACCTAGAATGAAACAACCAACTATACAGAATATCCCTAAAAAACTCTCAACATAAATATAAAAAAGAAAAAGGAAGTTCCACCTCAACTCTAGCAGGCTTGATTTGACCAGGAGCTCTTGCAGCGTCAAACACTGCTGCCGAGCCTCCCATATCAAATCTCATCAACCCAATACAACAACCTGCTTCTGTCTTGATATTATACCCACCACTCAATCATAGTCACATGTTCAAAACTTTTCAAATATAAGGTTGTTCCACTCAAATAATGTGGACTAAATTCAATTTAAAAAATTAACATATATATTTACCTGTCAAAAGTCAAGTCTTTTCCAACTAAGTCACTTGGTTTTGACTTCTCCATTAGGAGACTTATAAGTTATAACATAAATGGATGAAATGCGGAGGATTGGCAGATGCCGCAACCACACCTATATGTGAACCCATTTTCAATTCTTTGCACTGCCCTGCATCCAATATTTTTGCTGAAAAAGCATCGCTATACTCTCAACATAAATAATTGTGAGTACCTTTCGAAACCGAGGATCGTGTAAGGAATCGCGCTTAATGGAAGATCATCAATATGGTGTATTGTACATCCCCAAATTAGTTCTAATTTTTTGACTTTCTCCAAATTCTTGGAAACTTATCTCTCAACTTTCATCTCTTCGCTGCAAGTTTCTTTTATGTGCATAAACCTATAATTTAAACCAAAAAAACTTGTGTTTATTGCTACAAAAGATAAAATAAAAAGTTCAACCGATGATTAGTAGAAAAAAAATTGATTTTAAAGACCCTTTACAGTGTGAGCTTCATTTGATTTTGCAAGGGAAGAAAGAATTTGCTCTGGTTTTCCAGGTTAAATCACAAAGTTTAGACCCCTCTTCATCAAACTTTGTTTCAAGTTAGACAAACACTCCATAAGAAACTGTTCTCAGAGCTGCCAAAAACGGGTTAAGAAAACACAAATGGTTTAGTAAGATGAAAATTAGACTCATGAAAATTCAAGAAATTATGGCAACAAATCATGCCCACATTCTAATCCCAATTAAATATCTCACAATGTGAAGATCTGTTGCCCACGTTGCAATTCAACTTTGCTTTTTCATACACACAATTTGACAAATGGAACCAGAACACTCCCACATTATTTCTCAAATAAGGCTGAAATCACACTACAAACATGCACTACTTTTAACAAGAAATAAAAGCAAATTACACAAAAATCAAGATGAACCAATTTCTCGAAAAAACTTTAAAATATAAGAAGCAAGAATCAGGTACTACCCCTAGTTTTAAGTTAACCAAAGTAATGAGCAGTACCAAAAAGTCTTGGATCAACAAGATAAATAGGCAAGATAGCCTCGGTAGAAACTCAAGCCTTGGAAAAGTATTGGTGACCTCGAACTGTTAAAGAAAGTAAAAAAATCAAACAGATAAACTTCCTTTGGGATTAAATTCTAAAACATTTATCAGACACTAGGTGAATATCATGATAAAAACTTTTGTATCGGAAAATAGTAATAGGGAAAACTAACCGGTCTTAATCAGTAAAACAACCACGCGAAAAGTGCCCAGATCCAAAACGAGAACCTCCTTCTAATCGGGCGCCAATACTCGAACGCCCACCATCTCATATTTTGCCGGCTTCTTCCACAAATTTAGCAAAAAATCAAACATCACAGAAAGCCCATCTAATAGATTGGATTAAGGAATGTGAAAGATTGAATCTTTCACCTCCAAATCGATAATTCCCAAAGGCCCACAAAACAATTTTGCATCAAAATTAATAAATCCAAGTAACCATGTATGAGAGGTTGATGACGAAGATCCCTTCAATAATCAAGAGAAAAACGAATTAGAAGTGAAGGAAAGGTTTGAGTTTTTGGGCAAGAAGTGTTTCCGTAAATTTGTTGGGTGGTTTTCAGGAGAGTGGGAAATATTGTGAAGAGTGATAGGTTTTACATAGTCGTGTGTGGGCCTTTAAGTTTTATTTTACCTAGTTCATTAACAAGTAACAACTACTTCATTAAAGAAAATGTTTATAAACAGAAAATAAATATTAAAAAACTTTAATATTAATTTTAGTTTTAGGTTTAGTAAGATGATCTCAATATAATATTTTTTAATACGTCTCATGACCTTTAATTGATAAATTAAATAATTAATTTTTTTGGAAATAAAATTTTAATGTAATCACATAATATATTTTTATAATGACAATAAAAGCTTGTCACTATAAAATAATTTATAAAATAATAAAAATTTATATGAAAATATTGTATTTTGGCACAATAGAATAATATATTGTTACAAACAAATACTTGTCATAGCATTATATCTCTATAGTGACAATATGGATTTATCACAACTAAAATTATTATGTAAAATTAAAATATTTTATATGACAAGATTAAATTTTCACGACAAACAACTATTGTGACAATAAGAATTTTGTCACAGTTATATTAAAAAATAAATATTTGTATTATGTATGACAAATATATTTTGTCACAACAAAGCAATCTCTTGCTACAAAAAAAATTCATCATAAACTTCATTTTTTGAGCGACAAAAGAATTAGTCACAAAAATTGAAAAAAGTTTTCGTCTCTTCTCGCAAAATTAACTACGACAAATTTTTAATTTTTAAAATTTTAATTTGTTGACAAACGTATAAGTTTAATACTTTAGTGACAAATAGAAGTTTTGTCATAAAAAATTCAATTTTGTCGTGACAAAATTAATTATCGTCATGAAAGACTAACCTAATGTGACAATCATATATATCGTCACAAACGTATTATGACAAATTTTAATTTGCCGTATAAGTTTAATACTTTAGTGACAAATAGAAGTTTTGTCATAAAAAATTCAAATTTGTCGTGACAAAATTAATTATCGTCATGAAAGACTAACCTAATGTGACAACCATATATATCGTCACAAACGTATTATGACAAATTTTAATTTGTCGTATAAGTTTAATACTTTAGTGACAAATAGAAGTTTTGTCATAAAAAATTCAATTTTGTCGTGACAAAATTAATTATCGTCATGAAAGACTAACCTAATGTGACAATCATATATATCGTCACAAGAACTTTGTCACAAAAAGTAAATTTTTTTGTAGTGTTCTTTTTTGCAATGTCCAATCATAATTAACATAATGAGTAGTCAAACAAATATATCCATCAGTGGCTATGGAAGTCCATAAATCCGTAGTAAAACAGATTTTCCCCTTGATTGAACGCAATTCTTGCACAAGTTTGTTCTTTTCCATTTTATAAAGTTTCATCACATCAGCCCTAGCTGTATTCCTAGTAAAGTGAACTACTTGAGGCTCCAAATAAGTAAAAACAGCCCTAATGTACAGCCCGAAGTAGTCCCACGCTTTTGATTTTGTATTTCTCTTGCTCTTTCCTAATGTACATTCAGAGGGTTCACCTTTTATATTGTTAGCAGTGTCATCTTCTCCATCTAAATCGATGTCAATTCGATCTGGATCCATCTGAAAATATTAAAACAAAATTGCATCATTTTAAAGCATAAAAGAATCTGTTAGGCATAATAAAACAAAGAATCTGATTTTATACAATCTGCCATTAACAAAGAATGGCACAATAAAACAAAGAATCATTATAATCTGATTATAAAGGAAATCTTTTATGCTTCAAAATGGCATGAAGCTTTAAAATTCTGATTTTTTTTAATGGCATGAAGCTATTTAACAAAGAATGGCATAATAAAACAAAGAATCATTATAATCTGATTATATACAAGAATCAATTTCCTTTAAAATGATGCAATCTGATTTTAAAGCATAAAAGATTTTGTTTTCTAGATTATATTTGCATTATAACAGATTTCTAGATTAAAACCAAATAGCTTCATTAAAGGGCATAAAAGAATCTGACCATATAAAATAGCATATAAAGCAAATACAATCTAGAAAAAAATCTGTTTTAGCTCAAATAACATTAGTAACAAAGAATCTGAAAATAATAAAACATACTATGCTTCATTAAATGGCATAATATTCTCTTGTAATAACATCAATAACAAAATCTTTTGAGTTTTTTTAGCTCAAATAAAATCTGAGTTTTTTAGCTCAAATACAATCTAGAAAAACAATAAAAGAATCTGTTTTATCTCAAATTTTTTTTAATTTAAGCTCAATCTGTTTTATCTCAGTTTTATTTTTTATTTTAGTTCATATGTTTTATCTAAAATTTATTGTTTAGTTCATACAATCTGAAATTTGTGCCGATCTGTTTTCAACAGATTGTTTTAAGATTATATATATATAACAGATTATATAATTACATTAAGAAATAAGAATTTTTTCAAGATTTATTTGTTTGACACTAATTGCAAAATAAAGCAAGAAAGAAAATAATAGACATCAGAAAACAAGAACAATATTTGTTCAGGGAAGCTCCAAATAAGAGGAAAATCTTTCAAAGATTACGGTATCTCAAAATTCTAAGAAGAATATCATAGATCTGATCTCAGAAATACAAATCCTATACAAAATCTAACCGATATTTATAGATCTGATCTCTCACACTAATTTATTCACATTTACATTTAGAAAAGTAGCCTCACCTTTTCCTTTTTGTCTCTTATCTTTTATTTCAGGTATATCCCAATGAGTAAAGGTTCAAGCAAGACGGATAATCTACAAAAAGAATGGGGAAATTCCATTATAAATCCATAAGAAATTAGGGGAAAAAATGGGGGTCGAAATTCCACCATAAATTTAGAAGAAATTAAAAGAAAAAAGGGAAGAGGTGAGATAAAAAGGTTGAATGACTGACCTATATTCGTCGGCGACACAATGAAGGCAGCTATGGGAAAAGCGTAGCTCCGAGAGGTGAGCGAGAGCTGAGAGAGAAGAAAGCAACTGTAAATTTAGAAGAAATTAAAAAAATAAAACAAAGGAGAAGAAGAGAACAAATGTTAGAATAACGTACCTGTAGACTCGATGACGATGTCGCCGGCGAGACAAGGAAGGCTGCCGGAGAGGTGGGTGAAAGGGATTCTATGAGATGGATGAAAGGGATTCTGTATTGCCGCTGCTGAAATTGCAAGAAGGAAAATGGAAACTTTAGGTCAGAGTTAGAGTTTCACTATTATATAGTATCCATATTTTTCGGTGGGTCGGCTGCGTCGGGTGGGTTCCGGGTTATAGGGTCACCCGAATGATTTTTCGGATCAACCCGGGTTGACCTGAAACCCACACAAAATTTCTCTCTCATCCTCGGGTCCGACCCGAATTCAACCCGACCCGAAAAACCCCAACCCTAACCCGATATTTTAACGGGTGGGTAGGGTTGGGTTTTCGGGTCGGGTCGCTTTTTGACACCCCTAAGTAAAAGTATATGATAAGTTGCTTTTCTAAATTAGAATGATTATAAATAAAGCTACTAATTAATGCTTTTGTCTGAATCTAAAGTTGAGACTTCAGAGAATTATGTATTATGTTTATTCACACGCCAAAAATATATATACGTATCTGCATTTATTTCTAATATAATTTGAGCTGGATATAAAGTGCAAAAAAATATGATTTTGCTATGATTATTGTGAATATCGAGATAAGAATTTATTTCTCTTTTCTTAAAATGAAATCGTCCTATATTAGTGTTTACGGATGAACGATCTTCGACTCTAAGTTACAAAGATGGCTTATTTCAATATTAGCATTATGAGAATAACAAATTTTTAATTTTTAATTATATATTAGGATTTAAATGCAAATTTGTACGTTTGTCTGTAATTCTAGTAAAATAAATGAATGAACTGATGAACGTGGGTCTATTAATAATAGACAAAAAGTTATGATAATGTTCAACTTAAACCTTATAGTTAGCCCAAAATGTTCTTACTTTTCCTACCTATATAGACATGATATTCCCACACATTAATTAAAGTAGTCAACTTGTATATTTAATTCTTTATTCATCCGATATTGGTTTCGACTTTCGACTAAAAAAATGTGTGATTCGTATCTAATAACAATGTACATTATCTTTATCTGATTTGACATTACAAATAACAAATCTTTGATACTTCATTTATTTCTCAAACGTTGATTTATGACCAAAATTTCCAAAATTTTCTGGGTACCATGCACAATACAAATACGATAATACAAACATAACACGATACGAATATGATAATATAAATATTTTTTTAAAATTTTTTATATAAAACGTATCCGGCAAAATATCCCATAGGACACGACAAAATAAATTTTTTAAAAATTTTACACAATTCAAAATTTCAAGCTACCTCAATAATAACCAACTCCAAAACTTTGTACATTTCCAAAACCATTGCATTCCAGCTCTCTAACTCTCCCAAATACTTTAGAAAACTACAAATTACATAAGATATTACACACACACACACTCTCTGTCTCTCTCTCTCTGCGTCTTAACCATATCCAAGATAGATCATATGAAGATGTAACAATATTGGGGATGTTTGGTTTCCTAGACTGATTTCCTTTGTATCAAATCAAATCACTAATTTTATATTTCACCAATATGGAACAACTATTCTGGTTTTAATGCACTACAAAATCTGCGCAACTATTTTTCTAAGTTATTTTCAGCTGCAACAGTATCTTTACACATGGTCTAGACCTTCATTGCAGTTTCTTGTGAGGGCCCATTTCCAGTTGTAACAACTTTAATAATACAAACACACACAATTAATATATGTACAATAGGTTGCCAGCAATATAATTATTCTATTTATTCTCATCGCAGGTTTAATTGGGGAGAAAAATCTTTTTGCCATGGGTAAGCATGGATTCACATGTTATTATTAATTTATGATTTACATAGGCCTCCATAAGGCTAACCTACTAGCCTCAATCATGCACATTAAATAATTATCTCGTGTCCTGGCTATTGCTGTTAGATTATAAAATTTCCCTATCAAACTAATGGCACGCCAAACGTTGCATTTCAAGTTTCAACTATATATTCTAACTTTTAAAACTATAAAATATGGATTTGGTAATGTGTCCATGAAACGGAATTTATATGTAATGTGACATATAATTAGTTCTTTGAAAGAAACTCAAACCTTCTAGAAAGTGTTTATTCCTTTTTCGTTGTCCAAGTATACGAAAATTTAAATTTCAAAAATTCATAAATAAATAGGAGATTAACTTGACATAATTTTATTATACCGCCCCCAAAAATGATATCTTAAAAAACATGATCTTTTTAAGTTAACAAAACTTATTAAATATATGTAAAGAAATCGAGAAAAGAATCTTACGATACAAATAGATATGGTCAAATAGATGTGGCGCTTGATGTAATCATCAT
This sequence comes from Lantana camara, assembly GCA_037501455.1. NCBI lineage: Eukaryota > Viridiplantae > Streptophyta > Magnoliopsida > Lamiales > Verbenaceae > Lantana > Lantana camara. The sequence goes on along the minus strand of CM074860.1, from coordinate 49,715,935 downwards.
AAAAATTTACTTTCAGTTTAATCACGGAGTACACGCACTTAACATGTACGACTCATGTGACCATTAGGGTTTGGTATCAAATTTGATATTATGTGTAAAACTATGAGACAAATTAAATAGTGCAATCATCGAACACTACTATGGTTATGAGTGCAATATCACCAAATTAATGTGGGTTAGACTCCACTACTCAATTCTCTTGGCCGGTACCGGATAATTATTACATTATTATTTTGAGTTTGGTAAGACTTATTATTCTGATTAGATACTCTCAATGCTTATCGGTCGTTCTTTTAATTGGATTATTAAAATATTTCCCTAACATAAATGTAAGAGGACCGACACTAAAATTGAATAAAATTTCAATTTGATCTCTAACCTTCCCTCGTTCTTTAATAGATCTGGAATTCAAATCTCGAACAATAACCATCATGCTCAAGTTCAATCAAATTTTTTAAGTACATCAGCGCGAAGCTTTTTATTCTTGAGATTTGGATCATTTTCAAGTTTATTCAGAACTCTTAAATTTTCCTTTAAACTAAACTATGAATTGTGCTTCGCTTACACTGAATTTTCATTATTAATGACCTTTGTTCCGGTGTATTGAAGTAGTTATTTATTAATATCCAATAATAATAATCGACCCCTGGAAAACAAAGAAAACAAAACAAATCAAGACCAATTCTACGAATAATTAAATCTTCAAATGTTTAGCTCAACCCAGCCACATATATGGCATCTAAATTATTGTAATTATGATTGCTTGTAGTCTTGTACGATAAAATCTTAGACAATCACTCAACAACCAAAAAGAACAATGATTCACCAACAAGAATTATCATAGTCAATTGCTAACTAGAATATGTGACAATAATATAGGATAATAGGATCAATCTTTTAGAAGAATCTCGGATGCATGTGTGAGCATCAAGGACTTGTAAAGTTTTATATAGCAGATATTGCTCAATCTTTACCCTTGTGTGAGCATGACATGATCGGTATACTGAATACAGATGCCTCTGTACTGAATAAAATTGTTAATGCAAGAATCTCAAATCTTTGATTTATTATTATGAGATTAAGGTTGTTTTGGTGTCTAAGAGAATTCATGTGGTGTCCTTGGATGGCACACACACACACCCATGTGACACCTATATATCCGCACACACACACACATGCATATATATTAATTAGGCAAAATCCTGATATGAGGGGATTGTTTTGCTTTTAATTTAGCAGACTGTACTTTGTCCATGTGCTCACAATCTACAATAGATGTTATCCACCTCTTGTATGTTCAAATATCGAATCGTTATCCGAAAAGAGACTTTTAATTCATTGTGGCCAACATAATCCCTTGTTTCCTTCTATTCGTCTTGTGACTCTTGTCCTATTGATTGATCATCACATTATTGATTGATTGCCTTGTTATCTTTTTTATATTAATATTTAAACGGCTAATCCTGGGCTTTTCAATAAATAGAGCTAATAAATAGTAGATCTCTTGAGTTACTTCCAAGATGACATGTTTGTATACCCGACATTTAACAAAGGTTAACTATACTTTGTCTGTCAGTCTTCATGCTTGGGCAAATGTTAGTACTTAATTAGGAAAACGTTTTTTTAGAAGTTGTGGTCTCTTTTCGTAGATTTGTATCAAATCTAAATTCCTTTTTTTAACTGAGGCTTGTATTTTTTTGAAACTTAATTCTCTGTTTTTTTTCTTTATTGTTTGTTTTCTTTTTTTAATTGTTTCTCTCTCATTAGTGTAGTTATTCTCTCGTATGAGAGTTGTTATTGCAGTTTTATTTTTTTCTTATTTCAAGATTTTAGATTTACTTATAATATGTACAAGTTGTCCTACAATCTCTGCGGAAAAACGCCAAATAAAAAGACAAACAAAAAAAATGTCATCAAACTACCACATCTATGATAAACCAAGATAAAAAATACTTCCCGAGTCATCATGGTAATCTACTGTCATCGATCATCAATACTTCTTTTCAAAGTTGCCAAATAAAAAGACAAACAATAAACATGTCATCAAACTACCACATCTATCATAAACCAAGATAACAAATACTTCCCGTAATCATCATGGTAATCTACTGCCATCGATCATCAATACTTCTTTTCAAATTTGGGGATGAATATTTAACTTCCAACTTGACTCGTAGTTCATGAAGTCTATTAAATCCAAGTGTCCTGGGCTTGGTAAATAAATAATAATTTAATTAATTATTCACTTAAAATATTTATAAATCCATAGGAAGAAAATCTATCCAGGAAAATGATGGGTGTGGAACTGCAGATGATAGTGAGAATCGTGATGAGTTAGTCAGAACCTTTTGACCTTGGGCATTATTCGACATAAATTAAAGAAGAAATAACGCAAAAAGATCAGTCACATGAAAATGTCAATTCGGGTGGGTTCGGGTCGAGAGGGGGAGTATAACACCAAAAAATTCAACCCTGACCCAACCCGAACCCGAATTGAACCCGCCACCCCTAACCCTAACCTGACGCTATAAGGTCGGGGTTCGGTTCGGGTTGACCTGAAATATTTTCAGGTCACCCGATAACTAACTCGACCCAGCCTGATAACATGTGTAGCACCCGGGACGATAGGCGCTACATCCCCCGCACTACAAGTCTAGTCCACACATTAAATGGACAATCCAAGCATGAACCGGACTAATAGCGAACGGGAGACAAAATAAAAATATCCTAACTAGGCGGAATCTAACCCTGTACCAAATAAATCATAATGCTCAACACAGTGCGGAAGTAATAATCACTTACATAAATTCCAATAATAGCTCCAAACATAAAACATTTCATAACATAATTGAGTTCCAACACACAACCTAACAACGGGTTCAACTAGGCATACAACCTGTCCCGAACCATAATTAAGAATCATAAATGGCACACAAGCCCGAATACATAAAGAGATACAATTAATCACAACGATATACAATGGGACTCGAGTGTACACGTGTGACTCGACAAGAGACTTAAAATATGACCTTCGCCTAGCCCAAACCTGCAAGAACTGAAAAGTGGGGAAGAGGGGTCAGTCTCTAGAAGACTGAGTGAGCAGGAGCAATATACGTATGTATAAAAACATGCGCATGCAAGTCATAAATCCCGAGTAAAGTTTTATTTAAAATTAGTTCCCAAAAGGGCAAGAAAATAACTAAGTAATGCTCGGACTTTATGACTAATCATATTAAATTCATTAAGTTCATAATTCATACGTAAACATAAAGGCTCGGCGAGTGAGCGTGCATCATCTCCAACCAAACTCCGACCGTGTACGACAAATATCAATAATACATTTGAATACGTGATCATACAATATATCATAGTACATGCAAGTCATATAACATAAGACATAATCGTTTGGGCAATCCGTATCCTGGTCTTCCCGCACGGTGCATAACCATATCATAACATAAACAAAATCATAAAATAAGTTCTAACCTTCTTCCTCCGGGTGGTGGACGGGTTAGCAAGACCCGACCACCTCATACATAGTGGCAATGAGGTTCATGAGTCCTCATTGCCCGACTAGCATTTTCTCGTCAAAACTCCTAACGAGATCCCTTTCGTCGTTAAACAAAATTGGAATTAGCATATGGGATCACAGTCGGCCCTTGCCTCCCCGGATAGCCGCATGTACTAAATTCCTGGGCCCGTGAACATAACATACATGCATAAATCTCGCCAAAACATTTAATTCATAAGAAACATAACATATTCCATAATTTTGGAGAAAATGTTACTCGATGACTCCACTTTGAAAAATAACACATATACATATATATATATACATAAGGTTTTGGCCAAACTTGTCACATAAGGCTGTAGGGTCTAATATATAACTAGAACGAAAACACCCTCACCTGAAAGACGACAATACAAGGATACAAGCTAGGCCGTGTGCTTATTGATCACGATATCTCCGCCATGGAGATGAACTTTACAAGAAAGGGAACAATGTGTACTCGTGAGAATTGACTCAATATGAAACCACATGGACGCACGGCATGTGATGTACATGATATGATATGTATAAAGAGCATAACTCATGTTATGATGTCACATAACCAAGTAATTCATTCAAAACGTTCAATACATGAAGGGTTCATATTCATTCATTCCATATCATTCATGAATCATATCAAATCGAGCCAAAATCTTCAAACTATCATCATATTACACATTTTAACATGTTTACAATTTATACAATAATTATAGAGGCAAAAGGATATAAGAAAGCTTCAAACGTGTCATTTAAACGTTCATATATTCAAGTCACATTTACACTTATCAAAGAAACCCTAAAATAAGAATAAATAATCAAACATATCATATATTATCAACTAATCATGCATAAAAGTCATAAAATTCACATAAGGGAGCTAAGGGAGTGAAAGGAACGCAAGAAGGGAGGTTTAGGCAAAATTCGGTAAAAGTTGACAATAATTGAAATTGCACAAGCTGTAAAAAAATGGAAATATCTTGAGTTGTAGAAGTTGGAATTGAGTTATGTTTATTGGGAATGAAACTAGACACATAGGCCTATCCAAGGATATATGACACGAATCATGGTTCAAAACGAGGTGAAAATGGCAAAGGTCCGAAGTTGGGTGAGTGCAGTGTTTCGGCGAAGTAGCGACACAATTTTCAAACGATCATAACTCATAAATGAGAAAAGATATTAAGGTAATTCCAATTGGAGGTGTTAGTAGACTTCACGAGATTTCAAACGGCTCAAAAATCAGGTCATTCGGAGTTGGGATGAGGGAGTAACCGATCGGGAAAAATACAAGGCAAAATCTACACGGCCGAGGAAAACTTATGCGCACAAGCTCTACCCACCCGGGTAGAGGGTTTTCAGCTGGAAACCGAGAAGAAACAGGGGAGTGACGAAAGATAGCTTTAAGAAGGCCAAAGGAGCTCCCATTTCATCCAAAATCACACAACAACAACCAACTACAACATATATACACATATCACTCATAAATTCATGAATTAAAGGATCAAATTTCATAAACCCATATTCATATACACACCTACATATATACACATATATGCACATATTCATATATACACATTCTTACTCAAAGAATTTCCATCAATCAATCATAAAAGTTATAGCTCATCATGTATTCATACATATTCAGATAAGAGTTCAAGTTATTAGGCAAGATCACAAAACTCCATCTTAATTAACAAATATATATATATAAAACACACACATATATATATATACACATAATACCTTGGAGAAGAAAGGAGATGAAGAGGAAGGAGATGAGCTTGAATTCTTGTTTGATTTTGGATGAACTTGTCTTGCCTTCTTGCTTCTCACTTGGCTTGATTTTGGAAGGAATAGATGAAGGGTTTGGGAATCTCTTGGGAGAGAAAATGAGAGAAGAAGAAGAATGAGATTAGGGAAGGGTTTACATCGTGTAAAATGGGGAAAGAAAAGGGGAATTTGCACTTTGGCCCTTGAGCAATTTAAGTGTCATAACTAGGGCCCCAAGGTTTGATAGTTGGGTAATTGGGGTCCAATTCAATGTTCGATTGAGTCCAAGGATTTCATATAAGATCAAATACGTACATATTCGACACAAAATATTAATTAGCGAATATATAAGTAACCACTAAATTTGAGTAACATTAGTCACAAATCACAAAATTCATATAAATCACGTAATGGCAATTAATTCCAAGAACATCCAAGTGGCACTTAAAGCACATAAAAATCACATAGTAGCAATTAGTTTAAGAAATTAATAAATTAAGTAATCACTTAGCAATTAAAACACATATAAGTCACATAACTTGTAACACCCCTTAACACGTGGAGGTACCACACCCCCGCACTATAGGTCAATCCACATACGAAATGGCCAATCCGTACATAAACCAACCTATAGCGAACGGGTGATAATGCAATAGACGACAAGCTAGGCGGGAAAACTTAAACATGCGACGGAAATTAAGCGGAAGCATAAAGTAATCATGATCAAATATTTCCATTTAGCATTTCATGTCCTTTCTCATTTACCAAATAAAGTATATTCTAACTTATCATATCAATACATTATCATCTCCTAAAATAAATAACATATAAGTGTAAACATGATTTCTCGGACAATAACTAAACAATCAAATAAATGCACCATGTTTGACTCAACTCTAACAACTGGACTCGACTCACTTCCCGCCTAGCACGCACCTGCAATAACCTGAAAGGTGGAGGCGTCAGTCTGTGAAGACCGAGTGAGGGGTTTACATATATATTAGCGCAGATAACATGCAAGTTATATTCTCGGGTAAAGGTTTGTAAGAGATAAATATATAAGTTCCAGAATAAAGTACTTTTCGCCCGAGAATACAACTATCAATATCAAATACTTGTTCTTTCATGCAATCGATAAACATGCTTGCTAGATTATAAATTAATAGGTGATCACACAATTCAATTACCGTACAATCGTGCGATAGTGTACTCAATTAGCACATTCATGGAATGGAAATCATGCAATCAATACAAGGCTTGCTTGTAACACGATAGGGTTTGTTCCTCCTGTGGTTGGACGGGCAACCACCAGCTCTAAGACTAGCCCAGCGCCCTCACTAAGGAGAACCTGACCAGGGGAACACAGGTACACGATAGGGCTTTGTTCTTCTTGTGATTGGACGGACAACCACCAGCCGGAAGACCAGCCCAGCGCCCTCACTGAGAAGGACCTGGCCAAGAGAACATATGCACACGATAGGGTATTGTTCTTCCTGTGGTTGGACGGACAACCACCAGCTCTAAGACTAGCCCAGTGCCCTCACTAAGGAGGACCTGGCCAGGAGAGCACACGTACTTGCTTTCATGAACATGGCATGCTTGATTCGTGAACACTAACATACTTGAAATAATAAGTGATTTCATGAACTTATAAATATAAATACCTTTGCCCAAAAATCACGTAAAGGTTATACGGGTTCTACATAACTAGTAATTAAACCTCACCTGACAGGCGACACACGACTCGTGAATGCGTGAACGTGCTCATGCTCGACAATCTCCGCCCTGGAGAATAACTGGACAAGAAACGGGACAATGTACGTGCATGAGACCATAATTCAAGACTATTACTCCATATAAGACGCACGACATGATCATATACGAGACATCGAGCAATACACAAGGTAGCATGTAAATATCACGTTTTGGCACGTAATCATTCATATAATAACAATTTGGGGTCAAATAACCCGTTGGAACGACGTCCCAAATTTCCATTTTTATGCAGAAAGTTTCTGCGCTACCAGAGAGCTGGGAACGGCCGTTCCAGGTTTCAGTTCAAAGTGGGAATGGCCGTTCCCGCTGTCGGGCTCCCCGAAGATGGGAACGGTCGTTCCCGTCTGTGAGACAAAGTGGGAACGGGCGTTCCCATCCTCGTCGCCTGACACATTATTCAAACAATGGGAACGGCTGTTCCCCTATTGCAAAGGGGGCGGGAACGGCCGTTCCCGTTACACAGAAGGTTCAGAAAACAGGGGAGAAGAACAGGGGAGCTACGGACCAAGCTCCCAAAACTCTCATAATCCATCCCATATATTATAATTCATAGGAGAAAACATATATACATGCTTAAAGTGCAATAAAACACAATACAACCACTTGTTTCAAGCTTGATCATCTCAAATCATCAATTCCAAGTTCATACACAAATCCATCATATATCATCAAATTCTCCAAGAATTCATGCATGATTTCAAACTATGATCAAGTATTCATGCTTCTAACATCAAGTAATCAAGCTATTGCATCCAAATCATAACCCTAGTTTCCCACATAAATTTCAAGAGATCATATATATACTCACCCCTACCTTGAATGAAAGAAGGAGAAGAAAATATGGAGATATGATGAAGATGATGGCCTAAGACTTCCAATTCCTCAAAGATTTTAGCTTGAAATGGATGAAATTCCCTTTTCTTTCCTTGGAGGTTTGGCTCGGTGAAGGAGGAAGCAAATGGTATGTTTTGATGAAAGTGAAGAATGAAGCTTGGAGAAGAGATGCATATAACGTGATATATTTTGGGGAAATATGTAATATTTACGATTTCATATATTTTCACGTAATCATGTTGAAACACAATTTATAAAATTAATATAGCACGTATAAGTTAAATAATAGAAAATAATAAATAAAGTCCTAACACTCGAAACCCACACGTGTCGAGCGTACCTGACTGTCTGAAAATCGGGGTGTTACATAACTCTCGGTCTAACCCACTCGTGACGTCATACCTGTACGGCCAAAAAGTCGGGGCATTACAACCTCTCCCCCTTAAGAGGACCTGGTCCCCAGGTCTACTGCCTTGAATTCTGAACTCTGAGTAAAATTTCCCGTGTTCATCCCACGCAGGTTAGCAACTCCCTGTCAGGAATTAGTTCGGAAAAGGTCTTCAAGCAACATGGGATCTTCAATTGCTGTTTAAGTCACGACCCTTAACTCACCGAAGCCTAAACACTCGAAAGTCTAAGCAAGTAGCAGGTAAGGAAAGAACCCCGTCTTTCGAACAACAAAGAGAGAGCCCCGTCTCTCACAAACAACAAGAGAGAACCCCGTCTCTTATACAACAACAAGAGAACTCCGTCTCTCAAACAACAACGCAACAACCAGAGGAAAAGATAAATAAACAATCTTGTATATATCACATAGGAGGCATGTACGGAATATCACGTTAATCAAATATCGTCCATGTAAGAGCAGCTAACACAGCAAGTGATCAAAGCACACATAGTATCATGAAATTGTTCAAATTAAAGTTGCATGTATGTATATGCTATGAATGTTTGGTGTACCGTTCACCGTAGTGATAAATTGATGATGATGCTTTCTTTACCCGCACCAATGCATTTACCCATGGTTGAGTTATTCTCAATTCCTTTCGTTCTATCCTTAACCACAAGCCCGGTCCTCAATCCATCCCATCTTTCAAATAACTCGGTCTCGAATCCTTTTTCTTCTCTTTCACTTTGCCCTTCAAAATTCTTAAGTGTTCTTTTGGCCTCAATCCAATCGACTCGTTCTCCTAACGAATCACATTTGGTATCCTCGGTTGTTTGAGTCATTCTTTCATTGGTTAGAATCATGATGTCTTACTCTTACGGTGTCCCCGATTTATCATGGAAAATTGTGGACATACCCGTAAGTGATCCCATCTTAAAGGTTCAATTGCAATGACTCTCACTTTTCCCGTCAGGAAATATGATGATCTGATTGATCTTTCCTTTACACGATATCCCCTTTACCATTTTCTTTTCTAATTCCTCCATAGCTCTGTCATCTTAGGTATCCGAGATACGTCGAGTAAAACTCTATCTTTTAAATCCTTGGAAGATTGAGTTCGTGCTTATCTTCGAATGAGTGGTCAACGGTGTTATTCGCAATCATTTATCATCCTTCTTTCATCTTATTGATATGAGTTATAAGTATCCTTTAAGCTTGCAACTTTATCCACTAAGGTACCCTTTCCTCTCGACAACTTCTTGAAGTTTTGGAATCACGGTCTAGACATTGTTCGGATGCTAAAGTTCTCCATCTTATCACTTATAGCTTTCGTAGGGTCCAGTTATTCGTCAAGTCCTGCATTCCCATTGTTCTTACTAAAAGTAGTTCTCTTGACCCAACCAGAAGCTCGAGTTTATTCCTCGATTGTACTCTCCCCCTTGATCCATCATTTCTTTAACCCTAATTCCCAACTTCTTCAAAATTTCCATTTTACCCTTGTCTACTTTGCAACCAAGATTCCTTTTCTTTCTTGATCGAAATTCCACTCGTTTAGAAATGGTAGGCGATGAGCGGAGTAGAGAAGACTTTCTATCAAACAAACACTAAATATGCATGTCGGGTAAGAATGTTCGATGCATGTCACATGTATTCACAATTAAAATATGTAACACACTTAGAAAATTATTTCGATTAAATATACATAAATGAAATTAAAATAATTTAATTCAATGGATGATGCACGTGCCATGAATGCAAGTATCGTTCACCAATGAGGGAAGCTTTTAGTTTGAAAATTTGATCCTTTGTTCTCGAATTCATCGACCACTTCTTACTTACCCACGGTCTTCTACTTCCTTAATTCTTCTTGCATCTATCCATGCTTCCCAGATCCGTATTTGTTGTTAAATTCCAATCTTCTATACCTGAACATCTTGATACCTCAATCTTCCCAAATACCAATTCCCAAGTTCCTTTTTACTTCTTTGTACCTCTTGTGAGACCCCAAGCTCCGAAGTTATCCTTAAACCCCAATCCTTCCACATTCACGAAATCGGTTTCGCTAGTCTCCCTAAATTTTGGTTCCAACTTGTAGGGTTTCCACCACAGTCATCACCTTGATCGTTGTCTGCTCATTTCCTTCTTCGTGAGTTCATAAGGGTGAATGAATCCGGCTTCCATGATTCTATGATCTTATTATTCCGTTTCAATCAATTTATCGAACTTGAATATCAATTTGGGTACCTTGACTTCCCATAGCTTTATATGGATTACGTCATTACTTGGTTCCTCCACTTGTCACCTTCATAAATCCAAAATGGTTTGGTCTCTATCCCGATCCGAGCTTTATTTTAGCATCCAAAGTATCTCAACTCATCTCTTATCCGTTTCTTTACCATAATTGTTATCTTAACCAAAACCTTCTCACTCTAGCCTTAAAGAATTTCCCGTGGTCGAGCAACTTCATAAACTTTCCAAGATCGGATGCTTTCATTCTCACTCCGGGTGGAATTGACGAATTTAATTTTTTTGGATTCGAGTATCTTGGTCATCCTTTTTGTAATTCCGAAAATAGAGTGGTCTCTAGCTTTCTTCCACTAGCCTCATTCCAAAACTCGAAGTATCTCGACATATTTCTTTACTCCAAATTCCTCTTTATTTTGAAAATTATAAACTCCCTTTTCCAAAATTAATCTTCTCCGAATACCTAGTTTACCTTGATTTCTCTTGGTTGTCATCGCCCTTCGTTGATCCAAACCTCAAAACGAAGTACCTTTGAGGTTTTTCTTTGATCATTTATACCTGTAACGCCCCAGTTTTTAGGTAGTACAGCATGACGTATGTGTTTACCAAATTGCGCGAATTAATTATTATACGTGTTTTATATATTTAATTTAATTTTAATTAATTAATGTTAATTATGTTAATTATTATATTTTAAGTTTTATTAATATTAACTTATATAATATTAAATGTTAATTACTTTATTTTAATATATTAATATCAAATATAATTATATAAATATATATATATATATATATATATATATATATATGTTAATTGTGGTACGTATTGTTTAAAATATTTGCATGAACTCATGCAATTCATTGTGATTAATTGGTGCATGCATTTTATATTTTAATTAGTGCATGCATGTATTTATAAGTTATATTACTTGTATGCTAATTTGGAGTTGTTTTGCTGTATTTCTGATAGCTTGAATTACCTGAACATGTTGGGGATAAATGAGATCAGTATGCTCTGTTTTTTCGTGGGTTTTTGCCCTGTTTTTGAACGGTTTGGTGCTGCTGTCAACTGCGGCGTCTTCTTGCTTTTGCTATCAGTTTTAGTGAGTTGTTAGGGCTGGTATGTTGCTGCATTTCAAGCCTTGTGTCGATGAATATCCTGCTTGTTTGTTGCATTAGCTGTTACTGCGTTTTAAGCAAGGAAAACAGGGGTTGTTGTTGAGTTGCTGCTGCGTCTGCGTCTGTGGTACATCTCCCCGGCCGGGGAGATTTTGAACCTGAAAGTACCCGGCCGGGGAGCCCTTTTACAGAAACTTCTCTGCATTAAAGTCCCCGGGCGGGGACTTTTGGCGTGGAAAGTATCCCCGGGCGGGGAGATTGGTCTGGGGCGTCTATTGCCTGCTGTGTTCCTTTCCTTCCTTTTGCATGGTTGTTGGTTGTTAGTAATTGTAATGCATGTTTATGTGCAGTACAAGGATGAGCTTCATGCATGCATATGTTGGGATTAGATAGTTAATGCATGAAATATTGTTTATGGTTTAAGGAATTACATGCACGATTTAGGAATTTGCATGCATTTTAATAAGGAATTGCATGCATGTTGTTGTGCATGTTCCTGTACGTATGCATGGGGTTTATATATATAATATAATATAATATATGTATATATAATTATATATATATTTATATATGTTTATTAAATATTAAATGTTATTTGATTTAATTGAATTTTAGAATTTAATTGTTACCTATTTCATGTTTTATTTAATTTCCGATTTTTTTAAATTGAATGAATTTAATTGTCTATTTTCTAATTAGAAATATGATTTAACTTGTGCTTTGATTCTATTTGAAATTCTTGAATTGAATTGATTGGAAATGTGAAATTATGAATTCGAATGAATGTGAACGATTGATTGAATGCCATGATTATATGATTTAAATTCTTTAATAGTGTACATGAATATTTTCATGACATAATCTTATCCTTTATACATTTATATTATGATCATGACATTGCCGAGCGTCTTAATTGGTCATATTGAGTCTCATTTCACCTTTTATTGCACAAATTTTGATTTCGTAGCAGATAAGGCCGGTCAATGAAGCTCGTGTGTTATCCTTTCTGCCGTTTAAGGTGGGTTTCTCTACTATTTAGTAAAATGGCCCTATATATTCCCAATGTGAAAAGATTTCGGCCAAATATATATATATGTATATAGAGTCGTTTTCAAGAGTAAATGTTTTCAACGTAAAGCCCTTCTTTCATGAACCCTACCTAATGTTTTGGCGAGAATGAATGAATATCCACAATGAATAGGGCCCAGGGACTTGGTGTGAGTGGTGACCCGAAGAGGCAAGGGCTGACGGCGATCCCTCACACTAGTCCCACTAATGAACTGCGTAACCGGACCTCGTTAGGAGTTAGCGAGGAATGGACGCTGAGTGCCATCTGGGGAGTCATGTTCCCTTTTTGGTCAATGAATGGGTGGATGGGCCTTGCAAACCCGCCACCAACCCGGAGGAAGAAGGTGTAAATGTTATTGAATGCGCACGAAAGAATGATATGCATGAACAGAATGAATGAATGAATGTTAATGAATTACACGAGGAGTTGGTTGGAGATAATACACGCCCACTCGCCGGGCCAATAATGACCTAATGTTAATGAATCGTTATAATCCCTTTTGATGATTTCTATTCACCCACTTGGGAAACTCTTTAAAAACCTCACTTGGGATTATAGCTTGCATGTGAATGTTTAATTACCGTTGTATATTATATTTATGCCCTGTTTTTTATACCCACCAGTCCCTTTTGGACTGAACCCGTTTGGCTTTCAGTTGTGTTGTGCAGGTGTCAAGGGAGCTAGGCGGGATTTCGAGTCATAGGTCTTACATTCGCTTTTAGCTCTTGTATTTGGTCTTACACTTGCATATTGCACTTTTGATCATTGTATATGATTATTAATGGAGCGTACATGTTTGGAGACTTGATGGTATTGAACGATGTATATGGTTATTTTTGGAACTTTGATGCTCATGATATATATGTATGATATATGTTCAGATTTTGCTTCCGCTTTAATGTTTATTCTGATTTTATGGTTCAAGGGTTAGTCCCGCCTAGCATAGAGTGTGTGTATGTCCCCGTTCGCCGTGATTTAGCTCAGGTATGGATCGTCCATTTCATATTCGGGTCGGGTCGGGTCTCGGTGCGGGGGATGTGGTACCTTGCGCTCGGGTGCTACATCCTTAAGTGGTATCAGAGCCTTGGGTTGCAAAAATCGGGCTCTCGTGTCGTGTGGGTCAGTCTAGGTCGTTCGGCATAGGAACTACGTGATAATGTGTGCATTGCATTGATCTTGAACATAAAATTTTCTTTCCTTTTAATCTTGTCGAATTATCTGTTGCATTTTATATTGGATCCGTGCCTTTCGTGTGAATATGTGCCATATGCATGTACTAATCGCATGCATATATCTTTGAAATAAGTTATGAATTATAGGTTATGAAGATATTATCAAACCACGGCCAAGTATCATGCTAACAACACCTTACTGCAAGTTCTTTCTGAGGCATGGAGGATAGGAATGATGCATCGGGGAAAGATATGTAGAATTCGAGAGGCGCGTCCTCATAGATAGAGTTAGAGTTCAAGGGATAGGAGCTGAAATGGAAGTTCGACTTAAGAGATAGCGAGGATTGTGAAGATTCAAACTAAAACACATCCGGTGGGAATTAAGCGTCTTGAGTCGTCAAACAGGGATTTCTAAATAAACCTAATGGCTAGAATCGAGCTTGTAGAAGCCAAGATCTGGAAGAGTTTAAATTTGGGGCTATGGATTTTGACTAAGATGGAAAACGAGTTGGGAAGGGAGTAAAGAAAGGCAAGTAAGGTGATAAATACAAATTTATGGAAGGTGATAATACCAAGGACAGGATTTGAGTTTATTATTTAAACCCAAGCTGAATTGTCGGGTTGTGAGGTTGAATTGGGAAATATGGAGCAACGAATGGAAATGGTAAAGAAAGGCAAAGACGTTTTGGAAGAAAAGCATGCACGCAAGTGGGGGCAATTGAAAAGCAAGTTCTATTCCCTAATCTAAACTCGTAAAGGATAAACAAGGAAATCTTGATCCGGGTGATGACTCGAAGTAGGATTCGGAAACGCAGTCAGGGTAGTTTTTTTTAAGAGAGTCGATGCACAAAGATTCATGGAAAACTTGAAGACCGTGGGAAAGAAGAAGCATGATTAGCAAGTCAAAGTGACCTTGTGATTGGAGGAATGAGGAAAAGATACCGAGCTAACAACTTACCACATTGGTGACAGGTTCCAAAACATTCATAGTACGTGCATCATACTTCGCATGAATTATTTATTCTTTTGGCCTTATGTTTATCCGTGCATTTCTATTTGGTTTCGTTGCGCTAATGTGTTGAATGGTGGCTTGGTGTTAACGTGACTCATGCATTGACATCTTTGCCCGACATGGATTTTAGTGTTTATTTGGTAGGAAGTTCTTTCACCTCACTCATCAAGTATCTTTTCGACTGGCCACATCGGGATGATGAGGAAAAGCAATAACAGGATGGCACATGATAAGGAAGATGACTTCGGAAAATAAAGAACTTCAAGTAAGGGGTAGGTCGGTGGAAAGGAACTCCAAAGGAAAGTGAGATTAGATTTGGCTTCGGAGTGTTCGGATCGAATAAGAATAGAGAAGAAGGATTAAGGGAATTCGACATGTAAGAGCAAAAAAAAAAAAAAAAATTTAAGGGGGAGAGCATGACCGAGAGATAAGTTGGAGGATGGAAGAGGTGCTCGAATAAATATGTTAGTAATAACAACGGGGATGCAAATTAAGGAGAATTTGGAAATCCTACTGGTGGCGATTGGAAATGAATAAGACGGATGTAATGGTTAAGTTGTTAAGAGAGAAGCTACGTTACTAAATTTGGGTGAAGACTTTACGGGATATAAGGGAAATGGCTCATTTAACATTTCTATGTATGGAATTCCGATCTGGAGGTGATAGAATTATAAGGGATTTTCTGTGAACTCCTAAGTCAGAGTTAACAAGGGAAATTCGAATCAAGTTAGCATATAATGGAATGGTGTCAATCAAGAGTATGAAAAATGCTTTTGTACGTATATATCCTTTATTTTGCTTTGTTTTAAAAAGCTTGGGATACGTATGGTTTTGTAGTGAGAAATGGTCTTGAAAGATAGACTACTTGTACTTGAACTTGTTCTTGAATTGTTTGGGCCCCGGGAATATGGGTAAGGAGCATTCGGGACGCCGTGGGATCGCCGGACACACCTCCTGTGCATATTTCCTTTTGAGAGGATTCACTCTGTAACTCCCCAAACGGAGGATGCCACATCCCCCGCACTGAGACCCAGACCCGGTCATGAAATGGGAGTCCATGCCCGAATCCGAATCAGAGCGAACGGGAGACAAACACACACGCTATGCTAGGCGGATCTAACTCGACAAACTCAGAGTGCGGAAGCAATTCAAACATTCAAAACAAGATAGCGGAAGTATTTAAATCAACATTCAAAACAAGTGACGGGTTCAACTAGCATAGATACCTAGTCCCGAATATCAACAAGCATAACAGGTGACGGGTTCAACTAGCATAAATACCTAGTCCCGAATATCCGATCAATATAACGCAATAATCACCAAGTGCCACACAGGGCCGAATACGAATGCCACACAGGGCTACAGAAAGGTAAAGTATAATCTCAAGTCTACAAGTCATGACATAAGTAAAGTATATGAAAGACAAATGCAACTAGAAAGGCTAGACCGACGAAGTGCAACTCAAAGGACTCACTCCCGCCTAGCAAACGCCAACAGACCTGCAACTAAAAGTTTAAATGAGGGGTCAGTCAACTTGACCGAGTGAGAGGGCTAACGCACAACCACAATATATATATTTAGAGAGCATAGCACAAAATAAAAGGATGGACTCATGAACCGGGGATAGGTGTTGCATACCAAAACATTTCGAAATAACCCAAATAAATATAGATATAAGTTTAGAAACCATTTCCAGAAGGACTCTATCCCGATTCATAATTCCATAACAGAAAAGAACACATGCTCGGCGAGTACGAGTTTCCCACCTTTACTCCTCTATACATAAATCCAAATCAATCCATCCTCTACACCAATGACGCAGGAGATGTACCGTCCCCAAACCATCGAGAATAAACCGTCTGAAATAGACTCGATCTCAAGAGGGTAGCGACCCACAAGAGTCATCTCCGGCCTTAGCCGAAGGCTCAAGATATCACGCCTCCCTCATCACCCTAAGGTCGCGCAATGATATCTCAAATGGAAACTACGCACATGGTTGAAACTCTGACGGCCCTAACCATCCCGGAGGCCCCATTACCCGTAGCTCCTCGGATCCACAATCTAACAGGATAGAACAGATACCATATAACATGGCTAACTCGCTACAGAATCATAACAGAACTGAATTTTCCAAAATAGCTTACATATGCCTCAAAACTTATTTTTATATATTCCCACGCGATGGAATTTAAGCCCTTAGACACCCATCCATGCAAATCACACGCGATGGAATTTAAGGCCGTAAGCACCCATCCACGCAGAACCCATGCCGAAGGTCGCTGGAAAAATCCCAAAAAATCAGTCCTGAATGAAGTCTTCGTGCCGGTTCCGAATCCTCGATCAATTTCTGGAAATTCCAAGTCAATCTCCTCCAATTTCAGATCTAAGAACACGAAAATCCTAAAATCTTCAAACTCAAATTACTTCCAAACCGGTGAACCAAAATGCGATCTGTAAAAGGCATTGTCTTACCCCTGACGAGCTCTTCGAAAGCCCTAAAGTAGCTCGCCGGAAAAATCCTCGGAGCTAGCGCCGCCGTTGCACCGCCACTCTGCCACCGCGATCCGCCGACAATTGGCCGAATCAGGAGTCGTGTGATCAAAGGCCACTAGTTTTCGTCGTTCCGAACAACTTTCGTGAAGAGCCCGAGGCCAAAAGATGGCCGGAAAAGGCCCCCGTTGGCCGCCGAATATTCTACCACCGCACACGTCGCCGAAACCACCACCTACGGCCAAGATCTGGTGAAATTGATGCCGGAAATGAACTCAGGGGGTCGAAAAACCTTGGAAACCATCAAGCCCCGTCAAAAACCACCGCCGGAAGCGGCGGAATCGCGCCGCTAGAGTGACGGGCTCGCCGCCGCGAGTTTTAGGCAGCGCCTGCGGTGCCGTCGCGACCCGGATGGCCGCGCCGCCAACGTCAAACACTACGCCAGGAAGTCCTCTTACTGGGTCTTCGGCGCATACATCGATGAGGTGGCCGGAAACCGCCGCGAAAGGCCGACGAAGTGGCGGTGGTCCGACACCTCCGCCGCTGCTACTGAAATCTGGCGATAACTCCTCCACAGTTTGTCGTTAGGCCGTGAAATTAGTACTCTTGCGTACATCTCACCGAGATAATCGAAATGGACTATTCATTTATTGAATTTCGTCGAGAAACGATCGAGTTATGGGCTCGTAACCAAAGATGCGCATAGTACCTGCGGGAGAGAGAGTGGGAGAGGAGAAAGAGAAGAGAGAGAGAGAGATAAAAGAGATTGGGAGAAATCTGTCTTGTGCACAAGCTATATACAACCGGGTATCCTTATCGCGTAGCAAAGTGAAATATCTCGTACAAATAATCGTAAATAAAATTGGTAAAGTTACGAATGAACATTCAAGCTCCGAATTAATTTTATAAATTAAAATGAAATAGAGATTTACCAATTAGAGTTTAATTCAATTTAATTTTAGAAACCTTTCGTACAATTTAACGACACTTCGTAAACATATGATTGATAATTAATCTCAAGGAATTCAAGTAAACCGAAATTAAACAAGTTAAGTAACATGATGGATTTAAAATCAACTTAACCATTAATTTTAGAATAATCGGAATGATCACATATTAAATTGGGTTTACATTAGATCACATAATTCAAGAACTCTTAAATTAAACACAGACAAGTGTAGAGACTTGTTAATATCGTCAGGACGCCCTTCGAGAATACGGGGTGTCACAACCTTGCCCCCTTAAGAGAACCTGGTCCCCAGGTTCCACTGCTAAAATGTAGATCCTCGAGTTGTAGTGCTCCAACCCTTCTCCCGAACTCGTGTGAGATCATAACTCTAATGATGAGGCTTACTCCTATCATCTACACCGAACCTCCTTTAGGATGTCTTGTTATCGTCGAGGTCCGTGCGAGTACTTGATCCGTTAGTTGTTTCGAACTCGGTCGGTCATTCCCATGATCAGATAGCTGCAACTGCACCCAACCTTGATGTCATCTCATATGCACCACTTGCTACCCGTAGTTAGATCAACGCATAACGCAACCACAACAAACAAGAGAGAATCCCATCTTTCAGCACGTAAGTGAGACAGCCCCGTCCCTCAGCACCCACAAGTGAGAGAACCCCGTCTCTCGAGCACATAATTGAGAGAACCCCGTCTCTCAACCTAAGTCGGGCAGATTCCAACATCTCCCAACATTCTAGTTTGAGAAAATCCATCATTCCTCAAACACCTAGATTCAAGAGAATCCAACATCTCTGAATATCTAAGTACAAGAGAATCCAACAACTCTCGCGCACAAAACTTAGAAAGATTCCAACATCTTTCTATCACATAAATAGAGAGAATCCTACATCTCCCCAACACGTAGGAAGAGGGAACCTAAGGTCTCTCTTGCACATAAATCCACTGATAAGTTATTCAAACATACACACATCGGAGTAACACTTGACAAAAAGTATGTGATGCATGTTTGGTGTACCTTGTATAACAGATATCGGTATCTTGAGTATAGATTCAACGCTCATACCTCAACTCAAGGGGGATATCGCGATGGAATCCCTATAAAACAAGGTTATAGTATGTATGTATGTTATATGGGAAGTTAGTGAGCAATCAAGAGAGTTTTAAATCATGTAGGCATGAATAGTTCACATAAGTACATAACTCATTCATCATCCCAACAACGGTTCATAACGAGTAGAAATTTTCAAGTTACAAATACTAGATCAAGTATCCAAGTTATCACAATTAAAACAACAATAGTCATCACCCACATCAAGCAAAACGAGGTAAGAGTATTTAAACAATGCATGTATGCAAATGCCATGAATGCTTGGCGTACCGTTAACCAAAGTGTAAAAATCTTGATAGGAAAGTCGAGATAAAGCAGTAGGAGTCGTTTAAACCGACAATGATGTAACCTCGTCATTTGAACCTCTTTGTCTTGAGTCTTTTCGTAAAGTGGTAACTCAACAACGCTTGTTTACCACCAAACCCCTTACTAGACCGTAATCCTTGCTCAACTAGAATCATCCTCAGTTTCTCCCAAGAATTTCTCATTTGTGTGTTAAATCTTAGTTTGCTCATCTTCAAGGAGTTGTCCATGATTCGTTTGTCAATCAGATATTTACCTCAGAGTTTCGTTGGATGATCGTGGTGCTAAGTACTTCCCAAACTAATCCATGGTATATGATCCTGAAACTTGGATAAAGTCTTTCTTCATCTAGGTGTTCTATTACCTATGACACCCCGACTCCGCGACCGTACAGGTATGACGTATGTGCGCAATTTAATTTATTTTAATTTCATTTTTAATTGTTGCATTTAATTGATTTATATTTTATTAATTGAAATTTTTATATGAATTATTTGAATTTATATGAAATATTTGAATTATATGTCGAAATTTGCCTCAAGTGATTCATGATATGAATTTTATGAATTTATGATATGTGAATTTAATTCCCGAACAAGCTAATTTCGTGAATTATGTGATTTATATGAATTAAGGACTTAATTGTGCAATTTTAATTAATATTGGACTTAATCGAAAAGTTGAATTGGACTTATTTGACACTTTTTAATAGTATTGGACTTAATTGAAAAATAACCTTTTTAATAAAAATTTGACTTATTTTAATTCGTTAAAAAATTTTGTTTTATTTTATTTATTTATTTTATTTTAATTTATTTATTAATTCTTGAGTTTTGAATTTCATTATTGGAATGACATGCTCTTTTGTTGAAATGTGATGCGTTCGTGTTCGATTTGAGATCGAAATTTCGTGCCGTTTTAATATGTTGGAGTTTTATGAGTCGTGAACTTGAATATGTGCTCGTTATGTGTTTTCGGGTTTATTGTTGGGTTTTCGGGACTCGTTTTGTTGGAGTAACCTAAAGGAGGCTAACATGTACTTAGCGCACCTTGGGTTCCGGGTAGTGTAACTTGAGCTCGGGAATTCGAATTCGAATTCCGTCACCTCCGCTGAACTCGTTTCGACGATTCGAGTGCAATGGATCAGGCCTTGTAATTTTTCGACCTCATTTGATACACCGAAATCAGCCCGTAACTTCGTCTCGTGCTTTCACCATTTTGCACATAAGTCCCTCAATTCTTGGCCAATTGCCCTCAAACCTGGACCCACACTCCACTAACTCAGTCCTTTATGACTTTTTGCTGCCTTAATCTCGATCCATACACAAGAAAGGAGAGGAAAATCTGAACTTTGGAGCAGCAGCAGTGAATTCCCGTCACTATTCACACCTTGAAGAGATTGAGCTCTAATCTTCATTTTCCTTCATCATCTTCAAAGGGTAAGCTTGTATTTGATATGTACATGATTAAGTGGTCATTTTAATCTAAGAAATTCTGATTTTCATCCATGTTTGATATAGTTTTGATTCAAGACATGAATAGTTAGGTTTTATTGCCATTTTTGAATTCCATCTCATTCCTTGGTGTTTTGCTTGAATTGGAGCTGGATTATTGATCATTTGTGCTTCATTTATTGTTGATTATAGCTGACTTGGGTGGTAGTTGTGATTTGGGTGAGATACCTTTAATATACTTGAGTTTTTGTTGAGTTATAAGCATGAGTTGGTGCCATTTTCTTTACCTTTGCTGCTGCTGTTCGTTTCCAGCTGATTTAAGGAAGTTGTCGTGCTGTTTTGCTGCTGATTTTGCTGCCTTTACATGCCTTATTGAGTTGGTAATTGATTGGTAGGAAAGCAGGGCTGAACAGGGGTGATTTCCGCCTTCTTCCGTGACTGAACTGTCTCCCCTGGGCGGGGAGATGAATTTGCTGCTGGGATATTTTACTTCTTTTTCCTAGTTTGCATGATAAGTTTTGGATTTTGCATGGTTGTTTGTTTGTGATTTTTCATGGAGTTTACGTGGGATTTCTTGGCTCATTACCTGATCATTTCATGAATTTCTTCAGTTTTGCATGGTTAATGTAGGGATGATGCATGGATTGTTTCCAATGGTTTCCTATTTTGCATGATAATTGATGGAAGTGCAGGGTGGTTAACGTGTGCAATGCATGGCCTAACTTAATGGAACTTTGCATGGACTTTACATGCATGAGAAGGATTTTAATTGTTTGTTTTTGGGGCTGCAATACGTGTATATATATTTAGATAGATATATATATATATATTATGATATATATATTATGTTATTTGATTTATTAAATGAATTTAAATGATTTAATTTGAGGTTTTAAATTAAATATGGCTCTATGAATTCTTATGTATGAAATGTGATTTTATGATTTAAATTATTTGTTATATTTTAGGAATTACGTTTATGAATTTATTTGATATGGTTTGTATGTGTTTTGAATTTAAATGATCTAAATGATGCATTCTTGCATTTCATATGCATTCATTTCATACATATGCATTTCCGAGCATCTAAGTGGTACATACTTGAGTCTAAGTCTCGGGTCTTGCGTTCTTTTGTTTCAGAGCCTCTTCAGGAAGTTAAAGAGCCCGAGGTTTAGGTCCGGTTGCTTCTTTTGTCCGATTTTCACTCCGCTTCCACTTCAAGGTGAGGGTTAGGATCTTTTCTTTTAGATAAGTGACCTATGGCCTTTATGTTATTGATTTCCTATCCCGCATGTGACTATATATGTATTATATGGTTAAATACGAATGCTTATGATACGTTTATGATTTTATGAATCCCCTTTTTCGAATTTATGAAAACGGTATAAGTATGAGCATATATGAGCTTATGATTTTGAATCCTTTGTACGTTTCCTTTATGATTCAGCGAGTTGTGCCCTGAAAGATGGGTTATTGGCATGTTTCTTATGAATCCGGGCCCAGGGATTGTGGGTAAGGACCCCCGGTACGGCAAGGGCCGTCGGGTTAAGCCTGTGCACATCCCATTTGAGGTGGTGGCGTGCGACTCTTGGAGATTGAGAAGGCGCTATTACCTTGAGCCCTCGGTGAATAACCGGGGAAGGCATATCGTGGGTTAGCTACCCCGTATGTATATAGAATCCATATGGGTTGAGAGGGTTTGATTCCCGATCACCAAGGCGTTGAGGAGTTATGAATTTATGAATTCTTATGTATTTATGATTTGTATGAGGAGTTGAGGAGGTCCGTACTCGCCGGACGTTTATGTTTCTTTTATGCTTTGGTGGTTGTGAAACGAGTTAGGATTTCCTTGGTATTATATGTATGTTTTAAAAATGATTTGGTATGAAAACCCCAACTCGGTTCATGATCGACCCCTTTTGATTTTATGCTATGCTCTCTACATATTTATGGTGTGGGTGTGCGTTAGCCCCCCTCACTCAGTCGAGTTTTGACTGACCCCTTCCGTTTAACACTTTAGTTGCAGGGTTCTCGAGCTAGGCGGGGAAGTGCGTCGGTCGTGTCGTACTTTCGAGTTTAGGTCGAGTCGGCATATTTACCTGCTGCATTTTGATTACTTTTATGAATTGTATCTGAATTCTTATTATGTCTTACGGAGATTATGAACTTTTGATGTATATACTTGACCTATTTTTGGGCCGTCAGGCCGTTGTATATGATGTATATGTTCGTATAGAGCTCCTTTTCGATCCTTATGTTGCTGCTTCCGCATTCTTATTGTTTGTTTGCGCGCTCTGTTTGAGTTGTAGCCCCGCTTAGCCTAGCGCGTGAGTGTAGGTTCCTGTTCGCTCAGACTTGGGCTCATGTACGGAAATTCATTTCATATGTGGGTTCGGGTTTAGGTGCGGGGGATGTGGTGGCCCACCGTTCCGGGCGCTACATCTTAAAGTGGTATCAGAGCTCTCTGTTGCAAAACCGAAGCTCTAGGGTCGTGTTGGTTTGTCTAGGTCGTTCGGATTAGGACAATGTGGTTATGTGCATTTATGTGCCTCATTTACTTGAATTTTTATGAATTGTGCACATGGTCATGTACTAACCGCACGCATGTATATTGGAATTCTTTGGATTTTGTAGGATGCCTCCGAGAAGAGATCATCACCGTGACAGGTCTCCGGGCCATAGACATCACCGGGATCGTTCCCCACAAGCCGAGAACAACATGGAACCTGAGGGATTCATGGCAAGATTATGTGCATATTTGGATACTCGGTATCGCCAAAATACACCTCCGGTTGTCAATCACGAAGGAGGGCAAGTCACTCACATTCTACGGGAGTTTAGGAATCAGAACCCCCCCAAGTTTGAAGGTGGGAATGATATCCAAGCCGAGGAGTGGCTAATTCAAATAGAGAGAATTTGGGAATTGATACCGTGTGAATCGGTTGAGAAGGTAAGGTGCACCCTCACGATGGTGCAAGGTCAGGCTTATAGTTGGTGGACTAGCATCCGAGCCCGTTTGGATGCCGCCGGTGATGAGATTAATTGGGAAACATTCACTCGGGAGTTTCGTAACAAGTACATTCCAATCGCCGCTAGGGACCGAAGACTCCAAGAGTTCATGGACTTGAAACAAGATGAGAAGACGGTCACCGAATACATTGATGAGTTCGACCGTTTGTCAAGATATGCTCCCAACATTGCCAACGATGACCGCCACAAGGCTTTGAAGTTTCTTCGAGGTTTAAGAGAAGATATGAAGGATGCACTCGAAGCGGTTGATACCGACACTTGGGCGTTAGTCACCGAGAAGGCTTTGAAAGTGGAGGATCGAGTGGTTGCTAGGAGGAGGAGGACTTCTCAGGCCGTACAGGGTTCTAGCTCGGGAGGTCAGAACAAATATGGAAAGAGGCCGGCTTACCAAGCTTTTACACCGGCAAAGCCTCAAAACAAGCAATTTAAGCCAACAGGACAAAAGGCTCAACCTCTAGCATTACCAGCACCACCTCAAGTCCAATGCAAATATTGCAAGGGTAATCATCTCGTTGAAAATTGCTTCAAACTTCACAAGAGGTGCTACGGTTGTGGCTCGCCGGATCACATGCTTAATCAATGCCCGAACAAAAGGCCAGGACAGGCAGCGGGGAACAATCAGAGGCCCGCAATTCAGGCTAGAGCTTATGCACTCGGGGCTGAGGAAGAGGAAGCTGCAGATCTTGATCCTAATGCCTTGATTGAAGGTACCGTAAGCATTCATGGCACTACATTTCATGCATTGTTCGATCCCGGGGCATCTCATTCCTTTATTTCTCGGGATCTTGCTTCTTCGTTGTGCTTGCCTGTTACCCTCTGTACGCATGATTATGTGGTTAGTTCGCCTCTTGGCGGTAGTCTTGTTACTTGCAGGATTTATCGGGGTTGTCCAGTGAGTTTTGAAGATAGAGTTTTTCTCGCCGATTTGATTAAGATGCCGATGAAGAGGTATGGCGTAATCCTAGGAATGGATTGGTTATCTGAACATGGGGCTCAGATGGATTGTCGGGAGAAGAAAGTTTCTTTTGGTTCAGTGGTGTTTAAGGGCGAGAAGGTGAAGTCAAGCCCATTTATTTCTTTCGTTGAGGCGAGTAAACTGGTCCGGGACGGTGCGACAGGTTTCGTGGCCTATCTTTTGAATAGACCGAAGGATCAGGCCAAACTTGAGGAGACGGAGGTCGTGCGGGAGTATGCCGATGTATTCCCTGAGACATTGGGTTCTTTGCCACCCGATAGGGACATCGAGTTCGTAATCGACCTTTATCCCGGAGCAGAGCCTTTTTCGAAGACTCCCTATAGAATGGCTCCTGCAGAGTTAAAGGAGTTAAAGACACAGCTTGATGAGCTTCTAGCTTGCGGTTACATCCGTCCGAGCATTTCTCCGTGGGGGGCTCCCGTTCTATTTGTAAAGAAGAAGGATGGAACGCTACGAATGTGTATAGACTACCGTAAGTTGAATCGGATGACTGTGAAGAACAAATACCCTTTGCCTCACATCGAGGAGTTATTTGATATTCTGCAAGGCTCGAAAGTCTACTCCAAGTTAGATTTGAGGCAAGGCTATTATCAGCTGCGAATTAGGGAAGAAGATATTCCGAAGACTGGTTTTAACACAAGATATGGGCACTTTGAATTTGTTGTCATGCCATTTGGATTAACCAACGCTCCAGCCGTTTTTATGGACATGATGCACCGAGTGTTCAGGCCTTTTCTTGACAAGTTCGTGGTGATCTTTATAGACGACATTCTGGTGTATTCAAGGTCGGCTGAAGAGCATGCCCAACATCTACGGATCGTCTTGGAAACTTTGAGGGAACATAAGTTGTATGCAAAGTTCAGCAAGTGCGAATTCTGGATCGACCGAGTTATGTTTTTGGGGCATATAATTTCAGGTGATGGGATTGAAGTTGATCCATCTAAGGTTGAGTCCGTGCTTCGTTGGGAGAGACCGAAAAATGTCTCAGAGATCCGAAGTTTTCTTGGGTTGGCCGGTTACTACCGTAGATTTGTTAAGGATTTCTCTAAAATCGCCGCCCCGTTGACTCGTCTGACTAAGAAGGAAATGAAATTTGAATGGGATGATAAGTGTGATGCGAGTTTTCAGACTTTGAAAGTGAAGTTAACTTCAGCACCAGTTCTTACCCTACCCGAGGGTACCGAGGGTTATGCAGTGTATACAGATGCTTCGAAAGAGGGTCTTGGTTGTGTTTTGATGCAGCACGGTAGAGTGGTAGCTTATGCTTCAAGAAAGTTGAAGGAGCATGAGAAGAATTACCCTACCCACGATCTCGAATTAGCTGCCGTTGTGTTCGCTTTGATGAAGTGGCGACACTACCTTTATGGTACCACCTTTGAGGTATTTACGGATCACCAAAGCCTCAAGTATCTCTTTTCTCAGAAAGATTTGAATGTAAGACAGAGACGTTGGATGGAATTATTAGAGGATTACGATTGCACCATTCAGTACCATCCAGGTAAAGCAAACGTGGTAGCCGATGTCTTGAGTAGAAAGGTGAGTGTAGCTAATTTGGAAGCAGGTTCTTCAAGTTCGGGTTCAGAGATCTTGGTTTCGGGAACTTGGTTGGCCAATCTTACAGTAATACCAGATTTGAAACAACAGTTGTTGGAAGCTCAGAATTTAGATGTGGAAATTCAAAAGTTGGTAACTCGTTCTAAGGATGATACAAATTCTAAGTTTGGGATTGATGATTCCGGATTGTTAAGGTTTGAAGCAAGAATATGTGTTCCAGAAGAGCTCAAGAGGATTATACTTGAGGAGGCACATCGCTCGAGGTACTCGATTCATCCGGGAGGTACTAAGATGTATCGGGACCTGAAAGAGAAATTCTGGTGGAATGGCATGAAAAGGGACGTCGCGAACTTCGTGAAGCGGTGTCTAACGTGTCAAAAGGTGAAGGCAGAGCACCAGAAGCCGGGAGGAACTCTCCAACCACTTCCTATTCCCGAGTGGAAGTGGGAGCAAGTGACGATGGACTTCGTGTCCGGCTTGCCTAGAGTTAGAGGAGGGTTTGATGGAATATGGGTAATTGTGGACAGATTAACTAAGTCTGCCCATTTCCTCAAGGTTCGGATGTCTGAGAAAGTTCCTAAGCTAGCCGAATTGTACGTTCGGGAGATTGTAAGGTTACATGGAGTTCCGGCTAGTATTGTTTCGGATCGGGATCCACGGTTTACTTCGATCTTTTGGCAGAATCTTCGGAAGTGTTTGGGCACTAAGCTCAAGTTTAGCACAGCTTCGCATCCTCAGACAGACGGCCAATCTGAAAGGCTAATTCAGTACTTAGAGGATATGCTCAGAGCGTGTGCTTTGGACTTCCAAGATAAGTGGGATGAGCACCTACCTTTGGTTGAGTTTGCTTATAACAACAGCTTTCAGGGTTCGATTAAGATGGCTCCGTATGAGGCACTTTATGGAAAAAAGTGTAGATCTCCTCTATTTTGGGATATTGAGGATTGGAGGTGGACTGAAGAGAATAAACTCGAGAGAGCCGAGTCTAAGGAAAAGATTGCCGATACTATTGAGAAAGTTCAAAAGATTCGACAAAGGATGAGAGCAGCTCAGGCCCATCAAAAGAGTTACGCCGATAAGAGAAGAAGGCCCTTAGAGTTCGAAGTCGGAGATAGAGTCTTTTTGAAGGCGTCTCCTAGAAAAGGCTTCACTCGTATAGGTAAGGGTGGGAAGCTTAGTCCTCGTTATCTTGGGCCGTTTGAGATTTTGGAAAGAATCGGAGAAACGGCATATAGATTGGATTTATCGCCAAGTATGACCGGGATACATAATGTTTTTCATGTCTCTCAACTCCGTAAGTATTATCCCGATGACTCAACAATTCTTCCAGTTGAAGAGGTTCAGTTAGAGCCGGATTTGACAATAGAAAAGCATCCGGTTGCAATTCAGGACGGGAAGATGCAAGATTTGAGAAACCGGAAGATTCCTTTGGTCAGGGTACTTTGGAGGGATCAGAAATCCGAGGAATCGACTTGGGAAACCGAGGAGAAAATGAGAAGGTTATATCCGGAGTTGTTTGAGGACTCGAGCCGGACTTGAGGGCAAGTCCTTTTTAAGGGGGAAGGATTGTGACACCCCGACTCCGCGACCGTACAGGTATGACGTATGTGCGCAATTTAATTTATTTTAATTTCATTTTTAATTGTTGCATTTAATTGATTTATATTTTATTAATTGAAATTTTTATATGAATTATTTGAATTTATATGAAATATTTGAATTATATGTCGAAATTTGCCTCAAGTGATTCATGATATGAATTTTATGAATTTATGATATGTGAATTTAATTCCTGAACAAGCTAATTTCGTGAATTATGTGATTTATATGAATTAAGGACTTAATTGTGCAATTTTAATTAATATTGGACTTAATCGAAAAGTTGAATTGGACTTATTTGACACTTTTTAATAGTATTGGACTTAATTGAAAAATAACCTTTTTAATAAAAATTTGACTTATTTTAATTCGTTAAAAAATTTTGTTTTATTTTATTTATTTATTTTATTTTAATTTATTTATTAATTCTTGAGTTTTGAATTTCATTATTGGAATGACATGCTCTTTTGTTGAAATGTGATGCGTTCGTGTTCGATTTGAGATCGAAATTTCGTGCCGTTTTAATATGTTGGAGTTTTATGAGTCGTGAACTTGAATATGTGCTCGTTATGTGTTTTCGGGTTTATTGTTGGGTTTTCGGGACTCGTTTTGTTGGAGTAACCTAAAGGAGGCTAACATGTACTTAGCGCACCTTGGGTTCCGGGTAGTGTAACTTGAGCTCGGGAATTCGAATTCGAATTCCGTCACCTCCGCTGAACTCGTTTCGACGATTCGAGTGCAATGGATCAGGCCTTGTAATTTTTCGACCTCATTTGATACACCGAAATCAGCCCGTAACTTCGTCTCGTGCTCATATGACCACCTTTCACCATTTTGCACATAAGTCCCTCAATTCTTGGCCAATTGCCCTCAAACCTGGACCCACACTCCACTAACTCAGTCCTTTATGACTTTTTGCTGCCTTAATCTCGATCCATACACAAGAAAGGAGAGGAAAATCTGAACTTTGGAGCAGCAGCAGTGAATTCCCGTCACTATTCACACCTTGAAGAGATTGAGCTCTAATCTTCATTTTCCTTCATCATCTTCAAAGGGTAAGCTTGTATTTGATATGTACATGATTAAGTGGTCATTTTAATCTAAGAAATTCTGATTTTCATCCATGTTTGATATAGTTTTGATTCAAGACATGAATAGTTAGGTTTTATTGCCATTTTTGAATTCCATCTCATTCCTTGGTGTTTTGCTTGAATTGGAGCTGGATTATTGATCATTTGTGCTTCATTTATTGTTGATTATAGCTGACTTGGGTGGTAGTTGTGATTTGGGTGAGATACCTTTAATATACTTGAGTTTTTGTTGAGTTATAAGCATGAGTTGGTGCCATTTTCTTTACCTTTGCTGCTGCTGTTCGTTTCCAGCTGATTTAAGGAAGTTGTCGTGCTGTTTTGCTGCTGATTTTGCTGCCTTTACATGCCTTATTGAGTTGGTAATTGATTGGTAGGAAAGCAGGGCTGAACAGGGGTGATTTCCGCCTTCTTCCGTGACTGAACTGTCTCCCCTGGGCGGGGAGATGAATTTGCTGCTGGGATATTTTACTTCTTTTTCCTAGTTTGCATGATAAGTTTTGGATTTTGCATGGTTGTTTGTTTGTGATTTTTCATGGAGTTTACGTGGGATTTCTTGGCTCATTACCTGATCATTTCATGAATTTCTTCAGTTTTGCATGGTTAATGTAGGGATGATGCATGGATTGTTTCCAATGGTTTCCTATTTTGCATGATAATTGATGGAAGTGCAGGGTGGTTAACGTGTGCAATGCATGGCCTAACTTAATGGAACTTTGCATGGACTTTACATGCATGAGAAGGATTTTAATTGTTTGTTTTTGGGGCTGCAATACGTGTATATATATTTAGATAGATATATATATATATTATGATATATATATTATGTTATTTGATTTATTAAATGAATTTAAATGATTTAATTTGAGGTTTTAAATTAAATATGGCTCTATGAATTCTTATGTATGAAATGTGATTTTATGATTTAAATTATTTGTTATATTTTAGGAATTACGTTTATGAATTTATTTGATATGGTTTGTATGTGTTTTGAATTTAAATGATCTAAATGATGCATTCTTGCATTTCATATGCATTCATTTCATACATATGCATTTCCGAGCGTCTAAGTGGTACATACTTGAGTCTAAGTCTCGGGTCTTGCGTTCTTTTGTTTCAGAGCCTCTTCAGGAAGTTAAAGAGCCCGAGGTTTAGGTCCGGTTGCTTCTTTTGTCCGATTTTCACTCCGCTTCCACTTCAAGGTGAGGGTTAGGATCTTTTCTTTTAGATAAGTGACCTATGGCCTTTATGTTATTGATTTCCTATCCCGCATGTGACTATATATGTATTATATGGTTAAATACGAATGCTTATGATACGTTTATGATTTTATGAATCCCCTTTTTCGAATTTATGAAAACGGTATAAGTATGGGCATATATGAGCTTATGATTTTGAATCCTTTGTACGTTTCCTTTATGATTCAGCGAGTTGTGCCCTGAAAGATGGGTTATTGGCATGTTTCTTATGAATCCGGGCCCAGGGATTGTGGGTAAGGACCCCCGGTACGGCAAGGGCCGTCGGGTTAAGCCTGTGCACATCCCATTTGAGGTGGTGGCGTGCGACTCTTGGAGGTTGAGAAGGCGCTATTACCTTGAGCCCTCGGTGAATAACCGGGGAAGGCATATCGTGGGTTAGCTACCCCGTATGTATATAGAATCCATATGGGTTGAGAGGGTTTGATTCCCGATCACCAAGGCGTTGAGGAGTTATGAATTTATGAATTCTTATGTATTTATGATTTGTATGAGGAGTTGAGGAGGTCCGTACTCGCCGGACGTTTATGTTTCTTTTATGCTTTGGTGGTTGTGAAACGAGTTAGGATTTCCTTGGTATTATATGTATGTTTTAAAAATGATTTGGTATGAAAACCCCAACTCGGTTCATGATCGACCCCTTTTGATTTTATGCTATGCTCTCTACATATTTATGGTGTGGGTGTGCGTTAGCCCCCCTCACTCAGTCGAGTTTTGACTGACCCCTTCCGTTTAACACTTTAGTTGCAGGGTTCTCGAGCTAGGCGGGGAAGTGCGTCGGTCGTGTCGTACTTTCGAGTTTAGGTCGAGTCGGCATATTTACCTGCTGCATTTTGATTACTTTTATGAATTGTATCTGAATTCTTATTATGTCTTACGGAGATTATGAACTTTTGATGTATATACTTGACCTATTTTTGGGCCGTCAGGCCGTTGTATATGATGTATATGTTCGTATAGAGCTCCTTTTCGATCCTTATGTTGCTGCTTCCGCATTCTTATTGTTTGTTTGCGCGCTCTGTTTGAGTTGTAGCCCCGCTTAGCCTAGCGCGTGAGTGTAGGTTCCTGTTCGCTCAGACTTGGGCTCATGTACGGAAATTCATTTCATATGTGGGTTCGGGTTTAGGTGCGGGGGATGTGGTGGCCCACCGTTCCGGGCGCTACATCTTAAAGTGGTATCAGAGCTCTCTGTTGCAAAACCGAAGCTCTAGGGTCGTGTTGGTTTGTCTAGGTCGTTCGGATTAGGACAATGTGGTTATGTGCATTTATGTGCCTCATTTACTTGAATTTTTATGAATTGTGCACATGGTCATGTACTAACCGCACGCATGTATATTGGAATTCTTTGGATTTTGTAGGATGCCTCCGAGAAGAGATCATCACCGTGACAGGTCTCCGGGCCATAGACATCACCGGGATCGTTCCCCACAAGCCGAGAACAACATGGAACCTGAGGGATTCATGGCAAGATTATGTGCATATTTGGATACTCGGTATCGCCAAAATACACCTCCGGTTGTCAATCACGAAGGAGGGCAAGTCACTCACATTCTACGGGAGTTTAGGAATCAGAACCCCCCCAAGTTTGAAGGTGGGAATGATATCCAAGCCGAGGAGTGGCTAATTCAAATAGAGAGAATTTGGGAATTGATACCGTGTGAATCGGTTGAGAAGGTAAGGTGCACCCTCACGATGGTGCAAGGTCAGGCTTATAGTTGGTGGACTAGCATCCGAGCCCGTTTGGATGCCGCCGGTGATGAGATTAATTGGGAAACATTCACTCGGGAGTTTCGTAACAAGTACATTCCAATCGCCGCTAGGGACCGAAGACTCCAAGAGTTCATGGACTTGAAACAAGATGAGAAGACGGTCACCGAATACATTGATGAGTTCGACCGTTTGTCAAGATATGCTCCCAACATTGCCAACGATGACCGCCACAAGGCTTTGAAGTTTCTTCGAGGTTTAAGAGAAGATATGAAGGATGCACTCGAAGCGGTTGATACCGACACTTGGGCGTTAGTCACCGAGAAGGCTTTGAAAGTGGAGGATCGAGTGGTTGCTAGGAGGAGGAGGACTTCTCAGGCCGTACAGGGTTCTAGCTCGGGAGGTCAGAACAAATATGGAAAGAGGCCGGCTTACCAAGCTTTTACACCGGCAAAGCCTCAAAACAAGCAATTTAAGCCAACAGGACAAAAGGCTCAACCTCTAGCATTACCAGCACCACCTCAAGTCCAATGCAAATATTGCAAGGGTAATCATCTCGTTGAAAATTGCTTCAAACTTCACAAGAGGTGCTACGGTTGTGGCTCGCCGGATCACATGCTTAATCAATGCTCGAACAAAAGGCCAGGACAGGCAGCGGGGAACAATCAGAGGCCCGCAATTCAGGCTAGAGCTTATGCACTCGGGGCTGAGGAAGAGGAAGCTGCAGATCTTGATCCTAATGCCTTGATTGAAGGTACCGTAAGCATTCATGGCACTACATTTCATGCATTGTTCGATCCCGGGGCATCTCATTCCTTTATTTCTCGGGATCTTGCTTCTTCGTTGTGCTTGCCTGTTACCCTCTGTACGCATGATTATGTGGTTAGTTCGCCTCTTGGCGGTAGTCTTGTTACTTGCAGGATTTATCGGGGTTGTCCAGTGAGTTTTGAAGATAGAGTTTTTCTCGCCGATTTGATTAAGATGCCGATGAAGAGGTATGGCGTAATCCTAGGAATGGATTGGTTATCTGAACATGGGGCTCAGATGGATTGTCGGGAGAAGAAAGTTTCTTTTGGTTCAGTGGTGTTTAAGGGCGAGAAGGTGAAGTCAAGCCCATTTATTTCTTTCGTTGAGGCGAGTAAACTGGTCCGGGACGGTGCGATAGGTTTCGTGGCCTATCTTTTGAATAGACCGAAGGATCAGGCCAAACTTGAGGAGACGGAGGTCGTGCGGGAGTATGCCGATGTATTCCCTGAGACATTGGGTTCTTTGCCACCCGATAGGGACATCGAGTTCGTAATCGACCTTTATCCCGGAGCAGAGCCTTTTTCGAAGACTCCCTATAGAATGGCTCCTGCAGAGTTAAAGGAGTTAAAGACACAGCTTGATGAGCTTCTAGCTTGCGGTTACATCCGTCCGAGCATTTCTCCGTGGGGGGCTCCCGTTCTATTTGTAAAGAAGAAGGATGGAACGCTACGAATGTGTATAGACTACCGTAAGTTGAATCGGATGACTGTGAAGAACAAATACCCTTTGCCTCACATCGAGGAGTTATTTGATATTCTGCAAGGCTCGAAAGTCTACTCCAAGTTAGATTTGAGGCAAGGCTATTATCAGCTGCGAATTAGGGAAGAAGATATTCCGAAGACTGGTTTTAACACAAGATATGGGCACTTTGAATTTGTTGTCATGCCATTTGGATTAACCAACGCTCCAGCCGTTTTTATGGACATGATGCACCGAGTGTTCAGGCCTTTTCTTGACAAGTTCGTGGTGATCTTTATAGACGACATTCTGGTGTATTCAAGGTCGGCTGAAGAGCATGCCCAACATCTACGGATCGTCTTGGAAACTTTGAGGGAACATAAGTTGTATGCAAAGTTCAGCAAGTGCGAATTCTGGATCGACCGAGTTATGTTTTTGGGGCATATAATTTCAGGTGATGGGATTGAAGTTGATCCATCTAAGGTTGAGTCCGTGCTTCGTTGGGAGAGACCGAAAAATGTCTCAGAGATCCGAAGTTTTCTTGGGTTGGCCGGTTACTACCGTAGATTTGTTAAGGATTTCTCTAAAATCGCCGCCCCGTTGACTCGTCTGACTAAGAAGGAAATGAAATTTGAATGGGATGATAAGTGTGATGCGAGTTTTCAGACTTTGAAAGTGAAGTTAACTTCAGCACCAGTTCTTACCCTACCCGAGGGTACCGAGGGTTATGCAGTGTATACAGATGCTTCGAAAGAGGGTCTTGGTTGTGTTTTGATGCAGCACGGTAGAGTGGTAGCTTATGCTTCAAGAAAGTTGAAGGAGCATGAGAAGAATTACCCTACCCACGATCTCGAATTAGCTGCCGTTGTGTTCGCTTTGATGAAGTGGCGACACTACCTTTATGGTACCACCTTCGAGGTATTTACGGATCACCAAAGCCTCAAGTATCTCTTTTCTCAGAAAGATTTGAATGTAAGACAGAGACGTTGGATGGAATTATTAGAGGATTACGATTGCACCATTCAGTACCATCCAGGTAAAGCAAACGTGGTAGCCGATGTCTTGAGTAGAAAGGTGAGTGTAGCTAATTTGGAAGCAGGTTCTTCAAGTTCGGGTTCAGAGATCTTGGTTTCGGGAACTTGGTTGGCCAATCTTACAGTAATACCAGATTTGAAACAACAGTTGTTGGAAGCTCAGAATTTAGATGTGGAAATTCAAAAGTTGGTAACTCGTTCTAAGGATGATACAAATTCTAAGTTTGGGATTGATGATTCCGGATTGTTAAGGTTTGAAGCAAGAATATGTGTTCCAGAAGAGCTCAAGAGGATTATACTTGAGGAGGCACATCGCTCGAGGTACTCGATTCGTCCAGGAGGTACTAAGATGTATCGGGACCTGAAAGAGAAATTCTGGTGGAATGGCATGAAAAGGGACGTCGCGAACTTCGTGAAGCGGTGTCTAACGTGTCAAAAGGTGAAGGCAGAGCACCAGAAGCCGGGAGGAACTCTCCAACCACTTCCTATTCCCGAGTGGAAGTGGGAGCAAGTGACGATGGACTTCGTGTCCGGCTTGCCTAGAGTTAGAGGAGGGTTTGATGGAATATGGGTAATTGTGGACAGATTAACTAAGTCTGCCCATTTCCTCAAGGTTCGGATGTCTGAGAAAGTTCCTAAGCTAGCCGAATTGTACGTTCGGGAGATTGTAAGGTTACATGGAGTTCCGGCTAGTATTGTTTCGGATCGGGATCCACGGTTTACTTCGATCTTTTGGCAGAATCTTCAGAAGTGTTTGGGCACTAAGCTCAAGTTTAGCACAGCTTCGCATCCTCAGACAGACGGCCAATCTGAAAGGCTAATTCAGTACTTAGAGGATATGCTCAGAGCGTGTGCTTTGGACTTCCAAGATAAGTGGGATGAGCACCTACCTTTGGTTGAGTTTGCTTATAACAACAGCTTTCAGGGTTCGATTAAGATGGCTCCGTATGAGGCACTTTATGGAAAAAAGTGTAGATCTCCTCTATTTTGGGATATTGAGGATTGGAGGTGGACTGAAGAGAATAAACTCGAGAGAGCCGAGTCTAAGGAAAAGATTGCCGATACTATTGAGAAAGTTCAAAAGATTCGACAAAGGATGAGAGCAGCTCAGGCCCGTCAAAAGAGTTACGCCGATAAGAGAAGAAGGCCCTTAGAGTTCGAAGTCGGAGATAGAGTCTTTTTGAAGGCGTCTCCTAGAAAAGGCTTCACTCGTATAGGTAAGGGTGGGAAGCTTAGTCCTCGTTATCTTGGGCCGTTTGAGATTTTGGAAAGAATCGGAGAAACGGCATATAGATTGGATTTATCGCCAAGTATGACCGGGATACATAATGTTTTTCATGTCTCTCAACTCCGTAAGTATTATCCCGATGACTCAACAATTCTTCCAGTTGAAGAGGTTCAGTTCGAGCCGGATTTGACAATAGAAAAGCATCCGGTTGCAATTCAGGACGGGAAGATGCAAGATTTGAGAAACCGGAAGATTCCTTTGGTCAGGGTACTTTGGAGGGATCAGAAATCCGAGGAATCGACTTGGGAAACCGAGGAGAAAATGAGAAGGTTATATCCGGAGTTGTTTGAGGACTCGAGCCGGACTTGAGGGCAAGTCCTTTTTAAGGGGGAAGGATTGTGACACCCCGACTCCGCGACCGTACAGGTATGACGTATGTGCGCAATTTAATTTATTTTAATTTCATTTTTAATTGTTGCATTTAATTGATTTATATTTTATTAATTGAAATTTTTATATGAATTATTTGAATTTATATGAAATATTTGAATTATATGTCGAAATTTGCCTCAAGTGATTCATGATATGAATTTTATGAATTTATGATATGTGAATTTAATTCCCGAACAAGCTAATTTCGTGAATTATGTGATTTATATGAATTAAGGACTTAATTGTGCAATTTTAATTAATATTGGACTTAATCGAAAAGTTGAATTGGACTTATTTGACACTTTTTAATAGTATTGGACTTAATTGGAAAATAACCTTTTTAATAAAAATTTGACTTATTTTAATTCGTTAAAAAATTTTGTTTTATTTTATTTATTTATTTTATTTTAATTTATTTATTAATTCTTGAGTTTTGAATTTCATTATTGGAATGACATGCTCTTTTGTTGAAATGTGATGCGTTCGTGTTCGATTTGAGATCGAAATTTCGTGCCGTTTTAATATGTTGGAGTTTTATGAGTCGTGAACTTGAATATGTGCTCGTTATGTGTTTTCGGGTTTATTGTTGGGTTTTCGGGACTCGTTTTGTTGGAGTAACCTAAAGGAGGCTAACATGTACTTAGCGCACCTTGGGTTCCGGGTAGTGTAACTTGAGCTCGGGAATTTGAATTCGAATTCCGTCACCTCCGCTGAACTCGTTTCGACGATTCGAGTGCAATGGATCAGGCCTTGTAATTTTTCGACCTCATTTGATACACCGAAATCAGCCCGTAACTTCGTCTCGTGCTCATATGACCACCTTTCACCATTTTGCACATAAGTCCCTCAATTCTTGGCCAATTGCCCTCAAACCTGGACCCACACTCCACTAACTCAGTCCTTTATGACTTTTTGCTGCCTTAATCTCGATCCATACACAAGAAAGGAGAGGAAAATCTGAACTTTGGAGCAGCAGCAGTGAATTCCCGTCACTATTCACACCTTGAAGAGATTGAGCTCTAATCTTCATTTTCCTTCATCATCTTCAAAGGGTAAGCTTGTATTTGATATGTACATGATTAAGTGGTCATTTTAATCTAAGAAATTCTGATTTTCATCCATGTTTGATATAGTTTTGATTCAAGACATGAATAGTTAGGTTTTATTGCCATTTTTGAATTCCATCTCATTCCTTGGTGTTTTGCTTGAATTGGAGCTGGATTATTGATCATTTGTGCTTCATTTATTGTTGATTATAGCTGACTTGGGTGGTAGTTGTGATTTGGGTGAGATACCTTTAATATACTTGAGTTTTTGTTGAGTTATAAGCATGAGTTGGTGCCATTTTCTTTACCTTTGCTGCTGCTGTTCGTTTCCAGCTGATTTAAGGAAGTTGTCGTGCTGTTTTGCTGCTGATTTTGCTGCCTTTACATGCCTTATTGAGTTGGTAATTGATTGGTAGGAAAGCAGGGCTGAACAGGGGTGATTTCCGCCTTCTTCCGTGACTGAACTGTCTCCCCTGGGCGGGGAGATGAATTTGCTGCTGGGATATTTTACTTCTTTTTCCTAGTTTGCATGATAAGTTTTGGATTTTGCATGGTTGTTTGTTTGTGATTTTTCATGGAGTTTACGTGGGATTTCTTGGCTCATTACCTGATCATTTCATGAATTTCTTCAGTTTTGCATGGTTAATGTAGGGATGATGCATGGATTGTTTCCAATGGTTTCCTATTTTGCATGATAATTGATGGAAGTGCAGGGTGGTTAACGTGTGCAATGCATGGCCTAACTTAATGGAACTTTGCATGGACTTTACATGCATGAGAAGGATTTTAATTGTTTGTTTTTGGGGCTGCAATACGTGTATATATATTTAGATAGATATATATATATATATTATGATATATATATTATGTTATTTGATTTATTAAATGAATTTAAATGATTTAATTTGAGGTTTTAAATTAAATATGGCTCTATGAATTCTTATGTATGAAATGTGATTTTATGATTTAAATTATTTGTTATATTTTAGGAATTACGTTTATGAATTTATTTGATATGGTTTGTATGTGTTTTGAATTTAAATGATCTAAATGATGCATTCTTGCATTTCATATGCATTCATTTCATACATATGCATTTCCGAGCGTCTAAGTGGTACATACTTGAGTCTAAGTCTCGGGTCTTGCGTTCTTTTGTTTCAGAGCCTCTTCAGGAAGTTAAAGAGCCCGAGGTTTAGGTCCGGTTGCTTCTTTTGTCCGATTTTCACTCCGCTTCCACTTCAAGGTGAGGGTTAGGATCTTTTCTTTTAGATAAGTGACCTATGGCCTTTATGTTATTGATTTCCTATCCCGCATGTGACTATATATGTATTATATGGTTAAATACGAATGCTTATGATACGTTTATGATTTTATGAATCCCCTTTTTCGAATTTATGAAAACGGTATAAGTATGGGCATATATGAGCTTATGATTTTGAATCCTTTGTACGTTTCCTTTATGATTCAGCGAGTTGTGCCCTGAAAGATGGGTTATTGGCATGTTTCTTATGAATCCGGGCCCAGGGATTGTGGGTAAGGACCCCCGGTACGGCAAGGGCCGTCGGGTTAAGCCTGTGCACATCCCATTTGAGGTGGTGGCGTGCGACTCTTGGAGGTTGAGAAGGCGCTATTACCTTGAGCCCTCGGTGAATAACCGGGGAAGGCATATCGTGGGTTAGCTACCCCGTATGTATATAGAATCCATATGGGTTGAGAGGGTTTGATTCCCGATCACCAAGGCGTTGAGGAGTTATGAATTTATGAATTCTTATGTATTTATGATTTGTATGAGGAGTTGAGGAGGTCCGTACTCGCCGGACGTTTATGTTTCTTTTATGCTTTGGTAGTTGTGAAACGAGTTAGGATTTCCTTGGTATTATATGTATGTTTTAAAAATGATTTGGTATGAAAACCCCAACTCGGTTCATGATCGACCCCTTTTGATTTTATGCTATGCTCTCTACATATTTATGGTGTGGGTGTGCGTTAGCCCCCCTCACTCAGTCGAGTTTTGACTGACCCCTTCCGTTTAACACTTTAGTTGCAGGGTTCTCGAGCTAGGCGGGGAAGTGCGTCGGTCGTGTCGTACTTTCGAGTTTAGGTCGAGTCGGCATATTTACCTGCTGCATTTTGATTACTTTTATGAATTGTATCTGAATTCTTATTATGTCTTACGGAGATTATGAACTTTTGATGTATATACTTGACCTATTTTTGGGCCGTCAGGCCGTTGTATATGATGTATATGTTCGTATAGAGCTCCTTTTCGATCCTTATGTTGCTGCTTCCGCATTCTTATTGTTTGTTTGCGCGCTCTGTTTGAGTTGTAGCCCCGCTTAGCCTAGCGCGTGAGTGTAGGTTCCTGTTCGCTCAGACTTGGGCTCATGTATGGAAATTCATTTCATATGTGGGTTCGGGTTTAGGTGCGGGGGATGTGGTGGCCCACCGTTCCGGGCGCTACATTCCCACATCAACAATGTCTTCCATCTCATCTTGAAGAAACACCCAAAGAGCTAACAACCAATCTTGCCTTGTCGTTCGTTAACTCTAAACGACACTAGAACCTTCAACACTCACCGATGGTTTGTAGCTCGTTGCTTAAGTAACATGGTTACCTATCCACATCCCTTGAACTTGATCGGATCTTATTTGATCGGATTCTTCTACATTAACTCGTTTCCATCAACAAGGTGACTACTCCCAAATAAATGAATCATCAAGGCGAAAGCTCATCAAACTCCTTCAAAACGGTTCTACTTGATCAGATTCTCCTCCATTGACTCATTTCCTCAGCAAGGTGACTACTTCCAAATAAACGAATCATCAAGGTTAAAATTCGTCAAACTTCATCTTTCAATTGACTTTAAGATAGTAAGCCAATATAGCAAATCTCATTCCTTCAACTCTGAACCTTTTCATAAACATTGATCTTGGTAAAAAATTCTTTCATCTTCGAATTATGGTATGTTTTCGTTGTAGTACCAATAGGTAGTGTTGACGGAGGGAAATCTTAGTGTCGACTCATAGAGCACCCTGAAATTCAAACACTAAATTCGATGCATGCGGGTTAAAGATGCAAATGAAATGTAACACGTATATCACGTAAATGTAACAATTAGTGGCAATTTATAAAGAACATAAAATAAGATGTTGCATAATCAAAGTCATAATGTGCACACAATCATATAATCACGAAACAATTCATGCAGAAGGGTCAAAATATCAAGTCAAACAAATGCAATGCGCAGTTATTCCTATGCCGTACGACCTAAACAGAGTTAACACGACTCAAGAGCTCGGTTTTGCAACCTAGAGCTCTGATACCACTTAAGGATGTAACACCCTAAACGGAGGATACCACATCCCCCGCACTGAGACCCAGACCCGGTCATGAAATGGGAGTCCATGCCCGAATCCGAATCAGAGCGAACGGGAGATAAACACACACGCTATGCTAGGCGGATCTAACTCGACAAACTCAGAGTGCGGAAGCAATTCGAACATTCAAAACAAGATAGCGGAAGCATTTAAATCAACATTCAAAACAAGTGACGGGTTCAACTAGCATAGATACCTAGTCCCGAATATCAACAAGCATAACAGGTGACGGGTTCAACTAGCATAAATACCTAGTCCCGAATATCCGATCAACATAACGCAATAATCACCAAGTGCCACACAGGGCCGAATACGAATGCCACACAAGGCTACAGAAAGGTAAAGTATAATCTCAAGTCTACAAGTCATGACATAAGTAAAGTATATGGAAGACAAATGCAACTAGAAAGGTTAGACCAACGAAGTGCAACTCAAAGGACTCACTCCCGCCTAGCAAACGCCAACAGACCTGCAACTAAAAGTTTAAATGAGGGGTCAGTCAACTTGACCGAGTGAGGGGGCTAACGCACAACCACAATATATATATATATAGAGCATAGCACAAAATAAAAGGATGGACTCATGAACCAGGGATAGGTGTTGCATACCAAAACATTTCGAAATAACCTAAATAAATATAGATATAAGTTTAGAAACCATTTCCAGAAGGACTCTATCCCGATTCATAATTCCATAACAGAAAAGAACACATGCTCGGCGAGTACGAGCTTCCCACCTTTACTCCTCAGAACATAAATCAAAATCAATCCATCCTCTACACCAATGACGTAGAAGATGTACCGTCCCCAAACCATCGAGAATAAACCGTCTGAAATAGACTCGATCTCAAGAGGGTAGCGACCCACAAGAGTCATCCCCGGCCTTAGCCGAAGGCTCAAGATATCACGCCTCCCTCATCACCCTAAGGCCGCGCAATGATATCTCAAATGGAAACTACGCACATGGTTGAAACTCCGACGGCCCTAACCGTCTCGGAGGCCCCATTACCCGTAGCTCCTCGGATCCACAATCTAACAGGACAGAACAGATACCATATAACATGGCTAACTCGCTACAGAATCATAACAGAACTGAATTTTCCAAAATAGCTTACATATGCCTCAAAACTTATTTTTATATATTCCCACGCGATGGAATTTAAGCCCTTAGACACCCATCCACGCAAATCACACGCGATGGAATTTAAGCCCGTAAGCACCCATCCACGCAGAACCCACGCGATGGAATTTAAGCCCGTAAGCACCCATCCACGCAGAACACACGCTCAATATCATAAACATATCATATCCACCACATACGTACTTATAGTAAGGTATACTCGCATGCAAGGGTAGAATTTAGCATTAAAGGTCATAGGTCGCATAACTATACAAAATCCTAAACCTCACCTCGTGAAAGTAGAGTCTGAGAGTGTGAAGGGCCAAACACTCTAAACCTCGGGTCCACCGGCACCACCAAACTCTGTGACAAGACATACAGAAGCCCAGACTTAGACTCTAGATGAACCAAATAAGACGCAC
Source organism: Lantana camara (assembly GCA_037501455.1). Lineage (NCBI taxonomy): Eukaryota > Viridiplantae > Streptophyta > Magnoliopsida > Lamiales > Verbenaceae > Lantana > Lantana camara. Next base: position 49,673,324 of record CM074860.1, on the reverse strand, counting down.
GGCGTTGCTCAACATGATCGTGGTTATGCATAAGTGTTCATGTTGTGCTTTGATATGGTGTCGTGGTCATTCAAGGCATATCAATGCTCAACAAGGTCATATTTACAAGCAACCAACACGCAATTCCATATCCAAAGATGCAAGATCCATTTAGGAAGTCAATGTATTCACAAAATGCATATTAAATCATCCAATGTCACAGGGTTCAATTATAATATTAGAATTAAGCATCAAGTCCATGTCGAGTTATAAAGTGCATAAGTAAGAGCAACTTGATCATATAAACATACAAAGTTGTGGTAGGTAGATGGCATGCTTGATACAAATAAAGAGTGCGTTTAATTCACTTAAGATCATACTTTACAACTTCACAACATGTTTGGTACACAAGCTCAACTCACATTCATAGTTTCATAAATATTACACTTACATCCCCTAAGTTATTTATAAAAGTTTAGAATTATTACACATACATCCCCTTAGTTGATTACTAAGCATAATTGTTCGTTTAAAGTGTTTATACAATTATTCAACTAGGAATTAATTACTTACAAACAATGACAATTATCAATTTATCGTAATTCATAATATACCATTTTCGAGTAGTAAGAGTAAATCAAGATATTACAATTCTAACTCCTCTCATGCATCAATTCTTAAGTTGTTCAAGCATCCTTCATGTATCTAAATTTTATACTTGAAACACAATTTACAACAAACATAACATTGAGAACGTCTCAAATTCATATGGAGAAATCACAACATGTTCGTTCTTCTAAAATATCATTCAAGTTCATTTAGTCACATAAAAGATTAGTTTCTAAATATTACACTAACACCCCTTCATATCTAAACACATAGTATAAATTCATCACATCGGGATTCAAATTGTAAATCGAAACATTCATGAATATCACAATCCATTCAATACATGTTTTCGTATACGATTAGAATACATCTCGATCAACAAAACAACAATAACCAATTTATTTGCACTTAAAACAATTAATTCAAATAATCACAATTATGCAAAATAATTCGTAATAAATAGATCGAGTGTCCGATTAACGAACGGAAAGTGGCGTTGAACTCACCACAACGAGAAGAACATTCTGACCAGACGCCGCCGGAAGGCCACCACCGTAGCTGCCGGAATTTGGCCGGACCGCCGCCGTAGGTCACCGGAAAAATCCCGAATAATCAGTCCTGAATGAAGTCTTCGTGCCGGTTCCGAATCCTCGATCAATTTCTGGAAATTCCAAGTCAATCTCCTCCAATTTCAGATCTAAGAACATAAAAACCCTAAAATCTTCAAACTCAAATTACTTCCAAACCGGTGAACCAAAATGCAATCCGTAAAAGGCATTGTCTTACCCGTGACGAGCTCTTCGAAACCCCTAAGGTAGCTCGCCGGAAAAATCCTCGGAGCTAGCGTCGCCGTTGCACCGCCACTATGCCACCGCGATCCGCCGCCAATTGGCCGAATCAGGAGTCGTGTGATCAAAGGCCACTAGTTCTCGTCGTTCCGAACAACTTTTGTGAAGAGCCCGAGGACAAAAGATGGCCGGAAAAGGCCCCCGTTGGCCGCCGAATATTCTGCCACGACACACGTCGCCGGAACCACCACCTACGACCAAGATCTGGTGAAATTGATGCCGGAAATGAACTCAGGGGGTCGAAAAACCTTGGAAACCATCAAACCCCGTCGAAAACCACCGCCGGAAGCGGCGGAATCGCGCCGCTAAAGTGACGCGCGCCGCTAAAGTGACGCGCGCCGCCGCCACGAGCTTCAGGCGGCGCGTGCAGCGCCGTCGCGGCCCGGATGGCCGCGTCACCTACGTCAAACGCTGCACCAGGAAGTTCTCTTACTGGGTCTTAGGCGCGTGCATCGAGGAGATGGCCGAAAACCGCCGCGAAAGGCCGGTGAAGTGGCGGTGGTCCGACACCTCTGCCGCTGCTACTAAAATCCGGAGATAACTCCGCCGCAGTTCGTCGTCAGGCCATGAAATTGGTACTCTTGTGTACATCTCGCCGAGATAATCGAAATGGACTATTCGTTTGTTGAATTCCGTCGAGAAACGATCGAGTTATGGGCTCGTAACCAAAGCCGCGCATAGTACCCGCGGGAGAGAGAGTGGGAGAGGAGAAAGAGAAGAGAGAGAGAGAGAGAAGAGATTGGGAGAAATGTGTCTTGTGCACAAGCTATATACAACCGGGTATCCTTATCGCGTAGCAAAGTGAAATAGCGCGTACAAATAATCGTAAATAAAATTGGTAATGTTACGAATGAACATTCAAGCTCCGAATTAATTTTAAAAATTAAAATGAAATAGAGATTTACCAATTAGAGTTTAATTCAATTTAATTTTAGAAACCTTTCGTACAATTTAACGACACTCCGTAAACGTATGATTGATAATTAATCTCAAGGAATTCAAGTAAACCGAAATTAAACAAGTTAAGTAACATGATGGATTTAAAATCAACTTAACCATTAATTTTAGAATAATCGGAATGATCACATATTAAATTGGATTTACATTAAATCACATAATTGAAGAACTCTTAAATTAAACACACACAAGTGTAGAGACTTACTTGTTAATATCGTCAGGACGCCCTTCGAGAATACGGGGCGTCACACACTCAACCTCGGGAGATCAAGGGGAGAGTGAATTCTCTTGAGCCAGCGGCTACCATCGTCGAAGGAGGGGGTAGGAGTAATTAGGCCCGGTCTAACTACATACTCGACATGGGATTTGTAACGCCCCGACTTTTCGGACGTACAGGTATGATGATATCTGTTTATTAATTAAGCATTTAAATTATTTAATTATGTAATTAATTATTTATTAGAATTATTTTATTTTATTTTATTTGTTAAAATTTTATGAATATTGGTAAGTGGAATTTATTTGTTCTTGAATTTATGAATGAAATGTTCCGATGATTATGAAATGTGTGCCGTTCTTATTTGAATTCAATTCTTATTTTTGTGAAAACTTGGTATGCATGAATTATGTGAGTTATGATTATGCTCGTATGCTCGATGCTCATTTTCGAGGTCGTTTGTTAAGGTTTTGGATTTATTTTGTTTGTACGGGACCAAAATGGGGCTAAAGAGCATTTAGCGCACATTTGTTTCCGGGTGCCGTATGTCGAGCTCGAGAATTCGAATTCGAATTCCGTCTCCAACGTTGGACTCGAATCGACAATTGGAGCCAATGGAACAAGCTTTATACTTTTTTAAAACCATTTGAACCACCGAAATTCCACCGAAAGACTAATCTCGCGCCTAAATGACCACTTCCCACCATTATGCACATAAGTCCCTCAATTTTCAAGCTTTTCCCTTAATTCTTGGCCCCACATTTCACTTACTCAATACGCTACACTCCCTCACTATCGTCAAAACTGATCAAAGAAAGAAAGAAGGGGAAAAGTTTAGCCAAACTTGGAGAAAGATCACTATTCCCGCCATTATTCCTTTTTAAAGATTTTGAGCTCAAATCTTCCCCAAACTCAACCGAATTAAAGAGGTAAGTTTATGAATGCTTTATCCATTCTATTGTGGTCAATTCATGAATCTCTGATTGTGAGTTGGATTTGAAAGAGTTATGATTATGGAAGTGAATAGTAAGGGTTATGCATATATATGAATTCTTATGATCTTCCTTGTGTTTTTTCTTGAATTAATGCATGAAATGTGACCACATGAGCTTCATTTAATGTTATATGAACTTGATTTTGTTAGTGGTTGAGGTGGTTAGAAGTTACCATTAATGCTTTGAAGGTTTTGAAGTCTTATGTGCATAATCATGCTTCCATTTCATTCCTTGCGGTTTGCTGCTGTAGCGTGATGATTTGGGACTGGAATTCGCATCTGCTTTGCTGTTGTTCCCTGCTAATTGCTTGCCTGTTCTTTCCTGCTGCGTTGTGCCTTATTTTCCCCTGCCTACTCTGCTGCAGCTACTATTTCATTTCGAGGAAGGACGACGCGCGCAACCGTGTTGTTTACATGCCTGACCCGCGCGCGGCAGCGCGTTAAGGATAGATTTTTGGGAATTAATACTTAGCGGCCGTACAACATTTGAACTAAAGAAGCACGTAGCCGTGCAGTGGAGTTCGAGCTGCTGCTTATTTGTGGACTGATAGCTACATATTTGCTGCATAATTGAATTAATGTGTGCATGGGTGAATGTGTATTTGTAACATCCCGATCGTCCGACTTATAAGGTACGTCACTATTTAACCTTTTTATTTGTTTAATTATGTGATTTTGTGCTTTGCGCGGCCCTCTTTTGAACTCTTTATGAGTTTAGGGGCTTGTTTGCAATTTTTTCTTTTTACGGGTTTTTCGGTCATTCCTCGTTCGATCAAGATTTCGACCTTTTTGACCCCTTTAACGCGTTCAGGGCAGCGATACGAGTCCGTAGACTCTAAGTTTGCCCAATTCTGACGTCGTTAGCTCCTCCTATCGATCGTTTTACGCGTGAAGACCCGAGATAAATACCTCGGATCCTCGTTTTGCGTGCCATAACTCCAGCTCCAGACTCAACTCTCTTCTCTCCCGCGACATGTTACTGTTCACACAATGGAGGTGTGTTTTCACACACTACTCTAACATGCTCGTTTCTCGACGAAATTCGACGAACCAATAGTGCTTTTCGATGAGCTCGACGACGCGGTCACAACCGTACCAAGAACTCGACCAACCGGCTGACGACGGTGGAGATATCGCCGGATTTCAGTAGCGCAGGCGAAGGGTGGCGGGGCCGCCACTTTGGCGGCCATTCGCGGCGTTTTCTGGCGGGCATCGATCGACACGCGCCACCTACCCAGTCAGAAGAAGTCCCTACGCATCGGATGTCATTGGCGGCGTGGCCATCCGGGCCGCGGTTGAGCCACACGCGCCGCCTGAAGCTCGCGGCGGCGGCGCGCAGTACTCTAGCGGTGGCGTTTCCGCCGCTCCGGCGGCTTTTTCTGACCAAGGTAAGTGTTTTCCTAGGTTTTCCGACCCCCTGACTCCGTTTCCGGCGTCTGTTTGATAAGATTTTGGCCGTAGGCGGTGGTTCCGGCAAGGGGAGCGGAAGCAGAAACTTCGAAGGGTAATGGGGGCCTTTTCCGGTGATCTTTTGGCCTCGGGCCCTTCACAAAAGTTGTTCGGAACGACGAGAACTAATAAACCCCATTCGCTCGACTCCAGATTTTTCCGTTTGTCGGCGGTTCACGGCGACCTTCGGACAGCTTGTCCGCTTCGTCGTGGTGAGTCCAACACCACTTTCCGTTCGTCAATCGGACACTCGGTTTATTTTCTACGAATTTATTTATGTATTTGGGACATATTTGAATTTATTGTTTAAATGCAAATTAATTGTCATACACTTGAATTATTGATCGAAATGAATTCCATTGTGTATGAAATCATGTATGATATGAAATATGATAAGCTTGGACTTGTAATTTGCGATTTGAACTTCGATTTATTGAATCTATGATAATTGATTAGATTAGAGGGGGTGTTTGTGTAATTTTTAAAACAGGATGAATTTGTTTGATTTGACTAGTTCAACCTTGATAATTGAATCGGTTATGTGATATATAAATTGGGTATGCCATGAATGAATTATCTAAACTTAGCATGGTTTGAATTTAATATGTAATTTCGTGAGCTTTAAATGAAATTTGAAACATGCTATTATATGATTTGTTTGGCTTTGTAATACGTATAAGTTTATGAAACGTTATATGTGAATTTAATTTGATTGCTTTGTAAATGTGTAATATATGAATTGATATGAAATGATGTGAATTCCATTGCCTTTCGAGTTCCCTTAATTGCATTAATTGTACTTATGGACATGCCTTAATGTTTTGTTTTGCTTGAAATTAATATGAATTTGAATCCTGCTTATGTGATTGCATTTACCGTGCGTCCCTGTGTGATTTTCTGTCTGAGTCTGAGCTTTGTGGTATGTTTTGTGTGTTCAGTTGGTTCAGGCGCACCCGGGGTGGTGACAAGTGAGTCGTGCAGGTTCCGGGGTGAACCATCTGCTGTGTCTTCGGCTGTGTTTGGTGCCAGGTGAGGTTAGGATATAGTTATACCCTATTGCAAATTGCTCGTTTTCGAATGCATGCGGTTTATAAGCCTTATGTATATGTAGATATGTGCGAAGTAAGTATTCTACTGGTTTTGTCATATGATTTGATTTGAAAAGTACGAAACGCTATGTATGAGCCTATGTATGCTTTGACTCAGTTTTGTTATGATTTCGAGGTCAGTGTGTGTGATATGTACGTGCGATACGATAAGTACGATATGCATGAAATATCTGTCTGTCTGTCTGCCTGTTTGTCTATTGCGGGTTAAGCTTCCGATTTTCGTGATCTATGTAAGTGTGGGGCCCCAGTTTTCGTGTAAGGGATGTACCGGAACCCTCCTGAGGAAGTGGGGGATGGAGTCCGAGGGTTTGAGCAGCAGTGAGCACTCCCCTCTTCCGCTTTAGGATGGCTAGGGTCGCGCAACCCTTCCATCACACCTATCTGGTATGTTTTGTTTTGTTTTGTTCTGTTTAGTCTGCTGTGTGCTCGTACCCGCCGAGTTTCGTTATGTCTGTCGGTTATAAGTTCATGGAAGGGGATAGACTCTTAAGTAAGATAAAATTTGGATTTGCTATTAACCTATTAAGTTATGTGTGCTAAGTCTGCTTGGGTCTGTGCGTATTTTTTAAGCTAAATTTAAGTTAAGTTTTGTTTGTTCTGTTTTGCTTAGTCACCCTATATATATATTATCACGGGAAACTATTTTGGAGTGCAAAAACTAACCCCGGGTTCACGAACGTTACTTTTACTACGTGCTGTGCTCTATATATATGTAGGTGTGTGTGGGTAGCCCCTCGCTCAGTCTTTGGACTGACCCCTCCCCTTTTATATTTTTAGTTTGCAGGCTTTGCTCTGGAGGTCGTTGGGTTCGTGCTAGGCGGTTGTGTGTCGGGTCTGTCGAGTCTGTGTCTGTCTGTTTAAGTTTGTTAAGTTCTGGCTCTGGTTTATGATTTGTAATTGTTATATAAGATATGTTTGTGCAGGTTTGCATTTATGATTTGAATGTATGGAATTCGGGACAGGTTAGGACAGGTGCTCGGACTAGTTGAACCCGTATATTTGAGTATAATGTATGTACTGCGTTGTATGCTTGGTGTGTAAAAGTTTTTGAAAGTTGGCATTTCGTACTACTTCCGCTGTCATGCTTAGCATATTTTCTTTTGTACAGGGTTAGGTACCGCCTAGCTAGTGTGTGTGTTTTCATTTGTCACCCGTTCGCTGTGACTTGGTGCGTGTGCGGACTCTCCATTTCGTACACGTGTCGGGTCATAGTGCGGGGGATGTGGCGCCTCACGTGCGGGGTGTTACAGTATTTGTGCATGTGTATGTGTGTGTACGTATGTATGTATATGTGTTTATTATATGTAATTTGTGCATGTGATGTGTAGATATTATATATATCTCATGCATGTGTGATAATTTGTGTTGTGCCTTCAATGCATGCATGAAGGTTGTGTAGATGTGTGTGTATATTAAATGTTTTAATTGTTTAATTCCATTAGTATTATATAATATGTTATAACCTTATCTTAATTTATGAATTGATTTATTTATAATATTAACTTGTTATATGATGTCTTAAAATTCTTGTTTAATTTTACGAATATGAATGTATTGAATGAATTACTCATTCATGGGCTTCTAAGGCATTAGTTGTGCACATGAACATCTTCATGAGATATTATCATCTTTATGCATTTCATATCAGTTCATTGCATTGTCGTGCGTCGTATGTGGTCATATTAGCTCTCACTTCATTTCTTATGGACAGATTTGGGTCCAATCGGAGACGAGGGCGGTCCTTGAGGCTCTTGTGCTTTCTCTTTTGCTTTTGCAAGGTGGGTTTCTCTACTATTAGCTAAAGTGACCCGATATACCCCTTATGTGAAAAGTTTTAAGCCGAATTAGTATATTTATATATCGAGTCTCTTTAGAGTAAATGATTTCAAACATAAAGCCTTTCTTTATGTATCCCTACCTAATGACTTTGGAGAGAGCATAAATGCAATCACGGGCCCAAGAACTTAGTACATGTGGCTATCCGTGGAGGCAAGGGTTGACGGTGATCCAATATACTAGTTCCAATCAAACTATGGTGAAACTGACCTCGCTAGGAGATTTGGCCAGGAAGGGGAACCGGGCTTTTGAGGATTCATGTATCTCACTAGCCATAATGAATGGGTAGCCGGGCCTTGCAAACCCGTCCACCACCCGGAGGAAAAAGGTGTATATGAATGATAATGAATGATGGATTGAATGTGCACTGAAGATTATGTGTGTGATAACAAATGAATAATGTTCTATGTTTACACAAGGTGTTGTTTGGAGATTATGCACACACACTCACCGGGCCAAGAATAGCTTAATGAATGAATATGATAGTTGTAATCTCGTTGATGCTTTCCTTTATTTTACCCACTTGGGAAATTGTTATATTACTTCATACGTGATTATGGCTTGCATGTATATGTTTGAATTGGTGATATCTATATACTATGCCCTATTTTATACCCACCAGTATCGTTTAGACTGAACCCGCTTTGTTTTCAGTTGTGTTGTGCAGGTTTTCGGAGTGCTAGGCAGGAACCCGCTTTGTTTTCAGTTGTGTTGCATTTGGATCTAGCACTTTCTTTTATAGTCTCATACACTAATACTATTATTTTGTATATGTTTATGACTTGGAGCGTATGATTTTGGATATGTAGGCCGTGTGGGCAATTCATACTTGAATTGTAATTATATTTTGATACTTGGAGCTTGAAAGCTCGCTGTATAGGTTATTATGGTAGTTATTGCTCCGCTTTTATTGTTCTTACTATTATTTTATTAATCCTTATTCTTGAATGGTTTAAGGGTTAGCTCCCGCCTAGCATAGCGAGTGTGTTATGTCCCCGTTTGTCGTGACTTGGCATGTGTATGGATTTCCCATTTCATATGCCGGTCGGGTCTCGGTGTGGTATGGCGTCTCGCGCTCGTGCGCTACATCCTTAAGTGGTATCAGAGTTTAGGGTTGCAAAACCTGAGCTCTCATGTCTTGTGAGTCAGTCTAAGTCGTACGGCATTAGGAACTGCTTGTCAACGTGTCTTTATGCATCCCTTATGTGGTTATGTGCCTTAATTATTGATTTCGCTCGAATTTCTCGCACTCTCATGCATGGACTAAAAATAGCACGTATTTCAGTGTTTCTTCGACAGAATGCCTCCAACAAGACTGTGATGCCCGAGCATGGGTCCCCACATCCCCTGCACTAAGACCAAACTCAAATACGAATATTGTCCGCATACAAGTCCTATGACACCCTGAACGGAGGGCCCCACATCCCCCGCACTATGAACCCGATCCACAGATGAAAAAGAAAGTCCATGCATGAACCACGCACACAGCGAACGAAGACAGAAATAAAACCAACCTGTTAGGTGGGACTAGACCCTGTACTAACAAATCAATCTAAACAAGAATGCGAAAGCAAGGAAATCAGGTGTTCACTAGCCACAATGAAATTTCAATTCATACAAGAAAGTAAATACGGGTTCAACTAGGGCCCTAGAAACCTGTCCCGAGTTTAAGAAAATGATATAAATACAATGTGGCCTATAAGGCCGGTTATAAAGCAGGAAACGAGTAAACGGTACAATGCAGTATGCAGGGCTAAGACTCGAACAAAGACTCCCGCCTAACGACCACTGAACCTGCTAGACAGACACTAAAAATGACGAGAGGGAGGGGTCAGCCAACTGACTGAGTGAAGGGGATACACACGCATAAATATATAGAGACAGGCAACCAGGCAGGCATAACTCCACTGTACGTTATTAGTTATTAAAACGGGGGACATGAATCAGAGGTAATTAATACGTACGGGTGGAATTATGTTCAAGCATGCAGGTCAGGCAAATAAGGTACACAATGCATGTATCGATATCTGTACGCCCTGTGTTGATGCCCATTTTACCTTAACGATCCACGAGCTCAGGTACTGTACAGGGACTGGGGGCATGCCAGAGGTTACGGGTATCTATACTTAATATTTTAGGGGACTCAGCGAGAACGGGTATTTAATCCTTCCTGGACTCCTCTTTTCACTTATTAAATGATAGGTACAAGCAGGTAATCAGGAAACAAGCAGGAAACAGAAGTTTATAATTATAACAGGCGGGAAAACAAGTACAGATTAATCTACTTTCTCCGGGTGCAATGTGGCTGGTAGCTAACCTCCACATCCGCGCATCAGGATGATCTTCGGGTTCATGACTCCCTCAGATCGGAGCCCCATCTTCCACCAAACCTCCTGGTGGATATCCAGGTAGTCCAAGAGTGTGGGACTTGTGAAAGAGATCACCGTCGGCCTGATACCTCCCCGGATCACTCAATACACAAGCCCCTGGGCCCCAGGAACAGGTACAGGATCCACACCGGCTAGCCCAGCTCTAGGAGAGCCGGGGGCAATCAGTATCTCCCAAAACAGGATCAGGGCTAACACTACACAGTTCATAAATCATTTCCGGTACATAGCTGGTATAGAAGATATGGCATAGCCGGTATTAATTGATAATAACTCACAAATGGGAAATGATATTGAGGTGATTCCAATTGCAGAATATTCTAGACTTCAAGAGGTTTCTGTGTGTTCAAAATTCAGGTCAATCGGAGGTCGTATGAGTGAGTACCCGGCCGGGAAAAATACAAGGAAAAATTTACCCGACCGGGGAAAAGGAGTGCAGAAAACCCTCTGGACTAAAGTACCCGCCCCGGTACTTTTTAGTTCAAAATTTACCCGCCCGGGGAGTCATTCTGGACAGCAAAAACATAGCAGAAACAGGGGTATTCGAGGGAGGAACCAAAATTTGCAAATCCTCCTCCAAACTCAACCAAATGCAATGAAAATCAAGGCACAAGTTCTTGTAAACATGCTCTATCACATATCTTAAATTCAAGGCAAGAAAACAAGGATCTATCAAGTTGCCATTTTCAAGAATTCAAGCTTCATTTATGGTGAATCACTCATGCTTCAACCAACAATTCAAAATCCAACCAATATGCATCTTATTAACTCCAAAGAACATCATATTTCAAGCTTAGATCAAATGATTCAAGAACAAAGGCATGGAATCAAATTTTCATACAAACATGCTATTCACCATCTTCTCCAAGAGCAAGGAATGAAGCAAAGAAAACAAGATTTAATCGGAAGAAAATGAAGCATTCGAAGAGAGGAATGCAAATCTTACTTTGGATCGTTGATTGGACGAGAAATGGAGACGGGGCTTGAGCTCAAAGGTTGAAGATGGGGAAACCCTTCTCTTCTCTCCTCCACTTCTTTTGGATCGTGACAACAAGAATGAAGGGAAAAGGGAGTGGTTTGGTTTATTAAAGCCAAGCAAACCGGTTCGGTTCGGTTCAAGACGGGTTCGGCTCACTCGGTTAGAAATTAAATTGGTAGAGAGGTCAAACGGATTCAGAAAAAGGTAAGGCTAGTCCCCGTTGGACCCAAATCGTCGAAATGAATCCGATTGTGAAGTCAGAATTTGAATTTGGATTTGAATTCTCGAGCTCAAGGTAGCCACGAGGGCTCAAACACCCTAATTAAAATTAGCTGCTTAACGAGCAATTATTGGACAATTGAGTCCAAGTACATTTAATAAATTGTAAGGCGTACATAATAAAATTTCACGTTGACACGTTGGCATGTGACGTCATATAACTCATATAATTACTGAATTAAACTCTCCCACGACGTCGTACATGGCTTGCCGGAAAAACTGGGGTGTTACAAGTCCAATCCTAGCGAACGGAGACACGACACGGACCCTGGCTAGGCGAGACTAACCCTCTACCAACAAAACCAACCCCTAACAAGAATAAACAAGCAAATACCAAAAGTTACGGAAGCATAGATATCAAGTCTGGCAAAATATTACATCCATCACACCTTATGTACAATCAACCATGAAGTGCGAGTATATGGCCCAACCTGTAACAGCCCTAAATAGGCCCAAGTTGGAATTAATAAACCTTGAATGAAAGTGAAAGCGTTTACAGACTTTGATCCGTCAAATTTTCTACATGCATCACTTTTCTATGTGCTTTAAGTTGTTCTTACGTGCTATTATGTGACTTTGGGAGAGATCTTATTTAAAATCCTAGATTACTATTAATAAAATCCTAAAGACTCAAATCTGTATCTCCTGAATACCATAACTCACATCTCTTGTCCTAAAATCATTTTCGAAAATTTTAGATCAAAGTTACGATTTTATCCCCATATCACTAAGCATATCTTGTTATCTCATTCATAGAACCTTAGAGGTATGAAACTTATATTTTTTTATTGCTTACATATGCTTTCCATGACCCGAAACTCTTTACAAAAATTGTTGATCAAAATTACCATTATGTCCCCTTGATCACTATTCATTCCATAAAATTAGGAATTTACTCGAAACACCTTTTCCTATCAAATATTATAGTCAAATGAATCCTTGAATCATTTCAAGATTTGATATCATCCACAAAACCTAATTTCTATTCTAACTCCAGTAATATCGAAAATCACTTCAAAACCCCTAGTTATTATTCTTACCGCATTCATTCACTTTTTGCTATTCATTATTTTAGTCAAAATGATCATTGAATTATTTTATGAATTTTCGTACCCATACCAAAACTTAATTCCCACTGTAGCTTATTTCATAAATATTTTCCTTTTTAAAATTTATTATTTTATCATGAACGTTTAGCTTTTATTTAATATCCGAAATTATACTTAAAAAACGTTTCTTGAATTTTTCTCTAACCATGATAATTTTCTCAACCTTTAACTTTCGTCATAGCTTCGATTGTATAATTTATCATGATTTCCATGATTTCTAAAGTCTATAACTTTCAAACGAAAAACCTAAACGTCAAACATTTATAATCATGACGAAGCTCATTTTGCGCTCATTCTTTCACTACTTTCACCACTTAAAGCTCTCGTCTCTCGACCCTTGAATAAATTTTATATTATTTTGTATTTATTTTTATTAAATATGACCTCATCCATGACATCACTTTCCTAAAATAGAAATGCTAGGTGTATGATTCAAAATTCTCCACATTTCTACATATTTTTGTGATTCAAAATTCTCCACATTTCCTACATATTTTTGAAAATTGCTCTTAAGTCCTTAATTCCTACCTATAAATACCACCCTAGAGATTCATTTTTAGCCACAAATCTCTCTTCTCTCCCCAATATTTCCACCACAACCTAGCTTTCTCTCTCAAGGTTAGTTTTACTTTTTTATGCCTTAATTCATGCTTTATTCTAGGTAATTTAATTAGTGTATTTTATATGCTTTAAATTATGTTAAATATTTATGTTTTTGTTAGGAAATTATGATTTAGAAATTTATATTTAATGAACTAAAGTTAGGAATTTAATTTATGAAAATGCATGATTATTATATAAAATAATTTAAATATGTGTTTATATATTCATAATTATGTTCTTGAATATTTGAACAGATTCATGTTTACGAGATTTGTTTATGAATTAATTTTCATGTAAAGTTTATATATTATGCTCATTTATGCTTTAATCTTATGTTATAAATATGAATTTAATCAAGAATGCCTAGAACATCCTATGAACATTCAAGTATGAACAAGAACATGTTCTTGGTGCTCTTGAGTAGTGTGTGTAGTATATGTTAGTATGTGAAAGATTAGGGGTTTAAGTGTGTGTCTAATCCTTCACACTTAAATAGTAGTTGTTTTCAAATAATGAGTTCAAGATAAATAAAAATAAATTGGGGTTTTAAATAATAATTCTTGATTGATTTTTCAATAAAATAAAACAGGGGATTAAAGTTTTATGAATAACTTTAACGTTTCATATTTCAAATATCGTTTTGAGATTAAAAAACAAAAAAGTTCATGGTTTCAAACATTACAAGATTAGGATTTCTAATTTTAAAGAAATCCAAAGTTCTGACTTTATTAAACTAAAATAGGAATTCCAAATAAAATTATTCCTTTAGAATTTTCAAATCGGATATTTTAAAATATAATTTTCAAAATAAAATTTCTTTATGGACTTCTTTTATAACATAGAAGCTTATTAAGAATTCCAATTACTTGATATAATAATGGACCTTATTTTATAAACTTTGTTTGAATGTTAAAGTTGTATTTTACCGAAATATTATTTAACCTTATTTCTTGTTATGACATGCTTTATTATGGTAAATTGTTTATGTGATCAGTTTTGGTTAAGGAATAGAAACTTATAGTTGATCACCACTCACAGGTGAAGGTTTGGACTAACTTTCCGGTATTATTACATAATACCTGGTTACTGTAGGTGAGTTTAAACGTTTCCAACTGGGATCATAAGTCTATATATACCAAACGTTTTATGCCCTACCCTAATACAGTTCAAGTTTTACCCTTTATAAATGATACTAGCCTTTTTGGAAAAATATTTTAATATCAATTTATATTATTCTAGTATACAAAATCAATCATTTTAAAGTATTTATATTGTCTCATCTTCTTATGCAAATTAATGTATTTCACGCTAAAATATCTCAGTAATATACTACTGTTTATCGAGTATCGTCAAATGCAGGTAAAATATGTTTTCTTATTGTGGGCCCCGGTGGTATTGGTAGAAATGATAGACCAGGAGGCGAGCGCCAATGGCTATTATTATACCAGCCGCCAACTAGAACTTGGTGATGGTCTAACTGGAGGTTAGTTATTCCACATCAAGTGACGGGAAAAGGTACGTCCCACCCAAACTCATGTATATCATCACTAGGGGTAGCTCCTTGAGGTGACACCGGAGGAAAAAGGGATTATGTTGTTTATTTCATTGGTAACAACATCTTGATCAATGTCGTTATGAATATTCTCAGTTTTAAGGAGTAAAGGTTGGAGTACGCCTAACTTGCGGGCATCACATTATTCTAAAAAAGGTTCATGTTTTCTCAAACTATAGCCTATAACCCCCCCTATCCCGTTATTTTAAAATAAATATGAACCCAATATTGTTATTGATATGATATTTTCATATTATCGGGTACTAACCAAGGAGTTTCTTGGTTAACCTATTATGTATATTTATTTAAACATATGCACTCTTAACTTGGTATTTGACATGTTATATGGATTATATGCAGTTCGTGAACATGTTAACGTGGATTATGTGAGCTATGTTTCGATATGATTCAATATGGATTAATGTGACCTAAGTGTTAACTTCATTTCATACTTTATGCATCATTTGCATTCATATGCATATGCCGAGCGTCTAATTGGTTCATATTGAGTCTACGCTTGTCCTTTGTTCTTTGCTTTTGTTCTTAGGTTTGTCTCGAGGTTGAAGAGGTGGTTCCTTTGTTCGGTTTGGTCGACAAGGTGGGGTTTTCTTTCCTTTTAGCTATGATGACCTACAACCTTACGTGTATTTTAAGCCCGCATGCGACTTATATATATATATATACATATAGATAAGTGTTGGATAAGTATTTTGTGGGAATTGCCCCCTTTATTATGAGATTCTTTGAAAGAGCTTTTATATGTATATGTAAGCTAGGTTTTGATTATTCGTTTTCAAAAGGGTTGGTGTGAGTTTTGTTTTGCGAGCTTTGGGACATTGAAAGATATGTCCATGTGTGCATGTGTATAAGGTTTATGATATATGTAAGTTTGGGCCCCGGAGTTGTATGTAATGGGAGACCCGGATCGGCCATGGGGTCGCTGGTTGAAACCCCTGTATACTTCTCCACCAAAGGGAGACTTAGCTCATCCTCGGGAGGTTGAGGGAAAAACGGGTCTCATATACCGGCGGTATAACCCGTCAGGGTCGAGTAGGATCCCCCGATGCCACCATCATAAGATGAGATATGTGTGGGGTTGAGAGTGGCCGCTCTCTTCCCCAAACAGAGAAAGGTTGGATTGAATTATGCTTTTTGCTTTGTCTTCGCTTTGCTTTGCTATGGAGTAAGTGGGTTGGGACTCAAACTCGCCGAGTAATTTAGTTTAAGTCTTCGTTTTCATTATGGTTTGTGAATCGGGATTGGACTTCTAATTTCTAAAACTTGGTGATTTTGGCCTTAGGCCCTAAACCTTTCTTCCTATATGTAGTATCACAGGTTTAAATGATTTGGAATGCAAAAACCAACCCGGTTTATGAACACTATTCGATTTGATTATGCTATGTTCTACTAATATGTATGTGTGCGTGTGTTAGCCCCCTCACCAGTCTTTAGGACTGACCCCTCTTCGTTGTTTGTTTTTCCCCCCCTTTTTTTTTTTTTAGTTTGCAGGTACCCGATTGAAGAGTCGAGCTAGGCGGCGGTCTTTTGTTTTGGGAGTCGTTCTGTCGAGTCTTTAGCTTAGCTCTTGCATTTGCAATTTACTTTCCCGCCCTGGTACTATGTATAAATATGTATAAGTTATGTTTTATGTTGCCAAGGGTGGGCAAGGTATGTAATAAATTGATTTGTCTTGCTTTTATTTTGATGCATGTATTATGTTATGCGATCCTATAGCTTCCGTGTATGTTTTGTTTCTCTTGCGCACTCTGTTCAGGGTCTAGACCGCCTAGCCTAGAGGTAAGTTTTGTGTGTCACCCGTTCGCCATGGTTCGATGCGTGAGTGGAGTCCCCATTTCGTTCCACGTGTTGGGCTATGGTGTGGGGGATGCGGCGCCCTTCGCTTCGGGGTGTTACATCGTTGCATGGTATCAGAGCTCTTGGTTACAAAACCGGATCTCTGGCGTCGTGTCAAGTCTGTATAGGTCGTTCGACTTAGGATTATGTGATTGTTTGCATTCACTCTCATTTATTATGTGAATTTCTTGAATTATTTGTATTATTTGTCTTAATCGTTCACATGAACATGTACTAAACCCGGCATGCATCGATATTTTAGAATCATCTTCTTATTTCAGGATGGCACCTTCACATTCACATTTGGCATCAAAAGGGAAACAAGAGAAATAAGAGTTTTCGGTCTATAAGAAGTTTGATGACTTCAATCCACCGAAGTGGTTTAGAGGTGATAGTATTGAAGCCGAAGAGTGGCTCTCCGTGATGATATGGATTTGGGAGAATTATCTGGACTTCACAAATGAAAGTCAAGTGCATTTCACGTCTACTCCAAGGTGAAGCTTCAAAATAGCCCAAGGAGGTTAGATCAAGATTAAAGGAGTCTGGAGAAAAACTAGCATGGGAGGCTTTCATCCGAGAATTTTGTTACAAAGATATTCCTCCAAAGGAACTGGTTACAAAATTTCAAGAGTTCTTGAACCTTGAACAAGAAAGGTAGAGGATGGATCATCTTATAACGGAGCTAGAAGGTTCTAGAGCTAATCAGGATTGCCCTAAAGTCCGGAGCTATATACAAGAGCGAAGAAACGAGATCCAACAAGTTTTCCAAATTTCATCAGTGCACGAATGGTCCGAGGAACTTAGAAGAGCGATTCAAGACGAGATGGATAAGGAAAAGATGGAGTCTCACACTTCTTATGTGAGGCAAGATCAAGGAGCGTGCTCAAACTCAAACGAGAGGCTTATGTTTCGAGAAGAATCCCAAGGATTTCAAGATGTCACCGACACCAAGAAGAAGAAAATTCAACTCATGAAGATGGATTTGATGCCTCCTCCAATGGAATCAATTCAATGATCCTATTGCCAAGGTCCGAACCATATGGAAGAAGTTTGTCGGAAGAAGCTCAAAAGATGCTACAAGTGTGGGAAAACGGGACATATGGTGAGTGGTTGCCCGAAGAACAAGAATCTGAGATCTCTGAAAAGCCGTAATTCTAAGACTCCAAGCCAAGTCAGAGTAGATTCCAATGGAAGCTGGGAGTTGATGTCCAGATCCACATTTTTCCATGGCGAAAGGTACACCAAGCATTCATGGCACTACATACATGCATCTTCTAATTTTATTTTGTGTTGCTTTCCTTCCTTGTTGCTTCTTGGTGCTTGCGTGTTGTTTCTTTCTTGTCGTCTCCTTTTCCTTTTCTTTTTGTGTTGGCTCTTTGCTTGGAGGGAGTTTGGTGAGGCGAGTGTTCGAGTGCTTGGTGAGTTGTGAGGGCCGAGCTTGCCCGGTGGTTTTCTGGAAGGCGCCTAGTTCGTGTTAAGGTGACGGTGTCGCCATAGGCGTTAGGGGTTACTTTAGAGGTCCTTTTTGGGCTCAACGATATTTTAGGGTAATAGATGGAAGGCTAACTCATTTATATCCTTCGTGGGAGCGGTTGATTATTCTGGGGCGGTGCAATAAGCTTTGTGGATTTTCTTTAGGTTAACTCAGAGTTCGAGCCAAGCTTAAGGAGATAAAGATTGAAGTAAGCCACCTTTAGTGTTTCTTTGAAGGTTGGAATGCGTTTCCACCAGATAAGGACATCGAGGTTGTCGTGGTCTTTATCCCGGAATCAGACCGTGTTTGGAGTTCCCTTCCGGTGGGCTTTAGTGCGGTTGTTGGAGTTAAGTCGTAGTTGACGAGCTCATAGAAGGTAATTTCATCCCTTTGAGTACTTCTTTGTGGAGTACCTTGGTCCTATCTAAGAAGAAGACGGGATTTAGGATGAGTATATATTACCGTGAGCTACACAGGTTAACTGTGGAAGATAAATACCCTTGTTGCTTGCTTCGAGGATTCGTTCGTTCTTCTTCAGCCTTTCGTGGTCTTTGCTGGGTGTGGTTTGAACAAGGGTATGGTCGACTACGAATTTTGGTAGAAGAACCAAGAATTCCCTCAGAGAATAAGTCTCTAGTGTTATTGGGAATCAACAGGAGGTTCGTTGTTACACAAGTGTCGTCCCGTGACATGAAAGACAAGGAAGAGGCATGGTTCAAGTGGATAAGGCTTTTGAAGAGAGTTACCTTGATTACACGAGGATACTCAAAATTCTCCGTTACAATCAAGGTACTACGGAAGACTTCGGTTGTGCGTGGCTAACGGAGAGTTAGGGCTTATGTCTCAAGAAGTGCTTAGTGACGAGACTAATTCCACTCTTGGTTCGAGACTTGAAGAGCCCGTAATGGTGTTGGCATGAGGAGGGACATTGTAGACTTGGGGTAGCAATGTCTAATGTGCTATCGGTAGAAGACCGAGAATCATCCCGGCAAGTTTCTCCAACTACTTTCGAATTCTATTTTGAAGTGGGAGCAAACCGGGCCTAGAGTTTGTTAAGACCAAGGAGATTCAGTCGTAATTGGCAAGCGTAACCGAGCTACCAGGATATGAGAAGTCTTCCTCATTTCTAATTGAGGAATTGATGTCCCGGTGAGACTACAACTCTTGGATCAGAGTAGCGTAGCGAAAGCGTGGAGTTGAGTTCGTTCAAGAGTCCTCCTACGTCTCGCTTAGGACCTGAGGACAGGTCCTTTTAAAGAAGGGGAGTTTGTAACATCCCGCTAGTCTGGCCATTCCAGGTATGCCTTCAAGAGAGAGCTACGTGCGCTTTTAATTATTTAATTACGTGAATTATATGTTTATTATACTCCTTGTGTGATATATTTGAACTATATGACGTTTATTTGAACCTTATGTGATCCATTTGCACGTATTTGCCCTCTTTGCTCCGTTCTTGCTCAGTTTGTGTCCGTTTCGGTTTTCGATTTTTGTAACTACGTGCTATGCATGATTAATACGTCGAAGTCCAAATGTACTAAAATGTCTCATTTTCCAAATGAGTCCAAAACTTTCAAAAAATTACAAATAAGCCCAAAACCAAATTTTTAATGAAGTCCACATATTTTAAAATCATGCAATTACATCCTTAAAATGCTTATTTCACATAATTCACGAAATTAGCATGATCGGGAATAAAATTCACATATCATAAATTCGTAATTCACAAGAATTCACACCGTAGTTTCACTTAGGGCATTTTCTTGATATTTAAATCACATATTTCACATAATTTCAAATAATTCATATAGAAAACAATAAAATAAAATATGAATGCATCAAATAAAAATGAAAATAAATATAATTATGGAATATAAACTCACATGGGGTACAAACCTTTACGTGTGAACGAGCGGGGTGTCACAGCCATGAAGACGGAAGCTACACACAAGGAGGTCCGCATAGCAAGTAATCATCCCGGATCCTTCTATAAGCCATGTCAAGGATCCAAAGGACCTGCGGGACCAGCGAAGGCAAACCCAGGAAAGAAACCAATGCAGTTTTGGTGCAGATCTCAACAAGCACCATCAAAGCCCTAAGAGGAGATTCTTTGTGAATATTGTCAGAGGCGTGGTCATACTGAGAAGGATTGTCGCAGGAAGGATGGTGTATGTACATGGTGTGTGTAGCGCCCGGAGCGGCGAGCCACCACATCCCCCGCACCTAGCCCCGAACCCACATATGAAATGAAAATCTATACATGAGCCCAAGACTAAGCTAAAGGCAACCTACACACACTCGCTAAGCTAGGCGGAGCTAAGACAAGACCAGAGCGCGCATAACATTAAGAAAGTGAAAGCATACATCAAAATCCAAGAAGATAAATCCATAAAAACGGGTCCAACTAGCCCTAGAAGCCTGTCCCGAAAATATGTAAATATAATTCAAAGAGCATACATAAATCAAATCCCAGAGATGCATATAAAAATCGATTAACAAATCTAATAAATATACAAATGTGACCGAAAGCTAATGAATTGCAACTCGAACTAGGAGACTAGAACCCGACCGACTCACGACTCCGCCTAGCACGAACCAACCTGCAAGCTGAAAAATTGAAGGGAGAGGGTCAGTCCACCGACTGAGTGAGGGGGCTAACGCACACCCACACACATATACATATAGAGCAAAGCACGTATTAAGATTTTGCATACCAAAAACCATTTTCGAATCAAACTTGTAACGCCCCAAATTTCAGACAGTCAGGTATGCTCGACACGTGTGGGTTTCGAGCGTTAGGACTTTATTTTATTATTTTCATCTATTTAATGTATACGTGCTATATTAATTCCTACAAATTGTTTTCAACATGATTACGTGGAAATTGTATGAAATTCATTTCAGCTTGAGAATTCTTGTATGAATGGAATTTAATTGTTATATGAATTAATTGTCCAAATTGTATAATTTGTATAATTGTCCTTAATTGTTCTTAATTGTCCATTTACATAAATTTGAGGACCAAATTGCATGAAAAACTTTGAGGACTAGATTGATCATTACCAAACCTTATATCCTCAATTGCATAACTTATGGAACTTTAAGGATTTCATCATAAATATTGCATATTTTCCCCAAATATATCGGTATACACATCTCTTCCCCAATCATCATTTTTCATTTCATGCCAATCATCCCAAATTTGCTTCTCCTCTCTACCGATCCAAACCCCAACCAAGAGAAGGAGAGATTTCATCATTTCTTGCCAAAATCTTTGAGGAATTGGAAGTCTTGGGACATCATCTTCATCACATCTACATATTTTCTTCTCTTTCTTTCATTCAAGGTAGACATGGTTATATATATGATTTCTTGGAAATTATGTGTGAAGCTAGGGTTATGATTTTGATATAATAACTTGTCTATATGATGTTAGAAGCAATATTCCAAGCTTTAGACTTGAATTCCTTGTATATATCTTGAGAATTATGGAATTATATGTTAATTGGATATTCGAGCTTGAAGTGAGAATTGTGATGATCAAGGCATGAAACATGTGTTTATGTTTGGTTTTATTACCTCTCAAGCATGTATACATACTTCTTTTCTTGAATTATAGTTTATGGAATTAAATTATGAGTGTTTGTGAGCTTTGGGAGCTTGGTCTGTAGCTCCCCTGTTCTTCTCCCCTGTTTCTGTAACTTCTGCGTAAGTTCCCTTTGTGATTGGGGAACGGCCGTTCCCATTGATTTGAATAATGTGCATGGCGGCGAGGACGGGAACGACCGTTCCCATTTTTGCTTGCGATCCAGAACGGCCGTTCCCATCGTCGGGGAGCATTTCGGGGAGGCGGGAATGGCCCTTCCCACTTTGAACTAAAACCTGGAACGACCGTTCCCACCCCACTGACTGAAGAAAACTTTCTGCATAAAATGTAATTTTTAGCACTATGATCCAATGATTTATTTGTCCCCAAATTGTTGTTATATGAATGATTACATGCCAAAACGTGATATTTAGATGCCACATTGTTTATTACATGATGTCTCGTACTTGATCATGCCGTGCATCTTTTATGAAGTAATGTCCTTGAATTGTAGTCTCATGCACGTACATTGTCCAGTTTCTTGTCCAGTTATTCTCCAGGGTGGAGATTGCCGAGCATGAGCACGTTCACGCAGTCACGAGTCGTGTGTCACCTTTCAGGTGAGGTTTAATTGCTAGTTATCTAGAATCCGTATAACCTTTACGTAATCTTTCGGCTAAAGGTATTTATATTTATAATTTCATGAAATCACTTATCAGTTCAAGTCATGTTCATGAAACGCCAGCAAGCAAGCAAGCCATGTTATTGTCATGAATCAAGCGTGTTTTAGGCGAGTAGCATGACCGTTCACGTTGGGCCCGAGGGTAGTGACTAGAGCCAACCGGGAAAGCAAGGGCTGACGGGTAACTCTAGCGCTATCCTCACCACATTTGGGGTCACCCCTGAATCCACTAGGAGGTTAGTGGAGGAAGGAGCTCCGGGCTTAGGGATTCATGTACCCTCTGCTCAACATGCATGGATGTTGGGGCCTTGCAATCCCATCATCAACCGGAGGAAGAAGGAGACTGGGGATGAATCTGGCACCGCGGGTTATCCTCGGGTTATTGCATGATTTCCATTCCATGAACGTGTTATATGATTACACCTGCACGATTGCATGATAATTGAATTGCATGATCACATATTGTTTAATAATGAAGCAAGCATGTTCATGTACATTTGGAGTTCGGTTGGAGACTACCCTTACTCGCCGGGGCCATGTATTGATTGCATGAAAATGAACAAGTATTTAATATTGATAGTTGTATTCTTGGGCGAAGCTATATTATTATTAAATTCATATATTTATCTTTTATAAATCTTTACTCGAGAATATAACTTGCATGTGATCTACGCTAAAATGTAGGTAAACCCCTCACTCGGTCTTCACAGACTGACGCCTCCACCTTTCAGGTTATTGCAGGCGCACGCTAGGCGGGAGTTGAGTCGAGTGGAGTCCAGTTCATGTAGTCGAGTCAACCATGGTTCGTGTATTTGGTTATTTATTGTTAATTATGGAATGATAGTTATTGTTATTGTTTTACTTGAAGATGATAATGTATTGATATATGAAGTTAGAATAGATTTTATTTGGTAACTGGGAAACATCACGATATGATAAATTGGTGTTGTTTCAATTATGCTTCCGCTTTATTTTGTCACATGTATAAGTTATCCCGCCTAGCTTGTCAGTTATTGCATTGTCAACTGTTCGCTATAGGTTGGTCCATGTATGGATTGTCCATTTCATATGTGGATTGACCTATAGTGCGGGGATGTGGCACCTTCACGTGTCCGGGGTGCTACATCTAAGGTGGTATCAGAGCCCGGTTGTAAAACCGAGGTTCTCGTGTCATGTCATGTCGAGTCTAGTTCGTACGGCTTTGGAACTTCTTGACAATGGAGAGTCTTGCATATTATTTGAATGCTTTGATTTCCTTGAACTCTTTGAATTGATTGAAATACTTGATAACTTGTGCTCTTGTATTGATTTACGCTATTAATTGCCAATTTACTGATCTCGAATTACCTGAAATTATGTGATCAACGTGTCTTATTTAAGCATTGATGAATTATTGTTGCATTTTATATTAAATTCTCGCTGGTATTAATTATGTGACAACTGTGTGACATGAACACGCTTCACCCACATGCATTTATTTGCAAAATAAGTTGTGAGCGACAGGCTTTGGAAATGTACGAATCAAGGCCGGAGGATTTTAAAATTTTAAGAGACTGATCAATCGTTTGAATCAAGCTTGCAATTCGGTCAACCAAGAATGGACACCGGAATCGAGCCCAACATTTCTACGGTGCCAGGTTCTTCAATGCATTCATAAGCACGTGCATCAAAGCTACTAATTAATTGCTTCTTGTTTATAAATGTTGTTTTAAATGTATTTGAAATTTCCTGCTTGATGTCTTGGATACATGATCAAATTATTTACATTATTTACATTTCCCTACTTATAAGTGTATCCTCAAGTTGATATAATTGCTCCAACGTGTTGCATTTCAATGGTTGGTAGGTATACTATGTACATGACACTTTAACCATCATGCATTATTTAGTGTTTACTGTCAATAGGCTCTCCCTATGCTCTGCACAATCCTTGCTTCTATTTCTACCAACTTGAATTTAAAGAAGAGAATTTCTGAATCATTGGGTATCAGGTTGGTAACCGGGTTATTCGATTATGTTTGAAGTTTAGCAATGTTTGGGATTGTGTGAATTTACCGATCCAGGATTTAGTAGAAGCAGGTATGATATAAATATTCGGAATTTTAGAAACTGGGAAATGATGCTAGGTTCAAGCAGATAAAGGTTCAGTGGGTCCTTCAACCTCAGAAATTAATCAGTATTCCAGAGATGTAACAGAAGTCAGAGAATGAACTTTTCATGCTTCAGATTAGGGTGTTGATCTTGTAACTGTCAATTCGCTGGAAAGCACTAGGTGATTGTAAGATGTTAGAAATTTCAATATTAGAAAAAAAGAAAAAAAAAAAAAAGAAAAAAAAGGGGGTGCCAGTGGTGGGCTTCAAGTTGAGTATGACCTTAACAGAAAAGATTGGAAACGAACCATTAATTAAAATAATAATTAATAACAATTGGAACGAGGAAAAGGTTACGGGAATGGAATCGGCAGAGAAGCCTGCAAGTGGGAAAGGACAGAATAAATCTAAAGAATAAGAAAAATCTATTTTCTTAAGGGGGAGAGTCGGTCTGGGAATAAATTGAAGAGTGCAGTTAGATAGCACTCGGGAAAGTTGGAAACCTCAAGAAAACCAATTCCTCTTGGAAACCTCTATCAGAACCATGTGAAAGAAGTTCCAATAACTTGAACTTTTCTCCCTCTTATACAAAGAAAAATCCCATCATCGACAGTACCTTGTTATAGCCCCGTTTTCCTCGAGATGGATACACCGTTTATGATTCTCTGGTGGACTCAGGATATCATTTGACTTAGTAAATAGAAAAGGATTCAATTTGGGTAATACTCGGAATTAATCTCAAGTTTTGTTAGGTTAACTCCGACAAGAGTTTTCTTACGAAGTTATTACTTATACCCTAGAGGTGCCTGTGAATGCACATCGTGCTTTCATCCGTGCAGTCACCGTCGCCTCCATAAATATACCAGTTTACCATGAACACTTCAGAAAGGTGGAAGATTGATTGATCCTCTCCTTCAAGATATTTCGCGAAGTTGGTAGGTATGTCATCAAATTTCAGGGATCAAATGGAGGGCGTTTCACTAGGACCTGATTCTTTCGGTTTCTATGCAAGTGTGCTTGTTGAATTACTCTCACGGGATGATAACCTTGATTCTTCTGTAATAAATATCCACCGTATTGTTAACTAAGGGAATAAGAGCTCAACTTTCAGATGCAAATGAGGAGTCAAGAATGTTGCTTCGGGAAAATGTTTTACATTGATTATGAAGGTCGAGGGAATGGTAAAGCCTGTTCCCTCTGTTAGTCAGATAAGAGCTTGCTTGGAACACAAAGTCAGTCTTTTAAGCTTGAACGGGCAATTACTCTCTAACAAGAGAACCAGGGTTATTCTCACTTCTGAAACCAGAAGGTAAATGTGAGAATCAGTGCAAGAAGGGTTCAACCGGAAAATCTGGGATTAATACGGGTCTGAAGATGTGGTGATTAATAATAATTTACGAATTATGTTAGAGAACAGCAGGAGGGCAGAGGTGGTTATCAAGAATGGGAATTTCGAACCATAGTGATACAGGACAAGAGAAAAATCTCAACTAAAAGAATCAAGTATTCAACCGAATTAATTCAATACCAGGACTTCAATCCTCGGTGAACGGTACACTTAATCATGCATACCACGTGCACCATTATTTTATTACTATCTGTTTATTATTATCTGTCATTCTGGTGTACGATTCATTATTTACTATTAATTGTTTATGTGAACAAATAGTTGCATAAGTAATAATTTTATTTGATTCTTGTGTGTTACTTGCAAATTTTTATCTTAGTGCTCGCTTGAACTTTTATTTCGTGTGCATGAGAGACGGGGATTCTCTCAGGGTTATCAAGAGACGGGGTTCTCTTGTTACTTGCTCGAGAGACGGGGTTCTCTCGTTAATTGTTTGAGAGACGGGGTACTCTCCTTATTTTCAACTACTTGTCAATTTGTTATAGTGGAAGGTTAGATATTCTTTCGAGTGTTAGACTCCGGAAAGTTGAGGGTCGTGACCTTCCGCACATTGAAGAACACTGTGAATTGAAGACCTCTTTCGAACTAATCCCTGACGGGGAGTAGCTAACCCGCGTGGGATGAACACGTAAGAGCCAATTAAATTCCAGGAATTCAGGACATGGAATCCGAGGATGGATTCTCTTAAGGGGGAGAGAGTTGTAACGCCCCGAATTTCAGACAGTCAGGCACGCTCGAAACGTGTGGGCTTCGAGCGTTAGGACTTTATTTTATTAATTTTATCAATTTAATGTATACGTGCTATATTAATTCCTATAAATTGTTTTCAACATGATTACGTGGAAATTGTATGAAATTCATTTCATCTTGAGAATTCTTGTATGAATGGAATTTAATTGTTACAGGAATTAATTGTCCAAATTGTATAATTTGCATATTTGTCCTTAATTGTCCATTTACATAAATTTGAGGACCAAATTGCATGAAAACCTTTGAGGACTAGATTGATCATTTCCAAACCTTATATCCTCAATTGCATAACTTATGGAACTTTAAGGATTTCATCATAAATATTGCATATTTTCCCCAAATATATCGGTATACACATCTCTTCCTCAATCATCATTTTTCATTTCATGCCAATCATCCCAAATTTGCTTCTCCTCTCTACCGATCCAAACCCCAACCAAGAGAAGGAGAGATTTCATCATTTCTTGCCAAAATCTTTGAGGAATTGGAAGTCTTGGGACATCATCTTCATCACATCTACATATTTTCTTCTCCTTCTTTCATTCAAGGTAGACATGGTTATATATATTATTTCTTGGAAATTATGTGTGAAGCTAGGGTTATGATTTTGATATAATAACTTTTCTATATGATGTTAGAAGCAATATTCCAAGCTTTAGACTTGAATTCCTTGTATATATCTTGAGAATTATGGAATTATATGTTAATTGGATATTCGAGCTTGAAGTGAGAAATGTGATGATCAAGGCATGAAACATGTGTTTATGTTTGGTTTTATTACCTCTCAAGCATGTATACATACTTCTCTTCTTGAATTATAGTTTATGGAATTGAATTATGAGTGTTTGGGAGCTTTGGGAGCTTGGTCCGTAGCTCCCCTGTTCTTCTCCCCTGTTTCTGTAACTTCTGCGTAACGGGAACGGCCCTTCCCGTTCCCTTTGTGATTGGGGAACGGCCGTTCCCATTGATTTGAATAATTTGCATGGCGGCGAGGACAGGAACGGCCGTTCCCATTTTGGCTTGCGATCTAGAACGGCCGTTCCCATCGTCGGGGAGCATTTCGGGGAGGCGGGAACGGCCCTTCCCACTTTGAACTAAAACCTGGAACGGCCCTTCCCACCCCACTGACAGAAGAAAACTTTCTGCATAAAATGTAATTTTTAGCACTATGATCCAATGATTTATTTGTCCCCAAATTGTTGTTATATGAATGATTACATGCCAAAACGTGATATTTAGATGCCACATTGTTTATTGCATGATGTCTCGTACTTCATCACGCTGTGCGTCTTTTATGAAGTAATGTCCTTGAATTGTAGTCTCATGCACGTACATTGTCCAGTTTCTTGTCCAGTTATTCTCCAGGGTGGAGATTGTCGAGCATGAGCACGTTCACGCAGTCACGAGTCATGTGTCGCCTGTCAGGTGAGGTTTAATTGCTAGTTATATAGAACCCGTATAACCTTTACGTGAACTTTCGGCTGAAGGTATTTATATTTATAATTTCATGAAATTACTTATCATTTCAAGTCATGTTCATGAAACGCAAGCAAGCAAGCAAGCCATGTTATTTTCATGAATCAAGCGTGTTTTAGGCGAGTAGCATGACTGTTCACGTTGGGCCCGAGGGTAGTGACTAGAGCCAACCGGGAAAGCCAGGGCTGACGGGTAACTCTGGCGCTATCCTCACCACATTTGGGGTCACCCCTGAATCCACTAAGAGGTTAGTGGAGGAAGGAGCTCCGGGCTTAGGGATTCATGTACCCTCTGCTCAACATGCATGGATGTTGGGGCCTTGCAATCCCATCATCAACCGGAGGAAGAAGGAAACTGGGGATGAATCCGGCACCGCGGGTTATCCTCGGGTTATTGCATGATGTCCATTCCATGAACGTGTTATATGATTACACCTGCACGATTGCACAATAATTGAATTGCATGATCACATATTGTTTAATAATCAAGCAAGCATGTTCATGTACATTTGGAGTTCGGTTGGAGACTGCCCTTACTCGTCGCGGCCATGTATTGATTGCATGAAAATGAATAAGTATTTAATATTGATAGTTGTATTCTCGGGCGAAGCTATATTATTATTAAACTCATATATTTATCTTTTATAAATCTTTACCCGAGAATATAACTTGCATGTGATATGCGGTAATATGTAGGTAAACCCCTCACTCGGTCTTTACAGACTGACGCCTCCACCTTTCAGGTTATTGCAGGTGCACGCTAGGCGGGAGTTTAGTCGAGTGGAGTCCAGTTCATGTAGTCGAGTTAACTATGGTTCATGTATTTGGTTATTTATTGTTAATTATGCAATGATAGTTATTGTTATTGTTTTACTTGAAGATGATAATGTATTGATATATGAAGTTAGAATAGATTTTATTTGGTAACTGGGAAACATCACGATATGATAAATTGGCGCTGTTTGAATTATGCTTCCGCTTTATTTTGTCACATGTATAAGTTATCCCGCCTAGCTTGTCAGTTATTGCATTGTCAACCGTTCGCTATAGGTTGGTCCATGTATGGATTGTCCATTTCATATGTGGATTGACCTATAGTGCGGGGATGTGGCACCTCCACGTGTCCGGGGTGCTACAAAACTTATACATATTCATATCATAATCGGACATAGCTTACAAGAAAGGTCCTATCTCGTTTCATAATCAACATATCTTAACGAATTCTTGTACCCGGAGAGTACGGGGTCTTACTCTAACTCCCCAAATTATTAACATACGTATTAAAACAGAAAACACAAATCGTAAACCAATCCAACCCCAACAACATGTAGTTCGGGAAGCAAACCCTCACTACTCTTACCAATGCACAAGTGGTAGCTAACCCGCATTGTGCTTGAAGCACCACGCCTCCTCAACTTCCAAGAGTCGTACGTTAGTACTTCAAATGGGAATCGTGCACAGGCTTAACCCGACGGCCCTTACCGTCCCGGGCGTCCTTACCCACAATTCCCTGGGCCCGGCAAATCTGAACAAGACTTAACATACCATAACTCGCAACTTAACATACTTTGAACGTAACAAACATACCTTAGCATACCTTACCTTGCAACTCGGTCTATGCTTTTAATATACCTCTCCGTGTCATCCTAAATCATATCAAGTTGAAGAAGAGCAAAGCTTGCACGAAGACATACGGTTTGGAGCATAGCCTTGC
The DNA here is from genome assembly GCA_037501455.1 of Lantana camara. Classification (NCBI taxonomy): domain Eukaryota; kingdom Viridiplantae; phylum Streptophyta; class Magnoliopsida; order Lamiales; family Verbenaceae; genus Lantana; species Lantana camara. The sequence goes on along the minus strand of CM074860.1, from coordinate 49,643,387 downwards.
TGCAAAACATTTTCAAGCTCACATATGCTCGTACATATAGTTCAAAACCATCTAAGCTTATAACAACATCATAAACGTATCTTATAAACACATATCTATTATATAAGTATAATAGTATAGTCACATGCGGGCTTGAAAGCGAGCACGTAGGGTTGTAGGTCGTATTAACTAAAAAGAAACAAACCTAAACCTCACCTTTTACCAAAAGTGCTCACGGAGGAGCGTTGATGACCAAGAAAAAGCTAAATGGTGGATCCGACACCTCTCGAACTCAAAACTGAGACAAACAAACACATACTCAAGATTTAGACTCGATCATGAACCAATTAGACGCACGGCGACGTATACAATTGCAAGTGGATGTAATGCATATCATAAAGATTCATATTTAGGCATATTGGAGCAAATAACCAAATATCACATAAGGAATTCAAGAATTAAACTCATATCATATCAAATAAACTCATAATGTATCATATATTAGCATACCATATGCATTCATAGGCTTGAAGTTCAAGGAAATAGCAAGAGATGTAAGAAAGCATTAAACATTTCATATAACGGTCATGAATTCATGTCACAATTATGCCTAACAAACGAGGCCATAAACTTAAAATAATAAATGAAACATAACATATTACAACACCTTAGCATGTTAGGATCATAACCGGGGTGGGAGAAGTTAAATACAAGTGAAGAGAAACAAGAAAACAAAGCTGGGAGCAAAATGGACCGCTGCCCTAAATCCACCACGGTGGATTTTTCTCAAAGGGGAAATCCACCCTAGTGGATTCAAGGTAGACAGTTCTGCAAGGGCCTGCCTCAAATCCACCCCGGTGGATTATTTTCAAAGCAAAATCCACCCCGGCGGATTTGGGTCAGAGGCCAAACAGCTTCGGTTTCACCATGGAAAAAGCAACCAACACCCTTGTTTTTCAATCACCACTCAAGTAGCAAAAAAATAAAATCAAAGGAGTAAGAAAACCATAAAAACAAGCAAGAGAAAGGCATCAAAACAGCTCCAAAAACGCAGCAACAACCGAAAATGGAAAGAGATCAAGAATAGCCTTGGGTTTCATTCATAACTTCCAAGAACTTCAAAGATCATTAAAGGCACATCATACCCAATCAACTTACATCAAATAAGAGCATGTATAAGCAACAAATGAGTCATGCTGATCAACATATATAGCTCCAACCCATAAAAAGACAAGAGATGTACATATTCCTCAAATCTCCACATAACCTAACTATTCATCAAGCAAGGCATAACCATGAATCACTGATCATAAAACATGATTAATGAGGTGTAAAAACATCACAAGAACAAGGGGATCAAGATTCCTAACTTACCTTAAAAGATTGGAGCAAGATAAGCTTGTCTTGAGCTCAAAATGGCCACAATGGAGGTAAGGTTCTTGTTACTTCTCCTTCCTTCTTTCTCTTGGAGGTAGGTTCGAAATTCAGGGATAAAAGGGAAGAAAGAGATGGCTTATGGCTGAGATTAAGTAAATAAATGGATAAGAAATGATTAGCCTAGCTCTAACTAGGTCTTAGGCACGTATTATGCGCGTAAGGTGAAATCTGCGTGAACGGGGGTAGAAACGAAGTCGAAAAGTTATGAGGTTGTCCCATTGGATCCAAATCGTTGACTCGAGTCTAATGAAGGTGACGGAACTTGAATCCGAGTTCCCTAGCTCAAGATACAAATTAATGACTCAAAAGTGGCCAATTTGCAAAAAGGCCCAAAATTTCAAATAAAATACAACTGAGTCCCAACTAAAATCAATCAATTCCAAAACAAATTCAAATCATACAATTAAGTCCTAAAATCATATAATTTCCGTAATTCATAAAGTTGGCATGCTCGGTATTCCAATTCATAAATCGTAAATTTCACAAATTGCATGTATTCACATTATATGTTCAAATAGGGCAAGTAATTATCAAATAATTCCAGTTGTTCACATAGGAAAATAAAATGAGGGAACATAATTCACATAAGGTCACAAATTAAATAAGGAATCATATAGATTACGGAAAATAAACTCACACGTGACGCGTACCTATACGTGTGAGCGAGCGGGGTGTCACGGTGTGGAAATCCTGATCATCAATATCCAGAATGTACAAGGGGACCGAAACAGTAGGGTATAGCAAAGGCTCCGGCAAAGGCTCCTGCGAAGACCATAGTTAAGGGGTTCTTATGCTATAGAAGGCAACTAGGATCCAGATCCAACCAAAGTCATTGAAGGTACGGTACATATTCTAAACACTCCAGTTACCGCTTTATATGATCCTAGCGCCACGCATTCATTCATTGCATCTCAATAATGTTTGCATTTCAATTTTCCACTTGAAAAACTACCTTATGTGTTCAAAGTAAGTTCTCCTTTGGGAGCTTGCTTTACCATGGATAGAGGATATAAACGCTGTCCTATATGGATTGGTACCCAATACTACCCGATAGATCTTATAGAATTACCAATGATGAGATATGGAATTATTCTAGGAATGGATTGGCTCGGTAAATACCATGCTGAGTTGGATTATTTCAAGAGAAAATTCACCTTAGGAAAAGCTGATAACTCTGGATCAAAAGAAGAAATAGAACCGATATCAATGGTTACAGCAATAGAAGCCACGAAGTTAATTGGTAAAGGAGCTACCGGACTCGTTGCATATCTGTTGAATAGACCCAAAGATCAACTCAAAATTGAGAAGGTAGAGGTGGTAAAAGAATTTCCTGATGTATTCCCTGAACATCTGAATTCATTACCTCCTAAAAGAGAATTAGAATTCGTAATCGACTTGGTTCCTGGAGCTGAGCCATTTTCTAAAACACCTTACCGAATGGCACCAGCCGAGCTTCAAGAATTAAGAAAACAACTTGATGAGTAGTTAGAATCAGGATATATCCGTCCTAGCTGGGGAGCACCTGTGCTCTTTGTCAAGAAGAAGGATGGATCTTTCCGATTATGTATTGATTATCGAGAGCTCAATCGTATGACGATCAAGAAAAAATACCCTCTCCCCCACATTGAAGAATTATTCGATATACTTCAAGGATCTCGAGTGTATTCCAAGCTGGATTTAAGGCAAGGATATTACAAATTAAAGATCAGAAAGGAGGATATCCTGAAGACTGCCTTTAATACCCGCTACGGTCACTTTGAGTTTGTAGTGATGCCTTTTGGATTAACAAACGTTCTGGCCGTATTTATGGATCTAATGCACCGAATATTTCGACCATGTTTGGATCAATTTGTGGTCATCTTTATTGATGACATCGTGGTGTTTTCAAAGACCCTTGAAGAACATGTTGAACACCTCCGTATAGTGTTGAGTACTTTAAGAGAACATAAGCTATACACAAAGTTCAGTAAGTGTGAATTTTGGTCGGAAAGAGTGACTTTTCTTGGGCATATAATATCCGGTTTTGGAATAGAAGTAGACCCTTCAAAAGTCAAAACCGTGATGAATTGGCAGAAACCAAAGAATCCGTCCGAAGTGATAAGTTTTTTAGGACTTGTAGGCTATTATAGGACATTTGTTAAAGATTTCTCCAAGATAGCAGCACCTCTTACTCAGTTAACAAAGAAGGAAGGAAAGTTCGAATGGACAGAAAAGTGTGAACAGAGTTTTCAAGAATTGAAGCAAAGATTAACGTCTGCTCCAGTACTAGCCTTACCTGAAGGGAAAGATGGCTATGCATCCTAATGCAGAATGGCAAAGTCATAGCCTATGCATCAAGAAAACTCAAGCGTCGTGAAGAGAATTACCCAACATATGATTTAGAATTAGCAGCAATTGCATTTGCCCTAGCTAAGTGGAGACATTACCTATACGGGGTAACCTTTGAAGCCTTCATAGACCACAAGAGCCTGCGATACTTATTCACTCAAAAGGAGTTGAACATGAGGCAGAGGAGATGGATGGAATTCTTGGAAGATTACGACAGTATAATACAGTACCATCCAGGAAAGGCCAATGTAGCGGCAGACAACATTGTATGGGAGAAGCGAACCCGTAACTGTCATCTCAAAATCTCGATTAGCCTATATAGTGATATCCTCGCCATTAAAGGAAAGGCTTAGAGAAGCCCAAGCACAAGATGAGTGGATCAAGAAGTGTCTCAACTCTAATGAAAAAGATATTGAGACCAAATTCACGACAGACGAACACGGAATCCTAAGATATAAAGGATGAGTCTGTGTACCTCCTGCGGTTTGAAAAGAAATTCTAGATGAGGCACATAAGACTCGATACACGATATGTAGCACCCCAGACAGAGGATTCCACATCCCCCGCACTAAGATCCAAACCCGGTCATGAAATAGGAAGTCCATGCCCGAGTCCGAATCATAGCAAATGGGAGACCAACTCACGGACTAGGCTAGGCCGATCTAACTTGACAAACTCAGAGCGCGGAAGCAATTTAAACAATCATCAACAGATAGCGGAAGCAATTGAAACTACATGCAGAACAGGTGACGGGTTCAACTAGCATAGATACCTAATCTCGAATATCAATTCGTAATCCAACATAATGACATAGCATAAGTATCTTCATAATATCTAATAATATCCAAGTACCAGCTTACTAACCCCACACGGGTTTAAGTCTAAGTAGAACATAAACATAATCTTCAAGTACGAAACATAAATACATAACGTAAGTAGAGTATGCGACAAATACATCCTATCACCAACTAGACTGACAGCTGTGACTCAGAAGACTCACTTCCGCCTAGCTCAAGCCAAAAGAGAACCTGCAAACTAAAAGATAAAATGAGGGGGTCAGTCAACTGACTGAGTGAGGGGGCTAACGCACACCCACAATATATATATACAGAGCATAGCACATAATAAAAGGATGGACTCATGAACCGAGGATAGGTGTTGCATACCAAAACATTTTGAGAGAACCCAAATAGATATAGATATAAGTTTAGAAACCATTTTTTAGAAAGACTCTATCCCGATTCATAATTCCATAACATAACATAATCAACTGCTCGGCAAGGCCGAGCTTCCAACCTCAACTCCCCATCAAATAGAAATAACATACCAACCTCAACTCCGGGTGATGGTAGGGTTGCGCGACCCTAACCATCAAGACAGGCAAGGGGAGTGCTAATGCTACTCCAACCCTCAGGACTCCGTTTCCCAACCAAACCTCCTGGTGGGTCCCGGTACATCCTCTTCATACAGATGGAGACTACGCAATAGATAAATACCCCGACGGCCCCATACCGTCCCGGGGGACCCATTACCCGTAGCTCCTGGGCCCCAGAACAGAACAGAACAAAACAGATACCATATATCATGACCAACTTGCTACTGAATCATAACACAACTGAATTTTCCAAAATAGCTTACATATGCCTCAAAAACTCATTTTTATATATTCCCACACTGTGGAATTTAAGCCACGAAGGCTCCCACCCACGCAGGACGCATGCACAAGGTCATAAACATATCATATCCAACACATACGTATTTATAGTAAGGTATACTCGCATGCAAGGATAGAAATTAGCATGTAAAGGTCATAGGTCGCATAGCTATACAAAACCCTAAACCTCACCTCGTGATAGTAGAGTCTGAGAGTGTGAAGGGCCAAACACTCTAAACCACGTGCCCACCGGCACCACCAAACTCTGTAACAAACGTACAAAAGCCCATGACTTAAACTCTATATGAACCAAGTAAGACGCACGGCGTACCAAGAGACGAATGATATGTAATATGGAAGGAAGTGTACACCTGGATCACATAGCATAGTTCACATATGCCGCCAAATCATGCAATTAGCGAAGTATTAAGGTTTAACAATGCATTATGGAATGGTATGAATCACATAGGTCAAGTAGCATAACATAGGACAAACTTTCATACGAAGTTATTCAATTAAAATGACGTATTATCATCTAAGAATGGAATCGAAGTCATATCATAACATATAATTCAATAAGCATTTCAAACGAATCACGTAAACATAAAAGAACATGCATAAAAGGGGAACAAGGGGTTGGGAACGGCCATTCCGATGCATAGTCTTACATAGGAACGGTCCTTCCCGCGGATCTCACCAGCGAAGCTGGGAACGGCCATAAATAGGAACGGTCCTTCCCGTATTCGATGCTGATATCAGCCCTGGCTGGGAAGGGCCGTTCCGGGCTCAAGGCCAAAATGGAACGGCCGTTCCGGCCAAATCTGGGCGTTAGTCTAGTGCAGAAACGTGATAGCTTCGGGAAGAAGACTTCCAAGGCCAAAAATGGCAGATACCACCCAAAAACAACCAACAAAATTCCACGAAAATCATATATATCATCACATAAATCATGTTTAACACATATTCAAGCTCAAGATCTCAAGGGTTCATCATATAAGGCATAATCTTCAAGTTGGGCATAAATCACCATTTTCACAAGACTTCCTCATATAAGCTCATACATTCAATTTCATGTTAAGATTCATGGATAGAAATGAAATACACATCAAGAGAAATCCATAGCTTACCTCGGCTTGCGAAATGATGAAGAAACAAGGGAGATATGAGCTCTTGAAAGTGTAGGAAAGTCTTAGATCTTCATCCTCTCTTCAAGCTCTTCCATGGATGATATGATTTGTGTGAAGTGAAGATTAAAATGAAGCTAGGTTAGGGTTTTATTGTATAAATATATGGTGGCTAAAGATTTCATTAGGGTTTCCAAGATATAATATGAGGCTAGAGGCTTTATCAGGATTTGGGCTCAAATAAATGACTTTCGGCCCAATAGGTCAAATTTAAAAGGTTTAAGGTCTAAACGATTTCCGAAAAATATAAAGTAAATTCAATTGGATCCGAATCACCGAATCAAGTCCAATGGTGGTGTCGGAATTTGAATTCGAATTCCCAAGCTCATATTAGTCCCGAACGACCCAAACCCACCTAACTCAAGTTAGGCCTCAAACACACAAATAGGTCCAAGTCCTATTTAAATCCAACTCCAACAATTAATTTAAATTCACATAAGTTCCGTTCTTAGGTTGTCATGCAAGAATTCATATTTTATCATTTTGCATTTTAGTCAATTAAATCCCATTTCAATCAAAGTTGGAATTAAACGCATAGGAAGGGAATTAAATCACATAAATGCGTAAGGTAAACTCTCTCGTGACGCATACATGTGCGATTTATCGGGCGGGGCATCGCACGATACATCCAGGAGAAACCAAGATGTATCATGATCTCAGGAAACATTTCTGGTGGAATAGAATGAAACGAGACATTGCTAGCTATGTCAAGAAATGTTTGACCTGCCAACAAATTAAAACGGAACACCAAAAGTCTGGAAGGAAGTTACAACCATTACCAATCCCTACCTGGAAATGGGAACAAGTTACTATGGACTTTATTATGGGATTACCAAAGGTGAAAGGAGGGTATGATAGCATATGGGTTATCATTGACCGGTTAACTAAGTATGCACACTTCCTACCAGTCAAGACTACTGAGAAGGTCAGTTCTTTGGCAAAGTTGTATAAAAAAGAGATTATGAGATTACATGGGGTACCTACTAGCATAGTCTCTGATAGAGATCCAAAATTCAATTCACAGTTGTGGTGGAATCTTCAAGAAATAATAGGGACTAAGCTACATTTCAGTTCAGCAACACATCCTCAGACTGATGGTCAATTAGAAAGAACCATCAAATATCTAGAGAATATGTTGCGAGCTTGTGCTTTAGACTTCCAAGAAGATTGGAAGGAATGTTTGCCTCTCGTAGAGTTTGCCTACAATAATAGCTATCAGGCATCCATTAAAGCAACCCCTTACGAAGCCTTATACGGAAGAAAATGTAGATCTCCATTGTATTGGGATATGGATAAAGCTAAGGTAATAGAATAAAGGGATTCAAATAAGGCTGTTATGAAATGGATAGCAGAATCTACGAAAAAGATTGAGATTATTCGGTAAATAATGAAGGCTGCCCAAGATAGACAAAAGAGTTATGTTGATATTCGAAGAAAGGACATAGAATTTGCGATAGGCGACAAGATGTTTTTGAAAGCATCGTTGAGAAAAGGTTTCGCACGCATTGGGAAAGGCGAAAAATTGAGTCCCAAATACCTAGGACCTTTCGAAATCATAGAGCGTGTCGGACCAACTACGTACCGCCTAGACCTACCAGCGAATCTTACAGGAATACACAATGTATTTCATGTGTCCCAACTTCGTAAGCATTTTGCTGATGACTCCCACATCCTTTCCGTGGAAGAAGTACCCTTAGAACCCAGCCTGACCTATTAAGTAAAACCAGTCAAAATCTTGGATAAGAAATTCCAAGAATTGAGGAACCGCAAAATCTCCCTAGTTAAATTGGTATGGAAAGGACATGGGATAGAGGAACAAACCTGGGAAACTGAGGAAAAGATACAGAAACATTACCCAGAGTTGTTCCGAAACAAGAATAGAATTTGAGGACATATTCTCTTTAAAGGGGGAGGATTGCAACAGCCCGGATTTCCAGATTAGGATAACACGGGTAAGTAAAGGTCTAAGAGGAAAGCATTTATAGCCTCAATCCATCGTGCATTTCATTTATGTGAGTTATACGCCTTACGTTTTAAATTTGATCCGTATTTTATTATGAAACACCTATCACTATTCATTCACCGAACCTGAATCTTCACATATTCCTCTTAAAACATTAGGAAGTTAGATTCCACATTTTTCGGACTCATATCCTAACTTTTATTATCCCGAGATATGCTATGAAAATTATTTGTAAAAAATTCCCATTAGGTCCCTAGTTACTATTCATCCCCAAATGTAGAAATTTTTCGGGACACCTTTACCTATCCAATATTGGGTTCAGATGAATCCTTACGAAATTTTATGAAATATGATATCATTCCCAAACCCTAATTCTCATTGTAGCTCCCATAGTAACCAAAATCGGCCAAAAACCCTACTTTAACCCTAGTTTAGAGATTTTCGAAATTGAACGTTTTCCCTATCCAATATTATAACCAAAACGATCCTTGAATTATTTTATGAATTTTAAGATCTTTTTCAAACCCTAGTTCAAACCCTAGCTCGTTTTATAAATTTTTCCTATTTTTCCTAAAGTACTATTCCCGTCGTAAAAACTAACTTTCAAACCGTACAACATTTTGCATCCAATATTATACTCCAAATAATCCTTAAATTATTTTAAGAATCATGAACAATTTCTCAGAAATTAATTCTCATCCTAGCTTCGTTTTATGTATTTTCTCATATTTTTCAAAATTCCGAACGCTTACTACTTTAAATGTAGACGTTTAAACTTTAAGTGTTTATAACCATCGGAAAGCCCTTTCGATTATCTTTCTTTTACAATTTTTTTCATTTCAAACTAAAGTCTAGAGATTCTTATATGATTTTATTATCGTTCTCACCATATTTTATATTTATTTTATTATGAAATAATTACTTGATAATATATGTATACATAAGCTCCTACATCACTATAACCTAGCATACCAACTAAGTACCCTATAATTATACACCTAGCTACCCTACACTCTTAGTCATTACCCTAAAATATAGTAAATTACACCTAAGCCACCAAGATTTTACCTATAAATACCCTAGAGAGTATTTATAAAATTCACACAAAAATTACTCTCTATCACTTCATAGCTCACAGCAGCCCCTTCTCTCTCTAAGCAAGGTGTGTTTTTATTTTATTATTTCATGTTTTATATTATGTTCTTAGTATAATAATAGTTGTAGCATGCTTAGATATAATTAAACTATGCTTTAGGAATATTATTTTATGAAATATATGCATAATTGTTAGCTTTAAATGTAATATGTCTACATTATGGAATTTTATTTAATTAAATGCATGAATTATGATATGATATAATGTGAGTAAGTATTTAAATAATTATGATCTTGCTTGATTAAATTCATGCCTATAATAATTTATTTAGAATTAATTTTATGATTAAAGTTACATAAAGTGCTACATTTTAAGTTTAATTATATGTTATGGACTTAGGAATTAATAAATATGATCATGATCTAACATGAACACATTCATAAGTCTAAGAACATGTTCATGTTGTTCTTGAATGATTTGAAGTGCACGTGTGATAGTGTGTTAGTGTGTGTGTTCGATTTTATGTTATAAAGTGCTTAATTCTTAGAAATTTGAATGGTAAATGTTTTCAATAGTAATTTTGACTTTTTGGTCAATACTTATTAATTAAATTTCGAAAATTATTTAAAAATAATTATAAAATAGGTTTTGGAATTTTTAAAGAAAGATTTTACCCGAATTTTCAAAAAATCGGTAAGTTATGAAATAATTTTAAAATCTGACCTACATTGTTGAATTAAACCCTAAATTTCATTTATAATATTCTAATTAGGATCATAATGTTATTAATAAATATTTGTTTAGTTAAAGACTTCATAGAACCTAATTAATTAATTAAATTCCCTTAAACGGTTAAAATTAGGGTTTACCGGGAATTCTCTAACATGTTACATTTTGTAGCACCCGAGCGCGAGGTATCACATCCCCCGCACCGAGACCCGACCCACATATGAAATGGTTAATCCATACACGAGCTAAATCACGGTGAACGGGGACATACACACACGCTATGCTAGGCGGGACTAACCCTTGAACCATATAAATACGAGATGACAATAAATCAGAGTAAAGATAGTAAAGGGGAAGCATTCATTTTCATATAACATTTACAATGAGCATTGAAGCTCCAAAATAGAGTATTTACAAAGCTAACATGCCATCAAGGCCTATCATGCACGCCCAAGTCATAGGCTCTAAACAAAAATCATAAACAACTAATATGAGTGTGAGTAAGACCCAAAATAAAGATCTAGAGACAAATACGAGACACACCGACTCGAATTCCAGCCTAGCTCCACTTACACCTGCACAAAACAGCTGAAAACAATCACGATTCAATCTATAGAAGACTGGTGGGTATAAAACAGGGCATAATATATATATATATATATATATATATATATATATATATATATATACATAAAGCGAAACTTAAACACATTCATGCATGTTATAATCGCAAAAGAGGTTTTAGAATGGTTTCCCAAGTGGATAAAATAAGAAGTCATCTATCGGGATTATAACTCTCAATTTCATTTCAATCAATAGGTTATACGTGAGCCCGGCGAGAAGGCTAAATCTCCAACCTCCACCTCGTGTAACCATTAAATTGTTAATTTAAGTTTTCATGCATACATTGTTTCGTGCTCAATGAATCGATCAATCATAATCATTCAAATAATCTCCTTCTTCCTCTCAGCGGTGGAGGGGTTTGCAAAGCCCGGCCACCTCAGTCATTGGCCAGAGGGGTTTCATGACTTCCCCAAAGGGACTCAGCTTCCTTTCCTCATTAATCTCCTAGTGACTTCCGGACTCTGTAGTTTTGTGAAACTAGTGTACGAGTTCACCGTCGGCCCGTGCTTCCCCGGTTAGCCACGTACTCTGAGTCTTGGGCCCCAATCAGTGCAATCAGTCAATACTCGCCAAAAGATTTAGGTAGGGTGTTTAAATAAACAAAAGACTTAACATTAAAAATCATAGACTCTTTGAAAGACTCGATATATGTATATAATAATTTGGCTTAAAACCTTTCACATTGGGAATATACATAGGGTCGTTTAACTAAGTAGCAGAGAAACCCAACTTAAAAGATAAAATAAATAGCAAGAAGAGCCTCACTGCTCGTCCTCATCTCCAACTAAACCCGGATTTGTGCAAAGAAAACGAAGTGTAACTCAAATGACCATATATGACACTCGAACATGAAATAAAAATGATATGAATGCATAAAAGATGATATTATGTCATGAACACGCTCATGTGCACTATTAAAGCATTTAAGGCATATAAACAAGCCATTCATTCGTTCAAGGAAGAGTTCATATTCATTCAAGTTCATAATTTCACATTTCATATCAATTCAATCCAAGAATTTCATATAACAATCAAAACACCTACTATTTCACATTTACAATTAGAAAATAAATAAATAAAACGTTCAAGTCATGATCGGAAATTAAATAACACGAAATAGGTAACAATTTAAATTCTAAAATTAAATAAATTAAACGATACATAATATATATAATTAACATTAAGTTTGCATTTAAATATTATAATATATCATAATATAAATTAAACAAATATATACATATATATACATGTACGTATAACATGCATGCAAATATATAAAGATATATACATTAATTATAGGACACACATGCATGCATTCACACAAATTAAATCAACACATATGCATGCATTTATTACATATATATACAATATAAACATGCATGCATTTATTACATATATATGTACGTATATAGCATGCAAACATAAATGAAATACACAATTAAAAGGAAAGTCTTGGAAAACAAATGCAGCAACATCGAAGACAAATACACAGGCGCGGCCGCGACACCATTACAGAAGCAAAATGGACATGCAGTCACGGCTGCGACACCAAAACCAACGTAACAGCTACGCGGCCGCGACTCTGATTGCAGCTGAAAAACGCAGCAGTTCCAGCAGGGGAACAACCAAGTATCAAGCTGCAACAAGAAACAGGTAATTGAAGGCAACAAATAAGCATCAAAACAGCTCCAAAGCAACTCTCAAACATGCTATCAAATCATCGTACGTGAACAAGGAGAACCAATGGTCAATTCATGAAATTTTCTTCCAAATATCATTAATGGAAACTCATTAATTCCTCAACTACCACAAAATACAAGTTCATAAATGAAATAAGAGAGCTAAGATAATCACTTTCAAGCTTTAAAACCAACAAAAGCATCAAGTAATCAAAGAGATCAAGAATTTATGTTATAACTTAACTATTCACTCATGCCTTCAAATCTCCATGAAGTCAAGCTCAAAATTAGGTATGTATGCTTCAAAATGACCAATAATGAATGTATAACATAACCCTAAACTCACCTTGTGGATTGGATGAAGGTTGGAAGAGATTTGACCTCCAAAATCTCCAAGGATTGCAAGGTGATGGGAAAACTGGAAAGCAGGGGTTTCTGGCTGAATTTTCTCTTTCTGAGGTGTATGGTTCGGTTGAGGGAAAGTTAGGAGTGATAGTGGGCTGAACTACGGTTCTAATGACTCCAACCATGGTTAATTTGGTCAAGGTTTAAAAAAGTTATGTCCATTTTAGTAAAGTGTGGCAGTTTTGGCGAAAGTATCATATTTCGGTTGAATTTCGGAGGTCCAAATAATTTTGGAAAAATATGAGGCTAAGTTCATTAAACCCAAATTTTTGTTACGAGTTCAACGAAATTGACGGAACTCGAATCCAAGTTCCCGAGCTCAAGATATCACATACGGAACCAAGGGTGCGCTAATTGCTCATTAGCCCCCGTTTTGGATTCCAAGAACAAAATATATTTGTTACCACAACAATCGAGATCGAAAACATGAAACGAGCATATAAACATGTTGATAACACATAAATCTACAACATACTAAATTTCCACGAAATTCCGAATTCAACTCATATAGAAACGGCACACAAACATGTCACACGTGTGCATATAGTTGAAGAATTCAATTAAATTCAAATAATTCAAATATTTATAAAATAAAATAAATTCATTTTAACGAATAAAAATAAATAAATAAAATAAACAGTAATCACTTTTAACAAAATAATATAAAATAATTTGATATCAGTTAAACAATTAATTTTATAATTAATTATAAAATTAAATATATAAAATACTTATAAACAATTAATTCGCGTAAATTGATAAACACGTAAGTCATACCTGTATGGCTGAAATATCGGGGCGTCACAACCTCTACCCCTTAAAAGAATCCGTCCTCGGATTCACTGATTGCCCGGAAACAACTCAGGATGAAACCTTCTTATGTTATCCTCCGTCTCCCACGTAGCCTCTTCCGTTTTAGCACTTCTCCATAACACCTTAACTAGTGGGATTCGCTGATTTCTTAGTTCTTGAAATTTTCGATCCATAATCTTAACCGGTTTCTGAACGAAGGTGAGATTAGGTTCAAGTTCAACTTCTTCCACGAGTAAGATCTCAGACTCATCCGGATAATATTTTCGAAGTTGCGAAACATGAAATACGTTGTGAATCCCGGTCAAACTTGGAGGTAGATCCAAACGGTAGGCCGTATCTCCAATTTTCTCAAGAATCTCAAATAGCCCTAAGTACCAAGGATTTAACTTTCCTCTTTTCCCAATCCTTGAGAACCCTTTTCTTGGGGAGGCTTTTAAGAAAACCTTATCACCCACTTCAAACTCGAGATTCTTCCTTCGTCGATCCACATAACTCTTGTGACACCCCTGTCCCACATCGGGAAAGTATGAGAGTTAAGTTCAGTTTATAAGTTAAAGAGTCCAAGTATAACCAATCGATATCCCTTTTGGGCAGTGGTTTAAGCCCAACTTCAGGTTATACTCGGTGGGCTTGGAGACTTCCGCTCGCGTCCAAAGGGCCTGCGGACCCGGGCCGTGACAGATGGTATCAGAGCCGCTCCTCAGTCGCAGGAGCTAAGTTCTATACAGGGCAAAGTGCTACGCACATGGGAGCCACCTCTTGAGCCTGCGGGGTAAAGTGCTACATGTGTGGGAGCCACCTCTTGGGCCCGTAGGAGCCACCTCTAGAGTCCCAACGCAGACGAGTCGGCCATGGGCTATATGTCATGCAGCGACGAGGACGTCGCGATTTTGAAGGAGGGGTGATTGTGACACCCCTGTCCCACATCGGGAAAGTATGAGAGTTAAGTTCAGTTTATAAGTTAAAGAGTCAAAGTATAACCAATGGATATCCCTTTTGGGCAGTGGTTTACCCAATTTCAGGTTATACTCGGTGGGCTTGGAGACTTCTGCTCGCGTCCAACGGGCCTACGGACCCGGGCCGTGACAACTCTTTTGTCTATCTTGAGCTGCTTTCATTCTTTGCTAAATCAGTTGGACCTTATCAATCGCCGCTTGCACGGTCTTAGAAGGCTTTTCCTTCTTTTCCCCTCGTTTCACTCCTTCTTGTTTCGTCCAATTCCATTCTTCTAGGTCGAAAAATAATGGGGACCTACACTTCTGTCCATAGAGAGCTTCATAGGGTGCCATTTCTATCGAGGCTTGATAACTGTTATTATAAGCAAATTTAATCAGCGGCAATTGCCCATTCCAAGAGCTCGGAAAATCCAATGCACATGCTCTCAACATATCCTCCAAATATTTAATTAACCTTTCTGACTGCCCGTCCGTTTGAGGATGGAAAGTTGTGCTGAACTGAAACCTTGTTCCCAAATTTCTTTGCAACTCTTGCCAAAAACCGGAAGTAAACCTTGAATCCCGATCTGATACAATACTAACCGGCACTCCATGAAGTCGGACAATCTCATCACAATATTTCTTAGCCAACTTAGTTACTTTATCCGACATCCGAATAGCAAGAAAATGTGCCGATTTTGTTAACCGATCCACGATTACCCAAACCCCATCAAAACCACCTTTCACTCTTGGGAGACCCGAGACGAAATCCATTGCTACTTGATGCCATTTCCATTCCGGGATAGGTAACGGTTGAAGTAGCCCTGATGGCTTTTGATGCTCTGCTTTCACCACTTGACACGTTAAGCAATGTTTCACGAAGTTTACTACATCCCTCTTAAGTCCGTTCCACCAATAGAACTGCTTTAAATCCTTGTACATTTTGTTTCCCCCGAGGTGTATAGAATACCCTGACCGGTGAGCTTATTCCAAAATAATCCGTTTAAATTCTTCCGATACAACCACTCTAGTCTTGAACCTAAGAAGTCCCGTGTCATCAAACCCAAATGGACTCTCTGGATCAATTCTAGCTTTCTGTGCTAATTTCTGAACCTCGGAATCCACTCTCTGAGCATCAAACAATCTCTGCTGAAGATCCGGCTGAAAAGTGATATTCCTTATACTCGCTCTCAACTTGAAAGATTCGGCCTCATTACCAATTTCGACCTTCACATTGGATACGCTAGCCTTCCTACTAAGCGCATCTGCAACAACGTTGGCTTTTCCGGGATGGTATCGGATTGTACACTTATAATCCGCTAAAATCTCCATCCAACGCCTTTCTCTCTTGTTCAACTCCTTCTGAGAAAACAAATACTGGAGACTCTTGTGGTCAGAAAAGATCTCGAAAGAAATTCCATAAAGATAGTTTCTCCACTTTCCCAAAGCAAAAATCACGGCTGCAAGTTCGAGATCATGAGTGGGATAGTTTTGTTCATGATCCTTTAATTTCCTCGAGGCATACGCTATCACTTTACCATTTTGTATCAAAACACATCCTAATCCTTCCTTTGAGGCGTCCGTATAAACCGTATATCCTTCAGTGCCTTCAGGAAGTGCTAATACCGGTGCAGTGGTTAACTTTTCCTTCAAAAGTTGAAAACTTGCCTCACAAGCCTCGTCCCACTTAAATTTAGCATCCTTCTTAGTCAGTCGAGTTAAAGGGGCGGCAATCTTAGAGAAATCCTGTACGAATCTTCTGTAATAACCTGCCAAACCTAAGAAACTTCTCACCTCGGAAGCATTCTTCGGACTTTGCCACTGAGTAACCGTCTCAATCTTTGAAGGATCTACTTCCAAACCCTTACTTGAGACAATGTGGCCTAGAAAAGCAACCCGGTCAATCCAAAACTCACACTTACTAAACTTCGCATATAACCGGTGCTCTCGCAACGTATCCAACATCAACTTGAGATGTCGAGCATGATTCAACTGTCCGCGAATACACAAGAATGTCATCAATAAATATTGCCACGAACTTGTCGAGATAGGGATGGAAAATTCTATGCATCATACCCATGAATGCTGCAGGGGTATTAGTCAAGCCAAAAGGCATCACCACAAACTCGTAATGCCCATACCGGGTGTTAAATCCTGTCTTTGGAATATCTTCTTCCCGGATTTTCAACTGATAGTACCCTTGTCTTAAATCCAACTTTGAATAAACCCCCGAACCTTGTAACATGTTGAATAAATCCTCAATGTGGGGTAAAGGATACTTATTCTTTATGGTCATCCGATTAAGTTCCCGGTAATCTATGCACATTCTCAACGTCCCATCCTTCTCCTTATCAAAAAGAACTGCAGCACCCCAATGAGATGAACTCGGTCGAATATATCCGATTTTAAGTAATTCCTCAAGTTGGATCTTCAGTTCTTTCAACTCTGCCGGAGCCATTCTGTAAGGAGTCTTGGAATACGGCTCTGATCCCGGATATAAATCAATTACAAACTCAATCTCTCAGTCTGGCGGTAGAGAACCCAAATTTTCTGGAAACACATCGGGATATTCCTTCACTATGGCAGTCTCCTCGAAGCTCGTTTGATCCTTTGGTTTGTTAAGGAGATAGGCGATAAATCCCGTGGCTCCATCCCTTACTAATTTGTGAGCTTCCATAAAAGATAACAATGGTACCGTCTTTGACCCGATTCCCACAATCAACTTCTCACCCAACTTTATCTTCTTTGCAAAACAGTCGACTTCGGCCTGATGCCGGAATAACCAATCCATCCCAAAAATCACCCCATATTTCTTCATAGGCATCACGATGAAGTCTGCCGGATAATCTTTCCCTTCTAACAACACTGAACAACCCCGGACAACTAGATCCGTCTGCAACCTTCCTCCAAGAGGAGAACTCACCAAATAGCAAGAATTTAAACAAGTAACGGGTAAGCACAAAGGAGCAACTAGATCACAAGAAAGAAAGGAATGTGTAGCACCTGGATCAAAAAGTGCATGTATGTTCATGTTATGTATGCAAACGGTACCTTCCGCCACAGTGTTGGGGTCGGCTTCTACATTCTGCTCCTCGCCCTCGATGGCATAAGCACGTGCCGGTATCATAGGCCTTTGAGCTCCAACTAGAAATCCCTGGTTCTTGTCGGGGCAAGTATTAGCTATGCCACAAATAAGACATAGACCCAATCTTCTTTGGCAATTATTGTAAGCGTGGGTCAGTCCACCACAATATGTACATGGTGGTATGTCTTGTCGATCACCCTTCTTAACCGGTGGTGCTGGTGGTTTGAAAACGGGTCCGGATGTGCGAGGCTTCTTGTTTAGACCTTTCTTTGGTGGAGCTGCTTGATTCACAGGCCTTTTCCCCGGATTATATCTCAATCCCGAACCGGATCCTTGACCCGAGCGGTAAGTATTTCTGCGACTCACAACTCACTACAAGAAAACAGCGGAATTCCGACGGCACTGCTCGTCGGAATTCCGTTGGAAATCTGTCGGAAACATCAAATACCGACAAATTTCCGACGGATGATTGTTGTCGCATAACTAGTCCTCGGAAAAATTTACCGATGGATTACCAACGGAATTATTCGTCGTAAACTTTTCCGACGGATTACCGACGGATTTCCGACAGAAATTTTAACTGTGACACCCCGTTTTCTCGAAGGGCGTTCTTACGACATCAACAAGTAAGTCTCTACACTTATGTATGTTTAATTTAAGAGTTCTTGAATTATGTGATTTAATGCAAATCCAATTTAATATGTGTTCATTCGAATTATTCTAAGATTAATTGCAACTTGATTAATTACGCGCATATTTAACCCTAACTATCTAATTTGATTTAGTTCGAATTTATTCAATGAAATAATTGTGAAGTTGATTTTAAATCCATCATGTTACTTAACTTGTTTAATTTCGGTTTACTTGAATTACTTGAGATTAATTGTCAATCATGTGTTTACGAAATGTCGTTAAATTGTACGAAAGGTTTCTAAAATTAAATTGAATTAAACTCTAATTGATAAATCTATCTCTTACATTTTAATTTGTAAAATTAATTCGGAGTTTGAATGTTTATTCGTAACTTTACCAATTTTATTCACGATTATTTGTACGCGATATTACTCTTTGCTACGCGATAAGGATACCCGGTTGTATATAGCTTGTGCACAAGACACATTTCTCCCAATCCCTTTTTCTTTCTCTCTCTCTCTCCTCTCCCACTTTCTCTCTCCCGCAGGTTACTATCGCGGCTTCGGTTACGAGCCCATAACTCGATCGTTTCTCGATGGAATTCAACAAACGAATAGTCCATTTCGATTATCTCGGCGAGACCGATGCAAGAGTACCAATTTCATGGCCTAACGACGAACGGTGGCGGAGTTATGGCCGGATTTCAGTAGCAGCGGCGGAGCTGTCAGACCGCCGCCACTTCGCCGGTGTTTCGCGGCATTTTCTGGCCACCTCCTTGGTGCACGCTCCGAAGACCCAGGAAGAGGACATCCCAGCGCTTCGTTTGACGTCGGCGGCGTGGCCATTGGAGCAGCGACGGCACCGCACGCGCCGCCCAAAGCTCGCGGCGGCGGCGCGAGTTACTGTAGCGGCGGCGGTAGAAACTTCGGCGGCTAACGGGGGCCTTTTCCGGACATCTTTTGGTCTCGGGATCTTCACGAAAGTTGTTTGGAACGACGAGAACTAGTGGCCTGTGATCAGGCGACTCCAGATTCGGTGGTTTGGCGGTGGATCGGCGGCGGCAAAGTAGCGGTGCAACGGCGGCACTAGCTCCGAGGATCTTTCCGGAAAGCTACCTTAGGGCTTTCCAAGAACTAGTCATAGGTAAGACAACACCTCTTTCGGATCGCATTTTGGTTCACCGGTTTGGAAGTAATTTGAGTTTGAAGATTTAGGGTTTTCGTGCTCTTAGATTTCAGATCTACTACAATCGGCTTGGAATTTCCAGAAATTGATCGAGGATTCGGAACGGGCACGAAGACTTCATTCAGGACTGATTTTTTGGGATTTTTCCGGCGACTTTTGACGGCGGCACGGTGGCGGCCCGGCGACTTTTCGGCGGCTCCGGTGGCGGCAATCCGGAGACTTTCGGACAGAATGTTCGTCTCGTTGTGGTGAGTTCAACGCCACTTTCCGTTTGTTAAATGGACACTCGATCTATTTATTACGAATTATTTTGCTTAATTGTGATTATTTGAATTAATTGTTTTAAGTGCAAATAAATTGGTTATTGTTGGTTTGTTGATCGAGATGTATTCCAATCATATACGAAAACATGTATTGAATGGATTGTGATATGTATGAATGTTTCGATTTACAATTTGAATCCGATGTGATGAATTTACGCTATTTGTTAAGTATGGAGGGGTGTTAGTGTAATATTTAGAAACTAATCTCTTATGTGACTAAATGTACTTGAATAATATTTTAGAAGAACGAACATGTTGTGATTTCTCTATATGAATTTGAGACGTTCTCAATGTTATGTTTGTTGTAAATTGTGTTTCCAATATTAAATTGAGATACATGAAAGATGCTTGAATAACTTAAGACTTGATGCACGATAGGAGTTAGAATTGTAATATCTTGATTTACTCTTATTACTTGAAAATGGTATATTATGAATTACGATAAATTGATAATTGTCATCCTTTGTAAATAATTAATTCCTAGTTGAATAATTGTATAAACACTTTAAATGAACAATTATGCTTAGTAATCAACTAAGGGGATATATGTGTAATGATTCTAAACTTTTATAAAGGACTTAGGGGATGTAAGTGTAATATTTATGAAACTATGAATGTGACTTGAGCTTGTGTACCAAACATATTGTGAAGTTGTAAAGTATGGTCTTAAGTGAATTAAATGCACTCTTTATTTGTATCAAGCATGCCATCTACGTACAACAACTTTGTATGTTTATATGATCAAGTTGCTCTTACTTATGCACTTTATAACTCGACATGAACTTGATGCTTAATTATAATATTATAATTGAACCCTATGACATTGGATGATTTAATATGCATTTTGTGAATACATTGACTTCCTAAATTGATCTTGCATCTTTGGATATGGAATTGCATGATGGTTGCTTGTAAATATGACCTTGTTGAGCATTGATATGCCTTGAATGACCACGACACCTTATCCAAGCACAACATGAACACTTATGCATAACCACGATCATGTTGAGCAACACCGTGCGTCTTGTTTGGTTCATATAGAGTCTAAGTATGGGCTTCTGTATGTCTTGTCACAGAGTTTGGTGGTGCCGGTGGGCCCGAGGTTTAGAGTGTTTGGCCCTTCACACTCTCAGACTCTACTTTCACGAGGTGAGGTTTAGGATTTTGTATAGTTACGCGACCTATGGCCTTAATATGCTGATTTCAACCCTTGCATGTGAGTATATCTATTATAAATACCTATGTGTTGGATATGATATGTTTATGACCTTCTGAATCAACTCTGTTTGGAAAAGTAAATATGAAAGCATATATAAGCTGTTTTGAAAAGTACTTTACGTTATGTTCTGTAGCGAGATTGCCATGAAAGATTGGCGTATGTGATCCGTCGTGATCTGTTCTGTTGTGATCCATTGTGATCTGTGTGTGGATCGATCCTGGTGAGCTGCGGAATGGGTACCCCCGGGACGGTTAGGGCCGTCGGGGCATTTATCAATTGCGTAGTTCCATTTGAGATATCATTGTGCGACCTTAGGGTGATGAGGGAGGCGTGGTATCTTGAGCCTTCGGCTAAGGCCGGGGAGGACTCTTGTGGGTTCGCAACCCCTTGAGGGTGAGTCTTTTTTTAGACGGTTTATTCTCGATGGTATGGGGACGGTACATCTCCTCCATCATTGGTGTAGAGGTTGGATTGATTTTGATTTATGTTATGAGGAGTTGAGGTTGGAAGCTCGTACTCGCCGAGCAGTTGATTATGTTATGTTATGGAATTATGAATCGGGATAGAGTCTTTCTGGAAAATGATTTCCAAACTTATATCTATATCTTATTTGGGTTCTTTCAAAATGTTTTGGTATGTAACACCTACTCCCGGTTCATGAGTCCATCCTTTTTATTCTGTGCTATGCTCCTTATATATATATTGTGGGTGTGCGTTAGCCCCCTCACTCGGTCAAGTTGACTGACCCCTCATTTACACTTTTAGTTGCAGGATTGTTGGCGTTTGCTAGGCGGAAGTGAGTCCTTTGAGTTGCACTTCGTCGGTCTAGTCTTTCTATTTGCATTTGTCTTTTCATACACTTTACTTATGCTTTGACTTGTAGACTTGAGATTATACTTTACTATTCGGTAGCCCTGCGTGGCACTCTCATTCGGCCCTTGTGGCACTTGATGATTATTACTTTATGTTGATATTCGGGACTAGGGATTTATGCTAGTTGAACCCGTCACTTGTTATGTTTGTTGATCTATTATTCGGGATTAGGTATCTATGCTAGTTGAACCCGTCACCTGCTTTGTATGTTTTGTTTTAAATGCTTCCGCTATCTATTGTTGTTGGTTTTAATTGCTTCCGCACTCTGAGTTTTGGTCAAGTTAGATCCGCCTAGCCTAGTGTGTGAGTTGGTCTCCCGTTCGCTCTGATTCGGATTCGGGCATGGACTTTCATTTCATCTTCCGGGTCTGGGTCATAGTGCGGGGGATGTGGCACTTCTCCGTTTGGGGTGTTACATCCTTAAGTGGTATCAGAGCTCTAGGTTGCAAAATCGAGCTCTTGAGTCGTGTTGAGTCTGTCTAGGTCGTACGGCATAGGAATAACTGCGCATTGCATTTGTTTGACTTGATATTTTGATCCTTCGGCATGAATTGTTTCGTGATTATATGATTGTGTGCACATTGTGACTTTAATTATGCAACATCTTATTTGATGTGCTTTATAAATTACAACTAATTGTTGCATTTACGTGATGTACTTGTTACATTTCATTTGCATCTTAATCCGCATGCATCGAATTTAGTGTTTGAATTTCAGGGTACCCTATGAGTCAACACTAAGATTTCCCTCCGTCAACACTACCTATTGGTACTACAACGAAAACACACCATAATTCGAAGATGAAAGGATTCTTTACCAAGATCAATGTTCATGAAAAGGTTTAGAGTTGAAGGAATGAGATTTGCTATATTGACTTACTATCTTAAAGTCAATTGAAAGATGAAGTTTGACGAATTTTAACCTTGATGATTCGTTTATTTGGTAGTAGTCACCTTGTTGAGGAAATAAGTCAATGGAGGAGGATCTGATCAAGTAGAACCGTTTTGAAGGAGTTTGATGAGCTTTCGCCTTAAGGATTCGTTTATTTGGAAGTAGTCACCTTGTTGATGGAAACGAGTTAATGTAGAAGAATCCGATAAAGTTCAAGGGATGTGGATAGGTAACCATGTTACATGAGCAACGAGTTACAAACCATCGGTGAGTGTTGAAGGATTTGGTGTCGTTTAGAGTTAACAAACGACAAAACAAGATTGGTTGCTAGCTCTCTGGGTGTCTTCTTTCTGCTGAGGTGGAAGATTCTGCTAAGATTGAAGATTCTACTGAGATGGGAATATAACACTTAGATGCCGAAAGACTTTATCCAAGTTTCAGAATCATATACCATGGATTGCTTTGGGAAGTGCTTAGCACCACGATCACTCAACGAAACTCTGAGGTACATATCTAATTGACAAACGAACCATGAGCAACTCGTTGAAGATGAGCAGACTAAGATTTAACACATGAATGAGAATTCTTGGGAAAAACTGAAGATGATTCTAGTTGAGCAAGGATTACGGTATAGTAAGGGGTTTGGTGATAGACGAGCTTTGCTGAGTTACCACTTTATGAAAAGACTCAAGACAAAGAGGTTCAGATGACGAGGGTTGCATCATTGTTGGCTTAATCAACTCCTACTACTTCATCTCAACTTCCTGTCAAGAGTTTGACACTACGGTGATCGGTACGCCAGGCATTCATGGCATTTGCATACATGCATCGCTTAAATACTCTTACCTTGTTTTGCTTGATGTGGGTGACGACCATTGTTGTTTTAATTGTGATAACTTGGATACCTGATCTAGTATTTATAACTTGAAATTTCTACTTGTTATGAACTGTGCTGGAATGAATGAGTTATGTACTTGTGTAAACTATTCATGCTTATGTGATTTAAAACTCTTTTGATTGCTCACTAACTTCTCATATAACATACATACATACTGTAACACTGTTTTATAGGGATTCCATCGCGATATCCCCCTTGAGTTGAGGTACGAGCGTTGAATCTATACTCAAGGGACACTGATATCAGTTGTATAAGGTACACCAAACATGCATCGCATACTTTTCGTCAAGTGTTACTATGATTTGTGTATGAATGAATAACTGATCGGTGGATTTATGTGCAAGAGAGACCTTAGGTTCCCTCTTTCTACGTGTTGGAGAGATGCAGGATTCTCTCTATTTATGTGATAGAAAGATGCTGGAATCTTTCTAAGTTTTTTGCACGAGAGATGTTGGATTCTCTTGTACTTAGATATTCGGAGATGCTGGATTCTCTTGAATCTAGGGGTTTGAGGAATGCTGGATTTTCTCAAACTAGAATGTTGGGAGATGTTGGAATCTGCCCGACTTAGGTTGAGAGACGGGGTTCTCTCAATTATGTGCTTGAGAGACGGGGTTCTCTTTTTTGTATGTGCTCGAGAGACGGGGTTCTCTCTCTTGTGGGTGCTGAGGTACGGGGTTCTCTCTCTTACGTGCTGAGAGATGGGATTCTCTCTTGTTTGTTGTGGTTGCGTTACACGTTGATCTGACTACGGGTAGCAAGTGGTGTATCTGAGACGACATCGAGGTTGGGTGTAGTTGCAGCTATCCGATCATGGGAATGACCGACCGAGTTCGAAACAACTAACGGATCAAGTACTCGTACGGACCTCGATGATAACAAGACATCCTAAAGGAGGTTCAGTGTAGATGACCGGAGTAAGCCTCACCATTAGAGTTATGATCTCACGCGAGTTCGGGAGAAGGGTTGGAGCACTACAACTCGAGGATCTACATTTTTCCAGTGGAACCTGGGGACCAGGTTCACTTAAGGGGGGAAGGTTGTGACACCCCGTTTTCTCGAAGGGCGTTCTTACGACATCAACAAGTAAGTCTCTACACTTATGTGTGTTTAATTTAAGAGTTCTTGAATTATGTGATTTAATGTAAATCCAATTTAATATGTGTTCATTCGAATTATTCTAAGATTAATTGCAACTTGATTAATTACGTGCATATTTAACCCTAACTATCTAATTTGATTTAGTTCGAATTTATTCAATGAAATAATTGTCAAGTTGATTTTAAATCCATCATGTTACTTAACTTGTTTAATTTCGGTTTACTTGAATTACTTGAGATTAATTGTCAATCATGTGTTTACGAAATGTCGTTAAATTGTACGAAAGGTTTCTAAAATTAAATTGAATTAAACTCTAATTGATAAATCTATCTCTTACATTTTAATTTGTAAAATTAATTCGGAGTTTGAATGTTTATTCGTAACTTTACCAATTTTATTCACGATTATTTGTACGCGATATTACTCTTTGCTACGCGATAAGGATACCCGGTTGTATATAGCTTTTGCACAAGACACATTTCTCCCAATCCCTTTTTCTCTCTCTCTCTCTCCTCTCCCACTTTCTCTCTCCCGCAGGTTACTATCGCGGCTTCGGTTACGAGCCCATAACTCGATCGTTTCTCGATGGAATTCAACAAACGAATAGTCCATTTCGATTATCTCGGCGAGACCAACGCAAGAGTACTAATTTCACGGCCTAACGACGAACGGTGGTGGAGTTATGGCCGGATTTCAGTAGCAGCGGCGGAGCTGTCAGATCGCCGCCACTTCGCCGCCATTTCGCGGCATTTTCTGGCCACCTCCTTGGTGCACGCGCCGAAGACCCAGCAAGAGGACATCCCGGCGCTTCGTTTGACATCGGCGGCGCGGCCATCGGAGCAGCGACGGCACCGCACGCGCCGCCCAAAGCTCGCGGCGGCGGCACGAGTTACTGTAGTAGGGGCGGCAGAAACTTCGATGGCCAACGGGGGCCTTTTCCGGCTATCTTTTGGTCTCGGGCTCTTCACGAAAGTTTTTCAGAACGACGAGAACTAGTGGCCTGTGATCAGGCGACTCCAGATTCGGTGGTTTGGCGGTGGATCGGCGGCGGCAAAGTAGCGGTGCAACGGCGGCACTAGCTCCGAGGATTTTTCCGGAAAGCTACCTTAGGGCTTTCTAAGAACTCGTCATAGGTAAGACAACACCTCTTTCGGATCGCATTTTGGTTCACCGGTTTGGAAGTAATTTGAGTTTGAAGATTTAGGGTTTTCGTGCTCTTAGATTTCAGATCTACTACAATCGGCTTGGAATTTCCAGAATTGATCGAGGATTTGGAACGGGCACGAAGACTTCATTCAGGACTGATTTTTCGGGATTTTTCCGGCGACTTTTGACGGCGGCCCGGTGGCGGCCCGGCGACTTTCCGGTGGCTCCGGTGGCGGCAATCCGGAGACTTTCGGACAAAATGTTCGTCTCGTTGTGGTGAGTTCAACGCCACTTTCCGTTCGTTAATTGGACACTCGATCTATTTATTACGAATTATTTTGCGTAATTGTGATTATTTGAATTAATTGTTTTAAGTGCAAATAAATTGGTTATTGTTGGTTTGTTGATCGAGATTTATTCCATTCATATACGAAAACATGTATTGAATGGATTGTGATATGTATGAATGTTTCGATTTACAATTTGAATCCGATGTGATGAATTTACGCTATTTGTTAAGTATGGAGGGGTGTTAGTGTAATATTTAGAAACTAATCTCTTATGTGACTAAATGAACTTGAATAATATTTTAGAAGAACGAACATGTTGTGATTTCTCTATATGAATTTGAGACGTTCTCAATGTTATGTTTGTTGTAAATTGTGTTTCCAATATTAAATTGAGATACATGAAAGATGCTTGAATAACTTAAGACTTGATGCATGATAGGAGTTAGAATTGTAATATCTTGATTTACTCTTATTACTTGAAAATGGTATATTATGAATTACGATAAATTGATAATTGTCATCCTTTGTAAATAATTAATTCCTAGTTGAATAATTGTATAAACACTTTAAATGAACAATTATGCCTAGTAATCAACTAAGGGGATATATGTGTAATGATTCTAAACTTTTATAAAGGACTTAGGGGATGTAAGTGTAATATTTATGAAACTATGAATGTGACTTGAGCTTGTGTACCAAACATATTGTGAAGTTGTAAAGTATGGTCTTAAGTGAATTAAATGCACTCTTTATTTGTATCAAGCAAGCCATCTACGTACAACAACTTTGTATGTTTATATGATCAAGTTGCTCTTACTTATGCACTTTATAACTCGACATGAACTTGATGCTTAATTATAATATTATAATTGAACCCTATGACATTGGATGATTTAATATGCATTTCGTGAATACATTGACTTCCTAAATTGATCTTGCATCTTTGGATATGGAATTGCATGATGGTTGCTTGTAAATATGACCTTGTTGAGCATTGATATGCCTTGAATGACCACGACAGCTTATCCAAGCATAACATGAACACTTATGCATAACCACGATCATGTTGAGCAACGCCGTGCGTCTTGTTTGGTTCATATAGAGTCTAAGTCTGGGCTTCTGTATGTCTTGTCACAGAGTTTGGTGGTGCCGGTGGGCCCGAGGTTTAGAGTGTTTGGCCCTTCACACTCTCAGACTCTACTTTCACGAGGTGAGGTTTAGGATTTTGTATAGTTACGCGACCTATAGCCTTAATATGCTGATTTCAACCCTTGCATGCGAGTATATCTATTATAAATACGTATGTGTTGGATATGATATGTTTATGACCTTCTGATTCAACTCTGTTTGGAAAAGTAAATATGAAAGCATATATAAGCTGTTTTGAAAAGTACTTTACGTTATGTTCTGTAGCGAGATTGCCATGAAAGATTGGCGTATGTGATCCGTCGTGATTTGTTCTGTTGTGATCCATTGTGATCTGTGTGTGGATCGATCCTGGTGAGCTGCGGAATGGGTACCCCCGGGACGGTTAGGGCCGTCGGGGCATTTATCCATTGCGTAGTTCCATTTGAGATATCATTGTGCGACCTTAGGGTGATGAGGGAGGCGTGGTATCTTGAGCCTTCGGCTAAGGCCGGGGAGGACTCTTGTGGGTTCGCAACCCCTTGAGGGTGAGTCTTTTTTTAGACGGTTTATTCTCGATGGTATGGGGACGGTACATCTCCTCCATCATTGGTGTAGAGGTTGGATTGATTTTGATTTATGTTATGAGGAGTTGAGGTTGGAAGCTCGTACTCGCCGAGCAGTTGATTATGTTATGTTATGGAATTATGAATCGGGATAGAGTCTTTCTGGAAAATGATTTCCAAACTTATATCTATATCTTATTTGGGTTCTTTCAAAATGTTTTGGTATGTAACACCTACTCCCGGTTCATGAGTCCATCCTTTTTATTCTGTGCTATGCTCCTTATATATATATTGTGGGTGTGCGTTAGCCCCCTCACTCGGTCAAGTTGACTGACCCCTCATTTACACTTTTAGTTGCAGGATTGTTGGCGTTTGCTAGGCGGAAGTGAGTCCTTTGAGTTGCACTTCGTCGGTCTAGTCTTTCTATTTGCATTTGTCTTTTCATACACTTTACTTATGCTTTGACTTGTAGACTTGAGATTATACTTTACTATTCGGTAGCCCTGCGTGGCACTCTCATTCGGCCCTTGTGGCACTTGATGATTATTACTTTATGTTGATATTCGGGACTGGGGATTTATGCTAGTTGAACCCGTCACTTGTTATGTTTGTTGATCTATTATTCGGGATTAGGTATCTATGCTAGTTGAACCCGTCACCTGCTTTGTATGTTTTGTTTTAAATGCTTCCGCTATCTATTGTTGTTGGTTTTAATTGCTTCCGCACTCTGAGTTTTGGTCAAGTTAGATCCGCCTAGCCTAGTGTGTGAGTTGGTCTCCCGTTCGCTCTGATTCGGATTCGGGCATGGACTTTCATTTCATCTTCCGGGTCTGGGTCATAGTGCGGGGGATGTGGCACTTCTCCGTTTGGGGTGTTACATTAACGAAATGTTAAAAATAATAAATGACTTTCCGACGGACAATCCGTCGAAAAATAGAATAAAAGTAAATAATCTAAAAAAAATAAAAAAATTATTTGTGAGACCCGAACTTAAGCTCGGCGAGCCAACCCAATGCGAGAATTAATTCCCAGGATTATTGCGCTCGCGGGGATTCGAACTCGGGTCTCCAAGAGAGAATGGTGACCCCCTTACCAACTTGGCTAACTTGCTTATTGTTAATATTTTGTCTTTAAATATATTTATATATTTATTTCAAATAATTATTTAAATACGTTTTGTTATTAATTTAAAATATAAAATTTTAAATATATGATTATATGAATTAAATATAATCATAGTTATTGGAATTTTTTAAAAGTACTTATTCAAATGAAAATAAAACTCATTAGAATTAAGAGTTCTCCGATCTATTGAAAATATATAGAGTATGATAATAAGAAGGAGAACCAATGGTCAATTCATGAAATGTTCTTCCAAATATCATTAATGGCAACTCATTAATTCCTCAACTACCGTAAAATACAAGTTCATAAATGAAATAAGAGAGCTAAAATAATCACTTTCAAGCTTTAAAACCAACAAAAGCATCAAGTAATCAAAGAGATCAAGAATTTATGTTATAACTTAACCATTCACTCATGCCTTCAAATCTCCATGAATTCAAGCTCAAAATTAGGTATGTATGCTTCAAAATGACCAATAATGAATGTATAACATAACCCTAAACTCACCTTGTGGATTGGATGAAGGTTGGAAGAGATTTGAGCTCCAAAATCTCCAAGAATTGTATGGTGACGGGAAAACTGGAAAGCAGGGGTTTCTGGCTGAATTTTCTCTTTCTGAGGTGTATGGGTCAGTTGAGGGAGAGTGAGGAGTGATAGTGGGCTGAACTAGGGTTCTAATGACTCCAACCATGGTTAATTTGGTCAAGGTTTGAAAAAGTTTTGACCATTTTAGTAAAGTGTGGCAGTTTAGGTGAACATATCATATTTCGGTTGAATTTCGGAGGTTCAAATAATTTTGGAAAAATATGAAGCTATGTTCATTAAACCCGAATTTTTGTTACGAGTTCAACGAAGTTGACGGAACTCAAATCCGAGTTCCCGAGCTCAAGATATCACATACGGAACCAAGGGTGCGCTAATTGCTCATTAGCCCCCGTTTTGGATTCCAAGAACAAAATAAATTTTTTACCACAACAATCGAGATCGAGAACATGAAACGAGCATATGAACATGTTCATAACACATAAATCTACAACATACTAAATGTCCACGAAATTCCGAATTCAACTCATATAGAAACGGCACACAAACATGTCACACGTGCGCATATAGTTCAAGAATTCAATTAAATTCAAATAATTCAAATATTTATAATATAAAATAAATTCATTTTAACGAATAAAAATAAATAAATAAAATAAACAGTAACCACTTTTAACGAAGTAATATAAAATAATTTGATATCAATTAAACAATTAATTTTATAATTAATTATAAAATTAAATATATAAAATACTTGTAAACAATTAATTCGCGCAAATTGATAACCACGTACGTCAGACCTGTATGGCCGAAATATCGGGGCGTCACACATTTCCTGTACCTTATGTGATTATTTGATTAGAATAATAAGAACCTAGTTCTAAGTCAGTAGTAGTTACTACTTTCAGGAAACGATAATACTGAGTAGTGGTATCCGTTCAATTCTATTTGAATATCGGTACTAGGTGAGGGTTAAAATATTTTCAACTGGAATCATGCCTATATACGTATCTTTTTATAAAACGATTTCCACACCTACCTATTATTTGATTTCCTACCTATACATATTATTACAGTAGAATATACCTCTCTAAGAGGAAAATATTTTTAAGTCAGAATCAGGATCTTATCCGGACATTATATACTTCAGTCCTACTAATGCTAAAAATTGATTCCCGGGTAAGCAAGTAAATCATTATTTATTATTACTATGGGCCCCGGCGCATAGCTGTGTCGAGCAATTACCCGGAAGGTATAGGGCCGAGGGTATTGTTGGTGCCACAGACCGCCACCAACTCTTGGTGGTGGTTTACCTGGAGGTTAGTTACTCCACAACAAGAGATAAGAGAGACAACCTCCCGGGAACGTATTTCCCTCTTATTACATATATCGTCTCTAGGGTTTGATCCCCTATTAACACTACGGAGTAGCGGAGTTGTGATTATACTTGGTTTTATTAAAGTATCGGTGCCTTGATCAGCCTGGTACTGTTTTACCAAACATTTAAGGAGTACGGTTGGAGAGGCCTTACTTGCGGGCAATATAAAATCTCTTAATAAACGGTTCATACTTTGCAAATAATCTCCATGTACCTCTATCCCTATTTTAAACTTATGAACCGTAATATATTTGCCATATCCTACTGTTATCATTTTAGGACCAAGAATCTCTCGGTCATATATATATATATATATATAAGTACTATACGTATATACTAATACCCCTTCACTTAGTCACTTTGACTAACCTCTAGCCTGTTTTCAAATGCATGATTTCAGGAAGCGAGGACATCGACACCTAGAGGTATCTTGAAGCTATAGGTGTCGAGCATATTAGGTCAGGATTAGGTTAAGGGCATTTAATCCTGATCATGTATATACTACAAATAAGCTGCCCTTATACATTATCTCCGGATGCTACTCTGCTACATTACCCCCTTTATAATGTCATTTACTCTTTCTGTGTGTTAATATGCTGCTCACATGCAAGTTTTAAATTTCTCTATCTTCCGCTGCATTTTACCCTACGCTCTACCTAACTACCGTCTATACCCTTCGTCGTAGGTATTTCTCGAGTGCTAGGTCCCACATCCACTGGGGGGTAGTACGGTGCGGGAGTTGTAGTGTTAGGGGGCGTTACAAAGACAAAATTTGGTAAAGGTTGGTTGATGGTAACTTTAGTTGTAGAATCAATATCGTTGATCTCTCACTATGGGACGTACAACTTTAATTCTCCAAGGTTGAAAGGATCGTGTACGGTATAACGGGTCTCATACCTTGAGGATGATTGGATCGAGAAGGAAGTTCAAGAATTTGTAAGGAGGGTATAAAGAAACCCGATGAAATTATAATATTCTGTAAATAACAAGGTAAGAGTCAATTCAATTCAGGGTTGGAAGTGGAATAACTAGGAAGGATCACAACATGAACAAGATAGGTTACCGGCTCGTCAGTTGTTTTCCATGATGAACTGGGAATACTTTTAGGATTAGAGATTAGAATTCAAGGTACTAAAGCTTAGCTCGAGCATCCGAGAAGGAGGAGTATAATTCGTGGTGAAGAATGAGTGGATCAGATTAATATCAAGTGCACACTCAAGATTTAGAACTTCAGACCATAGTATTTAGTTAGGATAAGAGAATAGATCGTGGAAGGAGGACTGAGTGGTCATTTAAGTATTGGACACATCGGGGATTTCAATGCCTGATGCTATGGGTAAGGGAATCTCCAATAAGGAATCAAGTGTTGAATCGGAGCACTACAATATAAGATTCCCAAACAACGGTGAACGGTGCATCAAGCATCCATGGCATATGCATACACACAACTTTAATTCGAATAATTTCATGATACTAAGTGCTTTGACTGCTTGTTGTATTAACTGCTCTTGTATGAATGATACTCGATGTATTTGTTATTTTCTACCTGTTCCTTTTGTGGTTGTCGTGTGATTGTTCATTTAATTTTGTTTCGGGAGTTTTGGAGGTTTTCTTTCCTTGTGTTTGAGTGACGGGGTTCTCTCATTGTTTGTTTGAGAGATGGGGTTCTCTCGTTGTTATTCGAGAGACGGGGATCTCTCGTCTCTACTTATTTCCTGTTTAGCTTGCCACTGGCGGCAGTTTAGAATTTCGAGTGTTTAGGTTTCGGTGAGTTAAGGGTCTTCACTTAACAGCAATTGAAGACCCCTTGTTGCTTGAACACCTTTTCCGAACTAATTCCTGACGGGGAGTTGCTAACCCGCATGGGATAAACACGGGAGTGTTTGTTAGAAGCCATGACTCGAGACAGTGGACTTGAGGACAGGTCCTTCTTAAGGGGAAGAGGTTGTGACACCCCGATTTCTTGGCCGAATAGGTACATGCGCCACGTGTGTGAGTTTTGAGATTTAGGATTTTTTTAATTCCTTTTTGTTATTTTATTTGCGCGGTTTAATTTATTTACTTGTAACCTCTCATAAATTATATGATTTAGATTTTTAATTTTCGTGAATTCAATTACGTGAGTTGTGTATTTAATTCCCCGAGCATGATTAAGTGCTTAAATTATATGTAATTGTGAGATTCCATGTTTAATTGTACTTAATTGAAACGATATGAAACTTATGGACTTAACTGATATATCTTAAAGACTTATTCTTAACTTTTTATAATTTGAGTACAACATTGTATGACTTTAAATTCTTGGAGGACTAAGTTGCATTTTTCCCTTTTCTTCCCCTCGTCATACACGATATAACATATATATACATATATACATACATTTTCTTCTTCATTTTCATATACAACACAAGACACAACCATCCTCCTCTCTATCCCTTTCAGTCTTGATCCAACAAGGCAAGTTAGGAGGCCAAGATTTCTTCCATTCTTCTTGAAGAATCAACAACAAGACTTTCCTCTCGTCTTCCCCTTCATTTCTTCTACTTCCAAGGTAAGACATATGTGTTTATATTGATCTATTCTTGAATATTTTTCAGGGTTTTTAGTTCTTATTGAATTCATGAGATTATATGAAGTGTTTGTGATGATTGTGAGTTAGTTTCATGCATATTTAACTTGAGTTCAAGAAACATGGAGCATATATGATCATAGCACTCTTATAGGTTGGTTGCATGAATTTTGGATGTTCAAGCATGCCTAATGTGTTTAAACTTGAAATAAAATGTGTATTTGATGCTACTATATGGTATATTACATGTTTGGGGTGATTTGGACTTAGTTGGTTCGGTTGGGAATGATCAAGGGGATCATCCAATGTTTTCCCGTAGCCTTCCCCTATTTCTTTTTTGGACAGAACCTTCACAAATGCCCCTGTGGCCCCTTAGTTCATTTACCAAATGCCAGTTTGGACCCGA
The DNA here is from genome assembly GCA_037501455.1 of Lantana camara. Classification (NCBI taxonomy): domain Eukaryota; kingdom Viridiplantae; phylum Streptophyta; class Magnoliopsida; order Lamiales; family Verbenaceae; genus Lantana; species Lantana camara. The sequence continues at coordinate 49,609,205 of CM074860.1, read as the reverse complement.
GAGCTTCCAAACGCCCGTTTCTGCTTTCAGGCCAACTTTCAAACGGCCATTTACCCCCTCAAACGTGCTCCAATTGATATGAAATTCGAATTGTAGAAACCTTTTTGAGTCTAGAGTATTTTCCAATTAGAATCACATCAATATCCTTTCTGGTTTGTGAGTTATAACAATTTCAATTATGTGTCACCACTTTACTGAAAATCTTCATTCATCCAACTTCGGGCCTACACCATTTCCTCCTCGGTTTGAACCAGAATTAGAGTCATATATCATTGGAAAAGTCTATTTGTCTACTTTCAAACCCAATAAGTAAAAATCCATTTTAAATTCTAGAACTCAAGATATTCTAGTTTTTCTACAGCTTGTGCATTTTCAATAATTATCAGCTTTTGCCAAACTTCGCCCAAAACCCCTCTTCTTGAGTTCCTTTCAGTCCCTTAGCTTCCGTGTGCGACTTTTATGAATTATATCCTTGCTTAATTGATAATTATGCTCCTGTTTGACACTCCTTTATCCTTGCTTGATTAAACTTGATTGTTTAACTCTGTGATATATATATGAAATGAAATCGTTTGATTAAATGGCATAAATACTTGACCTCCTTGAGTTTAATTGCATCTCTGAGGTGTTAATTTAATTTGATAGGTGTTAATTACCACTTGCTTGCTAATTGATTTAGTTATGAAGGCATTGATATTGTTCTATTTATTTACATGAACACGATCACAACATTTCCATGCCTTTTATACTTTCATTGTATATCCAATTATCTCATAACATGTAACACCACTTCATGATCACTTGCCCTTCGTCGTAATTGGTTCATATTGAGTTGTGTTTCACACGTGTCTTGTTTCTCTTGTCCAGAGGAATTTCAGGGTGTTGGCGAGCCAGCTTTGTAGGGTTCGCGAAGTCCGGTTGTCCCTCTTTTTGTCGTGTTCAGGTGAGGAGAAGTTAGGACTATAATATATGAAACCCTACAAACCTTTATGTGATGATTTAGCCAAAATCTACATTATATATATATATATATATCTTGTTTTTGAAAGATAGTTTTGGTTTTTAGAGAAATCGTGACTTGATCTTGACGTGTTTTGGAGAGACTATTGTTACCGTTAGTGGGGCCCAGGGGCTTATGTATTGAGAGAACCGGGAAAGCATGGGCTGACGGCCATCTCTTGCACAAGTCCCAACATTGTTGGAGCAGCCCAGATGTCCGTCAGGAGGTTTGGCGGATTGATGGGATTCTGAACCTTGGGAGTCTTGTACCCACTATCCACTGTTTTTGTCGCAAATGTGAGGGCTAGCTACCCGTCACATTGCACCCGGAGGAAAAAAGGGGAAATTGTGCACTTGAAATGAATACCCAGTGTAATAAGTGATAACCCTAATTCTTGCATGAAAACCTAATAAAATCTTGACTTGTACACGAAAGGAGTAAGGTTGGAGACCGCTCACTCGTCGAGCCACTTGTTCACGTGATTTGAATAAATCTTGACACTATAATTCCATATATCACCTCTAAACTTGATTTTCTATTTTACTTTCCTTCAAAAACTTTATATTGAATTATGGTTGCATGACTTTACCGCTTTTTATATATATTATTATGCTTTTCACTCAGTTTTGTAGAGACTGACCCCTCCTCTTTTTCGTCCCTCAGTTGCTCGTTACTGGCGTTGCTAGGCGGGAGATTGCATTGTGTCTAGTGTATTTTCGTGTCTATCTTGAGTCACATGCATATCTTGTACCACACACTTGATTTTATAGTGTTGTTTTGTACCTTGGAGGCCGGTTGTGTAGCGCCCCCAAATACGCTACAACCCCGCACCGTCACACTTCCCAGGCGGATGCGAGACCTAGCACCTGAGAGGCACGTCGGTGAACGGACGATGCTATACGCTATCAGAGTAAGAAAACATGGCAGCGGAATTTGAATCAATTAAATCATCAGCTTATGTTTGGGGCAGTAAATAAAAGAATTGGAATAATTAAAAATTTATGAAAACATAGGAGCAATACAATAGGATTAATGTTGTTCATGATCTAACAATATGATACTAGAGTAATTAATAACTAGAAGGGATTATAGTGTAACTTGGCCTAGTCGAGAGAATCTGATCTAATATGCACAGGATAATGGACTCTCTATGCTTCAAGATACCAGCTAATGAGCGATGACAATACCTAAAATCATGAATTTGAAAAGAGCGAGGGGTTAGTCAAAGTTACTAAATGAGGGGGTGGCTGGAACTATATATATAAGAATAGAACTTTTAGGGTTTTAACCAAAATACTTTTATTCAAAAGATCTTTATTAGAAAAGCGAACGAGACTAAAGTAATAATTTTGAGAGCAATACATCTCATATAAGAGCAAAGGAATGACAAGTAAAGAAAGCAAACAAGGTAGCTCACGTAATCCACGTTAACAAGTTCACGAACTGCATATAATCTATATAACATGTCAAATACAAAGTTAAGAGTGCATACATCTCATATAAGAGCAAAGGAATGACAAGTAAGGAAAGCAAACAAGGTAGGAAGTCAAACATGCAAGTAAGGGAGAACTTAGATCAGATAAAGCACTTTTCACGTTAAACGAATCCATAAACGTAATGCAACATACACGGCACTCACAACACATTATAAAATCATGAAACATGTTGAAATCAAACAATGACAAGTTATAGCATAGCATATTATACATATAATCAAGTACATAGTATATTAGAGTCAAGAACGGGGAGGGAATTAAACAAAACAAGCAAGAAAACAAGTTCGGGGCCAAAACGTTTCTGCACCCTGATCCAAGGCCGTGGATTTTTAACAAAGAGGGGATCCACGGCTATGGATCCCAGTCTAGAAAGTTTCCCAAATCTGCCATCAAATCCACGGCCCTAGATTTGTTTTAGTGCAAAAATCCACGGCCGTGGGTTTGCCGTTGCCCAAAAAAATTTGAGATTTTGGCCCCTAAAACATCAAGAACTCCATCTAAACTCATTCCAACACAATATACAAGAGTTATGCAACAATTATTCAAAGATTCATGCCTTAGATCATGCCAAAAAACCGAGCTAAAGTGAAGGAAAAGAAGAGAAGCATCACATATTCAAGTTTCTACAAATTCCACAATGGTAACTCCATGAATCCTCAACCAACATGCATACAAAGTTCATGAAACTCTTAAATGATGTCTAAGAAGCAAATACCATGCATCAAGCTCAAAGAAATTGCAAGTTATCAAACAAGAATCATGAAAATACCTCAAACCCACACTATTCATCAAGTAAGCCATAAAAGGAACAAATATGGATGGAAACTCATCAAATTGGACTTAAAAGCACCACAAAGACATGGAGAATTCAAAAAGAGACTTACCTCTTTCATTGGAGAAGATTTGATGGTGTGGAAGTCTCTAAATCTTCAAAAATGGAATAGTGGCTCTCTTATTCCTTGTTTCTTCTTGGAGCTGAAAATGGGGCTGATTTCTTTGTCTTTGGGGTGGAGTGGCTCGTGTGAGGGAGTTATGGAGAGAGATGTAGCTGAAAATAGGTCATAAATTCAAGATTGAGGGCTTATTTGGTGTTAAGTGGGACCCACATTGCAAGAATAGTCCACAAAAGGTAACTCTTGGCGCAAGATGCTCGTTCCGGTCGAAAAACGGGGGACCAAATAGGCTTAGAAAAATATGAATCTTGATTCCTTAGCTTTCTTTCTTCGTTATGAGTGCAACTTATCTTCCGAAATTCAAATCCGAATTCCCAAGCTCGTGTTATGCCTTCCGGAACAAAGGTGCGCTAAAGCTCGTTAGGCCCTTATGTCCCTAACACATAAAACGGTTCCAAAAACGTACCAAACGAACTAAAAAACAAGCAACGAGCACAAGGACACATTCATAACACGTATTAATCATGCATAACATGTAGTCAAAAAAATCAAAAACGGAAACGGACACAAACTGAGCAAGAACGGAGCAAAGAGGGCAAATATGTACAAATAGATCACATAAGTTTGAAATAAACGTCATATAGTTCAAATATATCACATAAGGAGTATAATAAACATATAATTCACGTAATTAAATAATTAAAATCGCACGTAGCTCTCTTGTGAAGGCGTACCTGGAATGTAACGCCCCGATTTGCATTCATGTGTTACGTGACGTTATATTAAATTTCATCACATTTTATGCAATATATTCTCATGCATTTATATGAATTAGCTTTAATGTGAAATATGTGAATTAAGTGATAATGTGTCTAATTGTATTATATGACTTTAATTGATCATCTCATAAATATGTGGACTTAATTGCATAACATGAATTGGAGTTAATTGCTCATATCTTATGGAATGGAACTTGATTGCATACATTTAAATACTTCAAGGACTAATATACAAGATTGGTTGAGTCATCATAATTCTTGCAAGACTTTTGATAAATATCATATTTATCTCTCATTTCATTCATTATATTTCATAAAAAGAAAGCTACACACACCCACACCTACTAGATCACGGTATTTTCACCAAGAAGAGAAGAAGAATTGCATCTCATAATTCAAGCTAGGATTTGAAGGAATTATGGAGCTAGGATCATCATCATCATCATATCACCACTTCATCTTATCTTCCCTCCATCTTAAGATCTTCTTCCAGTTGACGTGGGACACGCACCAATAGTTATATCCTTGTTTTGATCGTCACAGGTGAGGTTATTTCTATTTATAAAAGAATCCTACAACCCTATGTTATTTCATTGATCGATTGATATTGTACCGAGTTATTGTTATTGATATTGAATTGAATTGATTGATTGATTTGGCGAGTAAAGCATGTTCACTTTGGGCCCCGAGGGTAGTATATTGAGCCAACCGGGGAAGCAAGGGCTGACGGGTAACTCTTGCACTATCCTCACCATGTAGGGACGAACTCTGAGTCCACCAGGAGGTTTGGTTGGATGATGAGAACCCGAGGGTTTGAGTGTTCGCGCTCCCCTTGTCTGATTGGAGGGCGGGGCCTTGAAATTGTCTAATTGTGCACCGAATTGATTGCTTGATCACCCAATTAATAAAATTGAATTATTGTACACTGTCGGAGAAAGGTTGGAGAATTGCCATCACTCGCCGGGCCTGTAGCACCCACCACGATAGGCGCCACAACCCCCGCACTACAAGTCTAGCCCACACAAGAAATGGATAGTTCAAGCATGGACCGGACTCATAGCGAACGGGTGACAAAACAAAATATCCTGGCTAGGCGGAATCTAACCCTGAACCAATTAAATCAGAATACCAAAGCATATTGCGGAAGCATCAGAGCCAAACATGAATTTCAATAATGGCTACAAGCCCAATACATATCATGAACATAAATTAAATCAGACATGCAACCTAACAACGGGTTCAACTAAACACGCAACCTGTCCCGAATCAAATCCAATAATCAAAATTGGCACCGAGGCCTAAATTCATAAAGAGATACAATTGAATTAATAATAATGTGAAATGTGACTCAAGTGAACAAGTGACTCGAACAAACATGATAAGACTCGACTCCCGCCTAGCTAAACCTACAAGAACTGAGAGAGTGAAAAGAGGGACCCGTCTCTAGAAGACTGAGTGAGCAGGGGCTATACATATAATATAGAAACATGCGCATGCAAGTCATAAATCCCGAGCAAAGTTTTATTTGAAGTTAGTTCCCTCGAAGGGCTAGAAATTAAGTAAGCAATGCTCGAACTTTACGACTAATTCATAAGAAATTCATTAAGTTCATAATTCATACATAAGTATAAATGCTCGGCGAGCGAGCGTGCATTATCTCCAACCAAACTCCGACCGTGTACGACAAATATCATCAATACATTAAATAGGTGATCATGCAATATATCATAATACACACAAATCATATATCATATCCTAAATCATATTCGTTTGGGCAATCCGTGTCCCGGCCTTCCCGCACGGTGCCTATCAATCATAACATATTCATAATCATAATCATAAAATGAGTTCCAACCTTCTTCCTCCGGTTGGTGGACAGGTTAGCTAGACCTGATCACCGGTCCATACATAGGCACAATGAGGGTACATGAATCCCTCAAAGGCACTCGGCTCCCATTCCCCGCCAAATCTCCTAGCGAGGTCCGGAGTCGCCGTTAGTTTGGTGGAACTAGTACACGGGATCACCGTCGGCCCTCGCCTCCCCGGATCACCACATGCACCAAGTCCCGGGGCCCGTGTGGTTCATAATCATATCATGCATCTCGCCAAAACATTCAATTCATAAGAAACATAATACATATCGATTCATTAGAAAATTATTTACTCCATTAAAAACATTTACTCGATGACTCCATTTTGAAACGAGACATATATATATATATATATATCCATAGGGTTTTGGGCCAAAACTTATCACATAAAGGTTGTAGGGTTTGATATGTAACTAGAACGAAAACACCCTCACCTGGAATACCACGAGACAAGAAACATGAGCGATACGGGTGCCTATTCAATTTGGAAGTCTCCGCCCTGGAAACAAACTGTACAAGAGAAGGAACAATGTGTACTCGTGAGAATTGACTCAATATGAAACCACATAGACGCACGGCAATGCTAAACACATGATATGAGATGTAAAAGAAGTAAAATTATGTTATGGAGTTACATAATCAAGTAATTCGTTCAAGTACATTCCATACATGAGGGTTTCAAGCCCAATCATTTCATATCTTTCATAATTCATAGCAAATCAAGTCATGAACTTCATATAACATTTATAATTCAAGTATATCAAGTTTACAATTGTAAAATAAACAAATAGAGACATTCAAATCATTTAAATCTCACGAAATCACATACCAATTCTAACTATATCAATTTTATATAATTCACACATGGCATACTCAATTCATATATCACTAAACGGATTCAATTAACAAGGTTACCTAATTAAATCAAATATTATTCATATTGTTTACAAAATTACACATACATCCATTCAAGTTAGACAAATAGCTCAAAGAAATCATATTACAAATTAGGACACATTCATGCGCACAATTAATGTAAACAAGAGAAATAGAAAGACAAAGCAAATTCGAATTATTTCATATTAATTTATATAGCACATAGTAATTCCATATTCGTACAATTAAACTATTCTTACATGCAAAAGTTCCTAATTTAATCATATAAGTCTTATTCAATTCAGATATTGCATACTTGGTTCATATAATGCGCATTTACAAAGAAATCAAATCAATTCACAAGTCATGTAATGGATTCAATTAGCAAGATTATTTAATTAAATGAAACAAATTCATATGTCACATTTCATACAAATTCACAATACACATTCACAATATATATGGCCAATTAATTCATATAACATGTTACGAGTCCCATATAGATTCACAAAGTCATTTATCAATTTCCAACTATATCAACAACAACATGAATTCATACATTCATAATTTATTACATGTTTTCAAATGCAATACAATGCATATTCATTAATTATAAAGCATACAAGAACAAATTACATTTTAAAACAATTAACAATTAATACAATTTCGGCATAACGGCATTCAAATTGCAAATCAAAGCATCAACATATATCATAGTTCATTTAATACATGCTTTTCGTACACATTGGAATTGATATTGATCGACAAATCAAGCAATTGACAATTCATTACAATTAAAACAATTAATTTCAAATAAATTTAAATACACAAAATAAATCACAACAAATCAACCGGGCATCCGATTGATGAACGGAAAGTGGCGTTGGACTCACCACAACGAAAGGAACCTTCTGTCCGAAGGTCACCGGAATGCCGCTACCGGAGCCGCCGGAACAGTCACCGGCCGCCACCGGAATATCGTCTCCGGTGGTCGGAAAAATCCGCGGAAGGACAGAAACGTACGTCTCGGCCTGCTCAACAAAAGCCCTCAATCAATTTCAGAAAATACCAAACACACCGGACTTCGTTGACGAAAAACCGAACTTAAATCCTAGTACAAAAACTGAAATTAAATACAAACCGCTAAACGAAAATAAAATCCGGATATACCGTTGGAAAGCTTGTAACGAGCCCTACGAAAGCCCCAAGTCAAATTGCCCAAAAAATCGACGGAACAGTAACCGGTTCAGACCCGCCGGTTCACCACCGTTTCACCGCCGGTCCGCCGCCAATGGCCGGTTCTCGGAACGCCGCCGATGCCATCCACTACGTTTCGTCATTCTAAGCAACTTTTGTAAAGGCTCCCCCACCAAAACCGGCCGGGAAAAGGGCCAAAATCACTGCCGAAGTTTCTGCCGCTGTTGCCTCGCCAGAACCACCACTTGCGGTGGTTTTCGTGCTGAACGGAGGCCGAAAATGGAACGGGAAGGTCCAAAAATGTAGGATAGGGTCAAGCTCCGCTCGTGAAACTCGCCGGAACGCCGGCGGCGAAGTGGTGGCCCCACCCGCCACTTTCAGGCCGCCGATGCGCCGCCGCTGGTCTTCGGTTGGCCACGAAATTGGTACGGTTGTGACGGGCTCGTCGAGCTGATGAATTTCCACTATTGATTCGTCGAATTCCATCGAGAAATGAGGGAGAACGGCATGTGTGTGTTTTCACACTTTGAGTGCATGTGAATAGTACCTGCGGGAGGAAGAAGAAATGGCACGTAAAACGAGGATTCAGGGTATGTATCTCGGGTCCTCGTACGTAAAAAGGGTCGGAAGAACAGGCTAACGAAGTCAGAATTGGGCAAACTTAGAGTCTACAGACTCGTTTCGCTGCCCCGGACGTGTTAAAGGGATCAAAGAAGTCAAAATCTCTACCGAACGAGAAGTGACCGAAAAAACCCCCCAAAAGGAGAAAATTACAAAAAGGGCCCTAACTCTAAAAGAGTTCAAAAGAGGGCCACACAACGCACCAATCACATAATTAAACACATAAAAATGTTGAAAGGTGACGTACCTTATTTATCGGATGAGCGGGGCGTTACAATCTTCCCTCCTTCAAAAGGACCTGTCCTCAGGTCCTACTGTTGGACCGAAAAGTTTCAAACTGAAATGTATCGATCTATTTCCCGTAATTGCGTAGCATCTTAGCCCTGGTTGTGAAGTTTACTCTCCTTATTTGTATCAACCCCTTCAGAGTCTGGTAGTCACAAAGATCCGCTCGAACACTTGGCCGTTAGTCACTTCAAAACTCGTTCGACTGCTACTAGTCCATTGCCTCGTCACTTGTTAACCGTTGTCTGTCCAGGCGTAACGCAAACACGACAAACAAGAGAGAATCCCATCTCTCAACATACAAGTGAGGAAACCCCGTCCCTCAGCACACACAAAAGAGAGAACCCCGTCTCTCGGGCATAGAATTGAGAGAACCCCATCTCTCAAACACAGAATTGAGAGAACCCCGTCTCCCAGCCTAAGTCTGTCAGATTCCACATCCATCCAGACATTCTAGTTTGAGAAAACCCAGCATTTCTCATACTCCTAAATCCAAGAGAATCCAACATCCCTCGAATACCTAAGTACAAGAGAATCCAGCATCTCTCGTGCACAGAAAACAGAAAGAATCCAGCATCTTTCTATCACATAAACAGGGAGAATCCACATCTTCCTGGTATGTAATCAGAGATAATCAAATCTCCCTTTCACTCAAGCACACAAGCAGAAGCAAGGTTCACAATAATCAACACACATCCCATTGGGCCAGGGTATCACAAAATAACAAAAATTTAATTAAGTAAACAATGCATGTATGCTCGTGCCATGGATGCTTAGTGTACCGTTCACCGTAGTAATGAAATTGATGTTGTGACTTTACTCTACGATTTGGATAGTCTGATCTCTAGCTGGCTTGATTCCCAACTTGTCTTTCATATCTTAAGTATGTGTTTGACTGAGAAAGTCAAACCCTTGGTTGATCCTATTCTCGATTCCATTTGGATCCTTACTCACAGTTATCTTCTGCAATTAACCGAGTACTAGTTTATTCCGCCTACGATCAGAACATTTATCCTTTGTACCAGGTTCATTATATTATCTTTGGCCGTACAAGAATCTTAATTTTTAACTCCCACTTCATGCATTGACACCAACTGGTTTAATTCTTTGTTGAAGATTTGGTCATCTGAAACTAGTTGACATCCTTCTTAAAGGTGATAAATTTTGACCAATTTTCCTTTCTTGAAACTAATTTAGGAATCCATCAGAAGTTCCCTGCTAATATCATCATCCTCGCTGTCTGAATCACGTACTTATAAATTTCCAAACGAACCAGTCTCTTCAATGCCTTATGAAGATCTTCATCCTAGGTATACTAACTTAACTCCCACTTTGAAGGTTTAAACTGATAAAGCTGCCTTATTCTTTTCCTGTCACTATCATTAGGTTATTCATGTCTGTCATGGCTTGCACTTTTCTCTGCTACTAGAAGTAACTTTCTCGAGCACAACTGTGAATTTAAGTTTTATGTCTAGTCGTGCTCTCCCCCATAAGAATTTTTTTTTTTTTTTAACTCCTTAGACTTTTTCTACCACTTCTCGGATCGAAACATCTCAATTTCTTCAGCTTAGCTTCCTCGGTATAAGTGATTCTAATCACGCCACTTGTCTAGTGATAGTTCTCACATTTCCTTTGAAGCAATTAGTAGGAATGACAACCTGCTTCTTTCGTTCCCACTTTCGATTCGATTTTCCCAAACCTCGAAATTTTCCATTTCCTTTTTAACCAACCAATGCAACCCAAAATTTCTTCTTTTCTTGATTCCAGCAAGAATCAGTCGGAGTATCACTTGATATATAAGATATGGGGAATTCCTATCAAGTAAACACTAAAATGCATGTTGGGTTAGGGTGCCAATGCAGTATCACATTTGTAAACAATTAAAGATGCAACATATTGGAACAATTATACCAATTAGAGATGCACATATAAATAGAGCAATTTAAATAATTAAAACGATGTATGATGCACGTGCTTATGAATGCATAGAACCTGTCACCGTAGTTGTAAACTTTAACTTGGCATATTTCTTTGTTTCTCAAATTGCAGGTTTGTCTTGAATTAGTTGTTCACCTCTTCTTTACCCACGGTCTTCCAAATCTTCAAAGTTCCCGTGTATCAACTTTCATCTCATCTCAATTCTGAAGTATGTGTAGTCTCTTCATCCTTTTTCATCGATCTAAATCCCAAGCTATATTATTCTTCATATTTTCTTTCGCCTCTTTCTCAAGTTAGATGATCTTTACTGCTTCTCAACCACGAACTTGCTTTACTTTAATTCTCTTGAAGGTCATCGTCTCCATGTTGATAGAAACCTCGAGTCTAAAACATTTTCGAGATTTCTCTTCTTTGGAATCTGGTTGGCAAATCTTCGTAGTGTAAATAAACATGTTGATCTTGTGAAACCAAATCATTATACACCACAAATCCCGTCTCATCATGGATTCACCATCGGTAATAGGGTTTGCAAACTTCTCCTTCGAACTGACCTCTTATTCTGGACTCTGTCACTCGAGCCCAAACCACATTTTAGAAAAGGTTTGACTCTTAAATTTCTGTAGAAATCCCCAAGGCATTCCTTACAGCTTTCGAGCTAGAGAGAAGAGCTTGTGGTAGCCTGTGGTTGTCGTAAAGATTGGCCGTGGTTTGATATTGTCTTCATATCCTATGAATCACAGCTCATTTCGAAAATAAATGTATGCGAGTAGTATATGCTCATGCCACATAATTAACACCAAAAGAATGGATTCAATGCAAAATGCAACAAATAAACTAATAAAGTTTGAAAAAAATTCACAATTCAGTGTTCAAGAATGATGCACTGCACACATTGACAATTAGTTCCTATGCCGTGCGACCTATACTCGAGACAACACGACCCAGAGCACCGGTTCTGAACCTGGTAGCTCTGATACCACTTAAGGATGTAGCACCCACCACGATAGGCGTCACAACCCCCGCACTACAAGTCTAGCCCACACAAGAAATGGATAGTTCAAGCATGGACCGGACTCATAGCGAACGGGTGACAAAATAAAATATCCTGGCTAGGCGGAATCTAACCCTGAACCAATTAAATCAGAATACCAAAGCATATTGCGGAAGCATCAGAGCCAAACATGAATTTCAATAATGGCTACAAGCCCAATACATATCATGAACATAAATTAAATCAGACATGCAACCTAACAATGGGTTCAACTAAACACACAACCTGTCCCGAATCAAATCCAATAATCAAAATTGGCACCGAGGCCTAAATTCATAAAGAGATACAATTGAATTCATAATAATGTGAAATGTGACTCAAGTGAACAAGTGACTCGAACAAACATGATAAGACTCGACTCCCGCCTAGCTAAACCTGCAAGAACTGAGAGAGTGAAAAGAGGGATCAGTCTCTAGAAGACTGGGTGAGCAGGGGCTATACATATAATATAGAAACATGCGCATGCAAGTCATAAATCCCGAGTAAAGTTTTATTTGAAGTTAGTTCCCTCGAAGGGCTAGAAATTAAGTAAGCAATGCTCGAACTTTACGACTAATTCATATTAAATTCATTAAGTTCATAATTCATACATAAGCATAAAGGCTCGGCGAGTGAGCGTGCATTATCTCCAACCAAACTCCGACCGTGTATGATAAATATCATCAATACATTAAATAGGTGATCATGCAATATATCATAATACACACAAATCATATATCATATCCTAAATCATATTCGTTTGGGCAATCCGTGTCCCGGCCTTCCCGTACGGTGCCTATCAATCATAACATATTCATAATCATAATCATAAAATGAGTTCCAACCATTTTCCTCCGGTTGGTGGACAAGTTAGCTAGACCTGATCACCGGTCCACAGATAGGCACAATGAGGGTACATTAATCCCTCAAAGGCACTCGGCTCCCATTCCCCGCCAAATCTCCTAGTGAGGTCCGGAGTTGCCGTTAGTTTGGTGGAACTAGTACACGGGATCACCGTCGGCCCTCGCCTCCCCGGATCGCCACATGCACTAAGTCCCTGGGCCCGTGTGGTTCATAATCATATCATGCATCTCGCCAAAACATTCAATTCATAAGAAACATAATACATATCGATTCATTAGAAAATAATTTACTCCATTAAAAACATTTACTCGATGACTCCATTTTTGAAACGATACATATATATATATATCCATAGGGTTTTGGGCCAAAACTTATCACATAAAGGTTGTAGGGTTTGATATGTAACTAGAACGAAAACACCCTCACCTGGAATACCACGAGACAAGAAACATGAGCAATACGGGTGCCTATTCAATTTGGAAGTCTCCGCCCTGGAAACAAACTGTACAAGAGAAGGAACAATGTGTACTCGTGAGAATTGACTCAATATGAAACCACATAGACGTACGGCAATGCTAAACACATGATATGAGATGTAAAAGAAGTAAAATGATGTTATGGAGTTACATAATCAAGTAATTCGTTCAAGTACATTCCATACATGAGGGTTTCAAGCCCAATCATTTCATATCTTTCATAATTCATAGCAAATCAAGTCATGAACTTCATATAACATTTATAATTCAAGTATATCAAGTTTACAATTGTAAAATAAACAAATAGAGACATTCAAATCATTTAAATCTCACGAAATCACATACTAATTCTAACTATATCAATTTTATATAATTCACACATGGCATACTCAATTCATATATCACTAAACGGATTCAATTAACAAGGTTACCTAATTAAATCAAACATTATTCATATTGTTTACAAAATTACACATACACCCCTTCAAGTTAGACAAATAGCTCAAAGAAATCATATTACAAATTAGGACACATTCATGCGCACAATTAATGTAAATAAGAGAAATAGAAAGACAAAGCAAATTCGAATTATTTCATATTAATTCATATAGCACATAGTAATTCCATATTCGTACAATTAAACTATTCTTACATGCAAAAGTTCCTAATTTAATCATATCAGTCTTATTCAATTCAGATATTGCATACTTGGTTCATATAATGCGCATTTACAAAGAAATCAAATCAATTCACAAGTCATGTAATGGATTCAATTAGCAAGATTATTTAATTAAATGAAACAAATTCATATGTCACATTTCACACAAATTCATAATACACATTCACAATATATATGGCCAATTAATTCATATAACATGTTACGAGTCCCATATAGATTCACAAAGTCATTTATCAATTTCCAACTATATCAACAACAACATGAATTCATACATTTATAATTTATTACATATTTTCAAATGCCATACAATGCATATTCATTAATTATAAAGCATACAAGAACAAATTACATTTTAAAACAATTAACAATTAATACAATTTCGGCATAACGGGATTCAAATTACTAATCAAAGCATCAACATATATCATAGTTCATTTAATACATGCTTTCGTACACATTGGAATTCATATTGATCGACAAATCAAGCAATTGATAATTCATTGCAATTAAAACAATTAATTTCAAATAAATATAAATACACAAAATAAATCACAACAAATCAACCAGGCATCAGATTGATGAACGGAAAGTGGCTTTGGACTCACCACAACGAAAGGAACCTTCTGTCCGAAGGTCACCGGAATGCCGCTACCGGAGCCGCCGGAACAGTCACCGGCCGCCACCGAAATACCATCTCCGGTGGTCGGAAAAATCCACGGAAGGACAGAAACGTACGTCTCGGCCTGCTCAACAAAAGCCCTCAATCAATTTCAGAAAATACCAAACACACCGGACTTCGTTGACGAAAAACCGAACTTAAATCCTAGTACAAAAACTGAAATTAAATACAAACCGCTAAACGAAAATAAAATCCGGATATACCGTTGGAAAGCTTGTAACGAGCCCTACGAAAGCCCCAAGTCAAATCGCCCAAAAAATCGACGGAACAGTAACCGGTTCAAACCCGCCGGTTCACCACCGGTTCACCGCCGGCCCGCCGCCAACGGCCGGTTCTCGGAACGCCGCCGATGCCATCTACTACGTTTCATCATTCTAAGCAACTTTTGTAAAGGCTCCACCACCAAAATCGGCCGGGAAAAGGGCCGAAATCGCTGCCGAAGTTTCTGCCGCTGTTGCCTCGCCGGAACCACCACTTGCGGTGGTTTTCGTGCTGAACGGAGGCCGGAAATGGAACGGGAAGGTCAAAAACGTAGGGTAGGGTCAAGCTCCGCTCGCGAAACTCGCCGGAACGCCGGCGGCGAAGTGGTGGCGCCACCCGCCACTTTCAGGCCGCCGATGCGCCGCCGCTGGTCTTCGGTTGGCAACGAAATTGGTACGGTTGTGACGGGCTCATCGAGCTGATGAATTTCCACTATTGATTCGTCGAATTCCGTCGAGAAATGAGGGAGAACGGCATGTGTGTGTTTTCACACCTTGAGTGCGTGTGAATAGTGCCTGCGGGAGGAAGAAGACGATGCGGCTGGAGCTGATGAAATGGCACGCAAAACGAGGATTCAGGGTATGTATCTCAGGTCCTCGTACGTAAAAAGGGTCGGAAGAACAGGCTAACGAAGTCAGAATTGGGCAAACTTAGAGTCTACGGACTCGTTTCGCTGCCCCGGACATGTTAAAGGGATCAAAGAAGTCAAAATCTCTACCGAACGAGAAGTGACTGGAAAAACCCCCCAAAAGGAGAAAATTACCAAAAGGGCCCTAACTCTAAAAGAGTTCAAAAGAGGGCCACACAACGCACCAATCACATAATTAAACACATAAAAATGTTGAAAGGTGACGTACCTTATTTATCGGATGAGCGGGGCGTTACAGGGCCACTGATTGATTGTATCGAATTGTATTGAAATAATTGAATTAAAAATGGAATTGTTGTAATCTCGGGCGAGCACTATATTATTTTACAATGAATATCGTTTGATGAAAAATCTTACCTGAGATTACAATTTGCATGGTATTTGGGCTTTTAAATTATAACCCCTCACTCAGTCTTTCATAGACTGACACCTCACATTTTCAGGTATTGCAGGTTTAGTGCTAGGCGGGATTGAGTCAAGTTTTACTTCTTTTGGGTCTAGTATTATCTTTCTCATGTTTATGTACATTATAAGTACATTATAGCCTTAAGAACTGTTTTGGTACCTATGTATATATTATGATTTATACTTGAGACTTTGAGCAGGTAAACGGAAATATTGATTTGGGACATGTTAGTATGAAACCGAAAATGGGATCATGAAGTGAATATACATTGTTATGCTTCCGTTTGTATGCATTGTTGTATAATTGAGGGTTAGCCAGCCTAGCTAGTGTTCTTTTTTTTTATTGTCTCCCATTCGCTATAGGTTAGTTCATGTATGGGTCGTCCATCTCATATGTGAATTGAGCTATAGTGCGGGGATGTGGCATCTTTGCGCTTCGGGTGCTACATGGAATGGTCGGACGAGTGGGATGTTACAAACTCCCCTCCTTCAAAAGGACCTATCCTCAGGTCTTAAGCGAGACCTAGGAGGACTCTTGAACGAACTCAACTCCACGCTTTCGCTGCGGTACTCTGATCCAAGAATTGTAGTCTCCTCGGGACATCACTTCCTCAATTAGAAATGAGGAAGACTTCTCATTTCCCGGTAGCTCGGTGACGCTTGCCAACTTCGAGTGAATCTCCTGGGTCTTAACAAACTCTATGTCCGGTTTGCTCCCACTTCCAAATAGAATTCGAAAGTAGTTGGAGAAACTTGCCGGAATGGTTCTCGGTCTTCTACCGATAGCACATTAGACATTGCTACCCCAAGTCTACAATGTCCCTGTAACGGTCCAGTTTTTCAGTCGTACAGCATGACGTATGTGTTTATTAAATTACGTGAATTAATTGTTTATACGTGTTTTATATATCTAATTATATATATATAATGTTATTAATGCTAAATGTATATAATTAGTTGTGAAATTAATGTTAAATATATGTATGCATGGACTTGTTATTAATTAAATATGAAATCCAACTTAGTTATTAATATTTAATATATATGGATTAGTTGATATATATATTTTTTAATGATATTAATACTATATATATATATATATATATATATATTTAAATCGTGTAATTGTTTTAAATTAAATGAATTGGTACCACTTTGCATACAGTATATATTAATTTCTGCACTTTGTCTATAATTTATATATTAATTTAAATTTTTGTTAATTATTATGAAATGTATGGATTTATTTAAATGCATTGCTTATAACTGATAAAAACATGCTTCGTTTTTATATGATTTGATACCGAAATTTCGTGAAAATTTCATATGTTGTAGTTATATGTGTTATGAATATGAATATATGATCGTTTCATGTTTTCGGGTTCGTTAGCATACGTTTCAAATTTATTTTGATTTTGGAATCCAAATCGGGGGCTAACGAGCAATTAGTGCACCATTGGTTCCATATTTGATATCTTGAGCTAGAAAACTCGTATTCGAGTTTCGTCAACTTCGGTGAACTTGCAACGAAAATTCGAGTTTAATGAACTTAGCCTTATATTTATCCAAAGTTAATTGAACCTCCGAAATTCAACCGAAACACGAAACGGAAAGCAAATCTGTCGCAATTTACTAAAATGACCATATCTTATTCAAACCTTGACCAAATTAGCCATGGTTTGATTCCTTAGAACCCTAAATCAACCCTTTAACCAGCCTTAATGACCCCAAACCGAGATATCCCTCAGCACTTAGAGAATTTTAGCCATTTTTCCCCTGTTTTCCAGTCAGTCCCATAACTCTTGCAACCCTTGGAGATTCAAGCTCAAATCTCTTCCAAACCTCTACCAATCCACAAGGTAAGCTTAGGGTTGTAATATACATTCATTATGAGTAATTTTAATACACTCATCCCCAATTTTGATCATGTTTTCATGGGTTTATGGCTGACATGGTTAAAGAGTTAGGTTTGGGCATATATGTTGATCTCATCCATTTCTTGATGAATTTGATTGATTCCAAGTATGAATATGATTGTCTTGATCTCTTCTTTGCATTTATGGTGAGGTTTTAGCTGGTAGTTGAAGCATTCATGAACTATCATTAATTAAATGTTGGAGATATATCATGAAATGATCACCTTTGCCTCCAATTCACGTTTCAATGCTTTGGAGCATGTTAGTATGTTGCTTTAGAGTTGTTTCCTTGCATATTTGTAATCTTAACTTACCTGATCATGTTGGTTGAAGATTGGAATGGTGTTGCTCTGTTTTTCTACTGCTCTGTTGCGTCTTTTTGCTGTCACAAAACAGGGTAGCGCCCGCGACTTTTTCGCCTGTAATTAGAGTCGCGCCAGCGACTGATTTTTTTGGGCTGCTCTCGTACTTTGGAAAATTGTTCAAAAAATTCAGATTTTAAATGGGTAGCGGCCGCTACCATTTCTTGAATAAAATGGGTAGCGACCGCGACCCTGTTCGGTTTTGGCGTGAGTTGCAGCTTTCCATTCTTTGCATGGTTGATAATTACTTCCTAAATTCAGTCTGCATGCATGGCGTGGTTTGACATCTATTTCCTAATTCTTAATGTTTGCATGTATAGACATTTATTGCATTTGTTTTCCCAATTATATGCATGCTATGATTTTTTTTTAATAGTTTATTTTAGTATATGCATGCATAATTGTTCCTTCTGTGTGATGTGCATGTGTTGTACGTGCAAGAATGTATATATATATTATTATTAATGCATGTCCAATATTATATATTATTTAATAGTATTGTTTAATTTATTTTTAAAATTTTAGAATTTAATTGTTAGTTATTTCGTGTTATTTAATTTCCGAACATGACTTGAATGTTTCTATTTGCCTATTTCCTAATTGTGAACATGTTATCTTACGTGTTATAATTGTTATTTGAAATTCGTGGATCAATTTGATTTAAATGTGAAGATTATGAACTTGAATGGATTTAAACGCTTCATGAAAGGAATGGAATGAATGTTTGTATGTCTTTAAGACATTAATAGTGCACATGAACGTGTTCATTACATAAAATGATCTTTTATACATTTATATCATGATAAATGCATTACCGTGCGTAGTATATGGTTTATTTGGAGTCTTGAGTCTCACAAATTCATTGCATTGTCCTTGATACAGTTTGCTACAGGGCTGAGATGCCGGGTTCCTAGGTTTCCCCATGTCCTCTGGTCTTCTTGGTTTTGGTAAGGTGTAACAGGTGGGTTTCTCTTCTATTAGATAAAACAGACCCGATATATTCCAATGTGTATATTTCAAGCCAAAGGTAATATATATATATATCGAGTCGTTTTCAAGGAGTCTATGATTTTGGTTGTCAAACCCTTTATCTTTTATGAACACTTACCGATTGTTTTGGCGAGGACATGATTGCTTGTTTGCACGGGCCCAGGGACTTGGTACATGTGGCTATCCGGGGAGGCAAGGGCCGACGGTGATCCTATGTGCTAGTCCCATATAGTAGCGGCGATACCGGCCCTCGCTAGGAGTTTTAACGGGGAATGGGAGCTGAGTGCCAATTGGGGAATTCATGTAACCCCTTTTGGTCAATGAATGGGTAGACGCGTCCTCCTGGGTCGGTACACGGCAGGGAGGAACAAAACCTGCCCAGTGAGGGCAATATCGTTGGGGCGGGAAGGTACGCTTCAACCCTAAACGACGCGTCCACCACCCGGAGGAAGAAGGAGTAATTGTTATGCATGAATGAATGATAATGATTGATTGATCGATTCAATGAAATGATTGTCGCATGATCGGTAATGAATAAAGTTTTGCACACACGAGGTGTAGGTTGGAGATTTTACCCCCCTCGTTGGGCTCACGTTTTGGATCGATTGTATTACTGAATTAAATTGATTGTTGTAATCCCGAGCGTTGTTTTATTTTGTTTTCACCCACTTGGGAAATATTCTAAAAACCTCGAACGGGATTATAGCTTACATGCGTGGGTGTTCAAATTCTGCAGTATTATACTAATATGCCATTTTATACCCACCAGTCTCCTATAGACTGAACCCGGCTTTGTTTTCAGTTCTTTTGCAGGTTGGAGTGCTAGGCGGGGTTCTGAGTTTGTCAAGTCTCATATTTAAGTCTAAGTCACTTCATACGCATTTTGTACACATGATAGCTTACAAGAATGTATAATTGGAAATGTTTATGTATGAAATTTCGGGACTAGGTATCTATGTTAGTTGAACCCATCAATTGCTCATTGTATTTCTGATGGATTATATATTTTACTTCCGCACATGCCTTTGCTTTATTGAAATTATTTTATTTGGTTGCGTGTTTAGTTCCCGCCTAGCCTAAGGAGTGAGTGAGTCCCCGTTCGCTGTGAGCTAGGTTCATGTATGAACCTTCCATTTCATTTATGGATCGGGCTCGTAGTGCGGGGGATGTAGCGCCTTCTGGTTGGGGTGCTACATCCTTAATTGGTTTCAGAGACCGGTTACAAAACCGGTTTTCTCGTGTCGTGTTTGAGTCAGTCTAGGTCGTACGGCTTAGGAACTACGTGACAATGTGTACATTGCATCAATCTTGAATATGAAATTTCCTTTGTTTTGAATCTTGATGAATAAATTGTTGCATCCCTACATTGGATCGGTGCCTTTCGTGTTGAATACATGCCATGAGCATTCACTAATCGCATGCATATACCCTTGAAGTAAGTTATGAATTACAGGTTACGAAGATACTATCAAACCACGACCAAGTATCGTGTTAACAACGCCCTATTGCAAGCTCTTTTTTAGGCGTAGAGGATAGGAAGCATGCAATGGGGATGAGTATAGAAAATGCTAGATGTGTGGCTTCATAGAGGGAGTTCGAGTAAAGGATAGAAATCGAAATGGGAGATTCGACATTGGAGATGCGATGATAGAGGGATATTTGGTGAAAATAAAGGTTAATCATGAGATAGTTGTGACTCAGAAAATCAATTTATGTGAACCCACTACTTAGAGTGCTTTAGTTGGAATCAAGGGATTACCTAACCTAAAGTGTGGAGTATATGAACCTTGACGGTAATTTAGTTCGGGGTCTGGATCATTGGAGGGATACCTATGATTAAAAGGATTTAAGGTAAAATGGGTTCAGTGGGAATTAAGCACCCTGGGTTGCCAAAGAAGGGCTTCTAAATAATTTAGTAAGTAGAAATCGAGCTTGTAGAAGTCAAGATTGGGAAGAGTTTGGACTTGGGTACTCTGGATTTCGATTAAGATTGAAAACGAGTAGGAAGAGGATTAGAAGGAGTTAAATAACGTGGAAAATACAAAATTATGGAAGGTGACTATACCACGGACAAGAGTTGATTTCATTTTCCAAATCCAAGCTAAATTGTCGTGTTGTAAGGTGGAATTGGGAAAAGGTGGAGCAATGAATGGAAACGGTAAAAGAAAGACAAAGACTTTTTGGAAGGAAAATCGTGCGCTCAAGTGGAAACAATCGGGAAACAAGTTCATTTCGCCAATCCAAACTCATAAAGGATGAGCACGGGGAGTCTTGATCACAGTGAGGATATATTAGGGTTTTAATTTTGTATGAGGAGTGGTCAATGTCGAAGGGTGATTCTAGGGGAGAAATTCAGATGCTAATTCAGCGGATGTCAAAGCAAGCAGGGATCGCGAAATTGTAATTCTGGACCAGGGATGATACAAGTGATGCACAAAGATTTATGAAAAATTTGAAGACTGTGGGAAAGGCAAGGCATGACTAGCAAGTCAAAGTAAAACCGTGATTGGAGAAACGAGGAAGAGATACCGAGCTACTGACCGGCCACTTTGGTGACAGGTTTTAGACAGTCATAGCACGTGCATCATACTTTGCACCAACTATTTAATTTTTCTTATTTATACTTGTACGTGGGCGTGCATTTCTATTTGATTTTATTGCCTAACGTGTTGCATATCAAATTGTTGCAAAAGTGCCACATGCATCGGCATTTTAATCCGACATGCATTTTAGTGTTTATTTGATAGGAAGTTCCGTCATCTCAATTATCAAGTATCCTTCAACCGAACCACAACCGAATTTAGAGGAAAGAAACAAGAGGGTCGCACGTTACAAGAGAGATGACGGTGGGGAAACAAAGAACTCCGAATAAGGAATAGGTGGATGAAATTGGGATTCGGAAAGAGAAGTGGGACTAGAATTGACTTCGGGGTATTTGGATCGAATAAGAATAGAGAAGAGGACTACGGTTATCAAGAGAATTGGAAGAAAAGTTGAGAAGATTTCGATCAAGAAGGATCGATGGAGTTTTAGCGTGTAATGACAGAAGTTTTAAGGGGGAGAGCATAACTAAGAGATAAATTTGAAGATTGAAGTTGTGCCCGAAGAAATATTTTAGTAGTAACAATGGAATTGCAGATTAAGGAAGACCTGGAAGTTCCTAGTGGTGGTAATTGGAAATGGATAAGACGGTTTTTAATGGTTAAGCTGTTAAGAGAGAAGCTAAGTTGCTAAATTTGGGTGAAGATTTTTACAAGGTATAAGGGAGATGGGTCATTGAACATTTCTATGTATGGAATTCCGATTTGGAGGTGATGGAATTATAAGGGAGCTTCAGTGAACTCCTAAGTCTGAATTAACAAGAGAAAGTCGAATCAAGTGAGCATATAATAGGATGGTGTCAATCAAAACTAATTTAATGAAGTACAAAGGGGTCCAACAAGAATAATATTATTAAGTCATGGGTGTTATTTCAATGGTAATTTAGAAGGAAACTTAAGAAGAGACCCAATCGAAAAGGATGATCATTGGAGGATTTACATCAAACTTCAAGAATTATCAAGAACATTCTATCTTTGACTCAAGGAATATGAGGCCAAATACTGAATATAACCTTAAGGGGTCAAAGAAAATGGACGGAAGATGGGAAAGGATTCGTGTTGAGAGAGACCATAAAGATAAATATCTCAAGGTCGGGATTGAATCGTCAAGGTTGTCAAAAGTAGTCATCCTCGAAGATATGTTAGACTTCGATATGTGCAACAGCCCAAAATAGGGCCTGGATGAAAACAGTAAGTTAAGGCAGTGGTAAAGCGTTTATATACCGTGATCCAACTTTTTGAATCATCATGCATTGCATTCTTACATGAACTTTGTGCTCGTATATGTTCTGACATGCTTTAAGGGGGAATTCTTGACCTTTGATACAGTTTACTATTCATAACCCGAGCCTACCTTGTTCATATTGCTACTCGAACCCTAGAGGTTCATCACACATGTTTCCCAATCGTTTGAACTGGTTTCCCGAACTCAGAAAGTCTTTCTTGAGCCATAAGGGTAGTTTTGGAACTTATCGACAAAAGTTACTATTCATCAGAAAATGAGCTTTTGATTCTGATACCTTTTCCTACCCAAGTTACAGTCGAATCGATCCTTGAGTCGAGACGAGTCTTTTGAAATCATTCTTGGCTTGGAAATCCATTCCGGAACTTTGTTTTATTGAAAACGTTTTTGAAAACCCTAGTTTACTATTCCTTTTACGAACGGTTTTCATTCGGAAAATGTTTTCTCTTCGGATTTGCACTACTTGAGCTATTTCAAGATTTTTGAGATGTTTTACAACTCTTGATTCAAGTCCTAGCTTGAAATTTTGAAGCGTACGTTCGTACGTGAGAATTCACTATTCACTCTACGTTTTCAACTTTTTAACGGTAAAACGTTTTATAGTCGATTTTGGACTCAAAACGCTTCTCGATTTATTTCTTGAATTTTGGAAGCAATCCGGACTTGAAAATCATTTTAGAAAGTCGTTTTTCACTCATGTCGAGTTTCGAGCTCAAAACTTTTATTCACTAAAACTAATGTATCTTTCAAACGGTAAATCCGATTTCGATGAATGAATATGCGTTTCGAAGCTAATTTTCTTGCCATCGGAATGGTTATACTTCCAGCCACTTATACTCGAGCCTTGGGGGACGAAATTACAGAATTACCCCCAGCAGCCCCATTTTTACCTTCTTAATCCCTAAAGCTTCTAGAAGTTACAAGTGGATGAACTCTTGTTTTGCTCTCCTACCCTTAAGCCATCTCTAATTGCAAGGTGAGGGGCTTCTTCACACCTATAAATACCCCTCTCATGGCATTTGAATCCTTGCTCAAAGTCTTGTGTTAACAAGCACTCCTCTCTCCCTCCTTTCCCCTTTTGCCGTCGGCATCCCCTCCCCTTGTAGCTGGGTTAGTTTGTTTTGTTTATGTTATGTTAGTTTAGTTTATGTTTTTATGTTATGGTATGTTTATATTATGTTTAGGTTGGGTCTTAGGGTCTTCCCTAAGCCATATAGGATTTTATTTTATGCATTTATTATATAGTTTTCATGGTATGTTTGTGTAGATGTTTATATGTTTTAATTGTTTAGTATATGCTTGAATATGTTATGAATTGCTTTAGTATATGCTATGATCATGTGATATGATTGTTATATTATGAGAATTGATGCATGATTATGGAATTTAAATTATGTTCATGCATGTTAGCTAATGGAATAGTGATTTACAATTTATTATGTCACAACTTGTTACATGTTGGTATTGAATTAAATTGTTACATGTTACATGCCTAAAGGTTTATGATATATGATATGATATGATATGAGATGTGTTGTGACATGTTGTCACATTGTTATATGACTCTTGAATTATGAATTGAGCTTATGTTATGATATGGATTAATGGATTAGTGCCTTGATTATGTTATACACTTTAATAGTGTCACATGTTATAACCTAAGATAGAATAGTGTTTCATAACTTGATCTTATGCCTTAATTGGACCTCTTAACTATAGGTTATACCTTTAACCTAGATCACACTTGATTATATTAACATGAACTTGAAACTATAGGTTATAATCAAGATCATAATTTAATTAGGGTGTGTGTGTGTGTGCATGCCGTGTGTGTGTGTGTGTTCGTGCATGGTGTGTATGTGTACCGTGTGTGTGTGGGTGTGTGTGTAGTAAGGGTTTGACCCGACCCTTTGACCCGACATGTGAATAGTAACCTGTGAATAGTAATCGTGAATAGTAATCTGGAATAGTACTTTTGAATAGTGCTTTTGAATAGTAAAAATAAATTAAAACTTGTGCTTTCTTAATAGACATTTTCACCTAGGGTTTCCATATCCAGGGTCTAAAATGTGTTTTCAAAATGTGTTTTCTTTCGTGGACTTGTTTCTTAACCTAAGGTTTGCGATAGGATTCATAATTTGACTAAAGCTTACTCGGTTATAGTAAGATCATAGTCTCTCGTTAAGAGTAACTCACTTTGACGTATTCCTTTGTATGTTACCTTTCCTGAATACCTTAAATGGTATTACTCTCTTGTGTTACATGTTCTTTACATGTTCCTTGTTCATTTGTTTCTTGCATTTCATATGCATCTTGGTTAGTAGTGGGTCTTAATTCTTAAGCTCACTCAAGTACGCCACCTACAGGAGTTAAAGTTGAGCACTGGGATCCCCAGGGCACTGCATAATCTGTCTACCTACCTTTTTTTACTATTAGGTGAGGTGAAGTTATAAATGTTTTCCAACTGGAACCACGATTATACTATCGTATCATATGTTTAGAAATTCAAAGCTAAACATCGTTTTGAACTATCCCTTTTATCGGGACATTCTCTTGAAAGGATCATTCATACTTTAATAGTATACCTTGATCAACAACACATGTTTTCCAAAGTTCTGCATTCTTGTTCAAAGACAGTTACATGTTTTGCATATGTTTTCAAAGTACAATTTACAGATAGAATCACATGTTTTCAGATAGAATCATATGTTTTACAGATAGCATCATATGTTACAGTTACAGTTTCACATGTTTTAGTTAGCATACTGGAGTGATACTCTGGTCACTGCTAATCTTAAATGCAAGCATACAGTTTACAGTTTGGGCCCGGCGGTTATGTGTGGAGGTGATGCTCGGGAGGTGAGCGCCAACGACATCACCAATAGCGGCCGCCACACTTAGACAATTGACACCGACTTTTAACAGGAGGTTTGTTAAGTCAGGACAATCTGTCTGGGAACGGACAGCAAATTTGTTCCCATTACATGTTTACAGGTCGCCTAGGGCTAGCTACCCGAAGTGATAACCGGTGGAGGATGGTGCATGTTTGTATGTGTTGGTAAGAGTTGTTGTTGACCTTGGTCCAATAGTCTACTGTGTGCGGAGTTGTTGTTGATCTTGGTCCAATGCTCTACTTTATGTGGGGTTATTGTTGATCTTGGTCCGATACTCTATTATACGTAGAATTATTGGTGATCCTGGTCCGATGCTCAACCAAATCATGTTTTCTGGAGTAAGGATGGAGGAGCCTAGCTTGCGGGCAAAATTCTGTTTCATAAAGGATGGTTCATATCTGGAAAAGTTCACTTTACCCTTATCCCGTTTTATGAAAGAACTATGAACCATCAACAGCATTTGTGTGCGCGTGTGATAGCATTCATGAAAATGTTTTATAACGCGCATTCTTTACAGCATCACATTCAAAGAGTTTTATCAACCGAACTTGTTTCAAGTTTTTCTTTAAAGCATTGCATTTAACAGTTTCGAACTTTGCTTCAAGTTCTTTAATTCAGTACTTTCTTTAAAGTATTCCTCACTTAGTCCTTTTGACTAATACCTCTCCCGTTTTCTTGCCTCGTGGTTTCAGGTCTTGCAGCCGCAGTCTAGAGGTATCTTGAAGCTCTAGATTGTCATTTTTGTTTCAGTCAGGACTTAGTATTACTTCCTTTTGTGTCCTGCATATGTTTTATGGCTGCATCACTTTATACTTCTGTATATGTTTCTGAATACTTGAGTATCTTTGTTATACTCTTTCTGCTACTCTGTTACCGATACATTGAACTCTGCTATATCGGTACTTATATGTGAATCTGTTATATGTTCTGATATGCCGAGTCTCTCTTACACGATCAATATGTTCTTGCTTGTTACATGCCATCACGCACATGTTTTGAAAAGTTTTAAAATACTCTGATTTTCCGCTGCATAGCCACAGCGTTGTACATGTATAGTTCTGATAGACAGCCGTTCGCTGGAGTATTTCTTGAGTGATGGCTCACACCATTACTTGAGAGGTGCTTCAGTGCGGGGGTTGTGTGACACCCCGCTCGCTCGCACGTACAGGTACGCGTCACGTGTGAGTTTATTTCCCATAACTTAGTTGATTCCTTATTTAATTGATGACTTTATATGACGTATGTTCTCACATTTTATTTCTCATATTAACTACTTGAATTATTTGTTAATAATTTTTCCCCAATTGAGCTCCTAATGTGAATATATGCAATTTGTGAAATTTGCGATTTATAAATTAGAATCCCGAGTATGTCAACTTTGTGAACTATGTGAATTAGATGATTTTAGGACTTATTTGTATGTATTAACTTGCCTTGGACTCAATTGCACTTTATTTGAATTTTTGGGCCTTTTTGCAAATTGGCCACTCCTGAGTCCTAAATTCGTATCTTGAGCTAGGGAACTCGGATTTGAGTTCCGTCACCTCCATTGGACTCGAATCGATGATTTGGAGCCAATGGAATAAGCCTTGTATCTTTTTGATGCCGTTTCGACCCCCAACGATGTAGATTTCGGCTCTACGTACCTAATACGCACCTAAGATGCCACTTGAGAGCTAATAAACCTACCCCATGTACTAGCCTTGACTTATTACACCAAAAATCCATCTCTCTCCTCCCACTTTCAGCTGAAAATCGATCCAAGGAGAGAAGGAAGAAGAGAAGAGAAAGCTCCCTAGCCATTTCTCCATTTTTTGCCCTTAAGCTCAAGATTTTCATCCTTTCTTGCTCCAATCTTTTAAGGTAAGTTAGGATTCTTGATCTCCTTGTTCTTCTGATTATTTTTCACTCCTTAAATCATGCTTTCATGGTAGAGATTCATGAATATGCTAGGGTTAATGAATAGTTAGGTTTTGAAGATCTTTGAAGAACTTATGCATCTTTTGCCTTTCATGAGTGTGAAGACTTGTATGTTATTCTCTATGGCTCATTTCTTGCTAATATTTGATCCTATTTGATGGTAGTTGGTTATTTGATGATTTTCCATTAATGCTCTTTTGAGTTCTTGGGAGGAATTTGATGAAACTCATGCCTATTTTGCTCTCCTTAGTTTCCGGTTTGAAACTTGCATGTTTGGAGCTGATTTAGTATGTTTTTCTTGCATGTATTTGTTGTATATTTGCACCATTTCATGCCTTGATGTTGTTACTTTGGTTTCAGATGGGTTTTCATGGATTTTGGAAGCTTTTTCTCGTTTTTTTTAGCCTCTGACCCAAATCCACCGGGGTGGATTTCTGCTTTGAAAATAATCCACCGGGGTGGATTTGAGGCAGAGAGTCTGCCCTAAATCCATGGGGGTGGATTTTCCCTTTGAAAAAAATACACCGGGGTGGATTTAGGGCAGTGGCTCTTTTTTTTGCTCCGAACTTTGCTTTCTTGTTTTCTTCGCTTGTTTGCTTCTCTCCCACTCCTAATATGATCCCTAAGCTTTACTAACATGAATTATTATGTGTTAATTTGCTTGTTTTGGAATTTTGAATTTATTTGATATGATTTGAACGAGTTATGATTTAATATGTCTTAAGTGATAAGTGTAATTCTTTCTTGAATCGTTTGTCTCCCTTATGCATTTTAAACTCATGAACACTTATATTATGCTATAATATGACATATTATGAGTTTATTTCATATGGTATGAGTTTAATTCTTGAGTTCCTTATGTGATCTCTCGTTATTTGCTCCGATATGCCTAAGTATGAATCCATATGATATGCATTACATCCATTTGCATTCGTATGAGTCGCTGTGCATCGAAGTGGTTCATGATCGAGTCTAAGTCATGAGTTTATGTTTGTATGTCTCAGATTTGAGTTCGGGAGGTGTTGGTTCCGCCATTTAGCCTCTTCTTGGCCGTCAACGCTCATCCGTGAGCACTTTTGGTAAAAGGTGAGGCTTAGGTTTGTTTTCTTTTTAGTTAATACGACCTACAACCCTACGTGCTCATTTTCAAGCCCGCATGTGACTATACTATTGTATTTATATAATAGATACGTGTTTATAAGATACGTTTATGATCTTGTCATAAGATTAAATGTTTTGGACTATATGTATGAGCATATGTGAGCTTAAAATAATTTGCAACAAGGCTATGCTCCAAACCGTGTGTCTTCGTGCAAGCTTTGCTCTTCTTCAACTTGATATGTTTTCGGATGACATGGAGAGGTACGTTAAAAGCATAGGCCGAGTTGCACGGTAAGGTATGCTAAGGTATGTAAGTTTGTTACATTCTAATTATGTTAAGTTGCGAGTTTTGGTATGTTAAGTCTTGTTCAGATTTGCCGGGCCCAGGGAATTGTGGGTAAGGACGCCCGGGATGGCAGGGGCCGTCTGGTTAAGCCTGTGCACGATTCCCATTTGAAGTACACGCGCGACTCTTGGAGGTTGAGGAGGCGTTGTGCTTCAAGCACAATGTGGGTTAGCTACCCCTTGTGCATTGGTAAGAGTAGTGAGGGTTTGCTCCCCGAACTACATGTTGTTGGGGTTGGATTGATTTATGATTTGCGTGTTCTGTTTTAATACGTATATTAATAAGTTGGGGAGTTAGAGTAAGACCCGTACTCGCCGGGTATAAGAATTCGTTAGATATTTTGATTATGAAACGGGATAGGACCTTTCTTGTAAGCTATGTCCGATTATGATATGAATATATATAAGTTTGATTCGAAAATGGTGTTTGGTATGCAAAATCCTATCCCGGTTCATAGTCTTTTATTTAATACGTGCTTTACTCTATATGTATACGTGTGTGGGTGTGCGTTAGCCCCCTCATTCAGTCGGTGGACTGACCCTCTCCTTTCAATTTTTCAGTTTGCAGGTTGGTTCGTGCTAGGCGGAGTCGTGAGTCGGTCGGGTTCTAGTCTCCTAGTTCGAGTTGCATTTCATTAGCTTTCGGTCACATTTGTATATCTTTTAGATTTGTTAATCGAATTGTATATGCATCTCTGGGATTTGATTTATGTATGCTCTTTGAATTATATTTATATATTTTCGGGACAGGCTCCTAGGGCTAGATGAACCCGTTTTTGTGGATTTATCTTCTTGGATTTTGGTGTATGCTTTCGCTTTCTTAATATTATGCGCGCTCTGGTATCCACCTGGCTTAGCGAGTGTGTGTAGGTTCCCGTTCGCTTAGTCTTGGGCTCATGTATGGATTTCTATTTCATATGTGGGTTCGGGCCTAGGTGCGGGGGATGTGGTGGCTCGTCGCTCCGGGCGCTACATCTTAAAGTGGTATCAGAGCTCCGGGTTGCAAAACCGGAGTTCTAGTGTCGTGTTGCGTCGAGTCTAGGTCGTACGGCGTAGGAAAAACGTGCTAATGTGTGCATTGCATCGAAATATGTGAATTTTCTTGAATTATGTGTTTTAAAATTTCTACTTTCTTTTTATTAATTATAGTTGTTGCATATTTTACATGCGCTAGTTGTTCTATTTACGTGCCATAATCACTCACTAACCGCATGCATTATACCTTTGCCTCCCTTGTGTATTGTAGTTTATCATCTTATAACAAGCAACCACTAATCTCAACGATCATGGCCCCTAAGTTGGAATTGGGATCAAATAGAGATGAAGGCTCTTCAAGACCGAGACCGCCGAATCATCGCACCAATAATCAATCCACCAAGATGAAGGGTAAAATAGCTCGATTTATTGGAAATGATCTTATGTTCTTATCAAACACGTCGTTTCCCGAAGACCAGATTCCATGCAACCATTGTGGAGGACCCAACCATAGTTATAAGAGGTGTTGGGAAAGGTTGGGCAAGTGTACTAGATGTGGCTCCTCTGAACACAAGATTAACGTATGCCCTCGCATCTATTCAAGAAGACCGAACGAATCCGAAAGAGTGGCTCAATTTAAAGATGGAATTAGGGAAGACCTTCGGGAATTTAAAAAAATAATAATAATAAAAAATGGGATAGAGTCTAAAGCTTAGATTGTAAGTACCCGAGAAGCTTTTCGAGTTGAATCCAAGAAACTAAAAGAAAAGAGCCGAGTAGGAAGGATGTGATTGGGAAGTAGCTCGGGATCGGGATTAAAAAGGGACCGAGAGGACTCTCAAGTGGGATCGAAAGGAAAGAAGAAAGCGAAGGAATCCTCAACCGTGGAGCAACCGTCGCGTGTTCATTATAGAAGAAATTCTCATACTTATGAGAATTGTTGGAAGAGGTTGGGCCAATGCTATAGATGTGGATCGCTGAAACACAAGTTGGAAGAATATGAATGACAAAGACCAAAGAGACTCCCGGGAGGTAATTGCATCCATTGCACGAGCATCCATCCCACATTGTATTTTACACTTACTTGGAATGTGTGTTACATATTGCTATTTCTTGTTGTTTTCTTGCCTGAGTTGGTGATAACGTGATGCATAGCATATGCAAATCTAACCCGACATGCATGAGTTTAATGTTTTCATGATAGCTTATAATTGAGAGAAGTCTCCCTTTGTGAGGGTGAAAACCGGGGTAAGAAGAAAGTGGTGATTTTAAATATCCGGTTGAAGTTATATCAAGAAGTTGAGGGCTTAATCAAAGGGAGAAATCGGTACACATGAACCTCCTCCTTATCTACTTGATGTAGCAGTTTGGATTTAGAGAGGGAAGGCCTTTTCCAACGATGAATAATCAAGAAAGTGTCGAAATAAGAAGTGGAACCGGGGATAAGTATTTAAACCCAATTCCTAGGAGGGAAACGAATAACTCTCGATTCTAGAGAAACTTTAATCCGATTCCACAAGATTGTCTAAACCAAGAAAAGAGCAAGGGAAAGAATTGAAACACCTTGGATTTTGGGTAAGGAAGAAGTAGTATTGGGAGAATATAAAAAGAATCGATCATTACAGTGATTCCAAGTCTATAGAAAAACCAAGATGCGAGAAGTTCTATCTTCAGGATGGATTGGAGTTTACTTTCCAGATCCAAGTGGATTTGGCCGTGTTGTGAAGTTGAATTGGGAGATATAAAGCAACAAATGAAAACGATAAAGAAAGGCCGACAAAGAGTTTTGGAAGGCAATTGTCTACCCAAGTGCAAGTCAATAGAGGACAAGTCATGCAACCAATTCGAATTCGTACAGAGTAAAATCAAGGGACTTCCATCGAGGTGATAACTAAGTAAAGATTCGAAACAATAGTTGGAGGTCGATTAGTAGGAAGAAGTCAGGATACTAATTCTATGGAAATAGAAGAATTAGATTCAAGAAATCATAATCTCAGACCGTGCAGATATACTAGTAGATGTAAGAAGATTTACAAAGATTTTGAAGACCGTGGGGTTTTAAAGGAATTCGAAAATTATCTGGCCATGGTCCAAAGTCACCTAGGACGTGCTCTTACACCTTTTGGCCCAGCATGGGAAGGGTTAATTCAAAGAGGAGTAGAGAGAAACTTTCAAAACGGCTCGACCAGAGCAACTCCACACCACTACAAGGGGATTGTTAGGTGGGACAATGAGAGTCCACCGAGTGGATACGGTGATTAGAACATACGGAGTTGGAGAAAGAAATCGATTATCAAGTTAGGATTCTTCCAAGAAACTTGAGATCGAGATTGTCGAGTTGTAAGCCTTACAACACCAACTTTGGCTACTCACCTAATCATCCAGATGTCAAGAAATTCCAAACAACGATGAACGGTACACAAATCATTCATGGCACGCACATCATGCATTCTTGTTTTGCTATTTAGATTATTGTCATTTGTTCTTGTGTGTATTTGTTACCTGTTAAGTGCTTACTTGTCCTGAGAGTACGAGAGGGTGGTAAGTCGAGGGTCGAGGTTGCAATGAACTTTCGAGGCAATAACGAATAGAAGGATGGCCATCTTGGAGGAACTTCCCGAGTTAGAAGGTGCGAGTGGTGAAAGTCCAGTAACTACGCTACTCGTGTAATGCCGAACTCTTGAGTTAGTTTGGAACAAATCAAACGGTGGGTGATGAATCAAATTTGGACCCTCCTACCGTGCGAGATGTTTGACTTGCTCCTAGCCCGGATCAAGCGGTGAGGAATTACTCCATCAAGACTTCAAGAGTTGATCAAACCCCCTTCGTGTTGGAAGACCTTACCGAGCTAACCCTTGTCGGGACGTCATGAACCTCGAACTTGGGTGAATACGGAAGTTGTTCGAGCTTAAAACTCGAGCAGTAGAACCTGGGGACCAGGTTCTCTTAAGGGGGGAAGATTGTGACACCCCGCTCGCTCGAACGTACAGGTACGCGTCACGTGTGAGTTTATTTCCCATAACTTAGTTGATTCCTTATTTAATTGATGACTTTATATGACGTATGTTCTCACATTTTATTTCTCATATTAACTACTTGAATTATTTGTTAATAATTTTTCCCCAATTGAGCTCCTAATGTGAATATATGCAATTTGTGAAATTTGTGATTTATAAATTAGAATCCCGAGTATGTCAACTTTGTGAACTATGTGAATTAGATGATTTTAGGACTTATTTGTATGTATTAACTTGCCTTGGACTCAATTGCACTTTATTTGAATTTTTGGGCCTTTTTGCAAATTGGCCACTCCTGAGTCCTTAATTCGTATCTTGAGCTAGGGAACTCGGATTCGAGTTCCGTCAGCTCCATTGGACTCGAATCGACGATTTGGAGCCAATGGAATAAGCCTTGTATCTTTTTGATGCCGTTTCGACCCCAAACAATGCAGATTTCGGCTCTACGTACCTAAAACGCACCTAAGATGCCACTTGAGAGCTAATAAACCTACCCCATGTACTAGCCTTGACTTATTACACCAAAAAGCCATCTCTCTCCTCCCACTTTCAGCTGAAAATCGATCCAAGGAGAGAAGGAAGAAGAGAAGAGAAAGCTCCCTAGCCATTTCTCCATTTTTGGCCATTAAGCTCAAGATTTTCATCCTTTCTTGCTCCAATCTTTTAAGGTAAGTTAGGATTCTTGATCTCCTTGTTCTTCTGATTATTTTTCACTCCTTAAATCATGCTTTCATGGTAGAGATTCATGAATATGCTAGGGTTAATGAATAGTTAGGTTTTGAAGATCTTTGAAGAACTTATGCATCTTTTGCCTTTCATGAGTGTGAAGACTTGTATGTTATTCTCTATGGCTCATTTCTTGCTAATATTTGATCCTATTTGATGGTAGTTGGTTATTTGATGATTTTCCATTAATGCTCTTTTGAGTTCTTGGGAGGAATTTGATGAAACTCATGCCTATTTTGCTCTCCTTAGTTTCCGGTTTGAAACTTGCATGTTTGGAGCTGATTTAGTATGTTTTTCTTGCATGTATTTGTTGTATATTTACACCATTTCATGCCTTGATGTTGTTACTTTGGTTTAAGATGGGTTTTCATGGATTTTGGAAGCTTTTTCTCGTTTTTTTTAGCCTCTGACCCAAACCCACCGGGGTGGATTTCTGCTTTGAAAATAATCCACCGGGGTGGATTTGAGGCAGAGAGTCTGCCCTAAATCCATGGGGGTGGATTTTCCCTTTGAAAAAAATCCACCGGGGTGGATTTAGGGCAGTGGCTCTTTTTTTTGCTCCGAACTTTGCTTTCTTGTTTTCTTCGCTTGTTTGCTTCTCTCCCACCCCTAATATGATCCCTAAGCTTTACTAACATGAATTATTATGTGTTAATTTGCTTGTTTTGGAATTTTGAATTTATTTGATATGATTTGAACGAGTTATGATTTAATATGTCTTAAGTGATAAGTGTAATTCTTTCTTGAATCGTTTGTCTCCCTTATGCATTTTAAACTCATGAACACTTATATTATGCTATAATATGACACATTATGAGTTTATTTCATATGGTATGAGTTTAATTCTTGAATTTCTTATGTGATCTCTCGTTATTTGCTCCTATATGCCTAAGTATGAATCCATATGATATGCATTACATCCATTTGCATTCGTATGAGTCGCCGTGCGTCTAAGTGGTTCATGATCGAGTCTAAGTCATGAGTTTATGTTTGTATGTCTCAGATTTGAGTTCGGGAGGT
Source organism: Lantana camara (assembly GCA_037501455.1). Taxonomy (NCBI): domain Eukaryota; kingdom Viridiplantae; phylum Streptophyta; class Magnoliopsida; order Lamiales; family Verbenaceae; genus Lantana; species Lantana camara. Next base: position 49,574,097 of record CM074860.1, on the reverse strand, counting down.
GTTGGTTCCGCCATTTAGCCTCTTCTTGGCCGTCAACGCTCATTCGTGAGCACTTTTGGTAAAAGGCGAGGCTTAGGTTTGTTTTCTTTTTAGTTAATACGACCTACAACCCTACGTGCTCATTTTCAAGCCCGCATGTGACTATACTATTATATTTATATAATAGATACGTGTTTATAAGATACGTTTATGATCTTGTCATAAGATTAAATGTTTTGGACTATATGTATGAGCATATGTGAGCTTAAAATAATTTGCAACAAGGCTATGCTCCAAACCGTGTGTCTTCGTGCAAGCTTTGCTCTTCTTCAACTTGATATGTTTTCGGATGACATGGAAAGGTACGTTAAAAGCATAGGCCGAGTTGCACGGTAAGGTATGCTAAGGTATGTAAGTTTGTTACATTCTAATTATGTTAAGTTGCGAGTTTTGGTATGTTAAGTCGTGTTCAGATTTGCCGGGCCCAGGGAATTGTGGGTAAGGACGCCCGGGACGGCAGGGGCCGTCGGGTTAAGCCTATGCACGATTCCCATTTGAAGTACACGCGCGACTCTTGGAGGTTGAGGAGGCGTTGTGCTTCAAGCACAATGTGGGTTAGCTACCCCTTGTGCATTGGTAAGAGTAGTGAGGGTTTGCTTCCCAAACTACATGTTGTTGGGGTTGGATTGATTTATGATTTGTGTTTTCTGTTTTAATACGTATATTAATAATTTGGGGAGTTAGAGTAAGACCCGTACTCGCCGGGTATAAGAATTCGTTAGATATGTTGATTATGAAACGGGATAGGACCTTTCTTGTAAGCTATGTCCGATTATGATATGAATATATATAAGTTTGATTCGAAAATGGTGTTTGGTATGCAAAATCCTATCCCGGTTCATAGTCTTTTATTTAATACGTGCTTTGCTCTATATGTATACGTGTGTGGGTGTGCGTTAGCCCCCTCATTCAGTCGGTGGACTGACCCTCTCCTTTCAATTTTTCAGTTTGCAGGTTGGTTCGTGCTAGGCGGAGTCGTGAGTCGGTCGGGTTCTAGTCTCCTAGTTCGAGTTGCATTTCATTAGCTTTCGGTCACATTTGTATATCTTTTAGATTTGTTAATCGAATTGTATATGCATCTCTGGGATTTGATTTATGTATGCTCTTTGAATTATATTTATATATTTTCGGGACAGGCTCCTAGGGCTAGATGAACCCATTTTTGTGGATTTATATTCTTGGATTTTGGTGTATGCTTTCGCTTTCTTAATATTATGCGCGCTCTGGTATTGTCTTAGCTCCGCCTGGCTTAGCGAGTGTGTGTAGGTTCCCGTTCGCTTAGTCTTGGGCTCATGTATGGATTTCTATTTCATATGTGGGTTCGGGGCTAGGTGCGGGGGATGTGGTGGCTCGTCGCTCCGGGCGCTACAGGTTGAGACGCCGCTCTCCTCTTGTTCTGGTACGGGTGGGGGCGTTACAGCCTGAGGTGGTATCAGAGCATCGGGTTAAGTAAGAAGAGACTTAACCTAGATTGCTCTCATGTTGCATCATGGATTGTTCACGCATTGGCATCCAGGATCATTCTCATATTGCATCGGGACAGGATATTTGGGGATTGCATGGTTCTGTTATCTGGATTTCATATCTGTGGTATCTTCTGTATAGCTATGGCAGTTCAGCCACACCAGGATCCTAATCAGCAGATGGATGAGGCTTTCTTTGAGCAGTTTGAGGCCCCGCGTACTGTGGCAGTTTCTCGCCGTGGAGGCACTCGTCTCTACACCTGGCGCAGGTCTAGGAACAGTGGCAGGCCTGGGTATTCCTATCCTAATAGAGTTGTGCACTATCTCGAGTCTGAGAGAGATGGTTACTTTCAGGAGTATCAGAGGACCCGTGAGGTCAGGTTGGAGTCTCTGCGCTATCAGGATCAGTCACTGCAGTACCAGATTGACAGGGACATCGCTCGTGAGCATGCTGCAGAGATGACTCATATTGCTGATCAGAGAGCTGCTCGTATTGCTGAGCTGGAGGCAGATCTTATGCAGATGACTATCGATCGCGACACCTCTATGGAGCGTCACCAGCACTACCGTGCCCGCGTGAGAGCTCGCCTGTATGATACCTATCACTTATCTGATGAGCAGGCAGTTGAGGAGGTCGAGGGTCAGGATGTCAGTCAGGCTTCTCAGGAGCCCGAGCCTATGCAGGATCAGTCTGATGGAGGCGATGGAGGGTCTGATGATGATGATGATGGCGGAGATGATCCAGCAGGACACGGACAGGGTGAGGTCGTTGCCGTTTCTGATGACACCACCAGGGGTTCTTTGGACCACAGTTATCAGGGTTGATTGCTGATGAGAGATTTCTGTATATAGTACTGATGCATATATATATCTATCTATGGATGGCGGACGTATAGCCGGGACAGTTCAGGACTGACTTTTGGATGAGGGGATGTATAGCTCTGGTAGATGATCCCCGACTTTTGGCACCACGGATGACGCTTCAGATGACTTGGTACCTACTAGGTTATTTTTAGCAGGGTTGGACGGATTGGTAAGGCCTGTAAGGGAGTCAACTCGATGGTATCGGGTCCTCCCCATTTTTGAATTAATACTTTTAACATGTGGCCTGTAGTAAATTTTACCAAACCTTGCACAGTTATAACACTTTCGGCTTTATGTTGAATATCTGTTTACTGCTTTCCATAACTGTCATTGCATGAGTCTTAGAGTTGCTTCAAGATACCATTAGGACCGTTGATAGGATCATGCCATTTCATTTATTGTTAGCATGCTATTGTTCTTGATATGTTGAATACGCTTCTGGATATGTTGATCATGTTACAGTTCTTGTTGTTATGACAGTACATGTTCTGTTCCCGTTTACATGTTAATCATGTTTTGGGATATGTTATACATGTTTCTGATATGTTGATATGTTACCCGAGCTTCTGTTCCCGTTTACATGTTATCTGACAATTGTTTCTGATTATATGATATGTTTGGAGATCTTGAATCTTTGCTGACATGTTGTTATGGGAATGTGTTGTTCTCATACTTATATGTGACTACGTGAGAATGTGAATACGTGGTTACGGATTCTGTGAATCATTATATGTCATGCACCGAATATATGTATCTGAATGCTTGTGAATTCAGTAACAACATGCCACCGAGAAGAGCACCCCGGAATCGTGTACCACCACTGCCACCCCAAAGAGATGTCACGCCACCCCCTGAAAGAGAAAGAACTCCGGAATTAAGGGATGTGCTACGACAATTTATGAGGGCTTGTGCACCGAGAGATAATCCTCCTAATGAAAGGTCATTGGAGAAGTTTCTGAGGATGAATCCACCTAAGTTCTATGGAGAACCGAACGACATAAAGGCTGAGAATTGGATTACCAGTCTTGAGAAGATTTTCGAGGCTATGGAGATCTACCCAGAGGATCGTGAACGAGTTCGGTATGCTACTTTTCTTATGGAAGGAGCTGCATACAATTGGTGGAAGCACGTTCAGCATATGTGGATTGAGAATAACGTTGAGGGAAGTTGGGATGAGTTTACCAGAGAGTTTCAGCAGAAGTATACGCCTCAAGTGACTCGTGATGCACGAGAGGCTGAGTTTATGAGTCTGGTTCAGGGAACTATGAATGTGATGGAGTATGAGGCTAGGTTTGTGAGGCTGATCAAGTATGCGCCTCATATTCTGACTGATGAGCGTCGCAAGACGAAGAGGTTTATCGATGGACTGAAGCCCGAACTTCGGTTGGCACTTGCTTCTTTGGTTATTGAGACCTACAACCAGGCTGTTGATAGAGCGCTAAGGGTTGAAGCTGCACACAAGGAGATCAAGATAACTACTGCACGTCAAGGACCTTCTAACCCTAAGCCTTATCAAGGGAATAAGCGACCTTCCGGATCTTTTCCCCAAGGAACGGGAAAGAGGCCAATGGTAACACCACAGCGTCAGCAGCAGAACGCTCCACCGAAACAGCAAGCACAGAAGTAGAAAGCGCCACAACAGTATCAGAAGGCGCCACAACAGCAGAGAGCACCTCAGCCAAGTCCAGAGGAAATTGTTTGCCGATATTGTCGCCGAACGGGACACACTGAGGAGAACTGTCGCAAGAAAGCTAGACAGTGTTTCGCGTGTGGTTCCCCTGAGCACCAGATGGATAGTTGCCCGCACAAGATCAGGAGATTTGGGGTCCAGGATAAAGGAAAAGGAGTGGTGGGTACGACGAACAAACCGGTGGTCAAAGGCAGAGCTTATGCTTTGGATGGTAAGGAGGAGGTTGATCCTTCATCTGTTGTGGAAGGTATTGTGCACATTCTTAACACGCCAGTTAAGGTCTTGTATGACCCTGGTGCCACGCATTCATTTGTTGCTTCTAAATTATGTGCGCATTTACAGTTTCCGCTTGAATACTTGCCATATAAATTTGAAGTGAGTTCTCTTTTGGGAACTTGCCTTGTTACGGATCAAGTATATAAATGCTGCCCTATATGTATTGGTACCCGTTGTTACCCGACGGATCTGATTGAGTTACCGATGACAAGATACGATGTTATACTTGGTATGGATTGGTTGTCTAAGTACCGAGCTAAGTTGGATTGTTAAAAGAAAGAGATCATCTTGGAAGAAGATGAAAGTGGGACATCAGAAGGGAAAGTTGAGAAGTTATCAGTGATTTCTTCGATGGAAGCTAAGAAGTTGATTCAGAAAGGAGCTAGTGGATTTGTGGTTTATCTTTTGAATAGACCGAAAGATCAACTTAAGATTGAAGAAGTGGAAGTGGTGAACGAATTCCTAGATGTGTTTCCTGAGCATTTAGATTCGTTACCCCCTGACCGAGAGTTGGAGTTTACGATCGAGACGATATCAGGAGCTGAGCCGTACTCGAAGACACCTTATAGAATGGCACCAGCTGAATTAGATGAACTGAGAAAGCAATTGGACGAGTTGATTGAGTCAGGATATGTTCGACCGAGCACGTCGCTGTGGGGAGCGCCTGTGCTTTTCGTTAAGAAGAAGGATGGATCATTGCGTTTATGCATTGACTATCGGGAGCTGAACAGGATGACAATCAAGAATAAATATCCTCTCCCTCATATCGAACAGCTGTTCGACATACTATAAGGATCAAAGGTCTACTCCAAGTTAGATCTTAGACAAGGGTATTATCAGTTGAAGATCAGGGAAGCAGATATTCCGAAGACTGCTTTCAACAGCCGATACGGACATTATGAGTTTGTGGTAATGCCGTTTGGTTTGACGAACGCACCAGCTACATTCATGGATATGATGCACCGTATATTCAAGCCGTTTCTCGACAAGTTTGTAGTGATCTTCATCGACGATATTTTGGTATTTTCAAAGACACCAGAGGAACATGCTGAACATCTTCGAATCGTGTTACGCACTTTGCTGGATCACAAGCTATATGCAAAGTTCAGTAAATGTGAGTTCTGGCATGAGAGAGTTACATTTCTCGGACATATCATATCAGGATCTGGAATCGAAGTAGATCCCTCGAAGATCGAGACGATTATGGATTGGAAGTCACCAAAGAATCCTTCAGAAGTGAGGAGTTTTCTGGGATTAGCTGGTTACTACCGGAGGTTTGTCCAAGATTTCTCGAAGATAGCTACACCTCTCACTAAGTTGACAAAGAAAGAAGGGAAGTTTGAATGGACGGAGAAGTGTGAGCAGAGTTTTCAAAGATTGAAGGAGATGCTAACAACTGCACCCGTGTTAGCATTACCAGAAGGAAAAGAAGGATATACTGTTTACACTGATGCTTCGAAAGAAGGACTAGGAGGAGTTTTGATGCAGAATGGAAAGGTGATTGCGTATGCATCAAGGAAACTCAAAACGCATGAAGTTAACTACCCGACACATGATTTGGAGACATTACCTGTATGGAGTTACGTTTGAGATCTTTACTGATCATAAGAGCCTGCGATATCTATTCACTCAGAAGGAGTTGAATATGCGACAAAGGAGATGGATGGAATTTCTGGAGGACTACGATTGCATTATTCAGTACCATCCAGGAAAGGCGAATGTTGTAGCAGATGCACTAAGCAGGAAAGTTCGTTTGGCACAGATTTCTGCCAACCCCGAGACTGATAAAAGAGAAAGAATCGAGGTGATAACTAAAGCTCGAATCGTGAACGTTGTGATGATATCACCCTTGAAAGAACAAGTGCTGGAAGCACAGAAGAACGACGAGTGGATCAAGAAATGTCTCGAATCTAAGGAGAAAGATGATGAGACTAAGTTCAGGGTTGATGAACATGGAATATTGAGGTACAAAGGTCGAGTATGCGTACCAACTGTTTTGAGGAAAGAGATTCTCGACGAAGCGCATAAGACTAAGTACAGGATACATCCCGGAGGTACTAAGATGTATCAAGATGTTAAGACGCATTTCTGGTGGAACGGAATGAAGAGAGACATAGCCAACTATGTTAAGAAGTGCTTAACTTGTCAGAAAGTTAACGCTGAGCACCAGAAACCGAGTGGGAAGTTGCAACCATTACCGATTCCGACTTGGAAGTGGGAGCAAATCACGATGGATTTTGTCACTGGATTACCCAAAGTCAGAGGAGGACAAGATAGTATCTGGGTGATCATTGATCGTTTGACAAAGTCAGCGCACTTTTTGCCAGTAAAGACGACGGATAAGGTCAGCACGTTGGCAAAGCTGTATCAACAAGAGATCGTCGGATTACATGGAGTCCCGAACAGTATAGTCTCGGATAGAGATCCGAAATTCACGTCGCAATTGTGGAAAGAAATTCAGACTTTGATGGGAACAAAGTTGAACTTCAGTACTGTAGCGCATCCTCAGACGGATGGACAATCAGAAAGGATGATTAAGTACTTGGAAGATATGCTAAGAGCTTGTGCTTTGGACTTCCAGGAAATTTGGAAAGAGTGTTTACCTCTTGTGGAGTTTGCATACAACAATAGTTATCAAGCTTCTATTAAAGCTGCTCCATATGAAGCCTTGTATGGAAGGAAATGTAGATCCCCGTTATACTGGGATATGGATGAAGCAAGATGTACTGAGGAAGGACCGATCAGAGTGCATTAAGCTAAATGGATAAGAGAAGCGACAGAAAAGATTCAGATCATTCGCCAGAGAATGAAAGCTGCCCAGGACAGGCAGAAGAGTTATGCTGATCGACGAAGAAGGGATTTGGAATTCGCAGTGGGCGAAAAGGTATTTCTGAAGGCATTGCCAAGAAAAGGGTTTTCCCGAATTGGGAAAGGTGGAAAGTTAAACCCGAGATATGTTGGACCATATGAGATACTAGAGAGAGTCGGACCGACTGCTTATAGATTGGGTTTGCCTGTAGGTCTAACAGGAATCCACAACGTATTTCATGCATCTCAGCTTCGCAAGTGTTTCTCGGATGAGACAGAGGTTGTGCAGGTAGAGGAGATACCTTTGGAACCGGATCTGACTTATGTTTTGAAGCCCGCTAAGATTCTAGATAGGAAGTTTCAAGAGCTGAGGAATAGGAAGATTCCTTTGGTTAAAGTCCTTTGGAAGGGACATGAGACAGAAGAGGCAACCTGGGAGACAGAAGAGAAAATGCAGAAACATCACCCTGAGTTGTTTGCAGTTACAGCGGAAGAATTTGAGGACAGATTCTCTTTAAGGAGGGGTGATTGTAACAGCCCAAAACAGGGCCTGGATGAAAACAGTAAGTTAAGGCAGTGGTAAAGCGTTTATAGACCGTGATCCAACTTTTTGAATCATCATGCATTGCATTCTTACATGAACTTTGTGCTCGTATATGTTCTGACATGCTTTAAGGGGGAATTCTTGACCTTTGCTACATTTTACTATTCATAACCCGAGCCTACCTTGTTCATATTGCTACTCGAACCCTAGAGGTTCATCACACATGTTTCCCAATCGTTTGAACTGGTTTCCCGAACTCAGAAAGTCTTTCTTAAGCCATATGGGTATTTTTGGAACTTACCGATAAAAGTTACTATTCATCAGAAAATGAGCTTTTGATTCTGATACCTTTTCCTACCCAAGTTACATTCGAATCGATCCTTGAGTCAAGACGAGTCTTTTGGAATCATTCTTGGCTTGGGAATCCATTCCGGAACTTTGTTTTATTGAAAACGTTTTTGAAAACCCTAGTTTACTATTCCTTTTACGAACGGTTTTCATTCGGAAAATGTTTTCTCTTCGGATTTGCACTACTTGAGCTATTTCAAGATTTTTGAGATGTTTTACAACTCTTGATTCAAGTCCTAGCTTGAAATTTTGAAGCGTACGTTCGTACGTGAGAATTCACTATTCACTCTACGTTTTCAACTTTTTAACGGTAAAACGTTTTATAGTCGATTTTGGACTCAAAACGCTTCTCGATTTATTTCTTGAATTTTGGAAGCAATCCGGACTTGAAAATCATTTTAGAAAGTCGTTTTTCACTCATGTCGAGTTTCGAGCTCAAAACTTTTATTCACTAAAACTAATGTATCTTTCAAACGGTAAATCCGATTTCAATGAATGAATATGCGTTTCGAAGCTAATTTTCTTGCCGTCGGAATGGTTATACTTCCAGCCACTTATCCTCAAGCCTTGGGGGACGAAATTACAGAATTACCCCCAGCAGCCCCATTTTTACCTTCTTAATCCCTAAAGCTTCTAGAAGATACAAGTGGATGAACTCTTGTTTTGCTCTCCTACCCTTAAGCCATCTCTAATTGCAAGGTGAGGGACTTCTTCACACCTATAAATACCCCTCTCATGGCATTTGAATCCTTGCTCAAAGTCTTGTGTTAACAAGCACTCCTCTCTCCCTCCTTTCCCCTCTTGCCGTCGGCATCCCCTCCCCTTGTAGCTAGGTTAGTTTGTTTTGTTTATGTTATGTTAGTTTAGTTTATGTTTTTATGTTATGTATTTTTATATTATGTTTAGGTTGGGTCTTAGGGTCTTCCCTAAGCCATATAGGATTTTATTTTATGCATTTATTATATAGTTTTCATGATATGTTTGTGTAGATGTTTATATGTTTTAATTGTTTAGTATATGCTTGAATATGTTATGAATTGCTCTAGTATATGCTATGATCATGTGATATGATTGTTATATTATGAGAATTGATGCATGATTATGGAATTTAAATTATGTTCATGCATGTTAGCTAATGGAATAGTGATTTACAATTTATTATGTCACAACTTGTTACATGTTGGTATTGAATTAAATTGTTACATGTTACATGCCTAAAGGTTTATGATATATGATATGATATGATATGAGATATGTTGTGACATGTTGTCACATTGTTATATGACTCTTGAATTATGAATTGAGCTTATGTTATGATATGGATTAATGGATTAGTGCCTTGATTATGTTATACACTTTAATAGTGTCACATGTTATAACCTAAGATAGAATAGTGTTTCATAACTTGATCTTATGCCTTAATTGGACCTCTTAACTATAGGTTATACCTTTCACCTAGATCACACTTGATTATATTAACATGAACTTGAAACTATAGGTTATAATCAAGATCATAATTTAATTAGGGTGTGTGTGTGTGTGCATGCAGTGTGTGTGTGTGTGTTCGTGCATGGTGTGTGTCTGTACCGTGTGTGTGTGGGTGTGTGTGTAGTAAGGGTTTGACCCGACCCTTTGACCCGACATGTGAATAGTAACCTGTGAATAGTAATCGTGAATAGTAATCTGGAATAGTACTTTTGAATAGTGCTTTTGAATAGTAAAAATGAATTAAAACTTGTGCTTTCTTAATAGACATTTGCACCTAGGGTTTCCATATCCAGGGTCTAAAATGTGTTTTCAAAATGTGTTTTCTTTCGTGGACTTGTTTCTTAACCTAAGGTTTGCGATAGGATTCATAATTTGACTAAAGCTTACTCGGTTATAGTAAGATCATAGTCTCTCGTTAAGAGTAACTCACTTTGACGTATTCCTTTGTGTGTTACCTTTCTTGAATACCTTAAATGGTATTACTCTCTTGTGTTACATGTTCTTTACATGTTCCTTGTTCATTTGTTTCTTGCATTTCATATGCATCTTGGTTAGTAGTGGGTCTTAGTTGTTAAGCTCACTCTAGTACGCCACCTACAGGAGTTAAAGTTGAGCACTGGGATCCCCAGGGCACTGCATAATCTGTCTACCTACCTTTTGTTACTATTAGGTGAGGTGAAGTTATAAATGTTTTCCAACTGGAACCACGATTATACTATCGTATCATATGTTTTGAAATTCAAAGCTAAACATCGTTTTGAACTATCCCTTTTATCGGGACATTCTCTTGAAAGGATAATTCATACTTTAATAGTATACCTTGATCAACAGTACATGTTATCCAAAGTTCTGCATTCTTGTTCAAAGACAGTTACATGTTTTGCATATGTTTTCAAAGTACAGTTTACAGACAGAATCACATGTTTTCAGATAGAATCATATGTTTTACAGATAGCATCATATGTTACAGTTACAGTTTCACATGTTTTAGTTAGCATACTGGAGTGATACTCTGGTCACTGCTAATCTTAAATGCAAGCATACAGTTTACAGTTTGGGCCCGGCGGTTATGTGTGGAGGTGATGCTCGGGAGGTGAGCGCCAACGACATCACCAATACCGGCCGCCACACTTAGACAATTGACACCGACTTTTAACAGGAGGTTTGTTAAGTCAGGACAATCTGTCTGGGAACGGACAGCAAATCTGTTCCCATTACATGTTTACAGGTCGCCTAGGGCTAGCTACCCGAAGTGACAACCGGTGGAGGATGGTGCATGTTTGTATGTGTTGGTAAGAGTTGTTGTTGACCTTGGTCCAATAGTCTACTGTGTGCGGAGTTGTTGTTGATCTTGGTCCAATGCTCTACTTTATGTGGGGTTATTGTTGATCTTGGTCCGATACTCTACTATACGTGGAATTATTGTTGATCCTGGTTCGATGCTCAACCAAATCATGTTTTCTGGAGTAAGGATGGAGGAGCCTAGCTTGCGGGTAAAATTCTGTTTCATAAAGGATGGTTCATATCTGGAAAAGTTCACTTTACCCTTATCCCGTTTTATGAAAGAACTATGAACCATCAACAGCATTTGTGTGCGCGTGTGATAGCATTCATGAAAATGTTTTATAACGTGCATTCTTTACAGCATCACATTCAAAGAGTTTTATCAACCGAACTTGTTTCAAGTTTTTCTTTAAAGCATTGCATTTAACAGTTTCGAACTTTGCTTCAAGTTCTTTAATTCAGTACTTTCTTTAAAGTATTCCCTCACTTAGTCCTTTTGACTAATACCTCTCCCGTTTTCTTGCCTCGTGGTTTCAGTTCTTGCAGCCGCAGTCTAGAGGTATCTTGAAGCTCTAGATTGTCATTTTTGTTTCAGTCAGGACTTAGTATTACTTCCTTTTGTGTCCTGCATATGTTTTATGGCTGCATCACTTTATACTTCTGTATATGTTTCTGAATACTTGAGTATCTTTGTTATACTCTTTCTGCTACTCTGTTACCGATACATTGAACTCTGCTATATCGGTACTTATATGTGAATCTGTTATATGTTCTGATATGCCGAGTCTCTCTTACACGATCAATATGTTCTTGCTTGTTACATGCCATCACGCACATGTTTTGAAAAGTTTTAAAATACTCTGATTTTCCGCTGCATAGCCACATCGTTGTACATGTATAGTTCTGATAGACAGCCGTTCGCTGGAGTATTTCTTGAGTGATGGCTCACACCATTACTTGAGAGGTGCTTCAGTGCGGGGGTTGAGACGCCACTCTCCTCTTGTTCTGGTACGGGTGGGGGCGTTACAATATGGGTAAAGATAGTAGTTATGGACCTAACTTCGGGATAGATGGTCTAAGGGTATACGGGGAGGTCAACGCTTGGTTATTTAAAAGAGTTGGTCTGGCTAAATGAAGATTATGGGAAATGATGATAGATCGAGGAGGAGTAGAGCAGTAAAAGTCAGAAGGGAATCAAGAATAATATTCGAAGAGGACCTATCATGGTTTCACCGGGGCATTGAATAAATTAAAGACAAGTCAAATTCTGCACTCAATTTTCAGGGCAAATCATGCATTGTACAACAAAACACCCAACTCCAAATTTCTTTATCTCAGTGAACGGTACATGAAGCATCCATGATACATGCATCCATGAAAATTTAATTTAAATAATTTTTATGTTATGTGCTTTGAATCCTTGTCATGTCAAATTACTTGGAGTAAGTGATAGTCAACGTGGATGATAGCTATTTCCTGCTTTGTGTGTCTTACATGATTTTAATTACGATGTTGCGTTGTGTCGCTCGGGAGTATTAGAGACTTCCTTGCTTTATTTTTGGTTGAGAGACGGGGTGCTCTTGTTGTTCTTAAGAGACGGGGATTCTCTTATTTTTGTTTGAGAGACGGGGTGCTCTCTTTGCTTGCGAGAGACGGGGTTCTCTCATTGTTGCTCGAGAGACGGGGCTCTCTCATTGTTGTTTGTGAGAGACGGGGAATCTCTCATTGTTTGTTCGGGCTAGTAGTGAATCCGAGGACGGATTCATTTAAGGGGGAGAGGTTGTAACACCCCAGTTTTTCAGTCGTATAGCATGACGTATGTGTTTAATAAATTGCGCGAATTAATTGTTTATACGTGTTTTATATATTTAATTTTATATATATAATGTTATTAATGCTAAATGTATATAATTAGTTGTGAAATTAATATTAAATATATGTATGCGTGGACTTGTTATTAATTAAATATGAAATCCAACTTAGTTATTAATATTTAATATATATGGATTAGTTGATATATATATTTTTAATGATATTAATACTATATATATATATATATATTTAAATCGTGTAATTGTTTTAAATTAAATGAATTGGTACCACTTTGCATACAATATATATTAATTTGTGCACTTTGTTCATAAATTATATATGAATTTAAATTTTTGTTAATTATTATGAAATGTATGGATTTATTTAAATGCATTGCTTATAAGTGATATAAACGTGCTTCGTTTTTATATGATTTGGTACCAAAATTTCGTGAAAATTTCATATGTTGTAGTTATATGTGTTATGAATATGAATATATGATCGTTTCATGTTTTTGGGTTCGTTAGCATACGTTTCAAATTTATTTTGATTTTGGAATCCAAATCGGGGGCTAAAGAGCAATTAGCGCATCATTGGTTCCGTATTTGATATCTTGAGCTAGGAAACTCGGATTCGAGTTTTGTCAACTTCGGTGAACTCGTAACGAAAATTCGAGATTAATGAACTTAGCCTTATGTTTTTCCAAAGTTAATTGAACCTCCGAAATTCAACCGAAACACGAAACGGAATGCAAATCTGTCACAGTTTACTAAAATGACCATATCTTATTCAAACCTTGACCAAATTAACCATGGTTTGATTCCTTAGAACCCTAAATCAACCCTTTAACCAGCCTTAATGACCCCAAACCGAGATATCCCTCAGCACTTAGAGAATTTTAGCCATTTTTCCCCTGTTTTCCAGTCAGTCCCGTAACTCTTGCAACCCTTGGAGATTCAAGCTCAAATCTCTTCCAAACCTCCATCAATCCACAAGGTAAGCTTAGGGTTGTAATATACATTCATTATGAGTAATTTTAATACACTCATCCCCAATTTTGATCATGTTTTCATGGGTTTATGGCTGACATGGTTAAAGAGTTAGGTTTGGGCATATATGTTGATCTCATCCATTTCTTGATGAATTTGATTGATTCCAAGCATGAATATGGTTATCTTGATCTCTTCTTTGCATTTATGGTGAGGTTTTATCTGGTAGTTGAAGCATTCATGAACTATCATTAATGAAATGTGGGAGATAGATCATGAAATGATCACCTTTGCCTCCAATTCACGTTTCAATGCTTTGGGAGCATGTTTGTATGTTGCTTTATAGCTGTTTCTTTGCATATTTGTAATCTTAACTTACCTGATAATGTTGGTTGAAGATTGGAATGGTGTTGCTCTGTTTTTCTGCTGCTCTGTTGCGTCTTTTTGTTGTCACAAAACAGGGTAGCGCCCACGACTTTTTCGCCTGTAATTAGAGTCGCGCCAGCGACTGATTTTTGGGCTGCTCTCGTACTTTGAAAAATTGTTAAAAAAATTCAGATTTTAAACGGGTAGCGGCCGCTACCATTTCTTGAATAAAATGGGTCGCGGCCGCCACCCTCTTCGGTTTTGGCGTGAGTTGCAGCTTTCCATTCTTTGCATGGCTGATAATTACTTCCTAAATTCAGTCTGCATGCATGGCGTGGTTTGACATCTATTTCCTAATTCTTAATGTTTGCATGCATAGACATTTATTGCATTTGTTTTGCCAATTATATGCATGCTATGATTTTTTTTTTTAATAGTTTGTTTTAGTATATGCATGCATAATTGTTCCTTCTGTGTGATGTGCATGTGTTGTACGTGCAAGAATGTATATATATATATATTATTATTAATGCATGTCTAATATTATATATCATTTAATAGTATTGTTTAATTTATTTTTAAAATTTTAGAATTTAATTGTTATTTATTTCGTGTTATTTAATTTCCGAACATGACTTGAATGTTTCTATTTGCCTATTTCCTAATTGTGAACATGTTATCTTACGTGTTATAATTGTTATTTGAAATTCGTGGATCAATTTATTTAAATTTGAAGATTATGAACTTGAATGGATTTAAACGCTTCATGAGAGGAATGAAATGAGTGTTTGTATGTCTTTAAGACATTAATAGTGAACATGAACGTGTTCATTACATAAAATTATCTTTTATACATTCATATCATGATAAATGCATTACCGTGTGTCGTATATGGTTTATTTGGAGTCTTGAGTCTCACGAATTCATTGCATTGTCCTTGATACAGTTTTCTCCAGGGCTGAGATGCCGGGTTCCTAGGTTTCCCCAAGTCTTCTTATCTTCTTGGTTTTGGTAAGGTGTAACAGGTGGGTTTCTCTTCTATTAGATAAAACAGACCCGATATATTCCAATGTGTAGATTTCAAGCCAAAGGTAATGTAACGCCCCGATTTTTCGGCCGTACAGGTATGGCGTCACGAGTGGGTTTAGACCGAGAGTTATGTGGCTTTATTTGTTTTAATTGCTAAGTAATTATTAAATTTAATAATTTCGTGAATTAATTTCTATTATGTGACTTATATGACTTATATGATTTAATTGACAATGTTATTTAAATTCGTTTCTAATGTGTCTACTTGGTAATTAAATGTTTTATTTTACTTCTGCACTTATTTGATCTTATATGAAATCCTTGGACTCAATCGAACTTTGATTCGGACTCCAATTATTCACCGACCAAACTTTCGGGACCCAATTGGAGCTCTTAAATTATAGAAGGACCAAAGTACAATTTCCTCTCTTCTTGCCTCTTAATACACGATATTTCCCCATCCCCAATCTCATTCTTCTTCTTCTCTCATTTTCTCTCCCAAGAGATTCCCAAAGCCTTCATCCATTCCTTCCAAAATCAAGCCAAGTGAGAAGCAAGAAGGCAAGACAAGTTCATCCAAAATCAAGCAAGAATTCAAGCTCATCTCCTCTCTCTTCATCTCCTTTCTTCTCCAAGGTATTATGTGTATTTACGTATATGTGGGTTTTATATATATATGTTTATTAAGATGGAGTTTTGTGATCTTGCCCAATAACTTGAACTCTTAGGTGAATATGTATGAATACATGATGAGCTATAACTTGTATGATGGATTGTTGGAAATTCTTTGAGTAAGAATGTGTATATATGAATATGTGCATATATATGTATTTATATGTGCGTGTATATGAATGTGGGTTATGAATTTGATGGAGTAATTCATGAATTGTTGAATGATATGTGTATATATATGGGTATTGAGGTGTTTATATGGTGTATTTTGCTTGGATTCGGAGTTGGAGGTGTTTGGGACCATTCCCTTCACATTATACCATGTCAATATCCTGTTTTTCGACCCAGATCAAACCGAACGGCCATTCGGTTTCTTCATGAACGGCCGTTCAACAGAACAGAACCATTCTGCACTCCGAACGGTCGTTCCTGGTTTTGTGAATTGATTTCAAATGACCGTTCACTATTCAAATAGAGTCAGATTGACCTGATTTTTCAACTCAAGGAAACCTCTTAAAGTATAGAACATCTTCCAATTGTAATCACCTCAATATCTTTTCTCAATTGTGAGTTATGATCGTTTGAAAATTATGTCGCTACTTCATCGAAACACTGCACTCACCCAACTTCGGAACTTGGCCATTTCCACATCACTTTGAACCATGATTCGAGCCATATAACATTTGAAAGGCCTGTGTGTCTAGTTTCATTCGCAACAAACAAAACCTAATTCCAACTTCTAGAACTTGAGATACATCCAATTTTCTACAGCTTGTTCAATTCTGAAAAACTGTCAACTTTCGCCAAAATCCATCTTCTTCCGTTCCTTTCAACTCTTGACTCCCGTATGTGTTCTAATTGATTCAAATGCTTATTTAATATGTTATATTATGTATTAGGTTGTATATTTCAAATTTATGGCCTAATTGGAATGCCCGTTTTCGAATTATGAACTCATATGCCTTTATGTGGTACCTTATATCACTTCCTTTGTATTCATTGCCCTTATACGAACTTTAACTTTATGAATTTCAAATGTATGCTACTATATGCATTGTAAACATGTTTAAATAGGTGATATGAATACTATATGAAGTTATGGCCCGAATTGATATGAATCTTGAAAGATATGAAAAGCATGATTATGAAACCACCGTGTATTGAACGTTTTGAATGAATTACTTGATTATATGACATCGTAACATGATTTATGCTCTTTATGCAACTCATATCATGTACAAAACACGTCGCGTGTGTATGTGGTTTCATTCTGAGTCAATTCTCACAGGTACACATTGTTCCTTCTCTTGTACAGTTCGTTTCCAGGGCAGAGACTTCCAAATTGAATAGGCACCCGTATTACTCTTGCTTTATGTCTCGTGGTACTCCAGGTGAGGGTGTTTTCGTTCTAGTTATGTATCAAACCCTACAACCCTTATGTGACAAGTTTTAGCCAAAACCTTATGTATATATATATATATATAGATGTTATTTTCGAAGTGGAGTCATCGAGTAAATTATTATCGAGAAAACCTTTTCTCAGGAATTATGAAATATTTTATGTCCCTTATGAATCAAATGTTTTAGCAAGAATATGATTATGAATGCACGGGCCCAGGGACTTAGTGCAAGTGGCTATCCAGGGAGGCAAGGCACTACAAGAAATTCGCCGAAATCCGACGGAAAATTCCGAGGGAAACAGGCCGTCGGAATTCCCTCGGAATTCCCGAGGGAATTCCGACGGGATTCCGACGGAATTTGTTTTTTTTTTTAAAAATAAAAATTAAATAAATCCAACGGAAATTCCTTCGGAATTCCATAGGATTTTTTTAAAAATAAAATTTAAAAATAATATTAAATAATTCCGACGGAATTCCGATGGGATTCCCATCGGTTTTTTTAAATATAAATTATAAAAATAGAAATTAAATAATTCCGACGGACATTCAGTCGGAATTCCGTCGGATTTTTTAAAAATAAAAATTAAAAATAATATTAAATAATTACGACGGAATTTTCCGTCGGAATTCCATCGGATTTTTTAAAAATAAAAATTAAAAATAATATTAAATAATTCTGACGGGATTTCCGTCGGAATTCCGTCGGTTTTATCTGTGCTTAAATTGAATTCTTATGACGTATTATAATATTTGTAGTTATAATTAATATTTTCTTAGAACTCAATTTTAAATATAGTCTACAAAATTTATGATTTTATTATTTCAAATGATATATAAATATTTGTATCAAACTAAACCAATGAATTGATCTAGCTCAACTGGTTTACCTTGGTTTCCATAAAGTCTTACTACCACAACGTCGGGTGTTCGAATCCCCAGGGGCGCATTAAGTTTTTATTTTTCCAGTAAATTCCGACGGAATTCCGAGGGAAATTCCGTCGGAAATAATTAATTAAATTTTTTTTTCCAGTAAATTCCGACGGAATTCCGAGGGAAATTCCGTCGGAAATAATTAATTAAAATTTTTTTTTAAAGCAAATTCCGATGGAATTTCCCTCGGAATTCCGTCGGAATTTTTTAAATTAAATTTTTTTTTTATGATTTTTGTCCCTCGGAATTCCGTCGGTTTTCCGTCGGTTTTGAATTCCGAGGGAGGGTTTTCCTACGGCATGTGTCCCGTCGGAATTCCCTCGGAATTCCGTCGGAATTTGCAGGATTTCTTGTAGTGAGGGCCGACGGTGATCCCTTGTACTAGTCCCACCACATTTACGGTGATACCGGCCCTCGCTAGGAGGTTTAGCGGGGAATGGGAGCTGAGTGCCCTTGGGGGATTCATGTACCCCCATTGGCCTATGTATGGACCGGTGGTCGGGTCTTGCAAACCCGTCCACCACTCGGAGGAAGAAGGTTGAAATTATGTTATGATTATGATTGTATTATGATTGTTATGCACCGTGCGGGAAGGCCGGGACACGGATTGCCCAAACGACTATGTCTTATGATATGATATATGATCTGTGTGTATTATGATATATTGCATGATCACGTATTTAATGTATTAATGATATTTGTCGTACACGGTCGGAGTTTGGTTGGAGATAATGCACGTTCACTCGCCGAGCCTTATGTTTATGTATGAATTATGAACTTAATGAATTTAATATGATTAGTTGTAAAGTCCGAGCATGTCATAGTTATTCTCTCGCCCTCTTGGGAACTAACTTTAAATAAAACCTTGCTCGGGAATTATGACTTGCATGTGCATGTTTTTATATATACGTATCGCTCCTGCTCACTCAGTCTTCTAGAGACTGACCCCTCTTTCCCACTTCTCAATTCTTGCAGGTTTTGGCTAGGCGAGAGTCGAGTCATTACAATTTTGTTCGTGTCACACTTGTACACTCGAGTCGCATTTCATATTGTTATGTTTTAATTATAGCTCCTTTATGTATAGGGCCTGTGTGCAAATTATGATTATTATTGGATATTGATTCGGGACAGATTGCATGTTTAGTTGAACCCGTTGTTAGGATGCATGATGGATTTAACTTATGAATTGAAATATGTTGGGCTTGTAACCATTATTGGAATTTATGAATTATACGTTATTGCTTCCGCATTGCACTCTTGGTTATTATGATTTATTTGGTTCAGGGTTAGATTCCGCCTAGCTAGGATATCTTTTATTTTGTCTCCGGTTCGCTATGAGTTCGGTTCATGCTTGGACTATCCATTTCACGTGTGGACTAGACTCATAGTGCGGGGGGCGTGGTGCCTATTGTCCCGGGTGCTACAGGTAATATATATATATATATATCGAGTCGTTTTCAAGGAGTCTATGATTTTGGTTGTCAAACTCTTTATCTTTTATGAAAACTTACCGATTGTTTTGGCGAGGACATGATTGCTTATTTGCACGGGCCCAGGGACTTGGTACATGTGGCTATCCGGGGAGGCAAGGGCCGACAGTGATCCTATCTGCTAGTCCTATATAGTAGCGGCGATACCGGCCCTCGTTAGGAGTTTTAACGGGGAATGGGAGCTGAGTGCCAATTGGGGAATTCATGTAACCCCTTTTGGTCAATGAATGGGTAGACGCGTCCTCCTCGGTCGGTACACGGAAGGGAGGAACAAAACCTGTCCAGTGAGGACAATATCGTTGGGGCGGGAAGGTACACTTCAACCCTAAACGATGCGTCCACCACCCGGAGGAAGAAGGAGTAATTGTTATGCATGAATGAATGATAATGATTGATTGATCGATTGAATGAAATGATTATCGCATGATCGGTATTGAATAAAGTTTTGCACACACGAGGTGTAGGTTGGAGATTTTACCCCCCTCTCCGGGCTCACGTTTTGGATCGATTGTATGACTAAATTAAATTGATTGTTGTAATCCCGAGCGTTGTTTTATTTTGTTTTCACCCACTTGGGAAATATTCTAAAAACCTCGCACGGGATTATAGCTTACATGCGTGGGTGTTTAAATTCTGCAGTATTATATTAATATGCCATTTTATACCCACCAGTCTCCTATAGACTGAACCCGGCTTTGTTTTCAGTTCTTTTGCAGGTTGGAGTGCTAGGCGGGGTTCTGAGTTTGTCAAGTCTCATATTTACGTCTAAGTCACTTCATACGCATTTTGTACACATGATAGCTTACAAGAATGTATAATTGGAAATGTTTATGTATGAAATTTCGGGATTAGATATCTATGTTAGTTGAACCCGTCAATTGCTCATTGTCTATGACGCCCCGTATTCTCGAAGGGCGTCCAGACGATATTAACAAGTAAGTCTCTACACTTGTGTGTGTTTAATTTAAAAGTTCTTGAATTTTGTGATTTAATGTAAATCCAATTTAATATGTGATCATTCGGATTATTCTAAAATTAATGGTTAAGTTGATTATAAATCCATCATGTTACTTAACTTGTTTAATTTCGGTTTACTTGAATTCCTTGAGATTAATTATCAATCATGTGTTTACGAAGTGTCGTTAAATTGTACGAAAGGTTTCTAAAATTAAATTGAATTAAACTCTAACTGGTAAATCTCTATTTCATTTTAATTTATAAAATTAATTCGGAGCTTGAATGTTTATTCGTAACTTTACCAATTTTATTTACGATTATTTGTATGTGCTATTACTCTTTGCTACGCGATAAGGATACCCGGTTGTATATAGCTTGTGCACAAGACACATTTCTCCCAATCTCCTTTCTATCTCTCTCTCTCTCTCCCGCGGTCACAATGCACGACTTCGGTTACGAGCCCATAACTCGATCGTTTCTCGACGGAATTCAACAAACGAATAGTCCATTTTGATGATCTCGGCGAGACGTACGCAAGAGTACCAACTTCATGGCCTAATGATGAACGGTGGCAGAGTTATCACCGGATTTCAGTAGCAGCGACGGAGGTGTCAGACCACCACCACTTCGCGGACCGTTCGCGGCGGTTTTCGGCCCCCTCCTTGAAGCACGCGCCTCGGAACCAGAAAGTAGACCCCCCGGTGCATCGTTTGACATCGGTGACGTGGCCATCCGGGCCGCAACGGCGCCGCACGCGCTGCCTTAAGCTCGGTGCGGCGACGCCCGTGAACGTAGCGGCGCGATTCCGCCTCTTCCGGCTGTGGTTTTCGAAGGGGCTTGATCGTTTCCAAGGTTTTTCGGCATCAATTTCACCAGATCTTGGCCGTAGGTGGTGGTTCCGGCGATGTGGGCGGCGGCAGAATATTCGACGGCCAACGGGGGCCTTTTCCGGCCATCTTTTGGCCTCGGGCTCGTCGCGATAGTTGTTCGGAACGGCGACAACTAGTAGCCTTTGATCACGCGACTCCAGATTCGGTGGTTTGGCGGCGGATCGCGGCTGTACAGCGGGGGCGCGATGGTGGGACTAGCTCCGGGGATTTTCTCCGACCACCACCTTAGGGCTTTCGAAGAGCTTGTCACGGGTAAGACAATGCCTTTTACGGATCGCATTTTGGTTCACAGGTTTGGAAGTAATTTGAGCTTGAAGATTTTCGGGTTTTTGTGTTCTTAGATCTGAAATTGGAAGAGATTGACAAGGATTTTCCAGAAATTGATCGAGGATTCGGAACGGGCACGAAGACTTCATTCAGGACTGATTTTTCGGGATTTTTCCGGCGACCTTCGGCGGCTGCCCGGTGGCGGTCCGGCCAAATTCCGGCAGTTACAGTGGTGGCCTTCCGGCGGCATCTTCTCAGAATGTTCTTCTCGTTGTGTTGAGTTCAACGCCACTTTCCGTTCGTTAATCGGACACTCGATCTATTTATTACGAATTATTTTGCGTAATTGTGATTATTTGAATTAATTGTTTTAAGTGCAAATAAATTGGTTATTGTTGGTTTGTTGATCGAGATGTATTCCAATCGTATACGAAAACATGTATTGAATGGATTGTGATATGCATGAATGTTTCGATTTACAATTTGAATCCGATGTGATGAATTTACGCTATTTGTTAAGTATGAAGGGGTGTTAGTGTAATATCTAGAAACTAATCTCTTATGTGACTAAATGAACTTGAATGATATTTTAGAAGAACGAACATGTTGTGATTTCTCTATATGAATTTGAGACGTTCTCAATGTTATGTTTGTTGTAAATTGTGTTTCAAATATAAAATTGAGATACATGAAAGATGCTTGAACAACTTAAGACTTGATGCATGATAGGAGTTAGAATCGTAGTATATTGATTTACTCTTACTACCCGAAAATGGTATATTATGAATTACGATAAATTGATAATTGTCATGCTTGTAACGCCCCAAATTTTCAATTACGCATTATGCGAATTAATGTGAAATAATTGCCAATTATGACTTAATTGTTTAATTGCCTATTTGACCTTAAGTGATCATCTTTCTTAATTTGAGGACTTAATTGCATGAAATAGTCTTGTATTTAATTGATCATTTTCCATGAGATTGAACTTAATTGTATGACTTATGTTTTGGGGGGGATTAAATTGCAATTGGAGCTTAGTCATATAATATCTAGCATATCATTTGGTTGCATACAAACTTATACACACATGATTCCTCCTCTCTCTCCCTCATACCGATTCTAAAACCCTACCAAGCAGAGAATAGGATTTCATCATTTGAAGCTTGGATTCAAGGGGAAAATTGTATGCTTTGAAGCATAATCATCATTACAACATCATCTCTTTTCCTTCTTCTCATTCATTCATGGTATGAGCTTAGTTGGGGAAATACATGAATAAATATAAGAACTAGGGTTATGGTTTGAGCTTGCTTAAATGTGTTGTAGTTGATGAAAGTATGAATATATGGTTATAGCTATGATTTGATGCATATATTGTGAAGGTTATAAGCTTGGAGCATGAGTTCAATGTGGGGTTGATCTTGATGATTCTTGATGATTAAGCATTGATTTAAGTGTTTATATGAGTTATTATTGAACTATAAGTATGCAAGCACGTTAATTTCATGATTTATATGCATTTGGAGCTTGTTAAGTGATCGTTTGTGCATTTATGGTTTTGGTTCGTTCTCCCCTGCATAACTGCTCTGTTTCTGTAATTTGCAGAAACTGGGAACGGTCGTTCCCGCCTTAGTACATTTTGGGAACGGGCGTTCCCAGGCTTCTGTGTGTGTTTAGGCCAGCGAGACTGGGAACGGCCGTTCCCACTTTGGCCTATTTGCCGGAAGGGCCGTTCCCAGCCAAAGCGTGTTTTATTTTAAAAAACGCTGGCGTGTTTCTGAAGGGCCATGGGAACGGCCCTTCCCATTTTCAAAGGGAAGCCGGAACGGCCGTTCCCATGCTTCTTTGACCCCGATTTGCTTTTATATGATCCATAATGAAGTGAAACAAGATGTTTTCATGCCACATTGCATTTTGCTCGTTATCTCGTTGCATTTCCACCGTTCGTCATATTTGGTACATTTTGAGTCGTGTCTTATGTATACTTGTCCTTGTTGCACAGACCAGCACACCAGTGACGTGGAGTGGGCTTCTTAGGCCGTGTCTTTCTCTTTATTTGTCGGTACAGGTGAGGTTTAATTCCTAGATATCTAGAACCATTACAACCCTATGTCATGTTTTAAGCCAAAAGGTATATATATCTATAGTTTTCCAAACTCTATTGAATTGCAACTGATTTACTGAAGTGTACCGTATTGATTGATCGTGTTTTGGGCGAGTATATTGTATCGTGCACTGTGGGCCCGAGAGTTAGTGTTTGAGCCAACCGGGAAAGCATGGGCTGACGGGTAACTCTTACACTCCTCTCAACCGTGGGGATGAACCCTGAATCCACCAGGAGGTTTGGTGGAGGAAGGAGTCCCGTGCGTGGGAGTCATGTTCCCGACGTACACCGTGTTTACCGTGGATGGATCGGGTCTTGCAAACCCACCATCATTAGAGGAAGAAGGAGTCATTGAAACTGCTACGTGTGCACTGTAATTGATTGCGTGATCACTTAATTAATTAATTAAAAGTATCGTGATTGTACACTATCGGAGTAAGGTTGGAGAATTGCCCTCACTCGCCAGGCCACTGATTGATTGGTTGAAAATGATTGATTGTTAAATCTGATAATTGTAATCTCGGGCGAGCTTTATGTTGTTATTGAACTTAGATTGTTTTCGGTTATAAAACCTTACCCGAGATTATGATTTGCATGTTATCTGCGCTTATATCTATTATGCCCCTCGCTCAGTCTGTGGTAGACTGATACCTCACCTTTCAGTTTTGCAGGTTGTGTGCTAGGCGGGATTGGTGTCGAGTCAAGTCTTTCTTTCCGGGTCTAGCACGTGTCCATTCTACTTTGTTGCACATATATTGTTATCTACGGTTTTATATAATGTTATGTATTTAGGAGTTGATAATGTATTGATAGGAAATTAGAATTGGTTTGCTTGTTAAAGACTTGTTGTTAACGCACTTCAGTTTATTTTCCTGTTGTGATAATTGGTTTGGGGTTAGTCCCGCCTAGCTAGATAGCATTTATTTTCTTGTCACCCGTTCGCTATGGCTTAGTTCATGTATGGATTGTCCGTTTCATATGTGGACTGGGCTCTAGTGTGGGGGATGTGACACCTTTGCGCTTCGGGTGTTACATCTTAGGTGGTATCAGAGCCCGGTTGCAAAACCGGGTCTCTAGTGCCGTGTCGTGTCAAGTCTAGGTCGTGCGGCATAGGAATTAATTGTTAACTTGAGAGTCTTGCATCTTTATTTGAAATTATTTGACCTATTTGAATTATTTGAATAACTTGAAGTCTTTGAATTATGTGAATTATTTGTGACTTGAGACTTATTTGCAACCATTAGCATCCACTAATGCCACATGCATCCTTAGTGTCTTGAATACAGGATGCACCGAGGTCGTCATCATCGTGATCGTTCTCAGGGACATCGACATCGTCAGCATCATCATCGAGAGAGATCACCACCCCCTCCAGCTCAAACACAGGACTTCATGAATGCTGTGGTTGGCCTTATAGATCAGAGGATGAGAGAGCATGTTCCTCCTGCACCGTCTGCTCCCCCGGTGCCATTAGAAGCACCTATTTCAACTATACTTCGGGAATTCCAGAGTCAACACCCTCCTAAATTCTTCCATGGCAATGATACCCAGGCGGAGATGTGGTTAAAGGAAGTAGAGAGAATTTGGGAGCTTATACCATGTGAGTCTCGAGAGAAAGCTCGTTGCACCATTACATTGATCCAAGGAGAGGCTTACTCTTGGTGGGAAAGTACTAAGATAGTGTTGGAGGCCGCCGAGGAGGAGATTAATTAGGAGGTCTTTACTCGAGAGTTTAAGAATAAGTTTATTCCTCCCTCAGCGCGTACTAGGAGATTGAAGGAGTTTACCGAGTTAAGGCAAGGAAGGATGTCAGTTTCGGAGTATATATCCGAGTATCAGAGGCTGTCTCGCTATGCACCTAATATAGCGAGTGATGACTTTCATAAAGCAATGCAGTTTGTGTAAGGACTCCGACCCGACATACAGGAGGCATTAGAAGCGGTCAACACCAGCACGTGGGCCAAAGCTACTAGCAAAGCTTTGAAAGTTGAGGATGCCGTAAATGCTAAGAGTTCTACCTCACGAGCGGGATCTATTCAGAAGACTCCACCTAAATCGGCTTTATCACCATCTCCAGAAAAACCTCTTTGCACTTATTGTGGACGGGACACCCACACTTATGATGGTTGTAGGAAGCGGTTGCGTCTATGTTTCCGTTGTGGGAGTGCTGAGCATCAGATAGATACATGTCCGGAGCGACAAGAGCTATCCACTGGGGGTCAGAGACCATTTAACAGGCAAGAACAACGGTGAACGGTACCTCTAAACATGCATATCACAGGCATCATACGCTTTCTTATTTTATATATTTGTATTCCTTATGTTTTCCAGATGCTCTTGTGTGAATAATCGAAGTATTGTTCTTCCTACTTGCTTCTTATGTGATGGTGCATGTATGGGATTATTTAAGTTTGTGCGTGGTGTGGTTTTGTGAGAGACGGGGTTCTCTCGTCACGTGTTTTAATTTATAGTTCGAGTAGTGGACCTGGGGACCAGGTCCTCTTAAGGAGGGATGATTGTAACGCCCCAAATTTTCAATTACGCATTATGCGAATTAATGTGAAATAATTGCCAATTATGACTTAATTGTTCAATTGCCTAATTGACCTTAAGTGATCATCTTTCTTAATTTGAGGACTTAATTGCATGACTTATGTTTTGGGGGGGATTAAATTGCAATTGGAGCTTAGTCATATAATATCTAGCATATCATTTGGTTGCATACAAACTTATACACACATGATTCCTCCTCTCTCTCCCTCATACCGATTCTAAAACCCTACCAAGAAGAGAAGAGGATTTCATCATTTGAAGCTTGGATTCAAGGGGAAAATTGCATGCTTTGAAGCATAATCATCATTACAACATCATCTCTTTTCCTTCTTCTCATTCATTCAAGGTATGTTGGGGAAATACATGAATAAATATAAGAACTAGGGTTATGGTTTGAGCTTGCTTAAATGTGTTGTAGTTGATGAAAGCATGAATATATGGTTATAGCTATGATTTGATGCATATATTGTGAAGGTTATAAGCTTGGAGCATGAGTTCAATGTGGGATTGATCTTGATGATTCTTGATGATTAAGCATGGATTTAAGTGTTTATATGAGTTATTATTGAACTATAAGTATGCAAGCATGTTTATTTCATGATTTATATGCATTTGGAGCTTGTTAAGTGATCATTTATGCATTTATGGTTTTGGTTCGTTCTCCCATGCATAACTGCTCTGTTTCTGTAATTTGCAGAAACTGGGAACGGTCGTTCCCGCCTTAGTGCATTTTGGGAACGGGCGTTCCCAGGCTTCTGTGTGTGTTTAGGCCAGCGAGACTGGGAACGGCCGTTCCCACTTTGGCCTATTTGCCGGAAGGGCCGTTCCCAGCCAAAGCGTGTTTTATTTTAAAAAACGCTGGCGCGTTTCTGAAGGGCCATGGGAACGGCCCTTCCCATTTTCAAAGGGAAGCCGGAACGGCCGTTCCCATGCGTCTGACAGAACAAAAAATTCTGCATAAAATTGCATTTTTAGCACCTCGTTCCGACGGCTTCTTTGACCCCGATTTACTTTTATATGATCCATAATGAAGTGAAACAAGATGTTTTCATGTCACATTGCATTTTGCTCGTCATCTCGTTGCATTTCCGCCGTTCGTCATATTTGGTACATTTTGAGTCGTGTCTTATGTATACTTGTCCTTGTTGCACAGACCAGCACACCAGTGACGTGGAGTGGGCTTCTTAGGCCGTGTCTTTATCTTTATTTGTCGGTACAGGTGAGGTTTAATTCCTAGATATCTAGAACCATTACAACCCTATGTCATGTTTTAAGCCAAAAGGTATATATATATCTATAGTTTTCCAAACTCTATTGAATTGCAACTGATTTACTGAAGTGTACCGTATTGATTGATCGTGTTTTGGGCGAGTATATTGTATCGTGCACTGTGGGCCCGAGACTTAGTGTTTGAGCCAACCGGGAAAGCATGGGCTGATGGGTAACTCTTACACTCCTCTCAACCGTGGGGATGAACCCTGAATGCACCAGGAGGTTTGGTGGAGGAAGGAGTCCCGTGCGTGGGAGTCATGTTCCCGACGTACACCGTGTTTACCGTGGATGGATCGGGCCTTGCAAACCCACCATCATTAGAGGAAGAAGGAGTCATTGAAACTGCTACATGTGTACTGTAATTGATTGCGTGATCCCTTAATTAATTAATTAAAAGTATCGTGATTGTACACTGTCGGAGTAAGGTTGGAGAATTGCCCTCACTCGCCAGGCCACTGATTGATTGATTGAAAATGATTTATTGTTAAATCTGATAATTGTAATCTAGGTCGAGCTTTATGTTGTTATTGAACTTAGATTGTTTTCGGTTATAAAACCTTACCCGAGATTATGATTTGCATGTTATCTGCGCTTATATCTATTATGCCCCTCGCTCAGTCTGTGGTAGACTGATACCTCACCTTTCAGTTTTGCAGGTTGTGTGCTAGGCGGGATTGGTGTCGAGTCAAGTTTTTCTTTCCGGGTCTAGCACGTGTCCATTCTACTTTGTTTCACATATATTGTTGTCTACGGTTTTATATAATGTTATGTATTTGGGAGTTGATAATGTATTGATAGGAAATTAGAATTGGTTTTCTTGTTAAAGACTTGTTGTTAACGCACTTCAGTTTATTTTCCTGTTGTGATAATTGGTTTGGGGTTAGTCCCGCCTAGCTAGATAGCATTTATTTTGTTGTCACCCGTTCGCTATGGCTTAGTTCATGTATGGATTGTCCGTTTCATATGTGGACTGGGCTCTAGTGCGGGGGATGTGACACCTTTGCACTTCGGGTGTTACAATGCTTGTAAGTAATTAATTCCTAGTTGAATAATTGTATAAATGACTTAGGGGATGTAAGTGTAATAATTATGAAACTATGAATGTGACTTGAGCTTGTGTACCAAACATGTTGTGAAGTTGTAAAGTATGATCTTAAGTGAATTAAATGCACTCTTTATTTGTATCAAGCATGCCATCTACCTACAACAACTTTGTATGTTTATATGATCAAGTTGCTCTTACTTATGCACTTTATAACTCGACATGAACTTGATGCTTAATTCTAATATTATAATTGAACCCTGTGACACTGGATGATTTAATATGCATTTTGTGAATACATTGACTTCCTAAATTGATCTTGCATCTTTGGATATGGAATTGCGTGTCGGTTGCTTGTAAATATGACCTTGTTGAGCATTGATATGCCTTGAATGACCACGGCACCATATCAAAGCACAACATGAACACTTATGCATAACCACGATCATGTTGAGCAACATCGTGCGTCTTGTTTGGTTCATATAGAGTCTAAGTCTGGGCTTCTGTATGGCTTGTCACAGAGTTTGGTGGTGCCGGTGGGCCCGAGGTTTAGAGTGTTTGGCCCTTCACACTCTCAGACTCTACTTTCACGAGGTGAGGTTTAGGATTTTGTATAGTTATGCGACCTATGGCCTTTACATGTTGATTTCTACCCCTGCATGCGAGTATACCTTACAATAGTTATGTATGTGTTGAATATGATATTTTTATGATCTTATGCTTGCACTCCTCCGTGGGCGGGCTATCCCTGCAGCGTGGGAATGTAAGTGTGTGAGTCCTGCGTGGGCGGGCTATCCCTGCAGCGTAGGAATACATATAAAAACTAGTTTTTGCAGCATATGTAAGCTATTTTGGAAAAACAGTTGTGTTGTGATTATGTAGCGAGTTGGCCATGAAATATTGGCATCTGTATGTATGTATGTATGTATGTGGATCCGAGGAGCTATGGGTAAGGAGCCCCCGGGACGGTTAGGGCCGTCGGGGATATACCTCTACGTAGTTCCATTTGAGATATCTTCATGCGGCCCGTGCTGTAGGGAATGTGTGGTATCTTGAGCCTTCGGCTAAGGCCGGGGAGGACTCTTGTGGGTTCGCTACCCCTTGAGGGTATGTCTGTTATGGATGGTTTGGGGACGGTACATCTCATCCATCATTGGTGTGATGGTTGGATTGATTTTTGTATTCTATGATTTGATATGTTCTGAGGAGTGAAGGTTGGAAGCTCGTAATCGCCGAGCATGTGATCTGTTCTGTCTCGGAATCATGAATCGAGATAGAGTTTCTGAAATGTTTTCTAAATCTTAAATAACTATCTTTTGGGTACTTTTGGAAATGTTTTGGTATGCAACACCTATCTCCGGTTCATGAGTCCACCCTTCTGATATGTGCTATGCTCTATATATATACAGTGGGTGTGCGTTAGCCTCCTCACTGAGTCAGTTGACTGACACCTCATTTTATCTTTTAGTTGCAGGTTTCTTTTGGCTTGAGCTAGGCGGATGTGAGTCTTTTGGGTCACACTTGTCGGTTTAGTTGGTGTTAAGATGCATTTGTCACATACTCTATTTATGTTATGTATTCTTATTTCGCTTTTGGAGATTATGTTTTATGCTCTACTTAGACTTAAACCCGTGTGGGGTTAGTATGCTAGCATTTGGATGTAATTAGCTATTCTGTTGATACTTATATTGGTTTATTACGTTACGATGATTTGAGATTCGTGAATAGGTATCTATGCTAGTTGAACCCGTCACCTGTTATGTATGCTGATATTCGGGACTAGGTATCTATGCTAGTTGAACCCGTCACTTATTTTGTACGTTGATTTAATTGCTTCCGCTATCTGATGATAATTGTTCAAATTGCTTATGCGCTCTGAGTCTGTCGAGTTAGATCCACCTAGCCTAGTGAGTGAGTTGGTCTCCCGTTCGCTTTGATTCGGATTCGGGTATGGACTTTCCATTTCGTGACCGGGTCTGGGTCTTAGTGCGGGGGATGTGGCATCCTCCGTTTGGGGTGTTACATTGTATTTCTGATGGATTATATATTTTACTTCCGCACTTGCATTTGCTTTATTGAAATTATTTTAATTGGTTGCGAGTTTAGTTCCCGCCTAGCCTGAGGAGTGAGTGAGTCCCCGTTCGCTGTGAGTTAGGTTCATGTATGGACCTTCCATTTCATTCGTGGATCGGGCTCATAGTGTGACACCCCACTCGCTCACACGTACAGGTACGCGTCGCCTGTGAGTTTATTTTCCGTAATCTATATGATTCTTTATTTAATTTGTGACCTTATGTGAATTATGTTCCCTCATTTTATTTTCCTATGTGAACAACTTGAATTATTTGATAAGAACTTGCCCTATTTGAACATATAATGTGAATATATGCAATTTGTGAAATTTGCGATTTATAAATTAGAATCCCGAGTATGTCAACTTTGTGAACTATGTGAATTAGAGGATTTTAGGACTTATTTGTATGTATGAACTTGCCTTGGACTCAATTGCACTTTATTTGAATTTTTGGGCCTTTTTGCAAATTGGCCACTCCTGAGTCCTTAATTCGTATCTTGAGCTAGGGAACTCGGATTCGAGTTCCGTCACCTCCATTGGACTCGAATCGACGATTTGGAGCCAATAGAATAAGCCTTGTATCTTTTTGATGCCGTTTCGACCCCCAACGATGCAGATTTTGGCTCTACGTACCTAAAACGCACCTAAGATGCCACTTGAGAGCTAATAAACCTACCCCATGTACTAGCCTTGACTTATTACACCAAAAAGCCATCTCTCTCCTCCCACTTTCAGCTGAAAATCGATCCAAGGAGAGAAGGAAGAAGACAAGAGAAAGCTCCCTAGCCATTCCTCCATTTTTGGCCCTTAAGCTCAAGATTTTCATCCTTTCTTGCTCCAATCTTTTAAGGTAAGTTAGGACTCTTGATTCTCTTGTTCTTGTGCTTCTTTCTCTCCATGAATTTCATGCTTTGATGTTGAGGATCCTTGTATATGCCAAACTTGATGAATAGTTAGGGTTCTTGGTAGATTTTGGATTCTATGTGCATTCTTTGGCTATTTGGAGTTTGATGGCTTATATGATGACCTAGGAGGCTTCCTTCTTGCTTATTTGTGATTCTTGTTGATGGTAGTTGCTTGGGGTAAGAATTACCATTTATGCTCTTTGGGGTTTTTGGGGGAAATGCATGAAACTATTGCCTATTTTGCTCTCCTTAGTTTCCGGTTTGAAACTTGCATGTTTGGAGCTGATTTAGTATGTTTTTCTTGCATGTATTTGTTGTATATTTGCACCATTTCAAGCCTTGATGTTGATACTTTGGTTTAGGATGGGTTTTCATGGATTTTGGAAGCTTTTTCACGTTTTTTTTAGCCTCTGACCCAAATCCACCGGGGTGGATTTCTGCTTTGAAAATAATCCACCGGGGTGGATTTGAGGCAGAGAGTCTGCCCTAAATCCATGGGGGTGGATTTCCCCTTTGAAATAAATCCACCGGGGTGGATTTAGGGCAGTGGCTCATTTTTGCTCCGAACTTTGTTTTCTTGTTTTCTTCGCTTGTTTGCTTCTCTCCCACCCCTAATATGATCCCTAAGCTTTACTAACATGAATTATTATGTGTTAATTTGCTTGTTTTGGAATTTTGAATTTATTTGATATGATTTGAACGAGTTATGATTTAATATGTCTTAAGTGATACGTGTAATTCTTTCTTGAATCGTTTATCTCCCTTCTGCATTTTAAACTCATGAACACTTATATTATGCTATAATATGTCACATTATGAGTTTATTTCATATGGTATGAGTTTAATTCTTGAATTCCTTATGTGATCTCTCGTTATTTGCTCCGATATGCCTAAGTATGAATCCATATGACATGCATTACATCCATTTGCATTCGTATGAGTCGCCGTGTGTCTAAGTGGTTCATGATCGAGTCTAAGTCATGAGTTTTTGTTTGTATGTCTCAGATTTGAGTTCGGGAGGTGTTGGTTCCGCCATTTAGCCTCTTTTTGGCCGTCAACGCTCATCCGTGAGCACTTTTGGTAAAAGGTGAGGCTTAGGTTTGTTTTCTTTTTAGTCAATACGACCTACAACCCTACGTGCTCATTTTCAAGCCCACATGTGACTATACTTTTATATTTATATAATAGATACGTGTTTATAAGATACGTTTATGATCTTGTCATAAGATTAAATGTTTTGGACTATATATATGAGCATATGTGAGCTTAAAAATGATTTGCAACAAGGCTATGCTCCAAACCGTGTGTCTTCGTGCAAGCTTTGCTCTTCTTCAACTTGATATGTTTTCGGATGACACGGAGAGGTACGTTAAAAGCATAGGCCAAGTTGCACGGTAAGGTATGCTAAGGTATGTAAGTTTGTTACATTCTAATTATGTTAAGTTGCGAGTTTTGGTATGTTAAGCCTTGTTCAGATTTGCCGGGCCCAGGGAATTGTGGGTAAGGACGCCCGAGACGGCAAGGGTCGTCGGGTTAAGCCTGTGCACGATTCCCATTTGAAGTACACGCGCGACTCTTGGAGGTTGAGGAGGCGTTGTGCTTCAAGCACAATGTGGGTTAGCTACCCCTTGTGCATTGGTAAGAGTAGTGAGGGTTTGCTCCCCGAACTATATGTTGTTGGGGTTGGATTGGTTTATGAATTGTGTTTTCTGTTTTAATACGTATATTAATAATTTGGGGAGTTAGAGTAAGACCCGTACTCGCCGGGTTTAAGAATTCGTTAAGATATGCTGTTTATGAAACGGGATATGACCTTTCTTGTAAGCTACGTCCGATTATGATATGAATATATATAAGTTTGATTCAAAAATGGTGTTTGTTATGCAAAATCCTATCCCGGTTCATAGTCTTTTATTTAATACGTGCTTTGCTCTATATGTATACGTGTGTGGGTGTGCGTTAGCCCCCTCACTCAGTCGGTGGACTGACCCTCTCCTTTCAATTTTTCAGTTTGCAGGTTGGTTCGTGCTAGGCGGAGTCGTGAGTCGGTCGGGTTCTAGTCTCCTAGTTCGAGTTGCATTTCATTAGCTTTCGGTCACATTTGTATATCTTTTAGATTTGTTAATCGAATTGTATATGCATCTCTGGGATTTGATTTATGTATGCTCTTTGAATTATATTTATATATTTTCGGGACAGGCTCCTAGGGCTAGATAAACCCGTTTTTGTGGATTTATCTTCTTGGATTTTGGTGTATGCTTTCGCTTTCTTATATTATGCGCGCTGGTATTGTCTTAGCTCCGCCTGGCTTAGCGAGTGTGTGTAGGTTCCCGTTCGCTTAGTCTTGGGCTCATGTATGGATTTCTATTTCATATGTGGGTTCGGGGCTAGGTGCGGGGGATGTGGTGGCTCGTCGCTCCGGGCGCTACATCTTAAAGTGGTATCAGAGCTCCGGGTTGCAAAACCGGAGTTCTAGTGTCGTGTTGCGTCGATTCTAGGTCGTACGGCGTAGGAAAAACGTGCTAATGTGTGCATTGCATCGAAATATGTGAATTTTCTTGAATTATGTGTTTTAAAATTTCTACTTTCTTTTTATTAATTATAGTTGTTGCATATTTTACATGCGCTAGTTGTTCCATTTACGTGCCAGAATCACTCACTAACCGCATGCATTATACCTTTGCCTCCCTTGTGTATTGTAGGTTATCATCTTATAACAAGCAACCACTCATCTCAAACATCATGGCCCCTAAGTTGGAATTGGGATCAAATAGAGATGAAGGCTCTTCAAGACCGAGACCGTCGAATCATCGCACCGATAATCAATCCACCAAGATAAAGGGTAAAATGGCTCGATTTATTGGAAATGATCTTATGTTCTTATCAAACACGTCGTTTCCCGAAGACCAGATTCCATACAACCATTGTGGAGGACCCAACCATAGTTATAAGAGAAATGGTTGGGCAAGTGTACTGGATGTGGCTCCTCCGAACACAAGATTAACGTATGCCCTCGCATCTATTCAAGAAGACCGAACGAATCCGAAAGAGTGGCCCAATTTATGGAAGGAATTAGAGAAGACCTTCAAGAAATAGAAACCGGGATCGAGTGTAGAGCTTGGATTGAGAGTACCCGAGAAGCCCTCCGAGTTGAATCCAAGAAATTAAAAGAAAAGAGTCGAGTAGGGAGAATTGGATCGGGAAGTAGGTCGGGGTCAGGATCAAAGAGAGATCGAGAGGACTCTCAAGTGGGGTCCAAGGGAAAGAAGAAAGTGAAAGAATCCCCAGCTATGGAACAACCGTCGTGCGCTCATTGTTGGAAGAGATTGGGGCGATGCTTTGGATGTGGATCACCAAAGCACAAGTTGGAAGAATGTGAACGAAAAAGGCCAAAGAGACACCCGAGAGGTAATTGCATCCATTGCATGAGCATCCATCCCACATTGTACCTTTGTACTTATTGGTGATGTGTGTTATGTATTGTTATTACTTGTTGTTTTCTTACTTTATTGGATGATAACGTGATACATAGCATATGCAAATCTAACCCGACATGCATGAGTTTAATGTTTTCATGATAGCTTATAATTGAGAGAAATCTCCCTTTGTGAGGGTGAAAACCGGGGTAAGAAGAAAGCGGTGATTTTAAAGATCCGGTTGAAGTTATATCAAGAAGTTGAGGGCTTAATCAAAGGGAGAAGATCGGTACACATGAACCTCCTCCTTATCTAATTGATGTAGCAGTTTGGATTTAGAGAGGGAAGGCCTTTTCCAACGATGAATAATCAAGAAAGTGTCGAAATAAGAAGTGGAACCGGGGATAAGTATTTAAACCCAATTCCTAGGAGGGAAACGAATAACTCTCGATTCTAGAGAAACTTTAATCCAATTCCACAAGATTGTCTAAACCAAGAAAAGAGCAAGGGAAAGAATTGAAACACCTTGGATTTTGGGTAAGGAAGAAGTAGTATTGGGAGAATATAAAAAGAATCGATCATTACAGTGATTCTAAGTCTATAGAAAAACCAAGATGCGAGAAGTTCTATCTTCAGGATGGATTGGAGTTTACTTTCCAGATCCAAGTGGATTTGGCCGTGTTGTGAAGTTGAATTGGGAGATATATAGCAACAAATGAAAACGATAAAGAAAGGTCGGCAAAGAGTTTTGGAAGGCAATTGTCTACCCAAGTGCAAGTCAATAGAGGACAAGTTATGCAACCAATTCGAATTCGTAAAGAGTAAAATCAAGGGACTTCCATCGAGGTGATAACTAAGTAAAGATTGGAAACAATAATTGGAGGTCGATTAGTATAAAGAAGTTGGGATACTAATTCTATGGAAATAGAAGAATTGGATTCAAGAAATCATAATCTCGGACCATGCAGATATACTAGTTGATGTAAGAAGATTTACGAAGATTTTGAAGACCGTGGGGTTTTAAAGGAATTCGAGAATGATCTGGCCATGGTCCAAAGTCGCCTAGGACATGCTCTTACACCTTTTGGCCGAGCATGGGAAGGGTTAATTCAAACATGAGTAGAGAGAAACTTTCAAAACGGCTCGACCAGAGCAATTCCACACCACTACAAGGGGATTGTTAGGTGGGACAAGGAGAGTCCACCGAGTGGATACGGTGATTAGAACATACAGAGTTGGAGAAAGAAATTGATTATCAAGTTAGGATTCTTCCAAGAAACTTGAGACCGAGATTGTCGAGTTGTGAGCCTTACAACACCAACTTTGGTTACTCACCTAATCATCTAGATGTCAAGAAATTCCAAACAACGTTGAACGGTACATAAATCATTCATGGCACGCGCATCATGCATTCTTGTTTTGCTATTTGGATTATTGCCTTTTGTTCTTGCGTGTATTTATTATCTGTTGAGTGCTTACTTGTCCTGAGAGTACGAGAGGGTGGTAAGTCGAGGGTCGATGTTGCAATGGACTTTCGGGTCAACAACGAATAGAAGGATGGCCATCTTGGAGGAACTTCCCGAGTTAGAAGGTGCGAGTGGTGAAAGTCCAGTAACTACGCTACTCGTGTAATGCCGAACTCTTGAGTTAGTTTGGAACAAATCAAATGGTGGGTGATGAATCAAATTTAGACCCTCCTACCGTGCGAGATGTTTGACTTGCTCGTAGCCCGGATCAAGCGGTGAGGAATTACTCCATCAATGTAACGCCCCCACCCGTACCAGAACAAGAGGAGAGCGGCGTCTCAACCCCCGCACTGAAGCACCTCTCAAATAATGGTGTGAGCCATCACTCAAGAAATACTCCAGCGAACGGCTATCTATCAGAACTATACATGTACAACGATGTGGCTATGCAGCGGAAAATCAGAGTATTTTAAAACTTTTCAAAACATGTGCGTGATGGCATGTAACAAGCAAGAACATATTGATCGTGTAAGAGAGACTCGGCATATCAGAACATATAACAGATTCACATATAAGTACCGATACATCAGAGTTCAAAATATCGGTAATAGAGTAGCAGAAAGAGTATAACGAAGATACTCAAGTATTTAGAAACATATACAGAAACATAAAGTGATGCAGCCATAAAACATATGCAGGACACAACAGGAAGTAATACTAAGTCCTGACTGAAACAAAAATGACAATCTAGAGCTTCAAGATACCTCTAGACTGCGGCTGCAAGACCTGAAACCACGAGGCAAGAAAACGGGAGAGGTATTAGTCAAAAGGACTAAGCGAGGGAATACTTTAAAGAAAGTACTGAATTAAAGAACTTGAAGTAAAGTTCGAAACTGTTAAATGCGATGCTTTAAAGAAGAACTTGAAACAAGTTCGATTGATAAAACTCTTTGAATGCGATGCTGTAAAAGAATGCACGTTATAAAACATTTTCATGAATGCTATCACACGCGCACACATATGCTGTTGATGGTTCATAATTCTTTCATAAAAGGGGATAAGGGTAAAGTGAACTTTTCCAGATATGAACCATCCTTTATGAAACAGAATTTTGCCCGCAAGCTAGGCTCCTCCATCCTTACTCCAGAAAACATGATTTGGTTGAGCATCGGACCAGGATCAACGATAATTCCACGTTTAGTAGAGTATCGGACCAAGATCAACAATAACCCCACATATAGTAGAGCATCGGACCAAGGTCAACAACAACTCCTCACATAGTAGACTATCGGACCAAGGTCAACAACAACTCTTACCAACGCATACAAACATGCACCATCCTCCACCGGTTGTCACTTCGGGTAGCTAGCCCTAGGCGACCTGTAAACATGTAATGGGAACAGATTTGCTGTCCGTTCCCAGACAGATTGTCCTGACTTAACAAACCTCCTGTTAAAAGTCGGTGTCAATTGTCTAAGTGTGGCGGCCGGTATTGGTGATGTCGTTGGCGCTCACCTCCCGAGCATCACCTCCACACATAACCGCCGGGCCCAAACTGTAAACTGTATGCTTGCATTAAGATTAGCAGTGACCAAAATATCACTCCAGTATGCTAACTATAACATGTGAAACTGTAACTGTAACATATGATGCTGTCTGTAAAACATATGATTCTGTCTGAAAACATGTGAAACTGTCTGTAAACTGTACTTTGAAAACATATGCAAAACATGTAACTGTCTTTGAACAAGAATGCAGAACTTTGGAAAACATGTACTGTTGATCAAGATATACTATTAAAGTATGAATGATCCTTTCAAGAGAATGTCCCGATAAAAGGGATAGTTCAAAACAAGGTTTAGCTTTGAATTTCAAAACATATGATACGATAGTATAATCGTGGTTCCAGTTGGAAAACATTTATAACTTGACCTCACCTAAGTACCAAAAGGGAGGTAGACAGATTATGCGGTGCCCTGGGGATCCCAGTGCTCAACTTTAACTCCTGTAGGTGGTGTACTAGAGTGAGCTTAAGAATTAAGACCCACTACTAACCAAGATGCATAAGAAATGCATGAAACAATGAACAAGGAACATGTAAAGAACATGTAACACAAGAGAGTAATACCATTTAAGGTATTCAAGAAAGGTAACACACAAAGGAATACGTCAAAGTGAGTTACTCTCAATGTTAGACTATGA
Organism: Lantana camara; assembly: GCA_037501455.1. Lineage (NCBI taxonomy): Eukaryota > Viridiplantae > Streptophyta > Magnoliopsida > Lamiales > Verbenaceae > Lantana > Lantana camara. The sequence continues at coordinate 49,535,454 of CM074860.1, read as the reverse complement.
TCTTACTATAACCGAATAAGCTTTAGTCAAATTATGAATCCTATCGCAAGCCTTAGGTTAAGAAACAAGTCCACGAAAGAAAACACATTTTGAAAACACATTTTAGACCCTGGATATGGAAACCCTAGGTGCAAATGTCTATTAAGAAAGCACAAGTTTTAATTCATTTTTACTATTCAAAAGCACTATTCAGAAGTACTATTCAAGATTACTATTCCAGATTACTATTCACGATTACTATTCACGTGTCGGGTCAAAGGGTCGGGTCAAACCCTTACTATACACACACCCACACACACACGGTACACACACACACCATGCACGAACACACACACACACACCCTAATTAAATTATGATATTGATTATAACCTATAGTTTCAAGTTCATGTTAATATAATCAAGTGTGATCTAGGTTAAAGGTATAACCTATGGTTAAGAGATCCAATTAAGGCATAAGATCAAGTTATGAAACACTATTCTATCTTAGGTTATAACATGTGACACTATTAAAGTGTATAACATATGATCAAGGCACTATTCCATTAATCCAAATCATATCATAAGCTCAATTCATAAATCCAGAGTCATATAACAATGTGACAACATGTCACAACATATATCATATCATATCATATCATATATCATGAACCTTTAGGCATGTAACATGTAACAATTTAATTCAATATCAACATGTAACAAGTTGTGACATAATTAATTGTAAATCACTATTCCATTAGCAAACATGCATGAACATAATTCAAATTCCATAATCATGCATCAATTCTCATAATATAACAAGCATATCACATGATCAAAGCATATACTAGAGCAATTGATAACATATTCATGCATATACTAAACAATTAAATCATATAAGCAACTATCAAAACATATCATGAAAACTATATAATAAATGCATAAAATAAAATCCTATATGGCTTAGGGAAGACCCTAAGACCCAACCTAAACATAATATAAACATACCATAACATAAAAACATAAACTAAACTAAACAAAACATAAAAACAAAACAAACTAACCTAGCTTCTAATGGGGGGTGCCGACGGCAAGAGGGGGAGGAGAGGGAGAGAAAGGGTGTTGTCAACACAACTTTGAGCAAGGAATGAAATGCCATGGGAGGGGTATTTATAGGTGTGAAGAAGCCCCTCACCTTGCAAATAGAAATTGTAGCACCCCACACGTGAGGCACCACATCCCCCGCACTATGGCTCAACACGAGTGACGAAACAGTACTCCGCACCCGTATCAAACCATAGCGAACGGGAGACAAACATAAAAACTTTCCTAAGCCAGGCGGAGCTAGACCCTGTAATGAAAACCAATCCACGAAGTATAATGCATTGCAAAGCCAAAGTTCAAACATACCAACCCTAAACGGAATTTGGGCTCTTCAGGCCTCTTTTAACTCAAAAGCAAAACTCAGTAACAGCAATTCAATAACAATTACAAATTATTCGAGTTCATGGTATAATAGAACGAATCATACATAATTCCAATACAGATATGAGTGCAGAGACTCTCCTAACCTAACTTGACCAACACAAAGACTCCAAACACCTCCGCCTAGCCCGAAACTCCAAAGTCAAACCTGCACACTAAAAGATTGGGGAGGGAGAGGGTCAGTCTCTAGAAGACTGAGTGAGCAGGAGCGATACATATATATATAAAACATGCACATGCAAGTCATAAATCCCGAGCAAGGTTTTATTTGAATTTAGTTCCCGAAAAAGGGCAAGAAGATAGATAAACAATGCTCGACTTTTACGACTAATTCATATTAAGGTCATTACATTCATAAATCATACATATACATAAGGCTCGGCGAGTGAGCGTGCACAATCTCCAACCAAACTCCGACCGTGTACGACAATTTTCATTAATAAGTTAATTAGGTGATCATGCAATATCTCATAATACACGCAGACCATAAATCATATCATAAACATATTCGTTTGGGCAATCCGGGTCCCGGCATTCCCGCACGGTGCAAAATCATATCATAAACATATTCATAAGCATAATCATATCATAACCAACCTTCTTCCTCCGGGTGGTGGACGGGCTTGCAAGACCCGGCCACCTAACATATCAATGTGGCAATGAGGTTCATGAGGCCTCAAAGCCCGGTTAGCGTTTCCCCGTCAAGAACCTCCCTTGACGAAGTCCGTTTCGCCGTAAGTTGGAACTAGTATATGGGATCCCCGTCAGCCCTTGCTTCCTCGGTTCGCCACATATACTAAGTCCCGGGGCCCGTGAACATAACATACATAACATGATCTCGCCAAAACATATCAATACATACATATAATACATACTATAAGAAATCATACTTTACCGTGTAACTCGGCATATGCTATATACGTACCTCTCCGTGTCATCCGAATCCTTAGCTAGCGTGAAGACACACGGTTTGGAGCATAGCCTCATTACAAAACCATTTTTAAGTTTACATACGCTCATACGCATAATTCAGAAGGATTTACTCGATAACTTCATTTGAAAATCATATATATATAATCATAAGGTTTTGGCCAAAGCTTTTCACATAAGGGTCGTAGGGTTTATTACGTAGCTAAAACGAAAACACCCTCACCTTAACCGTGAAGAAACAAGGATCGAGCACCAAGTGCCTGAACGATCAAAAGCTCTCCACCCTGGAGATAAACTGTACAAAAGACCACAAGACGTGTTCGTGAGACTCAAGACTCTAAATGAACCATATATGATGCACGGCAATGCACAAGCATGATATGTAGGCATAAAGATCATATTAAGTCATGAAAATCATATAACCAATTCATTCACTTGTTCAATCATAAATCATTCAAATTCTTCAATTCATATGTCCAATCAATTTATTTCAAGAATTCAAATAGGAGCATCGAACATATTTAAGCTCTTCCATATTGCTACCACATACTTCATATTACATAACATAGCATATATCCAAGGTTTGACAACAAGAAGAAGTCTTATTCTATAGAAAATGAGTGATGCTATTCATAAGCGACATATAAACACACATAAACGGCATTAAGTAAAAGCATGCCTATAGCACATCCAAATGCCATGAAATTAAACCATAATGCTCCCAACATATAGCAAAACAAGTTCATAGTTCAACACAAAAGGAGATAAAGTCATTCAAGAGGTGAAACAAATCAAAAACCGAAAAGGAAGCAACAAAGACTGCACATGGGAAGTGACATGGGGGTGTCACCAACCCTAGCCCAACTGAGCCACGGGCGTGGCTCAGTACAGAGCTGTCCAGAAGGTGTGACACGCCCGTGTCTCCCTCTTATGAGTAAATGAGACACGGGGGTGTCACGGTACAGAACTTGAGGCGCATGCAAGACCTAACCGGCAAAACTGAACTCAAACAAATTCAATCCAAAGGCATACCAAATGAACTCCAAATGCTCTGAAACTTAATATGCAACCTATTTGGCATGTTATGAACATTTTTCATTTAGAGTGAAAAAGCTAAATCACACGTTAAGATCATCGAAACTGTGAAACAAAACTGGGTCGCTACAATCGGACACATGAGCCCTAATGATTCTATCATGCCTTGATCAAGTACTTAGGGCTTGAATTTGGATCTGAAACTTTGGGGAATGCATGCTAACATACCAAAAAACTAATATACATCATATATATGCAAAATGGTACAATTTAAAGCACATTAGGGTGACCAACAACCACACATAGGCAACAGCAACAAATCTGTCATGGAGCATGCATAAAAACAGGCCATGTATTTCGGTTTTGAGACTTCAATTGGAACCAAATACTTAAAGCATGAATGTTAACATGTATAGCAATAAGTGTACATCAACTCCATGCATTTTCACACGAAATGAAGGCCATATGATCAAGCTACAACACATAAATTCACACAGCAGTTCAAAAACAGGGGAATCAATTAGATCATCAAGTTTGGAGCTCCATATCTCATAATTTCATAAAAGGGTCAAGAGATGAAATCCTCCTAACATCATATACTATCAGTTAGGAAAGAAATAAGCCAAGAAACAAGTTCATATGATCACATATAAGCAAGAAATTCAGCCACACAAACATATAGGTCACAAGAGCAAAAATCCCTAAAAGTTCATACCAATCTCATAATTCAAACCCTAATCAATTCTGATCCAAATCAGGTTGTAAGGAGATGAAATCAAGTATAATAGAGTAGAGAAGACATAAATATTCATACCTTAAAGATTTGGTGAAGAAAAATGGTGATTTGAGCTCAAAATCACAAAGGATGGCCAAGGGTTTTCTTCCTTCTCCTCTTCTTCCCTCTCTCGTTTCAGTTCCAGCTGGAAATGGAGGTATGTGGTTCGGTTTTCAGAGCTAAAGAGGAGAGGAAGGGCTTAACTCAAGGTAGGTAAGTCATGGTTAAGGTAGGGTTAAGTTAAGAGGTGTTAGGGGGTCCCACCATGAAGACTAGTCAACAAAAGGAGTTCTTCTTGCACGAGTTGCTCGTTACGGTTGGATTTCGGAGGTCTTAATGATTTCAAAAAGGTATGAGGCTTGTTCCATTGTCTCGGGATCGTCGATACAAAGGCAACGGAGGTGTCGGAATTCGAATCCGAATTCCCGAGCTCAAGATATCACGTACGGAACCAAGGGTGCGCTAATTGCTCGTTAGCCCCCGATTTGGTTCCACAATTAAAATTAAATTCATAAACACGTCAAATGAATCCGAAAACATAAACCGAGCATACAGGCATGTTCATAACACACATATTTACAACATATTAAATTTTCACGACATTTCGGTATCAATACATATATGAACAAAGCACAAATAGAACACTCATGCGCATGAATGAATTCATATTGTTAAAATTTAGTTACTAAAACTTAAATTCCATTTTAATTAAATTATAACCAACTAATAACATGTTGAAATTAATTAACAGAATTACCGAAATAGTTAAGGTAACACGAAACCTTAATTAAGAAATTAAACAATAAACATCAAGGTAGAAATAAAATGAATTAAATTAAATATTAATAGTTTACAGTTTAAATCAAATAAAACACTTTTAAACGATTAATCATATAATTAAATAATTAAATCGCGCAATTTATAAACAAATACGCCACATTATTAAAACTGAAAAACTGGGGCGTTACAATCTCTCCCCCTTAAAAAGAATCCGTCCTCGGATTCACACACGCCTGAAAGCAAACAATGAGAGATTCCCCGTCTCTCACAAGCAACAAGGAGAGAGCCCCGTCTCTCGAGCAACAATGAGAGAACCCCGTCTCTCGCAAGTAAAGAGAGTACCCCGTCTCTCAAACGAAAATAAGAGAATCCCCGTCTCTTATAAACAAGAGAGCACCCCGTCTCTCAACCGAAAATAAACAAGGAAATCTCCAATACTCCCAAGCAACTCACGCAAAACCAAATTTAAAATCACGTAAGGCACCCAAAGCAAGTAATAAATGTCGCCCACATTGATATCCAATTACTCCAAGTAATTTAACACAATACAAGATTAAAGTACCTAACATAAAAATTATATAAGTTAAAATTGCATGGATGCATGTGTCGTGAATGCTATAAGTACCGTTCACCGAAGTTTCAAAGTTTAGAACTGAGAGTTGTCGTTGTCCAGTGTAGGGTCTATCCTAAAGATAGCTCAGTGGTCAGCTTGTCTTGAACCTCTTCAAGGTTCCTCGGTGAAGCTATTGATAAATCCTTTAAGGATCATACTCTTGGATCCGTTCTGACTTGTACTATTTCCAGTCTTCACCATTTCCCATAATCTTCATTCGACCATCCAATTCCTTTTTAATTAACCGAGCTTGACCTCCCCGAATATCCTTAGACCATCTGTCTCAATGTTAGATCCATAGCTACTATCTTACTCATATCAGAGTTTAAAATATCCTCAAGAATAACTGCCCCTGACCACCTTGACGATTTAATCCCTACCTTGAGGTATCTGTCAATAGGATCTACCTTAACACGAATCCTTTTTCATCTTCCGCGCATATTATCCATTCATTCCCTTTAACCCCTTAAGGTTACATTCGGCATCAGGCCCCATATTTCTTGTATTGAAGATAGAATGTTCTTGATGATTCTTGTCGTTTGATGTAAATCCTCCAATGGTCATTTTTTTTCCGGTTTGGTTTCTTCTTAGATTTCCTTCCGAAGTATCGTGGGACTAAAAGACTTGATAATAGTGTCATTATTGAACCCCCTTTTTGTACCCTATTGGATTACTCGTGATCGCCATCATTCCATCATATGCCAACTTGATTCGACACTCTCTCTCTTGTCAATTCTGACTTAGGTGTTTCCAGAACCTCCCTTATAATTCTGTTATCCCCAGATCCCTGTTCTATATCTAGGAATATTCTCCAAGACATTTCCTTTATACCTAATGAGGGACTCCAACCCGACTTGAGTAACTTAACTCTCCTCTAACCGCTTAACCATTCAAGCCGTCTTGTTTATTTCTGATCATCACTAAGAGGACTCCCAGGTCTTCCTTAATTTGCAATTTCGTTATTCTTACTGAAATATTTCTTCGAGCACCCTTTTAATCGTCCAATTTGTTCCTCGGTCATGCTCTCCCCCTTAAATTTCTGTTGTCCCGGGTTGGACTCCATCGATTCTTCTCTTATCGAAACTCTTGATGAGTAAATCCCATTAGGTGGAATTTAACTGATGTAGAAATCAAAAATGTGGCCCTTCAACTCCTTCCCTAGTTCTCTTGATGTCCGAAACTCCTTTCTTAATCTTGTCCGGAACTCTAGTCTCACCTCTCCTCCTCATAACTCAGATGCGGCTTGGTTGAATTGATACTTGATAGTTAAGGCGAAAGGCTTCCTATCAAGTAAACACTAAAATGCATGTTGGGTAAAGATGGTAATGCATGTGTCACGTTTACACCAAGCAATTATACCACACATTAGCGCAACAAAACCAATTAGAAATGTACGAATAACATAAGATCAAGAGAATAAATAATTAATGCAAAATATGATGCACGTGCTATAAATGCTTTGGAACCTGTCACCAATGGGATAAGTAGTTAGCTCGACAGCTTTTCCTTGCTACTCCAAGTCCCGCGGTTACTTTGACTTGGTAATTATTCCTTGCCTTTCCCACGGTCTTCGAGATTCCCATGCATCTTTATAAATCAACTTGTATCTTCCACTTCCAAGGAGTTAGCATCCACACTTCTCTTCGCAATTCGACCTTTACTTCTAATCGTCGCCTTAATCAAAAATCCCGTGCCTATCCCTTGTGAGTTCAATTCACCTCCAACTGCTTACATTTGAGCGCATGATTTCCTTGCAAGGAGTGATTGCCTTTCTTTACCATTTCCATTTGTTGCTTCATATCTTCCATTTTACTTCACAACATGGCAATTCAGCTTGGTTTTGGGAAAACGAACTCATATCCCAATCAACACCTTGATCAAGATTCCCGTTACTATTGTTTATGAGTTTCCCATCACGATCGAAATCCAGAGCACCCAAGTCCAACTCTTCCCGGTCTTAACTTCGACAGACTTGATTTCAATTCACTAGGCTTATTCAGAAATCCTTCTTGTCGACCCCAGGTACACAGCTCCTACCGGGCCCATTTTATCTGAGTCTCTCCTAACTATTGAGACCTCTTCAACGATGCAATCCGGGATCAAAATATCTTCAAGGTTCATCCCTTTCATTCTTTAGGTTGAAAGATCTTGCTAAATCCGATTAAAACACTCCAAGTAGCAGATTCTCATAAGTTAGTCTTTTGAGTCCCAACAATCCCATGATTAACTCCTATTCCGATTTCACCAATTGTCTCCCTGCCATCGCATCTCTAAATTCAATCTTCCCATTCCAAATCCTAACCGTTAATTGTAACCCAGTCTATGAAGCCACGCATCTAGCATTCTCCACATTCTTCCCAGAGTATCCTGCCCATCTTCCGTGTCTCAGAAAGGTTTGCAATCGATCTTCTTTGTCGTAGAACTTGGCCGTGGTTTGATATTATCTCCATAACCTATAAATCATAGCTTACTTCAAGAATAGATGCATGCAATTAGTGTGTAGCACCCCGGTACACGTGAAGGTGCCACACCCCCGCACTATAGATCAATTCACATACGGAATGGTCAATCCGTACATGAACCAACCTATAGCGAACGGGTGACAATGCAATACTCGACAAGCTAGGCGGGATAACTAAAACATGCAATAAGATAACGCGGAAGCATAAAATAATTTCTAACAAATAGTTTCATTTATTCAATCATGATATTTCTCATTTATCAAGTAGTGCATAATCTAGACTATCATCTTCCATTAAAGAATAACAATAATTACAATTCCAGAATTAATACTATTAATTAAATGCACGAACCACGGATGACACGAATACATGAACTGGACCCGACTCGACTCACTCCCGCCTAGCGTGCACTTGCAATACCTGAAAGGTGGAGGCGTCAGTCTGTGAAGACCGAGTGAGGGGTTTACATATATATTAGCGCAGATAACATGCAAGTTATATGCTCGGGTAAAGGTTTATAAAAGATAAATATAGGAGTTCAATAATACTATAGCTTCGCCCGAGAATACAACTGTCAATATTAAATACTAGTTCATTATCATGCAATCAATCAATACATGGCCCCGGCGAGTGAGGGCGGTCTCCAACCTTACTCCCAATGAACATGAACATGCTTGCTTGTTTATTAATCACGAGGTGATCATGCAATCAATTATCGTGCTATCGTGCAATAGTGTAATCAGGTAACATATTCATGGAGTAACAATCATGAAATAACCCGAGGCGCATCCGTGGTGCCGGACTCGTCCCCAGTCTCCTTCTCCCTCCAATGATGGGAAGGTAGCTAGCCTTCACCATCCACGACATATTGAGCAGAGGGTACATGAATCCCTAAGCCCGGAGCTCCTTCCTCCACTAACCTCCTAGTGGATTCAGGGGTGACCCCAAATGTGGTGAGGATAGCACCAGAGTTACCCGTCAGCCCTTGCTTTCCCGGTTGGCTCTAGTCACTACCCTCGGGCCCATCGTGAACGACCATGCTACTCGCCTAAACATGCTTGAAATTATGAACATGGACAATCTTGGCTTGCTTGCTTGAAACATGACTTGATAAAATGTAACTATAAATCGTGGTCAATAGTTTATGGAAGTTATAAATATAAATACCTTTTGGCCGAAATATCACATAAGGGATATACGGGTTCTATGTAACTAGAAATTAAACCTCACCTGACAGGCGACACACGACTCGTGCATGCGTGAACGTGCTCATGATCCACAATCTCCGCCCTGGAGAATAACTGGACAAGAAACGGGACAATGTACGTGCATGAGACAACCATTCAAGCATACTCTTCATATAATGACGCACGGCACAATCATATACGAGACATCGCGCAATACACAATGTAGCATGATAACATGTTGTTTCGACATATAATCAATCATATAATAGCAATTCGGGATCAAATAGGCCATTGGAACGAGGTCCCAAAAATCCCATTTTGTGCAGAAACTTTCTGCACTTCCAGTAGCCTGGGAACGGCCGTTCCGAGCTTTAGTACAAAAATGGGAAGGGCCGTTCCCCAGTCCCGAAGCGGCTCCCGAAGATGGGAACGGCCGTTCCGGCTTGCAAGCCAAAATGGGAACGGGCGTTCCCTTCCTCGCCGCCAAGCAAAGCGTTCAAACAATGGGAACGGCTGTTCCCCAATTGCAAAGGGGACGGGAACGGCCGTTCCCGTTACACAGAAGAACAAAGAACAGAGCAGAACAGAGGATGCTCTCGGGACAAAACCAAGCATCCCCAAAACATCCCAAAATCATCACAACATGCAAGAATTCTGGAAATATGTATGTATACATGTTCAATATACATTAGTATGCAACCAAAACACGTAATCATGCTTTAATCTCCATAATTACCAACTTTGGCATACATATACAATCTATCATATAATCCCATAAACCTCAAGATTTGAGCATGGATTTCAAGCTACAATTATGCAATCATATTTCTAACAACTTATACACAACATATCACTTCTAATTCATGAACCCTAGCTTCATATAATTCCCAAGAAAAGCATGTATGCTCATAAATACCTTGAATGAGAAATAGGAAGAAGGAAATGATGAAGCTAGATGATTGAGCTCCTAAGCATGGAATTTCCTTGGAACACCTTGATGAATTGATGAAATCTTCCTCTCCCTTCATGGAGGTTTTGGTTCGGTGGAGCAAGGAAGAAGAATGAGATGATTGTCATGAAAATGAAGATGATTGATTGAGAGAGATGCATATAACATGATATTTGGGGAAAAATGCAATATTTGCAATTAAATCCCTAATGTTCCTAAGTTATGCCATTAAGTATAAAAGGTTTGGAAAGTGATCAATTAAGTCCAATAGGTTTTCATGCGATTAGGCCCCTCAATTGAAAGAAATGAACATTTAAGGTCAATTTGGCAATTAAATCAAATTGGACAATTAGTTCATGTAATAATTAAATTCCAATGATACAATGATTCTCAAGTTGCCACATATTTCATATATTTCCACATATTCAGGTTGCACGCAATTTATAAAAATTAATGTAACACGTTTAAATTAACTAAGCGAAAATAATAAAATAAAATCCTAACGCTCGAAACCCACACGTGTCGAGCGTACCTGAAATTGGGGCGTTACAATTCTCTCCCCCTTAAGAGAATCCGTCCTCGGATTCCATGTCCCGAATTCCTGGAATTTTGATTGGCTCTTACATGTTCATCCCACGCGGGTTAGCTACTCCCCGTCAAGGATTAGTTTGAAAGAGATCTTCATTTCACAAAGTCTTCCAATGGTTGAGGTCACGACCCTCAACTTCCCGGAATCTAATCACTCGAAAGAAAATCTAACCTTTCCACTAAAACAAGTTGACAAGTAGTTGGAAATACTGAGAGTGCCCCGACTCTCAAACAAGTAACGAGAGAACCCCGTCCCTCGAGCACATAACAAGAGAAACCCCGTCTCTTGGCAATCCTAAGAGAATCCCCGTCTCTCACGCACACAGAATAATAAAAAAAATTTCAAGCGAGCACTTGAACAAATATTTACACTTACCACACAAGGATCAAGTAAAATTATCACTATGCAAATAATTGTTCACATAACAATTAATACTACACAAGGAATCATATGTCGAGAATAACAAAATAATAACAATTAGCAATTAATAATAACAAGTCATGTACTCAATTAACGAGGTAATGATAATGATAAAATAACAATGCTCATGGTATGCATGATGAAGTGTACCGTTCACCGAGGATTGAAATTCTGGGACCGAATTAATTCGGTTAAAACTTGATTCCTTTAGTTGAGATTTTCCCGCTTGGTACCGTTACGGTTCAATGTTCCCATTTCTGATAGTCATTTCTACCCTTGTACTCTTTTCTGACCTAATCCGTAAATCATCATTAATCACCCAATCTTCAGACCCATCTGAATTCCAAATTTGCCGATTGAACCATTCTTGCACTGGTTTTCACATTTACTTTCCGATTCCAGAATTGAGAACACCCTGATTTTCTTGTTAGAGTGTAATTGCCCGTTCAAGCTTAAAAGACTGACTTTGTGTTCCAAGCAAGCTCTTGTCCAACGAGTAGAGAAAACAGATGTTACCATTTCTCCTACCTTAGTAATTAAAGTAAACCTTTTCCCGAAGTAGCATTCCTGACTCCTTTGTTTACAATCTGAAAGTTGAGTTCTTACTTTCTTAGTTAACGATACAGCGGATATTCGCGATAAGGAATCAAGGTTGTCATCCCGTGAGAGTAATTCAACGAGTACACTTGCATAGGAACCGAAAGAATCAGGTCCTAGCGAAACGTCTTCCATTTGATCCCTGAAATTTGGTAACATGCCCCACAATTCCACGAAATATCTTTGAAAGAGAGGATCACCCAGTCCTCCATCTTTCTGAAGTGTTTATGACAGACTGGTATATTTATGAAGGCGACCGCAACGGCACGGATGAGGGCATCGTGTCTCCTCACCGGCATCTTTAGGGTATAGGTAATAACTTCGTAAGAAAACTCTTGTCGGATTAAACTTGGTTATCCATTTGCCCTCCACTTCCCACTTTCTTCCATTCCACTTATGATAGACACTCAGGATAGCAAGAGGGATCAAGATTCAAGATTTACTATCCAAATTCAGCCGGTTCGGATCCCTTTTCCCATTTACTGAGTCAAATGATATCCTGAGGTTGTCGGAGGAGTGCAGATATTGTACCCACTTTCCTGAAAATGATGATAGAACGAGGTACGGTCGATGATGAGACTTCTCTTTGTGTAAGAGGGAGGAAAGCTTTAGCTAACTGAAACTTCTTTCACATGGTTCTGATAGATGATTCCCAACTCTCCTGAATGTTGTCCAGTTTCTGATTTCATTCTTTCCCATACCGGCTCTCCCCCTTAAGAAAATGGAAATTTTCTTATCCTTTGAGTTCCTTCTGTCCTTTCCCACTTGCAAACTTCTCTGCTGATTCAATTCCCGTAACCTTGTCCCTGTCTTACTGATCGTTAATCAAAATGTTGATTGATGATTTCTTTCCAGTTCTTTCTGTTATCCACATACTCGACTTGAAGCTCCCTGACTATCACCACTTTGGTTTGATTTTAAAATTCTTCAATATCCTATACCTCTTCTGCTATTCATGAAAATGCCATGTCCTGTAATTATCCTCTACTGCTTCCCAAATTGATATCTGTCAAGCTAGCACTCTAATCCATAGCGAGAAAACTTCTTTCTCCTACCCTTACTGAATTCCCGAAATGCTAATTAGTTTCTGAAGGTTAAAAGGCCCACTGAACATTTATCTGCTTGAACTTATCATCATTTCCCAGTTTCCCAAAATTTTCCAATATCTAATTCACACTTCCTGCTTTTACCGAATCCCGGACAAATTCTTCTCACAACCCCAAAATTTTCCAAACTTTCAATCCAAATCAAATTACCCGGTTACCACCATGGTACCCACTGATTCAAAATCTCTTCCTTAAAACTCAAATTGTAGAAATAAGAGCAACGATTATGCAGAACATCCGAAAAGCCTATTGACAATAAATACTAAATAATGCATGATGGTTAAAGTGCACATGTACACCGTATACCTATCAACAAATTTGAAATGCAACACGTCGAATCCACTATATCACGTTGAAGGTATACCTATAAATAAAGGAATATAAGTAATGCGAATAATTTGAATAGCCACTCAAGACATCAAGTAAGAAAGTCGGAATAAAATTAAATCAAGGTTTATAAATGAGGAACAATTCAATTAACAATTACAATGCACGTGCTTATGAATGCATTGAGGAACCTTGCACCGTAGTAATATTGGGCTCGGTTCCGGTGTCCGTTCCTGGTTGGCCAAATTGCAACTTGGCTCACACGGCTGATCCGTTTCGTAAATCTTCAAAGTCCCCCGGTCTTGATTCATATATTTCCTAAAACCTATCACTCACAACTTGCTTTGCAAATAAATGCATGTGGGTGAAGCATGTTCGAGTCACGTAATTGTCACATAATTAATACCAGCAAGAATTTAATATATAATGCAACAATTAACTTACCACTGCTTGGAATATAACATGTCAAGCAAATAATTGATGCTGATAACAAGAATTTAATATAAATTGAAGCAAGTATTTCATCAATATTTAAATAAACACGTTGGTCACATAAATTTCCAAACAATTCAAAATCACTCAATGGTAATTAATAGCATGAATTAATATAAAGTACAAGTCATCAAGTATTTCAGGTAATTCAAAGAATCCAAATAGCCAATTGATTTCAAATAAAATGCAGGACTCTCAAATTATCAAGTAGTTCCTATGCCGTACGACCTAGACTCAACATGACACGACACTAGAACCTCGGTTTTGCAACCGGGCTCTGATACCACCTCAGATGTAGCACCCCGGTACACGTGAAGGTGCCACACCCCCGCACTATAGATCAATTCACATACGGAATGGTCAATCCGTACATGAACCAACCTATAGCGAACGGGTGACAATGCAATACTCGACAAGCTAGGCGGGATAACTAAAACATGCAATAAGATAACGCGGAAGCATAAAATAATTTCTAACAAATAGTTTCATTTATTCAATCATGATATTTCTCATTTATCAAGTAGTGCATAATCTAGACTATCATCTTCCATTAAAGAATAACAATAATTACAATTCCAGAATTAATACTATTAATTAAATGCACGAACCACGGATGACACGAATACATGAACTGGACCCGACTCGACTCACTCCCGCCTAGCGTGCACTTGCAATACCTGAAAGGTGGAGGCGTCAGTCTGTGAAGACCGAGTGAGGGGTTTACATATATATTAGCGCAGATAACATGCAAGTTATATGCTCGGGTAAAGGTTTATAAAAGATAAATATAGGAGTTCAATAATACTATAGCTTCGCCCGAGAATACAACTGTCAATATTAAATACTAGTTCATTATCATGCAATCAATCAATACATGGCCCCGGCGAGTGAGGGCGGTCTCCAACCTTACTCCCAATGAACATGAACATGCTTGCTTGTTTATTAATCACGAGGTGATCATGCAATCAATTATCGTGCTATCGTGCAATAGTGTAATCAGGTAACATATTCATGGAGTAACAATCATGAAATAACCCGAGGCGCATCCGTGGTGCCGGACTCGTCCCCAGTCTCCTTCTCCCTCCAATGATGGGAAGGTGGCTAGCCTTCACCATCCACGACATATTGAGCAGAGGGTACATGAATCCCTAAGCCCGGAGCTCCTTCCTCCACTAACCTCCTAGTGGATTCAGGGGTGACCCCAAATGTGGTGAGGATAGCACCAGAGTTACCCGTCAGCCCTTGCTTTCCCGGTTGGCTCTAGTCACTACCCTCGGGCCCATCGTGAACGATCATGCTACTCGCCTAAACATGCTTGAAATTATGAACATGGACAATCTTGGCTTGCTTGCTTGAAACATGACTTGATAAAATGTAACTATAAATCGTGGTCAATAGTTTATGGAAGTTATAAATATAAATACCTTTTGGCCGAAATATCACATAAGGGATATACGGGTTCTATGTAACTAGAAATTAAACCTCACCTGACAGGCGACACACGACTCGTGCATGCGTGAACGTGCTCATGATCCACAATCTCCGCCCTGGAGAATAACTGGACAAGAAACGGGACAATGTACGTGCATGAGACAACCATTCAAGCATACTCTTCATATAATGACGCACGGCACAATCATATACGAGACATCGCGCAATACACAATGTAGCATGATAACATGTTGTTTCGACATATAATCAATCATATAATAGCAATTCGGGATCAAATAGGCCATTGGAACGAGGTCCCAAAAATCCCATTTTGTGCAGAAACTTTCTGCACTTCCAGTAGCCTGGGAACGGCCGTTCCGAGCTTTAGTACAAAAATGGGAAGGGCCGTTCCCCAGTCCCGAAGCGGCTCCCGAAGATGGGAACGGCCGTTCCGGCTTGCAAGCCAAAATGGGAACGGGCGTTCCCTTTCTCGCCGCCAAGCAAAGCGTTCAAACAATGGGAACGGCTGTTCCCCAATTGCAAAGGGGACGGGAACGGCCGTTCCCGTTACACAGAAGAACAAAGAACAGAGCAGAACAGGGGATGCTCTCGGGACAAAACCAAGCATCCCCAAAACATCCCAAAATCATCACAACATGCAAGAATTCTGGAAATATGTATGTATACATGTTCAATATACATTAGTATGCAACCAAAACACGTAATCATGCTTTAATCTCCATAATTACCAACTTTGGCATACATATACAATCTATCATATAATCCCATAAACCTCAAGATTTGAGCATGGATTTCAAGCTACAATTATGCAATCATATTTCTAACAACTTATACACAACATATCACTTCTAATTCATGAACCCTAGCTTCATATAATTCCCAAGAAAAGCATGTATGCTCATAAATACCTTGAATGAGAAATAGGAAGAAGGAAATGATGAAGCTAGATGATTGAGCTCCTAAGCATGGAATTTCCTTGGAACACCTTGATGAATTGATGAAATCTTCCTCTCCCTTCATGGAGGTTTTGGTTCGGTGGAGCAAGGAAGAAGAATGAGATGATTGTCATGAAAATGAAGATGATTGATTGAGAGAGATGCATATAACGTGATATTTGGGGAAAAATGCAATATTTGCAATTAAATCCCTAATGTTCCTAAGTTATGCCATTAAGTATAAAAGGTTTGGAAAGTGATCAATTAAGTCCAATAGGTTTTCATGCGATTAGGCCCCTCAATTGAAAGAAATGAACATTTAAGGTCAATTTGGCAATTAAATCAAATTGGACAATTAGTTCATGTAATAATTAAATTCCAATGATACAATGATTCTCAAGTTGCCACATATTTCATATATTTCCACATATTCAGGTTGCACGCAATTTATAAAAATTAATGTAACACGTTTAAATTAACTAAGCGAAAATAATAAAATAAAATCCTAACGCTCGAAACCCACACGTGTCGAGCGTACCTGAAATTGGGGCGTTACATAGTGCATGCTCATGACACATTTTCAACAATTAATGCAAGGATCCTTAGGTAATTGCAACAGATAGTCTAGCCAAAATTCAAAAAGAAAGACAAATTCATGTTCAAGATCAATGCAATGCACACATTGCCATATAGTCCCTAAGCCGTACGACCTAGACTGACTCACACACGACACGAGAACACTGGTTTTGCAACCGGGCTCTGATACCACTTAAGGATGTAGCACCCCACACGTGAGGCACCACATCCCCCGCACTATGGCTCAACACGAGTGACGAAACAGTACTCCGCACCCGTATCAAACCATAGCGAACGGGAGACAAACATAAAAACTTTCCTAAGCCAGGCGGAGCTAGACCCTGTAATGAAAACCAATCCACGAAGTATAATGCATTGCAAAGCCAAAGTTCAAACATACCAACCCTAAACGGAATTTGGGCTCTTCAGGCCTCTTTTAACTCAAAAGCAAAACTCAGTAACAGCAATTCAATAACAATTACAAATTATTCGAGTTCATGGTATAATAGAACGAATCATACATAATTCCAATACAGATATGAGTGCAGAGACTCTCCTAACCTAACTTGACCAACACAAAGACTCCAAACACCTCCGCCTAGCCCGAAACTCCAAAGTCAAACCAGCACACTAAAAGATTGGGGAGGGAGAGGGTCAGTCTCTAGAAGACTGAGTGAGCAGGAGCGATACATATATATATAAAACATGCACATGCAAGTCATAAATCCCGAGCAAGGTTTTATTTGAATTTAGTTCCCAAAAAAGGGCAAGAAGATAGATAAACAATGCTCGACTTTTACGACTAATTCATATTAAGGTCATTACATTCATAAATCATACATATACATAAGGCTCGGCGAGTGAGCGTGCACAATCTCCAACCAAACTCCGACCGTGTACGACAATTTTCATTAATAAGTTAATTAGGTGATCATGCAATATCTCATAATACACGCAGACCATAAATCATATCATAAACATATTCGTTTGGGCAATCCGGGTCCCGGCTTTCCCGCACGGTGCAAAATCATATCATAAGCATAATCATATCATAACCAACCTTCTTCCTCCGGGTGGTGGACGGGCTTGCAAGACCCGGCCACCTAACATATCAATGTGGCAATGAGGTTCATGAGGCCTCAAAGCCCGGTTAGCGTTTCCCCGTCAAGAACCTCCCTTGACGAAGTCCGTTTCGCCGTAAGTTGGAACTAGTATATGGGATCCCCGTCAGCCCTTGCTTCCTCGGTTCGCCACATATACTAAGTCCCGGGGCCCGTGAACATAACATACATAACATGATCTCGCCAAAACATATCAATACATACATATAATACATACTATAAGAAATCATACTTTACCGTGTAACTCGGCATATGCTATATACGTACCTCTCCGTGTCATCCGAATCCTTAGCTAGCGTGAAGACACACGGTTTGGAGCATAGCCTCATTACAAAACCATTTTTAATTTTACATACGCTCATACGCATAATTCAGAAGGATTTACTCGATAACTTCATTTGAAAATCATATATATATAATCATAAGGTTTTGGCCAAAGCTTTTCACATAAGGGTCGTAGGGTTTATTACATAGCTAAAACGAAAACACCCTCACCTTAAACGTGAAGAAACAAGGATCGAGCACCAAGTGCCTGAACGATCAAAAGCTCTCCACCCTGGAGATAAACTGTACAAAAGACCACAAGACGTGTTCGTGAGACTCAAGACTCTAAATGAACCATATATAACGCACGGCAATGCACAAGCATGATATGTAGGCATAAAGATCATATTAAGTCATGAAAATCATATAACCAATTCATTCACTTGTTCAATCATAAATCATTCAAATTCTTCAATTCATATGTCCAATCAATTTATTTCAAGAATTCAAATAGGAGCATCGAACATATTTAAGCTCTTCCATATTGCTACCACATACTTCATATTACATAACATAGCATATATCCAAGGTTTGACAACAAGAAGAAGTCTTATTCTATAGAAAATGAGTGATGCTATTCATAAGCGACATATAAACACACATAAACGGCATTAAGTAAAAGCATGCCTATAGCACATCCAAATGCCATGAAATTAAACCATAATGCTCCCAACATATAGCAAAACAAGTTCATAGTTCAACACAAAAGGAGATAAAGTCATTCAAGAGGTGAAACAAATCAAAAACCGAAAAGGAAGCAACAAAGACTGCACATGGGAAGTGACACGGGGGTGTCACCAACCCTAGCCCAACTGAGCCACGGGCGTGGCTCAGTACAGAGCTGTCCAGAAGGTGTGACACGCCCGTGTCTCCCTCTTATGAGTAAATGAGACACGGGGGTGTCACGGTACAGAACTTGAGGCGCATGCAAGACCTAACCGGCAAAACTGAACTCAAACAAATTCAATCCAAAGGCATACCAAATGAACTCCAAATGCTCTGAAACTTAATATGCAACCTATTTGGCATGTTATGAACATTTTTCATTTAGAGTGAAAAAGCTAAATCACACGTTAAGATCATCGAAGCCGTGAAACAAAACTGGGTCGCTACAATCGGACACATGAGCCCTAATGATTCTATCATGCCTTGATCAAGTACTTAGGGCTTGAATTTGGATCTGAAACTTTGGGGAATGCATGCTAACATACCAAAAAACTAATATACATCATATATATGCAAAATGGTACAATTTAAAGCACATTAGGGTGACCAACAACCACACATAGGCAACAGCAACAAATCTGTCATGGAGCATGCATAAAAACAGGCCATGTATTTCGGTTTTGAGACTTCAATTGGAACCAAATACTTAAAGCATGAATGTTAACATGTAGAGCAATAAGTGTACATCAACTCCATGCATTTTCACACGAAATGAAGGCCATATGATCAAGCTACAACACATAAATTCACACAGCAGTTCAAAAACATGGGAATCAATTAGATCATCAAGTTTGGAGCTCCATATCTCATAATTTCATAAAAGGGTCAAGAGATGAAATCCTCCTAACATCATATACTATCAGTTAGGAAAGAAATAAGCCAAGAAACAAGTTCATATGATCACATATAAGCAAGAAATTCAGCCACACAAACATATAGGTCACAAGAGCAAAAATCCCTAAAAGTTCATACCAATCTCATAATTCAAACCCTAATCAATTCTGATCCAAATCAGGTTTTAAGGAGATGAAATCAAGTATAATAGAGTAGAGAAGACATAAATATTCATACCTTAAAGATTTGGTGAAGAAAAATGGTGATTTGAGCTCAAAATCACAAAGGACGGCCAAGGGTTTTCTTCCTTCTCCTCTTCTTCCCTCTCTCGTTTCAGTTGCAGCTGGAAATGGAGGTATGTGGTTCGGTTTTCAGAGCTAAAGAGGAGAGGAAGGGCTTAACTCAAGGTAGGTAAGTCATGGTTAAGGTAGGGTTAAGTTAAGAGGTGTTAGGGGGTCCCACCATGAAGACTAGTCAACAAAAGGAGTTCTTCTTGCACGAGTTGCTCGTTACGGTTGGATTTCGGAGGTCTTAATGATTTCAAAAAGGTATGAGGCTTGTTCCATTGTCTCCGGATCGTCGATACGAAGGCAACGGAGGTGTCGGAATTCGAATCCGAATTCCCGAACTCAAGATATCACGTACGGAACCAAGGGTGCGCTAATTGCTCGTTAGCCCCCGATTTGGTTCCACAATTAAAATTAAATTCATAAACACGTCAAATGAATCCGAAAACATAAACCGAGCATATAGGCATGTTCATAACACACATATTTACAACATATTAAATTTTCACGACATTTCGGTATCAATACATATATGAACAAAGCACAAATAGAACACTCATGCGCATGAATGAATTCATATTGTTAAAATTTAGTTACTAAAACTTAAATTCCATTTTAATTAAATTATAACCAACTAATAACATGTTGAAATTAATTAACAGAATTACCGAAATAGTTAAGGTAACACGAAACCTTAATTAAGAAATTAAACAATAAACATCAAGGTAGAAATAAAATGAATTAAATTAAATATTAATAGTTTACAGTTTAAATCAAATAAAACACTTTTAAACGATTAATCATATAATTAAATAATTAAATCGCGCAATTTATAAACAAATACGCCACATTATTAAAACTGAAAAACTGGGGCGTTACAGAAATGGCTTAAGGGTAGGAGAGCAAAACAAGAGTTCATCCACTTGTATCTTCTAGAAGCTTTAGGGATGTTGAAGCTAAAAATGGGACTGCTGGGGGTAATTCTGTAATTTCATCCCCCAAGACTCAAGGATAAGTGGCTGGAAGTGTAACCATTCCGACGACAAGAAAATTAGCTTCGAAACGCATATTCATTCGTCGAAATCGGATTTATCGTTTGAAAGATACATTAGTTTTAATGAATAAAAGTTTTGAGCTCGGAACTCGACATGAGTGAAAAACGACTTTCTAGAATGATTTTCAAGTCCGGATTGCTTCCAAAATTCAAGAAATAAATCGAGAAGCGTTTTGAGTCCAAAATCGACTATAAAACGTTTTACCGTTAAAAAGTTGAAAACGTAGGATGAATAGTGAATTCTCACGTACGAACGTACGCTTCAAAATTTCAAGCTAGGACTTGAATCAAGAGTTGTAAAACATCTCAAAAATCTTGAAATAGTTCAAGTAGTGCAAATCCCAAGAGAAAACATTTTCCGAATGAAAACCGTTCGTAAAAGGAATAGTAAACTAGGGTTTTCAAAAACATTTTCAATAAAACAAAGTTCCGGAATGGATTTCCAAGCCAAGAATGATTTCAAAAGACTCGTCTCGACTCAAGGATCGATTCGACTGTAACTTGGGTAGAAAAAGGTATCAGAATCAAAAGATCATTTTCTGATGAATAGTAACTTTGGTCGGTAAGTTCCAAAAATACCCTTATGGCTCAAGAAAGACTTTCTGAGCTCGGGAAACAAGTTCAAATGATTGGGAAACATGTGTGATGAACCTCTAGGGTTCGAGTAGCAATATGAACAAGGTAGGCTCGGGCTATGAATAGTAAACTGTATCAAAGGTCAAGAATTCCCCCTTAAAGCATGTCAGATCATATACGAGCACCAAGTTCATGTAAGAATGCAATGCATGATGATTCAAAAAGTTGGATCACGGTCCATAAACGTTTTACCACTGCCTTAACTTACTGTTTTCATCCAGGCCCTGTTTTGGGCTGTTACAATCAAGACTTCAAGAGTTGATCAAACCCCCTTTGTGTTGGAAGACCTTACCGAGCTAACCCTTGTCGGGACGTCATGAACCTCGAACTTGGGTGAATACGGAAGTTATTCGAGCTTGAAACTCGAGCAGTAGAACCTGGGGACCAGGTTCTCTTAAGGGGGGAAGATTGTGACACCCCACTCGCTCACACGTACAGGTACGCGTCGCGTGTGAGTTTATTTTCCGTAATCTATATGATTCTTTATTTAATTTGTGACCTTATGTGAATTATGTTCCCTCATTTTATTTTCCTATGTGAACAACTTGAATTATTTGATAAGAACTTGCCCTATTTGAACATATAATGTGAATATATGCAATTTGTGAAATTTGCGATTTATAAATTAGAATCCCGAGTATGTCAACTTTGTGAACTATGTGAATTAGAGGATTTTAGGACTTATTTGTATGTATGAACTTGCCTTGGACTCAATTGCACTTTATTTGAATTTTTGGGCCTTTTTGCAAATTGGCCACTCCTGAGTCCTTAATTCGTATCTTGAGCTAGGGAACTCGGATTCGAGTTCCGTCATCTCCATTGGACTCGAATCGACGATTTGGAGCCAATGGAATAAGCCTTGTATCTTTTTGATACCGTTTCGACCCCCAACGATGCAGATTTCGGCTCTACGTACCTAAAACGCACCTAAGATGCCACTTGAGAGCTAATAAACCTACCCCATGTACTAGCCTTGACTTATTACACCAAAAAGCCATCTCTCTCCTCCCACTTTCAGCTGAAAATCGATCCAAGGAGAGAAGGAAGAAGTGAAGAGAAAGCTCCCTAGCCATTCCTCCATTTTTGGCCCTTAAGCTCAAGATTTTCATCCTTTCTCGCTCCAATCTTTTAAGGTAAGTTAGGATTCTTTATTCTCTTGTTCTTGTGCTTCTTTCTCTCCATGAATTTCATGCTTTGATGTTGAGGATCCTTGTATATGCCAAACTTGATGAATAGTTAGGGTTCTTGGTAGATTTTGGATTCTATGTGCATTCTTTGGCTATTTGGAGTTTGATGGCTTATATGATGACCTAGGAGGCTTCTTTCTTGCTTATTTGTGATTCTTGTTGATGGTAGTTGCTTGGGGTAAGAATTACCATTTATGCTCTTTGGGGTTTTTGGGGGAAATGCATGAAACTATTGCCTATTTTGCTCTCCTTAGTTTCCAGTTTGAAACTTGCATGTTTGGAGCTGATTTAGTATGTTTTTCTTGCATGTATTTGTTGTATATTTGCACCATTTCAAGCCTTGATGTTGATACTTTGGTGTAGGATGGGTTTTCATGGATTTTGGAAGCTTTTTCACGTTTTTTTTTAGTCTCTGACCCAAATCCACCGGAGTGGATTTCTGCTTTGAAAATAATCCACCGGGGTGGATTTGAGGTAGAGAGTCTGCCCTAAATCCATGGGGGTGGATTTCCCCTTTGAAAAAAATCCACCGGGGTGGATTTAGGGCAGTGGCACATTTTTGCTCCGAACTTTGTTTTCTTGTTTTCTTCGCTTGTTTGCTTCTCTCCCACCCCTAATATGATCCCTAAGCTTTACTAACATGAATTATTATGTGTTAATTTGCTTGTTTTGGAATTTTGAATTTATTTGATATGATTTGAACGAGTTATGATTTAATATATCTTAAGTGATACGTGTAATTCTTTCTTAAATCGTTTATCTCCCTTATGCATTTTAAACTCATGAACACTTATATTATGCTATAATATGACACATTATGAGTTTATTTCATATGGTATGAGTTTAATTCTTGAATTCCTTATGTGATCTCTCGTTATTTGCTCCGATATGCCTAAGTATGAATCCATATGACATGCATTACATCCATTTGCGTTCGTATGAGTCGCCGTGCGTCTAAGTGGTTCATGATCGAGTCTAAGTCATGAGTTTTTGTTTGTATGTCTCAGATTTGAGTTCGGGAGGTGTTGGTTCCGCCATTTAGCCTCTTCTTGGCCGTCAACGCTCATCCGTGAGCACTTTTGGTAAAAGGTGAGGCTTAGGTTTGTTTTCTTTTTAGTTAATACGACCTACAACCCTACGTGCTCATTTTCAAGCCCGCATGTGACTATACTATTATATTTATATAATAGATACGTGTTTATAAGATACGTTTATGATCTTGTCATAAGATTAAATGTTTTGGACTATATGTATGAGCATATGTGAGCTTAAAAATGATTTGCAACAAGGCTATGCTCCAAACCGTGTGTCTTCGTGCAAGCTTTGCTCTTCTTCAACTTGATATGTTTTTGGATGACACGGAGAGGTACGTTAAAAGCATAGGCCGAGTTGCACGGTAAGGTATGCTAAGGTATGTAAGTTTGTTACATTCTAATTATGTTAAGTTGCGAGTTTTGGTATGTTAAGTCTTGTTCAGATTTGCCGGGCCCAGGGAATTGTGGGTAAGGACGCCCGGGACGGCAAGGGCCGTCGGGTTAAGCCTGTGCACGATTCCCATTTGAAGTACACGCGCGACTCTTGGAGATTGAGGAGGCTTTGTGCTTCAAGCACAATGTGGGTTAGCTACCCCTTGTGCATTGGTAAGAGTAGTGAGGGTTTGCTCCCCGAACTACATGTTGTTGGGGTTGGATTGGTTTATGAATTGTGTTTTCTATTTTAATACGTATATTAATAATTTGGGGAGTTAGAGTAAGACCCGTACTCGCCGGGTATAAGAATTCGTTAAGATATGTTGATTATGAAACGGGATAGGACCTTTCTTGTAAGCTACGTCCGATTATGATATGAATATATATAAGTTTGATTCGAAAATGGTGTTTGTTATGCAAAATCCTATCCCGGTTCATAGTCTTTTATTTAATACGTGCTTTGCTCTATATGTATACGTGTGTGGGTGTGCGTTAGCCCCCTCACTCAGTCGGTGGACTGACCCTCTCCTTTCAATTTTTCAGTTTGCAGGTTGGTTCGTGCTAGGCGGAGTCGTGAGTCGGTCGGGTTCTAGTCTCCTAGTTCGAGTTGCATTTCATTAGCTTTCGGTCACATTTGTATATCTTTTAGATTTGTTAATCGAATTGTATATGCATCTCTGGGATTTGATTTATGTATGCTCTTTGAATTATATTTATATATTTTCGGGACAGGCTCCTAGGGCTAGATGAACCCGTTTTTGTGGATTTATCTTCTTGGATTTTGGTGTATGCTTTCGCTTTCTTATATTATGCACGCTCTGGTATTGTCTTAGCTCCGCCTGGCTTAGCGAGTGTGTGTAGGTTCCCGTTCGCTTAGTCTTGGGCTCATGTATGGATTTCTATTTCATATGTGGGTTCGGGGCTAGGTGCCGGGGATGTGGTGGCTCGTCACTCCGGGCGCTACACATAGTGCGGGGGATGTGGCGCCTTCCGGTTGGGGTGCTACAGTCCCTCCTCATGCCAACACCATTACCGGCTCTTCAAGTCTCGAACAAAGAGTGGAATTAGTTGTTGGAAAACACGAATCAGAAAGCAGCGGAATTTAAAAATTTTTCCAACAAAAGGATCTTGGACTCGCAATCGTGTAACCAAATTCGTAGAGATAGAAAACATACTTTTCTTTTATTCTTTCTTGAAGCGTTTCAAGCCACCCAAGAACGCTCTTCTCGCGGCTTGACAACCCGTCCCTCGAAAGTCTCTTTCTACTTCAGAATCCATTGTCGGGATAGCAATCCACACCAACCTAGATTCAATTCATGTCAGAGATGTTCTTAACAATATAACATAAAGAAAGAAACATGAAACGAGAAAAGCAGGATTGAAACTCCCTTCGAAACCAATTTTGCGAAAGTAGAAAACTGCCAGTCACAAAACCCTCGTGAAAAAATTCATCCTTCAGGATATGGACGAATGGTTTTCGCCATCTTCTTTGGTTCGATTTTTTCATTCGCTTCACGTCGGGTTCAGAATCGTTTCATCATCCCTTCTGATCGTTTTGCTTGATCCCCACTTTTGTTAAAGCTCGAATCTTCAAAACTTCTAACTTGAAGCTCTCTAGAGATAGTCCACCAACTTGGCTACGATCTAACTAGTAAGGATGCTAGTTCTCTAGTTAGTGTTTAAGCTTAACCTAGGGTTTCGTTTATCTTGGAGAAAGGATGGTGTTCAACACATGAACCAAAAGAATTTCATTAGCTCTAAAGGGGAGCATGAGCTCCCCTATATATAGGAAAGGGGAGGGACGGCCGAACTCCTTGTTGGGCAAGGATTTGGTTTGTCTCTGTCCTATTACTTGATCATCAAGTATTCTCCAACTTTGACTTTGAATTCTAATTCAAATCAACTTTCAAGAGAGCTAAAAATATCTAAACTATTTTTGGATAATTTTATACTTTATTTATTATAAAATAAATAACTTATTTTTATCCAATTAATTAATTCGTAATTAATTAACTAGATTATTTTCTCCAAAATAAGACTTTCTTTTTAATTCAAAATTAAACCAAAGTCCATTAAATAATTAACACATTTAATTATTTAATACATATATATACAATATATATATATTCACACGTGTGTGACACGTGTCACAGTGACACGTGTCACTCACGTGAGCCACACGTGTGATTTCACACGTGTGGAACCCTCTTGGCCCGATTAACTCGTTTAATCATTTTTAAGCCTCAACTCATGTAACCAAGTTGTTGTGTGTGACCCTCTAGGTTCTCAATTCAATTAGCAGTGACCCTAATTAATTAATTCACTAATTAATTAATCAGTCTACAGATTAAACGACCATAGTCTAGCAACAGGTGTTTAACCCCTAGCTGAATTGGAATATTCAGATTCGACAGAACCTTTAAGTCATTGATTCATGTGAGATATAATCCTCCTACATACTATCTCTCAACCATGATCTAGGGTAAGGGAATAATTAGAACCCTAATAATCTGGTCTTAAAGCTAAGTGCATTTCATATCCATTTGATCTCAATCCAAGAAACCCTTTTCTTGATGTCTTGATCTACTGCCTTGGCCAAGGACTCCATATGGCATATGAATGACTTACACAATAAGAGATCACCTTGCATATGCAAGTGTAGGTCCTTTCTTGATTCTCATTCACTTTCATGAATCACTTGTGTAGCCCCAGCATAAGGCTTGAATCAGTTGTCTAAGGCGACACCCTTTAAAGCTTATACCAAAGACTACAGAGTTAATTCACAAAGTGACAAGGAGCCTCAAGTCTAAGGATCAATTAATCACATCAATGACTCGTGAGATATTTCCTAATCTGGAAGTTTCCATTTCCTGAAATAGAAACTTCCTTTCCCATTTAGGAATGTTCTCACACGGGGCACCTCAGTGAACTTACTTATTAAAGTAAGCACCCTCATGTATCACGCACGTATCAACTATACACTTTGCACCTCCATGAAACAAGGTGGTCCTTCTTAAGGGCGTGATCCCACAAGCAAGCCTTGGAGGAGTCAGGTTGACACTCCCACTGTCTGTAGGACTCATCGGCTTGGAGTATTTTACTAATCATGACTTATGTGATATAGGGCTCGTTTCATGAACCATTTCACCTAAATAGTAGAGTCCTAAAGTCATCAGGATTAGGGGAGTTCTCATACATGCACACATAATGGAAACACTCAAAACACGTATTGGCATATAAAGAAGTGTTTGCCTATGATCAATCGTATATTATTCAAAGATTGTCTGTGATACAAGAAAAGTCCCAAAGCAGATTACGTCTAATCGGCTTTCTAGGGCACTATTCCTAACAATCTCCCACTTGCCCGTAAAAGCCATTTAGGTACTCTAAGTCCCATCTTCTCAAGATGCACTTAGAGACCCTATTGACTTTGGGCGTTTCCAAAGTGGATCTGCTATATGCTCTGCTGATGTGACCCTTTTGTTTACACATCTCTTAGGAAGCACCTTTTCCTTATAAAGTGATTCGTAATCACGTGTTCAGTCTCTTGGTGAGGTCTTGGTTCTCTTGAGCAACCATCCTTTTTATCATACAATATGATCAAGGAGTTGTTTTCATGCTAGGAACTTCATCTAACAAGTTAGATGGAGTTTCTTACCCAAACACTTAACTTAGTGTTATATAATACGACTAAGTTCTCAACTATGATAGTTGAGTTTTGCAATGTTCGTCCTTGGAACCCCTTTCCAACAAATTGCATTACCATTCTGGTAGAAGTTGTATCCTTTCAATGATTTCATAATCATCTATGTTTGATGAACGGTTACATCAAATATCCTTCTAACAATAAGATCTGTTGGGCTCTGTAAACTAATACATATCCTCATTTCTTCTCAAGTACTCTGAGGACATCCTTTACAGAGATCTAATGACCTTCTCTGAGGTCATATTAGATTCGGCCTACTACGCTTAGTGTTGCGCCATATCTAATTTAGTACATAACTTTTCATACATTATGCACCCTTTCACTTAAAGGGATTTTGGACATTCTAACTTTCTCAAAGTTATCTTAGGACACATACTCTTCAAAAGAGATGTTCCATTGTCCATACTAAACTCCTTTTAGTACCGTGGTTATGTACTCATTTTGTGATAATCCTTTTATTCTCTTAGATCTATCTTCTATAGATCAGAATGTCGAGAATATAGGATAATCACTAAGATCTTTCATGTCAAATTGTTTCTTAAACAAGAATTGGTAACTTTCACGTCGTCCTTGACATTCCTAATGAGAAGGATGTCGTTTTCTAAAGAACCAAAAATTGACTCTTACATCACTAACTTTCCTATGTACACTTTGAGACTTATTCGACTTCCATCTGTGTCAAACGATTTGACTATCCTATGGAATCGAATTGTCTAATCCTAGAAGCCTTTATCAATCCACAGATTGACTTTAGGGATTTGCATACCTTATGCATACTCCCACTGAATATGAGATTTATAGAAATACCTTATTTCAGTCTCTTTCAATCTCATATTGAACAAGATAGTTCTCATATTCATTTATCATATCTCATAGTCAGAATATGAGGATATGTTAAACACAACCCAAATGGACTTTTGCATTTCAACCGTCAAGAAGGTTGTAATGCTATCCATTTACTCGAAGCTCTAGGAGCTTGATCCTATCAGGTGGATCAACCAAGGTCAAAACTCGGTTTAAGTATATGGAATCCATATTGGATTTCAAGGCTTGCTTACACTACTCAGATTCTAAATCTGACAGTGTCTCCTCTTCATGTAATTCCTTGGCTATCTAGGAACGCGTTCTAAAGGCATCTTAAGAGAAGGGTTTGACACGTGTACATACTCTAAAATTTGGCTAAGTTTTATCAGATGGGCTCGTTTCTTCTATATGTGGCATGAATATTTTTCCTCAAATTTCTTTGAGGTCTGCTTGCTTGCCTTTCTTCTTCTATAGGAACGATTCCTTAAGAAAGGTACATTCCTTTGAGACAAACAACCTTTGTACAAGGGAATCGCAAAACTGATATCCAATATCATTGTATAAACTTGAACTCATTTCAAGCTTATCTCCCACTATCCTCTTCAAGTAAGAGGATTCCATTGAATTCTTGGATAAGAATAATTAGGGAATTTAGTATGCCACTTTGCATAGTGCAACTGAAGGACTGATTTTGGAAGGTACTAAATTCAAAATCTCTAACTGCATATTCTAGGAGTTTATTCCTAGAATGATTATAAGTCAGTAAAGCTTGCTATGGAATGGACCATATCCTATAAGGTTTCATTCCCTCATTCAGAAACACTAAGGTGTTCTCGAATTAGTTTACTGAGAGATAATCCTATTACCTCTAAGATGAGTAAGGAATTAGTTGCTAAGATATTGGCTATCTCGATCATATCGATTTACCTATAACTTATGACTACTTCGGTTCCTAACCTCCTTTCGAAATTCTAAGAATTTCATATAAGTTTCGAATTTGTACTTTAACAAGTACATTCATTCATAATGATTAAACTGACGATTGTATCTAGTGCTTACATTAAGCATCTTACACTCATCAGCATGGATCGAAATCCACTATAATTTTGGAACGTTCCACGTTTCTTATAAACGGGATTCAGGAACGCTTCCCTCATGACAGGATTCACAGGAAGTCAACACTATAGGTTCATTTTCATAGAATGATCCTAAGGTGTCTGACTTGCTAATCCTTTTATATCTCAACGTTCCAAAGTAATTCGAAGCTTTGTCATCTCACTTACTTTTGTTATCTCGTTGTATGTTCAGAACATTAGTGCCTTGAGTCTTTGCACAACGGCTTATGCAGAATTGACTTAAGACTAGTAAATTCTATTCCTAGTAGAATTACTAAACGAGGTAACATTTCAAAGTACTCATACTCTTTGCAGTTCCCTTTCAAAGTCCTTATTTGTTACCATAGAAGCAAACGTCCTATTTGATCTCTAGTGTCTTTTGGGCGTACCCCTTACATGCCCCTCCATTGGGCTCTTAAGGGTTTCTTCTTCTTTAGGCCTTCAAGCCTTTAACTTAGGGAGTTTTAGAAGAAGAATTAACCATCTCAACCTTTTATTCCTTCTTAAGGATGCTCTCAACCATTATCAACTTAAATGATTAACTATGCCACATTAGCATCATTCTAGTTGAGCATAAAGGGTTTGATTGATAGTCGAAGCAATGTAAGCAATCAGTGCATTGAGAACTCTTTTCTCAGTTGATGACCGAGACCATAAGATCTTTAAATAAGATCTTTAGACCTTGTTCGTGAGCACTTGTTTCCTCATTTGGAATATTGAATAATTCCATAATGTTATACCTTGTAACGTTTTTATGAGGTGGTTCAATTGCTTTTAAGTGGTTTGGAAAAATCCATTCACCTCAGATTGCTTCTCTTTTGGCCCGGGTTGACTTTTCACAATTGAAAACTTCGCCCTTTAGAGAACGCCTTTCTCTAGTCGGGTTCTAAAATGGATTTTAGGATCCGAAGCCATTTAGAGTTAGTCAGGACTTAGTCAACTTATTTGACTTAAGGATGGATACGAATGGGTTTGCATTTCATATTGTAGAGAATCACATAACTACAACCTAAATGCTAAGCAGAGAAAATGTGGGCATGCTGAATTATAACGATATACAAAAGATAAGGTCTTTAATCTAATGTAGCTCCCACTGTTTTTCAAAGATCTATAATTCCCAAAGATCTAAGAGGAACATGTTTCCTAATGGGTACTAAGATCCTAAGCATTTTACCTCGAACCCACGACTCGCGGACATTCTAAGCAAAATCCTAGGTAGGTACAACTTACCAATTCTAACACCTTTAGAACTCTTAGTAATTGTTTTTGCATCACCTATCTTTCAATATGGACCCACGACTCGTGCGACATCCATATTTACTTAGGCGTTTAAGCTAGACCCATCAATCATAAGATCATGATCAAAACTTAGTTCGATCGACCCACGACTCGCGGACATCGCCCTTGCCAAAATTAACCACGAAATATTGATCATTTAAAATGATCAATTAGGTAACTAAGAACTAATAAGCTCCACTAGCTATCCCACGACTCGCGGACAATAACTAGCTTTACTTACTAAACTTAAAACCTATTGATGGAATGCTAGGAATTTAATTCAAAATTTGCATCTCGAATTAAATACCTATTATTCGAAATAAGCTTAATATTTAATGGGAATTTTCGAATCAACCGAAGAGTTGTTCGGTTCGACCTCACCAACATATATGTTATCCAATTTTATTAGTCTTGATTAATGCAAGTATACATAAATGCATTTCAAACAAGCACATAAACAGATAACATGTCCTAGCATGATACTAACATGTAATGATCATGGGTTCTACCTATCTTATGCGTGATATGTGGGAGCCACTCCACAATCACAAGTTCTAACATACATGCCACATAAACAGTTTAAATCACATAAGGGAAAGCGGTAACAAAATACGAGCCCTATCTCTATTACATTTAACAATTGAGATTCCCCTCCCTAACATTTTGAGGGGTCTTCACTTATGGCCTCCTTGTTACTTGAATGTGGTCCATCTTACTCCATGGGTGCATAGTCTCCAAAATGAAAATAAAACCTCACCACCTATCTCTACTCTCAAATTACAATAAAAAGAAAAAGACATAAAGTAATAAGGCTCAATCTTCATATTGGCCTTAGACAATTACACGGGGCATACCCCGGCCTCAAAAACAGTAATATGGAAAGCCACATAATAAATCACATAACAGTACGCACATAAGTGAGGCTCCAACCTCAATTGAAAAACGCAACTATAGGGCTCCAACCCCAATTTAAACCATCCATGTGCATAAATTAAAACTATACATAGATCTAAACCCATGATCACCTAACATGCTTTAGCGAGAATTTAAATTTAGCCAATAAATTAAAATTCTCGTTTCAAGTCCTAATGACTTAAAACACGACTTGATGCGAGTCTTATTTATAAAAGTTTTCAATAAATCCCAAATTACCAAAACAAATAAAATTCCAATTAATTTCTGAAAATTAATAATTTTACCAAAGATTGTATTTTCCCAAAATATAAACTGTTTCAATTTCTCAAAAATCCCAATTTTAAGTTTTATTCAAAAATTAAAAATAAATATTCAAAAATAAAATTTTTAAAATTAAAATAAAAATTGGGACTGGATTGCACGAAACACGAAAAAGCCGGATCACGAAAACGGGGCCCGTACGCGAAAAAGGGTCGCGCCAGTTGCAAGCGCGCGCGACAGGCACGCACAGCGCGCGACCAAGGCCGCGCTAGTGCGCGCACTGCGCGCGCATGCTTGCGCGCCTGCTGGGCGTGTCCCTTCCGGGCGTGTGCGGGCGGGCTGGGCGACTGATCCCGCACGCCTTGCGGGATCGTTGCCCAGCCTGGGCGGGACGGCATCGACAGTCCTGGGCGGGGCGCCTAGGCGCTCCCGGAACACCTCCCGCGCGGTTGCGGGAGGGAGTAGGCGCACGGCCTGCTCGCGCGTAGGACAGGTGGGCGGTGCTGCGCGACTCCCGCGCGCGCGACTCCTTCGCGTGTGGGGTTTCGCGTGTTCGTCGTATTCCGTATTTTCGTTTCGTGTTTTCGTTCAAAACCAAAACCAATCCAAGAAATCCAAAAACAGTTTATACAGTTTCAAATCTAAAATAGTTTTCAAAAATTAAATTTTGCAAAAACCAATTTTCAGAAACTTTCAGGAAAAAATACAGTTTCGTAATTCAGGCTTTCTAAAACAATTACAAATACTCAATCGCATCAAGCCTAAGAATTTCTACCAAATTCAGAATAATTGAGACGAATCAGAAACACGATTAACGAGGTGGCTCTGATACCACTTGTTGGAAAACACGAATCAGAAAGCAGCGGAATTTAAAAATTTTTCCAACAAAAGGATCTTGGACTCGCAATCGTGTAACCAAATTCGTAGAGATAGAAAACTTACTTTTCTTTTATTCTTTCTTGAAGCGTTTCAAGCCACCCAAGAACGCTCTTCTCGCGGCTTGACAACCCGTCCCTCGAAAGTCTCTTTCTACTTCAGAATCCATTGTCGGGATAGCAATCCACACCAACCTAGATTCAATTCATGTCAGAGATGTTCTTAACAATATAACATAAAGAAAAAAACATGAAACGAGAAAAGCAGGATAGAAACTCCCTTCGAAACCAGTTTTGCGAAAGTAGAAAACTGCCAGTCACAAAACCCTCGTGAAAAAATTCATCCTTCAGGATATGGACGAACGGTTTTCGCCATCTTCTTTGGTTCGATTTTTTCATTCGCTTCACGTCGGGTTCAGAATCGTTTCATCATCCCTTCTGATCGTTTTGCTTGATCCCCACTTTTTGGTAAAGCTCGAATCTTCAAAACTTCTAACTTGAAGCTCTCTAGAGATAGTCCACCAACTTGGCTACAATCTAACTAGTAAGGATGCTAGTTCTCTAGTTAGTGTTTAGGCTTAACCTAGGGTTTCGTTTATCTTGGAGAAAGGATGGTGTTCAACACATGAACCAAAAGAATTTCATTAGCTCTAAAGGGGAGCATGAGCTCCCCTATATATAGGAAAGGGGAGGGACGACCGAACTCCTTGTTGGGCAAGGATTTGGTTTGTCTCTGTCCTATTACTTGATCATCAAGTATTCTCCAACTTTGACTTTGAATTCTAATTCAAATCAACTTTCAAGAGAGCTAAAAATATCTAAACTATTTTTGGATAATTTTATACTTTATTTATTATAAAATAAATAACTTATTTTTATCCAATTAATTAATTCGTAATTAATTAACTAGATTATTTTCTCCAAAATAAGACTTTCTTTTTAATTCAAAATTAAACCAAAGTCCATTAAATAATTAACACATTTAATTATTTAATACATATATATACAATATATATATATTCACACGTGTGTGACACGTGTCACAGTGACACGTGTGACTCACGTGAGCCACACGTGTGATTTCAATCGTGTGGAATCCTCTTGGCCCGATTAACTCGTTTAATCATTTTTAAGCCTCAACTCATGTAACCAAGTTGTTGTGTGTGACCCTCTAGGTTCTCAATTCAATTAGCAGTGACCCTAATTAATTAATTCACTAATTAATTAATCAGTCCACAGATTAAACGACCATAGTCTAGCAACATGTGTTTAACCCCTAGCTGAATTGGAATATTCGGATTCGACAGAACCTTTAAGTCATTGATTCATGTGAGATACAATCCTCCTACTTACTATCTCTCAACCATGATCTAGGGTAAGGGAATAATTAGAACCCTAATAATCTGGTCTTAAAGCTAAGTGCATTTCATATCCATTTGATCTCAATCCAAGAAACCCTTTTCTTGATGTCTTGATCTACTGCCTTGGCCAAGGACTCCATATGGCATATGAATGACTTACACAATAAGAGATCACCTTGCATATGCAAGTGTAGGTCCTTTCTTGATTCTCATTCACTTTCATGAATCACTTGTGCAGCCCCAGCATAAGCCTTGAATCAGTTGTCTAAGGCGACACCCTTTAAAGCTTATACCAAAGACTACAGAGTTAATTCACAAAGTGACAAGGAGCCTCAAGTCTAAGGATCAATTAATCACATCAATGACTCGCGAGATATTTCCTAAACCGAAGTCTTCCTTAGTACCTCGATTGTAACGGAGAAGTTTGAGTATCCTCGTTTAATCAAGGTAACTCTATTCAAAAACCTTATCCACTCGATCCATGCCTCTTCCTTGTCTTTCATGTCACGGGACGACACTTGCATAACAACGAACCTCCTGTTGATTCCCGATAACACTAGAGACTTATTCTCTGAGGTAATTCTCGGTTCTTCTAGCAAAATTCATAGTCGACCATACCCTTGTTCAAACCACACCCAGCAAAGACCGCGGAAGGCTGAAGAAGACCGAATGACTCCTCGAAGCAAGTAAGAAGGGTATTTATCTTCCACAGTTAACCTGTGCAGCTCAAGGTAATATATACTCATCCTAAATCCCGTCTTCTTCTTAGATGGGACCAAGGTATTCCACAAAGAAGTACTCAAAGGGGTGAAATTACCTTCTAAGAGCTCGTCAACTACATTCCAACAACCGCGTTAAAGCCCACCAGAAGGGAACTCCAAACACGGTCCAATTCCGGGATAAAGACCACGACAACCTCGATGTCTTTATCTGGTGGAAACGTATTCCAACCTTCAAAGAAACACTAAAGGTGGCTTACTTCGATCTTTATCTCCTTAAGCTTGGCTCGACCACTGAGTTAACCTAAAGAAAAGCCACAAAGATTATTGTACCGCCCTGGAATAATCAACCACTCCCACGAAGGATATAAACGGGTTAGCCTTCCATCCATTACCCTAAAATATCATTGAGCCCAAAAAGGACCTCCCAATTAACCCCTAACGCCTATGGCGACACCGTCACCTTAACACGAACTAGGCGCCTTCCAGAAAACCACCGGGCAAGCTCGACCCTCACAACTCACCAAGCACTCGGACACTCGCCTCACCAAACTCCCTCCAAGCAAAGAGCCAACACAAAAAGAAAAGGAAAAGGAGACGACAAGAAAGAAACAACACGCAAGCACCAAGAAGCAACAAGAAAGGAAAGCAACACAAAATAAAATTAGAAGATGCATGTATGTAGTGCCATTAATGCTTGGTGTACCTTTCACCATGGTAAAATGTGGATCTCGACATCAAGCTCCCTGCTTCCACTGGAATCTACTCGGACTTGACTTGGAGTCTTGGAATTACGGCTCTTCATAGATCTCAGATTCTTGTTCTTCGGGCAATCACTCACCATATGTCCCGTTTTCCCACACTTGTAGCATCTTTTGAGTTTCTTCCGACAAACTTCTTCCATATGGTTCGGACCTTGGCAATAGTAACATTGAATTGGTTCCATTGGAGGAGGCATCAAATCCATCTTCATGAGTTGAAGTTTCTTCTTCTTGGTGTCGGTGACATCTTGAAATCCTTGGGATTCTTCTCGAAACATAAGCCTCTTCTTGAAACATGTAATTCATGTAATTAAATAATTAAAAGCGCACGTAGCTGTCTCGTGAAGGCGTACCTAGAATGGGACGGACGAGCGGCATGTTACATTCTCGCTATGCCCCAAGTATTGCTAATAATGATGAGAGTTAGGTCTCGCAATTCCTTCAAGGACTTTGGGAAAATATGAAAGATGCATTTGAAGCTTCCAATACTAGAACGTGGACTAAGGTGACGGACAAGGCCTTGAGAGTTGAGGATCGGGTAGTTATGTGAAGAAAGATGTAGCACCCCGAGCGTAAGGCACCACATCCCCCGTACTAGAGCCCGACACGTGTAACGAAATAGAGAATCCGCACACGCACCAAACACTAGCGAACGGGTGACAAACAAAAGACCCTCCTAAGTTAGGCGGTCTAAACCCTCAACAGAGTGGACAAAACATAAACATACAAAATCGGAAGCAATAACGAAACCAACATAGGTATATGGTTAAGTTATACAAAGCTTAAAACAAAAAAAATATATACATACTTGCAGTAACGGGCCAAAGCTTAACATACATAAAATTTCAAATTACAAAAAGTTCAAAGTACAGAATCCAATACAGACTCTAAACAAAATGCAGACTCTGACAACCCAACCAGGACTCAAAAGACAGCAAACCGCCTAGCTCGAACCGACAGACCGATACCTGCAAACTAAAAACATAAGAGGGAGGGGTCAGTCACACTGACTGAGTGAGGGGTTACACACACACACATAAATACGTATACAGAGCATAACACGTACCATAGAGGGGAGTTCATGAACCGGGGCGTGGTTTTTCCATTCTAAAATATTTTTACACGTTATACTAGATATAGGAAAAAAAAAAGTTAGGCCAAAGGCGAAAACAACCATGTTTTATTAATTGGAAATCCACTCCCGTTTCACGAACAATTATGTATCAAACTAACGTAATGGAAATCAAACATAACACACACACACTATCCGTCGACCTAAAATGCGCTATCCCGGATTCAGAACACACGCACACATCCGTTGACCTAAAATGAGCCGTCCGGATTCAGAACACAACACATGCCCAGACAAATTCGGAATCAGAATAAAAAATCGGAGTCTTACCTTATTCAGAAACATACCTCATTCGTATCCACACTGTGACACCCCATCTGCTCGCACGTACAGGTTAGTGCCACGTATGAGTTTAATTTTCGTATTTACGTTTATTTTCTTATTTAATTGATCCAATTATATTTGAATTATGCTTCATTATTCAATTCATATATGAACTATGTGAAATATTTGATACGTATTTACCCTACTTGAACATTTGGTTTGATTACTTTAGATTCGAGAATTTGTTAATTATGGAGTTGAACCCGAACTTGCCTATTTCATGTATAACATGAATTATATGACTCTTGGACTTAATTATATGATTTAAACTTGTTTTGGACTTGTTTGATATTGTTTGGACTCAATTGAACTTTTGTTCAAACTTTTGGGCCAATTTGCAATTTGGCCACCCTTGAGTCATTTTCTCGTAACTTGAGCTCGGGAACTCGGATTCGAGTTCCATCTTCGCCATTGTACTCAAATCGACGATTTGGAGTCAATGGAACAAGCCTTGTACCTTTTTGATGTCGTTTCGACCCTCGACGACGTAGATTCTGGCCCTACGTACCTATTTCGAACCTATGACCTACCTTAGAGCTAGAGTACTCATTCCTTATCCTTTCTTTGACCCTAATATCATCCAAAAGCCATCTCTCTCTCCCTTATTATGTTGTAATCGAGATAAGGCCAACAAAAAGAAGAGTAAGGGAAGCTCCGTAGCCATTCCTCCATTTTTGTAACCCTTGATCTCAAGCTTTAACCATTTCTTACTCCAATCTTATGAGGTAAGTTAGGATTCTTGTTTTTCTTTTTATTGTGATCAATTTCCACTCCTTGAATCAATATTTTATGTTAGAGATCTTGGGATATGCTAGGGTTGATAAATAGTTAGGTCATGTTGATTTTGGAAGAATCTATGCATCTCTTGATTTGTTGAAGTTTGAGGCTATATATGTTGATCAATATTATGTATTTATTACTCGTATTTGCTCCTAATTCATGGTTTTGTAGGGAGATATGTTGGTATTTTGGAATTTGGTTCGAAACCCTGTGTCTCGCCAGTTTTTCGCTCCAGACGCGATCCAAACGGGCGTTTGGTGCCTTAGTGTATTTTTCAAACGCCCACTTGGGAAGCCAAAACCGTCACAGAAGGGTATGACACGGGCGTTTGACCGTACCTTAAGATCACGACACGGGTGTTTCGGAGGTCGCCGTAAGAAATGTGTTTTTCAACTTTTGTGGATCGATTTCTTTACTTCCGAAATACTTTTATATGTCCTTTTGAGTGTTGATTTGCTACTTGCATGTTTCGTTCTTGCCGTGTGCTTTGTTTATGCATGAACTTGAATTTCTATGCCTTTGTTTGAACTAAC
Organism: Lantana camara; assembly: GCA_037501455.1. Taxonomy (NCBI): domain Eukaryota; kingdom Viridiplantae; phylum Streptophyta; class Magnoliopsida; order Lamiales; family Verbenaceae; genus Lantana; species Lantana camara. The sequence goes on along the minus strand of CM074860.1, from coordinate 49,496,565 downwards.
ATGATTAATTTGAATTAATTGTGGCTCGAATTGATATAAGGTTCCAAGATATGAATCAATATGACTTAAGTGACGTGTTTATGCGTCTCATTTGGCATCCTTTGCATTCATAAACATTGCCGAGCATCATATTTGGTTCATTTTGAGTCTAAGTCTCGGGTCTTGTGTTCTTTTGTTTCAGGGCCTTTTCCGAACTTCGTTGAACCCAAGGTTTAGGTGTTTATTTGCTCCTTTTTAGCCCCGGACTCTATCTATTATTTCTATAAGGTGAGGTTTAGGATCTTTTCCTTTAGTTAATCGACCTATGGCCTAAATGTGATGATTTCTCACCCGCATGCGAATACACTATATATTTATATATTAGATATGTGTCATATGATATCTTTATGACCTTGTCATACGATTAAACGTTTTGAACTTTAAGTATAAGCATATATAAGCTTGAAAACTTTTTGCAACGAGGCTATACTCCAAACCGTGTGTTGTCATGCAAACTAGGATCTACCTCAACATCTTAATGTTAAGGAAGACACGGAGAGGTATGCGTATAGCATATGCCGAGTTGCAAGGTAAGGTATGCTCGATAAGGTACGTAAGTTACGTTTATTTATATAGCGAATTAAGTGAATTAATGAGATAATTGGTTGTTATTGGGCCCCAGAGACGTGGGTAAAGACGCCCGGGACGGTAAGGGCTGTCGGGTTAAGCCTATGTACGATCTCCATTTGGAGTACTTACGCGCGACTCTTGGAGGTTGAGGAGGCGTGGTGCTTCAAGCACATTGCGGGTTAGCTACCCCGTGTGCATTGGTAATTAGGTGGAGAGGGTTTGACTCCCGAAACACCGTAGTTGTTGGGGATGGATTTGTTTTATGTATTTACGTTTTCTTGACTTTATTCGTTGTAGAGGAGTAAAGGTTAAGTGCTCGTACTCGTCGAGCTTTTGTACGATTCATTGATTATGAAACGGGATAGGAGTTTCCTTTAACTCTATTACGTTCAGTTTTGATTATGAATGTTTAAGTTTGTTCCGAAAATTATTTGGTGTGCAAAACCCTACCCCGGTCCATAATATTTCATTTAGTACGTGCTCTGATCTATATTTATATAGCGTGTGGGTGTGCGTTAGCCCCCTCACTCAGTCGAGTTGTGACTGAGCCCTCTCCTTTTCCTCCTTTAGTTGCAGGTTGGCTCGAGCTAAGCGGGAAAGTACGTGGTCATGTTGTGCTAGCTAGTTTGGGTCGAGTCAACATTTCATACTTGCATCTTTTGAATATTTTGATATGTATTTGAATTAAGCTAAACTTTGGAGAACTTTGAATACCTTTTGTATTTTGGACCGGAATGGCCACGTATATATTTTGTATGCTTTTGCATCCTGTTATTTGCTTCCGCATATTTGTTTAATTGTTTTTTCTTGCACTCTCTGTTACTGTCTTAGTCCCGCTTAGCCTAGTGTGTACATGTAGGTCCTCGTTCGCTTAGACTTGGATTCATGTATGGACTCCCATTTCATATGTGGATTCGGGTCTAGGTGCGGGGGATGTGGTGGCTCGTCACTCTAGGCGTCACATCCTAAAGTGGTATCAGAGCTCCGGGTTGCAAAACCGGAATTTTAGTGTCGTGTTGTGTAACGCCCCGACGAGGGCATCCACGCCTATCCCGCGCTACGTACCTAGCTTGTATATAGAATTGCTATCCATATACCCGCCGGGACCGAAGCAAGCGGTGACAAACGGACAACCTAGCTAGGTGGTACTAGACCCACAAAGTGAGTAAACAAACACAAGTTTGCGGAAGCTTAAATCAAAACGCATTCAAGAGTATCATAAGAACAATATATCCAACAATAATGACCATCACGGTCCAGCACGAATTGCTCAAGGTACGGAATGTAAAATCAACCTAGTGATCAACACGGTCCAAACTAGCATAACAAACATCATACATATTAAGTCCATAATTCCCAAAACTAAGCATAAGACATAAGTAACAAAGTATGCTACAAGCATAACGAGTACAAACTAGACCACTTAAACAAGACTCTCAAAAGACCCCGCCTAGCTTGACTCTAAAACGCAACCTGCGGACACGAAGGATAGAGGGAGTCAGCTCAAAAGGAACCGGTGAGGAGAAGTTTACATAAGTAAATAGCAATAGGGGTTCAATGCATGCTCAAAACAAAGGTGTTCATGATCCAACTTATTTTCAAAACAAATGCAAGTTTTATAAAACGAATTATTAACCAAAGCACCGGCTCGACGAGTACGAGCACTCCATCCTTACTTCCCAAACCAAATGAAATCAAACCAATCCAATCCTTACACCGTTGATGTCGAGGGTGTACAGCCCCCAAGCATCGCAAAAGAACCATGGAGAAGTGGGTCCATGAAACCGGCCTTCCCCTAAGCTTACCTTAACCCCGAAACCTCCTCGAAGTCTTAGTAAACTTGTCCAAAAGTGGGTACTTCGTAAGGGTTTAACCGTCCGCCCTTGCGTTCCCGGTCTTACCACTTACTCCGCCCCGAGCGCTATCAAAAGATCCAACCAAGCAAGCGTCCTTGCAAGGTATACATAACCTCGGTACACAACTCACTCATACATAATATTCAAATGAATGTTCCGAAACCATTTTGGGTATCTATCCCATATACCAAAACTCAAGTTTTACTTGTAAACCGTTTTCCATACGCGAATATTCAATATACGAGCAAAGCTCACAAAACTTGGCTTATAAAGCCTAAATATACGTTTTCAAAACGGGAGTTCAAAACCAAGAAATATGAAAGGCTATAGGTGTCCACAGTTTTGAAACCGTTTCATAAGTATATATCATAAGTTCAATAATGATGATCAACAACGTCATATAAGTCATATAATAAGTGTTCAAGTCATGACATACACAATTGATAACAAGTAAACCATACTTAGTACAATCTCACTCATAATCGAGGCATGCAAGACATTACAATGCATGAAAACATGATTCCAAGTCATATATATCATATTAGGGGTGTAAGAAGTGCATAGGAAGTGAAAACGAAGCAAAACGAACAAAATCACAAAAACTCAAAATTTTGACCCGAGAGTACCCAAACGGGCATTTGGTGCACAAGAAGGAAATGCAAACGGTCGTTTGGACCTTGAAAAAACGTAACAGTAATTTTTCAAACGGGGGTTTGGGGTTTCAATGCAATTTTCACACGGGCGTTTGGTTTGCTACTGGTGTAAAACGGACTTACGAACATATGCTTGCAAATGATGAATTTTAGGCTCTAAAGACTCCTAAATCATGATTCCAAGTGTATACAATATGCATAAACGAATTTAAACATCAAATATCATGCTATGAACATTTAGGAATGAATATGCATCAAAATTCCAACAAATTACAATCATGAACTTCATCTTCTTCACACATCCAAAGCTTCAAACTAAAAAATGGTGAAATCTCCAATCATGCAAGAAACTTAAGGAAATTAATCACATTCTTCATGAAATTGCTCAAGGAACGAGAATCAATCACCAAATCAAGCTAAAGCACACAAGAAGATGAACATGCAAGAATTCTCAAGAAAGCATCAAAGGTCATCAATGGTGGATTCTTCAAAAAGCATGAAATCAAGAAATACTTACATCAAATCGTTCCTAACATCATAAGAATCACATTTCCAACAAGAAATTCAAATTCAATCCAACACACAAGAACCCTAGTTCAAATTCAAGTTCAAAAGCTTCAAGAACATACACCCAACAAAGAGCACATAATCCATACCTCAGGAGCTGAAAATCGAAGGAAATAACTCGTCTTCTAATCTCGAATTCCCAGCTTCAATCTCCACTTTTGCCTCTTGAAAATGGTTGGAGATGTTCTTGGGTGTTCCTGAGAGAAGATGAATAGGCTTGAGAGAGTTTGTGTTTGAATCTTGTGAAATAACGTAAAATGAGGTTTTAAGTGTTAAAATCTGATTTTGTTATTTGGGTTAGCAATTAGGGTTACGAACTTGGTCAATTGGAGCGGGTCAGGAGTGAAATTGGGTCTCAAATTAGGCTAAATTCGGAATTGGGTCATAAGTCTTATAAAAAGGTTGACTTTTCGTAAAATGGCCATAACTTCTTCGTCCGAACTCCAAATCGAGCGATTCAAGAACCCACGAACTCGTAATCGAATTATCTACTCAATTTCAACAAGTTCTACCCAGTTTGAGGCTTAGAAAATAAATTTACCTTTTAGTCCCTAAATTATGCTTTAATGTCCAAATAAGCACATTGTTTTGTTTAGGCATAAAGCATGCTATCAAAGCTCAATAAGAACAATACGAGCACATAATTAACACATCAATTACTCATGTATTTCATACAAATCAAATATTCCACATAAGTTCGAATACAACGGTCAATTAAGGCATATTATTCATATAATTCATGCAAAGAAAAGTAAATCGTTCACTCTCGTAACATGCTTACCTTGATCGAGAAATGGGGCGTCACAACTTCACCTCCTTAAAGAAATCTGGTCCCCAGATTTACAATCGGAAAACAGCTCAGGATGAAAACTTCGCATCTTCTCTTCCATTTCCCAAGTTGCTTCTTCGGACTTAAGATCTTTCTGAAGTACGTTAACCAATGGAATTTGTCGATTCCTCAACTCTTGGACCTTCCTATCTAAGATCTTTACCGGTTGTTGCTTAAATGTCAAGTCCAGATCGAACTGTACCTCTTCAATCGGCATAGTTTCCATCTCATCCCGAAAATACTTCCTCAATTGTGACACATGAAACACTTTATGAATTCCCGTGAGATTCGGAGGGAAATCCAAGCAATAGGCAACTTCCCCAATACGTTCCACAATCTCAAACGGACTAATGAACCTTGGATTCAACTTACCACCCTTTCTCGGTGTTGCCTTTAAGGACCCGGTCACCCACTTCGAATTTCAAATCTTTCCTTCTCCGATCGGCATAACTCTTTTGCCGGTCTTGTGCCGGTTTCATATGTTGCTTAATCTTTTCCACTTTCTCAATTGCTCCCTTAATCAAATCGGGTTCGGTTCCTCGCTCCAAACCGTTTTTCTCAGTCCATTTCCATTCCTCAAGATCCCAATAGAGAGGAGACCTACATTTATGGCCATACAAAGCTTCATACGGTGTCATCTTGATCGAAGATTGGTAACTATTGTTGTAGGCGAATTCGATCAAAGTCAATTCCTTAACCCACTCATTCGAAAAGTCCAATATACAAGCCCTTAATAAATCCTCAAGAAACTTAATTACTCGTTCGGATTGTCCATCGGTTTGCGGATGAAATACGGTACTAAAACTTAACTTCGTTCCCCACAATCTGATAAGAACCTTCTACAACTTAGAAGTGAAACGAGGATCTCTATTCGAAATGATACTAGCGGGTATCCCATGTAATCTAACAATTTCTCGATGATACAACTCCGCTAATTTCTCCACTTTATCGGTCGATCGAATCGGTAGAAAGTGTGCAGATTTGGTGAGGCGATCCACGACAACCCAAATCCCATCAAATCCCTTTCGAACCCTCGGAAGCCCGGTCACGAAATCCATGGTGACCTGTTCCCATTTCCACTCGGGTATTGATATCGGTTGTAACTTACCCGTCGGTAATTGTGTTCGGCCTTAACTTGTTGACAAACCCGACATCTCTTAACAAAATTAGCCACATCCCGTTTCATTCCATGCCACTAAAAGTACTTCTTGAGATCCCGGTACATCTTATTGCCACCCGGATGCATCGTATAGACGGTCCTATGTGCTTCTTCAAGCACTAACCTTTGCAATCCATCCGGTATACATACTTGGCCCTTGTACCTAAAGATCCCCAAATCATCGAATCTAATCTTAGACTTCATATTAGCCTTTGCTCGAATCACTTGTCTTTGAATCCACTCATCCCTTGATTGAGCATCTAGGATCCTTTGCCTCAAATCCGGCCTTATAGTGATGTTAGCCAACCTCGATTGCAAAACAAGGATCTCGGTTTCACCCTTACCGAAATCAACCTCAAGATTAGCAATCTTTGCTTTTCGACTCAAGGCATCTGTAACGACATTCGCCTTCCCCGGATGATATGGTATGACACAATCGTAGTCTTCCAAGAATTCCATCCACTGACGTTGTCTCATGTTTAAATGCTTTTGTGTGGACAAGTAACGGAGACTCTTGTGAATGGTGAACACCTCAAACTTAATTCCATAGAGATAGTGTCGCCATTTCGCTAAGGCGAATATTACCCCGGCCAACTCAAGATCATGTGTCGGGTAATTCTGCTCGTGCTCCTTCAATTTCCTCGAAGCACAAGCAATAACCCGACCATTTTGCATAAGCACACACCCCAATCCTTCCTTGGATGCGTCGGTGTAAACTGAAAACCCATCCGAACCTTCCGGTAGTGTGAACACTGGAGCCGTTGTCAATTTCTCCTTAAGCACACGAAAACTCTCTTCACAAGCTTCATCCCACACAAACTTTGTTTCCTTCTTAGTTAATCGTGTGAGAGGTGCGGCAATCTTAGAAAAATCCTTGACGAATCGGCGGTAATAACCTGCTCAGCCAAGAAAAATCCTTACTTCCGACACATTCTTCAGTTGCTCCCAAAGAGAAACTGTTTCTATCTTAGAAGGATCCACTGAAATCCCATCACCGGAAATAATATGTCCCAAGAATGATACCCGATCAATCCAAAAATCACATTTGCTGAACTTGGCGTACAACTTTTGTTCACGTAGCTTCTCAAGTACCAAACGAAGATGTAGAGCGTGTTCCTCAACCGACTTAGAGAAAACCAAGATGTCATCAATGAAAATAACAACGAACTTGTCCAAGAACTCCTTGAAAACACGGTGCATTAAATCCATAAAAGCTGCGGGTGCATTGGTTAGTCCGAAGGGCATCACAATGAACTCATAGTGTCCGTATCTCATGTTAAAGCCCATCTTCGGTATATCCGACTCCTTAATCCTTTGTTGATAGTATCCTTGTCGGAGATCGAGCTTTGAATATACCTTCGAACCTTGCAATAAGTCGAACAACTCTTCGATGTGCGGGAGGGGATACTTACTCTTCACCGTCATCCTATTCAACTCCCGATAGTCTATGCACATACGAAGTGTCCCATCCTTCTTCTTCAAGAACAACACCGGAGCACCCCCAAGGTGAAGTACTCGGCCGTACAAACCAACACGCCGATAACTCATCTAGTTGAGTTTTAAGTTCCTTGAGTTCGGTGGGAGCCATTCTATACGGCATCTTCGATAACGGCTCAGCCTCTTGGAATAAATGAATAACAAATTCGATCTCTCTTTCCGGTGGCAAAGTCCCCAAACTTTCCGGAAAGACATCGGGGAACTCATTTACCACTTTCGTCTCTTCGAGCTTAATCTAATCCTTAGTCCGGTTCAACACATACGCCATATACCCGGTTGCTCAATCACGAATAACCTTCTTAGCTTCCACCAAACAAATAAACGGACTCCCACAAACACTCGAACCCATAATCACACCGGTACCCAACTCAACCTTCTTCCCGAAATAGTCCATCTTCGCCCGATGCGCATACAACCAATCCATACCGAATATCACGTCGTACTTCTTCATCGGAATAGCAATCAGATTCGCCGGGTAAACGCGTCCCTCAATACTCACCGGATAGTTACGGTACAAGCAATCAGTTCTAATCATACCACCCAAATGAAAACGCACAATATAAAGCATAGAATCTCTCGTAAGTGGCAAATTTAACATAGTAGCCATAGTAGGAGTAACAAACGAATGAGATGCACCCGGATCATATAATGCATGTATGGGAATGTCATGTATGTGGTGTGTACCTTCCACCACGGCGGTAGGGTCGATCTCGGCACTCTCTTGCTCCCCATCCAAAGCATAAGCACGTGCATGTGCCACGGGTCTTGCCTCATTACCCGAACCATGAAGTCTAGGTTGATCACAATTCCTCACCAAGTGCTTAGTGCTGCCACAATTGAAGCATTTACCATGCTTCTTCCAACAATTCTCCCCAACATGTGTAGTACTCCCACAATGCTCACATGGATCATGCCTCTTCACCATTTATGGACTTTGCTTCCCCTTTCCTTTGTTGCCCATAAAACGACGCATAGAAGATGGTTGTGGTGACTTAGAGAACGATTGTGGAGTTGTCCTCTTAAATCCCGAACCGGAACCCATAACACCCTTCTTAATTCCAAGCCTTTGTTCTTCCGCTTCCACTTTCAAAGCTAACCCAGTGGCATCGGCCCAATTATCAATGTGCACCGGAGCTAAAGATCTTGAAATCCCCCCCACGAAGTCCTTCCACAAACTTCTCACACTTGCGGTGTTCCTCATCGGTAATATGAGGTGCATATGGAGACAATCGGTTGAACTCGGCAATGTACTCGTTCAAGGACATATTCCCTTGCTCCAAATTCGTGAATTCCCTCTCACGGCGCTTCATTGCTTGTTTCGGTATGTAATGTGCTCGAAACTCTCTTGCAAACATCTCCCAAGTAACATTGTCTTCACCAACCCCAAGGCGAGACATGGTGCTACGCCACCAATTATAAGCCTCATCACGAAGAAGATCGATAGCACACAAAGCCTTCTCTGTTTCAGTACAAGTAACAACCCGGAAGATCCTCTTAATGGTAGTGATCCAATACTCCGCTTTCAAATCATCCGTAGTACCCGGAAATATAGGGGGACGGCGCCTACTAAATCGGTTATAAACACTCTCAACCGGAACCGGTGGTGGAGGAGGTGCCGGAAGAGGTGCTTGCACGGCTTGTTAAGCGGCTTGTTGTGCGTTCACGGCTTGCACAAATTGAGTCATAAGAGCCTTAAGATCCGCTGCGTTAGGTAGAGGTGGCGGCGGATGTGGATTCAGATTATTCCCGGGAAGATATTGCTCATTTCCATGAGCCGGAGAACGGTCACGACGACGTGGACGCATCCTACACAATTCAATCATGTATGCGTGTTGGTTACTCATATGCTCATATCACGTAATATCAAGTACGAAATGCAATTACATAAATTAAGACCAAGAATTAACAAGAAATAAGTAACATAGAGTCATATCCAAAAGCAAAACAAATGAACACGAAAGCACATTATCCCTAAGCCGTACAACCTAGACGACTCAAGACGACTGAAGAGCCCGGTTTTGAACCTTCGGCTCTGATACCAACCAAATAGGGGTGTAACGCCCCGACGAGGGCATCCATGCCTATCCCGCACTACGGACCTAGCTTGTATATAGAATTGCTATCCATATACCCGCTGGGACCGAAGTAAGGGGTGACAAACGGACAACCTAGCTAGGCGGTACTAGACACACAAAGCGAGTAAACAAACACAAGTATGCGGAAGCTTAAATCAAAACGCATTCAAGAGTATCATAAGAACAATATATCCAACAATAATGACCATCACGGTCCAGCACGAAATGCTAAAGGTACGGAATGTAAAATCAACCTAGTGATCAACACGGTCCAAAACTAGCATAACAAACATCATACATATTAAGTCCATAATTCCCAAAACTAAGCATAAGACATAAGTAATAAAGTATGCTACAAGCATAACGAGTACAAACTAGACCACTTAAACAAGACTCTCAAAAGACCCCGCCTAGCTTGACTCCAAAACGCAACCTGCGGACACGAAGGATAGAGGGAGTCAGCTCAAAAGAAACCGGTGAGGAGAAGTTCACATAAGTAAATAGCAATAGAGGTTCAATGCATGCTCAAAACAAAGGTGTTCATGATCCAACTTATTTTCAAAACAAATGCAAGTTTTATAAAACGAATCATGAACCAAAGCACCGACTCGACGAGTACGAGCACTCAATCCTTACTTCCCAAACCAAATGAAATCAAACCAATCCATCCTTACACCGTTGATGTCGAGGGTGTACAGCCCCCCAAGCATCGCAAAAGAACCATGGAGAAGTGGGTCCATGAAACCGGCCTTCCCCCAAGCTTACCTTATCCCCGAAACCTCCTCGGAGTCTTAGTAAACTTGTCCAAAAGTGGGTACTTCGTAAGGGTTTAACCGTCCGCCCTTGCGTTCCCGGTCTTACCACTTACTCCGCCCCGAGCGCTATCAAAATATCCAACCAAACAAGCGTCCTTGCAAGGTATACATAACCTCACTACACAACTCACTCATACATAATATTCAAATGAAAGTTCCGAAACCATTTTGGGTATCTATCCCATATACCAAAACTCAAGTTTTACTTGTAAATCGTTTTCCATACGCGAATATTCAATATACGAGCAAAGCTCACAAAACTTGGCTTATAAAGCCTAAATATACGTTTTCAAAACGGGAGTTCAAAACCAACAAATATGAAAGGCTATAGGTGTCCACATTTTTGAAATCGTTTCTTAAGTATATAGCTCCTCACCTTTACCAAGAACTTCGAAGGCCGACCACGAGCAACAAGCTACTCGACCGGAGACTCACCACCTAACAAGACAAACGTACTAACAAAGGTAAGACATGACTCAAACCAATTAAGACGACGCACGGCTTCAAGAAAGAGTGAACATGCTCGTGAGATGCAATGAATGTCCAAATATAGCATAAGTTCAATAATGATGATCAACAACGTCATATAAGTCATATAATAAGCGTTCAAGTCATGACATACACAATTGATAACAAGTAAACCATACTTAGTACAATCTCACTCATAATCGAGGCATGTAAGACATTACAATGCATGAAAACATGATTCCCAGTCATATATATCATATTAGGGGTGTAAGAAGTGCATAGGAAGTGAAAACGAAGCAAAACGAACAAAATCACAAAAACTCAAAATTTTGACCCGAGAGTACCCAAACGGGCGTTTGGTGCACAAGAAGGAAATGCAAACGGGCGTTTGGACCTTGAAAAAATGTAACAGTAATTTTTCAAACAGGGGTTTGGGGTTTCAATGCAATTTTCACACGGGCGTTTGGTTTGCTACTGGTGCAAAACGGAATTACGAACATATGCTTGCAAATGATGAATTTTAGGCTCTAAAGACTCCTAAATCATGCTTCCAAGTGTATACAATATGCATAAATGAATTTAAACATCAAATATCATGCCATGAACATTTAGGAATGAATATGCATCAAAATTCCAACAAATTACAATCATAAACTTCATCTTCTTCACACATTCAAAGCTTCAAACTCAAAAATGGTGAAATCTCCAATCATGTGAGAAACTTAAGGAAATTAATCACATTCTTCATGAAATTGCTCAAGGAACGAGAATCAATCACCAAATCAAGCTAAAGCACGCAAGAAGATGAACATGCAAGAATTCTCAAGAAAGCTTCAAAGGTCATCAATGGTGGATTCTTCAAACAAGCATGAAATCAAGAAATACTTACATCAAATCATTCCTAACATCATAAGAATCACATTTCCAACAAGAAATTCGAATTCAATCCAACACACAAGAACCCTAGTTCAAATTCAAGTTCAAAAGCTTCAAGAACATACACCCAACAAAGAGCACATAATCCATACCTCAAATGCTGAAAATCGAAGGAAATAACTCATCTTCTAATCTCGAATTCCCAGCTTCAATATCCACTTTTGCCTCTTGAAAATGGTTGGAGATGTTCTTGGGTGTTCTTGAGAGAAGATGAATAGGCTTGAGAGAATTTGTGTTTGAATCTTGTGAAATAACGTAAAATGAGGTTTTGGGTGTTAAAATCTGATTTTGTTATTTGGGTTAGCTATTAGGGTTACGAACCGGGTTAATTGGAGCGAGTCAGGAGCGAAATTGGGTCTCAAATTAGGCTAAATTCGGAATTGGGTCATAAGTCTTATAAAAAGGTTGACTTTTCGTATAATGGCCATAACTTCTTCGTCCGAACTCCAAATCGAGTGATTCAAGAACCCACGAACTCTTAATCGAATTATCTACTCAATTTCAATAAGTTCTATCTAGTTTTAGGCTTTAAAAAAATTTACCTTTTAGTCCATAAATTATGCTTTAATGTCCAAATAAGCACATTGTTTTCTTTAAGCATAAAGCATGCTATCAAAGCTCAATAAGAACAATACGAGCACATAATTAACACATCAATTAGTCACGTATTTCATACAAATCATATATTCCACATAAGTTTGAATACAATGGTCAATTAAGGCATATTATTCACATAATTCATGCAAAGAAAAGTAAATCGTTCACTCTCGTAACAAGCTTACCTTGATCGAGAAACGGGGCGCCACATGTTGCATCGAGTCCAGGTCGTACCACTTAGGACCAACGTGACAGCATGTGCATTGCATTAAGACATATGGAATTTCTTAAATTATGTTTTTCAAATTTCAATTTAAACTCTTTAACTGTTGCATTCTTATGTCTTACTTGCGTTTATTACTTTAACTATGTGTCAACGTGACACCACTTTTTAACCGCATGCATTATATTTTCGTCTAGTTGTATATTGCAGGTTAACGCCTACTACCGAGTCGTATAGACAACCAAGGCAACCAATTGCTCTACCTACCCATCAAGATGCACGGAAAAACACCTCGATTCCCCACAAGAGATTCTCAGGCCTCCTCGAGTGCACCCTTACCTGAAGTGCAATTCCTATGTGCCTATTGTAAAGGGCCAAATCACACCTATGGAGATTGTAGGAAGCGATTGGGAACCTGTTTCGGATGTGGTGCTCCCGACCACAACATTGATGCATGTCCCCAAAATGATAAAAGAAGAGCTAAAGAAGCCGAAAGGTTAGCCCGATTTATGGATGGGATTAGAAGGGACCTCAAGGATATTAAGCCCGAAACTCAACCAAATGAGTGGCTTGAGTCCACGAGGAGAGCTCTAAAAACCGAGTCGAAGGAATTATGGCGAAAGAACATGGCGGGAAGGTTGGAATTAGGGAGTAGTTCGGGGTCGGGATCGAAATAGAGCCGAGGAATTAATCAACCAAGCTCAAACAAGAACAAGAAGATAAATGAGGCTCAACTACCGGGACAACCTCCGTGCGCTCATTGCAAGAGCACAACTCACATTTATGAGAACTGCTGGAAAAGGTTGGGGCGTTGTTATGGGTGTGGATCGTCGAAGCATAAGTTGGAGGCGTGCGATCGATTGAGACCTAAGAAACAGCCGAGTGGTAATCGCATTCATAGCACGAGCATTCATCTTGCATAACACTTTTATATGTATTTACGATGTACGTTTTACACTATTGTTACTTGTTGTTTCCTTCTGTAATTGGATGATAACGTGGTGCATAGCATAAGCAAATCTAACCCGGCATGCATAAGTTCCATGTCTTCGTGATAGCATGTATGAACTCTCTACACGTCCAAGTGAAGTTTTTTCCTCGTAGTAATGAGAACCGGGGTAAGAAGAAGGTGAAAATTCAAAGGATTTAGAGGAGATAATTACAAGAAGGCTAAGGACACTACGAAAAGGGAAAGATCCTTTAAGAATGAGTAATCAAGGGAGCGTTAAAAGGACAAATTGAAACCGCAATCCGGGAACAATTATTCAAGTTAAATTCCTAGGAGGGAAACGAATAACTTACGGTTCTAGAGGAAATTTAATCGGATTCCATGGGATAATCTAACCCGAGAAAAGAACAAAGGAAAGATCTTGGAATGTTTTAACGAGATCCAGATCAATGATGAGGTGATGATCTTCAAGAGGACTCAAGGTAAAAAAGGTTCTTTAAGGCGATAAGTAATAAAGATCATCAGAGGAGGTTCGAATATCATAGAGTTAGGGGATAATGAGCACTACAGTCATCAAGAAAGAGTTTCCAATTATACCAATCCATTAGAAGTCAAGCTGAGGAAAGAGAAAAGAAAGAGAGAGAATTGAGACACCTCATCGAGGGAATTCCATCGTGGTGATAACTAATTAAAGATTCGGAACAATAATTGGAGGTCGATTAGTAGGAAGAAGTTAGGATGCTAATTCCATGGAAATAGAAGAATTAGAGTAAAGAAATCCTAATCTCGGACCGTGGAGATATAATAGTTGATGTAAGAAGATTCACAGAGATTTTGAAGACCGTAGGGTTTTAAAGGAATTCAAGAATTATCTGGCCATGGTCCAAAGTTACCTAGGACATGCTCTTACACCTTTTGGCCGAGCACGGGAAGGGTTAATTGAAGAGGAGTAGAGCGAAACTTTCAAAATAGCTCGACCAGAGCAATTCCACACCACTACAAGGGGATTTTTAGGTGGGACAAGGAGAGTCCATCGAGTGGATACGGTGATTAGAACATACGGAGTTGGAGGAACAAATTGATTATCAAGTTAGGATTCTTCCAAGAAGCTTGAGACCGAGATTGTCAAGCTGTAAGCCTTACAACACCAACTTTGGCTACTCACCTAATCATCCGGATGTCAAGAAGTTCGAAACAATGATGAACGGTACTCAAATCATTCATGGCACACGCATCATGCATTCTTGTTTTGCTATTTAGGTTATTGTCATTTGTTCTTGTGTGTATTTGATACCTGTTGCGTGCTTACTTGTTCTGAGAGTACGAGAGTGTGGTAAGTCGAGGGTTGAGATCACAATGGGCTCTCGAGGCAAACGATGAATCAAAGGACAACCTTTTTGGGGAGACCTCCACTTTTGAAGGTGCGAGTGGTGAGAGTTCAGTAACTACGCCACTCGTGTAACACCGAGATTTTGAGTTAGTTGGAACAGATCAAACAGTAGTTGATGAATCATTTTGGACCCTCCTATCGTGCGAGACGTTTAGACTGCTCCTAGCCGGATCAAGTTGTGTAGAGTTACCGCATAAAGCCTTCAAGATTTGATCAAACCCCTTATACTTGAAGCCCTGACTGGGCTAATCCTTGTTGGGAAGTCATGAACCTCGAACATGGGATGAATACGGGAAGTTGCCTGAGCTTGAAACTTGAGTAGAAGAACCTGGGGACCAGGTTCTCTTGGGGGGGGGGGGGAGGGAGATTGTGACACCCCGTCTGCTCGCACGTACAGGTTAGTGCCACGTGTGAGTTTAATTTTCGTATTTGTGTTTATTTTCCTATTTAATTGATGCAATTATATTTGAATTATGCTTCCTTATTCAATTCCAATATGAACTATGTAAAATATTTGATACGTATTTACCCTACTTGAACATTTGGTTTGATTACTTTAGTTTTGAGAATCTTTTAATTATGGAGTTAAACCCGAACTTGCCTATTTTGTGTATAACATGAATTATATGACTCTTGGACTTAATTGTATGATTTAAACTTGTTTTGGACTTGTTTGATTTTGTGTGGACTCAATTGAGCTTTTGTTCAAACTTTTGGGCCAATTTGCAATTTGGCCTGTAAAGCCCCGATTTTTATTCAGTAATATCTTACGTTTAAAATAATTTCATAAATTATATTTTATAATACTTTCATGCAATTTTATCAATTTATGTAAAATTGAGAATTTATTTCATGACTCAAAAATATTTATTTCGTGAAATAATTATCGAATATGATTTAATTGTCAAACTTGGCATATATGTTCATTCTTTTAAATTTAGGGACCAAATCGCATAACATTTTCAAGGGCTCAATTACTCATTTTCCAAAGCTTTTCATCCTTAATTGCATGATCTTCCAAGGACCTAATTGATCATATTTCAAATCATATATCCTCAATTGCATGCCCTGAGTTCTTGGAGGATTAATTAGCAATTTGATCATTTCATACATTTCTAAGGAATGAATCACGGTATATTGCTTCCATATGCTTCCTTGATCATTCTATCATCAAAATTCACCAACATCCTCATCCTCTCTCTCTCGGTTCATACAAGAAGGAAAAGGGAAGAGAATTTCATACTTTTCTTCAAGAATTTCCTAGAATATTGCGAGAATTGGAGTTGATCATCATCTTCATTCATTTCTTCATCTCTTTTCCATTCCAAGGTTGGTGGTTGAATGAGTTGATGAGCTTGATTATATTTGAAGGAGCTAGGGTTTGAGGATTATGTGATAGATGGATTATTTGTAGTTGGAAGCATGATTAGGGGATCATCTCTTGAGTTATTGCATGATTTCTAGCTTGAATTATTGAATATTTGGTATGAATGAACAAGTTGGATCATGTGCTTCAAACTTTGAATTCTTGATGGTTTTCCATGTGTTATGTGTTGAAAGCTTAGATTATCATCTTATGAACATATATGCATGAGAAGTGTCAGAAATAATGGCATTTTGGGGATCAAAATTGGAGTGTTGTAGCTTTGTTGCTCTTTGCCGAGAGCCTCCCCTGTTTTGCTCTGTTTCTGTAAGTTGCAGAAACAGGGAACGGCCGTTCCCAACCTCAAGTCATTGTGGGAATGGGCGTTCCCCTCTTTTAAACAAAAACAAGGCGGTCGAGCATGGGAACGGCCGTTCCCATTTTGGCCTTGCGCCGCAAGGGCCGTTCCCAGCTAAGGCGCATTTCTAAAATTGAAATCGTTGGCGCGTTTTGGGGATTGATGGGAACGACCGTTCCCATTTACAAAGGGAACCCGGAACGGCCGTTCCCACCTGGATTGCAGAACAAAATATTCTGCATAAAATTACATTTTTAGCCCCTCGATCTAACGACTTCTTCGACCCCGAATTGCTTTTATATGATCTCATATGTACTGAAACAAGATGTTTTCATACCACATTGTGATTTGCACGTCGTCTCGTTGCATTTTCGCCGTTCGTTATATTTGGTCCATTTTGAGTCAAGTCTCACGTGTACACGTCTATTTTGCACAGACCAGCTTCGTAGGGACGAGGAGCGAGCTCCGTAGGCCGTGCCCTACTTGTCTTTTGTCGGTAAAGGTGAGGTTTAATTGTTAGTATATAGAACCCGTATAACCTTTATGTGGATTTCAAGCCAAAAGGTATATATATATACTTATTTCTAATGTTTCTAAACTCATACACAATTGCAAGCAAGTCACGTATCATGATTGATTGATTGACCGGGTTTTGGCGAGTAAAGCACGTCGCGTTGGGCCCGAGGGTAGTAGTTTGAGCCAACCGGGAAAGCATGGGCTGACGGGTAACTCGAACACTATCCTTACCATATTTGGGGTCACCCCTGAATCCACTAGGAGGTTAGTGGAGGAAGGAGCTCCGGGCTTAGGGATTCATGTACCCTCTGCTCAATGAGATTGGATGTTGGGGCCTTGCAATCCCATCATCAAACCGGAGGAAGAAGGAGACTGGGGACGAGTCCGGCACCACGGATGCGGCTCGGGTTATTGCATGATTTCCATTCCATGAACCTGTTATATGATTACACCATTGCACGATTGCACGATAATGGACTTGCATGATCACCTATTTATTAATAATCAAGCAAGCATGTACATGTTCATTTGGAGTTCGGTTGGAGACCGCCCTCACTCGCCGGGGCCATGTATTGATTGATTGCATGAAAATGAACAAGTATTTAATATTGACAGTTGTATTCTCGGGCAAAAGGGTACTTTATTCCTGAACTTATATGTATCTCTTATAAACCTTTACCCGAGAGTATAACTTGCATGTTAACTGCGCTAATATATATGTATTGCCCCTCACTCAGTCTTCCATGGACTGACACCCCACCTTTCAGGTTGTTGCGGTCGTGTGCTAGGCGGGAGTCTGGGTCGTGTCTTGTCGTCTAGCCGGGTCTAGTACTTCACACAATTTCATGATCTTGCTTTTGTCATGTCCTGAGTTAGTATGTTATAGTTCTTGGTATACTTGGGGACTTTTGCTTGTATAATATATAAGAGATGATAATGTATTGATATCTGTTGGTATCTATTAGTATTTATATCGTTGATGCAAATACGGTACCCATATATATTTATGAATTAATCCTTCCGCTTTTAACTTTTATGTCCTTGCTTTACATTGCTTTGGGGTATAGTCCCGCCTAGCTCGTCTTTTCTTTTATTTGTCACCGTTCGCTATAGGTTAGTTCATGTACGGATTGTCCATTTCGTATGTGGATCGGCCTATAGTGCGGGGGTGTGGTATCTCTACGTATAGGGGTGCTACATCTAAGGTGGTATCAGAGCCCGGTTGCACAACCGAGGTTCTAATGTCGTGTCGTGTCAAGTCTAGGTCGAACGGCATAGGAATTAATTGGTGATTTGAGAGTCTTGCATATTATTTGAATCTATTTGAATTCTCTGGATTAATTCGATTACTTGACAACCTGTACTTGCATTGATTTCTGATATTATTGTTAATTAATTGATCTTGAATTATTTGAAATTATGTGCTTAATGTGTTTTATTTTAAACATTAATAAATTACCTGTTGCATTTATATTAAAATTTTGTCGTGAGTATTAATTATGTGATCATTATGTGACGTGAGCACGCCTTACCCGCATGCATTTATTTCATAGAAGGTTGTGAGTTACAGGTGGTGGAAATGATATCAAACCACGGCCAATTGCTCGGTAATTTTGGGCTACTATAGGATTTGGGAAGGATATGTAAGTTGAGGCCAAAATCAGGGCATGGAAGGAAAGGCAATTAAGTAACCCCGATTAAGGTACAAGTTGGGAATTACATTTGGGTTCAAATCAATTGGATTCAAATTTCTAACACGACAGTCAGAAAGATCGAACAACCAGTTATGGAAAACCAACATGTTCGGGATTCTACATTGGGGTAAGACGGGTTTATCTTCAGATTCAAGATAAATTGTCGTATTGAGAGAATACCTGGATTATCGTTGGAGATTAATTCGAAAAAAAAAAAAGAGAAGAAAATTTCGAAGATGCCTAAACCGGGAGTCTAATAATAAGTAGAAGGGTACTCTTGGGAAAAGGGCTTTAAAGATGGTTGACTATGATGTGGTTAAATTGGAAGATATGGAGTAACAAGTAGAAGCATTTAAATTTGAGAATTACCAACTCGGATCATCAATTCACAGGGAGTGCTACCCAGGAATTTTAGACCAAGGATCAAGTATGGAAAAGGTCCAAAGACAAGTTCACCGGGTTATGATTCCACAGAATGAAATCCGGAGTGAGAGAATCAACTAAGTGAATTTCGGTTACTAAATGAGGTACATTAGTCTGACAAGGAAGTTTAGTCCATTCGAGGACGAGGTGGAAAAAATTGAGGGAATTAATTATTCAAGGATCGAAAGAATAGCCAAGAAAGGAATTCAGTTAGTTGGAAACAAGATTTAAGTCAAGAAAAGAAACAATTTCAATAATTCTGATTGAGTTAGAAGAATCAAATAGTCTGTTATGGGAAGCTAGGATGTGAAAAGTTTTATAATCAGGGGGAATGAGTTTATTTTCCAGATTTAATTTGGATTGCCATGTGAGAGCGCGAATCGGGAAATTTGGAGTAACAAATGAAAACGGTAAAGAATGACGAGGAACAATGGAAAAGGGAATTATATGTTCAAGGCATAGACAAGTAACAAGACAAGTCCTACGATTTCTTTAATTCCTAAAGATTAGATTTAAAGGATTTCAATCACGGTGGCAATTTGGAGAATCAGGATAATAACGGGAGATTATTGTTCAAGAGGAGTTCGGAAGTTAATTCCATAAATGGAGCCGAATTGGAATTCGATAGTTTTGTTTGGGGAATCATACGGTTACATCAGCTTATGCAAGAAAATTTTACCAAGGAGGTATTTATGGTAATAAGCAACAAAGCTTAACTTTCATGGAAATAAAGTGAGAGAAGAAATGGGAAAATAGCATGGTTCGGGACTTCAATTAAGAAAAGGATAAAGGAAGCTCAGCACTTCAGTGGATATAGAATTGAAAGACAATCATGTTAAAGATTTTGTCTAGTTGGGTATTTCTAGATCGAAACTGAATTGTTGTGTTGTAAGGGCATGTTAAAAGACACGAAGCAACAAATGGAAACGATAAAGAAAGGCAAGGAGCTGCTAGGTGGATATCGAGCGATCAAGTATAAACAATGAAAAGGGAGTCAGTTAACTATTGGAGCTCCTAAAGAGTAAACAAGGAAGTTGGGATCAATGTGGCAACCATGAAGAGGATTCTGGCAACAATCGGTGAGTAACTATTAAAGAGTAAGCTAGATGTTAATTCCGTGAGCACAGACGACTTCGGGTTTCAAAATTCATAATACTGAGCCGTGGGAATGTTTAAGTGGATGTTAGATAAATCTGAAGAATAGAAGACCGTGGGAAAACAAGAAATGATTACCAGCTCAATACAAGCTTATAATTCAACGAACAAGGAGTTACATGTCGAGATAAAATTTTCCATTACTTCGGTGACAGGTTCAATGCATCCATAAGCACGTGCATCATACACTACTTAAAATGTTAAATTTAAATTTCTATATTTATGTGTGCTTTTTTGTTTGAGCTTAATTGCTCCAATATGATGAATTTATTATTTCCGAGTGTGTTACTTGCATTGGCATATTAATTCAACATGCATATCTAGTGTTTTGATTACAGGATGTCTCAAGATCGCCCTTATCATGAACGAGTGCCTAGGGTTTCCCCGTGTTTACCCCCTTCGGTTCAGCCTCAAGAGTTCTTCGATTCCTTGGTTGATTTAATTGATCAGAAAATCAAAGAGTATGTTTCCTCAGCGTCACGAGTCTTATCTTCACCGTCGGGCCAAGTTTCGATAGCATTTAGGGAATTTCAGAACCAACCATCTTCAAGATCCTTTGAAGGAAATAAGGATCCCACCGGGTCACAACTCAAGAAAATCAAAAGAGTGTGGGAACTAACTCCATGTGGCTCCCAAGAAAATGTTCGAGGCCCCACCTCGTTGGAGGCAAGAAGGTCTAATCCTCAATCCGGGCAGACCTTAAGTTCAAAATCAGGACAAACTCTCAACAAAGGAAAGCGGCCTATCTCTTATCCTACTCCGGCATCTCAAGAAAGATCTCGCAAGAAAACGAAGCAATCATTTGGATCGAGCTCGGGAACCCCACGTATCCCAGCTTTAATAACATCATCCGGGAAACTCCTTTGTGATTATTGTGGACGCGATAACCACACTTATGATGGCTATAGGAGACGGTTGGGATTGTGCCTCTACTGTGGGAGTGATGAGCACCAAATAGACAATTGTTCAAAGTTATGAGGAAAAACTACCGGGAGTAGAAGACTGCTTGTTCGAGCCCGGGAAGATGTTCTTGTGAGGAAAGTGCAAAATGAAAATGAGAATCCGGTTAGGGTAGAAGAAGGTATTAATTATATGCATGACACCACCAACGGTGAACGGTACATTTAATCATGCATATCACCTGCATCACGAACCTTACTGTTATTGTATTTAATTTCTTATTTGTTGCAAGTTAGTTAATTATGAGTAATAAATATGTGATTAAAATGATTTTATTTGTCTCTATGATATTTCTGGAATTAATATGATTCTATTTGTTTATGTAACTTTCATGCCATTATTTCTTTAATTTGTTCCTTGAATTATTTTCGTGCATGTTGAGAGACGGGGCTCTCTCTCCTTTCTTGTTGAGAGACGGGGCTCTCTCACTTCTTGTTGAGAAACGGGGTTTTCTCATTTCTTGTTGAAAGACGGGGTTCTTTCATCCCTTGTTCAAGAGACGGGGTTCTCTTATAGCTTGTGCATCAATTGAAACTTGACATTGGACCTGGGGACTAGGTCCTTTTAAGGGGGGAGAGAGTTGTAACGCCCCGATTTTTATTCAGTAATATCTTACGTTTAAAATAATTTCAAAAATTGTATTTTATAATACTTTCATGCAATTTTATAAATTTATGTCAAATTGAGAATTTATTTCATGACTCGAAAATATTTATTTCGTGAAATAATTATCGAATATGATTTAATTGTCAAACTTGGCATATATGCTCATTCTTTTAAATTTAGGGACCAAATCGCATAACATTTTCAAGGACTCAATTAATCATTTTCCAAAGGTTTTCATCCTTAATTGCATGATCTTCCAAGGACCTAATTGATCATATTTCAAATCATATATCCTCAATTGCATGCCCTGAGTTCTTGGAGGATTAATTAGCAATTTGATCATTTCACACATTTCTAAGGAATGAATCACGGTATATTGCTTCCATATGCTTCCTTGATCATTCTATCATCAAAATTCACCAACATCCTCATCCTCTCTCTCTCAGTTCATACAAGAAGGAAAAGGGAAGAGAATTTCATACTTTTCTTCAAGAATTTCCTAGAATATTGCAAGAATTGGAGTTGATCATCATCTTCATTCATTTCTTCATCTCTTTTCCATTCCAAGGTTGGTGGTTGCATGAGTTGATGAGCCTGATTATATTTGAAGGAGCCAGGGTTTGAGGATTATGTGATAGATGGATTATTTGTAGTTGGAAGCATGATTAGGGGATCATCTCTTGAGTTATTGCATGATTTCTAGCTTGAATTATTGAATATTTGGTATGAATGATAAAGTTGGATAATGTGCTTCAAACTTTGAATTCTTGATGGTTTTCCATGTTTTATGTGTTCAAAGGTTAGATTATCATCTTATGAACATATATGCATGAGAAGTGTCAGAAATAATGGCATTTTCGGGATCAAAATTGGAGTGTTATAGCTTTGTTGCTCTTTGCCGAGAGCCTCCCCTGTTTTGCTCTGTTTCTGTAAGTTGCAGAAACAGGGAACGGCCGTTCCCAACCTCAAGGCATTGTGGGAACGGGCGTTCCCCTCTTTTAAACAAAAACAAGGCGACCGAGCATGGGAACGGTCGTTCCCATTTTGGCCTTACGCCGCAAGGCCCGTTCCCAGCTAAGGAGCATTTCTAAAATTGAAATCGTTGGCGCGTTTTGGGGATTCATGGGAACGACCGTTCCCACCTGGATTGCAGAACAAAATATTCTGCATAAAATTACATTTTTAGCCCCTCGATCCAACGACTTCTTCGACCCCGAATTGCTTTTATATGATCTCATATGTACTGAAACAAGATGTTTTCATACCACATTGTGATTTGCACGTCGTCTCGTTGCATTTTCGCCGTTCGTCATATCTGGTCCATTTTGTGTCAAGTCTCACGTGTACATGCCTATTTTGCACAGACCAGCTTCGTACGGACGAGGAGCAAGCTCCGTAGGCCGTGCCCTACTTGTCTTTTGTCGGTAAAGGTGAGGTTTAATTGTTAGTATATAGAACCCGTATAACCTTTATGTGGATTTCAAGCCAAAAGGTATATATATATACTTATTTCTATTGTTTCTAAACTCATACACAATTGCAAGCAAGTCACGTATCATGATTGATTGATTGACCGGGTTTTGGCGAGTAAAGCTTGTCGCGTTGGGCCCAAGGGTAGTAGTTTGAGCCAACCGGGAAAGCATGGGCTGACGGGTAACTCGAACACTATCCTCACCATATTTGGGGTCAGCCCTGAATCCACTAGGAGGTTAGTGGAGGAAGGAGCTCCGGGCTTAGGGATTCATGTACCCTCTGCTCAATGAGATTGGATGTTGGGGCCTTGCAATCCCATCATCAAACCGGAGGAAGAAGGAAACTGGGGACGAGTCCGGTACCACGGATGCGCCTCGGGTTATTGCATGATTTCCATTCCATGAACCTGTTATATGATTACACCATTGCACGATTGCACGATAATGGACTTGCATGATCACCTATTTATTAATAATCAAGCAAGCATGTACATGTTCATTTGGAGTTCGGTTGGAGACCGCCCTCACTCGCCGGGGCCATGTATTGATTGATTGCATGAAAATGAACAAGTATTTAATATTGACAGTTGTATTCTCGGGCAAAAGGGTACTTTATTCCTGAACTTATATGTATCTCTCATAAACCTTTACCCGAGAGTATAACTTGCATGTTAACTGCGCTAATATATATGTATTGCCCCTCACTCAGTCTTCCATGGACTGACACCCCACCTTTCAGGTTGTTGCGGTCGTGTGCTAGGCGGGAGTCTGGGTCGTGTCTTGTCGTCCAGCCGGGTCTAGTACTTCACACATTTTCATGATCTTGCTTTTGTCATGTCCTGAGTTAGTATGTTATAGTTCTTGTTATATTTGGGGACTTTTGCTTGTATAATATATAAGAGATGATAATGTATTGATATCTGTTGGTATCTATTAGTATTTATATCGTTGATGCAAATACGGTACCCATATGTATTTATGAATTAATGCTTCCGCTTTTAACTTTTATGTCCTAACTTTGCATTGCTTTGGGGTATAGTCCCGCCTAGCTCGTCTTTTCTTTTATTTGTCACCGTTCGCTATAGGTTAGTTCATGTACGGATTGTCCATTTCGTATGTGGATCGGCTTATAGTACGGGGGTGTGGTATCTCTACATATAGGGGTGCTACATGGCCCCCTTGAGTCATTTTCTCTTAACTTGAGCCCAGGAACTCGGATTCGAGTTCCGTCTTCGGTATTGTACTCGAATCGACGATTTGGAGTCAATGGAACTGTAACGCCCCGACTTTTCGGACGTAAAGCTACGACGTATGTGTTTACCAATTTGCGCGAATTAATTGTTTTTACGTGTTTTATATTTAATTTTACTATAAATTATTATTATTTTATTTTATTATATTTTATTTTGATTTAATATTATTTTAAAATATTTCGTCATTTTAAGTATTTATTTTAAATTATTGTTAATTTAATGATTAATGTTAACTAAGTGTTATGCTAATTAATCATGCTTTAATCATATTTACTAATTAATTATTATGATAATCCGTTGACTTTGAATGTATTTTGTTTTAGAATTTCATATGTTAGTTATAACTTATCATGTGTAGAATTTTATGAATATGTGTCTCGTTCTTATATGAAATGATATCGAAATGTCGTGAATTTGTAGTATGTCATAGATATATGTGTTATGAACATGCCTATATGATCGCTTTATGTTTTCGAACTCATCTGACATGTTAACGAATTTAATTTGAATCGTGGAACCAAATCGGGGGCTAACGAGCACTTAGCGTACCCTTGGTTCCGTATTTAATATCTTGAGCTCGGGAACTCGGATTCGAGTTCCGTCAACTTGGTTGAACTTTTATCGAAGATTCGACTTTAATAAACTAAGCCATATATTTTTCCAAAATCATTTTAACCTCCGAAATCCAACCGAAAAACGAAACGGTATCAAAATGACCATCTTTCACTATATTGGCCATAACTTGTTCAAAACTTAATCAAATTAACTATGGTTGGTGGCCTTTTAACCCTAGTTCAACCCTCTATCAGCCCTTAACTGCCCCATCTCGAACCAAACCTCACACAAACCAGAAAGTTCAGCCAAAGCTTCTGCATCTCAGATTCTCCCGTAACTGTGGAAATCCTTGAGGTTTTGAGCTCAAATCTCAATCAACTTTCATTCAATCATCAAGGTGAGTTAGGATTATGTCGTATATTCTTCTCTGGTCATTTTGATCTATTCATCTCTAAACTTGAATCAGATTTCATGGATTTTTAAACATGTGAATGAACAGTAAGGTTTTTGAAGTGTTTGATGATTTCTTGACTTCTCTTGATCTCTAACTTGTTTTGATGATATATCTATGATCCTTTTACTTCATTTATGGCTGTGTATGCTTGTATGGGTCGAGTGATCACGTTGGGATGCTCTGTTCTTCTTCCAGTTTTGTGCCCTGTTTTTCACGCACGAATTGCTGCCTTTTTCCTTCTCAGTTTTTGTTGCGTGTGTTGGAGTTAACTACAGGCCTGTTGTTGTGCTTTTGTAGCCTTTTTATCCCTTATGTATCAGCTTGTTTTGGTTGCTAAGGTTGTAAGAATTTGGCCTAGTTTGATTACCCCATTTCCTCCCCTGTTTTTGTTCATTGCTGCGTTGCTTCTGTAACTGCTGCATGCATTTGACACGGACGTGTCAATCTTTTCCTTTTCATCGTGAAACGGGTGTGTAACAATGTTTGATATCTCTGTACCGAGACACGGGGGTGTCCCGGTTTGTTCTATATTGGTGACACGGGCGTGTGACCTTCTGAATTCATTACATTGCTGAGTTTCTGTCCCTCTGTTCCTACAGCTGCTTCGTTCTCTTCTTCTTTCTTTTCCTTTTCTTTCTTGTTGCTGCTTCTTTCTTCCTTGTGTGCTGTGGTGGTGTGTGTGTGTTTATCATTTATATACTGCTGCTGCTGTTGATCTTTAATGGTGCAGGTTGTGTGTATATATATTTATATATTATGTGATTGTGGGTGTGCATGAAAGTAGAGGTGTTAAGAGTGATTGCATGCATCGCTGTGTGTATGTGCGTGCATGGACATATATATATATATATATATATATATATATATACGTGTGATTATATGTATATATATATATATTTAGTATATATTTTAAATATTATTTGATTTAATTCAATTTTAGAAATTAATTGATAACTATTTCACATGTTTAATTTACCGATTATTGATTGAACGTTTTTTTTATTATATTTCTAATTGTATATACGAATATTACGTGTTATGGATATTATATGAATTTTTAGATTAATTGACATGAATTATGAATTAGGGATTTGAATGAAGTGAATGAACGAATGGTTTGATTATGTGCTTTAAATTCCTTAATAGTGCACATGAACATTTTCATGATATAATATGATCTTTTATGCATTCATGTCATAGTCATTTCATTGCCGAGCGTCATATGTGGTCATTTAGGGTCTCATATGTAGCACCCCTACATGTGCAGATGCCACACCCCCGCAATACAGGTCGATCCACCCACGAACTGGATAATCCGTACTTGAATCAACCTGCAGCGAACGGGTGACAATAAAAAAAAACAACTAGCTAGGCCGGACTAGACCTTAAATGAATTAAATCCAATACATGAAAATTCAAAATGCGGAAGCATAACTCTATCATTTCATCATCATATATCAAGTATTTATAAGTTCATCAGGTTATAATTAATATATCAATAAATTATCATCTCCCACATACTACACATGCATAAGTCTCCATATGCTAATAATAACTACAACATGATAACCCGGGAAATTTCACTATCATAAAATATATGAAGTGCTAGACTCAGGTGGACGACACGACCCGACTCCCGCTGTTGTTAGGAATAGTGCCCTAGAAAGCCGATTGTATATCCGCTTTGTGCTTTTCCTTATTGTAATCACAGACAATCTTTGAATGAAATAACGAATTGAGGCAACACTTCTTTATATGCTCTTGTTTGGTATGCGTTTACTTTAGCTGTGCATGTATGAGAACTCCCCTAATCCTGATGACTTTAGGACTCTACCATTTAGGTGAAATGGTTCATGAAACGAGCCCTATATCACATAAGTCATGATTAGTAAAATACTCCAAGCCAATGAGTCCTACAGACAGTGGGAGTGTCAACCTGACTCCTCTAAGGCTTGCTTGTGGGATCACGCCCTTAAGAAGGACCACCTTGTTTCATGGAGGTGCAAAGTGTATAGTTGATACGTGCGTGATACATGAGGGTGCTTACTTTAATAAGTAAGTTCACTGAGGTGCCCCGTGTGAGAACACTCCTAAATGGGAAAGGAAGTTTGTATTTCAGGAAATGGAAACTTCCAGATTAGGAAATATCTCACGAGTCATTGATGTGATTAATTGATCCTTAGACTTGAGGTTCCTTGTCACTTTATGAGTTAACTCTGTAGTCTTAGGTATAAGCTTTAAAGGGTGTCGCCTTAGACAACTGATTCAAGGCTTATGCTGGGGCTGCACAAGTGACTCATGAAAGTGAATGAGAATCAAGATAGGACCTACACTTGCATTTGCAAGGTGATCTCTTATTGTGTAAGTCATTCATATGCCATATGGAGTCCTTGGCCAAGGCAGTAGATAAAGACATCAAGAAAAGGGTTTCTTGGATTGAGATCAAATGGATATGAAATGCACTTAGCTTTAAGATCGGATTATTAGGGTTCTGATTATTCCCTTGCCCTAGATCTTGGTTGAGAGATAGTAAGTAGGAGGATTGTATCTCACATGAATCAATGACTTAAATGTTCTGTCGAATCCGAACATTCCAATTCAGCTAGGGGTTAAACACCTGTTGCTAGACTATGGTCATTTAATCTGTGGACTGATTAATTAATTAGTGAATTAATTAATTAGGGTCACTGCTAATTGAATTGAGAACCTAGAGGGTCACACACAACAACTTGGTTACATGAGTTGAGGTTTTAAAATGATTAAACGAGTTAATCGGGCCAAGAGGGTTCCACACGTGTGAAGTCACACGTGTGGCTCACGTGAGTGACACGTGTCACTGTGACACGTGTCACACACGTGTGTATATATATATATTATATATATATTAAATAATTAATTAGTTAATTATTTAATAGACTTTGGTTTAATTTTGAATTAAAAAGAAAGTCTAATTTTAGAGAAAATAATCTAGTTAATTAATTACGAATTAATTAATTAGATAAAAATAAGTTATTTATTTTATAAGTATAAAATTATCCAAAAATAGTTTGGATATTTTTAGCTCTCTTAGAAGTTGACTTGAATTAGAATTCAAAGTCAAAGTTGGAAAATACTTGATGATCAAGTAATAGGAGAGAGGGACCAAAATCCTAGCCCATAAAGGACTAGGAATTTCGGCACTCCCCTCCCTATAAATAGGGGAGCTCGAGCTCCTTATGGAGCTAATAGACAATTCTTGGTTCATGTGTTGAACACCTTCCTTTCTCCAAGATTAAATTAAACCCTAGGTTAAGCCTAAACACTAACTAGAGAACTAGCATCCTTACTAGTTAGATTGTGATCAAGTTGGTGGACTTTCTCTAGAGACTTCAAGTTAGAAGTTTGAAGATTCGAGCTTTACCAAGGAGAGGGGATCAAGCCGCGAGAAGAGCGTTCTTGGGTGGCTTGAAACGCTTCAAGAAAGAACAAAAGAAAAGTAAGTTTTCTATCTTTACGAATTTGGTTACACGATTGCGAGTTCAAGGTCCTTTTGTTGGGAAAATTTTTTAAATTCCGCTGCTTTCTGATTCGTGTTTTCCAACAAGTGGTATCAGAGCCACCTCGTTAATCGTGTTTCTGATTCGTCTCAATTATTCTGAATTTGGTAGAAATTCTTAGGCTTAGATGCGAATTAGATATTCATGAGTTCTTTTAGAAAGCCTGAAATACGAAACTGTAATTTTTCCTGAATTTCTGAAACTGTTTTCTTAAATTGTGATTTTGAAAACCGTTTTGATTGAAATATGTTTAAATCGAATTTTTAATTTTTGGATTGAACCGGGTTTTCGAGAAACCCAGAAATACGAAACGAACACGAAAAGCAACGAGCCTAGGCGTGCTAGCACGTCGCACGCCCAGGCCCGTCGCCACCGCCCAGCTCCTCCCGCAACAGCGCGGGAGCCGTCCCGGCACGCCCGCCCAGTCCGTCCCGCAACCGCGCGGGACGCCTGCTCAGCCCGCCTAGTCGCGGCGGGCGCTGCTGTGCGCGGCGCGCGCATGATGCACGCCCAGCGTGCGCACGCGAGCGGCAACTGCCGCGCGCTGTGCGCGGCGGTGCCTCACGCGGCTGGGTACTTTTTTTGGGCTCGTTTTTCGTGTTTCGTGTTTTCGTGTTTTCGGTCCGTAAAATCCCGATTTAATTTTATTTTAATTTTATCTTTTAAAATCAGTTTTGTTAAAATAAAATTATTTTAAAATTTTGATTAAATTGGGATTTTTGAGAAATTGAAGCGATCTGGATTTTGGGAAAGTTATGAATTTTATTTTCTGAAAATAATGAAAGAATAAAATTATTAATTTTGGAAATTAATTGGAATTTTATTGGTTTATTGTTTTTCGGGTTTTATTGAAAAGGCTCTTGAATAAGAATTGCATCTAAGTCGTGTTTTAAGTCATTAGGACTTGAAACGAGAATTTTAATTTATTGGCTAAATTTAAATTCTCGCAAAAGCATGTTAGGTGATCATGGGTTTAGATCTATGTATGGTTTTAATTTATGCACATGGATGATTTAAATTGGGGTTGGAGCCCTATAGTTGCGTTTTTTCAATTGAGGTTGGAGCCTCACTTATGTGCGTACTGTTATGTGATTTATTATGTGGCTTTCCATATTACTGTTTTTGAGGCCGGGGTATGCCCCGTGTAATTGTCTAAGGCCAATATGAAGATTGAGCCTTATTACTTTATGTCTTTTTCTTTTTATTGTAATTTGAGAGTAGAGATAGGTGGTGAGGTTTTATTTTCATTTTGGTGACAATGCACCCATGGAGTAAGATGGACCACATTCAAGTAACAAGGAGGCCATAAGTGAAGACCCCTCAAAATGTTAGGGAGGGGAATCTCAATTGTTAAATGTAATAGAGATAGGGCTCGTATTTTGTTACCGCTTTCCCTTATGTGATTTAAACTGCTTATGTGGCATGTATGTTAGAACTTGTGATTGTGGAGTGGCTCCCACATATCACGCATAAGATAGGTAGAACCCATGATCATTACATGTTAGTATCATGCTAGGACATGTTATCTGTTTATGTGCTTGTTTGATATGCATTTAAGTGTACTTGCATTAATCAAGACTAATAAAATTGGATAACATATATGTTGGTGAGGTCGAACCGGACAACTCTCCGGTTGATTCGAAATTTCCCATTAAATATTAAGCTAATTTCGAACAAATAGGTGTTTAATTCGAGATGCAAATTTTGAATTAAATTCCTAGCATTCCATCAATAGGTTTTAAGTTTAGTAAGTGAAACTAGTTATTGTCCGCGAGTCATGGGATACCTAGTGGAGCTTATTAGTTCTTAGTTACCTAATTGATCATTTTAAATGGTCAATATTTCGTAGTCAATTTTAGCAAGGGCGATGTCCGCGAGTCGTGGGTCGTTCGAACTAAGTTTTGGTCATGATCTTATGATTGATGGGTCTAGCTTAACGCCTAAGTAAAAAAGGATGTCGCACGAGTCGTGGGTCCATATTGAAAGATAGGTGATGCAAAAACAATTACTAAGAATTCTAAAGGTGTTAGAATTGGTAAGTTGTACCTACCTAGGGTTCTTACTTAGAATGTCCGCGAGTCGTGGGTTCGAGGTAAAATGCCTAGGATCTTAGTACCCATTGGGAAACGTGTTCCTCTTAGATCTTTGGGAATTCTAGATCTTTGAAAAACAGTGGGAGCTACAATAGATTAAAGACCTTATCTTTTGTATATCGTTATAATTCAGCATGCTCACTAGTTCTCTGTTTTACCATTTAGGTCGTAGATTCTGTGATTCTCTACGTGTTTTGAAATGGCAACCAAAAAACCCTCTTGTATCGATCCTCGAGTCAAACAAGTTGACTGGTCCCAACTATTCTGATTGGCTGAGGAATCTAAAAATCATTTTAGATTCTGAGAAGAGAACTTATGTTCTCTTCGAAGGGGAGCCTAGTCCCGAAGGGGAGGCTCCCACTCGGGCCGAGCGGGACGCGATTCAGAAGTGGAAGGATGATAATCTCCAAGCCCGTTGCCTTATGTTGGCTAACATGTCTCCGGACTTGCAAAGGCAACATGAGGCCATGGAATTTGCTTGGGAGATTTACGACCATTTAGAGCAACTTTACCGCCCTCATGAACGTGTTACAAGGTATAACACTTCAAAGGAATTATTCCACTTGAGAATGAGGGAAGGTTCAAGTGTCCATGAATATGGACTCAAGTTTCTTGCCCTTACTGAGAAACTTGCTTCCATGGACATGCCACTGAAAGATGAGCTTTCAGTGGATTTGTTGCTAGCTTCGCTCCCACCATCATTCAACCCATTTGTCCTTAACTTCAACATGAATCATGCTGGTGCTACTGTAGCTGAGCTAATTAGTCAGCTTGTGACTGCTGAAAGCACGATCAAGAAGGACAATAAGGTTTTGATGGTGAATGCTCCATCTTCCTCTTCTGGGCCTTCTAAAGGTAAGGGCAAGAAAGCCCAAAAGAAGAAGAAGAAACCCCTTAGGCCCACTGGTGGCATTTCGAAGGGGAAGGCCCAAAAGAAGAAGCGTGATCAGAAAGAGGATGTTTGCTTCCATTGTGGCAAAGCGGGACATTGGAGGAGAAACTGCCCAGGGTACAAGGCTACTCTAAAGAAAGGTATCTTTCTCGTTGAAGTAAATCTTTCTATTAATTCTAGTTCTTGGGTACTTGATACCGGTTGTGGAACTCATATCTGTAATGATGTACAGATGCTAAGTGAGGTCCAACAACTCAAAGAAGGAGAATGTGTCTTGAAGATCGGTGGTGGCTCAAACGTTGAAGCTCGAGCTTTAGGCACAATTAGATTAGATTTAGGTAGTTTTGAGTTAGTATTAAACAAAGTCCTTTATGTACCGAGCATTATTCGTAATATAATTTCAGTTCCAATATTAGATTGTGAAGGTTATGAAACTTATATTAAGAATGGTAAATATTTTATCAAACGGAACAACTCTTCCGTTCACATCGGTACTCTAAGTAATGGACTTTACCTAACTCAAAATATCAATATTATGAATATACAACGAGAAACAAAGCGTAAGAGAGATGACAAAGTTTCAGCTCCCTTATGGCACGCTAGATTAGGACACATTTCCAAGAACAAAATTAGCAAGATAAACACTTTAGGATCATTCTCTGAAAATGACCTCAAAGAGTTGACCTCTTGCGAATCCTGTCTCAAAGGAAAGATGTCCAAAGTTCCTTTTAAAGGAACAGTGGAACGTGCCACTGAGGTTTTGGATTTGATCCATACTGATGTTTGTGGACCGCTTAGTGTAAGCACTAGAAACAATCATCAGTACTTCATAACCTTTACTGATGACTTTAGTCGGTATGGTTATGTATACTTAATGAAGTATAAATCTGAAGCTTTTGAGAAATTCTTAGAATTTCAAAAGGAGGTTGAGAACCAAACTGGTCACAAGATCAAAGCACTTCGATCTGATCGAGGAGGCGAGTATCTTAGTGAAGAATTCCTTAATCATCTCAAAGATAATGGGATTATCTATCAGTGGACTCCTCCGGGAACTCCTCAGCTTAATGGAGTTTCTGAGAGAAGGAATCGAACCCTACTTGACATGGTTCGTTCCATGATGAGTTTCACTGACTTACCACCTTCTTTCTGGGGTTATGCCCTAGAAAGTGCAGCAAAGATTCTGAATCTAGTTCCCTCTAAGTCAGTCCCCAAGAAGCCCTATGAAATATGGCATGGTAAAATCCCTAGTTATTCTTACTTAAGGATTTGGGGTTGTCCTGCTTACGTGAAGAGGACAGTGGGAGATAAGTTAGAATCTCGTTCTAACTTATGCTACTTTGTAGGTTATCCTAAGGAATCCATAGGATACTATTTCTATGATCAATTTGAGCAAAAGGTGTTTGTTTCCAGAAATGCCACTTTTCTTGAGGAACCGTTCCTTAAAGAAAAGAAAGGCAAGATCATAGAATTAGAAGAAGTACAAAGTGACCCCACACCACCCACTGAAGAAACTTCCCACTCTGATCAACCACAACCAATCACGAATTTCGATACACATGAAAATCCTCCTCTAAGGAGTTCTGAACGCACTCTTAGACAGTCGGAGAGATGGTATGGATTCTTCCATGAAATCTCTCAAAAGGATAATGATCCTTTAACATATGAGGAGGCACTTTCAGATTCTGACTCTGAACAGTGGATAGAAGCCATGAAATCCGAAATGGATTCCATGAACTCCAACCAAGTTTGGACCTTGGTAGATTTGCCTGATGGGGTCAAACCCATAGGTTGCAAATGGATCTTTAAGAGAAAGCTTGGAGTTGATGGAAGCATTGCAGCCTATAAAGCAAGACTGGTAGCGAAAGGATTCACTCAAAGACCCGGCGTGGATTTTGATGAAACCTTTTCACTAGTTGCAATGCAAAAGTCTATTCGGATCATGCTTTCCATTGCTGCATATTATGACTATGAGATATGGCAAATGGATGTGAAAACTGCCTTTCTTAATGGTGACATTGATAAAGACATTTATATGGAGCAACCCATAGGTTTCACATTCAGTGGGAGTGAGCAAAAGGTTTGCAAACTCCAAAGATCAATCTATGGATTGAAACAGGCTTCTAGGAATTGGAACATTCGATTTGATGAATCAGTCAAAGCGTTTGGCTTCATGCAAATTTCGAATGAGTCATGTGTGTATAGAAAGGAATTGGAGACCTCAGTGCAATTCTTAGTACTTTATGTTGATGACATCCTTCTTATTGGGAATTCGAAGGATGACATGAAAGTGACTAAGTTATGGTTATCGAACCAATTCGAGATGAAAGATCTTGGTGATGCGTCCTATATCCTTGGAATTAAAATCTATAGAGATAGATCTAGAAGGTTAATAGGACTATCACAATCGATGTACATTGACAAAGTATTGAAGAGATTCAATATGGAGTCAGCAAAGGTTAAGAACCTTCCTATGAGTGTAGGAACATGTCTTTCAAAGAAGATGTGTCCTAAGACTAACCTTGAGAAGGAAAGAATGACTCATACACCTTATGCATCAGCAATAGGTAGCATAATGTATGCAATGTTATGTACTCGACCGGATGTGGCTTATGCTCTTAGTGTAACGAGTCGTTTCCAATCTGACCCTGGAGATGGTCACTGAGCTGCCATGAAGAATATTCTTAAGTACTTGAAAAGTACTAAAGATTTATTCTTAGTTTACGGAGGTCAGAAAGATCTTACTGTCAAAGGATACTGCGATGCAAGCTTTGCATCTGACTTAGATGATTTTAAGTCAATGTCAGGATACAGTTTCTGCCTAAACGGCGGAGCAGTGAGTTGGAAGAGTTCCAAGCAAACTACCACTGCAGATTCGACCACTGAGGCCGAATACTTAGCTGCAAATGATGCAGCTAAGGAAGGTGTTTGGATTAGAAACTTCATTCAAGAGTTGAATGTTGTTCCTAGCATGAAAGACCCCATTACTGTGTTTTGTGACAACACTGGGGCGGTTGCTCAAGCAAGAGAACCAAGATCTCACCAACGGACCAAGCACATTATGAGGAAGTATCACCTAATCCGTGATATTATCAAAAGAGGAGATGTGCTAATTGAGAGGGTCACATCAGCAGAGAACGTGGCAGATCCACTTACTAAACCCCTTAGTCGAGAAGCTTTCCAAGGTCATCTTCAGAAGATGGGACTTAGAGTAGCTTTAGAATGGCTTTGACGGGCAAGTGGGAGATTGTTAGGAATAGTGCCCTAGAAAGCCGATTGTATATCCGCTTTGTGCTTTTCCTTATTGTAATCACAGACAATCTTTGAATGAAATAACGAATTGAGGCAACACTTCTTTATATGCTCTTGTTTGGTATGCGTTTACTATAGCTGTGCATGTATGAGAACTCCCCTAATCCTGATGACTTTAGGACTCTACCATTTAGGTGAAATGGTTCATGAAACGAGCTCTATATCACATAAGTCATGATTAGTAAAATACTCCAAGCCGATGGGTCCTACAGACAGTGGGAGTGTCAACCTGACTCCTCTAAGGCTTGCTTGTGGGATCACGCCCTTAAGAAGGACCACCTTGTTTCATGGAGGTGCAAAGTGTATAGTTGATACGTGCGTGATACATGAGGGTGCTTACTTTAATAAGTAAGTTCACTGAGGTGCCCCGTGTGAGAACACTCCTAAATGGGAAAGGAAGTTTCTATTTCAGGAAATGGAAACTTCCAGATTAGGAAATATCTCACGAGTCATTGATGTGATTAATTGATCCTTAGACTTGAGGTTCCTTGTCACTTTATGAGTTAACTCTGTAGTCTTAGGTATAAGCTTTAAAGAAAAGTAAGTTTTCTATCTTTACGAATTTGGTTACACGATTGCGAGTTCAAGGTCCTTTTGTTGGGAAAATTTTTTAAATTCCGCTGCTTTCTGATTCGTGTTTTCCAACAGCTGTAACAGCCCAAAACAGGGCCTGGAAGAAAACGGTAAACTAAGGGCATTGGTAAGGCGTTTATAGACCATGATCTAACTTTATAAACCTTCATGCATTGCATTCTTACATGAACTTTGTGCTCATATGTGATCTGACATGTTTTAAGGGGGAATTCTTGACCTTCGACACAGTTTACTATTCATTTCACAAGCCTATATTACCCAATGCTTCAGTGGAACACTAGAGGTTCATATCACATGTTTTCCTATCTTTTGAACTTGTTTTCCAAGCTCCGGAAACCTTTCTTGAACCATAAGGGTATTTTGGGAACTTACCGACCAAAGTTACTATTCATCTGAAAATGAGCTTTTGATTCTGATATCTTTCCTACCCAAGTTTACAGTCAAATCGATCCTTGAGTCGAAACGAGTCTATTGAAATCATTCTTGACTTGAAAATCTATTCCGAGCTTTGTTTTATTTGAAAATGTTTACGAAAACCCTAGTTCACTATTTTTACTACGAAAGGTTTTCATTCAGAAAAGGTTTTCTCTTCGGATTTGCACTACATGAGTTATTTCAAGATTTTTAAAATGTTTTACAACTCTTGATTCAAACCCTAGCTTGAAATTTTGAAGCGTACGCTTGTACGTAAGAATTCACAATTCATTCTACGTTTTCAACTTTCTATCGGTAAAACGTTTTATAGTCGATATTGGATTCAAAACGCTTCTCGATTTATTTCTTGAATTTTGGAAACAACCCGGACTCGAAAATCATTCTCGAAAGTCGTTTTTCACTCGTGTTGAGTTTCGGGCTCAAAACTTTTATTCACTAAAACTAATGTATATTTTAAACGGTAAATCCGATTTCGACGTATGAATATGCGTTTCGAAGCTAATTTTTGCCCGGATGGAATGGTTATATTTCCAGACACTCACCTTCACGTTTTGGAGCTGAAATTACCGAAATACCCCCCAGCAGTCCCATTTTAGCTTCAAGAACAAAGTTAGCTTCCAAGAGAAATTTTACCATTTTGCTCTCCTACCCTTACCTATACTTTTATTACAAGGTGAGGGGCTTCCCAACAACTATAAATAGAGCCCTCATGCCATTGAATTCCTTGCTCATATGTCGTGTTAACAACTCCCTTTCTTCCTCCCTCTCTCCCCCTCTTGCCGTGAGGCTCCCCCCCTTTGCTAGGTTAGATGTTGTTTTGTTTTATGTTATGGTTTTATGTTATGTTTTAGTTTAGTTTATGTTTTTATGTTATGGTATGTTTATATTATGTTTAGGTTGGGTCTTAGGGTCTTCCCTAAGCCATATAGGATTTTATTTTATGCATTTATTATATAGTTTTTATGATATGTTTGTTAGTATTGAATTGTTTAGTATATGCTATGAAATGTTGTGAATTGCTTTAGTATATGGTATGATCATGTTATGGAGCTATTATATGATGATAATTGATTCATGATTATGATATTTAAACTATGTTCAAGCATGTTATGCAATGGAATAGTAACCTATGATCAATTATATCATAACTTGTTACATGTTACTATATGGTCTCAATTGATAAATATTACATGATTAATGGTCTTGATGTGCTATGACTTATGTCTATGATATGTTATTACGTTGTTACAATGTTACATGACTCATATATTATGACTTGAGCTTATGATATGATATGGATTAATGGAATAGTACTTGATCATATGTTATACACTTTGATAGTGTTACATGTTATAACCCAAGATAGAATAGTGTTTCATAACTTGATGTTATGCTTTAATTAGATCTCTTAACCATAGGTTATGCCTTTAACCTAGATCACACTTGCTTATAATAACATGAACTTGAAACTATAGGTTATAATCAAGATCATAATTGAATTAGGGTGTGTGTATGTATGCATGCCGTGTGTGTGTTCGTGTGTGTGCATGAGTGTGTGTTTAGTGTGTGGGTTTGACCCGACCCTTTGACCCGATAAGTGAATAGTAATCCGTGAATAGTAATCGAGAATAGTAACTGTGAATAGTACTTTTAAATAGTAAAAGTGAATTAAAACTTGTGCTTTCTTAATAGACATTTGCACTTAGGGTTTTCAAATCCGGGGTCTAAAATGTGATTTCAAAATGTGTTTTCTTTCGAGGACTTGTTTTATAACCTAAGGTTTTGCGATAGGATTCATAATTTGATTAATTCCTAATCGATTATAGTAAGATCATAGTCCCATGTTAATGATAACTCACTTTAAGGATTCCCTTGTGTGTTATCCTTCTCTAATACCTTAAATGGTACTACTCTCTTGTCATTACATGTTCTGTACTTGTTTTATATGTTTATGTGCATCGTGATAGAAGTGTGTCTTAGCTCACCTTAGTACACACTTACAGGAGTTAAGGTTGAGCACTGGAATCCCCAGGGCACTGCATAATCTATCCTACCTACTGTTATTAATACGTGAGGTTATAAATGTTTTCAACTGGAACCATGAATACTTAATGATTCAATCGTTTTGAGACTCTAAGCCTAGTGCTTTACATTCTTGTTTTGAAATACCCTTTATAGGGATGATTCTTCAAAGAACCCAATCGTATTAGTTATTCATTGATCAAAGGCACATGTTTTCA
Source organism: Lantana camara (assembly GCA_037501455.1). NCBI lineage: Eukaryota > Viridiplantae > Streptophyta > Magnoliopsida > Lamiales > Verbenaceae > Lantana > Lantana camara. The sequence goes on along the minus strand of CM074860.1, from coordinate 49,458,034 downwards.
AAGTATAGCATCAATGGTTCAATGTTTTCAAAGTAATGCATCAATGGTTCAATGTTTTCAAAGTAGTGCATCAATGGTTCATGTTTTCAAAGTATTGCATCAATGGTTCAATGGTTCAATGCATATGTTCAATGGTTCATACATTCGGATTTATTCTGGATGTCATCAATGGTGCAAGCAATCAATGGTTAATGGTATGGGCCCGACGGTTATGTGTAGAGGTGATGCTCGGGAGGTGAGCGCCAACGACATCACTAATACCGGCCGCCACACTAGGCGATTGACACCGACTTTAATCAGGAGGTTTGGTTAAGTCAGGACAATTGTCGGGAATGGACCGCAAATCTATTCCCAAATCAATGGTTAATGGTCACCTAGGGGTTGCTCCCCGAAGTGAAACTTGGTGGAGGATGTGTTGGAAAACACGAATCAGAAAGCAGCGGAATTTAAAAATTTTTCCAACAAAAGGACCTTGAACTCGCAATCGTGTAACCAAATTCGTAAAGATAGAAAACTTACTTTTCTTTTATTCTTTCTTGAAGCGTTTCAAGCCACCCAAGAACGCTCTTCTCGTGGCTTGATCCCCTCTCCTTTGGTAAAGGTCGAATCTTCAAACTTCTAACTTGAAGTCTCTAGAGAAAGTCCACCAACTTGATCACAATCTAACCAGTAAGGATGCTAGTTCTCTAGTTAGTGTTTAGGCTTAACCTAGGGTTTTATTTAAATCTTGGAGAAAGGAAGGTGTTCAACACATGAACCAAGAATTGTCTATTAGCTCTAAAGGGGAGCATGAGCTCCCCTATATATAGGAAAGGGGAGGGGCGGCCGAAACTAGTCCTTATTGGACTAGGATTTGGTTCCTCTCTCTCCTATTACTTGATCACCAAGTATTTTCCAACTTTGACTTTGAATTCTAATTCTAGTCAACTTTTAAGAGAGCTAAAAATATCCAAACTATTTTTGGATAATTTTATACTTTATTTATTATAAAATAAATAACTTATTTTTATCTAATTAATTAATTCATAATTAATTAACTAGATTATTTTCTCCAAAATTAGACTTTCTTTTTACTTCAAAATTAAACCAAAGTCTATTAAATAATTAACTAATTAATTATTTAATATATATATAATATATATACACACACGTGACACGTGTCACTCACGTGAGCCACACGTGTGATTTCACACGTGTGGAACCCTCTTGGCCCGATTAACTCGTTTAATCATTTTCAAGCCTCAACTCATGTAACCAAGTTGTTGTGTGTAACCCTCTAGGTTCTCAATTCAATTAGCAGTGACCCCAATTAATTAATTCACTAATTAATTAATCAGTCCACAGATTAAACGACCATAGTCTAGCAACAGGTGTTTAACCCCTAGCTGAATTGGAATGTTCAGATTCGACAGAACCTTTAAGTCATTGATTCATGTGAGATACAATCCTCCTAATTACTATCTCTCAACCAAGATCTAGGGCAAGGGAATAATCAGAACCCTAATAATCCGGTCTTAAAGCTAAGTGCATTTCATATCCATTTGGTCTCAATCCAAGAAATCCTTTTCTTGATGTCTTGATCTACTGCCTTGGCCAAGGACTCCATATGGCATATGAAAGACTTACACAATAAGAGATCACCTTGCATATGCAAGTGTAGGTCCTTTCTTGATTCTCATTCACTTTCATGAATCACTTGTGCAGCCCCAGCATAAGCCTTGAATCAGTTGTCTAAGGCGACACCCTTTAAAGCTTATACCAAAGACTACAGAGTTAATTCATAAAGTGACAAGGAACCTCAAGTCTAAGGATCAATTAATCACATCAATGACTCGTGAGATATTTCCTAATCTGGAAGTTTCCATTTCCTGAAATAGAAACTTCCTTTCCCGTTTAGGAATCTTCTCACACGGGGCACCTCAGTGAACTTACTTATTAAAGTAAGCACCCTCATGTATCACGCACGTATTAACTATACACTTTGCACCTCCATGAAACAAGGTGGTCCTTCTTAAGGGCGTGATCCCACAAGCAAGCCTTAGAGGAGTCAGGTTGACAGTCCCACTGTCTGTAGGACTCATCGGCTTGGAGTATTTTACTAATCATGACTTATATGATATAGGGCTCGTTTCATGAACCATTTCACCTAAATGGTAGAGTCCTAAAGTCATCAGGATTAGGGGAGTTCTCATACATGCGCACGTAATGGAAACACACAAAACACGTATTGGCATATAAAGAAGTGTTTGCCTATAATCAATCGTATATTATTCAAAGATTATCTGTGATATAAGAAAAGTCCCAAAGCAGATTACGTCGAATCGGCTTTTCTAGGGCACTATTCCTAACAGGATGGTGCATGTGTGTATGTGTTAGGGTGTTGTTGATCTCGGTCCGACACCCTCTTAATGGTCATGTTTTCTGGAGTAAGGATGGAGAAGCCTAGCTTGCGGGCATCAATGTTTTCATAAAGTTGGTTCATATCTTGCAAAGTTGTTCCCTACCCTTATCCCGTTTTATGAAAATCATATGAACCAAATCATAGCATATGTGTGCGCCTGTGACAACATTCATGAAAGTGTTTTGAAAACTCTCATTACTTATAGCATTGCATCAAAGGGTTTTATCACTTGAACTTATTCTTAAGTTCTTCATTAAAGCTTTGCATTAAAGGTTTTACCTTATGAACTTCACTTCAAACGTTTACTTTAAGTACTTTCTTTTAAAGATATCCCTCACTTAGTCACTTTGACTAATACCTCTACCTGTTTTCTGGCCTCATGGTTTCAGGTCTTGCAGCCGCAGTCTAGAGGTATCTTGAAGCTCTAGAGTGTTCATTTTGTTTGAGTCAGGACTTTACTTTATTAATCTATTTTGTATCCTGCATATGTTATATGGCTGCACTGATACTTTACCTTATGCTTTTGTAATAATCCTTCTGCTACTTGGACACTGCTACAATTGCTATTATATGCTCCCGTGACAATGTTCAATTGATATAGTAATGTTAATAGTCTCTTCTGCTTAACGATCAGTACTTGCTTGTTTATATGCCATCACGCACATGTTTTGAAAAGTTTTAAAATACTCTGATTTTCCGCTGCATAAGCCACATAGTTAAACACTATTATTGTTACTCATTAATGGACATGCCGTTCGCTGGGGTATTTCTTGAGTGATGGCTCACACCATTACTTGAGGGGTGCTTCAGTGCGGGGGTTGGGGCGCCGCTCTCTACCAGCAAAGTGGGGGCGCTACAGCCTGAAGTGGTATCAGAGCGCCAGGTTAAGTAAGAAGAGACTTGACCTGGATTGCTCACATCATGGAAGATTGTTTGGAGTTGCGTGGTTCTATCTTCTGGCATTCATGTCCGTGGTATCTTTTGTATAGCCATGGCGGTTCAGCTACGTTATGATCCTAACCAGCAGCAGATGCATGAGGTCTTTTTCGAGCAGTTCGAGGCTCCACGCACTATGCCTGTTTCTAGCTGAGGAGTTACTCGTTTCTATACTTGGTGCCGATCAAGGAACAAAGGCAGGACTAGGAGCAGTCTAATGGAGGTAATGATGGATCTGATAATGATGAGGTTGATCCAGCAGGGCATGGACAGGATTGTTTGGCGAAGGGGATGTATAGCTTTGGTAGAAGACCCCTAAATTTTGGCACCACGGATGACAAATTTCAGACGACATGGAATCACAAGAGGTATTTTGCACTTGGTTTGGATGAATGGTAAGGCCTGAATGGGAGTCAACTCGATGGTATCGGGTCCTCCTTATTTTAAATTTTGTTTAAAAATGTGGCCTAATGTAGAATTATTTTTTTCCAAACCTTATACGTTTATGACACATTCGGCTTTAGGTTGGATATCTGTTTACTGCTTTCCATAACTGTCATTGCATGAGTCTTAGAGTTGCTTCAGGATACCATTAGGGCCGTTATAGGATCATGCCATTTCATTTATTGTTATCATACTTGATATGTTACACATGTTCATGAATTGTCAATGGTAATGGATAATGGATAATGGAATAATGGATCAATGTTGATATGTTGTTCATGCTTATAAGTTGCTCTTGCCTATGTGGTAATGTGATAATGGATTATTGTTGATATTTTGTTGTGGGCATGTCTTATTCTCATGATTATATGTGACTACGTGGAAATGTGAATACGTGGTTACCAATTATGTGGTCATCTTTAATGTCATGCATTCTACACATATCTAAATGCTTGAAACTTCAGTATCATCATGCCACCAAGAAGAGCACCACGCAATCGCGTACCGCCACCGCCACCCCAAAGAGAAATCACGCCACAACGCGATCTTACACCGCCAAGGGATGTTACGCCACCACCTCGTAGAAGAGAGGAAGTTCCTGATTTAGCTGATGTGTTGCGACAATTCGTGAGGGCTTGTAATTCTCCTAATGGGAAAACACTAGAAAAGTTTCTAAGAATGAACCCGCCTAAGTTTTATGGTGAACCCAACGACTTGAAGGCTGAAAATTGGTTAACTAGTCTCGAAAAGATCTTTGAAGCTATGGATATCAACCCTGAAGATCGTGAACGAGTTCAGTATGCTGCATTTCTGATGGAAGGAGCGGCGTTTAACTGGTGGAGGCATACTCAACACATGTGGACAGAGAACAACGTTGATGGAAATTGGACTGAGTTTGTGAAGGAGTTTCAGCAGAAATACACTCCTCAGGTAACACGTGATGCAAGAGAAGCTGAATTTATGAATTTGGTCCAAGGATCTATGAACGTGATGGAGTACGAAGCTAAGTTTGTTAGGCTGATCAAGTATGCACCCCACATTCTGAGTGATGAACATTGTAAGACTAAAAGGTTCATTGATGGTCTGAAACCTGAGCTCCGTTGGGCACTAGCTTCTTTGGATGACGAGACCTACACTAGAGCAGTTGATAGAGCATTGAAGGTCGAGGCAACCCATAAGGATATCCGGATGACCGTTAGTCGTCAAGAGCCTTCTAGCCCCAAGACTTTTCAAGGAACAAAGCGACCTGTCGGATCCTCCTTTCAGGGAAACGGGAAGAAACCAATGATGGCACCGCAACAACAACAAAGGGCACCCCAGCAGTATGAAACACCTCAGGCCACTCAAGAGGAGATAGTCTGTGACTATTGTAGCCGTAAAGGACACACTGAGGAAAATTGTCGTAAGAAGAATGGTCAGTGTTATTGGTGTGGTTCCCCTAAGCATATACGGGAACATTGTCCTACCAGGATTAAAAGATTTGGGGTTCAAGACAAGGGTAAAGCGGTGGTGGGTACGACGAGCACACCAGTTGTAACACCCCGTACACGTGGAGGTGCCACACCCCCGCACTATAGATCAATTCACATACGAAATGGCCAATCCGTACATGAACCGACCTATAGCGAACGGGTGACAATGCAATACTCGACAAGCTAGGCGGGATAACTAAAACGTGCAACAAAATAAAGCGGAAGCATAAACCAATTTCTAACAATTCATTCCATTTATCCAATCATGATTTTTCTCATTTTCCAATAAAATATAATCTAAAGTTACATATAAATACATTATCATCTTCCTTAAAATAATTAACCTATAATTGGAAACATGACTTTATCGAACAAGAAATAAACAATCAGATAAATGCACCGTGTATGACTCAACTCTAACAACTGGACTCGACTCACTTCCCGCCTAGCACGCACCTGCAATAACCTGAAAGGTGGAGGCGTCAGTCTGTGAAGACTGAGTGAGGGGTTTAAATACATATTAGCGCAGATCACATGCAAGTCATATTCTCGGGTAAAGGTTTATAAAGATAAATATACAAGTTCAATAATAATATAGCTTCGCCCGAGAATACAACTATCCATATTAAATACTTGTTCTTTTCATGCAATTGATAAACATGCTTGCTTACTTGTTAGTCATTAGGTGATCACTCAAGTCCGTTATCATGCAATCATGCAGGGGTATTCAATTAGCACATTCATGGAATGGAAATCATGCAATCAGTACATGGCGTGCTTGTAACATGATAAGGTTTGTTCCTCCTGTGATTGGACGGACAATCATTGGCACGAAAACCAATCCAGCGCCCCCACTAAGAAGGACCTGGCCAGGGGACACTCAGGTACACGATAGGGTTTTGTTCTTCTTGTGGTTGGACGGACAACCACTGGCAGGACCAGTCCAGCGCCCTCACTAAGGAGAACCTGGCCAAGAGAACACACGTACACGGTAGGGTATTGTTCATCTTGTGATTGGACGGACAATCATTGGCACGAGAACCAATCCAGCGCCCCCACTAAGGAGGACCTGGCCAAGAGAACACACTTGCTTGCATTCATGAACATGGCATGCTTTGATGCGTGAACACTAACATGCTTTACTTGCTTGATTAATGAACAATAATATAACTTGGAACGATAAATGATTTCATGAAAATATAACTATAAATACCTTTTGATTAAAACAGTCACGTAAAGGTTATACGGTTCTATATAACTAGAAATTAAACCTCACCTGACAGGCGACACACGACTCGTGAATGCGTGAACGTGCTCATGATCCACAATCTCCGCCCTGGAGAATAACTGAACAAGGAACGGAACAATGTACATGCATGAGACCACAATTCTAGCATATTATTCCATATAACGACGCACGGCGTGATCATATACGAGACATCGAGCACTAAACAATGTAGCATGGTAACATGTTGTTTCGACATATAATCAATCATATAATAGCAATTTGGGGTCAAATAACCCGTTGGAACGACGTTCCAAAATTCCATTTTTATGCAGAAAGTTTCTGCACTAACAGAGAGCTGGGAACGGCCGTTCCGGGTTTCAGTTCAAAGTGGGAATGGCCGTTCCCGCTGTCGGGCTCCCCGAAGATAGGAACGGCCGTTCCCGTCTGTGAGACAAAGTGGGAACGGGCGTTCCCGTCCTCGCCGCCTGACACACTATTCAAACAATGGGAACGGCTGTTCCCCAATTGCAAAGGGGACGGGAACGGCCGTTCCCGTTACACAGAAGGTTCAGAAACAGGGGAGAAGAATAGGGAAGCTACGGACCAAGCTCCCAAAGCTCCCAAAACTCTCCTCATCCATCCCACATATTATAATTCATAGAAGGAAACATATATACATGCTTTAGGTACAATAAAACACAATATAAACATATAATTCATGCTTCAATCTCCATAATCATCAACTTTAGCATATACATGAACTCATCATATATTCTCCTAATTTCCAAGAATTACACATGGAATTCAAGCCTAAAGCTCATAATCATAATCCTACTATCATTTGGCCAAGTTATCACACCCAAATCATAACCCTAGTTTCACATGTTAATTCATGAAATCATATATCTTCATCTCTACCTTGAAAGAAAATAGAAGAAGAAGATGATGAAGCTAGCATGATGAATGAGCTCCCAAAACCACATTTCTCTTGATAAACTCGATGAAGTTGATGAAATCTCCTCTTCCCTTTTTGGAGGTTTTGGTTCGGTAGAGGAAGGAAGCAAAATGAGATGATTGGCATGAAATAAAGATGATTGAGGGAGAAATGCATATAACGTGATATATTTGGGGAAATATGTAATATTTGCAATTAAATCCCTAATGTTGGTAAGTCATGCAATTAAGTATATCAAGTTTGAAAATGAGCAATTAGGTCCCCCAATATATCCATGCAATTTGGTCCTCTATCTTAAGTAAATGGACAATTAAGGACAATCAAGCAATTAAGATACATTCGGCAATTAATTCACGTAACAATAAATTCAATATGTAACATGATTCCCAAGTTGGCATACATTTCATATCTTTTCACGTAATCATGTTGGGTCACAATTTATAAAACTACTATAACACTTATAATTTGAATAAATAAAATAATAAAATAAAATCCTAACGCTCGAGACTCACACGTGTTGAGCGTACCTGACTGTCTGAAAATCGGGGCGTTACACCAGTGGTTAAAGGCAGAGCATATGCAATGGATGGTAATGAGGAGGTTGATCCTTCGTCTGATGTGGAAGGTACTGTGCACATTCTTAACACGCCAGTTAAGGTCTTATATGACCCTGGTGCCATGCATTTATTAATTGCATCTAATTTATGTGTGCAAATATAATTTCCACTTGAATAATTGTCATATAAAATTTGAAGTAAGTTCTCCTTTGGAGACTTACCTCGTTACGGATCAAGTATATAAACGCTGCCCTATATCCACTGGTAATCGCTGCTACCCTTCAGATTTCATTGAGTTGCCTATGACGAGATATGGAATTATCCTTGTAATGGATTGGTTGTTTAAGTACCATGTTAATCTGGATTGTTACAAGAAGGAAGTCATCTTGGAAGAGTTGAGAAAACAATTGGACGACATTTTGGTGTTCTTAAAGACACCAGAGGAGCACGCCGAGCATATCCGAATTGTGCTGAGCACTTTGCTGGATCACAAGCTATATGCCAAGTTCAGCAAATGCGAGTTTTGGCTAGAAAGAGTTACATTTCTCGGACACATCATTTTCAGAATCGGAGTTAAAGTAGATCCATCAAAGTCGAAGCAGTGATGGAGTGAAAGACACCGAAGAAATGGTTTACTCGAATTGATAAAGGTGGTAAACTGAACCCAAGATATGTTTGAGTCTTCCAGATAATGGAACGAGTTGGAGAAACTACTTATAGATTGGATTTACCTGCAAGTCATACAACGATCCACAATGTATCATATATATCTCAGATTCGCAAGTGGTTTTGGATGAAAAAGAGATAGTACCAGTGGAAGAATTACAGACAGAACCAAACTTGACTTATATGCTGAAACCGGTGAAGATCTTAGATACAAGGTTCCAGGAGCTAAGGAATAAGAAGATTCCTTTGGTAAAAGTCCTTTGGAAGGGACATGGTACAGAAGAGGCAATGTGGGAAACAGATGATAAGATGCAGAAACATTACCCCTAACTATTGGCAGAAGAATCTGAGGACAGATTCTCTTTAAGGAGGGGTGATTGTAACAGCCCAAAACAGGGCCTGGAAGAAACGGTAAACTAAGGGCATTGGTAAGGCGTTTATAGACCATGATCCAACTTAATAAACCTTCATGCATTGCATTCTTACATGAACTTTGTGCTCATATGTGACCTGACATGTTTTAAGGGGGAATTCTTGACCTTCGACATAGTTTACTATTCATTTCACAAGCCTATATTACCCAATGCTTCAGTGGAACCCTAGAGGTTCATATCACATGTTTTCCTATCTTTTGAACTTGTTTTCCAAGCTCCGGAAACCTTTCTTGAACCATAAGGGTATTTTGGGAACTTACCGACCAAAGTTACTATTCATCTGAAAATGAGCTTTTGATTCTGATATCTTTCCTACCCAAGTTTACAGTCAAATCGATCCTTGAGTCGAAACGAGTCTATTGAAATCATTCTTGACTTGAAAATCTATTCCGAGCTTTGTTTTATTTGAAAATGTTTACGAAAACCCTAGTTCACTATTTCTACTACGAAAGGTTTTCATTCAGAAAATGTTTTCTCTTCGGATTTGCACTACATGAGTTATTTCAAGATTTTTAAAATGTTTTACAACTCTTGATTCAAACCCTAGCTTGAAATTTTGAAGCGTACGCTTGTACGTAAGAATTCACTATTCATTCTACGTTTTCAACTTTCTATCGCTAAAACGTTTTATAGTCGATATTGGATTCAAAACGCTTCTCGATTTATTTCTTCAATTTTGGAAACAATCCGGACTCGAAAATCATTCTCGAAAGTCGTTTTTCACTCGTGTTGAGTTTCGGGCTCAAAACTTTTATTCACTAAAACTAATGTATATTTTAAACGGTAAATCCGATTTTGACGTATGAATATGCGGTTCGAAGCTAATTTTTTCCCGGATGGAATAGTTATATTTCCAGACACTCACCTTCATGTTTTGGAGCTGAAATTACTGAAATACCCCCCAGCAGTCCGATTTTAGCTTCAAGAACAAAGTTAGCTTCCAAGAGAAGTTTTACCATTTTGCTCTCCTACCCTTACCTATACTTTTATTACAAGGTGAGGGGCTTCCCAACAACTATAAATAGATCCCTCATGCCATTGAATTCCTTGCTCATATGTCGTGTTAACAACTCCCTTTCTTCCTCCCTCTCTCCCCCTCTTGCCGTGAGGCTCCCCCCCTTTGCTAGGTTAGATGTTGTTTTATTTTATGTTATGGTTTTATGTTATGTTTTAGTTTAGTTTATGTTTTTATGTTATGGTATGTTTATATTATGTTTAGGTTGGGTCTTAGGGTCTTCCCTAAGCCATGTAGGATTTTATTTTATGCATTTATTATATAGTTTTTATGATATGTTTGATAGTATTGAATTGTTTAGTATATGCTATGAAATGTTGTGAATTGCTTTAGTATATGGTATGATCCTGTTATGGAGCTATTATATGATGATAATTGATGCATGATTATGATATTTAAACTATGTTCAAGCATGTTATGCAATGGAATGGTAACCTATGATCAATTATATCATAACTTGTTACATGTTACTATATGGCGTCAATTGATAAATATTACATGATTAATGGTCTTGATGTGCTATGACTTATGTCTATGATATGTTATTACATTGTTACAATGTTACATGACTCATATATTATGACTTGAGCTTATGATATGATATGGATTAATGGAATAGTACTTGATCATATGTTATACACTTTGATAGTGTTACATGTTATAACCCAAGATAGAATAGTGTTTCATAACTTGATGTTATGCTTTAATTAGATCTCTTAACCATAGGTTATGCCTTTAACCTAGATCACACTTGCTTATAATAACATGAACTTGAAACTACAGGTTATAATCAAGATCATAATTGAATTAGGGTGTGTGTATGTATGCATGCCGTGTGTGTGTTCGTGTGTGTGCATGAGTGTGTGTTTAGTGTGTGGGTTTGACCCGACCCTTTGACCCGATAAGTGAATAGTAACATGTGAATAGTAATCCGTGAATAGTAATCTGGAATAGTAACTGTGAATAGTACTTTTGAATAGTAAAAGTGAATTAAAACTTGTGCTTTCTTAATAGACATTTGCACTTAGGGTTTTCAAATTCGGGGTCTAAAATGTGATTTCAAAATGTGTTTTCTTTCGAGGAATTGTTTTATAACCTAAGGTTTTGCGATAGGATTCATAATTTGATTAATTCCTAATCGATTATAGTAAGATCATAGTCCCATGTTAATGATAACTCACTTTAAGGATTCCCTTGTATGTTATCCTTCTCTAATACCTTAAATGGTACTACCCTCTTGTCATTACTTGTTCTGTACTTGTTTTATATGTTTATGTGCATCGTGATAGAAGTGTGTCTTAGCTCACCTTAGTACACACTTACAGGAGTTACGGTTGAGCACTGGAATCCCCAGGGCACTGCATAATCTATCCTACCTACTGTTATTAATAGGTGAGGTTATAAATGTTTTCAACTGGAACCATGAATACTTAATGATTCAATCGTTTTGAGACTCTAAGCCTAGTGCTTTACATTCTTGTTTTGAAATACCCTTTATAGGGATGATTCTTCAAAGAACCCAATCGTATTAGTTATTCATTGATCAAAGGCACATGTTTTCAAAGTATAGCATCAATGGTTCAATGTTTTCAAAGTAATGCATCAATGGTTCAATGTTTTCAAAGTAGTGCATCAATGGTTCATGTTTTCAAAGTATTGCATCAATGGTTCAATGGTTCAATGCATATGTTCAATGGTTCATACATTCGGATTTATTCTGGATGTCATCAATGGTGCAAGCAATCAATGGTTAATGGTATGGGCCCGGCGGTTATGTGTAGAGGTGATGCTCGGGAAGTGAGCGCCAACGACATCACTAATACCGGCCGCCACACTAGGCGATTGACACCGACTTTAATCAGGAGGTTTGGTTAAGTCAGGACAATTATCGGGAATGGACCGCAAATCTATTCCCAAATCAATGGTTAATGGTCACCTAGGGGTCGCTCCCCGAAGTGAAACTTAGTGGAGGATGGTGCATGTGTGTATGTGTTAGGGTGTTGTTGATCTTGGTCCGACACCCTATTAATGGTCATGTTTTCTGGAGTAAGGATGGAGAAGCCTAACTTGCGGGCATCAATGTTTTCATAAAGTTGGTTCATATCTTGCAAAGTTGTTCCCTACCCTTATCCAGTTTTATGAAAATCATATGAACCAAATCATAGTATATGTGTGCGCCTGTGACAGCATTCATGAAAGTGTTTTGAAAACTCTCATTACTTATAGCATTGCATCAAAGGGTTTTATCACTTGAACTTATTCTTAAGTTCTTCATTAAAGCTTTGCATTAAAGGTTTTACCTTATGAACTTCACTTCAAACGTTTACTTTAAGTACTTTCTTTTAAAGATATCCCTCACTTAGTCACTTTGACTAATACCTCTACCTGTTTTCTGGCCTCATGGTTTCAGGTCTTGCAGCCGCAGTCTAGAGGTATCTTGAAGCTCTAGAGTGTTCATTTTGTTTGAGTCAGGACTTTACTTTATTAATCTATTTTGTGTCCTGCATATGTTATATGGCTGCATTGATACTTTACCTTATGCTTTGGTAATAATCCTTTTGCTACTTGGATACTGCTACGATTGCTATTATATGCTCCCGTGACAATGTTCAATTGATATAGTAATGTTAATAGTCTCTTCTGCTTAACGATCAGTACTTGCTTGTTTATATGCCATCACGCACATGTTTTGAAAAGTTTTAAAATACTCTGATTTTCCGCTGCATAAGCCACATAGTTAAACACTATTATTGTTACTCGTTAATGGACATGTCGTTCGCTGGGGTATTTCTTGAGTGATGGCTCACACCATTACTTGAGGGGTGCTTTAGTGCGGGGGTTGGGGCGCCGCTCTCTACCAGCAAAGTGGGGGCGCTACACCCGCCTAGCACGCCACGAAGGAAACCTGAAAGGTGGAGGCGTCAGTCTGTGAAGACCGAGTGAGGGGCATAAATATATATAAACACAAGTAACATGCAAGTTGTAACCTCGGGTAATGCTTTTGCAATAAAAGTAATATAGGTTCAAGAATATAATACCCATCGCCAGAGATTACAACTATCAAGTTTAATAAGTTTATTTAATTAATTTCATGCTATCAATCCGTAAATCTGGCGAGTAAGGGCAGTTCTCCAACCTTGCACCATAGTGAATCATTACATGCTACTTTAATTATCATGTGATCAGATAATTCATTTATAGTGCACACGTATTCATTTCATGGTTTGCAAAGCCCTAACCATCCATGCTACGTATGTTGGGAACATGACTCCCACGTACGGGATTCCTTCCTCCACTAAACCTCCAAGTGGATTCAGGGGTCATCCCAATGATGAGGGGTGTGCAGAGTTACCCGTCAGCCCTATACTTTCCCGGTTGGCTCGTACACATACCCTCGGGCCCAAAATGCTATCATGCTACTCACCACTAAACAATCACGATATAATCACAATACACGCATTGCTTTGCATGATCATGAAATTAACCAAACCACATGCATTGCTTTGCATGAGTCTGATTTATTTGAAATTATTTTAGAAAGCTTGGAAATGATTATAGGAAAATATACGTATACCTTTTGGCTGGAAAGTTCACATAAGGTTGTAGGGTTCTATATAACTAGCAATTAAACCTCACCTGTACAACCAAAATATGACAAGGATATACTCTAGTGAGCCTGCTCCTTGTCCACGGCCACGTGATCTGTGCAAACACGACATGTATACGTGAGACTTGACTCAAAATGGACCAAATAGGACGAACGGCGAAAATGCAACGAGACAACGAGAAACGTACAATGAACAATGTGGCATGAAAATACCTTGTTTTAGCATGTATACAATCATACAATAGCACTTTAGGATCAAAGAAATCATTAGAGCAAAATGTGACATTAATGCAGAAAATTTTCAACATGCGCATGTTGTATCCAAATGAGCATAACTCCTTCATCGGGATGAATTTTAACGAACCGCAAAGTTCCTAAGAAACTAGACAAACATATCTTTACAACAATGTAAGTCTCACATTCTAATTCACCCCGAGTAAATACCAGTTTTCGTTTGAATATGACCCAAAGTAGAAAATTTCCTGCGGCGCTATTAGTGAAAGATGATCGTCGTTCCCTTATCAAACGAAGTCGAAACGATCTGAAAATTGGTGGAGATACTTATAAAATACCCAAAAATACCCCAATGAAATAGTTTTGAAAAACTCCAACTCAACAAGCCACAATTCAATTTTAAATTAGGTTAACGCCGATTCGAGGCAGTTTGGCGGCACCAAATTAAAACGGTCATAACTCACAAACGAAAATAGAATTTGACGAACCGTAAAAAGAAGAGTTTTCTACACTTCAAATAATTTCTACAGTAGAAAATTCAGAGGAATTGGAGCAGGGGAGGGTGTCGGGAAAAACAGGGGAAGGCGGAAAATAATTCTCAAACTATACCAACACCAAACCAAGGCAATTAAATTACTCCAAACCATCATATATTATGCATATATGTTCAAAGTATCATAAAATACAAGATAAACAATCAAACCATGCTTGATCATCAAGATTTCCCCCTTTCTAATTCATATAAAATTCCATCACATAAGCTCAAATTTTGCAAGAATTCATGAATCAAATCATGGTATAATCATATATTCATGTCTCTAACAACAAGTAATCCATATAATCCATAAATTCTCAAACCCTAGCTTCAATCAAGATTATCAAGAAATCATGTAGAACCTCCATCTCTACCTTTAAAGAAAATAGAAGAAGAAGAAGAAGTTGAGGAAGCTTCAAAGTTTGCAAATTTGCCGAAAAAATAGCTTGAATTTGATGAAATCCTTTCTTCCTCTTCTTGGCTTTGATCGAGAGAATAAAGAGCAAGAAAGCAAGTGTTTGTATGGTTTGAATGAAATGAAATTAGAGGAAGGGATGTTTCTACGTGATTCATCTCTTGAAATAAATGAAATGATTCAAATTGCAATCAAGTCCCTCAAATGTGTAAGTTATGCAATTAAGTATGTATGGTCTTGAAATATAATCAATCAAGTCCTTGTAAGTTCATGCAATTAAGTCCCTAAAGTTAGAAAATGATCAAATAGGGACAAGTTCGTAATTAAACCACTTCCGGTAAATACTTCACGCAATAATTATTTTTCCATGACAGGAAATAATTTTTCAATGATATGAATTCATATATTTCACATAATTAATATGTCATGAATTCTATATAATTTCATGAAAGTGTACTAATATTTAATTTATAAAATTATAATGAAACGTAGGAAAGCATTGAGACGAGGGCGTTACATCATACCTTTTCTTTTGTACAGATTCGGGTTCGGTCGGAGACGAGGGCGAGCATTGAGACGCTTGTGCCTTTCTTGTGTTTTTAAAAAGGTGGGTTTCTCTTCTAATAGTTTAAGTGACCCGATATATCCCTTACGTGAAAGGTTTTAAGCCAAAATAGTATATTTATGTATATCGAGTCCTTTTGAGTAAATGATTTCAAACGTATGACCCCTTTTGTATTTTTGAAACCCTACCTTATGATTTTGGCGAGTGTATGATATGAATTGAACATGGGCCCATGGACTTATTATATGTGGCTATCCTGGGAGGCAAGGGCTGACGATGATCCCATATACTAGTTCCAATCAATTTACGGCGAAATGGACCTCGTCAAGGAGTTTTTGACGAGGAAATGCTAACCGGGCTTTGAGGACTCATGAACCTCACAGCCGCATTGATATGATTAGGTGGTCGGGCCTTGCAAACCCGTCCACCACCCGGAGGAAGAAGGTGTATATGAATGATTATGATCATGATATGTATGAGCACAAAAGATTTATGTGTGATAACGAATAATTCATGTTATGATTACACGAGGTGTTGGTTGGAGATTGTGCACGCCCACTCGCCGGGCTATAAAACCTTATGAGCAATTATGAATGAATATGAATGTCGTAATCCCGTTGATGTTTTATTTTGTTTTCACCACTTGGGAAATTCTTATCAAACTTCACACGGGATTAGGGCTTGCATGAATGTGTTTAAATTATGCGATATTATATTCTATACCTCGTTTTATACCCACCAGTCTTCTTTAGACTGAACCCGGTTTGTTTTCAGTTGTTTTGTGCAGGTATAGGAGTACGGGGCGGGAATACAAGTCGTCTAGGTTTTGCATTGTTGTTTAGCACTTCTTTTCAGTCTCATACACTCATACTCTTATTGCTATTTTGTATATGATCATAGTATGGAGTGTTATGATTTTGTAGGCCGTGTGACCTTAGATACTTGAAGGATTTTGTATATCTATTTTGGAGCTTGGTGGCTCATTATATATATTATATGTTGATCTTGCTTCTGCGTTTCATTATAACTCTGATTTTATATTGTCTTGAGTTTGAATGGTTTAAGGGTTAGTCCCGCCTAGCATACGTGTTGTGTCCCCGTTCGCCGTGGATTTGGCACGTGTATGGACTTCCATTTCATATACGGGTTGGGTCTCGGTGCGGTGGATGTAGTACCTTACGCTCAAGTGCTACATCCTTATGTGGTATCAGAGCTTGGGGTTGCAAAACCCGGGCTCTCGTGTCGTGTTGAGTCAGTTAAGTCGTTCGGCTTTAGGAACAAGTTGTCAATGTGTTGCATATGCATTGTTTACGTGCTTGTGTGCTTTAAATTTTGAATTTTGATTGAATTAATTGTACTTGCATGCATGGACTAAAAATAACATGCATTTCAGTGTTTCTTGGATAGGATGCCTCCACGTAGACACTGTGAGAGATCTCCAGTGCGCCGCCGTCATCATGACAGATCCCATACGCGTCAACCACAACCACAAGCGCCTCCAATGGATATGGGGAACTTCATGGAAGCAGTTTTTAATTATGTCGAGCATAGGAGGGCTCAAGCTCCCCCACCACAACAAGCAGAACAATCGGTTCCTCCACCAAACCATAATAGTAGAGATCCTCGTGGGGTGTTTCTGAGTTACAACCCCCCTCGATTTTCCGGTTCTATTGATGATGCGGTCTCGGAGGGTTGGTTGATTCGATTGGAGCGGATATTTGGAGTACGACAGTTTACTACGCAAGAAAAGGCTCAATTTGCTATATTCCAACTTGATAGCGATGTGTATGAGTCGTGGGAAAGAACGAGAGAGAAACTCGAAGTGGATGGAGAGGAGGTTACTTAGGAGGTTGATAGACAAATCTTGAACCTAAGTGTAAGTTCTAAATTCGATTGCAACACTTAAGGTATCGTATCCACGGGGAAGGGAAATCAACAACCACTTCTATGACTATTTCTAATCTAGAGACCGAACAAGATTGACAGTGTTGTACTATACTACTATGACGAAATTAAACTAAGCAATAAGTAATTAATCACACGAGCTAACAAATAAAAATCAAGAATAAACCACTTAACTAAAGCAGGTCGGGAAGTAAATCATATGCCCTTCAGTGATCAAATCAATACTCAAGTACGGATGTATAATTCTTCAACCTAATCACAAATTTATACCTAGCTTCTCTCAAAGACTAGATGTCTAATTAATCAAGCAAAGTGTTGTTCTCATAATCACTTAGTAACCAAATTAATCGAATATAGCAAGATTAGTGCATTTAAAACATAGCGGCTTGGCATGGAATTCTAAATACGTGTTGTAGAAATTAGGGTTAAATTTCTTTAAGCCCAAAAAGTCTATGTTTTCGAAAACAATCTCAATTATCCTCAATCTCTCGATTATCGGATAATTTACACTATGCTCATGGATGGCCAGTCCACTCCCAATCCATTCAAATCCGTTTTCCTAACAAAGAATCATACAATTTAACTCAAGCATTAATTCAAACACCTTAGATGCATAATCCTTACCCCCTAACCCTAGGGGATTAGTTCCTCATAATAGACTCAAAACTCATTAAAATCAAAGGAATTGCATTCAAAACATTCCTGTCTAACATAATCATCAATACGGAATTAATACTTCTGAAATTCTAACCTAATTATCCAAACTAATCTAAAGCAATAAAACTAACTATACTAGAAATTAAAAACCAAAGATGGAGGAATTAGTTTGATAGAAAAGCAATAAAAAAACCAAATTGATAAAGTCTTGTGATTGGATTGAATCTTCAACTCTATGTCTTCGTGTTTCTTCCTTCTCCAAGTATTCTTGAACTCTGGGAAGCTATCCGTCCAAAAAGCTCTCTAATTCCGCCTCAAAACCGTGCTTAAATAGAAATCCTATCCCAGTTCCGCCTCGTGACACGGGCGTGCAGTGCCCATACACAAAAATGTGACACGCCCGTGTCACATATAAAAAACGTACTCGCGCTTTTCTTCTTGACACGGGGGTGTCAAAGATTGTTCTTCTGAATGACGCTGGGGTGCAAGACTATCCGGGCCTCTCTGTACCGAGACACGGGGGTGTCTCAAATTGCTCTACGTTGGTGACACGGGCGTCTCACCTCCTGAAATCCATGGATCACTTTTGTACTGAGACACGGGGGTGTCTCAGTTTACTCTTCCAAGGGGGCACGGGCGTGTCCCCTAGAATTTCTCA
This sequence comes from Lantana camara, assembly GCA_037501455.1. Classification (NCBI taxonomy): domain Eukaryota; kingdom Viridiplantae; phylum Streptophyta; class Magnoliopsida; order Lamiales; family Verbenaceae; genus Lantana; species Lantana camara. Next base: position 49,439,350 of record CM074860.1, on the reverse strand, counting down.
TTTTTCGCCCTTTTATTGCATGGTTTTGCTTCTACTCTCGTTCCTTAGACTCCAAAGTGAAATGTACCTAAAAATGAGCATAAATCGCATTATAAGCTCTTCAAACGATTTAAATCTAACTCAAATTTTCCCTACAAATCCATGCAAAAACCCGATACATCAAACTCCCCCAAACTTGCGTATTGCTCGTCCTCGAGCAATCGAGAAAATTGCATCAAACCAACCTCAAAATCACTCTTTCAACAAGGCAATTCTCAGAATTTCACTTAAGCGAGTCTAGCCTATCAAACACATTACTATCAAGCATAAGAATCAACATAATGGTACAAAATAGCATATCCCCGTGTAGTGTGTGAATTCGGACAAACTAATGTACAAAGGTTAGAACACCAAACTAATGATTCCTTCCTAAATACCAATGATAGACTTCGGAAAACATTCTTCGTACCTATCTCCACTAATGGAATTAACTCAGAATTAAGGATCGGAAAGTCTTTCGAGGCTTGTAATGTGGGTTAAGGGTTAAGGTTATGGAATTTTTAGTTTAGTAGTGACTTAACACACCCGACTCACCCATTCGAATCTCCTCGGTCGCCATCTTTGACTTTCCCCGTCAAACTCCCCCAAAGTTAGACCTTGTCTAAGTTTGTCCCATGCAGACAGTCTAAGAGTTTCTTCTGTTTCAAATCTACTCAATCACTTCTTTTTTTTTTTCTTTTTTTTTTCTTCTTTTGTCTACTTTATGCTTTAAACACTCGTTCTTTTACTACTTCCTCTTGAATTCTTCTTTTCTTTCAGCATCTAAGATTATCTCTTATTTCTTCTTTTGGCTCTTCATCAGGAATTTAGCAACATTTTCAATCGATTCAAACGAGTGAGCAAAGTGTGACTCTAGGGTAGGTTTATGGTGCTGTGCCTGTGGCTTATAATGCGGCTACAAAAATTTAATGGCACAACACTTAGGCTCAGCAGGGTCAATAGGATTTCGTTATTTAGTGAAAATGGCTCAATAGCGAGGCTACCTCCTACATGAATGCCTAAGTCATCTCCCTAATTCTTTGTCAATTCAAAATTTCACCTCAATAGGACTAAAATGCATCCTAATCCACTTCTCAGTATTATTCAAGAATTGCCAACTCAGCATCCTAAACTAAGTACATGACCTTGTTCAAATGTGCACAAAAATGAGGATATCCCATCATACCAAAGTATCAATACTCACACCTAACTTCATGTGTTCGACTAGCCTAACTCACTTTTGTAAAAGTTCCAACAATCAAACCTCGTCGAAAAATTAAAAATTTTGGTCTATTTTCAGCAATTAACTCTTCATTCTCAAGGATATCACGATAACAAGTATATAATTCCCCAATGCATCTACCTATGCAAGATATTAACAATAAAACCAAAACTTTTTTCCCCTCTCCCCTAAACTTAAAGCATGTAATGTCCTCATGCATAAAAGAAAAAGAAGGCAAAAAGAAAACTCCCTCAACACAGCAAAGAACCCGGCAACAAGCTATTCATCAAGCCTAACCTGCACTTAAACGATTAAAACACGGATCATAAGCGAAACAAAGCAAATGATAATCAACATGCAATTAGCAAGAAGGCCCTGTCGTCAAGTACCTACTATAACCATAACAATAGCTAGCACAATTCGAATAGTTAGGTTAGAATGGTGAAATATATTATCATACAGGCCAAAGCAAGAAAAACAGGAAGCTAGAAAAGAAACCAATCAAGGATAAGGCGGCGGTTAATGTGGGGGTTGGCTTGAGCTACTCGGTCCGGCACCTCCAAACTTCGAGGCAAGATATGCATGGAGATCCTCGAACTTTCCATCAATGTGAAGCTGCAAGGCATCAAGCCATGAGTCCACATGCTCTACAAAGCTATCCATCCGCGCATTCTGAGATGCCATATAATCCCGCATGTAAGCGGGGATCTCCTCATCGTCATCTTGGACCATTGGCATCGGTGCTCCTCGCCCGACTTCCCCTCGATCTGGTATCTGTGCAAGCCTCCTCTGCTGATCGAGGGTGAGGTCATCATATTTTGCCACACCCCACCAGCACATCCACTCAAACCGTTTCCTTTCCCTCTCTAGATACCAGGGTAAAACCCTGTCCTTGAAGCTCCCGGCAGGCCATCGGATGAATAGGTCCATCTTGATGAACGTCTGCTCTTCAACATAGGGAAAGTTGGATAAAGGCTCCGCTTCCTCTGGCTGCCACCCTACCTCCTTGGCTAGCTTCGTCACATAGGCTCCATGGCCTTTAGTTCCCGACGCCCTGCCTGCCACCTCCTTCAACTTGTACATGAACTCGTACGTGGCATCAAACTGTACCCCCTCCTTCATAAAGTACATAATGGCCAACTCAAACCCGTTGATATTTCCATCGCTCTCATGGCTAGCACATATTCCCACAGCCAAGAATCTATGCACCAAGCGCCAAACTAAACTATCAATCCAGGTGGCCTTAGTATTCCGTGGGTTGTAAGCCGGGCCACCAGCTTTTAGAGGGAATGATCGCCACACCGCCTCTCTGTCCTCCGTAGACCAATTGGGCAACACTGATATATCGCAACAAGGAAACCCTAAGGCGTCACGAATTGCGTCATTATTTAATGATTGGGCATTCTCCCCATCTAACGTGAAATTGAGCTCGGTGGTGGCCTGGTCCCAAGTCATAGTGGTAAAGAACGCTGTTGTCAACTCTGGATAGGTGTTAGCTGGAACCCTCAGAAATGTTTTCCACCCTATGTTGTTAAACAAGGCCTCGATCTCATCCCAAACTCCTAACCTCCGAAGTGTAGCGAGATGCGGGAACTTGGTGGGCATAATATTCCGCTTGGTATTCCTGTTATAAGGTTTCCCAAGCCCTTCCAAAGTAACATTCACGGAATCCCATGGTTGGCGGCCGGTGGGGCCGGAAGATGAGGTGAGTTGCAGAGGGGCGGGTCTCTTGTTGCGTCCCATACTTCCTGTATAAAAATACCCCCAAATCAACAACAAAAAGTAATATAAGTTCAAAGGGGCATTTTATCGAACACCTTGTAAGCACAAGTAAAAAGTCTAGGATTCCATCAAATAAAGCATAAGGCCTCTATACTACCAAATTCGTTTAAATATCATAGGGCCTCGATTTCTTCCACAATCATGTAAATAACCGCCCACAACGAACCTCCACAATTTGAAAAATTCAAGTCAATATGTAAGAGCAAGGGCCAAATTTTCCACTACATAGAAAAAACCTAACTCCCGCAGGTGCAAAACTCAACAAAGGAGCAAAAATTCAAGATATTATATCCAACATGCCTCAAAGAGCAATTAGGGTTCATAGTCTAGAAGGCCAAAATTTGCAAATTTATGCCAATTCCTAATTCTAAACATGCCAAAACTCGAAATAGAATCAAGAATTTCAAAGAATACACATCATAAACATGGTTTATAGAACTAGGGTCTAACCTTTCTCAATTAAATCCTTGAAATTTAAGCACCCAAGAGAAGAGAAGACTTACTCGATTAATATTAGATGAAAAGTGTAATGTGTGTATTGTCTTGCCGGAATCTGATCTACAAACAATAGTGGTGGTGCTTGTGTTGTGTGGGAATGGGGGAAAGAGATAGAAGAGAGACGAGAAGAGGAAGTGGTTTGGTGTTAAATGACAAGAACATAAGCGGAACCCCCGTTTTATTTCAGCCCAGCGGACGTGACACGCCCGTGTCGCTAATTGTGCTATATGGATGACAGGGGGGTGTCATCCTTTACCTGGAGAATTCTGTACCATGACACGGGGGTGTCGCTTTTGTTTAGAGAACTTGACACGCCCGTGTCGTATCTCGGCTGGCGAATCTGTACCTAGACACGGGGGTGTCACAAAATGCTTAAAGCTAGTGACACGCCCGTGTCACCCTCAATTAATCCAAACTTCTTCTGTACCAGGACACGGGGGTGTCTCGGTTTATGCTCTGTGGGAGTCACGCCCGTGTCTCCCCCAAACTTAGAAATTCAGCACGAAACTTCGCGCAAAACGTTCCTTGGTGTTTGCATCCGCTAAATTCGCACCTATTAGCTCAAATTCTGTAAAGTAAGACCTTAGTACACCAAGGTAAGCACCATTCCACTTCATTTTAAAGAAAAACACACACAATACTCATAAATCCACTCGAAATGAAAACCATAAAAGAACCTCAATACCTATTACCATCCATGACGACCAAATTCCATCACTCCAAGCGAACCAAAGTACCTGAAACACAAGACAAAAGATACATATCAATCACAAGCTTTACTGACTAAAGAAAGGGAAGATAAGAGAAAAAAAGGGAAAGAAGAATAGTTCTAAGTTATAGTCATTAGCTTGACTTCATGACTCCGGTCTAAGGCGCTGGAGCCGTCAACACGCACGAGACGTGTTTGCCAATTCGATCTCTGGTGAGATATGGCTTGAGTCTTTGTCCATTCACCACAAAGGATGGTGAGCCTTCATTGCCTATCTCCACCTCTCCATTCGCCAAAACTTTTACCACTCTGAACGGACCAGACCACCTTGACTTAAGTTTCCTGGGAAAGAGCTTCAATCTAGAATTGTACAACAACACCAATTGACCCTCGACAAACTCCTTAACCCGAATATGCTTATCATGCCACTTCTTCGTTCTCTCCTTATAAATCCAAGCATTTTCATAAGCTTCTAACCTCAATTCCTGCAACTCTTGCAAGTCAAGTATCCTTTTCTCTCCGGCTCTCGTGAGATCGAAATTTATAGCCTTAATGGACCAGTACGACTTATACTCGATCTCGACTGGGAGGTGACATGCTTTACCATAAACCAACTGATACGGAGAAGTTCCTATAGGTGTCTTAAACGCGGTCCTATAAGCCCATAACGCGTCATCCAACTTCGAGTACCAATCTTTCCTAGAGGGGCTCACTACCTTCTCCAAAATCCACTTCAACTCCCTATTCGTGACCTCAGCTTGCCCACTTGCTTGGGGATAATACGCAGTAGTTACCCGATGCTGGACCCCGTATTTCATCAACAAAGCTTCCAAGGGCTTGTTACAAAAGTGCGTACCCCTATCACTAATTAATGCCCGTGGAACTCCGAACCTATTGAAAATGTTCTTTTGCAAGAACTTAATCACCACCTTTGAGTCATTGGTCGGAGTTGCCACGGCTTCGGTCCACTTGGATACATAATCCACCGCCACCAAGATATATTGATTCCCATTCGATGGTGGGAAGGGTCCCATGAAATCGATTCCCCAAACATCAAACAGTTCAACTTCCAAAATATACTCCATTGGCATCTCATCTCTTTTACTAATGTTCCCGGCTATCTGACAAGCGTCACACTCCTTGGCAAATCTGTAAGCATCCTTAAACAGCGTTGGCCACCAAAACCCTGACTGTAATACCTTAGCTACTGTCTTTCGCCCACTCAAGTGTCCTCCATATAAGCTCGCATGACATCTCTCTACCACTTCATCAGCTTCAACCTCCGGAACACACCTCCTCACTAACCCATCCGAGCAGTGTTTATATAAATATTGCTCTTCCCAATAATAACGCTTCGCTTCTGACAAGAACCTCTGTTTCTGATGGAAATTTATGCACGGTGGTAAAGCTCTGCACACCATGTGATTAACAATGTCCGCGTACCAAGGAACTATCTCATTGGCTGCAAACAGCTCCTCGTCGGGGAAATTCTCAGTAATCTCCTCCTCATACTCATCCTCCTTTTCCCCAACTTCTAACCTTGACAAGTGATCGGCAACTAAGTTCTCCGTCCCCTTCTTGTCACGAATTTTAAGATCGAACTCCTGAAGTAATAGAATCCATCTAATCAAACGGGGCTTTGAATCCTTCTTCGAAAGGAGATACTTGATTGCTGCGTGGTCCGTGTAGACGATTGTCTTCGAACCTATCAAGTAAGAACGAAACTTGTCAAAAGCATGCACAATAGCTAATAATTTTTTCTCAGTAGTAGCATAATTCAATTGTGCATCATTTAAAGTTTTGCTAGAATATACGATAACGTGTAAACGTTTCTCCCTTCGTTGGCCAAGAGCAGCTCCAATGGCCAAATCGCTCGCATTGCACATTAGCTCAAAAGGTAGAGTCCAATCCGGTGCGACCATAATTGGTGCCGAGGTAAGCTCCTTCTTCAACCTGTCAAATGCAAGTAAGCAATCATTATTAAACATGAATTCCGTATCTTTTTGTTGTAACTTGCATAAAGGTAAGGTAATTTTTGAAAAGTCCTTGATAAACCGGCGATAGAAACCGGCATGACCAAGGAAACTTCTCACTCCCTTTATATTAGTAGGTGGAGGCAATTTTGCGATCACATCAATCTTGGCCCTATCCACCTCAATGCCTTTCTCTGAAACCTTGTGGCCCAACACTATTCCTTCCTTTACCATGAAGTGACACTTCTCCCAATTTAGAACGAGGTTAGTTTCTTCACATCGCTGCAAAACTTGAGCAAGATTATGCAAGCATGAATCGAAAGAATAACTAAACACGGAAAAGTCATCCATAAAGATTTCCATTGTGCGTTCTATAAAGTCAGAGAAAATGGCCATCATGCATCGTTGAAAAGTAGCCGGGGCATTACACAACCCAAAAGGCATACGCCTATACGCAAATGTACCATAAGGGCAAGTAAACGTACATTTTTCCTGATCCTCTGGGGCTATAGTAATTTGGTTATCCCTAAATACCCATCCAGAAAGCAGTAATAAGAATGTCCGGCTAACCTCTCTAACATCTGATCAATAAAGGGAAGTGGAAAGTGATCTTTACGAGTGACATTGTTCAACTTCCTATAGTCTATGCAAACTCTCCAACCCGTGACTGTCCTAGTTAGTATTAACTCATTCTTCTCATTTTTAATTACAGTCATGCCCCTTTTCTTGGGCACTACCTGTACAGGGCTAACCCAGTTGCTATCCAAGATAGGGTAAATTATCCCGACATCTAACAGTTTTAGTACCTCAGCCCTAACTACCTCCTTCATGTTTGGGTTCAATCTACGCTGATGTTCTACGGAGGGTTTATGGTTATCTTCCATAAGAATCTTATGCATGCAAATAGATGGGCTAATCCCCTTGATGTCAGAAATAGTCCAACCTATCGCTCGTTTGTGTTCTCTCAAAACCCTCAACAAAGCATCACGATGTGAATCAGTTAAATCAGAGGCAACTATAACAGGCAATGTTTCAGATTCACCCAAATAAGCATATCTCAAATGAGCGGGGAGGGGTTTCAGTTCTAACTTAGGAGCTTTCTCAATAGAAGGACGAAGAGTGGGCTTATCTGTACCCAACTCTTCATATACAAACCTCTTTCGGAATGGTACGTATGGGGTGGCCTCGAGTGCCTTTGCGTAGGCGGCCAATTCTTCTAGTATGTCTTCCCCATCAATGTGGTCCGTGAGTCCTCTCAGACAGAGTTCGAGAGGGTCTTCGTTGCTTATAGACATCAGTGTCTGTTCTCTGATTTCCACCATGTTGCATTGTTCTTCGATTACCGGTCCTTTCATTGCCTTGAACAGATTAAACTACACCTGTTCGTCTCCCACACGAAGAGTTAGAATGCCACTCTTCAGATCAATTAAGGCTCCTGCTGTGGCTAGGAAAGGCCTCCCTAAGATGAGCGGCATGTTTTGATCTTCCTCCATCTCCAACACTATGAAGTCTACCGGTAGGTAGAACTTCCCAACTCTGACCAAAACATTTTCTAGGACTCCTGTAAGGTACTTGACTGATCGATCGACTAGCTGCAGGTAAACTGTAGTCGGTTTCAATGAATTCAATCCGAGTTTCCTGCAAACAGATAATGACATTAGACTCACACTAGCACCAAGATCACATAAAGCTTTATTAAAGGACAAATTGCCAATTGTGCAAGGAATTGAAAAACTCCCTGGATCCTTAAGCTTCGGAGGAAGCTTATGTTGTAGAATGGCGCTGCACTCCTCAGTAAGTGCTATCGTGGCATAGTCCTCCAATTTTCTCTTGTCGGAGAGGATCTCCTTCAAGAATTTGACATATGTGGGCATCTGGGCTAGGGCCTCGGCAAATGGGATGTTTATATGTAGTTCCTTGAAGATATTCAAGAACTTCTCGAACTGTTTCTCCAACCTTTTCTTTTGAAATCTCTGCGGGAAAGGAAGTGGTGGCACATACGGCTTGGGTGCCACTGGTGTCTTTGGCTTGAAAGGGAGCTCAGTTGTCTGTGCTTCCTTCTCCTCTTTCGCTGGCTCGACTACTTCTTCAGATTCCACCATGGCTTCCTTTTCTCTTCTCATTTCTGTCTCCACCGGCATTGCAGGCCCTTTGCAAGTTGTGCCACTTCGTAGTGTAATGGCCTTGCAATGCTCTTTCGGATTCTCCTCAGGTTTGCTTGGAAACATGCCTTGGGCTCTAACACTTATCGTATTTACAAGCTGGCCCACCTGTACTTCCAAATTTTTGTTCTGAACTAGCACTTGCTCCACCTGAGACTCGAGTTTCTGATACCTATAATTCGAGACATTGATGAACTTTTCGAGGGCCGCCTCCCACCCCGGTTTATGTTCTTGTGGTGGTAGTGGAGGGGGCATGAATCTCTGCTGATTTTGATGTGGTGGATGTGGTCCCTGTTGTCTCGGTTGGAAGTGTGCTCTCGAATTTGGGTTTGGGTTTTGCACTTTCTGATTGTTTGCCACGAGAAGTGCGGATGATTCTTCCAACCTGGGTTGTAGGTGTTCGAGTATGGGTCATTTGCTGGCTTTTGATTTTGCACATAATTCACTTGCTCCTGACCAATAACAACCTGTGCACCTGCATTGGTAGAAGGACAAACATCAAACGAATGGGGACCACCACAAATTTCACATAATACCTATCAGGCGTTTGACTGTACTACTGTGTTACGTGCTGCAGAAATTGCAAATCGGTCTAGCTTCTGGTTCAGTGCTTGAAACTTGGCATTAAAAGCTGTCACAGTGCCAGTGGTGAGTATGCCTGCCTCAGGTCTCGGTGGAGGAGGATTGCTCCTCTCCTTTGTCCAACTGCTATTTGCTGCCATCTTATTCACAAGTTGCATTCCTTCTTCTTCGGACAGCGCCATAAATGCTCCTCCCGCTGCTGCATCAACCATGATTTTCATGTTTTCTGTCATTCCGTTGTAAAAGATTTGTACCAGTTGCCATCCTGGAACACGGTGATGTGGGCATTTCCTTTGCAAATCTTTATATCTTTCCCATCTTTCGTGCAACGTTTCCCCATCATAGAGCCTGAAGCTCGTTATTTCGTCTCTGTACCTCATGGTCTTGCTAGGAGGGTAGAACTTGGCTAAAAAGGCCTTAGAGAGGTCTACCCATTTCTGAAGTGTCTCATTTGACAAAGTCGAAATCCATGTCCGGGCTTTGTCCCTTAAGGAGAAGGGAAAAAGCCTAACTCTGATCGCGTCATCTGAAGCATTATGGATCTTAAAAGTCGAGCAAACGTCCAAATTGTAGGACAAACGTGATGTGGGGTCTTCATGTGGTAAGCCCCCAAACGGATTCTGTTGTAAGAGGTTGATGAACCCAGTTTTGATCTCAAAGTTGTTCGCCTCCACGGTGGGGCGAACCAAGTTGTTCTGGATTAGGCCAATGTTAGGAATGCCATAATCCTGAAGTGTGGTTGGTGGATCGTTATTGGGTTGAGCCATTAGAATTGGGTCTACTTCCTGCTTCTTTTCCTTTCTTCGCCTCGTTCGATTCGCCCGACAAGTGCTCTTAATTTCAGGATCGTAAGGCAAAGGTTCCAGGCCTTGCGATCGTAGCATGCACTAGGTACCTGCAATTGGGAAAAACCCGTGGTCAAATTCATAGCACTTCAAAAAGAAATCAAGTAGAAAGGGTGGTCTAAAGCACCAGAAAAAGTCAATAAAGTAATATTGATTTAAACGCCTTCCCCGGTAACGGCGCCAAAACTTGATAGACAAATCTTGAACCCAAGTGTAAGTTCTAAATTCGATTGCAACACTTAAGGTATCGTATCCACAGGGAAGGGAAATCAACAACCACTTCTATGACTATTTCTAATCTAGAGACCGAACAAGATTGACAGTGTTGTACTATACTACTATGACGAAATTAAACTAAGCAATAAGTAATTAATCACACGAGCTAACAAATAAAAATCAAGAATAAACCACTTAACTAAAGCAGGTCGGGAAGTAAATCATATGCCCTTCAGTGATCAAATCAATACTCAAGTACGGATGTATGATTCTTCAACCTAATCACAAATTTATACCTAGCTTCTCTCAAAGATTAGATGTCTAATTAATCAAGCCAAGTGTTGTTCTCACAATCACTTAGTAACCAAATTAATCGAATATAGCAAGATTAGTGCATTTAAAACCTAGCGGCTTGGCATGGAATTCTAAATACGTGTTGTAGAAATTAGGGTTAAATTTCTTTAAGCCCAAAAAGTCAAAGTTTTGGAAAACAATCTCAATTAACCTCAATCTCTCGATTATCAGATAATTTACACTATGCTCATGGATGGCCAGTCCACTCCCAATCTATTCAAATCCGTTTTCCTAACAAAGAATCATACAATTTAACTCAAGTATTAATTCAGACACCTTAGGTGCATAATCCTTACCCCTTAACCCTAGGGGATTAGTTCCTCATAATAGACTCAAAACTCATTTAAATCAAAGGAATTCCATTCAAAACATTCATGTCTAACATAATCATCAAAACGGAATTAATACTTCTGAAATTCTAACCTAATTATCCAAACTAATCTAAAGCAATAAAACTAACTATACTAGAAATTAAAAACCAAAGATAGAGGAATTAGTTTGATAGAAAAACAATAAATAAACCAAATTGATAAAGTCTTGTGATTGGATTGAATCTTCAACTCTATGTCTTTGTGTTTCTTCCTTCTCCAAGTATTCTTGAACTCTGGGAAGCTATCCGTCCAAAAAGCTCTCTAATTCCGCCTCAAAACCGTGCTTAAATAGAAATCCTATCCCAGTTCCGCCTCGTGACACGGGCGTGCAGTGCCCATGCACAAAAATGTGATAGGCCCGTGTCTCATATAAAAAACGTACATGCGCTTTTCTTCTTGACACGGGGGTGTCAAAGATTGTTCTTCTGAATGACACGGGGGTGCAAGACTCTCCGGGCCTCTCTGTACCGAGACACGGGGGTGTCTCAAATTGCTCTACGTTGGTGACACGGGCGTGTCACCTCCTGAAATCCGTGGATCACTTCTGTACTGAGACACGGGGGTGTCTCTGTTTAATCTTCCAAGGGGGCACGGGCGTGTCCCCTAGATTTTCTCATCTTTTGCCCTTTTATTACATGGTTTTGCTTCTACTCTCGTTCCTTAGACTCCAAGGTGAAATGTACCTAAAAAGGAGTATAAATCGCATTATAAGCTCTTCAAACGATATAAATCTAACTCAAAATTTCCCTATAAATCTATGCAAAAACCCGATACATCAGAGGTTTTCAAGAGAGAATTCTGGGAATGTTTTGTACCGGAGGTGGTAAGAGAAAGGAAGGAACAAGAGTTTGTGGACTTGAAGCAGGGCACGCGTACGGCGACTCAATATGTTGCCCTATTTAACAGGCTTGGGAAATATGCCCCTCATGTTACGCGGGATGAGAAGAGAAAATCAAGGAAATTCATTGCGGGTTTAAGACAAGACTTGAGACATGGCCAGGCGGGTCACAATTTCGAGTCATTTGCCGACAGCGTGCAAAGGGCTTTGGTTCAAGAGGAAGAGTTCAAGAAGAAGGATCCTGTTTTTAGAGCTCCAATGGGAAGAGGTTCCGGATCGAATTTTGGGAAGAGGCCGATGATTCAAGCTACTCCCCCTCCTAAAGGTCCGTTTAAGAAGCCAAGAATGCGAGGACCAACTCCACCGGTTCTAAAAGCTTTGCCTGCACCAATGAGAGATCGACAAGGTCCGAGTGAGGCGAGATTGGCTCAAGCTCCTTGTACATATTGTGGAGGACCAACTCGTAATTTCTATAATTGTAGGAGGAGGTTAAATTTATTTCTCATATGTGGGAAGGGTGACCATATGGCGGATATTTATCCTGACAAGGACCCCGAATTTCAAAAACGAGTTCAAAGGCCAATGATCCCGGCTCGTGCTTATGCCCTCGAGGGTGAGGAGCAAGATGCAGAGATTGATCCTACAGCTGTGGTGGAAGGTACTCTACGCATACATAACATGAACATTCATGCACTCTTTTACCCGGGTGCCACACATTCCTTTATTTCTTGTGATTTAGTTGCCACTCTGTGCTTCCCACTTATTTGTTTATCTTCTTGTTATTTGGTGAGTTCGCCACTTGGTGGGAGTCTTCAGACAGATCAGTTGGTTCGGGAGTGTTCAGTTCTGATTGAAGGGAAAGAATATCCGGTTGATTTAATTGTTATGCCTATGAAGAGGTATGGAGTTATCTTGGGTATGGACTGGTTGTCCAGGCATCGGGCTAATGTTGATTGTTTTGCGAAGAAGGTGATTTTGGGTAATGAGTTGGTGATTGGTAGTGGCTCAAGAACGGTACCTCTCTTGTCTTATATGGAAGCTCACAAGTTGATGAGAGAAGGAGCAATGGGATTTATTGCGTATCTTCTCAATAGGCCGAAAGATCAAGTCAAGTTGGAGGATACCGCGGTTGTTAAGAATTTTCCCGATGTGTTTCCGGAGAATTTGAGTTCTTTACCACCAGATCATGAGATCGAATTTGTTATCGACTTATATCCGGGATCCAAACCGTATTCTAAGATTCCGTATCAGATGGCACCATCCGAATTGAAAGAGTTAAAGATTCAATTAGAGGAATTGCTCAGAGTTGGATATATTCGGCCAAGTTCGTCACCTTGGGGTGCCTCTTCGTTAAGAAGAAAGATGGAAACTTAAGAATGTGTATAGATTACCGGGAGCTTAATCGGATGACCGTAAAGAACAAGTATCCTTTGCCCCATATTGAGGATTTATTCGACATGTTACAAGGTTCGGGGGTATATTCAAAATTGGACTTGAGACAAGGATACTATCAATTGAAGATCCGGGAAGAGGACATTCCAAAGATGGGATTTAATACCCGTTATGGACACTATGAGTTCGTAGTGATGCCTTTTGGACTGACTAATGCTCCGGCTGCTTTTATGGATATGATGCATCGAATTTTCAGGCCCTATTTGGATAAGTTTGTGGTAATATTCATCGATGACATCTTGGTTTATTCGAGAACTCCAGAAGATCATGCTAGGCATCTCAGAATTGTGTTGGACACCTTAAGAGAACATCGGTTGTATGCTAAGTTTAGCAAATGCGAGTTCTGGATTGATCGGGTAGCATTTCTGGGCCACATTATCTCAAGGAAAGGTTTGGAAGTAGACCCTTCTAAGATTGAGACGGTTATTCAATGGCAAAGCCCGAAAAATGCTTCAGAAGTGAGGAGTTTCTTGGGTTTGGCAGGCTACTATCGGAGATTCGTTCAGGATTTCTCAAAGATTGCGGCCCCTTTAACTCGACTGACTAAGAAAGCGGTTAAGTTTGAGTGGGACGAGGCATGTGAGGCTAGCTTTCAACTTTTAAAGGAAAAGTTGACCACCACCCCTATATTAGCGCTTCCCGAAGGTAAAGAAGGATATACAGTCTATACGGACGCCTCAAAAGAAGGTTTGGGATATGTGTTGATGCAGAATGGAAGGGTAATCGCCTATGCCTCAAGGAAATTAAAAGAGCATGAGCAGAACTACCCCACTCACGATTTGGAATTAGCGGCAGTGATCTTTGCTTTGGGTAAGTGGAGACACTATCTTTATGGAATATCGTTCGAGGTCTATTCCGATCATAAGAGTCTCCAATACTTATTCGCACAAAAGGAATTGAACAAGAGACCACGGCGTTGGATGGAACTTTTGGCGGATTATGAGTGTACAATCTGATACCATCCCGACAAAGCCAACTTGGTCGCGGATGCGCTTAGTAGGAAAGCTAGCGTGTCCAACGTGAAAGTGGAAATCGAAGATGAGAATGAGATGTTCAAACTGAGGGCTAGTATCCGGAATATTACGGTTCAACCAGATCTTAAACAGAGATTATTTGATGCTCAAAGGATTGATCCTGAGGTTCAGAAATTAGCTGAGAAAGCTCGAGCTGATTCAGAATGTCCGTTTGGGTTTGATGATACGGGACTTCTAAGATTCAAGAACCGAATTATTGTGCCGGAAGAGTTAAAAAGGATTATTCTTGAAGAAGCCCATCGGTCGGGGTATTCGATACATCCCGGAGGGAACAAAATGTATAAGGATCTAAAACAATTTTATTGGTGGAATGGTTTGAAACGGGATATGATCAACTTCGTGAAGCATTGCATAACCTGTCAAATGGTAAAGGCAGAACACCAAAAGCCATCGGGGCTAGTTCAACCTTTGCCTATCCCGGAGTGGAAATGGGAACAAATAGGTATGGATTTTGTTTCGGGATTACCAAAAGTGAGAGGCGGTTTTGATGGAATTTGGGTTATTGTAGACAGGTTGACTAAATTAGCTCATTTTCTTGCTATCAGGATGTCCGATAAAGTGAGTAAATTGGCTAAGAGGTATAATGATGAGATTGTCAGGCTTCATGGCGTACCTGTTAGCCTTGTCTCGGATTGGGATTCAAGATTTACTTTATGCTTATGGCAAGAATTACAGAAATGTTTGGGAACAAGGCTTCAATTCAGCACAACTTTCTATCCTCAGACCGACGGACAATCAGAGAGGTTGATTAAGTATCTGGAGGACATGTTGAGAGCATGTGCATTGGACTTTCAAAGCTCGTGGAATGAACAGTTGTCGTTAGTCGAGTTTGCTTACAACAATAGCTATCAAGCCTCGATTGAAATTGCCCCTTATGAAGCTCTTTACGGACGTAAATGTCGATCTCCGTTCTTCTTTGACTTGGAGGAATGGAATTGGACCAAGCAGGAAGGTGTTAAAAGAGGGGAGAAGAAGGAAGAACCCTCTAAGGCTGTACAAGAGGCTATTGACAAGGTCCAGATAATTAGACAACGGATGAAGGCCGCTCAGGATCGACAAAAGAGTTATGCAGACCTTCGGAGAAAGAATTTGGAGTTTGAGATTGGAGATAGGGTTTTCTTAAAGGCATCTCCACGAAAAGGGTTCTCAAGGATTGGACGAGGAGGAAAATTAAACCCTCGGTATATGGGACCATATGAGATTCTAGAGAAGGTTGGGGATACGGCCTATCGATAGGACTTGCCTCCGAGTTTGACTGGAATTCATAACGTGTTTCATGTTTCACAACTCCGAAAATATTATCGAGACGAGTCCGAGGTTTTACCGGTTGAAGAAGTGGAATTAGAACCGGGTCTCACCTTCGTTCTAAAGCCGATTAAGATATTGGATCGAAAATTTCAGGAACTTCGAAATCGGCGTATTCCACTAGTCAAGGTTCATTGGAGAAGTGATAAAACCGAAGAAGCTACGTGGGTGACGGAGGAAAAGATGCGAAAGTTTCACCCCGAATTATTTCCGAGCGAGCAGTGAATCCGAGGACGGATTCTTTTAAGGGGGAGAGATTGTAACGCCCCGACTTTTCGGATGTAAAGGTACGACGTATGTGTTTACCAATTTGCGCGAATTAATTGTTTTTACGTGTTTTATATTTAATTTTATTATAAATTGTTATTATTTTATTTTATTATATTTTATTTTGATTTAATATTATTTTAAAATATTTCGTTATTTTAAGTATTTATTTTAAATTATTGTTAATTTAATGATTAATGTTAATTAAGTGTTATGCTAATTAATCATGCTTTAATCATATTTACTAATTAATTATTATGATAATCCATTCACTTTGAATGTATTTAGTTTTAGAATTTCATATGTTTGTTATTACTTATCATTTGTAGAATTTTATAAATATGTGTATCGTTCTTATATGAAATGATATCGAAATGTCGTGAATTTATAGTATGTCGGAGATATATGTGTTATGAACATGCCTATATGCTCGGTTTATGTTTTCGAACTCATCTGACGTGTTAACAAATTTAATTTGAATCGTGGAACCAAATCGGGGGCTAACGAACACTTAGCGTACCCTTGGTTTCGTATTTAATATCTTGAGCTCGGGAACTCGGATTCGAGTTCTGTCAACTTCGTTGAACTTGTATCGAAGATTTGAGTCTAATAAACTAAGCCATATATTTTTCCGAAATCATTTGAACCTCCGAAATCCAACCGAAAAACGAAACGGCATCAAAATGACCATCTTTCACTATATTGGCCATAACTCGTTCAAAACTTAATCAAATTAACTATGGTTGGTGGCCTTTTAACCCTAGTTCAACCCTCTATCAGCCCTTAACTTCCCAATATCAAACCAAACCTCAAAAAAACCAGAAAGTTCAGCCAAAGCTTCTGCATCTCAGATTCTCCAGTAACTGTGGAAATCCTTGAGGTTTTGAGCTCAAATCTCAATCAACTTTCATCCAATCATCAAGGTGAGTTAGGATTATGTTCTATATTCTTCTCTGGTTATTTTGATCTATTCATCTCTAGACTTGAATCAGATTTCATGGATTTTTAAACATGTGAATGAACAGTAAGGTTTTTGAAGTGTTTGATGATTTCTTGAATTCTCTTGATCTCTAACTTGCTTTGATGATATATCTATGATCCTTTTACTTCATTTATGGTTGTGTATGCTTGTATGGGTCGAGTGATCACGTTGGGATGCTCTGTTCTTCTTCCAATTTCGTGCCCTGTTTTTCACGCACGAATTGCTGCCTTTTTCCTTCTCAGTTTTTGCTGCGTGTGTTGGAGTTAACTACAGTCCTGTTGTTGTGCTTTTGTAGCCTTTTGATCCCTTATGTATCAGCTTGTTTTGGTTTCTAAGGTTGTAAGAATTTGGCCTGGTTTGATTACCCCATTTCCTCCCCTGTTTTTGTTCATTGTTGCGTTGCTTCTGTAACTACAACATGCATTTCACACGGGCGTGTCAATCTTTTCCTTTTCAGTATGAAACTGGGGTGTAACAATGTCTGATTATGTAACGCCCCAAATTTTCCATTCATACGTTATGGGATATTATATGTTACATTATATTAAATTTCACAACATTGTATGTAATATATTTTTATACATTTATATGAATTATCATTACTGTGGAATTTACGTGAATTAATTGCTAACGTGCATAATTGTTATTATGTGACTTTACTTGATCATTTCATAAATGTGTGGATTTAATTGCATAAATTATTTTTGGAGCTAAGTGATCATTTGTTTCTAACTCAACCTCAATTGCATGCCTTGTAAAGCTTAGGAACTTATATCCAAATTGTGGTGAGTCATGCATATATGTGGAAGAATTTTGTAATTATCTCATTCATCTCTTCCATTTCATTTCATTTTCATCAAAGAACTCACACATTCACGCACTTATACACGGTATAAACACCAAGGAGGAGAAGGAAGATTCATCTCATAATTCAAGTCATATTTGGAAGGAATTGAGAAGCTAGATCATCATCATATCATCATCCCAACTTTTCTTTCTTTTATCTTGAGGTATAAATGGAGAGTTTGGTTGATCTCTTGAATGTTACATGAGTAGGGTTTGATGAGTATTTGATGGTTTCTTCTGTGCAAATGATTAGAAGTATGTTTAGGGTCTTATATTCCAAAGTTTGCATGAATATATTGAGGTATATGAAAGTTGGAAGCATGTATGTATATTTGGGGTTTTATGGATAAATTCTTGAAGGGTTGATGCATATCTCATGGTTTGATTGATGTATGAATGAAGTATAATGTGTAATTGGTGTGTTAGACTAATTGTTATGGATTTGAGTTGCTTGTGTTGATGAATTTTGTGGTTTCGGCACGAAAATCCCCTGTTTTTCCCCTCTTTTGCTGCTGCTGCTGCGTAACGGGTCGCGACCGCGATTGAAAAATTAGAGGAAATTAGAGAAAATTCGGCCAAAAGGCCGCGACCATTTTGTGAAGGTTTTTGGTCGCCCCCGCGACCCCTCCAGAAACTGCATTTTGTCCAACTTCAAGCCAACGCCATTTTCACCTCGGTTTGAATTATAAAACTTTTCATATAGCGTTGGAAAGGTCTTTGTGTCTAGTTTCTTATCCCATAAAAAAAACTCAATTCCCATTTCTAGAATTAAAGATATTCCAGTTTTCCCTCAACATGTACATTTTCTAAAATTGTCCGTTTTTGCAAAACTTCACCAAAACCTTTCATATTGCATTCTTTTCACTTCTTTGGCTCCCGTATGTGACCTATATGAGTTATAAACTTGGTTTAGTGATAATTATATTCCTACTTGACATTCCTTGATTGTTATTGCATGATATATGAGTTATAAACCTGGTTTAGTGATACTTATGTTCCTACTTGACATTCCTTGATTGTTATTGCATGATATATTGATTAGGGCATTACCGTGCGTCTTAAATGGTTCATACGAGTCAAGTCTTACGTACACTTGTCCTTGTTACACAGATCACATTCCCAGAGACGAGGAGCACGCACCATAGTTATATCCTTGTTTTGATCGTCACAGGTGAGGTTTAATTTCTAGATATATAGAACCCTAAAACCCTACTTGATGTTTCAGCCAAAATGTATCTCTATATCTATAGTTTTCCCAAACTTTAATTACTTCAAAATTGATCGATTGTAATTGCTATTGTATTGACCGATTGTTATCCTATTGAATTGATTAATTATGTTTTGGCGAGTAAAGCATGTTGACTTTGGGCCCGAGGGTAGTGTATGGAGTCACCTGGGAAAGCAAGGGCTGGCGGGTAATCTGTACACTATCCTCATCGTTTTGGGATCCCTTCTGAATCCACTAGGAGGTTTGGTGGAGGAAGAATATTCCGTGCGTGGGAGTCATGTTCCTAACGCACACCGTTATTGGATGGCGTGGCCTTGCAATCCCCCATCAACCGGAGGAAGAAGGAGACTGGGGACTGTTTCGGCACCACGGATTGTCCTCGGGTTATTATCATGATTGCACTTATTGATTGTCTTGCTTGAATACAATATGCACGAATGCACAAAAATTGAACTGCATGATCACCTATTGATTAATAAAGCAAGCACGAATTGTACACAGTCGGAGTAAGGTTGGAGAATTGCCCTCACTCTCCGGGCCACTGATTGAAATGAATTGTAATTGATTGTATTGTTAAATTGGGTAGTTGTAATCCCAGGCGAAGATTATTTCTTTTATTAATTTATATTGTTTCAACTGTAAAAGACTTTACCCGAGATTATAGCTTGCATGATACGTGCACCAATATTTATTTAAACCCCTCACTCAGTCTATGGTAGACTGACACCTCACAATTTTCAGGTCGTGCAGTTCGAGTGCTTGGCAGGGTTGAGTCCATTTTACAGCTTTTGGGAGTCTAGCATTGATCTTTCATTGTAATGCATGTCTTGAATGTTTATAAATTTTGGGAGTATGTATTGGTACCTATATGTATATTTTGTACTAGTATACTTGCAACTTGAATCCTTGGTGAGGTGCATATTCAATGAGAACATAGAATAAGTAGTGGTATGAATGTATAGTTCTATGCTTCTGCTTTTATTTTGAATTGTTGTATTATTTGAGGGTATCCCGCCTAGCTAGTGCAGGTTTTTTTTTTATTGTCACCCCTTTCGCCATGAGTCCGGTTCATATATGGACTAGCCATTTCATGTATGAGCTAGACTTATGGTGCGGGGGTGTGGCATCTCGGCGTTTCGGGTGTTACATGATATATCTATACCGAGACACGGGGGTGTCCCGGTTTGTTCTATATTGGTGACACGGGCGTGTCACCTTCTGAATTGATTACATTGCTGAGTTTCTGTCCCTCTGTTCCTGCCGCTGTTTCGTTCTCTTCTTCTTTCTTTTCCTTTTCTTTCTTGTTGCTGCTTCTTCCGTCCTCGTGTGCTGCGGTGGTGTGTGTGTGTTTATCATTTATAAACTGTTGTTGCTGTTGATCTTTAATGGTGCAGGTTGTGTGTATATATATTTATATATTATGTGATTGTGGGTGTGCATGAAAGTGGAGGTGTTAAGAGTGATTGCATGCATGGTTGTGTGTGCATGCGTGCATGGATATATATATATATATGTGTGTGTGTACGTGTCATTATATGTATGTATATATATATTTAGTATATATTTTAAATATTATTTGATTTAATGCAATTTGAGAAATTAATTGATAACTATTTCACGTGTTTAATTTACCGATTATTGATTGAACGTTTTATTTATTGTATTTCTAATTGTATATACGAATATTACATGTTATGGATATTATATGAATTTTTAGATTAATTGACATGAATTATAAATTAGGGATTTGAATGAAATGAATGAAAGAATGGTTTGATTATGTGCTTTAAATTCCTTAATAGTGCACATGAACATTTTCATGATATAATATGATCTTTTATGCATTCATGTCATATTCATTTCATTGCCGAGCGTCATATGTGGTCATTTAGGGTCTCATACCTTTTCTTTTGTACAGATTCGGGTTTGGTCGGAGACGTGGGCGAGCATTGAGACGCTTGTGCCTTTCTTGTGTTTTTAAAAAGGTAGGTTTCTCTTCTAATAGTTTAAGTGACCCGATATATCCCTTACGTGAAAGGTTTTAAGCCAAAATAGTATATTTATGTATATCGAGTCCTTTTGAGTAAATGATTTCAAACGTATGACCCATTTTGTATTTTTGAAACACTACCTTATGATTTTGGCGAGTGCATGATATGAATTGAACACGGGCCTAGGGACTTAGTGTATGCGGCTATCCGGGGAGGCAAGGGCCGACGGTGATCCCATATACTAGTTCCAACCAATTTACGGCGAAACGGACCTTGTCAAGGAGTTTTTGACGAGGAAACGCTAACCGGGCTTTGAGGACTTATGAACCTCATAGCGGCATTGATATGATTAGGTGGTCGGGCCTTACAAACCCGTCCACCACCCGGAGGAAGAAGGTGTATATGAATGATTATGATCATGATATGTATGAGCACAAAAGATTTATATGTCATAACGAATAATTCATGTTATGATTACACGAGGTGTTGGTTGGAGATTGTGCACGCCCACTCGCCGGGCTATAAAACCTTATGAGCAATTATTAATGAATATGAATGTCGTCATCCCGTTGATGTTTTCTTTTGTTTTCACCACTTGGGAAATTCTTATCAAACTTCACACGGGATTAGGGCTTGCATGAATGTGTTTAAATTATGTGATATTATATTCTATGCCTCGTTTTATAGCCACCAGTCTTATTTAGACTGAACCCGGTTTGTTTTCAATTGTTTTGTGCAAGTATAGGAGTGCTAGGCGGGAGTACAAGTCGTCTAGGTTTTGCATTGTTGTTTAGCACTTCTTTTCAGTCTCATACACTCATACTCTTATTGCTATTTTGTATATGATCATAGTATGGAGCATTATGATTTTGTAGGCCGTGTGGCCTTGGATACTTGAAGGATTTTGTATATCAATTTTGGAGCTTGGTGGCTCATTATATATATTATATGTTGATCTTGCTTCCGCGATTCATTATAACTCTGATTTTATATTGCCTTGAGTTTGAATGGTTTAAGGGTTAGTCCCGCCTAGCATAGCATGTGTGTTGTGTCCCCGTTCACCGTGGATTTGGCACGTGTATGGACATCCATTTCATATACTGGTCGGGTCTCGGTGTGGGGGATGTAGTACCTTACGCTCGGGTGCTACAGGAACAAGCCTTGTACCTTTTTGATGCCGTTTCAACCCCCGACGATACAGATTCTGGCCCTACGTACCAATTTCGAACCTATGACCTACCTTGGAGCTAGAGTACTCATTCCTCGTCCTTTCTTTGACCCTAATCTCATCCAAAAGCCATCTCTCTCTCCCTTATTCAGCTAAAATCGAGATAAGGCAAAGGAAAAGAAGAGAAAGGGAAGCTCCATAGCCATTCCTCCATTTTTGTCACCCTTGAGCTCAAGCTTTAGCCATTTCTTGCTCCAATCTTTTGAGGTAAGTTAGGATTCTTGTTCTCCTTTTTATTGTGAACAATTTGCACTCCTTGAGTCATTCTTTTATGTTAGAGATCTTGGGATATGCTAGGGTTGATGAATAGTTAGGTTATGTTGGTTTTGGAAGAATCTATGCATCTCTTGATTTGTTGAAGTTTGAGGCTATATATGTTGATCAATATAATGTATTTATTAGTTGTATTTGCTCCTTATTCATGGTTTTGTTGGGTGATATGTTGGTATTTTGGAATTTGGTTCGAACCCCTGTGTCTCACCAGTTTTTAGCTCCAAACGCGA
Source organism: Lantana camara (assembly GCA_037501455.1). Classification (NCBI taxonomy): domain Eukaryota; kingdom Viridiplantae; phylum Streptophyta; class Magnoliopsida; order Lamiales; family Verbenaceae; genus Lantana; species Lantana camara. Next base: position 49,416,944 of record CM074860.1, on the reverse strand, counting down.
TCCAAACGGCCGTTTGGTGCCTTAGTGTATTTTGTAAACGCGCGTTTGGGAAGCCAAAATCGTCACAGAAGGGTATGATAAGGGAGTTTGTCCGTACCTTAAGATCACGACACGGGCGTTTCGGAGGTCGCTGTAAGAAATGTGTTTTTCAACTTTTGTGGATCGATTCCTTTGCTTCCGAAATACTTTTATATGTCCTTCTGAGTGTTGATTTGCTACTTTCATGTTTCGTTCTTGCCGTGTGCTTTGTTTATGCAAGAACTTGAATTTCTATGACTTTGTTTGAAGTAACATGATTAATTTGAATTATTTGTGGCTCGAATTGATATAAGGTTCCAAGATATGAATCAATATGACTTATGTGACGTGTTTATGCATCTCATTTTGCATCTTTTGCATTCATAAACATTGTCGAGCGTCATATTTGGTTCATTTTTAGTCTAAGTCTCGGGTCTTGTGTTATTTTGTTTCAGGGCCTCTTCCGAATGTCGTTGAACCCAAGGTTTAGGTGTTTATTTGCTCCTTTTTTGCCCCGGACTCTACCTATTATTACTATAAGGTGAGGTTTAGGATCTTTTCCTTTAGTTAATCGACCTATGGCCTAAATGTGATGATTTCTCACCCGCATGCGAATATACTATATATTTATATATTAGATATGTGTCATATGATATGTTTATGACCTTGTCATACGATTAAACGTTTTGAACTATAAGTATAAGCATATATGCTTGAAAACGTTTTGCAACGAGGCTATGCTCCAAACCGTGTGTTGTCATGCAAACTAGGATCTACCTCAACATCTTAAGGAAGACACCTAGAGGTACGCGTATAGCATATGCCGAGTTGCAAGGTAAGGTATACTCGATAAGGTACGTAAGTTACGTTTATTTATGTAGCGAGTTAAGTGAATTAATGAGATAATTGGTTGTTACTGGGCCCCGGAGACGTGGGTAAGGATGCCCGGGACGGCATGCCCCATCGGGTTAAGCCTATGCACGATCTCCATTTGGAGTAGTTACGCGCGACTCTTGGAGGTTGACGAGGCGTGGTGCTTCAAGCACATTGCGGGTTAGCTACCCCTTGTGCATTGGTAATTAGGTGGAGAGGGTTTGACTCCCGAAACACCGTTGTTGTTGGGGATGGATTTGTTTTATGTATTTACATTTTCTTGACTTTGTTCATTATAGAGGAGTAAGGGTTAAGTGCTCGTACTCGTCGAGCTTTTGTACGATTCATTGATTATGAAACGGGATAGGAGTTTCCTTTAACTCTAGTACATTTTGTTTTTATTATGAATGTTTAAGTTTGTTCCGAGAATGATTTGGTGTGCAAAACCCTACCTCGGTACATAATCTTTCATTTAATAAGTGCTCTGATCTATATTTATATAGCGTGTGGGTGTGCGTTAGCCCGCTCACTCAGTCGACTTGTGACTGACCCCTCTCCTTTTCCTCCTTTAGCTGCAGGTTGGCTCGAGTTAAGCGGGAAAGTACGTGGTCGTGTTGTGCTAGCTAGTTTGGGTCGACTCAGCATTTCATACTTGCATCTTTTGAATATTTTGATATGTATTTGAATTAAGCTATACTTTGGAGAACTTTGAATAACTTTTGTATTTTGGACCGGAATGGCCACGTATATATTTTGTATGCTTTTGGATCCTGTTATTTGCTTCCGCATATTTGTTTAATTGTTTTTTTCTTGCGCGCTCTGTTACGGTCTTAGTCCCGCTTAGCCTAGTGTGTGGGTGTAGGTCCTCGTTCGCTTAGACTTGGATTCATGTATTGACTCCCATTTCATATGTGGATTGGGGTCTATGTGCGGGGGATGTGGTGGCTCGTCTCTCCGGGCGTCACACACAATTCCTGTAATGCCCCGATGAGGGCATCCACGCCTATCCCGCGCTACGGACCTAGCTTGTATATAGAATTGCTATCCATATACCCGCCGGGACCGAAGCAAGCGGTGACAAACGGACAACCTAGCTAGGCGGTATTAGACTCATAAAACAAGAATAAAAACAAACACAAGTATGCGGAAGCTTAAATCATATAATAACATGTGCATAGGATAATTATTCATCAAGTAAGGTGACCATCGCGGTCCAGCACCTAATGCTCAAAGCACGAAATTTAAATTAACCTAATGACCATCACGGTCCAAACTAGCATAATAAAATATCATACATACTAAATCCATACATCCCGGAACATAACACAAGACATAAAGTACGCTACAACATAACGAGTACAAACTAGACTCAAAACAAGACTCTCAAAAGACCCCGCCCAGCTTGACTCCAAAACGCGACCTACGGCCACGAAAGGTAAGGGAGGTCAGCTCAAAAGGAACTGGTGAGGAGAAGTGTGGTGATATAAGAGGGTTTAATGCATGCTCAAAACAAAGGTGTTCATGATCCAACTTATTTTCAAAGTAAATGCAACTTTTAGAAAAATGTGGATCATAAACCAAATCACCGGCTCGGCGAGTACGAGCACTACATCCTTACTTCCTAAACCAAGTGAAATCAAACCAATCCATCCTTAACACCGTTGATGTCGAGGGTGTGCACCCCCTGATCATCGTAAAAGAACCATGGAGAAGTGGGTCCATGAAACCGACATTCCCCCAAGCCTACCTTAACCCCGAATCCTCCACGGAGTCTTAGCAAACTTGTCCAAAAGTGGGTACTTCATAAGGGATCAACCGTCCGCCCTTGCGTCACCACTTACTCCGCCCCGAGCGCTATCAAAAGAACCGACCAAGCAAGCATCCTCGCAAGGTATAACAAAGGCTCGCTACATAACTCACACGTGCATAAAATTCAGATGAAAGTGCTAAAAGCATTTTGGGTAGTTATCCCATATACGATGACATGAATTTTACTTGTAAACCGCATTCCATAAGCCAATATCCATAGTATGAGCAAAGCTCACAAAACTCGGCTTATAGAGCCTACATATACCTTTTTAAAACGGGAGTTTAAGACCAATAAATATGAGAGGCCATATGTGTCCACAGGTTTGAAAATATTTTGATATTATAACTCCTCACCTTTACCAAGAACCTCGAAGATCAAGCACGAACAAGGAAGGTTACACGTCCGGAGACTCACCACCTAACAAGACAACGTACCAACAAAGGTAATACTCGACTCGAAACCCAACAAGACGACGCACGACTTTGATATGAATGCAAATATGCTAATGATGTGCAAGGAATGTTCGACGATGGTATATATTGGCAATTATGATCACATTGCATCATATAAGTCATGTATCAAGTTATCAAGTCATATGTAATAAGCGACCTATGAATCATACTTAACACAATTTAATTAAATGCATAACTTAGTCAATTAAGATAACTTAAGCATGATTGAGGTATAAAGATCATAATATAAGCTATACATGAGATTTCACAACATATAACGAGGTCACAATACATTAGAGACATAATATAAATAAGTAAGGAACAAACGAGAGGCAAAACAAGTGAAATGAATCAAGAAAACATGGCTGGGGATAATCCACCCCCGTGGATTTTCCTTCACAAAAAAAATCCACCCTCGCGGATTTTGGTCCAGAAGCTACTGCCTGAAATCCACCCCCATGGATTTTTACACAGCAAAAATCCACCCTAGTGGATTCTGCCCATAACTTAAAAAAAACGTGACAGCAACTTCAAACTCGATGGGAATGAGTTCAAAACACCCCAAAACATGAAATTAAGATTCCAAAACCACAATTAAGCATCATAAAACATTTATACATTATATAAGAACATAAAATAAGCATGAAATCCAAGAATTACATCATTTAAGCAAGAATTAGATATATGCATAAAAGCTTCAAAGTTCAAGCATGCTCTTCAATGGCGAATCTTCAATCATGCAAGAAACTTAAGGAAATTAATCAGATTCTTCATAAAAACACATAAGGAATAAGAATCCATAATCAAATCAAGCTAAAACATGCTTGAACGTAGACATGCAAGAATTCTTCATAAAAGCTTCAAAGGTCAACAATGGTGGTTTCTTCAAACAAGCATGAAAATGAGAAATTTTTACATCAAATCACTCCCAACATCATAAGAAGCATATTTCCATCATAAAATTTGGGTTTATTCCATCTAACCATGAACCCTAGATTTCAAACTCAAGCTTCAAGTTCAAAGAAGAAGACCCACATAAGCATTCAAGCTTTTCTTACCTTAAGAGCTGAAAATGGAAGAGGGAATCTTGTTCTTTAGTCTTGAATCTCCTGGTTTAGTCTTCACTCTTGTCTCTTGAAGATGGCTTGAAGGGTTCTTGGGAGAATATGGATGGTCTCTTGAGAAAAGTGAGGGAGAGAGTGCGTTTTAATCTTGAAATAACGTAAGAATGGGTTTTGGAGTGTTAAATCTGATTTTGTAAATTGGGTAAGCCATATAGGGTCATGGAGCGGGTCATACGGGTCAGATTTAGGTGAAATTGGGGCTCAAATTGGGCTTAATTCGAAATTGGGTCGCAGATCAACAATTAAAGGCTTAAAAGGTTAACTTTTCATAAAATGGCCATAACTTCTTCGTCCGAACTCCAAATCAAGCGATTCAAGAACCCACGAACTCGTAATCGAATTATCTACTCAATTTCATTAAGTTCTAACCAGTTCCAGGCTTGGAAAATAAATTTACCATTTAGTCCCTAAATTATGCTTTAATGTCCATATAAGCACATTGTTTCGTTAAACTATAAAACATGCTATCCACGCTCAATAATAGCAATACAAACATATAATTAATATGTCATAAAGCCACATATATCATACACTTAATATATTTGACTTATGCACAAATCCATTATCAAATTAAGGCACAATTCCACATAAATCATTCAAGGAAGGGTAAATCGTGCACTCTCGTACCAAACCTTAGCTTGACCGAGAAGCGGGGCGTCACAATTCCACAACATATCATACACATAGCATATTCTAAAGCACAACATAACCATAATTCTAACATACACCGACTTCTAACGTAAACACATCCTAACTAGTTCTTAATCACAACCTATCAAACCGTAGTTACGTTCATAATTCTAGCATACTCTTAGCCTAGCATATTCATATTCTAATTTATTCATAGCATATTCTTAATCTTTTGTTCATAACATATTCATACCTCACATAACATAATCTATGACATAATTCATATCATGCATAATCATAATTCACACGTATTTGATATAACTATAACCTAACCTCACCTTACACCGACGAACCGGGCCAAAAGAACAAAACCGACGCCTACGGAACAACCTCGTCACCAACGGGAAACTCCTCTGAACAAAACAAACATTACAAGACAATCTTAGACTCCAAATGAACCAAATATACGCTCGACATATGTATATGAATGCAAATGATGCAATACACTTTATATAAATTTCACACGTAGGCATATCGGAGCAAATACATACACATAAACATGATAAAACAAGTTAGGAATAAGTTCAGAGGTGGGAAGATACGAGAAAAACGGAATAAGACCACAAAAAGGGGTTCCGAGTAAAATTGGGCCAAAGCTGATAGTTTTACCGAAACGGACAATCTGTATGAAAACCGGAATATCTTGAGTTTAAGGAATGTAAATGGAGTTTTGCTTGTTGGAAAAAAAACTAGACACATATATCTTTCCGATGATATATGGCACGAATCTTTGTTCAAAGGGATCCGAAAATGGAGGAGGTTGAAATTTGGATGAATGCAGAATTTTGGCGTATTGGCGACCCAAAATTAAAATGATTAGAACTCACAATCTATAACGAATTTTGGGGTGATTCCAATTGGAGATTCTTCTAAACTCAAAAAGATTGATCGTGTCCGAAAATCAAGTCAATCGGAGGTTGTATATGGGGGTAACCGGCCGGGGAAATAGAAGGAAAAATTTTACCTGGCCGGGGAAAAGAATACAGAAAACCCTTTGGAGTGAAGTACCCGCCCGGATACTTTTTAGTTCAAAAACTCCCCGCCCGGGGAGTCATTATGGGCAGAAAAAGCGTAGCAGAAGAGGGGCTAAAAATGGAGGAAGCTAACAATGATCAAAACCACCTCAAAACTCATCCAAATGCAATGAAAATCAAGGTACAAGTTCGTATAAACATGCTCTATCACATATCTCAAGCTCAAGGCATGAAATCAAGTAATTAACAAGTTGCCATTAAATCACGTCCAAGCTCCATTAATGGAGATTCAAGCAAGAAGCAACCAAGAACTAATAATTCTTTCAAATATACAACAACGAAGCTCAAAGAAACAATATATATCAATCATGGAGCATTTAATTCAAGTATGGAGAGCAAGAGAGCAAATTTTGACATATCAACGCTATTCATCATCTTCTTCATAGGCATGGAAGAAATCAAGAAAGACGAGGTTCAATCGGAAGACAACGAAGCACTCGAGGAGAGGAATTCAAATCTTACCTTGGATCGTTGATCAGGCGAGAGATAAAGCTGAAACTTGAGCTCAAAGGGGGTTGGGGCTTGGGGCTTGGAGCTTCTTCTTCTCTCTTCCTCTTCCTTGTCTCACGTGAAATGAGAAGCAAAAGGGTTAGGTTTCAGCTCAAAAAGAGCTAAAAACAGGTCGGGTTAGGGACAAAATGGGTCGGGTCAAAAGACCCGGTCCAAACGGATTGGATTTTAAAACGGCTTTAGAAAAAAAAAACGAAGTTAATTTCATCAAATCCGAATCGTCGAAATGAACTCAATGACAAGGTTGGAATTTGTATCCGAATTCTCGAGCTCAAGATTGCCACGAAGGCCAAAACACCCTAATTACAATTGGGTCCCTAAACTTTCAAATATTGGGCATTCGAGCCCAAACAATTAATTAAATTCTAAAGCTCATATAACTTAAATAAATTACACGTTGACATTTAAAGCATGCGAATCACATAAATGCAGAATTAAACTCTCTAGTGACACCGTACCTGGAATGCCGAAGAAGCGGGATGTTACAAACTACCCCCTTAAAAGGACCTGGTCCTCCAGGTCCACCTGCTGAAGTATGGACGTCGAGCAATTCTCTCGTATTCACCTAAGTTCGAGGTTCATGACGTCCCCGACAAGGGTTAGCTCGAGAAAGGTCTTCTAGCAAAAAGAGGTTTGATTTCTTCAAGCGTTGGTGTAGGGTTCCTTCATGACTTGGTTCCGGCTAGGAGCAACTCGATTTGTCTCGCACGATAAGAGGGTCTAAACGAGATTCAACACCCACCGTTTGATTCGTTTCAAGCTAACTCAAGAGCTTGGAGATACACGTGTGGCGTTGTCACCGAACCCTCGACTTACCATAGAGGTAGAACACTCGTACTCTCAAAGTCGTCTCTCGAGACAACTATGAAGCAACAATCACACGCGCAAGTAATAAGGAAGAAAAGGGCACCATACTCAAATATCGGGCATACGCACGAAGTAGGTAAATAAGCAATCCGAATAGGTGGGTTACCCCCAAAATCAAAGGATGCATGAAATGAAATGCTATGAATGCTTTAAAGTACCTTACACCTCGACGATAGCATTAGCCTCGGCATCAACTTCGGCGTTCACTCCACCATCACCTTCCATTGTATTAACTTGAACTTGTTCTGGGGGTATTGGAGCCATTATATTTAAGGACCTCGGATTTGGGTTTGTCAGACAAAACCTCACTTTATGTCCTAATTCTCCACATCCAAAGCAAGCTCCCAATTTATTCCTACAAGTCTTCTCCGTATGATTTGGTCTCTTGCAATAGGAGCATTGAATAGGTTTCGGTGGAGCGGGTATCGGATCCGGAGTCAGAAGTCGGGGTTGTTAGGAATAGTGCCCTAGAAAGCCGATTGTATATCCCCTTTGTACTTTTCCTTATAGTAATCACAGACAATCTTTGAATAAAATAACAAATTGAGGCAACACTTCTTTATATGCTCTTGTTTGGTATGCTTTTACTTTAGTTGTGCATGTATGAGAACTCCCCTAATCCTGATGACTTTAGGACTCCACCATTTAGGTGAAATGGTTCATGAAACAAGCCCTATGTCACATAATTCATGATTAGTAAAATACTCCAAGCCGATGAGTCCTACAGATAGTGGGAGTGTCGACTGACTCCTCTAAGGCTTGCTTGTGGGATCACGCCCTTAAGAAGGATCACCTTGTTTCATGGAGGTGCAAAGTGTATAGTTGATACGTGCGTGATACATGATGGTGCTTACTTCCACAAGTAAGTTCATTGAGGTGCCCCGTGTGAGAAGATTCCTAAATGGGAAAGGAAGTTTCTATTTCAGGAAATGGAAACTTCCAGATTAGGCAATATCTCACGAGTCATTGATGTTATTAATTGATCCTTAAACTTGAGGTTCCATATCACTTTATGAGTTAACTATGTAGTCTTAGGTATAAGCTTTAAAGGGTGTCGCCTTAGACAACTGATTCAAGGCTTATGCTGGGGCTGCACAAGTGACTCATGAAAGTGAATGAGAATCAAGAAAGGACCTACACTTGCATTTGCAAGGTGATCTCTTATTGTAAGTTATTCATATGCCATATGGAGTCCTTGGCCAAGGCAGTAGATCAAGACATCAAGAAAAGAGTTTCTTGGATTGAGATCAAATGGATATGAAATGCACTTAGCTTTAAGACCAGATAATTAGGGTTCTGATTATTCCCCTACCGTAGATCTTGGTTGAGATATAGTAAGTAGGAGGACTGTATCTCACAAGAATCAATGACTTAAAGGTTCTGTCGAATTGAGATATTCTAATTCAGCTTGGGGTTAAACACCTGCTGCTAGACTATGGTCGTTTAATCTGTGGACTGATTAATTAATTAGTGAATTAATTAATTAGGGTCACTGCTAATTGAATTGAGAACCTAGAGGGTCACACACAACAACTTGGTTACATGAGTTGAGGCTTTGAAATGATTAAACGAGTTAATCGAGCCAAAAGGGTTCCACACGTGTGAATCACAAGTGTGGGTCACGTGAGTGACACGTGTCCTTGGGGACACGTGTGTCACACGTGCATAAATATGTATATGTGATTAAATAATTAATGTGTTAATTATTTAATAGACTTTGGTTTAATTTTTGAATTAAAAAGAATGTCTTATTTTGGAGAAAAATAATCTATTCAATTAATTACAAATTAATTAATTAGATAAAAATAAGTTATTTATTTAATAATAAATTAAGTATAAAATTATCCAAAAAGGGTTTTGGATATTTTAGCTCTCTTAAAAGTTGATTTGAATTAGAATTCAAAAGTAAAAGTTTGGAATTACTTGATGATAAAGTAATAAGAGAGAGGGACCAAATCCTTAGTCCAATAGGACTAGGTTCGGCCGCCCCTCCTTTTCCTATATACAGGGGAGCTCGAGCTCCCCTTAGAGGGTAATTGACGATTTCTTTTGGTTCATGTGTTAAACACCATCCTTTCTCCAAGATCAAATAAACCCTATGTTAAGCCTAAACACTAACTAGAGAACTAACATCCTTACTAGTTAGATTGCAGTCAAGTTGGTGGACTATCTCTAGAGAACTTCAAGCTAGATGTTTTTAAAGATTCGAGCTTTACCAAGAAGAGGGGATCAAGACGCGAGAAGAGCGTTCTTGGGTGGCTTGAAACGCTTCAAGAAAGATTATTGAAAAGTAAGTTTCTAATCTCTAGGAATTCGGATTCACGATTGCGAGTTTCGATCCTTTTTATTGGAAAAATTTTAAATTTCGCTACTTTCTGATTCCTGTTTTCCAACAGGGGTTTCTTGGTAGCATCGAGAAGTTCTTCCGGGTCGAAGATTTGAGGGTTATCTTGAAATGCCGGCCTCTTTCCCAAACTCGAACTTGATCCCGGGTGGTAGGTTTGGGGTTCCAATCTCCGTTGTTCGGTCTTGACTTTAATAGCTTTCCTTATTGCCTTAGCCCATGTATCCACCGTAGCAGCTTGTAAAGCTCGCTGAATATCCTCCCTTAACCCGTGCACAAAACTTCAGGCCTTCAAAGTATCATTGTCCGTAATGTGAGAGGCATAAGGAGCAAGCCTCTCAAACTCTAAGATATAATCCCCAACGGTCCGGTCTCCTTGTTTGAGGTCCAAAAATTCCTGCAATCTTCTCTCCCGTGAACTTTGAGGGATATACTTATCACGCAATTCCTTCACAAAAATTTCCCAATTAAATTCTTCTCCTTGGATATATCGAGCAGTGAATACGAGCCCTTGTTCCCTTCAACCAATTTGAAGCTTGTCCTTGGATATATCGAGCAACCTTCTCTTGTGAAGGAGCTGGGCAAATCTCCCAAGTTCCCGTGATTTCGGTTAGCCATTCCTCCACCTCGATGTCATTACCTCCAAGCCACTTTGGAGGATTGTTATCCCAAAATTCTCTATAAATCGAATTGATAATTCCTCCTTGTCCTTCACCTTGAGGGATTGGTTGAGGTGGATTTCGTTGTAGATGATCAGGAAGGACGCGTACAATATCTTCTGCAGTAGGGGGTGGTGGAGGGGCATTCTCACGATCTCTTGTCCCTGTAGGCATCCTGTGGAAGCATAAATTCAAGGAAATATCGATGCATGGGGGTTTTAGTGTATGTCCGCGTGTAGCGCCCCAGCTTTCGGTATTTCAGGTACGAACGCCACGTGTGAGTTTGAGAGTTAGATTTTAATTATTATTTGATCATTCCTTTAATTTTCCATGTCATAACATAATTTTATAAAATTATATTCTAAGTGTTTTTATTGAAATTCATGAATTGATTTCCCGAAAGTGATTTAATTTCTTTTATGGCGTTACTTGCGCATTTGCATGAATTTGGGGACTTAATTGCATTGGACTTAATTGATTAATTGTTATGAAATATAACCTAATTGCATAACTTAATAAAATGAGGGACATAATAGCAAATTGGGGCTTTTCTTCTTGGTACATAGCAGCATTTCACGTACCTTGTCTTCATTTCTCATACAAACATTTCATACACATTGTTCTTGCTTTCCTTTCAACCGAACCAAAACCCTTGTCAAGGAGTAGGGAGATTTCATCATTTCAAGCTATAATTTGTGGGTTTTGCGATCATTGAAGCATCATCAACATCTTCTCTTCATCTTAGTATCCATTTCTTTCATTTGAGGTAATTTTGAAGACTTGATGATTTTCTTGAATCTATAGGATAGATAGGGCTTTGCAGTGACTTGGTTAATTTGTGTATTAGTTATTGGAAATATGTTTATGAACTTTGAGCTTAAGTTGGATGCATTTATCTTGAGATTTTGGACTTGAAGCATGAATGAGTATATGGGTTTCAAATGATGGATTCTTGATGATCTAACTTGGAAATGAGTGTTTACATGAGTTATTGTTGATCTATATGTATGCTATTATGTGTATATCATGATATTTGAGCATTTAATCTTGGTTTGAAGTCATTTTTATGGTTGGTGTTTTTGGTTCGTTGCTACCCTGTTTCTGCCTCTGCTTTCTACTGCATTCGTATTTTGGGAACGGCCCTTCCCGTCCTAGTTCATTCTGGGAACGACCGTTCCCACCCCTAGTCAGCTATCCCGCGAGCATGGAAACGGCCCTTCCCAGTTTTGGCCTGTGGCCGGAACGGCCGTTCCCAACACCAAATTTTCCCAAATCTTTACAGAATCACGGGATTGGTTCGGGGAGCAGGGAACGGCCCTTCCCAGCCCCAGTTCAAAACTGGAACGGCCGTTCCCAGGCTCCAGTGGGTGTTCAAAATTTTCTGCATAAAATGTGATTTTCCAATTTCGTTTCTAATGCCTTAATTGATCGATATGTGCTATTATATGGTTATTTTGTGCATGAAATTGATCATATCATTCCATAAATTGTCATTGCACGTTTTAATGATCATTATCACGCCGTTCGTCCTAATTGGTACATTTTGAGTCATGTCTCACGGATAATTATCTTTCTTGCACAGAACAACTTCCTAGTGACGAGGAGCAGGCCCCGTGAGCTGTTTCCTTGTTTATTTTGGTCGTTCAGGTGAGGTTTAATTCTAGATATATAGAACCCATAAAACCCTATGTGAAGTTTTAAACCAAAAATATACCTATATATCTATAGTTTTCAAATATTATTGGTTTTCAAAGGATTTACCGAGCTATTGTATTGTATTGATTGATTGATTGTTTGGCGAGTATCGTATTGCACTGTGGGCCCGAGGGTAGTAGCTCGAGCCAACCAGAAAAACATGGGCTGACGGGTAACTCGAGCGCTATTCTCACCAAATTGGGATGACCCCTGAACCCCATAGGAGATTAGGGGAGGAAGGAGTTCCGGGCGTAGGGATTCATGTACCCTCTGCCCAGATTGATTGGATGGTGGGGCCTTGCAATCCCACCATCACCCGGAGGAAGAAGGCATTATTGAAACTGCTAATTCTGCACCGTAACGGATTGCTTGATCACCTAACCATTAAACAATTGATTGATTGATAGTACACAGTCGGAGTAAGATTGGAGAATTACCCTCACTCGCCAGGCCACGAATTGATTGTGTTGAATTGATTAAATTGATAAATTGAATTAGTTGTAACCTCGGGCGATAGTATCTCTTATTTTACTAAATTGTATTGTTATTTTCCAAACTTATTACCTGGGATTATAACTTGCATGTATGTGCACATATAATTATTTATAACCCCTCGCTCAGTCCGTGTTGGACTGACACCTCAACTTTTCAGTTTTTGCAGGTGCGTGCTAGGCGGGAATTAGAGTGTAGCTTGTCTTTGATTTGGGTCTAGCACACTTCACCTTCATCTTTTGTTCAGGGATAGATACTTGATATTTTTATAGCATGCCTTGTTACTTATTTTGGAGATGATATTGTATTGATATGCATTGTTGGTACCTATTAGCAGATATCTAAATATGGTACCTATAAGTATTGAATGAATTATTGCTTCCGCTTTTATTACTCTGAATTGATGGTTTGGTTTATGGTTAGTCCCGCCTAGCTTTGTTGTCGTTTTTTTTATTGTCTCCCGTTCGCTATAGCTTTGGTTCATGTATGGATTGACCATTTCATATGTGGATTGGGGCTATAGTGCGGGGGATGTGGTGCCTAGCGTTCCGGGTGCTACATCCCGTGAACAATTAATACACTTAGGAGCATATAAATCACATTAAAATGAAAGAGAGTGCAGATAAATACACACATAATCCTAAACCGAATGACCTAGACAGACAGACACGACACGAGAGCCCCGGTTTTGCAACTCGGAGCTCTGATACCACTTTAGATGTAGTACCCCGAGCGTAAGGCGCCACATCCCCCGCACTAGAGCCCGACACGTGTAACAAAATGGAGAATCCGCACACGCACAAAACAATAGTGAACGGGTGACAAACAAAAGACTCTCCTAAGCTAGGCGGTCTAAACCCTCAAACAGTGTGCACAAAACATAAACATAGAAAAGCGGAAGCAATAACGAAACCAATGTAGGTATATAGTTAAGTTATACAAAGCTTAAAACAAAAAATATATACATACTTGCCATAACGGGCCAAAGCTTAACATACATAAAATTTCAAATTATAAAATGTTCAAAGTACAAAATGCAATAGAGAATCTAAACAAAATGCAGACTCTGACAATCCAACCAGGACTCAAAAGACAGCAAACCGCCTAGCTCGAACCGACAGTCCGATACCTGCAAACTAAAAACATAAGAGGGAGGGTCAGTCACACTGACTGAGTGAGGGGTTACACAAGCACACATAAATACATATACAGAGCACAACAAATAACATAGAGGGGAGTTCATGAACCGGGGCGTGGTTTTTTCATTATAAAATATTTTTACACGTTATACTAGATATAGGGAAAAAAAAGAGTTAGGCCGAAGGCCAAAACAACCATATTTTATTAATTGGAAATCCACTCCCGTTTCACGAACAGTTATGTATCAAACTAACGTAAAGGAAATCAAACATACCACACACACACTATCCGTCGACCTAAAATGAGCCGTCCCGGATTCAGAACACACACACACATCCGTCGAGCTAGCACATGCATAAGGAAGCAACAAGAGCTCAGATATGGAGCATACAAGTTCACATTTTGCATAAAGGCATCGAAATTCCATAAACGACACGTAAAAAAAACAAATAGCGTGTCAAATAATCACATAATATATGACTTTATATCATACTCAAGTTTAAATCACATAAACAAGGTATGATATACAAAGAGATATCATTCGTATCACTCAAACGCATAACGATTCAAATTACATTTACACTTATCAAATGAAGTCATAAAATTGGATTAAATAAACAAACATATCATATAATAACATATTAACACTTTAGGATCATAATTGGGGTGGGAGAAATCAAATAAAAGTGAAGAGAACCAAGAAAACAAAGTTCGGAGAAAAGGAGCTACTGCGCCAAATCCACCCAGACGGATTATTTTCAAAGGGAAAATCTACCCCAGTGGATTCAGGTCAGAAAATTTTCAAAGAGGGTCTACCTCAAATCCACCCGGGTGGATTATTTTCAAAGGAAAAATCCACACCCGTGGATTTGGGTCAAGGCCAAATTTTCGAGAGAAAAGCTTGCAAACTCCCTAAAAACTCCAAACAAACCACATAAATACCAATCTAACACATAATGGAAGGTTTAGGCAACTAGAATTCATGCATTTCAAGCCATTACATGATTCAAATGCACAACAAGGCAAGGTACAATTGAAAAGAGATCAAGTTCATACAAAACCCCCAAACTCATCAATGGCAAAGTCATGAATTCTTAACCAACACTCAAATCAAGTTCATATATATCAAATAGGATATCCTAGGGTTATATAACATGCTTCACATAAAAATAATTCATAAGAAAACATGCAAGAATCAAGAAAATGCATCAAACCCTTAATATTCACAACTATTCATGCTCATCCTTAAAAACCTAGCTAAACCGGCTCAAAATCTAAAATTCATGGATGAAAAGTACTACCAACGGATGGAGATAACAAATGTATACTTACCTTGAAGATTGGATGGAAGATGGAAGAGATTGGAGCTCAAAATCTCAAGGGTTGGAATAGTGACGGGATTTTCCTTTTCTTCTTGCTTCACCTGCAATTCGTCCTCTTTTTGGTGTCTGGCTCGCAATTGGAGAGAGAGGGATGGATAAGGGCTGAGTTGTGGTCAAGTGGGCCCAAGAATCAGTTGATTTGGTCAAGAAATGAGCAAGTTATGGTGAAAACCGTAAAAGGTGGTCGTTAGGCGCGCGAGGCTCGGTTCGGGCCAAATTCGAGAGGCTAAACGGGGTTCGAAAAGCACAAGGCCTGTTCCATCGAACCCGAATCGTCAAAACGAGTCCAATGGTGGTGTCGGAACTCGAATCCGAATTCCTGAGCTCAAGGTACGCCGTCTGGAACCCAAGGTGCGCAAAATGCTCTTTAGCCCCCTTTAAGTTCCGTTACACCAAAGCAATTAAAACTCAAATAAACAAGTCATAAAACACACATAAAGCATATAAAAATAATTAAAATACATATATTTCATGCATGGCAAGTTGACACCAAAAACGGGATTAAAAACGGAGTTAAACAAGCTTGAAACGAGAAAAAGGGGGTTAAAACGTTTAGAACTTAAACATAAAATATATAACGAATATTCAAATATTCAAATAAATCACATAATGGCATGTTTAATTAATTAAATGCACACTTAACACACTCGTGACATCGTACCTGGACAACCGAAGAGTTGGGATGTTACAAATTCATTTAGGGAAGACCTGGGAATTTTATGGTGGTGAGCGGAGATTAGTAAGACGATTTTAAGGGTTGACCATTCAAATGAGAGCTAGACCACTAAGTGCAGGTTGAAGATTTTCACGGGGAATAGAGAAGATAGCTCGTCGAATCTTACTACGTATGTAAGTCGGTTTGAAGATAAGGGAGTTATGAAGGAGTTTAAGGAAAATCCTACGTTGCGATGTCAATAGGGAATCGATTCAAGTTATCGTAGAAAAGGGATGCTGTCAATAAAGCTTGGTTCAATGAATTCGGAAAGAGATTTCAGAGGCGACAAACCGGCAAGGATGAACATTAGGAATATTTAAATCAAACTTCAAGAATCATCAAGAACATCTTCTCTTCGGTTAAGGAATTGTAGGGGCCGAATACAAAATTTCACCCTAGAAGTTTAAAGAGAGTGAAGAGGATAAATTGAACCGAAGGGAGGAAGAGATTGTGTGACATATATATTAAGGTTGGGAATGAACTTTTAAGGACGCCAAAGGTAGTTATTTTCAGTGGTATGTTGGGCTTTGATTTGAGTAAGGAAAATAGCTATGGATCTGATTTCGGGACGGATGATCTAACAGTATACGGGGGATCAAGCTTGGTTAGTTAAAAAGAGTTGGTTGGTTGAATGAAGATTATGGGAAACGATGAAAGATCGAAGAGGATTAAAAGCTGTAAAAGTCAGAAGAAAATCAAGAATAGAATTCGAGAAGGATCTATCCTGGCTTCGCCGGGACACATTGAAGAACTTAAAGACAAGTCAAGCCCTGAGCTCACTTTTGGAACAAATCATGCATTGGACCACAAAGCTCATATTTCCAAATTATGCAACTACGGTGAACGGTACCGAAGCATCCATGATACATGCATCCATACAAATTTAATTTAAATAATTTTAATGTTATGTGCTTTGATTCCTTATCATGTTAAGTTACTTGGTGTAAGTGATAATCAACGTGGACGAGGTCTGTTACCTGGTTGAGTGTCTTACTTGTCTTTAATTATGGTTTCGCGTTGTGTTGCTCGGGATTATTGGAGACTTCCTTGCTTGATTTTTGTTTAAGAGAAGGGGTGCTCTCGTTTTTTGTAAGAGACGGGGATTCTCTTATCTTTGTTTGAGAGACGGGGGCTCTCCTTGCTTGCGAGAGACGGGGTTCTCTCATTGTTGCTCGAGAGACGGGGCTCTCTCCTTATTGCTAGTGAGAGACGGGGAATCTCTCATTGTTTGTGTGGTCGAGTAATGAATCCGAGGACGGATTCTTTTAAGTGGGAGAGATTGTAACTCCCCATTTTTTTTCTGTCGTATAGCATGACGTACGTGTTTACCAAATTACGCGAATTAATTGCTTATACGTGTTTTATATATTTAATTTTATATTAAATATTAATATATTAATTATTTATATCCTAAGTTATTTAATATTAAATATTCAATTTATTTTGTGCATTGACTTTAAATGAATTTAATTCATGCACTTTGTTGTTTTAAAAGTATGATTAATTCGTGCACTTTGTTTATAATTTATATATGAATTTAAAATTTTATATTATTTGGAAATGTTATGGATTTTTGAATGCCTTGCTTATGAGTGTTATAAACGTGCTTCGTTTTTATATGATTTGATACCGAAATTTTGTGAAAATTTAATATGTTGTAGTTATACGTGTCATGAATATGAATATATGATCGTTGCATGTTTTCGGGTTCGTTTGCATACGTTTCGAATTTATTTTGATTTTCGGAATCAAAATTGGGGGCTAACGAGCAATTAGCGTACCCTTGGTTCCGTATTTGATATCTTGAGCTAGGAAACTCGGATTCGAGTTTCGTCAACTTCACTGAACTCGCAATGAAAATTCGAGTTTAATGAACTTAGCCTTATATTTTCCAATGTTACTTGAACCACCGAAATTCAACCGAAACACGAAACGGAAACCAAATCTGCCACATTTTACTAAAATGACCATAACTTATTTAAACCATAACCAAATTAACCATGGTATGATTCCTTGGAATCCTAAATCAACCCTTTAACCATCCTTAATCACCCCAAACCGAGATAACCCTCTTCACTTGGAGAAATTCAGCCAAACTTCCCCTGTTTCCCGTTTTCCAGTAACTCTTGCCACTCTTGGAGATTCAAGCTCAAATCTGTTCCATCTTCCATCCAATCCACAAAGTAAGATTAGGGTTGTAATATACATTCAATATGTGTAATTTTAAGCTATTCATCCCCAATTTTGAGCATGTTTTCATGGGTATATGGCTGACTTGAAGAAATAGTTAGGTTTGAAAACATATGTTGATCTCTTTGATTCCTTGATGGTTTTGTTTGATTCAAATCATGAATATGATTGTCTTGGCTCCCTCTTTTCATTTATGGACATTGATTACCTGGTGGTTGAAGGATTGGTTAGTTGCCGTTAATGAAATTTTGAAGAAATAGCATGAAATGATCTCTCACATCTCTTTCTCACGTATGTTTTGCCTTGGTTGAATGTTTGGATGTTTTTTGGAACTGAAATATTGTTCTCTTGCTATGTTTTGATACCTGAAATTTGTTGGATTGAAGTGGGAATGTTGCTGCTCTGTTTCGCCCAGTTTTGCTGCGTTGCTTTGTGGTTTTATGCAGGGTCGCGCCCGCGACTTAAATGCATGTATTTGTTATTGCGCCCGCGACTCCATATTTGGCTACTCACGTACTATGGAATAGTTGAACGAAAATTCATATTTTATTAGGGTAGCGGCCACTTGCATTGCATGAAGGAAATGGGTCGCGGCCGCAACACATGCACTTTCTGCAAAATTTCAGTTTTCAAAACGTAAATGCATGGCTTGGTTTTAATTTTGTTTTCCAATTCTCCACCTTTACATGCATGCATGGTCAGTATATATATATATATATATATATATACGTATGTTTGCATGATGAGATATTGATTTCATTTATTTGTTATTAAATGCATGCTATGATTTGAAGTTGTTTGTTTTAGTGCATGCATGCATTGATTTTTATTTGTTTGTCTTAAATTATGCATGTATGCCATGCGTATGATGTATATTATATATTATTTAATGCATGTTTAATAATATATATTATTTAATAGTATTGTTTAATTTATTTAAATTTTAGAATTTAATTGTTATTTATTTCGTGTTATTTAATTTCCGAACATGACTTGAATGTTTCTATTTACCTATTTTCTAATTGAGAACATGTGATGCTGCAATGTGTTATATTCGTTATTTGAATTCCTTGGATTAATTTGGTAGGAAATATGGAAGTGATGAACTTAAAAGAATTTGAATGATTCTTGAAAGGAATGAAATGAATGTTTATATGTCTTTAAGACATTAATCGTGCACGTGAACATGTCATTACATAAAATGATCTTTTATACATTCATATCATGATCATTTCATTGTCGTGCGTCATATATGGTTCATTTGGTGTCTTGAGTCTCACGAGCACGTTATATTGTTTCTTGTACAGTTTCTCCAGGGCGGAGACTTATCGGGTTCATAGGACACTCTCGAGTTTCCTTTTCTTCTGGTATAGTTCGGTAAGAGTTGTGCATGTGGGTTTCTCTTCTATCTAGTTATATGACCCTATATATCTTCAATGTTAAAAGTTTTCGACCAAAATTAATATATGTATATAGAGTCGTTTCAAAGAGTAAATGTTTGCAACGTAAAGCCTTTATTTTATGAATCATACCAAATGTTTTGGCGAGAAATGAATGAATGCACGAATGGGGCCCAGGGACTTGGTGTGAGTGGTGCCCCGAGGAGGCATGGGCTGAAGGTGATCCCTCACACTGGTTCCACCAATGAACGGCGTAACCGGACCTCGTTAGGAGTTAACGAGGAATGGACGCTGAGTGCCAACTGGGGAGTCATGTTCCCCTTTTGGTCAATGAATGAATGGTTCGGGCCGATCACCCGGCCATCACCCGAAGGGAGAAGGTGTAAATGTTCATGAATCTGCACAAAAGAATGTAATGCATGAATGAAAGAAAGAAAGAAAGAATGTTTAATGAACTACACGAGGAGTTGGTTGGAGATAATGCGCGACTACTCGCCGGACCACAAAAGACCTAAAGAATGAAAATGAATGTTATAATCCCTTTTGATGACTTCTTTATTTTACCCACTTGGGAAATGCGTTGAAATCCTCACTGGGGATTATAATTTGCATGTGAATGTTTAAATGTCGTCTTATATTATATATGCCTCGTTTTATACCCACCAGTCTCCTATAGACTGAACCCGGATTGTTTTCAGTGTTCTTGCAGGTTTGGAGGGCTAGGCGGGAAGTCAAGTCTAGTGAGTCTTTTGGTTAAGTCAGAGTCTGTTCATTTGCATATTGTACCATGATTTGCTATAGTTTTGAAGAATGTAAGTTTGGTATTGATCGTTATTCTATAGTGAATTCTGAATAAGCTTATGCAAACAGACAAGAAACTGTAATTGATCTTTTATGATTTTATTGAATTTCGGGATTAGGTATTTATGCTAGTTGAACCCGTAACTCTGTGCTTACCATGCTAGTTATGTAAATACTTTGCTTTCGCATTGGTAATATTTCTGTTTTATGGTCTCATCGGTTGCGAAAGTTAGCTCCCGCCTAGCCTAGCGAGTGTGTATGTCCCCGTTCGTCGTGATTTAGCTCGGGTATGGATTGTCCATTTCATATTCGGGTCGGGTCTCTGTGCGGGGGATGTGGTACCTTGCGCTTGGGTGCTACATCCTTAAGTGGTATCATAGCTCAGTTGCAAAATCGGTGTTCTCGTGTCGTGATTGAGTCAGTCTAGGTCGTACGGCTTAGGAACTATGTGATAATGTGTGCATTGCATCAATATTGAGTATGAATTGCCTTCTCTATTGAATCTTGTTGAATTATCTGTTACATTCTTAAGTTAAATCCATGCCTTCCGTATTGAATACGTGACATGAGCATGCACTAATCGCATGCATATCTCCTTGAAATGAGTGATGATTTATAGGTTATAAAGATACTATCAAACCACGGCTAAGAATTTTTAACTAAACCTAATGGTTAAGAAAGAGGTTGCAGAGGTCAACATTTGGAATAAGTGAGTCCGGGAGCCCTAAATTTCAACTAATATGGAAAAGGAGTTGGGAAGGGATTGGAAGGAGCCAAGTAACGTGGAAAATACAAATTCAAGGAAGGTGATAATACTACGGATCAGAATTGAGTTCATCTTTCAAATCCCAGCTGAATTGTCGTGTTGTGAGGTTGAATTGGGAAATATAGATCAACGAATGGAAACGTTAAAGAAAGGCAAAGAACATTTGGAAGTAAAATCATGCGGTCAAGTGTAAGCAATTGGAAAATACATTCGATTCCCCAATCTAAACTGATAAAGGATAAGCCCGGGAATCTTGATCTGGGTGATAATTCGAAGTAGGATTCGGAAACACAGTCGGGGTGATTTTATATAAGAGTTTGGACAAGATTGAAGGGCGATCCTCGAGGAGAAATGCAGATGCTAATTCAATGGATGTAGAAGAAATTAGGGATTGCGAAATTGTAATTCTGGACCGTGGAAGATACAAGTGATGCACAAAGATTCATGGGAAACTTGTAGACCGTGGGAAAGACAAGGCATGATTCGCATGTTAAACTAACCTCGTGACTGGAGGAACGAAGAAAAGCTACTGAGCTAACCGCTTATCATATTGGTGATAGGTTCCAAAGCATTCATAGTACGTGCATCATCCTTCGCATCAACTTATTTATTTTTCCTTACTTGTATTTGTGCGTTCACTTCTAATTGATGTTGCTACTCGAATGTGTTACTTATTTAATTGTTGCAAATGTGCCACATGCATTGACATCTTTACCCGACATGCATCATAGTGTTTACTTGGTAGGAAATTCCTTCACCTCACTTATCAAGTGTCTCTTCGACTGGCCACCTCTGAGTTAAGAGGAAAAGAAATAATGGGATGGCACCTAACAAGGAAGATGACTTCGGTAAATAAAGAACTTCAAGTAAGGGATAAGATGGTGAAAAGGAACTCCGAAAGAAAGTGAGATTAGATTTATCTTCGGGGTGTTGGGATCGAACAAGAATAGAGAAGAGGGTTTCGATTACCGAGGGAATTAAAAAGGAAGATGAGAGGTATAATTTTTGGGTTACTAGGTTCGTTAAATTCCCCCCCCCCCCCCCAATGAAATTCTCCTATCAAGGATTTTGATGAAAGAAGGATTGATGAGGTTTAAGGTGTATTGACATAAATTTTAAGGGGGAGAGGATGACCGAGAGGAAAATTTAAACTTGAAGGTGTGGCTGAAGAAATAATGAGTAGAAATAACGAAAATACTGTGGCACCCCGAACGCAAGGCGCCACATCCCCCGCACTAGAGCCTAACACGTGTGACGAAATGAGGAATCCATACACGCACCAGGCACTACTGAACGGGTGACAAACAAAAGACCTTCCTAAGCTAGGTGGCCTAAACCCTCAAATAGAGTGCGCAAAACAAAATTGTACAAAAACGGAAGCATTAAACGAACTTAAACAAAGGAAAGTATTAAGGTTACAAACTACTTAAGTCGAATTACACACGAACTTGCCAAAAAAAGACTCAAAGTACCAAATACAAATCCATATCTCAAATTCCAAACTTAAAAAGTACAAATGCAGAATGAACTAAATACGAAAATGCAGACTTCTCTAGATCGACAAGACTCCAAGAGAAAGCAAATCAAAAACCTCCTAACTCGATCCAACGGACCGAAACCTGCAAACTAAAACATAAAGAGGGAGGGGTCAGTCACACTGACAGAGTGAGGGCTACACACGCACGCGTACATACGTATAGAGAGCATAACACATATCATAGAAGGGAGTTCATGAACCGGGGCGTGGTTTTTGCATTCCAAAGCATTTTCACACGTGATAATAGATATAGGGGTTAAAAGAGTTAGGCCAAAGGCCAAAACAACCATATTTTATTAATTGGAGATCCACTCCCATTTCACGAACAATTTCTTAACAGACTAACATAACGGAAATCAAACATAATTCACACACCATCCGTCGACATAAAATGAGCAGTCCCGGATTCAGAACACGCACACACATCCGTCGACCTAAAATGAGCCATCCCGGATTCAGAACACACACACGCATCAGAATCAGAGTTCAGAACGGAGTCAAAATCAGAGTCAGAATCAGAGTTCAGAATCAGAGTCTTACCGTATTCAGATGCATACCTCCTTCATATCCTTATTCATAATCACCATCGCATCATACTCAATCCAAATGTATCATAACATAATCATAATTCTAATATATACCCATTTCGTAGCTTAATCACATCATACCTAGTTCTTAATCACAAACTAATCATACCATAACTATGTTTATAATTCTAGCATACTCTTATCCTAGCATGTTCATATCCTTATATGTTCGTAGCATATTCTTAATCTTGTGTTCATATCATATTCATACTTCGCATAGCATATTCTGTAACTTAATTCATATCATACATAATCATAATTCACACTTATTACATAGGCATAGGCTTATTTCGCATGCGAACATATAGAGCACATATCATTAGGGTATAACTATAACCTAACCTCACCTTACACCGACGAAACCGGATAACCGGGGGCAAAACCAACGCTTACGGAACAAACTCTCCACCAACGGGATACTCCACTGAATAAGACAAACATTAAGGACAACCTGAAACTCAAAATGAACCATATAAACGCTCGGTAAACGCATATGGATGCAAATGATGCAATGCAAGTCACAAACATTCAAACTTATACACAACGAACCAATTACCAAGTTATCATATCAATAACACTTAGATCAAACTCATAAGGCATTCCATGTAGCATATCAAGAGCATATACGAAGTTAAAACACATAAGGAAGCAACAAGAGATCACATATGGAGCATACAAGTTCACATCTTGCATAAACACATCGAAATTCAATAAACGACACGTAAAACAAACAAATAACGTGTTAAATAATCACATAATATATCACTTTATATCATACTCAAGTTTAAATGACATAAACAAGGTAAGAGATACAAAGAGATATCATTCGTATCACTCAAACGCGTAACGATTCAAATTACATTTGCACTTATCAAATGAAGTCATAAAACAAGATTAAATAACCAAACATATCATGTAATAACATATTAACATTTTAGGATCATAATTGGGGTAGGAGAAATCGAATAAAAGTGAAGAGAACCAAGAAAACAAAGTTCGGAGAAAAGGGAGCTACTGCCCCAAATCTACCCCGGCGGATTATTTTCAAAGGGGAAATCCACCCCGGTGGATTCAGGTAAGAAAATTTTCAAAGAGGGCCTGCCTCAAATCCACCCCGGTGGATTGTTTTCAAAGGAAAAATCCACCCCCCGTGGATTTGGGTCAGGGCCAAATTTTCGAGAGAAAACCTTGCAAACTCCCTAAAAACTCCAATCAAACCACATAAATACCAATCTAACACATAATGGAAGGTTTAGGCAACTAGAAGTCATGCATTTCAAGCCATTACATGATTCAAATTCACAACAGGGCAAGGTACAATTGAAAAGAGATCAAGTTCATACAAAACCCCCAAACTCGTCAATGGCAAAGTCATGAATTCTTAACCAATGCTCAAAGCAAGTTTATATATATCAAATAATTGTCCTAGGGTTATATAACATGGTTCACATAAAAATAATTCATAAGAAAACATGCAAGAATCAAGAAAATGCATCAAACCCTTAATAATCACAACCATTCATGCTCATCCTTAAAACCCTAGATAAACATGCTCCAAATCTGAAATTCATGAATGAAAAGAACTACCAAAGGATGGAGATAACAAATATATGCTTACCTTGAAGATTGGATGGAAGATGGAAGAGATTGGAACTCAAAATCTCAAGGGTTAGAATAGTGACGGGATTTTCCTTTTGTTCTTGCTTCAGACGCAATTCCTCCCCTTTTTGGTGTGTGGCTCGAAATGGGAGAAAGAGGGATGGATAAGGGCTGAGTTGGGGTCAGGTGGGCCCAAGAATCAGTTGATTTGGTCAAGAAATGAGCAAGTTATGGTCAAAACCGTAAAAGGTGGTCGTTACGCGAGCGAGGCTCGGTTCGGGCCAAATTCGAGACGCTAAACGGGGTTAGAAAAATACAAGTCCTGTTCCATCAAACCCGAATCATCAAAATGAGTCCAATGGTTGTGTCGGAATTTGAATCCGAATTCCCGAGCGCAAGGTACGCCGTCTGGAACCCAAGGTGCGGTAAATGCTCTTTAGCCCCCTTTAAGTTCCGTTACATCAAAGCAATTAAAACTCAAATAAACAAGTTATAAAACACATATAAAGCATATAAAAACAATTAAAATTCACAAATTTCATGCATGGCAAGTTGACACCAAAAACGGGATTAAAAACGGAGTTAAACAAGTTTGAAAAGAGAAAAAGGGGGTTAAAACGTTTAGAACTTAAACATAAACTATATAACGAATATTCAAATATTCAAATAAATCACATCATGGAATGCTTAATTAATTAAATGTGCACTTAGCACACTCGTGACGTCGTACCTGGAAAGCCGAAGAGTTGGGATGTTACAAACTACCTCCCTTAAAAAGGACCTAGTCCTCCAGGTCCGCCTGCTCAAGTAAGAACTACGAGAAACTCTATCGTATTCACCCAAGTTCGAGGTTCATGACGTCCCGACGAGGGTTAGCTCAAGAAAGGTCTTCTAGCGCTAGGGGTTTAATTCTTCAAATGTTGACTAAGGGCTTCTTCACGACTTGGCTCCCGCTAAGACCAACTCGATTTGTCTCGCACGATGAGAGGGTCTAAAAGAGATTCAACACCCACCGTTTGATTCATTTCAAGCTAATTCAGGAGCTCGGAGTTATACGAGTGGCGTTATCACCGGACTACCACCACTCGCCTCTTCTCACGTTTGTTGAACCGCCTTGGAAGCTCGGCAGAATAACGACCCTCGACTTAACGGAAAACTAGATCACCCGTACACTCAAGGCTGTCTCTCAGGACAACCAAACAACAACAAGCACAAGCGCAAGAAATACCAAGGAAAAAGAAAAGAGCCACACACAATTAACGGGGCACACGCACGGAGTACGCAAATAAGCAACACAAATAGGTGGGTTACCCTAAAATCAAACAATGCATGAAATGAAATGCTATGAATGTTTTAAAGTACCTTGCACCTCGACGATAGCATTAACCTCGGCATCAACCTCGACGTTCACTCCATCATCACCCTCCATTGCGTTAACTTGAACTTGTTCTGGGGGTATCGTAGCCATCATATTTAAGGGCCTCGGATTTGGGTTTGTGGGGCAAAATCTCACCTTGTGTCCTAATTTTCCACATCCAAAGCAAGCTCTCAACTTCTTCCTACAAGTCTCCTCCGTTTGACTCGGTCTCTTGCAATAGGAGCATCGAATAGGTTCCAGTGGAGCGGGTATTGGATCCGGAGTCAGAAGTCGGGGTTTCTTAGTAGCATCGAGAAGTCCTTCCGGGTCGAAGTCTTGAAGTTCATCTTGAGTACCGGTTTCTTTCCCAAACTCGAACTTGATCCCAGGTGATGGGTTTGGGGTTCCAATCTCCGTTGTTCGGCCTTGACTTTAATAGCTTTCCTTGTTGCCTTAGCCCATGTATTCACCGTAGCAGCTTGCAAAGCTTGTTGAATATTATGTCTTAACCCATGTACAAAATTTCGGGCCTTAAAAGTGTCATTGTCCGTAATGTGAGAGGCATAAGGAGCAAGCCTCTCGAACTCTAGGATATAATCCTCAACGGTCCCGTCTCCTTGTTTGAGGTCTATAAATTCTTGCAATCTTCTCTCCCACGAGCTTTGAGGGATGTACTTGTTACGAAATTCCCTCGTAAAATTTTCCCAATTAAATTCTTCGTCGTTCCTTTCCAATCGAGCCCTTGTTCCCTTCAACCAATTTGAAGCCTGTCCTTGGATATATCGAGCGGTACATATGGCCTTTTCTTGTGAAGGTGCGGGGCAAATCTCCCAAATTCCCGTGATCTCAGTTAACCATTCTTCCGCCTCTATGTCATTACCTCCAAGCCACTTTGGAGGGTTATCATCCCGGAATTCTTTATAAGCAGAATTGACAACTCTTCCTTGTTCTTGGCCTTGAGGAACCGGTTCTGGTGGATTTTGTTGTAGATGATCAAGAAGTGCTCATACAACATCTTCTGCGGTAGGGGGTGGTGGAGGAACATTCTCATGATTTCTTCTCCTTGGAGGCTTTCTGTAGAAGTACAAATTCAAAGAAATATCTATGCGTGGGGGTTTAGTGCATGTTCATGTGAACAATTAATATACTTAAGACCAATTAATTCAATTAAGAGCACACAAGTCACGTAAAAGTGAAAGTGAATGCAAACAAACACACATATTCCTAAGTCCAACGACCTAGATAGATAGACACGACACAAGAGTCCCGGTTTTGCAACCCGGAGCTTTGATACCACTTTAGATGTGGCACCCCGAGCGCAAGGCGCCACATCCCCCGCACTAGAGCCCAACACGTATGACGATATGAGGAATCCGTACACGCAGCAGGCACTAGCGAACGGGTGACAAACAAAAGACCTTCCTAAGCTACGCAACCTAAACCCTCAAATAGAGTGCGTAAAACAAAATGGTATAAAAACGGAAGCATTAAACGAACTTAAACAAACGTAAAGTATTAAGGTTACAAACCACTTAAGTCGAATTACACATGAACTTGCCAAAACAAGACTCAAAGTACAAAATACAAATCCATATCTCAAATTACAAACTTAGAAAGTACAAATGCAGAATGAACTAAATACGAAAATGCAGACTTAGGAATGCAGACTTAGGGCTAAATTTTCGAGAGAAAGGCTTGCAAACTCCCTAAAAACTCCAAAAAAACCACAAAAATACCAATCTAACACATAATGGAAGGTTTAGGCAACTAGAATTCATGCATTTCAAGCCATTACATGATTAAAATTAAATCAAGGCAAGGTACATTTGAAAAGAGATCAAGTTCATACAAAACCCCCAAACTCATCAATGGCATAGTCATGAATTCTTAACCAACACTCAAAGAAAGTTCATATATATCAAATAGGATATCCTAAGGATATATAACATGCTTCACATAAAAATAATTCATAAGAAAACATGCAAGAATCAAGAAAATGCATCAAACCCTTACTATTCACAACCATTCATGCTCATCCTTAAAACCCTAGCTAAACATGCTCAAAATCTGAAATTCATGGATGAAAAGTACTACCAATGGAGATAACAAATATATGCTTACCTTGAAGATTGGATGGAAGATGTAAGAGATTGGAGCTCAAAATCTCAAGGGTTGGAATAGTGACGGGATATTCCTTTTCTTATTGCTTCAGCTATAATTCCTCCTCTTTTTGGTGTGTGGCTCGAAATTGGATAGAGAGGGATGGATAAGGGCTGAGTTAGGGTCAAGCCGGCTCAAGAATCAGTTGATTTGGTCAAGAAATGAGCAAGTTATGGTCAAAACCGTAAAAGGTGGTCGTTCACGCTAAACGGGGTTAGAAAAATACAAGGCTTGTTCCATCGAACCCGAATCGCCAAAACGAGTCCAATGGTGGTGTCGGAATTCAAATCCGAATTCCCGAGCTCAAGGTATGCCGTCTGGAACCCAAGGTGCGCTAAATGCTCTTTAGCCCCCTTTAAGTTCTGTTACACCAAAGCAATTAAAACTCAAATAAACAAGATATAAAACACATATAAAGCATATAAAAAGAATTAAAATTCACATATTTCATGCACGGCAAGTTGACACCAAAAACGGGATTAAAAACGGAGTTAAACAAGCTTGAAACGAGAAAAAGGGGGTTAAAACGTTTAGAACTTAAACATAAAATATATAATGAATATTCAAATATTCAAATAAATCACATAATGGCATGTTTAATTAATTAAATGTGCACTTAGCACACTCGTGACGTCGTACCTAGAAAGCCGAAGAGTTGGGATGTTACAAATACATTTAGGGAAGACCTGGGAATTTTATGGTGGTGAGCGGAGATGAGTAAGACGGTTTTAAGGGTTGACCATTCAAATGAGTGCTAGACCACTATGTGCGGGTTGACGATTGTCACGGGGAATAGAGAAGATAGCTCGTCGAATCTTACTACGTATGTAAGTCCGTTAGAAGATAAGGGAGTTATGAAGGAGTTTAAGGAAACTCCTACGTTGCGATGTGAAGAGGGAATCGATTCAAGTTATCATAGAAAAAGGATGCTGTCAATAAAGCTTGGTTCAATGAATTCAGAAAGAGATTTCAGAGGCGACAAACCGGCAAGGATGAACATTAGGAATATTTAAATCAAACTTCAAGAATCATCAAGAACATCCTCTCTTCGGTTAAGGAATTGTAGGGGCCGGATACCAAATTTCACCATAGAAGTTTAAAGAGAGTGAAAAGGATAAATTGAACGGAAGGGAGGAAGAGATTGTGTGACATATATATTAAGGTTGGGAATGAACTTTTAAGGACGCCAAGGGTAGTTATTTTCAGTGGTATGTTGGACTTTGATTTGAGTAAGGAAAATAGCTATGGATCTGATTTCAGGACGGATGATCTAACAGTATACGGGGGATCAAGCTCGGTTACTTAAAAAGAGTTGGTTGGTTGAATGAATATTATGGGAAACGATGAAAGATCGAAGAGGATTAAAAGCTGTAAAAGTCAAAAGAAAATCAAGAATAGAATTCGAAGAGGATCTATCGTGGCTTCGCCGGGACACATTGAAGAGCTTAAAGACAAGTCAAGCACTGAGCTCACTATTGGGACAGATCATGCATTGGACAACAAAGCTCATAGTTCTAAATTATGCAACTACGGTGAACGGTACCGAAGCATCCATGATACATGCATCCATGAAAATTTAATTTAAATAATTTTTATGTTATGTGCTTTGATACCTTATCATGTTAAATTACTTGGTGTAATTGATAATCAACGTGGACGATGTCTATTACCTGGTTGAGTGTCTTACGTGACTTTAATTATGGTTTCGTGTTGTGTTGCTCGGGAGTATTGGAGACTTCCTTGCTTTATTTTTGTTTAAGAGAAGGGGTGCTCTCGTTGTTTATAAGAGACGGGGATTCTCTTATCTTTGTTTGATAGACGGGGTGCTCTCCTTGCTTGCGAGACACGGGGTTCTCTCATTGTTGCTCGAGAGACAGGGCTCTCTCATTGTTGCTAGTGAGAGACGGGGAATCTCTCATTGTTTGTGCGGTCGAGTAATGAATCCGAGGACGGATTCTTTTAAGGGGGAGAGATTGTAACGCCCCAGTTTTTCAGTCGTATAGCATGACGTATGTGTTTACCAAATTGCGCGAATTAATTGCTTATACGTGTTTTATATATTTAATTTTATATTAAATATTAAAATGTTAATTATTTATATCCTAAGTTATTTAATATTAAATTTTCAATTTATTTCGTGCATTTACTTTAATGAATTTAATTCATGCACTTTGTTGTTTTAAAAGTATGACTAATTCGTGCACTTCGTTTATAATTTATAGATGAATTTAAAATTTTATATTATTTGGAAATGTTATGGATTTTTGAATGCCTTGCTTATGAGTGTTATAAACATGCTTTTTTATATGATTTTATACCGAAATTTTGTGAAAATTTAATATGTTGTAGTTATACGTGTCATGAATATGAGTATATGGTCGTTGCATGTTTTCGGGTTCGTTTGCATACGTTTCGAATTTATTTTGATTTTTGGAATCCAAATCGGGGGCTAACGAGCAATTAGCGTACCCTTGGTTCCGTATTTGATATCTTGAGCTAGGAAACTCGGATTCGAGTTTCGTCAATTTCTCTGAGCTCGCAATAAAAATTTGAGTTTAATGAACTTAGCCTTATTATCTTCCAAAAATATTTGAACCTCCGAAATTCAACCGAAACACGAAACGAAACCAAATCTGCCACAGTTTACTAAAATGACCATAACTTATTCAAACCTTGACCAAATTAACCATGGTTTGATTCCTTGGAACCCTAACTCAACGCTCTAACCAAATTAATCAGCCAAACTTCCCTTGTTTTCCAGTTATCCCGTAACTCTTGCCACCCTTGGAGATTCAAGCTCAAATCTCTTCCATCTTCCATCCAATCCACAAGGTAAGATTAGGGTTGTATATAAATTCAATATGTGTCATTTTAAGCTATTCATCCCCAATTTTGAGCATGTTTTCATGGGTATATGGCTGACTTGAAGAAATAGTTAGGTTTGAACACGTATGTTGATCTCTTTGATTCCTTGATGGTTTTGCTTGATTCAAAGCATGAATATGATTGTCTTGACTCCCTCTTTTGATTTATGGACATTGATTACCTGGTGGTTGAAGGATTGGTTAGTTGACGTTAATGAAATTTTGAAGAAATAGCATGAAATGATCTCTAACATCTCTTTCTCATGTATGCTTTGCCTTGGTTGAATGTTTAGATGTTTTTTGGAACTGAAATATTGTTCTCTTGCTGTATTTTGATACCTGAAATTTGTTGGATTGAAGTGGGAATGTTGCTGCTCTGTTTCGCCCAGTTTTGTTGCGTTGCTTTGTTGTTTTATGCAGGGTCGCGCCCGCGACTTAAATGCATGTATTTTTTGTCGCGTCCACTACTCCATATTTGGCTGCTCACGTACTATGGAATAATTGAACAAAAATTCAGATTTTATTAGAGTAGCGGCCGCTACCATTTCATGAAGAAAATGGGTCGGGGTCGCGACCCATGCACTTTCTGCAAAATTTTAGTTTTCAAAACGTAAATGCATTGCTTGGTTTTAATTTTGTTGTCCAATTCTCCACCTTTACATGCATGCATGGTCAGTATGTATATATATATACGTATGTTTGTATGATGAGATATTAATTTCATTTATTTGTTATTAAATGCATGCCATGATATGAAGTTGTTTGTTTTAGTGCATGCATGCATTGATTTTTATTTGTTTGTCTTAATTTATGCATACATGCCATGCATATGTTGTATATTATATATTATTTAATGCATGTTTAATAATATATATTTTTTAATAGTATTGTTTAATTTATTTAAATTTTAGAATTTAATTGTTAGTTATTTCGTGTTATTTAATTTCCGAACATGACTTGAATGTTTCTATTTACCTATTTTCTAATTGTGAACATGTTATGCTACTACGTGTTATGATCGTTATTTGAATTCCTTGGATCAATTTGGTACGAAATATGGAAGTGATGAACTTAAAAGAATTTGAATGATTCTTGAAAAGAATGAAATGAATGTTGATATGTCTTTAAGACATTAATCGTGCACGTGAACGTCTTCATTATATAAAATGATCTTTTATACATTCATATCATGATCATTTCATTGTCGTGCATCGTATATGGTTCATTTGGTGTCTTGAGTCTCACGAGCACGTTGTATTGTTTCTTGTACAGTTTATCCAGGGCAGACACTTGTCGGGTTCATAGGACACTCTCGAGTTTCCTTCTCTTCTGGTATTGTTCGGTAAGAGTTGTGCAGGTGGGTTTCTCTTCTATCTTGTTATATGACCCTATATATCTTCAATGTGAAAAATTTTCGACCAAAATTAATATATGTATATAGAGTCATTTCAAAGAGTAAATGTTTGCAACGTAAAGCCTTTATTTTATGAATCCTACCAAATGTTATGGAGAGAAATGAATGAATGCATGAAAGGGGCCCAGGGACTTTGTGTGAGTGGTGACCCGAGGAGGCATGGGCTGACGGTGATCCCTCACACTAGTTCCACCAATGAACGGCGTAACCGGACCTCGTTAGGAGTTAACGAGGAATGGACTCTGAGTGCCAACTGGGGAGTCATGTTCCCCTTTTGGTCAATGAATGAATGGTTCGGGCCGATCACCCGGCCATCACCCGGAGGGAGAAGGTGTAATTGTTCATGAATGTGCACAAAAGAATGTAATGTATGAATGAAAGAAAGAAAGAAAGAATGTTTAATGAACTACACGAGGATTTGGTTAGAGATAATGCGCGACTACTTGCCGGACCACAAAAGACCTAAAGAATGAAAATGAATGTTATAATCCCTTTTGATGACTTCTGTATTTTACCCACGTGGGAAATGCATTGAAATCCTCACTGGGGATTATAATTTGCATGTGAATGTTTAAATACCGTCTTACATTATATATGCCTCGTTTTATACCCACCAGTCCCCTATAGACTGAACCCGGATTGTTTTCAGTGTTCTTGCAGGTTTGGAGTGCAAGGCGGGAAGTCAAGTCTAGTGAGTCTTTTGGTTAAGTCAGAGTCTGTTCATTTGCATATTGTACCATGATTTGTTATAGTTTTGAAGAATGTAAGTTTGGTATTGATCGTTATTCTATAGTGAATTCTGAATTTGAAGAAATCGTAATTGATCTTTTATGATTTTATTGAATTTTGGGATTAGGTATTTATGCTAGTTGAACCCGTAACTCTGTGCTTACCATGCTAATTATGTAAGTACTTTGCTTCCGCATTGGTAGTATTTCTATTTTATGGTCTCTTTGGTTGCGAAAGTTAGCTCCCGCTTAGCCTAGCGAGTGTATATGTCCCCGTTCACCGTGATTTAGCTCGGGTATGGATTGTCCATTTTATATTCGGGTTAGGTCTCGATGAGGGGGATGTGGTACCTTGCGCTCGGGTGCTAAACCCGCGATTCAAGCTCGGGTGTATACTTTGGGTGGAGAAGGAGAAAGAGCGGCCGAGGTTAATCAAAATGTCGTGGTGGAAGGTACACCTGCATACATGGCATAACACCACATGCATTGGTCGATCCCGAGACCATTTATTCTTTTACTTTTGGGACACATTATCGTGATTGTTGTAAATTGTTGTTTTCACTCTTTTGTATGCCCTTTTACTTGGGCATGACCTTGTTGTTAGTTTCTTTTGAGAGTTTTTGGTGAGATTTTACATTGACGTGAGTGCTCGGTAAGCTTGAGGGTCGAGTTCTCCTTGTCAACTAGATAGGGCCAACGAGAAGAGGTAAGACAGGAGTCGGGCTTGACAACTGTGAAGTTTTCGGTCGAGGTGCCAACGAGAAGAAGACAAGAGATTGAAAGTCGAAGAGTTCACTCGAGAGATCAATGAGAAGATGAAAATTTGTATCCGGAGTGGTTTGACGTCCCGAGCCAGACCTGAGGACAGGTCATTTTTAAGGGGGAGAGTTTGTGACATCCCACTCGTTCACACGTACAGGTTTATACCCCATGTGAGTTTATTTTCTCTAATTGTATTTATTTTCATTTTTATTTGATGCATTCATATTTTATTTCTATTGTTTTCTATATGAATTATTTTAAATTATGTGAAATATGTGATTTAAATGTCAAGAAAATGCCCTCAGTGAAACTACAGTGTCAATTCTTGTGAAATACGAATTTATGATATGTGAATTTTATTCCCGAGCATGCTAATTTCGTGAATTATGTGACATACGTGTTTTAAGGATGTAATTGCATGATTTTAAAATATGTGTACTTAATTGAAAATTTGGTTTTGGGCTTATTTGTAACTTTTTGAAAGTTTTGGACTCATTTGGAAAATGAGGCATTTTAGTACACTTGTGTACTTTTTATTTATATCATGAGCTCCGGCACTCGAATTTGAGTGTCGTCTTTGGCGTTCAACTCCTTTCGATGACCCGGACGCAATGGAACAAGTTTCGTAATTTGTCGATGTCTTTTCGACCCCCGACGGAGCAGATTTCAGCCACTCGTGCCCTATAACGCCCCTATGGCCTATGTGTGAGCTTGGAGACCTAATCCTCATCACTTTCCTTGACTTATTTACAATCTAAATCATTCATTCTCTCCTCCCTACCTGTTGATATCAATCCACAAGAGAAAAAAGGGAAAAAAATGAGAAGACAAGGAAGAAGAGAAGAACCACCATTCTCAAACCATTTCTTTAACTCAAGCCTCCGATTCTTTGCTCCTTCAAGATGAAGGTATGATTCTTAATCTCCATGTTCTCGTGATTATTTTGCCCTACATGAATCGTATGTTTTGTTAGAGAATCCATGTATATGCCATACTTGATGAATAGTTAGGTTACACTTTGAAATTCTTGAATTTATGCTATCATGTACATATGAGGCTGATATTGATTGAGTCTTGAGCTTGAATTGCGTGGTTTTAGCTGCTGCTTTGTACCCCTACTTGCTGCTACGTATGCTGCCTTGTTTCATGAAGAAAAACGGGGGATTTTTGTTGGTATAAATGGACTGCTGTCACGGCTGCGTCGTTCCTGTGTTGTTGCTGTACTTTGGTGACTGATTTGGGTGTGTTTTTAGTATGAATTTATGCATGAATTGGCCCTTAAATTGTTGCTTCTTACCTGCACTCTTGCTGTTGCGTTATACACTCTTTCGTGCCCTGTTTTGAACTGCGGCTGTAACGCCCAGGTTCCGGATGAACAGGTAAGCACGCCACGTGTGAGTTTGTGAGCGTAGGATTTATTTTAATTCTTTAAATTACTACTTTTCCTAAATGTTGCATATATTTTTATAAATTGCATATCATATTAATTATGTGAAATATACGAATTCATATCATTGAAAAATTATTTCATGTCATGGAAAAATAATTATTGCGTGAAACATTTACTGGAAGTGGTTTAATTACGAACTTGCTCCTACTTTATCATTTTTCTAACTTTAGGGACCTAATTGCATAATCTTTTAAGGGTCTAATTGATAATATTTCAAAACCACATACACTTGATTGCATGACTTGAACTCTTGGAGGATTAAATTGCAATTTAAACATTTCACACATTTCAAAATCATGAATCACGGTATATACCTTCTTCAAGCTTCCTTGATCAAATTTCACCAAATTTCTCCAACATATCTAGTCCTCTCATTCTCGGTTCCTTCAAGCAAAAAGGGAGAAGTGATTTTATTAACTTTCATCAAGAATTTCGAGACATATTTCAAGATTTGAAGTTTAGACATCATCTTCTTCTTCTTCTCCATTTCTTTAACTTCAAAGGTGGGTGTTTTGCATGAATTGATAGTTTTTGGTCATATATGTGATAGCTAGGGTTTGAGGAATCATGGAAGACTGAATTATTTGTTGTTCAAAGTATGATTATAAGATTATATCTTGATTTAGAGTATGAATTCTTGCAAACTATGGAGTTATATACTGATATGAGCTTGAACTTGGGAACTAGATTTCTTGATGATTTACCATGATTTATGTGTTTAAATGGAGTGTTATTGCTTGTTGAACATGTATGCATCATATTTCCCAGGAATCATGAACTTGGTGATCTAAAACTTGAGTTTTTTGGGAGCTTTGTGCTTGTCCCATAGCCATCCCCTGTTTGTGCTTTGTTTTTCAGTTCCAGAAACTGGGAACGACCCTTCCCCCATCAAGGCATTATGGGAACGGCCGTTCCCATTCTTTTAAATCAAAGCGGGCTGGCGAACCTAGGAACGGCCGTTCCCATTTTAGCCGGCGTGCCGAAAGGGTCATTCCTAGCTAAACCGCATTTTCAAATTGTAAAACGCTGGCACGTTTTAATGGGACACGGGAATGACCCTTCCCATTTTCAAAGGGAAGCCGGAACAACCTTTACTGCATGAAATTCAATTTTTGGCATGATGATCCAATGCATTCTTTGATCCCAAATTGCTATGATATGATTGAATACATGTCAAAAGAAGATATTTTCATGCTACATTGTTCATTGCTCATCGTCTCATTGCATTTTTTCCGTTCGTCCTATTTGGTTCATTTTGAGTCATGTCTCATGTATACACGTCATGTTTGCACAGGTCACAAGGTCGTGGACGAGGAGCAGGCTCCCTAGAGCATATCCTTCTTGTGTTTTGTAAGCAAAGGTGAGGTTTTGGTTAGGTACTTAGGACCTTACAACCTTTATGTGACATTTTCGGCTAAAATCTATTATATTTATAAACGTCTTTTAAAATATAAACATTTTCAAGCAAGCAAGCCATGATTGTTCACGATTTCAAGCATGTTTTGGCAAGTCATGATTGTACTTGGGCCCGAGGGTAATTCTTGAGCCAACCGGGAAAGCAAGGGCTGATGGGTAACTCTTGAATTATCCTCACCTCGTTGGGATCACCCCCGAAGCCGCTAGGAGATTGGTGGTGGAAGGAGTTCCGTGCGTGGGAGTCATGTTCCCGACGTACACCATGTCGTGGATAGTTGGGCTTTGCAAACCCACTATCACCTGGAGGAAGAAGGAGACTGGGGACGGATCGGGCACCACGGATTGTCCTCGGGGTTATTGAATGTGTTAATCATGATTATGTCTAATTGAACACTAAATGAAATGTATGAGCACGTATTGAATTAATCATGCAAGCACGTATTGTTCACGATTGGCGTAAAGGTTGGAGAATTGCCCTACTCGCCGGGCCACATGTTTCATGAAATGAGGAAGTTAACGAGTTAAAACGGATAGTCGTAATCTCGGGCAAAGAGCAAGTATTCTTGAAATTTATATTTGTTTCATTTCCAAGCCTTCATCCGAGGCTATGACTTGCATGTGACGTGTGATATATACATATATATTGCCCCTCACTCAGTCTTCGGTAGATTGATACTTCACTTTTGAGGTACTTTTGGTCGTGGTCGTGCTAGGCGGGAGTTAAGTCGGGTCTTGCATTTCACCGAGTCTAGCATTATACCTTTCATGTATAGCACTTTTGATATCTCATGTTATGATCATTATTACTACATTTTGGTTACTTGGACATGTATAACATATAAGAGATGATGATGTATTGATAGTTAATGTTGGTACCTATTATATAAACACTTTGGTAAATATGGTACCTATACGTATTAATTGAAATGCTTCCGCTTTTAATTTCATGTCTTGGTTTGTGTATGCTGGGAAGTGTCCCGCCTAGCTCGTTATATTCTTGATTGTCACCCGTTTGCTATATGTTCGGTTTATGTACGGATTTTCCATTTCGTATGTGGATCGGGCTATAGTACGAGGGATGTAGTGCCTTGGGGTTAGGGTGCTACATCTACAGGTGGTATCAGAGCCCGGTTGCAAAACCGAGGTTCTCGAGTCGTGTCAATTGAGTCTAGGTCGCACGACATAGGATTAATTGTTACTTGGGAGTCTGCATTTAATTGAATTACTTGATTTACTTGAATTCTTTCATTACTTGAGCTATTTGATCTTCTTTGAACGTGTGCTTACTGACATTATTGAATTATATGCACACATTTGCAGTTATTAATCAAACCACGCATTTGTAGTGATTTGCTTTCAGGATGGATCGTGACAGACATCCCCGTGACCGATCCCCGAGACATCGGCATCATCGCCATCATCGCCGTGAGAGATCATCTCCTCGTCCTCCACCAGCTCAAGCACAGCCCCAGGATTTCATGAACGCAGTAGTGGGGCTGATTGATCAGAGGCTATAGGAAAGGGTTCCTCCAGCACCACCAGCACCCGTAGCACCCCAGGAGAACCCCATTTCTGCTATATTACACGAGTTTCAGAATCAGCGTCCCCCGAAGTTCTATAAGGGCAACGATATTCAGGCGGAGATGCGGTTGAAAGAAGTTGAGAGAATTTGGCCGCTCATCCCTTGTGACACTCAGGAGAAAGCTTGTTGCACCCTTACCTTGATTCAGGGTGAGGCTTACTCCTGGTGGGAGAGCACTCAGATAGTTGTGGAGGCTGCTGGTACAGATATCACGTGGGAGGTCTTTGTACGGGAGTTTAGAAATAAGTTCATTCCTCCAGCTTCCCGTACCCGCAGGTTGAGGGAGTTCACCGAGTTGAAGCAAGGAGGGAGGTCCGTTGGTCAGTACATTGCCGAGTTCGAGAGACTTTCTCGCTATGCACCTAACATAACGAATGGTGACTTTCACAAGGTGATGCAGTTTGTACAGGGACTCAGGCCAGATATCCAGGAAGCCTTGAAAGCAGCTAAAACGAGCACCTGGGCCAAACCTACCACTAAAGCTTTGAAGGTAGAGGATTCAGAGATTGCCAGGAGGCCTATTCCTCGTACAGGACAGGCTTCGGGTTCGAGGTCAAGATAGGGGTCAAGCTCGGGAAAGAGACCTATGATTTATTCTGCACCTCCAGCACCGAAGGATTCCGGGAAGAAATTTAAAGCTACAGGGCCATCACAGAAGGCTCCACGAGCTCCAGCACCACCACTGCAACCTCAGAAACTAGGTTGTAGATTTTGTGGGCTTACTACACATACATATGATAACTGCAGGCGACGGTTAGGTTTGTGTTTGATCTGCGGGAGTGACGAGCATCGGTAGACGGATATCCGGATCGTCAAGATCCGCCACCTGCAGGCCAGAGGCCACTTGTGAGAGCTCGGGCCTACGCGTTAGCTGGAGACGAGCAGGATGCTGAGATCGACCCTGTCGTGGTTGTGGAAGGTACTATATACATCCATGGCACGAACATCCTTACATTATTTGATCCAGGAGCTACCCGCTCCTTTCTTGCGCACTCTATTGCTATTACTCTATCTTTGCCTACTATGTGCTCTTCTGTGCGCTATTTAGTTAGTTATCCTTTCGGTAGTAGGCGAGAGACGAATCAGGTTTACAGGGATGTTCCAGTGGTAATTGAGGGTCGAGAGTTATTGACAGACTTCATTGTTTTGCCGATGGATAGATACGGGTCTATTCTGGGGATGGATTGGTTGTACAGGCACTGTGCTACAATAGATTGCCAGACAAAGAAAGTACAGTTGGGTTCAGAGGTTACTACGGGTTGGACTTCGAAGACGGTACCTCTACTTTCATTCTCAGAGGCTCAGAAATTGTTTAGAGATGGGGCTATCGGATTCATTGCCTACATTCTGAATAAGCCCAAGGATCAGGTGAAATTGGAAGACACAGAAGTGGTGAAGGAATTTCCCGAGGTCTTCCCAGAGAAATTAGATTCCTTGCCTCCCGAGCGAGAGATCGAGTTTGTGGTTGATCTTTATCCGAATGCAAAACCGTATTCAAAGACTGCATATCAGATGGCTCCAGCTCAGTTGAGAGAGTTAAAGGTTCAGCTCGAGGCATTATTGGAAGTCGGGTACATCCGGCCGAGTTCTTCACCGTGGGGAGCACCAGTTTTATTTGTAAAGAAAAAGGACGGTACTTTGAGGATGTACATCGATTACCGAGAGTTGAACCGGATGACTATTAAGAACAAATACCCCCTTCTACATATCCAGGAGTTATTCGATATACGTCAAGGTTCCAAGGTCTACTCGAAATTGGATCTAAGACATGGGTATTACCAGCTGCGAATCCGAGCAGAGGATATTCCAAAGACAGGATTCAATACTCGGTACGGGCACCACAAGTTCGTGGTTATGCCGTTTGGATTAACTAATGCCCCTGCAGCATTCATGGATATGATGCACCGGATTTTTAGGCATTTCCTCGACAGGTTTGTGGTGTTTTCATCGATGAGCACGCGAGGCATCTTAAGCTCGTTCTACAGACATTGAAAGAGCCTCAGTTGTTCGCTAAATTCAGTAAGTTTGAATTTTTGATCGATCGAGTTGCATTCTTGGGACATGTGATTTCGGGCAAAGGTTTGGAAGTCGATCCCTCGAAGATTGAGGCCGTGCTTAAATGGGAGAAACCAAAGAATGCCTCAGAAGTTAGGAGCTTCTTGGGATTGGCTGGATATTATAGGAGGTTCGTTCAGGATTTTTCTAAGATCACTGCACCGTTGACCCGATTAACAAAGAAAGATGTCAAGTTTGTATGGGACAAGAAATGTGATCAAAGTTTTAACTTTTTGAAGGAAAAGTTAGTCTCAGCCCCGGTGTTAGAACTTCCCGAGGGTTTAGAAGAGTATGGTGTGTATACTGATGCGTCTAAGGAAGGCTTAGGTTGTGTATTGACTCAGAAGGGAAAGGTGATAGCTTATGCCTCCCGAAAGTTAAAGGAATATGAAAAGAATTATCCTACACACGACCTGGAGCTTGCAGCCGTGATCTTTGTTCTCGGGAAATGGAGCCACTATCTTTACGGGACTTCTTTTGAGATTTTAACCGACCACAAGAGCCTCCAGCATTTATTCACGCAGAAGGATTTGAATATGAGGCAACGGCGTTCGATGGAAAAGTTAGAGGATTATGATTGCACGATCAAGTATCATGCAAGAAAAGCCAAAGTGGTCGCTGATGCACTTAGATGAAGTATCAATTTGGGAAGTAAAAGAAAATGATGAAGTTGCTCCAATTGTGTTAAAGGCTAGGGTTTCCAATATCACAATTCAACCGGAATTGAAGTATTGGTTATTTGAGGCTCAGAATAATGATCCAGAGGTACAGAAATTGGTAAGTAAGGCTAGAGCTAATCTGGATAGTCCTTTTGGGTTTGACGAGACCGGTTTGCTTCGATTTAAAAACAGAGTAGTAGTGCCTGAAGAATTGAAACGGGTGTTCTACTGGAAGAAGCTCACAAGTCAACATATTCGATCCATCCGGGAGGAAATAAAATGTATAAGGATCTGAAATAGTCTTATTGGTGGAACGGTATGAAAAGAGACGTTGCTGAGTATGTGAAGCATTATCTGACTTGTCAGAGAGTAAAAGCTGAACACCAGAAACCCGCGGGACTTCTACAACCGTTACCTATTCTCGAATGGGAGTGGGAACAAGCAACGATGGAATTTGTTTCCGGATTACCGAAGGTAAAAGGTGGATTTGATGGTATATGGGTAATCGTGGATGGATTTACAAAGTCTACTCACTTTCTACCGGTCTGGATGTCTTATAAGATACCAAAGCTAGCCGAGATTTATAATAGAGAGATCATCCGACTTCATGCTATTCCGGTGAGTATAGTTTCAGACCGAGACCCGTGGTTTACATCCAAGTTGTGGCAAGAGTTACAGGCTCGGTTGGGAACGAGACTCAAGTTCAGTACCGCATTTCACCCCCAAACAGACGGCCAGACAGAGAGATTGATAAGATATTTGGAAGATCTACTTCGGGCTT
Source organism: Lantana camara (assembly GCA_037501455.1). Lineage (NCBI taxonomy): Eukaryota > Viridiplantae > Streptophyta > Magnoliopsida > Lamiales > Verbenaceae > Lantana > Lantana camara. The sequence goes on along the minus strand of CM074860.1, from coordinate 49,375,031 downwards.
GCGCGATGGATTTTTAGAATTCGTGGCAAGAACAGCTTTCCTTGATTGAATTTGCATATAACAACAGCTTTCAGGCTTCGATCGGGATGGCTCCTTATGAACTTCTTTATGGAAGAAAGTGCCGATCTCCGTTGTTTTTCGTCTTGGAAGAGTGGAAATGGTCGAAACAGGATGGGATAAAGAAAGGTGAGAAATTTGAGAAACCTTCCAATGTCGTCCAAGATATGATTGAGAAAGTTGAAATGATTCAACAACGGATGAAAGTCGCGCAGGATAGGCAAGAGAGCTATGCCGATACTCGCCGAAGGGATCTTGAATTTGAAGTTGGTGACCGGGTATTCTTGAAGGTGTCACCAAGGAAAGGTTTCACCCGGATCGGGAAAGGGGGAAAGCTTAATCCTCACTACCTAGGTCCTTTCGAGATTCTTGAAAGAATAGGCAAGGTAACCTATCGGCTAGACCTACCACTGAGTCTTACGGGGATTCACAACGTGTTTCATGTTTCGCAACTCAGGAAATATTACCCCGACGACACTACGATTCTCGCCGTGGAGGAAGTTGAATTGGAACCGAATTTGATATTTGTGCGAAAACCGATTAAAATCTTGGACAGGAAATTTAAGGAATTAAGAAACCGGAGGATTTCCATAGTTAAGGTTTTGTGGAGAAGCGATAAAACCGAAGAAGCTACGTGGGAAACCGAAGCTAAAATGAAACGGATCCACCCAGAGTTGTTCTTTCAGGACTAGAGAGTCTGGGCACTATATTCTTTTAGGGGGGGGGGGGAGAGTTGTAACGCCCCAGTTCAGGATGAACGGGTAAGCACGCCACGTGTGAGTTTGTGAGCGTAGGATTTATTTTAATTCTTTAAATTACTACTTTTCCTACATGTTGTATATATTTTTATAAAGTGCATACCAAATTAATTATGTGAAATATACAAATTCATATCATTGAAAAATTATTTCATGTCATGGAAAAATAATTATTGCTTGAAACATTTACCGGAAGTGGTTTAATTACGAACTTGCTCCTAGTTGATCATTTTTCTAACTTTAGGGACCTAATTGCATAATCTTTTAAGGGTCCAATTGATCATATTTCAAAACCACATACACTTGATTGCATGACTTGAACTCTTAGAGGATTAAATGGCAATTTAAACATTTCACACATTTTAAAATCATGAATCACCGTATATGGCTTCTTCAAGCTTCCTTGATCAAATTTCATCAAATTTCTCCAGCATATCCATTCATCTCATTCTCGGTTCCTTCAAGCAAAAAGGGAGAAGTAATTTTATCAACTTTCATCAAGAATTTCGAGACATATTTCAAGATTTGAAGTTTAGACATCATCTTCTTCTTCTTCTCCATTTCTTTAACTTCAAAGGTGGGTGTTTTGCATGAATTGATGGTTTTTGGTCATATATGTGATAGCTAGGGTTTGAGGAATAATGGAAGACTGGATTATTTGTTGTTCAAAGTATGATTATATGATTATATCTTGATTTAGAGCATGAATTCTTGCAAAATATGGAGTTATATATTGATATGAGCTTGAACTCAGGAACTTGATTTCTTGATGATTTACCATGATTTATGTGTTTAAATGGAGTGTTATTGCTTGTTTAACATGTATGCATCATATTTCCCAGGAATCATGAACTTGGTGATTTAAAACTTAAGTTTATTGGGAGATTTGTGCTTGTCCCGTAGCCATCCCCTGTTTCTGCTCTGTTTTTCAGTTGCAGAAACTGAGAACGGCCTTTTCCGCCTCAAGGCATTATGGGAACGGCCGTTCCCACTCTTCTAAATCAAAGCGGGCTGGCGAACCTTTGAACGGTCGTTCCCATTTTGGCCTGCGTGCCGAAAGGGCCGTTCCCAGCTGAAGCGCATTTTCAAAATTTAAAACGCTGGCACATTTTAATGGGAGACGGCAACGGCCCTTCCCATTTTCAAAGGGAAGCTGGAACGGCCGTTCCCACCTCTTCTGATAGAAGAAACCTACTGCATAAAATACAATTTTTGGCATGATGATCCAATGCATTCTTTGATCCCAAATTGCTATTATATGATTGAATACATGTCAAAACAAGATATTTTCATGCTACATTGTTCATTGCTCGTCATCTCGTTGCATTTTCGCCGTTCGTCCTATTTGGTCAATTTTAAGTCTTGTCTCACGTATACACGTCATGTTTGCACAGGTCACGAGGTCGTGGACGAGGAGCAGGCTCCCTAGAGCATATCCTCGTTGTGTTTTGTAAGCAAAGGTGACGTTTTGGTTAGGTACTTAGAACCTTACAACCTTCATGTGACATTTTTGGCCAAAATCTATTATATTTATAAACGTTTTCTAAAATATAAACATTTTCAAGCAAGCAAGCCATGATTGTTCACGATTTCCAGCATGTTTTGGCGAGACATGATTGCACTTGGGCCTGAGGGTAATTCTTGAGCCAACCGGGAAAGTAAGGGCTGACGTGTAACTCTTGAATTATCCTCACTGCATTGGGATCACCCACGAAGCCACTAGGAGACTGGTCGTGCAAGGAGTTCCGTGCGTGGGAGTCATGTTCCCGACATACACCATGTCGTGGATAGTTGGCCCTTGCAAACCCACTATCACCCGGAGGAAAAAGGAGACTGGGGACGGATCCGGCACCCCGGATTGTCCTCGGGTTATTGCATGTTTTAATCATAATTATGTCTAATTGAGCACTAAATGAAATGTATGAGCACGTATTGAATTAACCATGCAAGCACGTATTGTTCACGATTGGCGTAAATGTTTGAGAATTGCCCTACTCGCCGGGCCACATGTTTCATGAAATGATCAAGTTAACGAGTTAAAACGGATAGTCGTTGTAGCACCCGGAATGCTAGGCACCACATCCCCCGCACTATAACCCCAATCCACATATGAAATGGACAATTCGTACATGAATCAAAGCTATAGCGAACGGGAGACAATAAAAAACGACACAAGGCTAGGCGGGTACCCTCAATAAAAACCAAACCAACCATTCAGAGTAGATAAAAGCGGAAGCAATATTTCATTCAATACTTATAGGTACCATATTTATTTATTTACTAATAGGTATCAACATTTACACTATGAATACAATATCATCTCCAAAATAAGCCACAAGGCATGCTACAAAACAATAAGTATCAAGACATGAACAAAATGTGAAATGAAGTGTGCTAGACCCGAATTTAAAGACAACTAGACTCTAAATTCCCGCCTAGCACGCCCTGCAAAACAACTGAAAAGTTGAGGTGTCAGTCCAACATGGACTGAGCGAGGGGTATAAATAAATATAAGCGCACATACATGCAAGTTATAATCTCGGGTAATAACTTTGGGAAATAACAATACAATTTAGTAAAATAAGAGATTCTATCGCCCGAGGTTACAACTAATTCAATTTAGCAATTTGTTTAATTCAATACAATCAATTGTGGCCCGGCGAGTGAGGGCAAATCTCCAACCTTACTCCGACTGTGTACAATCAATCAATCAATCAATTATTAGGTGATTAGGTGATGAAGCAATTTATTACTGTGCACAATTAGCAAGTTCAATAATGCCTTCTTCCTCCGGGTGATGGTGGGATTGCAAGGCCCCACCATCCAATCAGTCTGGGTAGAGGGTATATGAATCCCTAAGCCCGGAACTCCTTCCTCCCCTAATCTCCTAGGGGGTTCAGGGGTCATCCCAATTTGGTGAGGATAGCTCTCGAGTTACCCGTCAGCCCATGCTTTCCCGGTTGGCTCGAGTCACTACCCTCGGGCCCACAGTGCAATACAATACTCGCCAAAACAATCAATCAATCAATCAATCCCTTCAATAGTTCGGTAAATCATTTGAAGACCAATCTCATTTGAAAACTATAGATATATAGATAGGTTTTGTCTTAAAACTTCACATAGGGTTATACGGGTCCTATGTATCTAAAATTAAACCTCACCTGAACGACCCAAAAACAACCAAGGAAACAGCTCACGGGGCCTGCTCCTCGTCACCAGGAAGCTGGTCTGTGCAAGAAAGACAAATGTCCGTGAGACACGACTCAAAATGTACCAAATAGGACGAACTGCGAAAATGCAACGAGACGACGAGTATGATGCAATGTACCATGAAAATATCGCGTTTCGACATGTAAACAATCATATAATAGCAATTTGGGGTCACAGAAGCCGTCGGAACGAGGGGCTAAAATCGCACTTTTATGCAGTGAATTTTGTTCTGTCAGGCATGCGGGAACGGCCGTTCCGGCTTCCCTTTGTAAATGGGAAGGGTCGTTCCCATGGCCCTTCAAAACGCGCCAGCGTTTTTAAAAAGGGAGAACGTTTTTGGCTAGGAACGGCCGTTCCTAGTCTCACTGGCCCGACTCTGAATCATGGGAACGGCCATTCTAGTTTTAAACTGGGGCTGGGAAGGGCCGTTCCCAAAATACGAGAGCAGCAGAAAACAGAGCAGTAGCAGCAGCAACAACGATCCAACAAAACCAACCAACAAACATAATCAAAATCCAGTTGAAATGCATAAATTTGATGCAATACACATACTATCTTACATATAGATCAATAACAATTCATTTAAACACTCATTTCCATGTTAGATCATCAAGAAATCATCAATCCAAACCCATATACTCACTCATGCTCCAAGTCCAAAAATCACAAGATATATGCATCAATCTTGAGCTCAAAGTTCACATACATATTTCCAACAACCAATACACAATGTAACTGTAGCACCCCTATACGTAGGGATACCACACCCCCGCACTATAGGCCGATCCACATACGAAATGGACAATCCGTACATGAACTAACCTATAGCGAACGGGTGACAAAGAAAAGAAAAGACGAGCTAGGCGGGACTAAACCCCAAGGCAATACAAAAACCAGACATAACAGTTAAAAGCAGAAGCATTAACTCATAAATACATATAGGTACCATATTTATCAGATAGATACGTAGATACCACACTAACTATCAATACATTATCATCTCTTATACATGATCAAGTATTCAAAATGCGATAACAGTAGACATGATATGTGAAGTAGTAAAATATATACATGATGGTACACTGATAGACTCGTGACAATGCGAGACTGGACCAGACTCCCGCCTAGCACGACCGGCTCTCAAGTACCTGAAAAGTGAAGTATCAGTCTACCGAAGACTGAGTAAGGGGCATAAATATATATAGCGCAATCACATGCAAGTTATAACCTCGGGTAAGGTTTTATAATTAAAAGTAATATAAGTTCACAATAACATCAACTCACCCGAGATTACAACTACCAGTATTAAGTACTTGTTCGTTTTCATGCAATCAATCAATACATGGCCCCGGCGAGTAAGGGCGGTCTCCAACCGGTCTCCCAATGAACATGAACATGCTTGCTTGTTTAATAGGTGATCATGCAATTCACTTATCGTGCAATCGTGCGATAGTGTACTCATATAACACGTTCATGAAATGACAATCATGCAATAACCCGAGGCGCATCCGTGGTGCCGGACTCGTCCCCAGTCTCCTTTTTCCTCCGGTTTGTTGAAGGGATTGCAAGGCCCCAACATCCAATCTCATTGAGCAGAGGGTACATGAATCCCTAAGCCCGGAGCTCCTTCCTCCACTAATCTCCTAGTGGATTCAGGGGTGACCCCTAACATGGTGAGGATAGCGCCAGAGTTACCCGTCAGCCCTTGCTTTCCCGGTTGGCTCTAGTCACTACCCTCGGGCCCAAACGTAACCGTCATGCTACTCGCATAAACATGCATGAAACAATACCTGACTTGCTTGCTTGCTTGAACCTGGCTTGAAATGATTAATGATTTATAGAAAGTATAACCGTAAATACTATTTTGGCCAAAATATCACATAAGGGGTATACGGGTTCTATGTAACTAACAATTAAACCTCACCTATACCGACAAAGACAAGTAGGCACGACCTACGGGTCTTGCTCCTCGTCCCTACCCTCGTGACCTGTGCAAACACGACACTTATACATGAGACATGACCTAAAATGCCCAAAATGTGACGAACGGCGGAAATGTATCGAGATGACCACGAAAATGCAATGTGGTATGATAACATGTTGTTTCACATCATATTAGCACATATTACCGCAATTCGGGGTCAAAGAAGTCGTTGGATCGAGGGGTTAAAAATGTAATTTTATGCAGTCACATTTATTCTGTCAGCGAGGTGGGAACGGCCGTTCCGGGTTGCCTTTGTAAATGGGAATGGTCGTTCCCATTCCTCCCAAAACGCACCCACGTTTTCCCCCTTTAAAACGCACGGAAGCTGGGAACGGCCCTTCCGGCACAAGGCCAAAATGGGAACGGCCGTTCCCATGCTCGGTCGCCTAAATCATTTGAAAAGGTGGGAACGCCCGTTCCCACAATGCCTTGAGGCTGGGAACGGCCGTTCCCTGTTTCTGCAAATACGAAGAACAGAGAAAAACAGGGGAGGGTTACGGGAATGATCAACAAAGCAACCAAAAATCCATTTTCAATCAACCAAGTCATGATCTTCTGGAAATATGATGCATACATATACAACAAGTAATAATACTCCTTTAAAACACCTAAACCATGAAAAATCATCAAGAATCGAGATCTCAAGTTCATACTCAAACTTGATCACTCAAGCTAAATATTCAAGAATTCAAGCTATACTTCATACCATAATTCATGAAATGATCACACAATCATGCTTCCATCTACCAATCATCCATCTAGCATATAAATCCCAAACCCTAGCTCCTACAAAGATGCTCAAGAGACCATATGTATCCACTTACATGCTTTTGAAGGTAAAGAAATGAATGGAGAAGATGATGATGGATGCTTGAGCTCAAAAGCTTGGAGTTTCTTGAATAACTTGGATGATTTGATGAAATCTCTTCTCCCCCTTTTCTACGTGAAGAACCGAGAGCAAGAAAGATGGAGATGTTGGTGAATTTTGATGATAATTGATCAAGGAAGCATATAACGTGATATTTGGGAAAATATGTAATATTTGCAATTAAACCCTCCAAGTTATTTAAGTTAATCAATTAAGGATATCAAGTTTGGAAAGTGATCACTTTAGTCCTCAAAGGTTTTCATGCAATTTGGTCCCTAAGTTTAAAAGAATGAACTTATAGGGCCAAGTTGACAATTAAATCATTTTCGGTATTATCTCACGAAATAAAAGTTTTCAAGTTATGAGATAAATTATAAGTTTAATATGAATTTCATGAAAGTATTCTAAAATATAATTTATAAAATTATTTTAGACATAAAATATTAATAAATGAAAATCGGGGCGTTACAACTCTCCCCCCCTTAAAAGGACCTGGTCCCCAGGTCCACTGTCACGTTTTAGAACGATGCACAATTCATAAGAGAACCCCGTCTCTTGAACAAGAATGAAAGAACCCCGTCTTTCACAAGAAGTGAGAAACCCCGTTTCTCAGCAAGGAGTGAGAGAGCCCCGTCTCTCATAGAAAAGGAGAGAGCCCCATCTCTCACATGCACTGAAGTAGTTCAAGGAGTAGATAGCGAAAACAATGGCATGAATGTTACATAGACAAATAGAATCATATTAATGTCATAGATATCACATAGACAAATAAAAATCATTTAATCACATACTTATCACTCATAATTAACTAGTTTGCAATGCGCAAGAAATTAAATACACTAACAATAAGATCAGTAATGCACGTGGTATGCATGGTTAAAGGTACCGTTCACCGTTGGTTGTATCATGTATATAATTGGTACCTTCCCGTGCTGGCACTGGTAATCTTCCACCCCCGGGAGATTTCCCTCGTAGCCATGAGCAAGTGTCGATGTGATGCTCGTCACTTCCACAGTAGAGACATAATCCCAACCGTTTCCTACAGCCATCATAAGTGTGGTTATCACGTCCACAATAACTGCAAAGAAGTTTCCCAGAAGATGTTGTTGAAACTGGGTTACACGAAGTTCCCGAACTCGGTCCAAGTGATTGCTTCTTTTTCTTGCGAGATCTTTCCTGAGGTGCCGGAGTATGATAAGAGATAGGCCGCTTTCCTTTGCTAAAAAGTTGTCCCGACTTCGAACCTGAAGCCTGTCCGGGGTGAGGATTAGACCTTCTTGCCTCAAACAAAGTGGTGCCTCGGTCCTTTTCTTGGGAGTCACTCGGAGTTAGTTCCCACACTCTTTTGATTTTCTTGAGTTGTGATCCGGTGGAATCCTTGTTTCCTTCAAAGGGTCTTGAGGATGGTTGGTTCTGAAATTCCCTAAATGCTATCGAAATTTGGCCCGGCTATGATGCTAAGTCCCGCGACTCGGAAGAAACATACTCTTTTATCTTCTGATCTACTAAACGAACCAAAGACTCGAAAAACTCCTGAGGCTGAACCGGAGGGGGTAAATGTGAAGAAACCCTAGGTGCCTGTTCCTGAGGAGGGTGGCCTTGAGACATCCTGTAATCAAGACACTGAACATGCATGTTGAATTAATATGCCAATGCACGTAATACACTCAGAAGTAATAACTCAGCACAGTGGAGCAATTAAGTTCAATCGAGGGAATCACATATATGTAAAGAAATTTAAAATTAAAGTAGCGAATGATGCACGTGCTTATGTATGCATTGAACCTGTCACCGGAGTAATGGAAAAATTTATCTCGACATGAAATTCCTTGTTTGTTGAATCCTAAGCTTGTCTTGAACTTGGTAATCATTTCTTGTTTTCCCACGGTCTTCTATTCTTCAAATTCATCTAACCTTCACTTGAACATTCCCGCGGCTCGTATTATGATTTCTAAAACCCGAAGTCTTCTATGCTCATGGAATTAACATCTAGCTTACTCTTTAATAGCTGCTCCCCGATTGTTGCTTGAATCCTCTTCATAGTTGTCACTTTGATCCAACTCCCTTGTTTACTCTTTTAAGAGTTTGAATAATTGAATGAATTTCCTTTTCCGTTGTTTACACTCGATCACCCAACCTTTACCTAGCAATTCGTGGCCTTTCTTTATTGTCTTCATTTATTGCTTCATGTCCTTTAACGCGATCTCTCCATACGACAATTCAGCTTGGATCTGGATATGCCCACTACTGAAATCTTTAACATGATTGTCTTTCAATTTCATATTCACTGGAGTGCTGAGCTTCCTTTATCCCTTCCTTAATTGAAATCCCAAAATTGTCCTTGCGTCAACTGGGGTAACTATATGATCCCCCAAACAAAACTCCTGAATTCAATTTCTGTTCCACTTATAGAATTGATTTCCTGACCCCTCTCGAACCTTAAGTCTCCAGTTATTCTCCCGATTCACCAAGTTGCCACCGCGATTGAAACCCTTCAAGTCTACTCTTTCACTCTGAGTCGGTTATAGAACTCCTCTTCTTACTTACCTACTTGTGAGCATATAATTTCCTTCCAAATTCTTTATCATTCGTTACCATTTTCATTTGATACTCCCATCTCCCAATTCTCACTCTTCCACGACCCTCCGAATTGAATCCAGAAAATAACTCATTCCACCCTGTTATAGAGTCCTAGGATCTTTACCTTTCATGAATAGATCATCCAAGGCTACTAGCTCGATTTGAATTATCGAAATGATCTTCTTCTCTTACTTGAATTTGCTTCCCAACTAACTAAGTCTCAGTTTAACATCACATCTGAATCTTGAGTAATTAGTACCCAATCTCCTTCACCTTATCCTCGGATGAAGTAGACTTCCTGGCCCGGTAGACGCGTCATCTTTGATAGTACAAATTTCCCACAGTGCATTCTTTTATTTCAGATCTCATTCCTTGAATCATAACTCGATGAACTTGCCTTCGAACTTTTTCCATATTTGATCCTTAGTCTAAAATTCCTTGGTAGCACTTTCTGTGAATTGATGATCCAAGTTGAAAATTCTTAAATTTGAGATGCTTCTACTCGTTGCTCCATATCTTCCAATTCAACCACATCATGGTCGACAATCCTCTTTTCCCTAGTATTAAACTCCAGGTTACACATCTACAAAATTCCTTTTTTCCTTCCAACCCTTGAACCACTCGCTAATGGCCATCCGGTTATTCTCCCTCTAATTAATACTTTGCTTCTCTTGAGTACTTTCCTTTACAGTTCCCTACCTGTCAATGTATTCCCTCGACACGACAATTTATCTTAACTCAGAAAATAACCCTGTCTTACCCAATGTAGAACCCCCAAACATGTTGGTTTTCCATAACTGATTGTTCGATTCTTTCTGGCTGTCGGGTTAGAAATTTGAATCCAATTGAGTTAAACCCAAAGATAATTCCCGAACATGTACTTCAAGCGAAAAACTTAATTGACTTTCTTCCACGCCCTGATTTTAGCCTCAACCTGCACACCCTTCTCAAATCCTGTAGTAGCCCAAAATTATCGAGCAAGTGGCCGTGGTTTGACATTCTTTCCACAACCTGCAACTCACAACCTTCTTTGAAACAATTGCATGTGGGTGAGGCATGCTCATGTCACATAATGATCACATTAAGCGCATAATTTCAAAGAATTCTAGATCAGTTAATTAACAATAAATTGCAAAACTCAATGCAAAGCACAAGTTGTCAAGTAATCTAATTAATTCAAAGAATTCAAATAACATACAAGACTCTCAATCAACAATTAATCCTATGCCGTTCGACCTAGACTTGACACGACACGACACGGGAACCTCGATTTTCCAACCGGGCTCTGATACCACCTCAGATGTAGCACCCCTATACGTAGGGATACCACACCCCCGCACTATAGGCCGATCCACATACGAAATGGACAATCCGTACATGAACTAACCTATAACGAACGGGTGACAAAGAAAAGAAAAGACTAGCTAGGCGGGACTAAACCCCAAGGCAATACAAAAACCAGACATAACAGTTAAAAGCGGAAGCATTAACTCATAAATACATATAGGTACCATATTTATCAGATAGATACGTAGATACCACACTAACTATCAATACATTATCATCTCTTATACAAGATCAAGTATTCAAAATACGATAACAATAGACATGATATGAGAAGTAGTAAAATATATACATGATGGTACACTGATAGACTCGTGACAATGCGAGACTGGACCAGACTCCCGCCTAGCACGACCGGCTCTCAAGTACCTGAAAAGTGAAGTATCAGTCTACCGAAGACTGAGTGAGGGGCATAAATATATATAGCGCAATCACATGCAAGTTATAACCTCGGGTAAGGTTTTATAATTAAAAGTAATATAAGTTCACAATAACATCAACTCACCCGAGATTACAACTACCAGTATTAAGTACTTGTTCGTTTTCATGCAATCAATCAATACATGGCCCCGGCGAGTAAGGGCGGTCTCCAACCGGTCTCCCAATGAACATGAACATGCTTGCTTGTTTAATAGTTAATAGGTGATCATGCAATTCACTTATCGTGCAATCGTGCGATAGTGTACTCATATAACACGTTCATGAAATGACAATCATGCAATAACCCGAGACGCATCCGTGGTGCCAGACTCGTCCCCAGTCTCCTTTTTCCTCCGGTTTGATGAAGGGATTGCAAGGCCCCAACATCCAATCTCATTGAGCAGAGGGTACATGAATCCCTAAGCCCGGAGCTCCTTCCTCCACTAATCTCCTAGTGGATTCAGGGGTGACCCCTAACATGGTGAGGATAGCGCCAGAGTTACCCGTCAGCCCTTGCTTTCCCGGTTGGCTCTAGTCACTACCCTCGAGCCCAAACGTAACCGTCATGCTACTCGCCTAAACATGCATGAAACAATACCTGACTTGCTTGCTTGCTTGAACCTGGCTTGAAATGATTAATGATTTATAGAAAGTATAACCGTAAATACTATTTTGGCCAAAATATCACATAAGGGGTATACGGGTTCTATGTAACTAACAATTAAACCTCACCTATACCGACAAAGACAAGTAGGCATGACCTACGGGGCTTGCTCCTCGTCCCTACCCTCGTGACCTGTGCAAACACGACACTTATACATGAGACATGACCTAAAATGCCCAAAATGTGACGAACGGCGGAAATGTATCGAGATGACCACGAAAATGCAATGTGGTATGATAACATGTTTCACATCATATTAGCACATATTACCGCAATTCGGGGTCAAAGAAGTCGTTGGATCGAGGGGTTAAAAATGTAATTTTATGCAGTCACATTTGTTCTGTCAGCGAGGTGGGAACGGCCGTTCCGGGTTGCCTTTGTAAATGGGAACGGTCGTTCCCATTCCTCCCAAAACGCACCCACGTTTTCCCCCTTTAAAACGCGCGGAAGCTGGGAACGGCCCTTCCGGCACAAGGCCAAAATGGGAACGGCCGTTCCCATGCTCGGCCGCCTAAATCATTTGAAAAGGTGGGAACGCCCGTTCCCACAATGCCTTGAGGCTGGGAACGGCCGTTCCCTGTTTCTGCAAATACGAAGAACAGAGAAAAACAGGGGAGGGTTACGGGAATGATCAACAAAGCAACCAAAAATCCATTTTCAATCAACCAAGTCATGATCTTCTGGAAATATGATGCATACATACACAACAAGTAATAATACTCCTTTAAAACAGCTAAACCATGGAAAATCATCAAGAATCAAGATCTCAAGTTCATACTCAAACTTGATCACTCAAGCTAAATATTCAAGAATTCAAGCTATACTTCATACCATAATTCATGAAATGATCACACAATCATGCTTCCATCTACCAATCATCCATCTAGCATATAAATCCCAAACCCTAGCTCCTACAAAGATGCTCAAGAGACCATATGTATCCACTTACATGCTTTTGAAGGTAAAGAAATGAATGGAGAAGATGATGATGGATGCTTGAGCTCAAAAGCTTGGAGTTTCTTGAATAACTTGGATGATTTGATGAAATCTCTTCTCCCCCTTTTCTAGGTGAAGAACCGAGAGCAAGAAAGATGGAGATGTTGGTGAATTTTGATGATAATTGATCAAGGAAGCATATAACGTGATATTTGGGAAAATATGTAATATTTGCAATTAAACCCTCCAAGTTATTTAAGCTAATCAATTAAGGATATCAAGTTTGGAAAGTGATCACTTTAGTCCTCAAAGGTTTTCATGCAATTCGGTCCCTAAGTTTAAAAGAATGAACGTATAGGGCCAAGTTGACAATTAAATCATTTTCGGTAATTATCTCACGAAATAAACGTTTTCAAGTTATGAGATAAATTATAAGTTTAATATGAATTGCATGAAAGTATTCTAAAATATAATTTATAAAATTATTTTAGACATAAAATATTAATAAATGAAAATCGGGGCGTTACAGTAACCAAGCCATATCAAAGCCCTATCTATGCCAAATATTCAAGAAAATCACCAAAGTCCCAAAAATACCCCAAATGCAAGAAATGAGAGACAAGATGAAGATATGATGTTGATGATGCTTCAATGATCCCAAAACCCACAAAAACTAGCTTGAATGGATGAAATCTCCCTACACCTTGGAAAGGGTTTGTCTCGATTGAAGAAGGAAGGAAGAGCAATGTGTATGTAATGTTTGTATGAAAGGGAAGCAAGTGGTACGTGATTGCTGCTAATGAAGGGAAAAGAGATGGCCAATTTGCAATTAAATCCTTCCATTATTTAAGTCATGCCATTAGGTTCAATTCCATAACAATTGATCAATTAGGTCCAATGCAATTAAGTCCCCAAAATCATGAAAATGAGCAAGTAAAGTCATAAAAGAAATTAAATCAAGTTCGGAAAATTAATTCACGTTGCAATCACATCCAACATATGCGATAAATATGATATGATATGAATTTCAATAAAAATACTTAGAATATAATTTTATAAAAATTATGTCATGACAAGAAAAATGAATTAAATGATCAATTAATAATTAAATTACAACTGTCAAACCCACACGTGTCGTTCATACCTGAAATGCCGAAAGCTGGGGCGTTACAGTCGTAATCTCGGGCAAAGAACAAGTATTCTTGAAATTTATATTTGTTTCATTTCCAAGGCTTCACCCGAGGCTATGACTTGCATGTGACGTGTTGTAACGCCCCGGTTTTTCATTTGTACGAATATGCCGTATGTGTTTATAAGTTGTGCAATTAAATTATTTAATTATGTGATTAATTATGTATAAGCGTTTTAAATATTTAATTTTCGTATAAAATTGTTATTATTTTATTTATTTTATTTTATTTCGTTAATTGGAAATTGTTTAATTGATTATTAGTACTAATGTTAATTAACTATATCTTTAATTATACTAATTAATTAATTTCAATAACAATTAGACTTTTATTATTTAAAAATAGAATATGAATTTTATTATTTAATTTGAAATGTTATGAAATTGTTACGTTTGTGCATGAATGTTTTAATCGTGCGTCGTTCTTATATGATTTGATATCGAAATTCCGTGAAACTTTAGTATGTTGTAGATTTATGTGTTATGAACATATCTATATGCTCGGTTTATGTTTTCGGTCTCGTTTGACGTAGTAATGAATTTATTTTTGAATTTTGGAACCAAATCGAGGACTAACGGGCAATTAGCGCACCCTTGGTTCTGTATGTGATATCTTGAGCTCGGGAACTCGGAATCAAGTTCCGTCAACTTCGTTGTACTCATATCAACAATTCGGGTCTAATGAACTTAGTCTTATATTTTTCTAAACCCATTTGGACCTCCGAAATTCAATGGAAAAACAAGTCGGCCACAAAACTGCCACACATTACCATTTAAATCATAACTCCTACAATCGTTGACCAAATTAACTATGGTTAGACTCTTTGGAACCCTAGTTCATCCCACTATCAGCCCTCATTCTCTTCCAACAGAACCACACTTCACACACAACAGGAAAACTCAGCCAAAGTTCCAGCTTCCAGTCCCATTTCGCCACCCCCACAAACCTTGAGATTTTCGAGCTCTAATCTCTTCCAACCTTCAATCAATTCAAGAGGTGAGTTTAGGATTGTAATATACATTCATTTGTGGTCATTTTTAGCCATGTATCCCTAATTTTGGGCTGGATTTGATGGAGATTTGATGCCATAGATCAATAGTTAGGTTATGAAGCAATTTCTTGATCTCTTTGAATCCTTGGTGGTTTTGATTGTTTTAAAGCATGAATTATATCATCTTAGCTTCCTTATTTCATTTATGGACATATATTTTGTGGTAGTTGAAGATTTAATGAGATACCATTAATGAACCTCAAGTTTTTTCAAGTCTTCTCCATGGATATTTGAAGCTATTTGAATCTTTAGTTGTTACCTGTTTGTGGAACGAGTTGTGGCTGAAATTTCATGACTTTGTGGCTGGAATTCTGAGAGTTAATTGCTGCCTTTCTCCCTTGTGTGTTCTGTTGTTTCTTTATGGTTGTAAGGTGCAGGGGATTTCGTTGCCGCTGCTGTTGTTTTTCGCCTTTCACATTCTCCCCGGGAGGGGAGAATTAAGCCTTTAAAGTCCCCGGCCGGGGACTTACCTCCAGAAAATTTACAGTAGTTTTTCCCCAACCGGGGAGTTGTGGAGTTGATTTTCTTGTCCGGGCGGGGAGCCTCTTGCCTGAGTTTTATCTGCTGCAACTTTTCTTTTCATATGTGTTGTGTATATATATACTTGTAGGTGTTATATATTTATTACGTATATACGTATTTGTTGTGTGTTGCATGGTGTGCATGCAATTGGTGTTTTGTGCATGAAATATGTATATATATCTATTATGTATGTATACGTATATATATATTTCGGGTGTTGTGTGTGCATGAGTTTTATGTTTATGCATAAATAATATATATATATTCCTAATGCATGCATGTTTGATGTGTTTTTTATAATTAATTAATTGTTGTGTGTGCATGCATGAGTTTATATTAATAGATGGGTGTTTTTGTGTTAGTTTGCATGTACGTATATATATTGTAGTATATTCAATATATATGCATGAGCTTGATGATTGGTGCATGAACTATGTGTATATATATATATATATATATATTTATATATGTATATATATATTCATGCATAACATTTAATAATTGAATATTAAATATTGTGTGTTTATTAAATGTTATGCATGAATATATATATATACATATATATATATATATATATATATATAATATATTGTATATTGTATGCATGCATGATTGTTTTTGTATGTAAATATGTATATTAAATGTTTAAATGGTTTAATTCTAATTTACAAACATTATATATTGTTTGGTCTACTTGGGATTAATTTGATACCTATGTAATTGGTTTGAATGTCCTTCTTTGTTAATCTCTAATTTTAAACTTGTTATCTTTGAGCTACACTTCTAATATGAAATTCATGACTTGAATTGCTATGAATTATGAAATGTTTGAATATGAAACTTTCATGTAAGGAACATGTTGAATGAAATACTTGGTAGTTTGGCTTCTTAGCATGATTTATACCTTGTATGCATCTCATATCATGTGCATACATGTCGTGCGTCGTATATGGTTCATATAGAGTCTTGAGTCTCACGTATACATTATGTTGCCTTTGTATAGTTTTCTCCAGGGCGGAGATGCCAGGTTCATAGGACACTTCCGAGTATTTCTTTTCTTCTTTGTATTGTTGGTAAGATGTTGCAGGTGGGTTTCTCTTGTATTAGCTATGATGACCTGATATATCCTTATGTGAAGTTTTAAGCCAAAATATTATATATATGTATATATATATCGAGTCTTTTCAAAAGAGTCTATGATTTTCAACGTAAAGCCCGTTTTCCTTTCATAAATCCCTTACCAAATGTTTTGGCGAGATCAGTGAACACATTATTTATGTGGGGCAGGGACTATGTGTACGTGGCTATCCTGGGAAGCTCGGGCTGACGGTGATCCCCGTGCACTAGTCCCAACAAATATTAACGGTGATACCGGCCCTCACTAGGAGATTAGAGAGGAATGGGAGCTGAGTGCCTTTGGGGAACTCATGAACCCCCTTTGGTCAAAGATTGAGGTAGCCGGGTCTTGCTAAACCGTCCACCGCCCGGAGAAAGAAGGTGTAAGTGATTATGATTGTATGAATGATTGATTCAATGAATGAACGATTGCATGAACGATTGATTGTGACCGAATGAATGATTGTGTGATCGCTAATGAACGAATAAATGAATAAATGCACACACGAAGTCGAGGTTGGAGAATTCACCCTCTCGCCAGGGCTCACGTATTGACCTTATGAACGACTATGCTTTTGAATAACGGCATTGACGGTTGTATTCCCGAGCGTTGTTTTCTTTCGTTTTCACCCACTTGGTAAATATCTTAAAAACCTCGTACGGGATTATAGCTCATATGTGTCAGTGTTTCAATTCTGCAGTAATATTATATTACACCCTGTTTTATACCCACCAGTCTCTTATAGACTGAACCCGGCTTTGTTACAGTTCTTTTGCAGGTTTTGGAGTGCTAGGCGGGAAATGGAGTCTGTCAAGTCCCTTGATCGAGTTGGAGTCTATTCATATGCATTATGTAAAGTGAATAAGTTATAGATTATGTATGAAATGATATGATTTATGTTTTAATTTTCGGGACTAGGTATTTATGTTAGTGGAACCCGTCACTTGTTGTCTACGTTGTGATTGACCTTATGTTTTACTTCCGCACCCTCATTTAAATTATGAGTTTTGTTTGATTGGTTTCGAAGGTTCTAGTTCCCGTCTAGCCTAGTGTGTGAGTGAGTCCCCGTTCGCCGTGATTCGGCTCGTGTATGGATTGTCCATTTCATATGTGGGGTCGGGCCTCGGTGCGGGGGATGTGGAGCCCTCCGTTGGGACGCTACACGTGTGATATATATATATATATATATATATATATATATATATTGCCCCTCACTCAGTCTTCGGTAGACTGATACCTCACTTTTCTGGTACTTTTGGTCATGGTCGTGCTAGGCGGGAGTTAAGTCGGGTCTTGCATTTCACCAAGTCTAGCATTTTACCTTTGACCTATAACACTTTTGATATCTCATGTTATGATCATTATTACTACATTTTGGTTACTTAGACATGTATAACATATAAGAGATGATAATGTATTGATAGTTAATGTTGGTACCTATTATATATATACTTTGGTAAATATGGTACCTATACGTATTAATTGAAATGCTTCCACTTTTAATTTCATGTCTTGGTTTGTGTATGTTGGGGAGTGTCCTGCCTAGCTCGTTATTTTCTTGATTATCACTCATTAGCTATATGTTCGGTTTATGTACGGATTGTCCATTTTGTATGTGGATCGGGCTATAGTGCGGGGGATGTAGTGCCTTGGGGTTAGGGTGCTACATCTACAGCTGCTGCTGCTGATAATTTCCTACTGTAATAGCCTTAGCGGGGAGAATTTGCACCGAAAAAGTCACTGGGAGGTGAGACCTTGTAGCATAAATAAAATGTGTATGAAACACTCTCGAAAGTGCGTACCTGTACGGCCGGATGAGCTGGATGTGACACCTTTTTATACTAAATTTTTCCCCGGGATGGGAGACCTTAGAGCAGCTTTCGTTGTTGTATGTAATGCATGAATTGTTGTGTGTGTTGCGTTAAATTGTTTGCATGAATTAGTCTTTAATGTTGTTGTACGTGTGTGTGCATGCATGATATATATATATGTTGTGTGTATAAATATAAATTATGCATGTATATTATGTATAATTGTGTGCATGCATGTATGTTGTATGTATGTATATTCATGGTAAATATATATATATGTATATGAATTTGTAAATTGTGCATGGGGTTGTGAGTGTGTACGTGAGTATATATATATATGTATATGATTTGTATTTTGTACATTTGTGTGTACGTGAGTGTATATGTAACGCCCCGATTTTTCATTTATACTAATATGTCATATTTGTTTATAAATTGCGCAATTAAATTATTTAATTATGCGATTAGTTGTTTATAAGTGTTTTAAATATTTAATTTTTAATATAAATTGTTATTAGTTTATTTTATTTTATTTTATTTTATTTCATTAAAGTGGAAATTATTTAAATTGATAACTACGAATTAATGTTAATTAATCTTGTTTAATTATATTAATTGAATTCAACTTTTAATCGTTGACCTTTAGTTTTAATTTAAAATTTGAAATTTAATTTTGTTTATTGTATTCGTATTTCATGAATTTGTTATTGTTTAGCGCATTGGTATTGTATTCGTGCTTCGTTCTTATAGGATTTGATATCGAAATTTCGTGCAAATTTAATATGTCGAAGATATACGTGTTATGAATATGAATATATGATCGTTTCATGTTTTCGGATTCATTTGCATGAGGTTCGAATTTATTTTGAATTTGGAAGCCAAGTCGGGGGCTAACGAGCAATTAGCGCACCCTTGGTTCCGTAATTGATATCTTGAGCTCGGGAACTTGGATTCGAGTTCTGTCAACTTCGCTGAACTCGTATCGAAGATTCGAGTTTAATAAACTTAGCCTTATATTTTTCCGAAATCATTTGAACCTCCGAAATCTAACCGAAAAACGAAACGGCATCAAAACAACCACATTTTACCAAAATGGCCATAACTTGTTCAAACCTTGACCAAATTAACTATGGTTGGATGCTTTAGAACCCTAACTCAACCCTATAACCAGGATTAAACACCCTAAACCGAGATAACCTTCATCACATAAAGAAAACTCAGCCAAAACATTCTGTTCTCCAGTTTTCCCATAACCCTTGTGCACCTTGGAGATTCAAAGCTCAAATCTCCTCCAAACCTCCATTAATCCACAAGGTAAGCTTAGGGTTGTAATATACATTCAATATGTGTCATTTTAAGCTAGGCATCCCCAATTTTGATTATGATTTCATGAGTTTTGGCTGAATTTGATAAAATATAGGTTTTGAGCAATTGTGTTGATCTCATTCATTCCTTGATGGATTTGTTTGATTCCAAGCTTGAATTTGATTGTTTTGACATCCTCTTCTCATTTATGATCATTAATTATGTGGTAGTTGAAGATTTACTGAGATACCATTAATGAACCTTGTATGAAAATGACTTCGTTTCCTCCTTGCTTTTGTGCTGCTGCTGTTGCGTGACTTGGGGCGGTTATGGGGCCTGAATTGCTGCTGTTTGTTGCTCTTTCATGATTCCTTATGTGTCTAAATGTTGGTTGAAATCTGGTATGTGTTCTTGCTCTGTTTTGCACTCATTCGCCCCTGTTTTCTTTCGTCAACTGGTGCGTATCCTTGCTGTCAATTCCTGCTGCGTGTTACCCTCACTTAACTACTAATATTATCAGTTTGGTAGGAGTTCTTGGTATCATATTGTTGCTGCATAACTTGCCTGAGTGTTGCCTTAGCTGCTGCTGTAATTCATGCCAAGAAAACAGGGGTTATGCGTGCGTTTGAACTGCTGCTACATACTGGAATAGATCTCCCCGGGCGGGGAGATTTTGGCCGTGAAAAGGCCCGGCCGGGTAGCCTTTGTGCAGAAGCTTTCTGCACGAAGCTCCCCGGGCGGGGACCTTTACAGCGCAAGATCTCCCCGGGCGGGGAGATTGGGTCTGGAACAGAGTGCTGCTGCTGCTATATTTTCTTCCTTTCTTTCCTTCTTCAATTAAATTGAATGTGATATGTTAATGGTTGTGTATGTAATATTACGTTAAATGTTTGCATGCATGTACTGTTATGTGTATGTGCATGGGTATTTAAGTGTAATTTTATGAAGATATTTGCATGCATGCTCATAAAATATTTTAATTAAATTGTTCTTGCATGCATTCTATATATACGTATAAATATATATAGTGAATTGTTATATGCATGCAAGGAATAATTGAAGATACATGCATGGTCTTTAAAATTTAATTTGCATGCATGTTTGGTTTCCTTTGAAATGGTACGTATATGTATGTATATTTATAAATATATATATATATATATATATATATATATATATATATTTATATTATATTACATATTATTTGATTTATTCGAATGGCAAAAATTAAATTAGTTATTTATTTCATGTTCCTATTTAATTTCCAATCTTGATTTGAATGTATTTATTTGTCTATTCTATAATTGCAAACGTGAGATATGAATGTGAAATGAATATATGAGACTAAAGTGGTATGATATTATTTCATGAAATGTGACTTTTTAGTTATGGACTTAATTTATGGAATTGATTGTTATCTATTTTATGTTTTACATATTCAAATGATTTAAATGCCTTCGTTTTATTTAATTTTATAATTGAAAACTTGATTTATTTGAGTTT
The DNA here is from genome assembly GCA_037501455.1 of Lantana camara. Lineage (NCBI taxonomy): Eukaryota > Viridiplantae > Streptophyta > Magnoliopsida > Lamiales > Verbenaceae > Lantana > Lantana camara. Next base: position 49,353,711 of record CM074860.1, on the reverse strand, counting down.
TAATTGTCACATGAAATTCATGACTTAAATGATTATGAACTCTTCCTTGAATAAATGTATGGCTCTTTTGTGAGATTTAAGTGCATTAATAGTGCACATGAACATGTTCATGACCTAACCTCATGTTTTATGCATTCATATCATATTCATTGCATGTCGTGCGTCTCATATGGTTCATTTGGAGTCTTGAGTCTCACGAACACGTTACGTTGTCTTTTGTACAGTTTATCTCCAGGGTGGAGAAATTTTGATCTTTCAGGCACTCGGTAACTCGTATCCTTGTATCGTCATGTTTCAGGTGAGGGTGTTTTCGTTCTAGTTACATATTAAACCCTACGACCTTATGTGATGAGTTTTGCCAAAAATATAATATATTTATATATGTGGTTTTCAAATGGAATTTATCGAGTAAATTATGATCGAGTAAACTCTTTTCTAACGAATTATGAAATATGTTATGTTTCTTATGAATCAAATGTTTTGGCGAGATTATGTATGTATGTTATGATTGCACGGGCCCAGGGACTTAGTGCAAGAGGCTACCGGGGAGGCAAGGGCCGACGGTGATCCCTTGTACTAGTCCCACCATATTTACGGCGATACCGGCCCTCGCTAGGAGGTTTAGCGGGGAATGGGAGCTGAGTGCCCTTGGGGGAGTCATGAAACCCCATTGGCCTATGTATGAGGTGGTCGGGTCTTGCTAACCCGTCCACCACCCGGAGGGAGAAGGTTGGAACTTATTTATGAATATGATTATATTTATGATTGATAGGCACCGTGCGGGAAGGCCGGGACACGGATTGCCCAAACGAATATGTTTAGGATATGATATATGATTTGTGTGTATTATGATATATTGCATGATCACCAATTTAAGGTATCAATGATATTTGTCGTACACGGTCGGAGTTTGGTTGGAGATAATGCACGCTCACTCGCCGAGCCTTTATGTTTATGAAGGAATTATAAACTTAATAAATTTAATATGATTAGTCGTAAAGTTCGAGCATTGCTTAATTATTCTCTTGCCTTTTTGGAACTAATTTTAAATAAAACCTTGCTCGGGATTTATGACTTGCATGTGCATGTTTTATATATACGTATCGCTCCTGCGCACTCAGTCTTCTAGAGACTGACCCTGTCCCTCCCCAACCTATTAGTGCGCAGGTTTAGCGTTGGAGTTTCGAGCTAGGCGGAGTTGTGTGGAGTCTTTAAGTTGGTCAAGTTAAGTTAGAAGCGTCTCTGCACTCGCATATGTATTTAAATTGCGTATGATTCGACCCTGTAACATTATGAACTTGAATCTTTATGTATTTGTTATTGAACTGCATTACTACGCTTTATTATGAATTAAAAGAGGCCTGAGGAGCCCAAGTCTGCCTGTGGTTCGAGTGTTTAATTTCTGCAGGCCTGTGGCTAATGCATGTGTTTGGAAATTTTAGTTCTCCGTTGCATTATGTCTTGCTGATTAGTTATATCTGCAGGGTCTAAGTTCCGCCTAGCTTAGGAGGATATTTTGCTGTTTGTCTCCCGTTCGCTATGGTTTGATACGGGGGCGGCTTTACCATTTCGTTACTCATGTTGAGCCATAGTGCGGGGGATGTGGTGCCTCACGTGCGGGGTGCTACAGTATATACATGTATATAGTTATATTATATGTTATAAATGTAATATAATGTATGATATTTTATGATTTTAATTATGGAATTTTTTTTGTTAAGTTTATATATGTTATGATCTTAAATAATTCGATCTCACGTGCTTGATTTTCGTATTTCATTTCATGCTCTGTAATGCCTTCTCTCTAATTGTTTATGACTTATATGCTATGTGAATATGTTGAATTACATGTTAAGTGTCTTGAATTAATTTTATGGATTCATTTGATACGAGATTTACGTGATATGAATTTTTATGCAATGATGTTGAAGGGAAAAAACATGAAATGAAATTTGTAAATGTTTAAGTGCTTCATTTGATATTTCCTTGTAATCACAGCATCCATTTGCATTGTCGTGCGTCCAAATGGTACATGTTTGACTCTAAGTCTTTAGTATTACATTTGTTTATCGTAGGGGTGCTCTGGGGAGGAGTTGTGCCCGAAGTTTAAGATTGTTTGGGATTGTTTTCTTGCACCACGACACTCTTTTGTTCAAAGGTGAGGTTTAGGGTTTTTTTTTAGTTAAGTAACCTAAGACCCTTAAATGCTCGTTTTGTAGCCCGCATGCGACTATATGTTATACATATAGTTAAATATGTGTAATGTACCATATGTTTATGACCTTGTCATCAAGTTTTGGCTTTTGAAAGGTCTATATCAACTAGCATATATGAGCTCATGGTTTTAATGAAAGTTTAATGCTAATGTTCGTAATGTTAATGATTTGTAATGAGCGAGAATGTAATGATAATGTAATGTAATGGTAATGTTGGGCCCCGGGATGTGAGTGAGGGAGACCCGGGGCAGCCATGGGGTCGCCGGTTATCACCCCTGTGCATATTCTCCAACTTGAAAGGATCAACCGGGAACCTACTAGGAGGTTTGGTGGGGGATGGAATCCTCGGGCGTGAGCATCATAAAACTCATGACCCATACTTAACGTAATAGATGGTTAGGGTTGGCCGACCCTTCCATCACCGAAGAAGGAGATTGAATGCGATTTCTGTTTCATAATGTAATGTAATCATAAATAACGGTGGATGCTCGTACTTGTTTAGCTTAATGAAATGGTTAGATTATGGAATGGGAATAGAGTCTTTAATAATGTAATGTATACGTATATGATATGTAGTGTTCATTAAAAATGTTTTGGTATGCAAAACCTATTCCTGGTTCATAACCTTTATGCTTTATATATGCTTTGCTTTATATGTATAGTGTGTGGGTGTGCGTTAGCCCCCCCACTCCGTCGAGATATGACTGACACCTCTCTTTTACCACTTTTAGCTTGCAGGTCTTTTGAGCACGAGTTAGACGAAGAAGTGGGTCGTTCGAGTCTCACTTTTGGGTATAGGTCGTGCTAGGTGCATTGTATTCATTTTTGTCTTGTATTTAATGAATTGATCAGGTTATGAATTTTTTTTTGGAGACATGAATTGTTATGGCTACGTATATTTGATCATTTGATGTATATTTTAATTTTGGAATTTTATATTCCTAGAGCTCCTTTGCTCTATTTGTCTATTTGTTGCATGCTCTGAGTATGTTTTAGCTCCGCCTAGCCTAGTTAGTGTGTGGTCTCGCGTTCGCTTAGACTTGGGCTCATGTATGGACTTCCCATTTCATATGCTGGTTCGGGTTTAGGTGCGGGGGATGTGGTGGCCCGCGCTCCGGGTGCTACAACGACCGTCTCTACAACCTTAGTATAAGTCTCTAGTTCAAACGGAGCTAAAGCCCATCTAAGATCAGACTTAAGTCCCTTGATGAATCGCTGGGTTTTTCGACGCTCATCATTAAGGATATGTGGGGTATATTGAATCAACCGGATAAACTTAGCTTCATACTCAGCTAATGACATATTCCCTTGCACCAGATCCATAAATTCTGCCTTTCGGGCATCCCTAACTACCTGTGGGATGTAATTATCTCGAAACACTTTAACAAAGTCTGCCCACCTATAATTAGCTTAGCTTTCTGCTCAAACACGCTTGATATAATTCCACCAACTTAACGCTGCTCCTTCTAGCATAAAAACTACAAACTGAATCCTTTCGGGTTCCTCAGGAGAAATACCCATGGCTTCAAAAATCTTTTTGATACTAGCTATCCAACTTTCAGCTTTCACATCACTAGGTTCTCCGAAAAACTTTGGTGGGTTCATTCGTATAAAATTTTCCAAGGTCTTTTCATTATTTCCTTTTTACCCGTTAGCACATGTTTGCACTATTTCTTTCAGAGCATCTACTAATTCAGAGTTTCCTCCTGCTGAGGATACACCTTCTCTTGGGGAGGTGGTGTCTTGAGCAGTTCTTTGGGCAGACATGATGATTTGCAGTTGCCTTATCGGAATATAATGCATGACGGTTATGAATGTGTGACAGATAATCATACAAGTCCACATTCTCTAGTAATGACAGATAATAACACCACCGCACAACTTCACTAGAATAAAGCGCAAGTTTGAGCATAATAAAGTAAGTAAAAGTTCAAGAAAATAAAGTACTAACTCAAGGTCCTGCTGGTATCTTGAAGCGACTCTATCCCGTAATGTAATAATTATGAAAGCAATAAATCTAATGATAGTGTGAGTCAAGAATACAACTGTAAAATGGGGTTATATATATGCATCAAGTTTGAGAACTGCAACTACGTAAACAAAAGGCAAAATGGGGTGGACCTGATCTACTCAAGTTACACCCTACATTGAAGCTCTCAACTGTCTCGTACTCATAATCTACGTCATCTGCTGTGTCAACTGCAACGTCAAGGGAAGATCCTCCACTAGCTGGTATATGCAGTCCTCCTGCTTATTCCATACTACTCTATATATACATACCTAACTCCCATAATATCCTCTCTAATCCTACTAGTCATTATCCACAGCCTCACCCCGAATAGGGCTCCACCCCTCACCCGGATCCTCCTCAGGATCCTCCTCATCCTCTGCATCGCCCTCAGGCTCCTCCATCTCAGGCTCAGTTGCAGCATCCTAATCATCTATCTCCTGGATAACTTGTCCACCAGTCAGATGATATACATCAGAGAATCGGTCCCGATTACGAGATCGATAGCGCTGATACACAGTCTGAGCAGCATCCCTAGCAATAGTCATGGAAGCTAGATCCGCCTGTAAGGACGCCACCTGTGCTACAAGATCTGTGTTCTCCTGCTCTAGGGTGGCAGTCTGCTACTGTGCAAAATTCCTACCTACACCGTTCTGCAATGCCAGCTCATGATGCCTAGTGGCCTCCAATTGATACTCAAGTGCCTACTGAGCCTCCATCTAGTATGCATCTCTCTCAGACTCAAATATATGGACTAGGCGATTAGGATAAGTGTGTCCTATCCTACCATTTCTGCCTCCACGGGCTACGTGCCTCGGCCGCTACCAGGTGTAATAACGCATAGGACTCTCACGACAAGAGATTGTTATAGTATGTCGGCCTTCATACTCCTCTAACTAGGTGTGATGTTGGTTTTCCCGATTCTCCATTGCTATATAAAGAAAACACTTAAGGTAAATTTTAATCTTCAAATACAGAATGAGCATTCTTCCAGCATTGTAGGTTAAATCTCTTCTTAACCCAAGTTGATGCTCTGATACCACGTTAAGCTGTAGCGCCCCCTAACACTATAACTGCCGCACCGTACTACCTTCGAGTGGATGTGGGACCTAGCACTCGAGAAATACTACGGCGAACGGTATAGACGGTACTTAGGTAGAGTATAAGGTAAAATGCACCGGAAGATAGAGAAATTTAAAACTTACAAGTGAGCAGCATATTAACACACAAAAAGAGTAAATGATATTATAAAGGGGGTAATGTAGTAGAGTAGCATCCGGAGACAATGTATAAGGGCAGCTTATTTGTAGTATATACATGATCAGGATTAAATACCCTAAACCTAATCCTGACCTAATATGCTCGACACCTATAGGTTCAAGATACCTCTAGGTGTCGATGTCGTCGCTTCCTGAAATCATGCATTTGAAAATTGGCGAGAGGTTAGTCAAAGTGACTAAGTGAAGGGGTATTAGTATATATGTATAGTACTTATATATATATATATATATATATATATATATATATAGGACCGAGACATTCTTGGTCGATGATAACAGTAGGATATGGCAAATATATTACGGTTCATAAGTTTAAAATAGCGATAGGGGTATATGGAGATTATCTGCAAGGTTTGAACCATTTATTAAGAGATTTTGTATTGCCCGCAAGTAAGGCCTGTCCAACCGTACTCCTTAAATGTTTGGCAAAAGAGTACCGGGCTGATCAAGGTACCAATACTTTAATAAAACCAAGTATAATAACAACTCCGCTACTCCGTAGTGTTAATAGGGGATCAAACCCTAGAGACGATATATGTAATAGGTGGGAAATACGTTCCCGGGAGGTTGTCTCCCTTATCTCTTGGCGTGGAGTAACTAACCCCCAGTTAAACCACTACCAAGAGTCGGTGGCGGTCTGTGGCACCAACAATACCCTCGGCCCTATACCTGCCGGGTAATTGCTCGACACAGCTGTGCGCCGGGGCCCATAGTAATAATAAATAATGATTTACTTGCTTAGCCGGGAATCAGTTCTTAGCATTAGTAGGACTGAAGTATATAATGTCCGGATAAGATCAAGATTCCGACTTAAAAGTATTTTCCTCTTAGAGAGGTATATTGTACGGTAATAATATGTATAGGTAGGAAATGAAATAATAGGTAGGTTTTGAAATCGTTTTATAAATAGATACGTATATAGGCATGATTCTTGTTGAAATGTTTTAAACCTCACCTAGTACCGAGATTCAAATAGAATTGAACGGATCCCACTGCTCAGTATTATCGTTACCTGAAAGTAGTAACTACTACTGACTTAGAACTAGGTTCTTATTATTCTAATCAAAATAATCACATAAGGTACAGAAAATGTAACATGCTAGAGATTTCTCGGTAAACCCTAATTTTAACCGTTTAAGGGAATTTAATTAATTAATTAGGTTCTATGAAGTCTTTAACTAAACAAATATTTATTAATCACATTATGATCCTAATTAGAATATTAGAAATGAAATTTGGGGTTTAATTGAGCAATGTAGGTTAGATTTTAAAATTATTTCATAACTTACCGATTTTTGGAAAATTCGGTTAAAATCTTTCTTTAAAAATTCGAAAACCTATTTTATAATTATATTTACATAATTTTCGAAATTTAATTAATAAATGTTGACCAAAAATTCAAAATTACTATTGAAAACATTTACTATTAAAATTTCTAAGAATTAAGCACTTTATAACATATAATCGAATACACACACTCACACATTATCACACGTGCACTTCAAATAATTCAAGAATAACATGAACATGTTCTTACTTATGAATGTTTTCATATGAGATCAAGATCATATTTAATAATTCCTAAGTCCATAACATATAATTAAACTTAAAATGTAGCACTTTATGTAACTTTATTCATAAAATTATTTCTAGGTAGGAATTTAATCAAGCAAGATCATAATTATTTAAATACATACTCACATTATATCATATCATAATCCATGCATTTAATTAAATAAAATTCCATAATGGAGACACATTATATTTAAAGCGAACAATTATGCATATATTTCATAAAATAAAATTCCTAAAGCATAGTTTAATTAAATCTAAGCATGCTACAGCCATTATTACACTAAGAACATAATATAAATCATGAAATAATAAAAGAAAAACACACCTTTCTTAGAGAGAGAAGGGGCTACCGTGAGCTATGGAGTGAGAGTGAGTGATTTTTGTGTGAATTTTGTGAATGCTCTCTAGGGTATTTATAGGTATAATCTTGGGGGCTTAGGTGCAATTTACTATAGTTTAGGGTATTGACTAAGAGTGTAGGGTAGCTACGTGTATAATTTTACGGTACTTAGTTGGTATGCTAGGTGTATAGTGATGTAGGAGCTTATGTATACATATATTATCTAGTAATTATTTCATAATAAAATAAATCTGAAATAGGGTGAAAATGATAATAAAATTGTAGAAGAATCACTCGATTTTAGTTTGAAATGAGAAAAATTTTAAAATAAAGAAAATCGAAAGAGCTTTCCGATGGTTATAAACACTTAACTTTTAAACGTCTACATTTAAAGTAGTAAGCGTTCAGAATTTCAAAAAATATGAGAAAATACATAAAACAAAGCTAGGATGATAATTAATTTCTGAGAAAGTGTTCATGATTCTTAAAATAATTTAAGGAATATTTTGAGTATAATATTGGATACCAAATGTTGTACGGTTTGGAAGTTAGTTTTTACGGCGGGAATAGTACTTTAGGAAAAATAGGAAAAGTTTATAAACGAGCTAGGGTTTGAAGTAGGGTTTGGAAAAGATCTTAAAATTCATAAAATAATCTAAGGATCTTTTTGGTTATAATATTGGATAGGGAAAACGTTGAATTTAGAAAATCCCTAAACTAGGGTTAAAGTAGGATTTTTGGCCGGTTTTGGTTACTACGGGAGCTACAATGAGGACTAGGGTTTGGGAATAATATCACAATTAATAAAATTTTGTAAGGATTCATTTGAACCCAATATTGGAAAGGTAAAGGGGTGCCGAAAAATTTCTACATCTAGGGATGAATAGTGTGACACCCCGACCTTCAGACCATACAGGTATGACGTGTAGCACCCTAACCCCCAGGGCACCACATCCCCCGCACTATAGCCTCGATCCACGTATGAAATGGAAAGTCCATACATAAACCAAAACTATAGCGAACGGGTGACAATAAAGATGACGAGCTAGGCGGGACACTCTCCCCAACAACACCAGAGCAAACATGATAATGAAAGCGGAAGCAAGAAAATCATTCATACATATAGGTACCATATTTACCGAATAGATATGTATAGATACCAACTTAACTATCAATACATTATCATCTTTTCATAATATACATATTCAATGCAAAAGGGCTAGTAACATTCATAACAAAAGATACTAAAAGTGCTATACATGAAGGTGCGGTACTAGACTCGTGAAAATGCAAAACTCAACTGGACACCCGCCTAGCACGACCACGCGCTCAAGTACCTGAAAAGTGAAGTATCAGTCTACCGAAGACTGAGTGAGGGGCAATAAATATATATAACACACATCACATGTAAGGTGTAGCCTCGGGTGAAGACTTTGGAAATGAAAGGAATATATAATTCAAGAAACTTAATCTTTGCCCGAGATTACAACCAATCACTTTAACATTTTAGCTTAACATTTCATGAACATGTGACCCCGGCGAGCAGGGGCGATTCTCCAACCTTTACACCAAACGTGACAATACGTGCTTGCTTTATCAATTCAATACATGATCATGCAATTCCATTTAGTGCTCACATAGACAATTTCATGCTTGAAATCATGCGATAACCCGAGGATAACCCGACATGCCGGTTGATAGCGAGTTTGCAAGGCTCGACTATCCACGACATGTTGTGTGTAGAGGACATGACCCTCTAGACACGGAACTCCTTCCACCACTAATCTCCTAGTGGCTTCGGGGGTGATCCCAACAATGTGAGGATAATTCAGGAGTTACCCGTCAGCCCTTGCTTTCCCGGTTGGCTCAAGAATTACCCTCGGGCCCACGTGCAATCATTTACTCGCCAAACATGCTTGAAATCATGACTTGCTTGATTGAAATATTCATGGTTTTGAAATCATTTATAAATATAGTATGTTTTGGCCGAAAATAGCACGTAAGGGTTATAGGGTTCGATTTAGTCAAAACAAAACCTCACCTATTCTTACAAAATATGACAAGGATATACTCTACTGAGCCTGCTCCTCGTCCACGCCCTCTTGACCTGTGCAAACATGACGTGTACACATGAGACAAGACCAAAAAGGGACCAAATATGACGAACGGCGGAAATGTGTTGAGATGACGATGAAAATACAATGTGGCATGATAACATGTTGTTTCACTACATATTAGCACATATTATAGCAATTCGGGGTCAAAGAAGTCGTCGGATCGAGGGGTCATTTTCGTAATTTTATGCAGTGAATTTTGTTCTGCAAGTCAGGTGGGAACGGCCGTTCCGGTCCCCTTTCAAAAATGGGAACGGTCGTTCCCGTAATCCCCAAAAGCGCACCAACTATTTCCTTTTCAAAAACGCCAAAAGCGCACCAAGGCCAAAATGGGAACGGCCGTTCCCATGCTCGGCCGCCTTGTTTTAGTTTAAAAGAGGGGAACGCCCGTTCCCACAATGCCTTGAGGCTGGGAACGGCCGTTCCCTGTTTCTGCAACTTACAAAACAGAGCAAAAACAGGGGAAGCTCTCGGCAATGATCAACAAAGCACACAAAATCCAATTTTTGATCCCCAAATGCTATTATTTCTGGAAGTATGAGGCATATAGGTTCATAAGATGATAAACTAACACTTACACATCCAAGATATGAAATATAATCAAGAATTTCAAGTTTCATGCTTGTGCACATATTGATCAACCAAGCTCAACTTTCTAACAATTTCATGAAGAAATCATGCCATAATTCATGATATGATCACCCAACCTTGCTTCCAACTCCATATAATTCATCTAGCACATCAAACTCAAACCCTAACTTATACATATATGATCAAACTCATAGATTCATGCCAAACCAACCTTGAAGATGAAAATATGGAGAAAATAGATGATGATGATGATTAACTCCCAAAGTTTGACAAATTTCTTGAGATTCTTGACAAAATGGATGAACAATCACTTCTTCCCTTTTTCTTCTTGAAGAACCGAGAATGAGGAAGCAAAGTTGGAAATGTTTGGATAAAAAAAATGAACAAGGAAGAAGCTTGGAGATGCATTACGTAGAACCCATTTTTGAAATGTGTAAAATGTGGAAATTGCAATTTGATCCTTTGTTTTATGAAGTCATGAGATCAAGTATGCTACAATTTAAATTATACTCAATTAAGTCCTTGTAAGGTTATGCATTTAAGTCCCCAAAGTTTGAAAAAATATCCAACTAAGGACAATTTGGTAATTTTGAAATACTCTCGGTAATGATTTTATGCAATAAATATTTTCCGTGTCATGAAATAATATTTTCAATGATATAAAATCAAATAATTCACATAAAGGATGTTTCATGAATTTTATAAAAATATGAATGCCACGTAAGAATATATTATGAAATCAAAGAATTAAATAAATCCTACGCTCAAAACGCACACCTGGCGTGCTTACCTGTTCATCCGGAACCGGGGCGTTACATGACGCATGTGCGCGATTTATTTTATTTAAATTTATATTCTTTATTCTTTTACTTCTTATTTTAAATATTTCTTATGGATTTGAATGAATTTTATATGATTATGAATGCTATTTGTTAAGATTTAATTCGTTGATACTTGAATTGAATCCGAAATTTTACGTTGTTTTAGTTTGACAGAGATTTACGTGTTATGAACTTGGATATATGCTCGTTATATGTTTTCGAATCTATTTGTTGAGCTTTTGAATTAATTGTTACGTTCGGAACCTAAAGGAGGTTAAAACGTTTTTAGCACACCTTGGGTTCCAATATGTGTAATTTGAGCTCGGGAATTCGGATTCGAATTCTGTCACTACCGTTGAACTCGTTTCGACGATTCGGGTTCGATGGACTAAGCCTTGTAACCTTTTAAGCTCATTTGGTACTCCGAAATCCGACCGGAAACTCACCTCGCTCGCATACGACTACCTTTCACCTAATTGCACCTTAATCCCTCAATTTTTGGCATATTACCCTCAAGCTTGGGCCCACACTCCACTAACACCATATACTATCCTCCCTCTCCCTCTCAATGTCGGTATACACAAGGAAGAAAGGAAAAGGTGCAGCAACTTTGGAGTTCAAGCTTCAAACCCGTCACTATTCACTCCAAGGAGATATTGAGCTCTAATCTCCATTTTCTTCCAACTTCTTCTAGGGGTAAGCTATTATTTGATATGTACATGAATAAATGGTCATTTTGAGCTATTAATTCCATGCTTTGGACTATGTTTGAGGCATATATGGAACATGACATGAATTTTGAGGGTTTGATGATCACTTTGGTTTCATGGAGTTATGCTTTGATTTGAACATATATATGTGATCTCTTATGTCCCTAACATGAATATATGGCCTTGCTTCTGAATATGGATGAGTGTGGTGGAAGTTACCATTGATGGAATTCAAATTCTTGCATGAGAATTCTTGAGTTATATGATACTTCTTGAGCTTTTGTGATGAGTGGGAGATTATATGTTGATTATGAAGTGATTTGCTATGATTTACTTGAGTGTTGTGGCTTGAATTAGTTGTTGTTGTTGATGCGTGCTTGCTCTGCTTCTTTGCCCTGTTTTTGCTGCTGAAACACTGTTGCTGCTGTTATTTTTTTTTCGAAGACGAAGGGCCAACACGGCCGTGTCAGCTTTGTGCATGTTTTGGACACGGCCGTGTCAGCCTCTCGACTTGGGGCAGATTATTTTTCTAAAACAGGACACGGCCGTGTCCATTTTGAACTAAAACTTAACACGGCCGTGTCAGCCTCTCGAATTAAGCTCCTGAATTTATTTTAACCGGACACGGCCGTGTCATTTGAAAATTTGGCGGCGGCAATTGCTCGTTTTATCGCTTCATTGTTTTTCTTCGTGTTTTCTTTCTTCGTTTATGACGTGTATGCAATGTTAGCTTGTTATATTACGCATTATGTGCCTTGTTTTGACATTATGACCTTATTTTCTATGAATTGTGTGAATAAGAATTGGTAGGATTTATTGGACACGTAATTTCACTTCAATTGCATTCAATCGCATTCATAAGAATTTCCGAGCGTCTAATTGGTACATATTTGAGTCTAAGTCTCGGGTCTTGCGTTCGTGTAAATTTGCATATACATGGAGTATATTAGTTGCTTAACATGTTATAATTCATTCCCCAAACTTTTAACTCCAAACTCAGCCCCTAAATTGGTGATCGTGACATGAATGCATGGTATGCTCTTCTTTGTTCGATTTTCGTTGCTTGATTTGAATGATCTTTGTTGCTTCATTCTTTGGCCTTTTAATGTGATTCTTTTATGTATATTTCACGCATGTTATGTATGTGTTTGAGGCCTAAGAAATTCCCCAAGAGCTGCTCCCAAAATGCCCTGTTTTGCCATTGGAAAATGTTGCTGCGCCAAAAACGGATTTTGAAAATATCAACTGGACACGGCCGTGTCCAGTTTGTGCTGATTCTTGACATGGCCGTGTCAAGCTCTCGATTCGGGCATCTGATTTAATTAAATTCGGACACGGCCGTGTTCGTTTCCTTTGCGTTTTGGACATGGCCATATCATGTGTCACGATAGTGCCCCGGGGGAGTTTCTTTCGTCGTTTCGTTGCTTTTAATTGCTTTCTCTTGTCCCGTTTGTGGCCTATATGCAATGTTAGCTTAATTTATTATGAGTTAACTTATATATTATGAATTTATGACTTGATTTATGTGCTTGTTTTTGAATTATGGCTTCATATGTGAAGTATGCTCCTTTAACGTACGTTTATGACGTTATGTTTCGTTTATATGTCTTGCATGATCAACCCTTGCTCCTTGCATGATATGAATATATTGATAACATGTTGTATGGTATCATATGTTCGTTATATGACATCTATGAATTCATTTGACATGATTTATGAGATTTATCAATTAATATGAACGTGTATGCATTATATGTTAATTTATTAAGCTTCATATGCGTCACTTGCATTCATATGCATTAGTCGAGCATCAATATGGTTTATTTTGAGTCTAAGTTGGTCTCTTGTCTTTGTTTTGCTCTTAGGTTTGTTCGGAGGTTGCGGAAGTTGTTCGTTTGACTCCTTTTGGTTCGTTTTGTTCGGTTTGGTCGACGAGGTGAGGTTTTCTTTCCTTTTTAGTTATTATGACCTAAAACCCTAATTGTTTTTCGAACCCGCATGCGAATTATGTATGTATATGTATAGATATGTGTTTTGATACGTATTTTGTGGGATTTGTCCCGTTTGTCATGAAGATTTGAAAACGCTTTTATAAGTATATAAGCTCTATTTTCGTTTGCTTTGCAAAGCTTTGATAACTGTGTGTGTGTGTATAAGCGTGATATGATCTTTGGATAAGTTTCATGTGATAAGTGATTTGTATCTGTGTAAGTTGGGCCCCGAAGTTGTGTGGTTCGTGAGACCCGGGACGACCATCGGGGTCGCCGGTTGCAACCCCAGGACACTTCTCCACATTATAGGATCAACCCGAAACCCACTCGGAGGGAGGTGGGGGACGGAGTCCTTGGGCGTGAGTGTCATGAAACTCACTGCCCTGACGTACAAAGCTCGCTGACCATAAGGTAATTGTGGGGGTTGAGGGTGCGCACTCTCTTCCCAAAACGGTGTAAAGGTTGGATTGATTTATAATTCGTTTTGTTTTGTTTCGCATATGTTTATGAAGTAAGGGGTTGAAATTTAGGGTTTCCGTACATTATGTCTTCGTTATGGTTGTGAAACGGGGGCGGATTTCTAACTCTAAAACTTGACTGAATTTGGCCTTCTGGCCCAAACTTCCTTCTTTATATACATTACCAAGGGTTAAATGTTTTAGAATGCAAAAACCGTGTACGGTTCGTGAACCCTTTTAGCTTTGTATATGCTTTGCTCTCATGTATATGTATGGGTGCGTGTGTTAGCCTCCTCACCAGTCTCTAGGACTGACCCTCGTTATTTCTATCTTTTTCCCCCTTTTTGTTTGAGTTTGCAGGTACTCGTTCTGAGGGGTTGGAGCTAGGCAGTTGTCTTTGAGTCTTGGTTTTGGGTAGCTTGAGTCATGCATTGTATTTTGTTTCCTTTATGCATTTTGCTAAGTCACGATATATGTATAAGTTATGACTTTAATTCGAATTGTAAAGGTTTGTATAACTGGAATCATATTTTGATATGTCTTGAGTGTATTTATTTGTTTTGTGAGATTCTGGTGCTTCCGCATTCGCAATTTGTTTTTATTGCGCGCTTTGAGTAGGGTCTAGACCGCCTAGCTTAGGTTTGATTTTTGTTGGTCACCCGTTCGCCATGGCTTGATGCGTGGACGGAGTCTCTATTTCGTTTCACGTGTTGAGCTATGGTGCGGGGGATGTGGCGCCCTTCGCTCCGGGGTGTTACTTCTTTAGGTGGGATCAGAGCTCTGGGTTGCAAAACCAGAGCTCTCGTGTCGTGTCGGGTTTATCTAGGTCGTTTGGCTTAGGATTGCGTGTTTGTTGGCATTCACTACATCACTTATGTGACTTACTTGATATTATTTGATATTATTTGCATTAATTGTTCACATGAACATGCACTAGAAACCCCGCACGCATCGATATTTTCTTGGAATTGTATTTTATTTCAGGATACTCCTTTGACATCCACAAGTATTACCGGGAAAAGAACAAGATAGACGGGTATATTTGGGCTGCAAGGGGCTTAGGGATTTTGATCTTTGGAAGCGATTTGAAATGAGGATATGAAGGCCAAGCTCTAGGTGATCAAGAGAGTGGAGTTGAGATATAAATAGTCCGAGAAGAATTCATGTGAGGGAGTTCTATTCGAGAACTTTATACAACTACCCCTCTTTCGAGTTTGATGATAGGAAGATTTCAATTTGAAGGATGAAAGAAGATGCATGAGTTCATATAGGGGTTTGAAAGATTGGGCACCTTCAAGGATAATGTTAGGGTTCGGAATTATTTGCAATCAAGTAGAACATGGAAGTCGATCAAATTCTCAAATTCCAAGAATATGTACATGATTCGAGGATGCAAGATATATGGAGCTATGAAGGAATGGATAATCAATGGATTAAGTCTCCCCCACTACGCATGTGAAAGAAAAGAAGAAGATCAACCAAGGAACCCGAACTTCAAGAAATTTTGAGAGGTTTTAAGATACCAATAGCATAAAGAAAAACAAGATTTCAATGCCGAAGTGGAAGGATCAAATTAAAAAGAATTAGGAATTGTTTCAAGTGCTGCTAGTTGGGAAAATATTTCAAGGTAAAATAATTGGAAGGCAAGGCGAGGAAACCAAAAGATAAAAGAAATTCCCGAAAATTCAAGACTTCAATGATTCGAAGAATAAGAAGATTCAAATAGCCAGGATGGATTTTATATCTTCTCAATGGAAGCAAGTCATGGTTCATATTGTAGAGACTCGAGTCCAATAGAAAAGGAAATTTGAGAACCTCATGAGGCCACCCATATCAAACAAGGAAGGATTCCAATACGGGTGGTGGGAGAATGATTCAAGCACCGAGAAATTAAAGGTATGATGAAAGTTAACCGAAGAACAAGAATTTGAGATCATCACAGAAATGCTACGACTTCAAGATCCCGGTTCAACTTCAAGTTGGCACTTTAGAAATCACGGAGCTAACACCGAGCTCAATTCTACTACGATGGTGAACGGTACATGAAGCATTCATGGCATTACAATTCACGCATATTTTAATATTCGGGGAAACCCATCTGCTTAGTGTCTTACTCCTTTTTTTCGGGTGATTCTTGATTACGTTTGTTGTGTAATTATGTCTCTTCTTGTTCTTGCTTGTTAAGTGTTTCTTTCCCTTCGTGGCTCTTACTTGTAAAGTGTTTCCATCCCTTCTCAGTTTTGCTTGTTGTGTAATTACTTTCACCCTTGGTTCTTGCTTATTGTGTGATTCTTTCTCTTCTTAAATCTTGTTTGAAGTGTGCTTCCTTTATTTTCTAATTTTGCTTGTTACGTATTTCTTTTCCTTCTTGGCTCTTGTTCGTTGTGTGCTTTATTTATTTTCCTCTTGTGGTAGTACTTTCTTGTGGTGAGAGCTTGTGGTGTGGAGTGCTCGTGAGTGTTTGGTGAGTTGTGAGGGTCGAGCTGCTTTTGGTAGGCCTGTTTGAAGGTGTATTGTTCTCGCTGAGGTTGGGTGTTGCTTTCAGGAGGTCCGTCAGGGACTCAATGATATTTTCGGGTATTAGATTGAAGGCTAACCGTTGATATTCGTCGTAGAAGAACCGAGGATTGCCTCAAAGTAAGAGGTACGGTTTTGAGTGGGAAGAGGCGGTTGAAGAGAGTTACCCACGGTATTGGCTCTTGCCTAACCGGAGGTACAAAAGGCTACCTTGTTTCCAACTGAGGCATAAAGGAAGGCCTTTGTTGTGTGTTTCTTGTAGAAGAACGGTAGCCTATGCCCTAAGGTGTGCAACGTCACGAGTTTATCCCACTCTGGGTTTAAGATTGTTAGGACTTTTGGGAGACCGGTTGTTCTGGCATAAGAAAGACGTTATGGACTTTGTGTAGTAATATCTATGTGCCAATAGTTGAGGATTCTCCAACTACTCCCGAATGCTTATTTGGGAAGTGGGGGCAAACGACTAGGACTTTGTGTCCGGTTCGCCATTTAAGGAGATAGTGTCTCGTGAAGTATAGGATCAGAGTAGCGCAGCGGAAGTGTGGAGTTGGGCTGCTCTTCGGAGCCGTTCAAGACTCTCCTTAGGACCTGAGAACAGGTCCTTTTGAAGGAGGGGAGTTTGTAACATCCCGATCGATCGGATTTCCAGGTACGTCAAAACGACAGGTTTTTATGCGCTTCAAATTATTTAATTACGTATTTGAATGTTATTTTAATGCTTTTATGATTATTTGAATGTATATGAAATTAATTGTTTATATTTATGAACTTTGAATTTTAAACGTTTAAGTTTGTGTGCTCGTAATTTGCTCATTATGTGCCGGAATTCAATTCCGATTTGTGTGAAATTTCGATATGCGTGATATATGTGAGTTGTGAATATGTTTACGTGCTCGTTTTAAGTTTTCGTGTTCGTTTGTCGAGGTTTTAAACCTTAAGTATTTGACGAGGGACATGAGGGCCTAACTAGTTTTAGCGCGCTCCCGTTCCGGAGGCCATAACTTGAGCTCGGGAATTCGGATTCGAATTCCGGAAGATGCGTCAGACTCGTAACGAAGAAAGGAAACTCTTGAAGCTAGTTTGGTGATTTTCTAAGCCCATTTAGACCCTCGGTTTTCGCTCGGAAGGAACAGCCTGCTCCAAAGCCACCATCTTTGACTAGTCTTACACTTGTGGGGCCAATTTAGGCATGCGCAAGCCTTAACCCTTGATTTAACTGACCATAACTCAGCCCTATCCCTCCCCTACCTTTTAATTTCGTCCAATACACCCCAAGGCAGAAGGAAAGAGCATCTGATCCACGGAGAAAAGAAGAAGAAAGAAGCCCTCATCCATGTCTTGAGATTTTGAAGACAATCTTCTCCATACTTCTTCATATCTCAAAGGTAAGTATGTTTATGTATTCTCCTCTCTTATATTCTTCATTTGATCCTTGAAATCCATGATTTAATTCAGATTTAATAAGGGTTTGAAAGCTTGCATGAATAGTTAGGGTTAGCTCATATTTTTGAATCCATGGCTTAGCTTAAGTTTGGCGCTGAATTGGTGTATGATTGGTGATTATATGATCTTCTTTGCTTCCTTTCTTGATTTATAATTCATTTTAGATATGTGTGGGTTAATTTCTCTTT
Source organism: Lantana camara (assembly GCA_037501455.1). Classification (NCBI taxonomy): domain Eukaryota; kingdom Viridiplantae; phylum Streptophyta; class Magnoliopsida; order Lamiales; family Verbenaceae; genus Lantana; species Lantana camara. Next base: position 49,335,459 of record CM074860.1, on the reverse strand, counting down.
GATAACTTGATTGAAACCTTGAGTTTTTGGGCATGAAAAACTGGAATTTCGAACAACTCTACCGGTATGAACTGCTGTCACGTTATTGAGCTCAAATGATGGAATTCTTGCCTCAAATTTCGTGTTCTAAGGCTTGGTTATAGAGTACACATGTTTTTCTATGAATGTGCTTCGTTTTTCCCTGAATTCATGCTTTATTATGGCTGCAAACATGAGTTCTTGAACCTTAAAAACTGCTCCCCGGTTTTGGAACTGTTGTGTGGATTTGTGCTTTGTTGCTTGAGTTAATGGCTTCCAATTCGTGTGAAATTGCATGGAGAGGTAGTGTACTAATTGCTTTACATATTAGCCCTGCTTTGGCAAGCTTTTAGATCCATTTTTAGCTCCTAAACCGAATCATGAAGCCTTTTTGTATGCTATGTGCGAACCTAACTGCTGCTGTGATACTTAGAGTATTTGGTTGATCTCTTGTACTTATTTTCGTGTGAATTTGCATGAGCATGAAGTATATGAGTTTCTCTTTATGTTAGCTTGGCCTTTCCTAGATTTTAACTTGCATTTTGACCCAAATTTGAAGAGCATGGCATGTTTGTAGGTATCGTATAACCTAACTGCAGCTGTTGCATTTTTGGTGGCTAGTTGGTGGTTCTAATGTGCTCCAATTTGTGTCAATTTGCATATACATGGAGTATATTAGTTGCTTAACATGTTATAATCCATTCCCCAAACTTTTAACTCCAAACTCAGCCCCTAAATTGGTGATCGTGACATGAATGCATGGTATGCTCTTCTTTGTTCGATTTTCGTTGCTTGATTTGAATGATCTTTGTTGCTTCATTCTTTGGCCTTTTAATGTGATTCTTTTATGTATATTTCACGCATGTTATGTATGTGTTTGAGGCCTAAGAAATTCCCCAAGAGCTGCTCCCAAAATGCCCTGTTTTGCCATTGGAAAATGTTGCTGCGCCAAAAACGGATTTTGAAAATATCAACTGGACACGGCCGTGTCCAGTTTGTGCTGATTCTTGACACGGCCGTGTCAAGCTCTCGATTCGGGCATCTGATTTAATTAAATTCGGACACGGCCGTGTTCGTTTCCTTTGCGTTTTGGACATGGCCATGTCATGTGTCACGATAGTGCCCCGGGGGAGTTTCTTTCGTCGTTTCGTTGCTTTTAATTGCTTTCTCTTGTCCCGTTTGTGGCCTATATGCAATGTTAGCTTAATTTATTATGAGTTAACTTATATATTATGAATTTATGACTTGATTTATGTGCTTGTTTTTGAATTATGGCTTCATATGTGAAGTATGCTCCTTTAACGTACGTTTATGACGTTATGTTTCGTTTATATGTCTTGCATGATCAACCCTTGCTCCTTGCATGATATGAATATATTGATAACATGTTGTATGGTATCATATGTTCGTTATATGACATCTATGAATTCATTTGACATGATTTATGAGATTTATGGATTAATATGAATGTGTATGCATTATATGTTAATTTATTAAGCTTCATATGCGTCACTTGCATTCATATGCATTAGCCGAGCATCAATATGGTTTATTTTGAGTCTAAGTTGGTCTCTTGTCTTTGTTTTGCTCTTAGGTTTGTTCGGAGGTTGCGGAAGTGGTTCGTTTGACTCCTTTTGGTTCGTTTTGTTCGGTTTGGTCGACGAGGTGAGGTTTTCTTTCCTTTTTAGTTATTATGACCTAAAACCCTAATTGTTTTTCGAACCCGCATGCGAATTATGTATGTATATGTATAGATATGTGTTTTGATACGTATTTTGTGGGATTTGTCCCGTTTGTCATGAAGATTTGAAAACGCTTTTATAAGTATATAAGCTCTATTTTCGTTTGCTTTGCAAAGCTTTGATAACTGTGTGTGTGTGTGTATAAGCGTGATATGATCTTTGGATAAGTTTCATGTGATAAGTGATCTGTATCTGTGTAAGTTGGGCCCCGAAGTTGTGTGGTTCGTGAGACCCGGGACGACCATCGGGGTCGCCGGTTGCAACCCCAGGACACTTCTCCACATTATAGGATCAACCCGAAACCCACTCGGACGGAGGTGGGGGACGGAGTCCTTGGGCGTGAGTGTCATGAAACTCACTGCCCTGACGTACAAAGCGCGCTGACCATAAGGTAAGTGTGGGGGTTGAGGGTGCGCACTCTCTTCCCCAAAACGGTGTAAAGGTGGGATTGATTTATAATTCGTTTTGTTTTGTTTCGCATATGTTTATGAAGTAAGGGGTTGAAATTTAGGGTTTCCGTACGTTATGTCTTCGTTATGGTTGTGAAACGGGGGCGGATTTCTAACTCTAAAACTTGACTGAATTTGGCCTTCTGGCCCAAACTTCCTTCTTTATATACATTACCACGGGTTAAATGTTTTAGAATGCAAAAACCGTGTACGGTTCGTGAACCCTTTCAGCTTTGTATATGCTTTGCTCTCATGTATATGTATGGGTGCGTGTGTTAGCCTCCTCACCAGTCTCTAGGACTGACCCTCGTTATTTCTATCTTTTTTCCCCTTTTTGTTTGAGTTTGCAGGTACTCGTTCTGAGGGGTTGGAGTTAGGCAGTTGTCTTTGAGTCTTGGTTTTGGGTAGCTTGAGTCATGCATTGTATTTCGTTTGCTTTATGCATTTTTCTAAGTCAGGATACATGTATAAGTTATGACTTTAATTCGAATTGTAAAGGTTTGTATAACTGGAATCATATTTTGATATGTCTCGAGTATATTTATTTGTTTTGTGAGATTCTGGTGCTTCCGCATTCGCTATTTCTTTTTAGTGCGCGCTCGGAGTAGGGTCTAGACCGCCTAGCTTAGGTTTGATTTTTGTTGGTCACCCGTTCGCCATGGCTTGATGCGTGGAAGGAGTCTCCATTTCATTTCACGTGTTGAGCTATGGTGCGGGGGATGTGGCGCCCTTCGCTCCGGGGTGTTACAGATGCATCGAAGGAAGGCCTCGGTTGTGTGTCGATGCAAAATGGCAAGGTAGTAGCCTTCGCCTTTAGAAAGTTAAAAGATGACGAGAAGAGCTATCCCACTCATGATTTAGAGCTTGCTGTAGTTGTTTTCGCCTTGCTAAAAAGGCATCATTATCTCTGCGGGGTTACTTTTGAGGTGTTCACCGACAACCAAAGCCTTAAGTATCTGTTTACTTAGAAAGATTTAAACGTGAGGCAAAGGCATTGGGTTGCTCTACTTGAGGACTATGATTGTGGAATTCAATACCACCCGGGTAGAGTTAATGTGGTTGCAGATGCTTTGAGTAGGAAAGCTAGTATTTCAAGTTTGGAAGCGGGTTCAAGTAAGCAGAATTCGGTGTTCTTGGTTTCAAAAGCTCGTTGGGAAAATATTTCAGTACAACCGGATTTGAAACAAAGATTGATTGAAGTTCAATCTAATGATCCGAAAATTCAAAGATTAGTGTCAAAGGTAAGAATTGATCCGGAGACTAAGTTCGGGTTTGATCATTCGGGTTTATTTCGGTTTAAGGCTCAGGTTTGTGTTCCGGAAGAGTTTAAGCAGTTAGTACTTGATGAGGTACATAGATCGGCATATAAGGTACATCCTGGTATTACTAAGATGTACAAGGATTTAAGGACTTTATATTGGTGGAACGACATGAAAAGAGATATTGCTAATATTGTAAGAAGGTATCGAACATGCCAAGTGGTGAAAGCTGAACACCAGAAACCGGGAAGAACTCTCCAACCACTTCTAATTCCCGAATGGAAGTGGGAGCAAGTGACAATGGTCTTCGTGTCCGGCTTGCCAAGGACCAAAGGAGGTTTCGATGGGATTTGGGTCATAATTGATAGGTTTTCGAAGTCGTCCCATTTTCTCAAGGTTCGGATGTTAGATAAAGTGCCTAAGTTAGCTAAATTGTACCGGATGGAGATTGTGAGATTACATGTGCCCCGGTCAATATTGTTCCAGATAGAGATCCATGGTTTACAGAAATTTTCTGGTAGGAATTACAGAAGTGTATGTGTACAAATCTCCAATTAAGCACCGCATCTCACCTACAAACGGATGGACAATCCGAGAGGTTAATAACGTATCTTGAGGACATGCTTCGTGCTTGTGCCTTAGATTATCAAGACTCGTGGGATGAGCATTTGGATTTGGTTGAGTTTGCTTATAATAATAGTTTTCAAACTTCAATTGGTATAGCTCCGTATGAGGCACTATATGGATGGAAGTGCCAGTCATCTCTATTTTGGGACATTGATGAATGGAGGTGCACCAAAGATGATAAGCTCGATAGACCTAAGAAACCAACGGAGATTCAGGATACCATTGAGAAAGTGAAAGTGATTAGGCAGAGGTTAAAGACGGCTCAAGACCGACAGAAAATGTAGCACCCTAAACCCCAAGGCGCCACATCCCCCGCACTATAGCCTCGATCCACGTATGAAATGGACAGTTCATACATAAACCAAGACCACAGCGAACGGGTGACAATAAAAATGACGAGCTAGGCGGGACACTCTCCCCAACATAATCAAACAAACATGAACAGAAAAGCGGAAGCAATAAAGTCATTCATATATATAGGTACCATATTTATTACCTAGATACATATAGGTACCAATTAACTATCACTACATTGTCATTTCTAAATAAGATACATCATTAAGTATTCAAAATGAGACAATAACGAGCATAACATGAAATGTCTCAAAGTACTATACATGACAGGTGCTAGACTCGTGAAGATGCAAAAGACTCGAACAACGCCCGCCTAGCACGACCACGCTCAAAAGGGTACCTGAAAAGTGAAGTATCAGTCTACCGAAGACTGAGTGAGGGGCAATAATTATATATACACACATCACATGCAAGTTGTAGCCTCGGGTGAAGACTTTAGCATAAAATAGATATGTAATTCAAGAAGTTAATCTTTGCCCGGGATTACAACCAAATCATTTTAACACGTTTATTTAATCATGCTTGTCAATGTCATGAACATGTGGCCCCGGCGAACAAGGGCAGTCTCCAACCGAACTCCCAATCGTGAACAATACGTGATCATGCTTGCTTGCTTGATAAATACGTGATCATGCAATTTAATTAGTGCTCATTTAAACAAGTTCATGCTTGAAATCATGCAATAACCCGAGGATAACCCGACACGCCGGATTAATCCCCAGTCTCCTTCTTCCTCCGGTTGATAGCGAGTTTGCAAGGCTCGACTATCCACGACATGGTGTGTGTAGAGGACATGACCCTCTAGACACGGAACTCCTTCCACCACTAATCTCCTAGTGGCTTCGGGGGTGATCCCAACAATGTGAGGATAATTCAGGAGTTACCCGTCAGCCCTTGCTTTCCCGGTTGGCTCAAGAACTACCCTCGGGCCCACGTGCAATCATGTACTCGCCAAACATGCTTGAATTCATGATAATCAATACTTTCTTGCTTGGAAACGTTCATGGTTTGAAAATCATTTATAAGTATAATACGTTTGGCCGAAAACTAGCACATAAGGGTTTTAGGGTTCGTGTTACCAAAACAAAACATCACCTTTCTTGCAAAATATAATAAATAAGCGTTCTAAGGAGCTTGCTCCCCGTCCACGCCCTCGTGACCTTAAAGATGAAAGAAATGAAGAAAGTGGATGATGATGATGATGATCCCTCAAAGCTTGGCTAACTTCTTGAAATCTTGATGATTGATAGAAAATTATCTTCTTCCCTTTTCTTCTTAGTACCGAGAATGAGAGGAAGCAAATGTGTTTGGCAAATTTTTGGGATAAAATTGATCAAGGAAGCTTGAGGAAGCTTATACCGTTACATCCATTCTTGGTTTTTGTGAATTAAGTTAATTGCCAATAAATCCTCCAAGAATTCAATCTATGCAATTGAGTAGATGAGGTTTTAAAATATGATCAATTTGGTCCTAAAAGTTCACGCAATTAAGTCCCCAAAGTTTTAGAAATAAATACTTAGGAACGAATTGGTAATTTGAAATACTCTCGGTAATGGTTTTCATGCAAGAAATATTTTTCGTGCCATGAAATAATATTTTGAATGATATGAAATCATATAATTGACATGAATAATGTTTCGTGAATTTTATAAAAATATGAATGCCACGTAAGAATATATTATGAAATTAAAATAATAAAATAAACCTACACTCAAAACGCACAAGTGGCGTGCTTACCTGTTCCTCCGGAAACCGGGGCGTTACAACTCTCCCCCCCTTAGAAGAATCTGGTCCCCAGATTCTCTAGTCTTGCTCGAACAACTCCGGGTGGAACCGTTTCATTTTATCCTCTGTTTCCCACGTAGCTTCTTCGGTTTTATCACTTCTCCACAAAACCTTAATCATGGGAATTCTCCGGTTTCTCAACTCTTGAAATTTCTGATCCAAGATCTTAACCGGCCTCTGAACAAATGTCAAATTCGGTTCCAGTTCAACTTCTTCCACGGGGAGAATCGTAGTCTCATCGGGGTAATATTTCCTTAATTGTGAAACGTGGAACACGTTGTGAATCCCCGTAAGACTCGGTGGTAGGTCCAGTCGATAGGCTACCTCGCCTATTCTTTCCAAAATCTCGAACGGACCTAAGTAGCGAGGATTAAGCTTTCCTCCTTTCCCGATCCGGGTGAAACCTTTCCTTGGTGACACCTTCAAGAATACCCGGTCACCAACTTCAAATTCTAGATCTCTTCGGCGCTTATCGGCGTAGCTCTTCTGTCTATCTTGCGCGACTTTCATCCGTTATTAAATCATTTGAACCTTTTCAATCATAGCTTGAACAACTTTGGAAGGCCTTTCGAATCTTTCACCTTTCTTTACCCCTTCTGTTTCGACCATTTCCATTCTTCCAAGTCGAAGAACAACGGAGATCGGCACTTTCTTCCATAAAGTAACTCGTAAGGAGCCATCCCGATCGAAGCCTGAAAGCTGTTATTATAAGCAAACTCGATCAAGGGAAGCTGTTCTGACCACGAGTTCTCAAAATCTATCGCGCAAGCCCGAAGAAGATCTTCCAAATACCTGATTAACCTTTCAGTCTGGCCGTCTGTTTGCGGGTGAAATGCTGTACTGAACTTAAGTTTCGTTCCCAAGACAGCCTGTAATTCCTGCCACAACTTAGAAGTAAACCTCGGGTCTCGGTCTGATACTATGCTCACCGGAATACCATGAAGTCGAATGATCTCTCTATTATAGATCTCAGCCAACTTCGGGATCTTATAAGACATCCGGACCGGTAGAAAGTGAGCAGACTTTGTAAATCTATCCACGATTACCCAAATTCCATCAAACCCACCTTTAACCTTCGGTAATCCAGAAACAAAGTCCATCGTTACTTGTTCCCACTTCCACTCGGGAATAGGTAACGGTTGTAGAAGTCCCGCGAGTTTTTGGTGCTCCGCTTTCACTTTCTGACAAGTCAGGCAATGTTTCACATACTCTGCCACGTCCCTCTTCATCCCGTTCCACCAATAATATTGTTTCAAATCCTTATACATTTTATTTCCTCCTGGGTGGATCGAGTAAGCTGACTTGTGAGCTTCTTCGAGTAGAACCCGTCTCAACTCTTCAGGTACTACTACTCTGTTCTTAAACCGAAGCAACCCGGTCTCATCAAACCCAAATGGACTCTCCGGGTCATCCTTAGCTCTACTTACAAGCCTCTGCACTTCCGGATCCTTATTCTGAGCCTCAAACAGCTGATGCCTTAATTCCGACTGAACTGTGATATTAGAAACCCGAGCCTTTAACACAATCGGGCGACTTCCTCACTTTCCTTTATTTCCAAACTCGATATGCTCGCCTTCCTGCTAAGTGCATCGGCGACCACATTGGCTTTCCCCGGATGGTACTTAATTGTACAATCATAGTCTTCCAACTTTTCCATCCAACGCCGTTGCCTCATATTCAAATCCTTCTGTGTGAATAAATACTGGAGGCTCTTATGGTCGGTAAAAATCTCAAAGGAAGTCCCGTAAAGATAATGTCTCCATTTCCCGAGAGCAAAGATCACGGCTGCAAGCTCTAGGTCGTGTGTTGGATAATTCCTTTCATATTCCTTTAGCTTCCGAGAAGCATAAGCGATCACTTTTCCTTTCTGAGTCAAAACGCAACCTAAGCCTTCTTTAGAAGCATCTGTATACACTGCATATCCCTCTGAACCCTCGGGTAAAGTTAACACCGGAGCTGAAACTAACTTTTCTTTCAGAAAATTGAAGCTTTGATCACACTTCTCGTCCCAGACAAACTTAACATCCTTCTTTGTCAACCGGGTTAACGGTGCCGCAATCTTGGAGAAGTCCTGAACAAACCTTCTATAATATCCGGCCAATCCCAAGAAGCTTCTAATCTCCGAGGCATTCTTTGGTTTCTCCCACTTAAGCACGGCCTCGATTTTCGAGGGATCGACCTCCAACCCTTTTCCTGAAATCACATGCCCCAAGAATGAAACCCGATCGATCCAAAATTCACACTTGCTGAACTTAGCAAACAACTGATGCTCCTTTAGAGTCTGAAGAACAAGTCTGGGATGTCTCGCGTGCTCCTCGGCTGACTTCGAGAACACCAGAATATCATCAATGAAAATCACCACGAACTTGTCGAGGAAAGGCCTGAATATCCGGTGCATCATATCCATAAAAGCTGCAGGGGCATTAGTCAATCCAAACGGCATAACCACGAACTCATAGTGCCCATACCGAGTATTGAATCCCGTCTTTGGAATGTCCTCTGCTCGGATTCGCAGCTGATAGTATCCCTGTCTTAAATCCAATTTCGAATACACCTTAGAACCCTGGAGTATATCGAACAACTCCTCGATATGTGGGAGGGGATACTTGTTCTTGATAGTCATCCTGTTCAACTCCCTGTAATCGATGCACATTCTTAGAGTCCCGTCATTTTTCTTTACAAACAACACCGGTGCTCCCCACGGCGAAGAATTCGGCCGAATGTACCCAACTTCCAACAAAGCCTCAAGCTGAACTTTTAGTTCCTTTAATTCGGCTGGAGCCATCCGGTACGGAGTCTTTGAATACGGCTCGGCATTCGGGAAAAGGTCAATAACGAACTCAATCTCCCGCTCAGGAGGCAAGGAATCCAATTTCTCTGGGAATACCTCGGGGAATTCCTTTACCACTTCTGTGTCCTCTAATTTCACCTGATCTTTGGGCTTGTTCAGAATATAGGCAATGAACCCTGTAGCCCCGTCCCTGACTAATCTCTGAGCCTCTGAAAACGAAAGTAGGGGCACGGTCTTTGAAGTACAGCCCGTAACAACCTCTGAACCCAACTGAACCTTCTTAGCCCGACAATCCACCGTAGCACAATGTCTGTAAAGCCAATCCATCCCCAGAATAGCCCCGTATCTCTCCATCGGCATAACAATAAAATCTGTCAGAAACTCCCGGCCTTCAATTACAACTGGAACATCCCTGTAAACCTGATCCGTCTCTCGCCTACTACCGAAAGGAGTACTAACTAGATAGCGCACAGAAGTACACATAGCAGGCAAAGACAAGGTAATAGCAATAGAGTGCGCAAGAAAGGAGTGTGTAGCTCCTGGATCAAATAATGTATGGATGTTCGTGCCATGAATGCAAATAATACCTTCAACTACTGCGGCGGGGTCAATATCAGCCTCCTGCTCCTCTCCCGCGAGTGCATAAGCCCGAGCTCTCACCAGGGGTCTCGGTCCTGCAGGTGGTGGATCCTGACGATCCGGACAACCATCAACCAGGTGCTCGTTACTCCCGCAAATCAAACATAGACCCAACCGGCGTCTGCAGTTATCATAGGTGTGCGTAGGATGTCCACACCATGTGCATCTCGGTCTCTGAGGTGGCTGAGGTGGTGCTGGAGCTCTTGGACCTCTCGGAAATGGCCCGGTGTACTTAGGTTTCTTCCCGATATCTCTCTGAGCTGGAGGTGTAGGGTAAATCATCGGCCTTTTTCCTGAGCTGGAACCCTGACCTGATCTCGAGCCTGAAGCCTGTCCTGCTCGCTGAGTAGCCCTCCTGGCACTATCAGAATCTTCAACCTTTAGGGCTTTTGCTGTAGCTTTCGCCCAGGTGCTGGTATTAGTAGCTTTCAGTGCATCCTGAATGTCTGGTCTCAACCCCTGAACGAACTGCATCGCTTTGTGAAAGTCATCGTTCGCTATGTTGGGTGCATAGCGAGAAAGTCTCTCGAACTCGGCGATGTACTGACCCACAGACCTGCCCCCTTGCTTTAATTCTGTAAACTCCCTCAACCTGCGGGTACGGGAAGCTGGAGGAATGTACTTGTTTCTGAACTCCCGTACAAAGACCTCCCAAGTAATCTCGGTCCCGGCTACCTCCAAAACAATCTGAGTGCTCTCCCACCAGGAGTAAGCCTCGCCCTGAATAAGAGTGAGGGTGCAACGAGCCTTCTCCTGACTGTCGCAAGGAATAAGCTGCCAAATCCTCTCGATCTCTTTCAACCACATCTCCGCCTGTATATCGTCTCCCTTATAGAACTTCGGGGGACGCTGATTCTGAAACTCTCGCAAAATAGCAGAAATGGGGTTCTCCGGAGGTGCTACCTGCGCTGGTGGTGGTGGTGGAGGTACCCGTTCCTGTAACCTCTGATCAATTAGCCCCACTACGGCATTCATGAAATCCTGGGGCTGTGCCTGAGCAGGCGGAGGAGGTGGTGATCTCTCGCGGCGATGATGTCGGCGGTGATGATGCCTGTACCTCGAGGATCGGTCACTGGAACGTCTATCGTGCTCCATCCTGAAATCAGATCACTAAACATGCGTGGCTTGATCAATAAATGCAAATGTGTGCACACAATTTCCATAATATCAAATATCACATGTTCAATGAAGATCAAGTAGCTCAAGTAATGAAAAGAAATAAATAATTCAGGTAAGTCAACCCAATGCAGACTCCCAAATACCACATAATCCTATGCCGTGCGACCTAGACTGACTTGACACGACTCGAGAACCTCGGTTTTGCAACCGGCCTCTGATACCACCTGTAGATGTAGCACCCTAAACCCCAAGGCGCCACATCCCCCGCACTATAGCCTCGATCCACGTATGAAATGGACAGTTCATACATAAACCAAGACCACAGCGAACGGGTGACAATAAAAATGACGAGCTAGGCGGGACACTCTCCCCAACATAATCAAACAAACATGAACAGAAAAGCGGAAGCAATAAATTCATTCATATATATAGGTACCATATTTATTACCTAGATACATATAGGTACCAATTAACTATCACTACATTGTCATATCTAAATAAGATACATCATTAAGTATTCAAAATGAGACAATAACGAGCATAACATGAAATGTCTCAAAGTACTATACATGACAGGTGCTAGACTCGTGAAGATGCAAAAGACTCGAACAACGCCCGCCTAGCACGACCACGCTCAAAAGGGTACCTGAAAAGTGAAGTATCAGTCTACCGAAGACTGAGTGAGGGGCAATAATTATATATACACACATCACATGCAAGTTGTAGCCTCGGGTGAAGACTTTAGCATAAAATAGATATGTAATTCAAGAAGTTAATCTTTGCCCGGGATTACAACCAAATCATTTTAACACGTTTATTTAATCATGCTTGTCAATGTCATGAACATGTGGCCCCGGCGAGCAAGGGCAGTCTCCAACCGAACTCCCAATCGTGAACAATACGTGATCATGCTTGGTTGCTTGATAAATACGTGATCATGCAATTTAATTAGTGCTCATATAAACAAGTTCATGCTTGAAATCATGCAATAACCCGAGGATAACCCGACACGCCGGATTAATCCCCAGTCTCCTTCTTCCTCCGGTTGATAGCGAGTTTGCAAGGCTCGACTATCCACGACATGGTGTGTGTAGAGGACATGACCCTCTAGACACGGAACTCCTTCCACCACTAATCTCCTAGTGGCTTCGGGGGTGATCCCAACAATGTGAGGATAATTTAGGAGTTACCCGTCAGCCCTTGCTTTCCCGGTTGGCTCAAGAACTACCCTCGGGCCCACGTGCAATCATGTACTCGCCAAACATGCTTGAATTCATGATAATCAATACTTTCTTGCTTGGAAACGTTCATGGTTTGAAAATCATTTATAAGTATAATACGTTTGGCCGAAAACTAGCACATAAGGGTTTTAGGGTTCGTGTTACCAAAACAAAACCTCACCTTTCTTGCAAAATATAATAAATAAGCGTTCTAAGGAGCTTGCTCCCCGTCCACGCCCTCGTGACCTTAAAGATGAAAGAAATGAAGAAAGTGGATGATGATGATGATGATCCCTCAAAGCTTGGCTAACTTCTTGAAATCTTGATGATTGATAGAAAATTATCTTCTTCCCTTTTCTTCTTAGTACCGAGAATGAGAGGAAGCAAATGTGTTTGGCAAACTTTTGGGATAAAATTGATCAAGGAAGCTTGAGGAAGCTTATACCGTTACATCCATTCTTGGTTTTTGTGAATTAAGTTAATTGCCAATAAATCCTCCAAGAATTCAATCTATACAATTGAGTAGATGAGGTTTTAAAATATGATCAATTTGGTCCTAAAAGTTCACGCAATTAAGTCCCCAAAGTTTTAGAAATAAATACTTAGGAACGAATTGGTAATTTCAAAAACTCTCGGTAATGGTTTTCATGCAAGAAATATTTTTCGTGCCATGAAATAATATTTTGAATGATATGAAATCATATAATTGACATGAATAATGTTTCGTGAGAATATATTATGAAATTAAAAGAATAAAATAAACCTACACTCAAAACGTACACGTGGCGAGCTTACCTGTTCCTCCGGAAACCGGGGCGTTACAGAAAAGTTATGCGTACAAAAGAAGACGACCCTTGGAGTTTGAAGTGGGAGATAAGGTTTTTCTAAAAGCATCTCCTAGAAAAGGGTTTGCTCGGATTGGGTAAAGGCGGGAAGTTTAACCCGCGCTACTTAGGCCCCTTCGAGATTCTTGAATGAGTTGGGGAAGTAGCCTACCGGCTTCATTTACCACCGAGCTTGACCGAGATACACAATGTTTTCCATGGCTCTCAACTCCGAAAATATTTTCCCGATGAGTCTTATATACTTCTAGTTGGAGAGGTACAATTGGAGTCGGATTTGATAATGAAGAAACACCCAGTTAAAGTCTTAGACCGGAAGATGTAAGAATTGAGAAACCGGCAGATTCCCTTGGTAAAGGTCTTGTGGCGTGATCAAAAATCCGAGGAAGCCACTTGGGAGACTAAGGAGAAAATGAGACTATTGTACCCGGATATTTTCAAGACCTAGCTTCGGACCTGAGGACAGGTCCTTTTGAAGGACGGAGGTTTATAACATCCCAGTTTTTCCGGACTTTCAGGTATACCTTAATTTGCATAATTTAATTTAATAATTACATGACTACGTGTTATTTAAATGTTAATTTGATTATTTGAAGTTATTTGAATTTATTTTTTAAGTATGAATTTGATTTATTTTTAACGTTTATGCCTTACGCCGTGCATTTTGCCTTAATTTGCATTCGAATTTAATTTTGATTTTTCCAAATTTTTGGTATGCATGAATTATGTGAATTATGGAATTTTTCTTGTCCTCATTTTATGTTTTTGAACTTTTCGTCTTGTGTTTTTATTTTATTTTGGGAGACAGGACCTAAAGGGGGCTAAAAGGTATTTAGCGCACCTTGGGTTCCGGGAAGCATAACACGAGCTCGAGAATTCAGATTTGAATTCCATCACCTCCGTTGAACTCGTATCGATGATTCGAGTTCAATAAACCTAGCCTTATATATTTCTGAGCTCATTTAAACCTCCGAAAGTTGACTGAAACAAGCTTCCTGTGCGAATTTAGGACCTTTGTTCACTCTTTTAATCATAACTTAAGCTATCTTTGACCAAATTAAGCAAGATTTGGCCCCACACTCTCCCAAAATAATTCCCTTGCAGCCATTATCCCTCCATTTTGTTCCATATTGAAGAAAACGAGAGAATTGGCTGCAAAAACTGAATCATAAGAGAAAGGAAAAATAAACTATTCACTTTACACTCTTTTGTGCTCAAATCTTCATCAAATTCCTCCATTTTCAAAAGGTAAGCTTGGAATTGTATTCTCCTTCTCTTATTTGTTTAGACTCTTTATTTGGTGAAAATCATGGAGAAATGAGCATGTTTTTATCACTATAGTGAATAGTAAGGGTTTCATACATTTTGACGAATTTGGGTGATCTCTTGTGGATTTCTTGGAAGTTATGCATCCTAATTGATCTTAAGGCATCATAGAATAAGCGTATAGACTGATTTTGAATGAGAGTTAAGGAATCATTGGATATCGTTTGAGGTTTTTGGAGTTTTTCATGAAAAGATGAACTTATATTTATCCTTGCCTTTGATCATATGTGTCGTTATGTTCGGCTGGATTATTTTCAAGAAATAGACAAAATCTTGTAATATTATGATCCTATTATGTGTATACTTAAAGATAACATGAATTTATTTTAGTTTTGTTGGAGATTTTGGCTTGAAAATCCGTTTTTCCCCAGCTGTCGCATGAGGTCGCGGCCATAATTGTCTTTAGTGTAATTTTTGTAGTGGCCGCGACCCATTTTTTGATGACTTTCGAGTTGTGCAGGCTTCAGATCGCGGCCGTGACTGTTTCTAGTTGATTTTCGGTAGAGGCCGCGACCATTTTTAGAAAGAGGCTGCTTGTTCAGGCTCGTGTGTATGCTCTAGAAAGAGAAGTGTAGAATGTGCATGTGGATCCGACCAGGGTAACAGAAGATATTAATTACGGCTATGCCATAATCAATGGTCAACAACATATTTAATCATGCATATCACGTGCATCATGAATTCTCTTATTGTTGCAATTAACATGATTCTACTTGCCTTGTATCATAACTATGTGAACGCTTCCATAAATGCTTACTTGAATTGTAGTTCTATTTGAATGAGAGACGGGGTTCTCTCTTTGTTGCTTGAGAGATGGGGTTCTCTCTTTGTTGCTCGAGAGACGGGGTTCTCTCATTACTTGGTTGAGAGACGGGGCTCTCTCATTGCTTGCTAAGTTTGGAACTCGGCAGTGGACCTCGGGACCAGGTCCTCTTAAGGGGGGGAGAATTGTAACGCCCCGATTTTTTCGTTTATGTATTACATGATATTTTATAAATTTCTTAACGTTTCATGGATTATATTTCCATAACTTATATGAAACTACCCTTAATGTGTAAATTACGTGAAATTATATGAAATCCATTTCATTAATTTTTATGCGAAATTATATGAAATCATATCAAATTGAGAATTTATTTCATGACTTAATTTCCAATTGTGATTTAATTGCCAAATTGTCCTTGTATGATCATTCTTTTAAATTGAAGGACCAAATTGCATACTTATTCTTGGACTTAATTGATTAATTTCTAAGACATGGCATCCTTGATTGCATAATTTATACAAACGAGGGAGTAAATTGCAAATTATACATTTCATCAAATTCAAGGATGGTGAATCACGTAAAAGACTTCTCCATGCTTCTATTTCATTCTTCATCCAAAAATCTTCCTCCATTTTGCTTCCTTATGACCGATCCAAACAATCAAGAAGAATGGAAGGGGTTTCATCAATTTTAATCAAGTTTTATCAAGAAAATTAAAAGTTTGAAGATCCATCTTTCATAGCCATCATCTTCTCCATCTAATTTCATTTCAAGGTTGGTATATGCATGAATATGAGATTCTTGATGGATTATATGAAGTCTAGGGCTAGTAATTTCATGAAATATGTGGGTTATATGTTGTTTACTACGTGAATACATGATTATAGCTTGGATTGATGCATGAATTCTTGAAGAAATTGAGCTTATATGATGAATTCATAAGTGAACTTGGAGCTTGTGATCTTGGATAATTTTGTGTGATTTATATGTTTATATGAAGTTTTATTGTATTTTAAGTATATATGCATGTAAATCACTAGAAATCCTTTATTTTGATGCATAAAAATGGTTGTTTTGGTTTGTTTTGGTGTTTGGTCGAGCTTCCCCTGCTTTCTGCTCTGTTTTTTTCTGCAGAACTTGAAGGTCGCGCCCGCGGGCGAAAATACACATAAAACAGGTCGCGCCCACGACCCAATTTTTACCAACTTTCAACTTTGTGAAAAATTACGTGAATATTCATGAAAAAATTAGGTCTCGGAAGCGACCAAAAATAGAGTAAAAAGGCGCGACCCCTTCGTAATCTGCATTTGTCCAACTTCGGACCTACGCCATTTTCACCTCGCTTTGAACTAGAAAACGTACCATATAGCGTTAGAAAGGTCTATGTGTCTAGTTTTAAACCCAATAAAAAAAACTCAATTCTAACTTCTAGAACTCAAGTTATTCCGAGTTTTCCACTGTGTGTGCATTTCCGAAAATTGTCAGTTTTTCCTAAATTTCATCAAAACCCTTCATATTGCATTCTTTCACTTCCTTGGCTCCCGTATGTGATTTATATGAGTTATAAACTTAGTTTAGTGATGATTAATCTCTTAATTGACATTTCTTAATTATTGTTGCGCATTATCTCATTGCATTATGTCGTGCGTCATAAATAGTTCATACGAGTCATGTCTCACGAACCTTGTCCTTGTTGCAAAGATTTTCTTCCCATTGACGAGGAGCACGCACCGTAGTTGTATTCTTGTTTTGGTCGTCACAGTGAGGTTTAATTTCTAGATATATATACATACAGAACCCGTAAAACCCTATGTGATCTTTTAAGCCAAAATGTATATATATCTATCTATAGTTCTTCAAAAAACCTTAGTGATAACAAGTGATTTCGTGATATATTGAATAATCGTGATATGGTGAAATGATCGTGTATTGGCGAGTAATCGTGAATCGTGCACTAGGGCCCAAGGGTTATTGTATGAGCCAACCGGGAAAGCGTGGGCTGATGGGTAACTCTACACTCCCCTCACATCGTGGGGAAGAACCCTGAATCCACCAGGAGGCTTGGTAGAGGAAGGAATCCCGTACATGGGAGTCATGAACCTGACTCACGTCGTGACTGGGTGGTGGGGCCTTGTAATCCAACCATCACTCGGAGGAAGAAGGATGTATTGTGAAATTGTTATTTGTGCACTGAAATGTATTACTTGATCACTTAAGCTATTAAAACTGAATTATTGTAGAGTGTCGGAGAAAGGTTGGAGATTGCCCTCACTCGCCAGGCCACTGATTGAATTGAATTGAAATTGATTAGATTGTTAAATTGGAGTGTTGTAATCTTGGGCAAAAAGTTCAACATTATTATTAGATTTATATCGCTTTCTCTTATAAAAGTTAACCGAGATTATAACTTGCATGATACGTGCGCTAATATTTATTTAAACCCCTCACTCAGTCTTCCATAGACTGAAGCCTCCAACTTTCAGTGTTTTGCAGGTGCGTGCTAGACGGGAGTTAAAGTTGAGTGGTGTCTTTAGTTTGAGTCTAGCGCACTTCACCTTTATCTTATTCTCATAATGTTGACACTTATATATATTATGACATGTTTTGTAATTGTGGAGATGATAATGTATTGATATACGGAATTAGAGGATAGTATGTCTAGAATACTTGATAAGTGATATGGGAAATTATTATGCTTCCGCTCGTTTTATTACATTGTGATATTTCGATTGAGGTTAGTCCCGCCTAGCTAGCTTGGTTCTTTTTCATTGTCACCCGTTCCCTATAGTTTGGTTCATGTACAGATTACTCATTTCGTATGTGGATTGAGCTATAGTGCGGGGATGTGGCATCTATACATGAAGGGTGCTACATCTTAAGTGGTATTAGAGCTCGGTTGGAAAATCGAGGTTCTAGTGTCGTGTCTCGTGAGTCTAGGTCGAACGGCATAGGATCATTTGATAATTGTGAGTCTTGCATCTTATGTGCAACTACTTGAATTTATTTAAACTCGATGAATTACGTGAACTATGTGTTTTACTTGCATCTTATGATCTTAATTATGGTCATTAGCATCCACAAATCCAACATGCATATCAAGTGTCTTATTTACAGGATGCCTCGAGGTAGACCTCCTCGTGAGCACTCTCCGGGACACAGGAGACACCGGCATGATCATTCTCCTCGTGCTCCTCCACCTCCTCCCCCTCCTGCTCAGCCACAATATTTCATGAATGCAGTGGTTGGTTTAATTCTTCAGAGACTTAGGGATTACGTACCTCCAGCGCCACCTGTGCCACCAGTACAACCAGAGACACCCATTTCTGCTATACTCCGGGAGTTTCAATACCAGCACCCTCCTAAGTTCTTTAAGGGTAATGATATTCAAGCGGAGATGTGGCTGAAAGAAGTGGAAAGAATCTGGGAGCTTATTCCTTGTGAGCCTCGGGAGAAAGCTCGCTGCACTATTACTTTGATTCAGGGTGAAGCATATTCTTGGTGGGAAAGTACGAAGATTGTATTGAAAGCTGTTGGGGAAGATATTACTTGGGAGGTGTTTGTTAGGGAATTTAAGAATAAATTCGTTCCACCGGCTTCCCGGACCCGTAGGTTGAAGGAATTTACCGAGCTTAAGCAAGGAGGGAGATCACTATCAGAATACATATCTGAGTTTGAAAGGTTGTCTCGCTATGCACCCAATATAGCGAGTGATGGCTTCCACAAAGCGATGCAGTTCGTGCAAGTATTAAGACCGGACATACAGAGGGCATTGGAAGCGGTTAACACGAGTACTTGGATTAAGGCTACTACAAAAGCTTTGAAACATGAAGACTCGGTGAACGCGAGAAGTCCTGTACCTCACTCCTGATAAAATTCTAACAATGGAAAGAGGCATATTTCTTATCAATCCTCGCTACCTCGGGAGAAATCTCAAAAGAAGGCTCGATCAGTTGGATCGGTTCCGGAAGCTCCAAGTGTCCCAACTTTGACCTCACCATCGGAAAGCCTCTCTGCACTTATTGTGGCCGTGACACACATACCTACGAGGCTTGTAGGAAACGTTTGAAACTATGTCTGCGTTGTGGAAGCAATGAGCACCAAATAGACACGTGTCCAAAGCGACTAGAGTTGTTTGCCGGGGGTCAGAGGCCGCTTGTTCAGGCTTGTGCATATGCTCTAGAAAGAGAAGTGCAGAATGTGTATGTGGATCCGGCCAGGGTAGCAGAAGGTATTAATTACGGCCATGACATAATCAATGGTGAACGGAACATTTAATCATGCATATCACGTGCATCACGAATTCTCTTATTGTTGCAATTAACATGATTCTACTTGCCTAGTATGATAACTATGTGAATGCTTCCATAATTGCTTACTTGAGTTGTAGTTCTATTTGAATAAGAGACGGGGTTCTCTCTTTGTTGCTCTAGAGACGGGGTTCTCTCGTTACTTGGTTGAGAGACAGGGCTCTCTCATTGCTTGCTAAGTTTGGAACTCGGCAGTGGACCTGGGGACCAGGTTCTCTTGGGGGGGGGGGGGAGAATTGTAACGCCCCGGTTTTTTTGTTTATGTATTACGTGATATTTTATAAATTTCTTAATATTTGATGCATTATATTTCCATAACTTATATGAAATTACCGTTAATGTGCAAATTACGTGAAATTATATGAAATCCATTTTATTAATTTTTATGCGAAATTATATGAAATCATATCAAATTGAGAATTTATTTCATGACTTAATTGCCAAGTGTGATTTAATTGCCAAATTGTCCTTATATGATAATTCTTTTAAATTTAAGGACCAAATTGCATACTTATTCTTGGACTTAATTGATTAGTTTCTAAGACATGGCATCCTTGATTGCACAATTTATATAAACGAGGGAGTAAATTGCAAATTATACATTTCATCAAATTCAAGGATGGTGAATCACGTAAAATACTTCTCCATGCTTCTATTTCATTTTTCATCCAAAAATATTCCTCCATTTTGCTTCCTTCTCACCGAGCCAAACCATCTAGAAGAAGGGAAGGGGTTTCGTCAATTTTAATCAAGTTTTATCAAGAAAATTAAGAGTTTGAAGATCCATCTTTCATCGCCATCATCTTCTCCATCTAATTATGAGATTCTTGATGGATTATATGAAGTCTAGGGTTAGTAATTTTGTAACACCCCGTATTTTCGGAACAAGATACGATGTCATTTACGTGCGATTAGATTGTTATCTGTTTAACTCTTCTCGTGTTTGAATTGCTTTATTTATGTTTTAATTGTTTAGTTGACTCGATTGCAACCTTATGAAAATATGTGGACTTAATTGAAATATGTGTTTTATGCCTAATTGCTCTTTAACTTAAATCATGTGGGCTAATTTATAATTATTAAAAGTTGGGGATCTATTTCTAATTATGAAAAATCATTTTGGGCTAAATTGGACACTACTCTTATTTTCGGGAGGTACTTTTATAATTTCCTAATATTTACTTGGATTTAATTGATCTTATTGGAACTTGAGGACTCGATTTGCACGACTTGAACTCTTCAGGGGCTTATTTGCAATTTTAGAGAAAATGGACTCTTTATGTACCGAGAACCCTAGCTGCTATTTCATTTATTCCCCATATCTTCAACAAGCAGCATTTCTTCTTCTCCCTTCACCTCCACAAGCTGCAGCAGCGGCTCCAGCTTCCCCACCGTGAAGCCGCCGCCAATCGCCATTACCGTCGGAGAACTTTGCCCAGCCACCACCTTTCACTCCCTCTCGTTCTCCCTCACAAATCTCCGCCACCAGATACATTGTCGGAGTTCCTTCACCACCGCCGCCTTCGTCCAACTCCGGAGCTCCTTACTGCACTTTAGCCGGAGAATCAGCGCCACCGTCACCACTGCCACCAATAGCGGATCTGTCCACGACCCAACCACCACCCTTGCTCCGCCGTCGACCACCTGACAGCCACCGTCGAACCACCACAATCACCAAGTTCCAGCAGCGGCACAGCAACAACCCGACCATCTGTCTCTTGCCCAGATCTAGACAGAAGGCTATACCCGCAGCACCACCATTCCAGAACCACCTTCCCGTTGGCGAAACCATAGCCGACCACCATCTCCACCTCAGATTCATGACCCCCTCCGTCTTTTCTGGCGAACCACCACCGCCGCCAACATCATCTATTCCTCGCCGGGAACCACTTCGCTCGTCTCTCCCTCTCGGCAATCGCCAGATCCAACAACTCCAACGCTAGATTCGGGTTGCCACCATCAGGAACCACCTCTTTCTCTCTTTCTTGCCCAGATTTTAAGAGGGTTGAAAACCCTACACTTGATCCCACCATTTCACCACTGCCTCTCTTCCCCAATCTCGGCCAGCAAACCACCGCCTCGTCTCTCCCGACGCCTCCATCTCCGGCGAATCGCAACCTTACTCCAGCTAAGGAAGGAACCAAGCAGCGACGATAGCAGCTGTTTCTAGACAACCACAACTCTGTGACCACCGAGGACTTCCCTTCTCACCTCCGCTGGTTTCCTTTTCTCCAACAACCGTCGTGAGTCGTCGCCAACCTCTACTTCTCCCTTCCTCAATTTCCTTGGTAAACCGTCAGGATATTGTTTACCCTTAATTAAATTCTGTTTAATTATTTTGTAAACCAATTTTATATGTATTGTAATGGACTGATTTATATGTGTACCAGGTTCTGTATTGTATCCGAAATAATATTAAATTAGATTGTTGGGAATAGGATTAAGTAGATTTGAATTTGTATGATCTCTACATTTCAAAGTAAATATGATACAATTTAGAATTTGATGAATTTGAGTAGTTGAATTGAACTGTTAATTGTCCTGTTATTTCGATGTGGGTTTGATATTTAAGCTTATCTGTTAATATTAAGGAAATTTTATTCTTGAAAATTAGTGATCAATCTGTTAGTTATGTGTTATAAATGTATACAATGTTTGATCCTTGGGATTTTCTCGGTATTCTTTTAAAATTGTTATAACAATTTGAAATGGATTGATATAAACGGCGTTGTATTTATTATGTAAAATCAGATTTAAATCTCGTTATTTGTGCGATGACATAATATACGTCTATGAGTTATTTAATTAGAACCTGCATAGTGACTAATTAGTGTGTTTAAGTGGGTTGGCTAATTAATTAAATTGGGTCATGAAAATTATCAACTAATATGCCTATGAATTAAAGATGCGATTTATATTAGCTAATCTCATATCAGATTTTGGGGGGTTAGGAATATTTGATTTATTATGTTAGAGGGGTGTGTGCATGTGGTATTCCATACGTGTATATAAATATATTCAGTGTGCTCCTAGTCAGATAAGTATATTAAAATGAACCTCTTATTTGTGGGGTGCTAGGATTGTAAGAATTAGACGTTGTGTACCATCTGTTAATGTAATGGGGTGACTTTGAGTATATTAAGTGTAATGTGGATCTAGGTGCGTGCATATATGATGTATGTATATAGATGCATATGAGTGTGTGCATGTAATAAATGGTTTGGGTATGTGTGAATGCTGGATATGTATATATATAAGTGTATATATGAAATTGGTATTTTAAGTATTTAAATAATATGGTATTATATGATCTTAATTATATAATACGCCATTTCATATTACTTCACATCGATTCATAATCATTGCCGTGCGTCTATGTGGTTCATATCTGAGTCGTGTCTCATGCGTACATTGTATTCCCTTTTCTGTACAGTGATCTCCAGGGTGGAGACAATCCGATCAAGTTTCATCGTCTTCTCAGTTTCTACGTCTCGTCGTTTTTCAGGTGAGGTTTAGGATTTTGTATAGTTATGCGACCTATGGCCTTAATATGCTGATTTCAACCCTTGCATGCGAGTATATCTATTATAGATACGTATGTGCTGGATGTGATATGTTTATGACCTTGTGAATCAGCTCTGTTTTGGAAAATTAGATATGGAAGCATATGTAAGCTGTTTTGAAAAGTTATGTTATAAAAACCAGTTTTTGAGGCATATATAAGCCATTTTGAAAAACCAGTTATGTTATGATTATGTAGCGAGATTGCCATGAAAGTTGGTATATGTTATGTTCTGTTCTGTTATGGGGCCCAGGAGCTACGGGTAAGGAGCCCCCGGGACAGTTAGGGCCGTCGGGGATATACCTGTGCATAGTCTCCATCTGTATGAAAAGGATCTACCGGGACCCACGAGGAGGTTTGGTTGGGAAACGGAGTCCTGAGGGTTTGAGTAGCAATAGCACTCCCCTCGACTGTATGGATGGTTAGGGTCGCGCAACCCTACCATGACCTGGAGTTGAGGTTGGTATGTTATTTCTGTTTTGTTATGATATGAGGAGTTGAGGTTGGAAGCTCGTACTGGCCGAGCATATGGTATGATCTGTTATGGGAATCATGAATCGGAATAGAGTTTCTGAAAATGTTTTCTAAGTATATATATATATATATATATATATATATATATATATATATTTGGGTTTTGCTTTGAAACGCTTTGGTATGCAACACCTATTCCCGGTTCATGAGTCCACCCCTTTTGATATGTGCTGTGCTCTGTATATATATATTGTGGGTGTGCGTTAGCCCCCTCACTCAGTCAGTTGACTGACACCTCATTTTATCTTTTAGTTTGCAGGTTTCCTTTTGGCTTGAGCTAGGCGGAAGTGAGTCTCCTGAGTCACACTTGTTAGTCTAGTTGGTATTAGGATGCATTTGTCGCATACTTTATTTATGTTATGTATTTATGTTTCGCACTTGAAGGTTATGTTGTATGCTCTACTTAGACTTAAACCCGTGTGGGGTTCGTAAGCTAGAATTTGGATGTCATTAGATATTGATGATACTTATGCTGATATTGTATTGGATTATGAAATGATATTCGGGATTAGGTATCTATGCTAGTTGAACCCGTCACCTGTTCTGCATGTTGTTTTAAATGCTTCCGCTATCTATTGTTGTTGGTTTTAATTGCTTCCGCACTCTGAGTTTGTCAAGTTAGATCCGCCTAGCCTAGTGTGTCAGTTGGTCTCCCGTTCGCTACGATTTGGATTCGGGCATGGACTTCCTATTTCATGACCGAGTCTGAGTCCTAGTGCGGGGGATGTGGTATCCTCCGTCTGGGGTGCTACAAATTTCATGAAATATGTGGATTATATGTTGTTTACTACGTGAATACATGATTATAGCTTGGATTGCTGCATAAATTCTTGAAGAAATTGAGCCTATATGATGAATTCAAACATGAACTTGAAGCTTGTGATCTTTGATAATTTTGTGTGATTTATGTGTTTATATGGAGTTTTATTGTAAATCACCATAAGCATGTAAAATCACCATAAATCCTTTATTTTGATGTATATAAGCATGTAAATCACCACAAATCCTTTATTTTGATGTATAAAAATGGTTGTTTTGGTTGGTTTTGGGGTTTGGTGGAGCTTCCCCTGCTTTCTTCTCTATTTTTTTCTGCAGAACTTGAAGGTCGCGCCCGCGACCCAATTTTGGCCAACTTTCGACTTTCTGAAAAATTGCATGAAACTGCATGAAAAAATTAGGTTGCGGCCGCGACTAAAAATTGAGTAAAAATGGTCGGGCCCGGGACCCCTTCGTAATCTGCATTTGTCCAACTTCGGACCTACGCCATTTTCACCTCGCTTTGAACTAGAAAACATGCCATATAGCGTTGGAAAGGTCTATGTGTCTAGTTTTAAACCCAAAAAAAAAATCAATTCTAACTTCTAGAACTCAAGTTATTCCGGGTTTTCCACTGTGTGTGCATTTCCGAAAATTGTCAGTTTTTCCTAAATTTCATCAAAACCCTTCATATGGCATTCTTTCACTTCCTTGGCTCCCGTATGTGATTTATATGTGTTATAAACTTGGTTTAGTGATAATTATGCTCTTAATTGACATTTCTTAATTATTGTTGCGAATTATCTCATTGCATTATGCCGTGCGCCATAAATGGTTCATACGAGTCATGTCTCACGAACTTTGTCCTTGTTGCACAGATTTTCTTCCCATTGACGAGGAGCACGCACCATAGTTGTATTCTTGTTTTGGTCGTCACAGGTGAGGTTTAATTTCTAGATATATATACATATTGAACCCGTACAACCCTACGTGATCTTTTAAGCCAAAATGTATAATATATATCTATAGTTCTTCTAAAAACCTTAGTGATATCAAGTGATTTCGTGATATATTGAAGAATCGTGATATCGTGAAATGATCGTGTACTGGCGAGTAATCATGAATCGTGCACTGGGGGCCCGAGGGTTAGTGTATGAGCCAACCTGGAAAGGGTGGGCTGACGGGTAACTCTACACTCCCCTCACATTATGGGGATGAACCCTAAATCCAGCAGGAGGCTTGGTGGAGGAAGGAATCCTGTACTTGGGAGTCATGAACCTAACGTACGTCGTGACTGGGTGGTGGGGCCTTGAAATCCCACCATCACTCGGAGGAAGAAGGATGGATTGTGAAATTGTTATTTGTGCACTGAAATGTATTACTTGATCACTTAAGCTATTAAAACTGAATTATTGTAAACTGTCGGAGACAGGTTGGAGATTGCCCTCACTCGACGGGCCACTGATTGAATTGAATTGAAATTGATTAGATTGTTAAATTGGAGTGCTGTAATCTCGGGCAAAAAGTTCAACGTTATTATTAGACTTATATCGCTTTCTCTTATAAAACTTACCCGAGATTATAACTTGCATAATACGTGCGTTAATATTTATTCAAACCCCTCACTCAGTCTTCCATAGACTGACACCTCCAACTTTCAGTGTTTTCCAGGTGCATGCTAGGCGGGAGTTAGAGTTGAGTGGTGTCTTTAGTTTGAGTCTAGCGCACTTCACCTTCATCTTATTCTCATAATGTTGACACTTATTTATATTATGACATGTTTTGTAATTGTGGAGATGATAATGTATTGATATATGGAATTAGAGGATAGTATGTCTTGAATACTTGATAAGTGATATGGGAAATTATTATGCTTCCGCTCGTTTTATTGCATTGTGATATTTCGATTGAGGTTAGTCCCGCCTAGCTAGCTTGGTTCTTATTCACAGTCACCCGTTCGCTATAGTTTGGTTCATGTACGGATTACTCATTTCGTATGTGGATTGAGCTATAATGCGGGGGTGTGGCATCCATACATGAAGGGTGCTACAAGTGTTTTCCAAGACAAACAGACGATGGGCCGAAGAGAGCAAATTCGGTTACGTGGATTCAAGAAGCGACAGAAAAGATTTAGATCATTCGCCAGAGAATGAAAGTTGCCCAGGACAAGCAGAAGAGTTATGCAGATCGCCGCAGAAGGGATCTAGAATTCGCATTAGGCGACAAAGTATTTCTAAAAACATTGCCAAGGAAAGGGTTTACCCAAAACGGGAAAGGTTGTAAATTGAACCCTAGATACGTTGGACTATATGAGATATTGGAACGCATTGGAGCAACTACTTATACATTGGTTTTGACTGTAAGTCTTACGGGAATCCACAACATATTCCACGTATTTTAACTTCACAAGTTCTTTTCAGACGAGTCAGAAGTGGTACCAATGGAAGAGATACCGTTAGAGCTAAACTTGACCTATGTTTTGAAGCCAACCAAGATTCTGGATAGAAAATTTCAAGAACTAAGAAATAGGAAAATTCCTCTAGTCAAGGTCCCTTGGAAACATAACAAAAGATTCAGAAACATTACCCCGAGTTATTTTCAAAAACGGTCATGGAATATGAGGACATATTCTTTTCAAGGAGGGGTAGTTGTAACAACCCGTAATGGGGTCTTGTTGAAAATGGTAAGCTAAGGGTAGTGGTAAGGCGTTTATAGACCAAGATCAAACTTTATAAAACCTCATGCAGTGTATTCTTACATGAACAACGTGCTCATATATGATTCTCAGTACTTTGGGGGGGGGGGGGGAGGAATTCTTTAACTTTTACCCACTTTACTATTTATTTACCAAGCCTACTTTACCCATCTTGACACTCGAACCCTAGAGGTTCATAATCCATGTTTTCCAATCATTTGAACTTGTTTTCCAAGGTTCAAAGTCCTTTGTTTAGCATTAGGGGCATTTTGGGCACTTACTGTCCAAAGTTACTATTCATCTTACAAACGAGTTTTGATGCAGATACCTTTTACTACTCAAGTCTATAGTTAAATTGATCCTTGAGTCGATACGAAATTCCTTTATTTATTTCATGTCTTTTGAGATTCCTTTCAGCCCATATTTCAAACCCTACCTCGATTTTTATTAAAAACATTTTTAAAATAAACTTACTACTCATCCTACGTTTGTAACTTTTTATCTGTAAAACATTTCATAGTCAATATTGGGCTTAAAAAGATTCTCTATTTATTTTATGGCATTTTAAAACAATCCGGACTTTCGAATCATGTTCGGAGGTCGTCTTTCATTCGTATTGAATCAAAAGGTTCAAGTTATTATTCTTTAAAATTAATATATCTATCAAATGGTAAACCCGTTTTCGATGTCTAAATATTCCTTTCTAAGCTAGTTTTAATTCCAACACTTCAAGTATCTTTTCAGCAACTTGTTCTCGTGTTTACTATGTCAAATTACCAAAATATCCTCAATTTCCCATTTTTATTTAATTCTCAAGGCCAAGCTTACAAGGTAAGCTACTACACTTTGCTCTCCTACCCTTGGAGTTACTTTTATTGCAAGGAGAGGGGTGTTGATACCACCTTCATGTCTTCATTTTTCCTTGCTCAATGTTGTGTTAACAACTCCCATTCTCTCCCTCTTTCCCTCCCTTGGCCGAGAGTCTCCACCCAACATTAGGTTAGTTGTTTTATTTTTTAGGCTATAGTTTTATGTTATGTTTTAGTTTAATTTATGTTTTTATGTTATGGTTTATTTATATTATATTTAGGTTGGGTCTTAGGGTCTTCCCTAAGCCATATAGGATTTTATTTTATGCATTTGTGGTATAGTTTTTAGGATATATTTGAATAGTTGTTCATGTGATTTAATTGTGACGCCCTGTTTCTCGATCAAGGTAAGCTTGTTACGAGAGTGAACGATTTAATTTTCTTTGCATGAATTATGTGAATAATAGGACTTAATTGACCGTTATGCTTGAACTTATGTGGAATATATGATTTGTATGAAATACGTGACTAATTGATGTGTTAATTATGTGCTCGTATTGTTCTTATTGAGCTTTGATAACATACTTTATGCTTAAACAAAACAATGTGCTTATTTGGACATTGAAGCATAATTTAGGGACTAAAAGGTAAATTTATTTTCCAAGCCTGAAACTAGATAGAACTTAATGAAATTGAGTAGATAATTCGATTACGAGTTTTGTGGGTTTTTGAATCGCTCGATTTGGAGTTCGGACGAAAAAGTTATGGCCATTCTACGAAAAATCAACTTTTTTATAAGACTTATGACCCAGTTTCGAAATTACCCAATTTCTCTCATAATCCGACCCGTATGACCCGCTCCATGACCCTAATACCTGACCCAAATAACCAATTCAGATTTTTTAAACACTAAAACTCATTTGACATTATTTCATAAGAGATTCAAGCAAACTCTCTGAAGACTATTCATCTTCTCTCAAGAACACCCAAAAACCTTCAAGCCATTTTCAAGAGACAAGAGAGAAGATTGAAGCTAGAGATTCAAGACTCAAGACCAAGCTATTCTCTTCGATTCTCAGCTCCTAAGATAAGGTTTTGTGCAAATGTGTGGGTTATGCTTTGAGCTTGAAGTTCTTGGTAGAAGCATGAACTAGGGTTGAATTTTGTGAGTTTAATCCATGTTTTCTTGATGAATTCGTGTTCTAAGTATTCTATTTGGACCCTAGAAACATGTTTAGGTTGGATTCCATCTATTCTCTTGATTTCACTATTTTTGAGTTTTTTGATGATTTGAAGAAATTCTTGCATGTCTAAGATTTATTTGATTTCTTGCAATCTTGGTGTTGTACAATGATTATGCTTGAGTTTTTATAAGGTTTGGAATCAATTTTAGTTGAATTCATGCTAGGATTAGAGATTCACCATTGAAGAACATGCTTGAACTATGAAGCTTTTATACATATATGTAATTCTTGCTTAAATGATTTGATTCTTGGATTTTATGCTTATATTATGTTCTTATATGATGTATGAGTGTTTTATGATGCTTAATTGAGGTTTTGGAATCTTAATTTCATGTTTTGGGGTGTTTAGAACTCATTCCCATCGAGTTCGGAGTGGCTGTCACGTTTTTTTTAAGTTCTGGGCAGAATCCACTAGGGTGGATTTTTGCTGTGTAAAAATCCATGGGGCTGGATTTGAGGCAGTAGCTTCTGGACCAAATCCGCGAGGGTGGATTTTTTGTGAAGGAAAATCGACGGGGGTGGATTGTCCCCAGTCTTGTTCTCTTGACTTGTTTCGCTTGTTTTTACTCTTGTATGTCCTTTTCTTGTTTCTATAATACCTTTAAATAGTTGTGGCTGTATTATATATGGTGGAACTTCTTGAATATCACTTGTTATGATTTTATTGCCTTGATCAAGTTTAAGTTGTTACATTTTGCTAAGTTATGCATTTACTTGAACTTGTATGACTTCCTACGTTATGTGTGTCCTTGACATGCTATACATGCTCATGATTGATCCTCACATTTCATTAAGTGCATGCTATGACTCCATGAGCATACATAACTCTCATAAGTGACTTGTTACTTAAGCCGTGTGTCATTTACTTGGTTTGGGTCGAGTCTCACCTTTGTTAGTACGTTTGTCTTGTTAGGTGGTGCGTCTCCGGCCGAGTAGTTCGTTGCTCGTGGTCAACCTTTGAGTTCTTGCTAAAGGTGAGGAGTTATATACCTATGAAACGATTTCAAAACTGTGGACACCTATAGCCTTTCATGTTTATTGGTTTTGAACTCCCGTTTTGAAAATGTATATTTAGGCTTTATAAGCCAAGTTTTGTGAGCTATGGTCGTATATTGGATATTCACTTATGGAAAACGGTTTACAAGTAAAACTTGAAGTTTTGGTATATGGGATAGATACCCAAAATGGTTTTGAGACTTCCGTTCGAATATTACGTATGTGTGAGTTGTGTAGCAAGGTTATGTACACCTTGCGAGGACGCTTGCTTGGTTGGATCTTTTGATAGCGCTCGGGGCGGAGTAAGTGGTAAGACCGGGAACGCAAGGGCGGACGGTTAAACCCTTACGAAGTACCTAATTTTGGACAACTTTGCTAAGACTCTGAGGAGGTTTTGGGGTTAAGGTAAGCTTGCGGGAAGGTCGGTTTCATAGACCCACTTCTCCATGGTTCTTTTGCGATGTTCGGGGGCTGTACACTCTCGACATCAACGGTGTAAGGATGGATTGGTTTGATTTCTTTTGGTTTGGGAAGTAGGGATGGAGTGCTCGTACTCGCCGAGCCGGTGCTTCGGTTCATGATTCGATTTTTATAAAACTTGCATTGTTTTCCAAAAGAATTCGGATCATGAACATCTTCGATTTGAGTATGCATTGACCTCCCATATTTAAACTTTGTAACCTTCTCCTCACCTGTTCCGTTTGAACTGACCTCCTTTACCTTTCGTGTCCGCAGGCCGCGTTTTGGAGTCTTGCTAGGCGCGGTCTTGCTTTGATAGTTGTGTCGAGTCTAGCTTGTACTCGTTGTGTCTTTACATACCTCATATTTATGTCGCTTATGTTTTGGATTTATGGATTTAGAATGTATGATGTTATTATGCTAGTTTGGACCGTGTTGGTCAGTAGGATGATTTTACATTCCGTATTTTGAGCATTACGTGCTGGACCGTGACGGTCATCTACTTGTTGAATATATATTGCTCTTAGACCTTGTTGAATGTATTTTAAATCAAGCTTCCGCATACTTGTGATTGTTTACGAGCTTTGTGAGTCTAGTACCGCCTAGCTTGGATGTCCGTTTGTCACCGATTGCTTCGTTCTTCGCGGGTATATGGATAGCAATTCTATATACAAGCTAGGACCGTAGCGCGGGATAGGCGTGGATGCCTGTAGGGGCGTTACACCCCTATTTGGTTGGTATCAGAGCCGAAGGTCCAAAACCGGGCTCTTGAGTGGTCTAGAGTTGTCTAGGTTGTACGGCTTAGGGACAATGTTCTTTCGTGTTTATTTATTTTGCTTTTGCATAAGACTTTATGTTACTTATATCACGTTAATTCTTGCTTTTAATTTATGTAATTGCATTTCTTACTTGATATTACATGATATGAGCATATAACTAACCAACATGCATACATGATTGAATTGTGTAGGATGCCTCCACGTCGTCGTGACCGTTCTCCTGCTCGTGGAAATGAGCAAGATCCTCCGGGGAATAACCAGAATCCACCTCGACCGCCGCCTCTACCTAATGCTGTGGATCTTATGACTCTTATGACTCAGTTTGTGCAAGCCGTGAATGCACAACAAGCCGCTCAACAAGCCGAAGAAGCACCTCCTCCGGCACCTCCTCCACCACCGGTTCCGGTTGAGAGTGTTTATGACCGATTTAGTAGGCGCCGTCCACCTATATTTTCGGGCACTACGGATGATTTGAAAGCGGAGTATTGGATCACTACCATTGAGAGGATTTTTCGGATTGTTACTTGTACGGAAACGGATAAGGCTTTGTGTGCTATCGATCTTCTTTGTGATGAGGCTTATAATTGGTGGCATAGCACTATATCCCGCCTTGGGGTTGGTGAAGATAATGTTACATGGGAGACGTTCGCTAGAGAGTTTCAGGCACATTACATCCCGAAGCAAGCAAAGAAGCGCCGTGAGAGGGAATTCATGAATTTTGGAGCAAGGGAATATGTCCGTGACCGAGTACATGCATTATATGATCCGAGTGCATCTCATTCGTTTATTACTCCTTCTATGGCTACTATGTTAAATTTGCCTCTTGCGAGTGATTCTATGCTTTATATTGTGCGTTCTCCTTTGGGTGGTATGATTAGAACTGATTACTTGTATCGTAATTGTCCGGTGAGTATTGAGGGACGCGTTTACCCGGCGAATTTGATTGCTATTCCGATGAAGAAGTATGACGTGATACTCGGCATGGATTGCTTGTATGCGCATCGGGCGAAGATGGACTATTTTGGGAAGAAGGTTGAGTTGGGTACCGGTGTGATTACAGGTTCGAGCGTTCGTGGGAGTCCGTTTATTTGTTTGATGGAAGCTAAGAAGCTCATTCGGGATAGAGCTAGCGGGTATGTGGCGTATGTGTTGAACGGGCCTAAAGATCAAGTTAAGCTTTAAGAGACTAAAGTGGCAAATGAGTTCCCCGATGTCTTTCCAGAAAGTTTGGGGACTTTGCCACCGGAAAGAGAGATCGAATTCGTCATTGATCTATTCCAAGAGGCCGAGCCATTTTCGAAGACGCCGTATAGAATGGCTCCCGCCGAACTGAAGGAACTTAAAACTCAACTAGACGAGTTATTGGCGTGTGGGTTTGTACGGCCGAGTACTTCGCCTTGGGGTGCTCCGGTGTTGTTCGTGAAGAAGAAAGATGGGACACTCCGTATGTGCATAGACTATCGGGAGCTGAATAGGATGACGGTGAAGAACAAGTATCCCCTCCCGCACATCGAAGAGTTGTTCGATTTGTTGCAAGGTTCGAAGGTATATTCGAAGCTCGATCTCTGAAAAGGTTACTATCAATTAAGGATTAAGGAGTCGGATATACCTAAGACGGGCTTTAACACGAGATACGAACACTATGAGTTCGTTATCAAGCCCTTCGGACTAACCAACGCACCCGCAACTTTTATGGATTTAATGCACCGTGTTTTCTAGGAGTTGTTGGACAAGTTCGTTGTTATATTCATTGAGGACATCTTGGTTTTCTCTAAGTCGGTTGAGGAACACGCTCTATATCTTCGTTTGGTACTTGAGAAGCTACGTGAACACCAGTTGTATGCGAAGTTTAGCAAATGTGATTTTTGGATAGATCGGTTATCATTTTTGGGACATATTATTTCCGATAATGGGATTTCAGTGGATCCTTCTAAGATAGAAACATTTTCTCTTTGGGAGCAACCGAAGAACGTGTCGGAAGTAAGGACTTTTCTTGGCTTAGTAGGCTATTACCGCCGGTTCGTCAAGGATTTTTCTAAGATTGCCGCACCTTTCACACGATTAACTAAGAAGGAAACAAAGTTTGTGTGTGATAAAACTTGTGAAGAGACCTTCCGTGTGCTTAAGGATAAATTAACAACGGCTCCGGTGTTGACTCTACCGGAAGGTTCGGATGGGTTTTCAGTTTTT
This sequence comes from Lantana camara, assembly GCA_037501455.1. NCBI lineage: Eukaryota > Viridiplantae > Streptophyta > Magnoliopsida > Lamiales > Verbenaceae > Lantana > Lantana camara. The sequence goes on along the minus strand of CM074860.1, from coordinate 49,302,191 downwards.
ACCGATGCATCCAAGGAAGGGTTGGGATACGTGCTTATGCAAAATGGTCGGGTGATTGCTTATGCTTCGAGGAAATTAAAGGAGGTGTGCTTAAGGATAAATTAACAATGGCTCCGGTGTTGACTCTACCGGAAGGTTCGGATGGGTTTTCAGTTTTTACCGATGCATCCAAGGAAGGGTTGGGATGCGTGCTTATGCAAAATGGTCGGTGATTGCTTGTGCTTCGAGGAAATTAAAGGAGCACTAGCAGAATTACCCAACACATGATCTTGAGTTGGCCGCGGTGATATTTGCCTTAGCGAAATGGCGACACTATCTCTATGGGATTCGGTTTGAGGTATTTACCACCACAAGAGTCTCCGTTACTTGTTCACACAGAAGGAATTGAACATGAGACAACGACGGTGGATGGAATTCTTGGAAGATTACGATTGTGTCATACAATATCATCCGGAGAAGGCAAATGTAGTTGCGCATGCATTTAGTCGGAAAGCGAAGATTGCTAATCTTGAGGATTTACTAAGGGCTTGTGTAATGGATTTTTCTGTTGAGTGGGATAAACAATTGACTTTGATCGAATTCCCCTACAATTATAGTTACCAATCTTCGATCAAGATAGCACTGTACGAAGCTTTGTATGGCCGTAAGTGTAGGTCTCCTCTTTATTGGGATCTTGAGGAATGGAGATGGACCGAGGAAAACAGTTTGGAAAGAGGAACCGACCCCGATTTGATTAAGGGAGGAATTGAGAAAGTGGAAAAGATTATGCAACACATGAAAGCGGCACAAGACCGGCAAAAGACTTATGACGACCGGAGAAGGAAATATTTGAAATTTGAAGTGGGTGACCGAGTTTTCTTGAAGGTAACACCGAGAAAGGGTTTCTCACGAATTGAAAAGGGTGGTAAGTTGAATCCGAGGTTCATTGGTCCGTTTGAGATTGTGGAACGTATTGGGGAAGTTGCTTATCGCTGGGATTTACCTCTGAATCTCACGGGAATCCAAGACGTGTTTCATGTGTCACAATTGAAAAGGTATTTTCGGGATAAGATGGAAACTATGCCGGTTGAAGAGGTACAATTGGAATCAGATTTGACATTTAAGTAACAACCAGAAAGGATCTTTGATAGGAAGGTCCAAGAGTTGAGGAATCGACAAATTCCATTGGTTAAGGTACTTTAGAGAGATCTTAAGTCCGAAGAAGCTACTTGGGAAACGGAAGACAAGATGCGAAGTTTTCACCCTGAGTTGTTTTCCAATGGTGAATCTGGGGACCAGATTTCTTTAAGGAGGGAAGGTTGTGACGCCCCGTTTCTCGATCAAGGTAAGCTTGTTACGAGAGTGAACGATTTACTTTTCTTTGCATGAATTATATGAATAATATGCCTTAATTTACCGTTATGCTTGAACTTATGTGGAATATATGATTTGTATGAAATACGAGACTAATTGATGTGTTAATTATGTGCTCGTATTGTTCTTAGTGAGCTTTGATAGCATGCTTTGTGCTTAAACAAAACAATGTGAATATTTGGACATTGAAGCATAATTTAGGGACTAAAAGGTAAATTTATTTTCCAAGCTTGAAACTGGATAGAACTTAATGAAATTGAGTAGATAATTCGATTACGAGTTCGTGGGTTTTTGAATCGCTCGATTTTGAGTTCGGACGAAGATGTTATGGCCATTCTACAAAAAGTCAACCTTTTTATAAGACTTATGACCCAATTTCGAAATTACCCAATTTCAGACCCAATTTCTCTTATAATCTGAACCGTATGACCCGCACTATGACCCTAATACCTGGCCCAAATAACCAATTCAGATTTTTTAAACACTAAAACTCATTTGACGTTATTTCATAAGAGATTCAAGCAAACTCTCTCAAGACTATTCATCTTCTCTCAAGAACACCCAAAAACCTTCAAGCCATTTTCAAGAGACAAGAGAGGAGATTGAAGCTAGAGATTCAAGACTCAAGACCAAGCTATTCTCTTTGATTCACAGATCCTAAGCTAAGGTTTTGTTTAAATGTTTGGGTTATGCTTTGAGCTTGAAGTTCTTGGTAGAAGCATGAACTAGGGTTGAATTTTATGAGTTTAATCCACGCTTTCATGATGAATTCATGTTCTAAGTATTCTATTTGGATCCTAGAAACATGTTTAGGTTGGATTCCGTCAATTCTCTTGATTTCACCATTTTTGAGTTTTTTGAAGATTTGAAGAAATTCTTGCATGTCTAAGATTTATTTGATTTATTACAATCTTGGTGTTGTAGAATGATTATGCTTGAGTTTTTATAAGGTTTGGAATCAATTTTAGTTGAAGTCATGCTAGGATTAGAGATTCACCATTGAAGAGCATGCTTGAACTATGAAGCTTTTATACATATATGTAATTCTTGCTTAAATGATTTCATTCTTGGATTTTATGCTTATATTATGTTCTTATATGATGTATGAGTGTTTTATTATTCTTAATTGAGGTTTTGGAATCTTAATTTCATGTTTTGGGGTGTTTAGAACTCATTCCCGTCGAGTTTGAAGTGGCTGTCACGTTTTTTTTAAGTTCTGGGCAGAATCCACTAGGGTGGATTTTTCACTACAAAAAAAATTATTTTTCGTGACAATTTGTTGTGACAAAAAATAATAGCGTCATAATAAATTACACTATAGCGACGATCTATAAGTTTGTCCCACAAAATAAACTTTAAGCGACAAAAGTTTTGTATGTCATGAAAGACTTTGTTTTATATGACAAAATTTAATATTCGTCACAAAATATTCAGACATATGTCGCGCTAAATTGTACAATGTACGATGACAAATTATTTAACCTCTTGTGACGAAATGTTTTGCCACTTATGTAACATATATATGACAAATTTTAGGTTTGTCACAAGAAATTATTTTGTTGCGACAAAAAATAATATCATCATTTAAAGTATTGTTATTTTATAAATTATTTGCATGTGACAATTTATAATAGTCAGTATAAAATTATGGTATCATGACAAATTTTTTATTGTCACAATATGTCATTTGTGGTGACAAAATTGATTATTGTCATGTGAAATATTTTTGTTTTATATAAATTTTTAATTGTGAGAAGTTCGTATTGTTACCATGGAAATATAATGTTTTGATAAATGATTGGCCGTCACAATAATTAGTTTTGTCGTGACAAAATGTAATATTGTCATATAAAAATTTATTATTTTAAAATCACTTTGTTATGATATATTCATATTGTCATAATAGAAATATGTTATGTGATAATATATTTATTGTCATAAAATTTTCTTTATTTGTAATTCAAAATATATATTGTCATACTAGATTTTATTACAACAAATGCTTAAGCACTACAAGAAAACAACCGAAAATCGAATATAAATATGATTATATTTAATTCAATTAATTATATATTTAAAATTTTATATTTTAAACTAATAACACAAAAATATTTAAATAATTAATTGAAATTAGTGTATGAATATATTCCATTGTTATTAAATATATTAAAAGACATAATATTAATATCAAATAAGTTATCCAAATTGGTTTGAGAGTCAATATTCTTTCCTGGAGACCTGAGTTCGATTCTCCGCTGGCGCAATTATTGAAAAGAATTAATTCTCGCATTGGCTCGTGCTTGGCTCGATGGGTTCGGTACTGGCTCGTCTGAGTGGTTGGTGCGGTTCGTGCTGGCAGTGGTTCGGGTCTCACAAATGAAATTTTTAATTTTTTATTTAATTATTTTGTGACAAAATATGATGTGACAAATATGTTTGTCACATGAGGTGCCCAACTGACATGGCTGTAGTGACAAATATATAACTATGATGACGATAAGTGTCAGATATGTGACAATAAGTTTGTCACAATAGAACATGATGTTGTGACAAAAACATTTGTCATAATAAGTGGTCATTTGACCGGCCTTTAGTGACAAAATCTAATTGCACTGATAATACATATATACTGTTGTGACAATAAGTTTGTCACAATAATGGAGTTTTTCGTGACAAAAGTACGTTTGTCACAAACCTATTGTGATGAACGTAGAAATTGTCGTCTGGGACTTTATACGACGGGCCTGTTGCGACAACGACTGTGACAAAAATAATCATCAGAATAGATCTATTGTGACAAAATTGTCAAGTATTGCGACAAATTATTTTATCACAAAAAAATGTTTTTTTTCTAGTGTTTGCTGTGTAAAAATCCATGGGGGTGGATTTGAGGCAATAGCTTCTGGACCAAATCCTCGAGGGTGGATTTTTTGTGAAGGAAAATCCACGGGGGTGGATTGTCCCCAACCTTGTTTTCTTGACCTGTTTCGCTTGTTTTGACTCTTGTATGTCCTTTTCTTGTTTCTATAATACCTTTAATGAGTTGTGGTCGTATTATATATGGTGGAACTTCTTGCATATCACTTGTTATGATTTTATTGCCTTGATCAAGTTTAAGTTGTTACATTTTGCTAAGTTATGCATTTACTTGAACTTGTATGACTTCCTACGTTATGTGTGACCTTGACATGCTATACATGTTCATGATTGATCCTCACATTTCATTAAGTGCATGTTATGTCTCCATAAGCATACATAACTCTCATAAGTGACTTGTTACTTAAGTCATGCGTCATTGACTTGGTCTGGGTCGACTCTCACCTTTGTTAGTACGTTTGTCTTGTTAGGTGGTGCGTCTCTGGCCGAGTAGTTCGTTGCTCGTGGTCGACCTTTGAGTTCTTGGTAAAGGTGAGGAGTTATATACTTATGATACGATTTCAAAACTGTGGACACCTATAGCCTTTCATGTTTATTGGTTTTGAACTCCCGTTTTGAAAATGTATATTTAGGCTTTATAAGCCAAGTTTTGTGAGTTATGCTCGTATATTGGATATTCGCTTATGGAAAACGGTTTACAAGTAAAACTTGAAGTTTTGGTATATGGGATAGATACCCAAAATGGTTTTGAGACTTCCGTTCGAATATTACGTATGTGTGAGTTGTGTAGCGAGGTTATGTACACCTTGCAAGGACGCTTGCTTGGTTGGATCTTTTGATAACGCTCGGGGCGGAGTAAGTGGTAAGACCGGGAACGCAAGGGCGGACGGTTAAACCCTTACGAAGTACCCACTTTTGGACAAGTTTGCTAAGACTCCGAGGAGGTTTCGGGGTTAAGGTAAGCTTGGGGGAAGGTTGGTTTCATGGACCCACTTCTCCATGGTTCTTTTGCGATGTTCGGGGGCTGTACACTCTCGACAGCAACGGTGTAAGGATGGATTGGATTGATTTCTTTTGGTTTGGGATGTAGAGATGGAGTGCTCGTACTCGCCGAGACGGTGCTTCGGTTCATGATTCGATTTTTATAAAACTTGCATTGTTTTCCAAAAGAATTCGGATCATGAACATATTTGATTTGAGCATACATTGACTTCTTATATTTAAACTATGTAACCTTCTCCTCGCCGGTTCCGTTTGAACTGACCTCCTTTACCTTTCGTGTCCGCAGGTCGCGTTTTGGAGTCTTGCTAGGCGGGGTCTTGCTTTGAGAGTTGTGTCGAGTCTAGCTTGTACTCGTTATGTCTTTACATACTTCATATTTATGTCGCTTATGTTTTGGATTTATGGATTTAGAATGTATGATGTTATTATGCTAGTTTGGACCGTGTTGGTCACTAGGATGATTTTACATTCCGTATTTTGAGCATTACGTGCTGGACCGTGACGGTCATCTACTTGTTGAATATATATTGCTCTTAGACCTTGTTGAATGTATTTTAATTCAAGCTTCCGCATACTTGTGATTGTTTTACTCACTTTGTGAGTCTAGTACCGCCTAGCTAGGATGTCCGTTTGTCACTGCTTGCTTCGTTCTTGGCGGGTATATGGATAGCAATTCTATATACAAGCTAGGACCGTAGCGCGGGATACGCGTGGATGCCCTTGTAGGGGCGTTACATTAATTGTTTATAATATACTATGATATGTTATGAACTAGCTTAATATATCGTATGGGCATGCTTTAAGGTTTATATTTGTTGTATATTGATGTATGTTTATTATATTTAAATTATGTTCATGCATGTTATTTAATGGGATAATATTATATGATCAATTATGTCACAACGTGTTACATATTGTCAATTGACTCAATTGTCACATATTATATGATCAATGCTCATGCTATGCTATGACTTATATTGTGATATGATGCTACATTGTTATATGATTCATATATGATGAATTGATCTTATGCTATGACTTGGATTAATGGAATAGTACTTGATCATATCTTATACACTTGAATAGTGTTACACCTTATAACCTAAGATAGAATAGTAATTTAATTAGACCTTGTAACCTTAGGTTATAACTTTAATCTACATCACAGATGCTTCTAATAGTATGAACTTGAACCATAAGTTATAACAAGATCATAATTTGATTAGTAAGTGTGTGTGTGTGTCGTATGTGTGTGTTCGTATGTATGTTTAGTGTATGGGTTTGACCCGACATGTGACTAGTAACTATGAATAGTAATCTAGAATAGTACTTTAGAATAGTAAAATGAATTAAAATTCGGGATACCTAATTAGATGTTTGCACTTTGGGATTACCAAACTCGATTCTAAAATATCTTTTAAAAATGAGTTTTCTTTCGTGGATTTGTTCCATAACCTTAAGGTTACGTTAGGATTCATAACTTGACTAATGCCTACTCGGTTTTAGTGAGATCATAGTCTCACGTTAAGATAACTCACTTTAACGTGTTTCTTTATGTGTTACATTATCTCTAATACCTTAAATGGTATTACTCTCATGTGTTATCTCTCCTTATGTGACTTCAACATTCATATGCATCATGTAGATTAAGTCTTAGTCCTTAACCTCACGTTAGTACGTCACTTATAGGAGTTAAGGTTGTACACTGGGATTCCCAGGGCACTATTTAATCATACTACGCATCATTACCTATTACTGGGTGAGGTAAACTATTTCAAACTGGAACCATGATTATATCTCCAGTATCAAATGTTTTCAAAAACAATACCTAGTTCTTTCAATGCATTACTTTAAACTATTCCCTTATCTGGACAACTCTTTCATAGATCATTTACCTCAGTGTCATTTATTCAAACATCTTATTCATTTATCATTTATCGTTCCAAATATCTTATTTATTTATCTCATTTATTGTTTCAATCAATCATATTCATTTATTCAAACTATATCATCCATCATTTATCGTTCATCATATAATCTTTTATTTAAAGTCCTTCACGGACTTCAATATATTCAAGCATTCGGATTTATTCCGGATGTTGATTCATATGAAAGCATGTCATCATCGTTATTGGCCCCGACGGTAATGTGTGGAAGTGATGCTCGAGAGGTGAGCGCCAACGACATCACTAATACCGACCGTCACCATTAGATAATTGACACCGGCTATAATCGGAGATTGGTTAATCCAGGATAATCTGTTAGAGAAAGTATCGCATATCCTTATCTCATTCATCGTTTATCGTCACCTAGGGATAGCTACCTGAAATGACACCGGAGAAGGGTTGTGCATGTATGTATGTTCAAGATGTTGTTGATCTCGGTCCAACATCGCTCATCGTTCATTATTTTGAAGGAGTAAGGGTGGAAGATGCCTAGCTTGCGGGCATAAATCATTCATAAACCATTGGTTCATATTTGTCAATGTTTTCCTTTACCCCTATCTCATTTTATGAAAATCATATGAACCAAACCATATCATATGCGTGCTCGTGTAACATAATCATTTGCATATCAATTGTTTTCATAAAGCTTTATTTTTCAAATCATTCTTCAAGGTAAACATTATTCATCTCTAATACCCTTTCATTACAAGAGTATTCCTTTTAAGTACTCCCTCACTTAGTCACTTTGACTAATACCTCTACCTGTTTTCTGACCTATTTTGAAGCTCTAGAATGTCTATTTTCCCGAGTCAGGACTTATATGTTCTTAACCTATTTTTTGTCATGCATCTTGATATATGGCTGCATATGTTCCTGGCATTATTCTATAACTTGTTACACTGCTACTCTACTCATAATATGCTCCTATGCTATTGTCCAATTACTTATATCATATCATTACTTGTCTCTTTTACTTAAAAGTGACTGTGTTGTTCATGTTATGTGCTCATTTGTTATCCATTGGTTATACTTGGACTCTTTAACTTATATACTGATCTTAATTCTCATATTTTCCCGATTTGGGACTGGGGTGTCACAATCACCCCTCTTTTAGATTTACGATGTAACATCTCGCGCGTCCAGCCGTACAGGTACGCCGTATCGAGAGTGTTTTATGCACATTTAATTATATATTTATTCCTTTAAATGTTTAATTAATTGCATTTTTTTATTTGAATATTGATTTGTATTATTTGTTACGTATTTAAATATTTTTCCCCGTTTGATCCCTTTCTTTATCCGTATGTCCACGTATTTGCTCCTAATTATGTGACAACGTGTTATGCATGAATTACGTGTTTTGAGAACTTGTTTAAGTGCTCGTGAATTATTTTTGAGTTCGTTTAATACGGTTCATAAACCGTTTTATTTGTTAAGGGATTCGATGGCCTAACTCCTTTAGTGCACCTTGGGTTCCGAAGGGCATAACTTGACCTCGGGAATTCGGATTCAAATTCCGGAAGAAGCATCGGACTCAAAACGAAGAATGGAAGCTATAGAACCCAACCTTGTATTTTTCTAACCTCGTTTGATCCCCCGGATTTCATCCGTTTTGAGCCTTGGGTGACAGCTTTGCTACATTTTACCATTTTGGCCATAACATGAGCTATCTTTGACCAAATCAACCCCTACTTGGCCCCACATCTTCATAACTCAGCTCTCTCTCACTCTCTATACCCCTCATTTCGTCCAAGCCAAGAGAGAAGGGGAAAAAGCAGCTGGAAACCGAGAGGAAGAACATAGAAGGAAGCACTTAGCCATTTCCGATTTTTGAGCTCGTTTCTCATCCGATTCAGCTCAAATTCGAAAGGTAAGTCCGGTTTTGTATTCTAAATCTCTTGAAATTTCTTTTATGTACATTTTTTTCTAAATCCCTTGATCATTTGAGCATTCTTTGGTTAACAATATGAATAGTAAGGGTTAGAACTTTTTGTGATGAATTTGCTTGAATTCTTGAGGTTTATTTGAATTGGATCCATGATAATTAAACCTTTTACATCCTTTAATACTTGTATGGACTGAGTTTGCATGCTAGCTTAGGATTCATGAGAGTTTGATTCAAGAATTTTGGGTTTTTGTATGAATATGTGTATACTTGGTCCCTCCTTCTTTTCCTTGCATTTTGGTTCGGTTTTAGCTTGAGTTTTGGCATGTATTTGATGTATACTTGCAGCATATTCCTTTCCGTGCTTGTTGGCTTAAGTTAGACTGGGTTTCGGTCGAGTTTTAACTGCTACTTTGCGTCTGCTGTTGCTGTCGCCTGAGGTCGCGACCGCGACCGGGGGAAGAAGGGATCTAGTAGCGCCCACGACCAGAAAATGGCCAAGCTTTGACCTGCTATAATGCTGGAGGTTGCTGCTGAGTGTGATCATGCCCGCGACCCTTTTTGGCTTGATTTTGGTCGCCCCCGTGACCTGTTTTTGCCCTTATTTTGGACTGCTGCTGCTGTGTACTTTCCGTTTCGTTTTCGTTCGTGTTTTCCTTGTTTTTCTTGCTTCCTTTTTATATTCTATGCATGTATAATTTATATATTATGTGTTACATGAATACTTGTGAATTTATTACGTGAATTCGATGTTCTTGCATGAAATAAATGACCTAAGATGCTATATATGTCTTATACATGCATGCATGCAAGGATGTTGTATATATTTGATTTGTACGATATCTATTTACTCCTTTGATGATATGTATGAATCGTATACATGTTATTGAACGTGTTAAGCTTGTTGTATGAAATATATGAATTCGTTTAATGTGAAATAAATAGTCTATGAGCTTTATATGTGCTTAAATGTACATGCATGAACCTATGTGACGTTTAATTGCTTTGCATGGTAATTTCTTAATCCTTTGATGACTTGTATGCATAGTTAATTTAATATATGACATGATATATATGTTATATGAAATTCATGAAGATATTTAACGTAAATTATGGAATTTAATACGTATTATGAAGCTACATGCTATAAAAGATTTCTCATTATTTTTTTTATGCATCATTGCATTCATATTCATATGCCGAGCGTTTAAGTGGTTCATATCGAGTCTAAGTATGTCCCTTGTCCTTTATTTTATCTTTAGGTCCGTTTCGTGGTTGACGAGGAGGTGCTTTAGAAGTGTTTTGGTTCGTTGCATCCGGTGTGGTCGACAAGGTGAGGTTTTGTTCCTTTTTAGTTAAATGACCTACAACCCTACACGTATTCTTAAGCCCGCAAGCGATATACGTATATATATAATTATGTAAATACGTGTTTGATTAGTATTTTTTGGGATTTGCTTCTTTTCCTATGAAATATTGGAAAAACGTTTTTATATATATACGTAACCTATTTTATGTTTATTTGGTTTGAAAAGGGTTGGTGTTTGTGAACATTTGAAAATAGCGAGAAATACGACTTTGAATCAGAAGTCGGAAAATTCTGAACTTTCCAAATTATTAAGACTATGAATTTTGAACTACGAATTGGGCCCGGAAAAGTGGTATGTGATTCTTGGGTCGGCCAGGGGGTCACCGAGCTCTCTCACCAGCACAACCCCATTTTGATAAGGGGAAATTCGCCCATCCTCGGGAGTTCAAGGGGAAGGCGGTTTCTCAAACACCAACGGTTAACACCCGTCGGGAAGCGGGTAGGATCCCCCGACTCACACATTTTGACGGGGAGAATGGGGTTAAGTGAACATTAACTCATCCCCAAACGGTGAAAGGTGGGATTGTTTATGAGCTTTGCTTTAGTTTGATTTCGTTTATGCTTTGAAAGAAGTTAGAAGGATGTGAACTAGTTCTCGCTGAGTCTTTTCATTTGATTATGTTTGTTGTTCGTGGAACGGGAGTGGATTTATAATTACTAAAAACTGGTTTATTTTGGGCTTTTCCCTGAAATCTTTTATATATTTATTATCACGGGCTAAAATGATTTAGATTGCAAAAACCACGCCCCGGTTCATGAACTTTCTGATTTGAATATGCTCTGTTCTTATATTACGTACGTGTATGTGTGTTATCCCCCTCACCAGTCATTAGGGCTGACTCCTCCTCGTTGTTTTCTTTTTCCTACTTTGTTCTTTGAGTTACAGGTTCTCGTGGAGGTTGTTCGTGCTAGGCGGCGGTCGTTTCTTTTGAGTTTTGGGTCGTTTAGCGAGTTCATGCATTGTTTTAGTTTATTATGTACCTTTGAATTTTCGAAACATGTATAAGACTTTAAATTTGGAATTTAGTATATTGTATTACCTGACGCGCTTCATTATGGTATATTTGATTAATTTTTGAGCATGAATATTTGTATGTATGAATCCTGGTGCATCCGCATGCGTATTTGTTTATTTTCTCGCACTCGGATTTAGGGTCTAGACTGCCTAGCCTAGGTGTGATTTTGTTTGTCACCCGTTCACCGTAGCTTGGTACGTGTGCGGAGTGTCTATTTCGTTACACGTGTTGGGCTGTTGTACGGGGGATGTAGTGCTTTTTGCTCTGGGGTGCTACATCCGACGTCCTCATCGTGGCATGACTTATAGCCAATGACTGACTCGTCTGCGTTGGGACTCTAGAGGTGGCTCCTACAGGCTCAAGAGGTGGCTCCCACACATGTAGCACTTTGCCCCGCAGGCTTAAGAGGTGGCTCCCATGTGCATCGCACTTTGCCCTATATAGCACTTAGCTCTTGTGGCTGGAAACCTAGCTCTGATACCAACAGTCACGCCCCGGGTCCGTAGACGTGTTGGACACAAGCGGAAGTCTCCAAGCCTACCGAGTATAACTCGAAATTGGGCCTAAACCACTGCCCAAAAAGAATATCCATTGGTTATACTTGGACTCTTTAACTTATAAACTGATCTTAATTCTCATATTTTCTTCATGTAGGATAGGGGTGTCATACTCGAACTCCTTTGATACCCCACGGTTATCTCTACTTCACTTGCCCTTGTCATATTTATACTGTAACGCCCAGTTCTTTGATCAAGGTAAGTTTTGGTTATGGGAGTGAACGATTTATCTTTCATTGCATGAACTCTGTGAATTTATGCCTTAATTGATCGATGTACTTGAACTTATGTGGAATATAAGATTTGCATGCTTTATGATTAAACAACACAATGTGCTTATATGGACATTAAAGCATAAATTAGGGACTAAATGGTAATTTATTTTCCAAGCCTGGAACTGGATAGAACAAAATGAAATTGAGTATATAATTCGGTCACGAGTTCGTGGGTTTTTGAATCGCTCGATTTGGAGTTCGGACAATGAAGTTATGGCCTTTTTAAAAAAAGTCAACCATTTTAACCCAAATCAGTTCACCGCGACCCAATTTCGAATTTAACCCAATTTCACTTAAAACCCGCTTCAATTGACCCAGTTCGCGACCCAAATAGCTGACCCAATTCATAAATCAGATTTTAACACCTTGAGACTCATTTACGTTATAGCACAAGATTCAAACCCTCCCTCTATCACCTTTCTTTCAACCTATTCATATTCTCCCAAGAACACTTCAACCATTTTCAAGAGACAAGATTGGAGATTGAAGCTAGAGATTCAAGACTGAAGACCAAGTTATTCTCTTCGATTCTCAGGTCCTAAGGTAAGGTTCATGTGCTTTTTTGTTGGGTTGTTGTTCTTGAAGCTTTTGAACTTGAATTTGAACTAGGGTTCTTGTATGTTGGATTGAATTCGAATGTCTTGCTGGAAATGTGTTTATTTTGATGTTGGGAACATTTTAATATAAGAATTTCTTGCTTTTATGCTCATATGTGAAATCCGCCATTGAAGCACTTTGAAGCTTTTGGAGAATTCTTGCATGTTCATGTTCCTGTGTGTTTTAACTTGATTGTATGTTTAATTCTTATTCCTTGAGCAATTTCATGAAGAATGTGAATAAATTCCTTGAGTTTCTTGCATGAATAAAGATTTCACCATTGTTGAGTTTGAAGCTTGAATACTTGAAGAAGATGAAGTTCTTATGTGTAAATTGTTGGAATTCTTGATGCATATTCATTCTTAAATGTTCACATTAAGATATTTGATGTCTAAATTCGTTTATTTACATTGTATGAGCTTTAAAGCATGATTTAGGAGTGTTTAGAGCTTAAAATTTGTCATTTGTAAGCATATGTTCGTAATTCCGTTTTGCACCAGTTGCATGTCAAACGATCGTGTGAAAATTGCATTGAAACACCAAACCCCCATTTGAAAACCTACTGCCACAATTTGTATGACCTAAACTCCCGTTTACAAAATGAACTATAGGGCCAAACGCCCGTGTGAGTTGTCTCGGGTGAAAATTTTGAGTTTTTGTGATCTTGATCGTTTTGCTTCGTTTTCACTTCCTTTGCACGTCTTACACCCCTAGTATGATATTTATGACTTGGAATAATGTTTCTATGCATTGTAATGTCGTGCATGCCTCGATTATATGTAATAATGTGCTAAGTATGGTTCACATGTTGTTCTTTGCTTATTTATGACTTGAAAGCTTGTTATCTAACTTATATGATGTTGTTTGATCATCATTGCTAAAATTATGCTATACTTGGACATTCATTGCATGTCATGAGAATGTTTACTCTTTCTTTAAGCTGTGTGTCGTCTTCATTGGTTTCGAGTCGGGTGTTACCTGTGTCAGCACGTTTGTCTTGTTAGGTGGTGCGTCTCCTGTCGAGTAGTTTGTTGCTTGGCCTTCAAAGTTCTTGGTGAAGGTGAGGAGTTATATTATGAAATGATTTCAAAACTGTGGACAACTATAGCCTTTCATATTTATTAGTTTTGACCTGCCGTTTTCAAATGTATATGTAGGCTATAATAGCCACGTTTTGTGACCTATGCTCATACTATGCGTATTTGCCTATGGAAAATGGTTTACAAGTAACACTTGATTTGATATATGGGATAGCTACCCAAAACGCCTTTGAAACTTTTATTTGATGTTTATGCACGTGTGAGTTGTGTAGCGAGGTTCTGATCTACATTGCAAGGACGCTTGCTTGGGGAAATCGAATTTGAGCTCGGGGATGGAGGTGAGTGATATTCCGGGAAGGTAAGGGCCGACGGATATCCTCATACGAAGTTCCCACTGTGGACAAGACTACTAAGACCTCGAGGAGGTTTCGGGGTTGAAGTTTTCTTGGAGAAAGCTAGGTTTCAGGGACCGAATTCTCTATGTTCTGGATGATCGGGAGATGTACACCCTCGGCATCAACGGCGTAATGGATGGTTTGATTTGATTTCTTGGTTTGGGAATATCGGATGGAGTGCTCGTCCTCGCCGAGCCGGTGCTTTGATTCATGATTCGTTTTACAAAACATGCATTTACTTTGAAAAGAATTAAATCGTGAATATCTTTGTTTGGGCATGCATTGAACCCCCCTTATATTATATTATGTAAACTTCTCCTCACCGGCTCCTTTTGAACTGACCTCAATTACTTTTCATGTCCGTAGGTCGCATTTTGGAGTCTTGGTAGGTGGGGTCTTGCTTGAAGTTTGTCGTAGTGTCTAGCTTGTACTTGTTTACGCTTGTAGCGTTCGTTACCTTACGATTTATGTAATGTTTCAGATTTATGGATTTAGTATGTGTGATGTTGTTATGCTAGTTTAGAGCGTGTCAGTCGCTTAGGATGATCTTACATTCTCGCACTTGAGCATTTTGTGCTGGACCGTGAAGGTCATTACTTGTTGGATATATTGTTCTTATGATACTCTTGAATTCGTTTTGATTTAAGCTTCTGCGTGCATGTGTTTGGTTTACTCGCTTTGTGAGTCTAGTACCGCCTAGCTAGGATGTCTGTTTGTCAACGCTTTCTTCGGCCTTGGCGGGTATATAGACAGCAATTATATAGACAAGCTATGTCCGTAGCGCAGGATAGGCATGGGATGCCCTCGTCCGGGCGTTATACCCCAATTTGGTTAGTATCAGAGCCGAAGGTTCAAAGTCGGGCTCTTTAGTCGTCTCGAGTCGTCTAGGTTGTACGGCATAGTGACAATGTGCTTTCGTGTTTATTTATTTTGCTTTATACATATGATTTCATGTTACTAGTATCTTGATGATTATTACATTTGCTTGATATTATGTGACATGAGCATATGACTAATCAACATGCATACATGATTGAATTATGTACGATGGCTCCACATCGTCGTGCTCGCGCTCCGACTCATAGAAATGAGCAAGAACCTCCGGAGAATAATCAAAATCTACCTCCACCACCACCGTTAGCGAACCCTGCGGATCTCATAGCTTTTATGACTCAATTTGTGCAAGTCGTTCGGCGCAAGCACCTCTTCCACCGGTACCAATTGAGAGTGTATATGACCGATTTAGTAGGCACCCTCCACCGATATTTCCAGGAAGTACGGCTGACTTGAAGCCTGAATATTGGATCATTACCATGGAGAGAATCTTCCGTGTGGTTACATGTACCGAGACGGAGAAGGCTTTGTGTTCTATTGATCTTCTTCGAGATGAGGCATACAATCGGTGGCGTAGCACCGTGTCCCATCTTCGGGTCGGTAAGGATAATGTCACTTGGGAAATATTTGCTAGAGAATTTCGGGCACATTACATCCCGAAGCAATCAAGGAAGCGCCGTCAGAGAGAGTTTATGAACTTGGGGCAAGGGAATATGTCCGTGACCGAGTACATTGCCGAGTTCAATCGGTTGTCCCCATATGTACCTCATATCATCGATGAGGAGGACCGTAAGTGTGAGAAATTCCTGGAAGGACTCCGTGGGGAGCTAGCAAGATCATTGGGCCCGGTGCAAATTGATGATTGGGCTACCGCTACAGTATTATCTTTAAAGGTTGAAGCAGAAGTGGCAAGGCTCGGGACTAAGAAGAGTGTTAGTGGCTCCGGTTTGGGATTTAAGAGGGTAGCTCCATAATCATTCTCTAAGTCACCACAACCATCTTCTAGAGGTCGTTTTATAGGCAACAAAGGAAAAGAAAAGCAAACTCATCCGACTTATAGGAAGAAAGAACCATGTAACCATTGTGGGGGTACATCTCATTCCGGGGATAATTGTTGATGGAAACAAGTAGATGCTTCAGTTGTGGTAGCACCGAGCACTTGACGAAGAATTGTGATAAACCGAAGGCTAAAGGACCGGGTGATCGAACAAGGCCACCGACTTATGCACGCGCCTATGCACTTAGAGCAAGAGAACACCGAGATCGACCCTACAGCCGTGGCGGGAGGTACACTTCAGATACATGACATTCCCATACATGCATTATATGATCCGGGTACATCCCATTCGTTTATTAATCCTATTGTGGTTGCTATGATGAATTTGTCTATTGCGAGTGATTCTATACTTTATATTGTGCGTTCTCCTTTGGGTGGTGTAATTCGAACCAATTGTTTGTAACCTAATTGTCTGGTGAGTATTGAGGGACGTATTTACCCGGCGAACTTGATTGCTATTCCGATGAAGAAGTACAATGTGATACTCAGTATGGATTGGTTGTATACACATCGGGCGAAGATGGACTGTTTTCGGAAGAAGGTTTAGTTGGCTACCGGTGTGATTACGGGTTCGAGTGTTTAAGGGAGTCTGTTTGTTTGTTTGATGGAAGCTAAGAAGTTTATTCGTGACGGGGCTATTGGGTACGTGGCTTATGTGTTGAACCGGCCTAAAGATCAAATTAAGCTTGAAGAGACTAAAGTGGCAAATGAGTTCCCGAATGTCTTTCCGGAAAGTTTGGGGACTTTGCCACCGGAAAGAGAGATCGAATTCGTCATTGATCTATTCAAAGTGGCCGAGCCATTTTGGAAGATGCCATATACAATGGCTCCTGCCTAACTCAAGGAACTTAAGACCCAATTAGACGAGTTATTGGCGTGTGGGTTTGTGCGGCCGAGTAGTTCGCCTTGGGGTGCTCCGGTGTTGTTTGTAAAGAAGAAAGATGGGATACTTCGTATGTGCATAGACTACTGGGAATTGAATATGATGACGGTGAAGAACAAGTATCCCCTCCCGAACATCGAAGAGTTGTTCGATTTGTTACAAGGTTCGAAGGTATATTCGAAGATCGATCTCCGACAAGGATACTAACAATTACGGATTAAGGAGTTGGATATACCGAAGATGGGCTTTAACACGAGATACAGACATTATGAGTTCGTTGGGATGCCCTTCGGACTTACTAATGCACCCGCAACTTTTATGGATTTAATGCACCGAGTTTTTAAGGAATTCCTGGATAAGTTCGTGGTCATATTCACTGATGACATCCTGGTTTTCTCCAAGTCAATTGAGGATCATGCTTTGCATCTTCGTTTGGTTCTTGAGAAGCTTCGTGAGCACAAGTTGTATGCTAAGTTTAGCAAATGTGATTTCTGGATTGATCGGGTATCATTATTCGGACACATCATTTCCGGTGATAGGATTTCAGTGGATCCTTCTAAGATAGAAACCGTTTCTCTTTGGGAGCAACCGAAGAATGTGTCGGAAGTAAGGATTTTTCTCGGTTTAGCAGGTTATTACCGCCGATTCTTCAAGGATTTTTCTAAGATCGCAGCACCACTCACTCGTTTAACAAAGAAGGAAACAAAGTTTATGTGGGATAAAGCTTGTGAAGAGAGCTTCCGTGTGCTTAAGGAGAAATTGACAACGGCTCCGATGTTGACTTTACCGGAAGGTTCGAAGGGTTTTCAGTTTACACCGACGCATCTAAGGAAGGATTGGGGTGTGTGCTTATGCTAAATGGTCGGGTGATTGCTTATGCTTCGAGGAAATTGAAGGAGCACGAGCAGAATTACCCAATACATGATCTTGAGTTGGCCGCGGTGATATTCGCCTTAGGAAAATAGCGACACTATCTTTATGGAATTAAGTTTGAAGTATTCACCGATCACAAGAGCCTTCGTTACTTGTTCACGCAAAAGGAACTAAACATGAGATAACGTCGGTGGATGGAATTCTTGGAAGGCTATGATTGTGTCATACAATATCATCCAGGGAAGGCGAATGTAGTCGCGGATGCCTTGAGTCGGAAAGCAAACATTGCTAATCTTGAGGTTGACTCCGGTAAGAGTAAAGCCGAGATCCTTGTTTCACAACCAAGGTTGGCTAATTTCACTATAAGACCGGATTTGAGACAACGAACTCTAGATGCTCAATCAACGGATGAATGGATTCAAAGGCAAGTGGTTCGGGCAAGAGCCAATCCGAAATCCAAGTTTGGATTCGATGATTTGGGGATCTTTAGGTACAAGGGCCGAGTATGTATACCAGAAGTATTGCAAAGGTTAGTGCTTGAAGAAGCACATAGGACCGTTTTTTACGATGCATCCGGGTGGCAGCAAGATGTACCGGGATCTTAAGAAGTATTTTTGGTGGCACGCTATGAAACGAGATGTGGCTAACATTGTTAAGAGATGTCGGGTTTGTCAACAAGTTAAGGCCGAACATCAATTACTGGCGGGAAAGTTGCAACCGATACAAATACCCGAGTGGAAATAGGAACAAGTCACCATGGATTTCGCGACTAGGCTTCCGAAGGTTCGAAAGGGATTTGATCGAATTTGTGTTGTAGTGGATCGCCTCACCAAATCCGCACACTTTCTACCGATTCGATCAACCGATAAAGAGGAGAAGTTAGCGGAGTTGTATCACCGAGAAATTGTGAGATTGCATGGGATACCAGCTAGCATCATTTCGGATAGAGATCCTCATTTCACTTCAAGGTTGTGGAAGGTTCTTAACAGATTGTAGGGAACGAAGATGAGTTTTAGCACCGCATTCCACCCGCAAACCGATGGACAATCCGAACGGGTAATTAAGTTTCTCGAGGATTTATTAAGGGTTTGTCTATTAGACTTTTCGGATGAGTGGGATAAAGGATTGACCTTGATCGAATTCGCCTACAACAATAGCTATCAGTCTTTGATCAAGATGGCACTGTATGAAGCTTTGTATGGCCGTATGTGTAGGTCTCCACTTTATTGGGATCTTGGGAAAGAAAATGGACCGAGGAAGACTGTAGCACCCGAGCGCGAGGTACCACATCCCCCGCACCATGACCCGGCCCGTATATGAAATGGATTTTCATACACGTGCTGAATCATAGCGAACGGGGACACACACACACTCTAAGCCAGGCGGGACTAGCCTATCACTTAAACCCCAATAACCACAACAATCAGAGTAGCAGTATAACATAAAATGCGGAAGCAATAAATCATATATCGTAGATTGAGCTATATGCTCTAGGTACCAACAGTTATATCATATATTGAGGTCTATGCTCTATGTACCAACATTGAAATCCACGGGAGATAAAACTCAATACCATTACGCTTCAAATCATAATCAAGATATACATGCCATCACGGCCCAAAACAAAATTTATATATAATAATTAAGAGTGCGAGTATGCAAGTGTAACAACAAAATATAAAAGCTAGAGGCGAATGCAAGACCTAGGACCCGTATTCCCGCCTAGCTCCCTCAACACCTGCACAAAATAACTGAAATACCGAACGGGTTCAGTCCAAAAGGGACTGGTGGGTATAAAACAGGGCATAAATAGAATATATGACGGTAATTGAACAATCACGTGCAAGCTATAATCCCATGTGAGGTTTTAAAGAATTTCCCAAGTGGGTGAATGAAAATCATCAAAAGGGATTATAACGAATCATTAACATTAGGTCATTATTAGCCCGGCGAGTGGGCGTGCATTATCTCCAACCAACTCCTCGTGTAAATTATTTAAACATTCTTTCATTCATTATGTTCATGCATTTCAATCTTGGGTGCACATTCATTAACATTCACGCCTTCTTCCTCCGGTTTGGTGGCGGGTTTGCAAGACCCGACAACCCATTCATTGACCAAAAGGGGGACATGACTCCCCAGATGGCGCTCAGCGTCCATTCCTCGCTAACTCCTAACGAGGTCTGGTTACGCCATTAATTGGTGGAACTAATGTGAGGGATCACCGTCGGCCCATGCCTCCCCGGATAGCCACTCACACTAAGTTCCTGGGCCCCATTCGTGCATAACATTCATTCTTTCTTTCTCGCCAAAACATTTGGTAGGATTTATAAAATAAGGGCTTTACGTTGCAAACATTTACTCCTTGAAAATGACACTATATATATATACATATACATTTTGGTCTAAAACTTTTCACGTTAAGGTATTTATAGGGTCATATAGCTAAGTAGAAGAAAAACCCACCTCGAACTGCAAAAGAAGAGCACACGAGCGTCACTGATCGGCCTCGTCTCCAAAGGAATCAAAATCTGTGCGAAACAGGTGAAGTGAGACTCAAATGACCAAATAAGACGCTCGGCAATGCCATGGTTATGATATTAACGCATAAATCAAATATAATGGATATGTCCATGTGCACTATTAAGGTCTTAAAACATATAACCAATCATAACCTTCATACTTGCATTAATATAACAACCATAACATAGCTAAATTAGAGTAACGTTCAATATAGTCCAGAAACACGAGCCATGCATGCAATTCAAGCAAGAAAAGAGACTTCTCAAGGCTGCCAATTCAAATGGCACGGCCGTGTTGAGTTTCAAAGGGAAATGGACACGGCCGTGTCCGACGTTTAAAAATCAGAAAATTCAAAGTCGAGGGCTTGACACGGCCATGTTGAGTTTTCGAAGGATTTGGACAAGGCCGTGTCCGAGGTTAAAATCTGAAAAAAAATCAAAGTCGAGAGCCCAACACGGCCGTGTCCATTTTCAGTTCAAAGCTGACACGGCCGTGTCAGCTTATCGTTTTGAAAAAGATAACAGAGCATCAGCTCTGTTACGCGAGGGAAAAGCTTCAAGGAAAACCGGGCAGCCATCAAGAAGCTCTCCAACAACACTTAGACATGATTTTAATCCATATTATTCATATACAACATGCAACTCAAGTAAAAACACGAGAATACATCCTTGAAATTGGCCAAACATCAACAATTCACCTAATCACAAACATGGAGCTTCAAGCTCCTCAAATGGCAACTCATGCTATAGTCCACCAACGTGAAATCTATAGATATAGAAATGATAAGGAAGCTCCAAACATCAACTTTCATGCATCAAACCTCACTTTAAACCAAGGAAAAGCATGGAACCAAGAATTCATATCATTTATTCATTTCAAGCTTTTTCTTCAAACCACATGATTCTCCAACTTAATCAAGATACAATCGGGAGAAAATAGAGAGGTGAACAAGGAGAAAACAATACATATCCTACCTTGGAAGAAGATGGAGAGTTGGGTGATCTTGAGCTCAAGGTTGGTTTGATCAAAACAAGGGTTTCTTGAAATTCTTCGTTGCTCCTTGCCTTCGGTGATTTTGATCGATCAAAAGTGGAAAGGAAAGGGTAGGAATGCTGATATCTAGTAGAGAAATGGGTAGGATACGGGTTGGTCCAAGTCCGGTTCGTTTCAGAAAAGGTTCAAACAAGTGATAAAGTCGGGGTTATGAAACGGTTCGTTGTCGAAGGTTCAATTGATACCGAAAAGATACAAGGTCAAGTTCAAGGAATAGGTAACGTCGAACCAAGTTCAACGCCGGTTACGGATCTCGATTTCGAGGTCCGTAGCTCAAGATATCGCGAAAACCGTTCAGGGTTGCCTATTATACAAATAGGTCCCTAAACTTTCAAAAAGTGGCAATTAAGCCCAAACTCAATTTCCAATTGAGTCCAAAACATTCAAATATCTTACAATTAAATCCACGAATTACACGGAACACGTAATTTCATTCAATTAGCACCATATTCACGAAATTCACATTTTCACAAATCCGATCATATATTCATAGCTCAAATAGACAATCATAAGAAATTTTAAACAAATAATCAAATTATAACCAAAATCAATTACCAAATTAAAATATAAAATCATATAATTAAATATAAATGCGCACGTAACACTTACCTGCACGTGTGAAAACTCGGGGCGTTACAACCTCTCCCCCTTAAAAGAATCCGTCCTCGGATTCATTTATTGGCTGGAAACAATTCAGGATGAAATCTTTTCATCTTCACCTCCGTCTCCCACGTAGCCTCTTCCGACTTATCACTTCTCCATAAGACTTGAACTAGTGGGATTTGCCGGTTTCTTAATTCTTGAAATTTCCGATCCAAAATTCTAACCAGTTTCTGAACGAAGGTAAGGTTAGGCTAAAGTTCCACTTCTTCAACGGTTAAGATCTCGGATTCATCCGGATAATATTTCCGAAGCTGAGAAACATGGAATACATTATGAATTCCTGTCAAACTCGGGGGTAGATCCAAACGGTAGGCTGTGTCTCCAATTCTCTCTAGAATCTCATATGGTCCCAAATATCGGGGATTTAGCTTTCTCCCTTTCCAATTCGGGTGAACCCTTTTCTAGGCGAAGCTTTCAGAAACACTCTATCCCCAACTGCAAACTCAAGATCCTTCCGTCGTCTATCTGAATAGCTTTTCTGTCGATCCTGTGCTGCTTTCATTCGTTGTCTGATTATTTGAATCTTATCGATTGCTTCCTGCACGATCTTAGAGGCTTTTTCTTTATTCTCCCCTCATTTCACACCTTCTTACTTCGTCCAATTCCATTCTTCTAAATCAAAGAACAACGGTAATATACATTTCCGTCCGTAGAGAGCCTCATATGGAGCTATTTCTATCGATGCTTGAAAACTGTTATTTTAGGCGAATTCAATTAAAGGCAATTGCTCGTTCCACGAACTCGAAAAATCCAATGCACATGCTCTCAACATATCCTCCAAATATTTGATTAATCTTTCAGATTGCCCGTCCGTCTGAGGATGGAAAGCTGTGCTGAATTGAAGCCTTGTTCCTAGATTCCTTTGCAATTCTTGCCAAAACCTAGAAGTAAACCTCGGATCCCGATTTGATACAATGCTGACCGGTACCCCATGAAGTCGAACAATTTCATCAACATATTTCTTAGCCAACTTATTCACTTTATCTGACATCCGAATAGCAAGAAAATGCGCTGACTTCCAATCGATCTACTATTACCCAAATTCCATCCAAACCACCTTTCACTCTAGGAAGACCCGTAACAAAATCCATTGCCACTTGCTGCCATTTCCATTCCGGGATAGGTAACGGCTGAAGTAACCCCGATGGTTTCTGATGTTCTGCTTTCACAACTTGGCAAGTTAAACAATGCCTCACGAAATTAATCACATCCCGCTTAAGTCCATTCCACCAATAAAATTTCTTTAAATCCTTATACATCTTATTTCCTCCAGGATGTATCGAATACCCTGATCGATGAGCTTCTTCCAATATCAACCGTTTCAATTCTTCCGGAACCACAACTCTATTCTTAAACCTTAGAATCCCGGTGTCATCAAATCCGAACGGACTCTCTGAATCATTTCTAGCTTTCAGCACTAATTTCTGAACCTCGGAGTCCATGCTTTGCGCTTCAAACAACCTCTGTTGAAGATCCGGTTGAACCGTGACATTCTGAATACTAGCTCTCAGTTTAAAAGACTCAGATTCTTCTCCAACTTCCACTTTCACACTAGACACACTAGCCTTCCTGCTGAGTGCATCCGCGACCACATTAGCTTTTCCGGGATGGTAACGAATCGTACACTCATAATCCGCTAACATCTCCATCCATCTCCTCTGTCTCTTGTTCAATTCCTTTTGAGAGAACCCATACTGAAGACTCTTGTGGTCGGAAAAGATCTCAAAAGACACTCCGTAAAGATAGTATCTCCACTTTCCCAAAGCGAAGATCACTGCCGCAAGCTCAGGATCGTGAGTGGGATAATTCTGCTCATGATCGTTTAATTTCCTCGAGGCATAGGCTATCACCTTACCCTTCTGCATCAAAACACATCCCAACCCTTCTTTCGAGGCGTCCGTATAAACCATGTATCCTTCAGTGCCCTCGGGAAGTGCTAATACCGGTGCAGTGGTTAATTTTTCCTTTAAGAGTTGAAAACTCGCCTCATATGCCCCATCCCACTCAAATTTTGCTTCCTTCTTCGTTAATCGAGTTAAAGGACCGGCTATCTTTGAAAAATCCTTCACAAACCGCCGATAATAACCTGCCAATCCCAAGAAACTTCTTACCTCGGAAGCATTCTTCGGACTCTGCCATTGAGTAACTGTCTCGATCTTTGAAGGATCAACTTCCAAACCTTTACTCGAGATAATATGGCCTAGAAAAGCAACCCGGTCGATCCAAAACTCACACTTACTAAACTTAGCGTATAACCGGTGCTCTCTCAACGTTTCCAATACCAACTTGAGATGCCTAGCATGATCCTCCGGAGTCTTGGAATACACGAGAATATCATCAATGAAGATCACTACAAATCTATCCAAGTACGGCCGAAAAATCCGATACATCATATCCATAAATGCTGCAGGGGCATTCGTCAAACCAAAAGGCATCACTATGAACTCGTAATGTCCATACCGGGTATTGAATCCCGTCTTGGGTATATCCTCTTCCCGGATTTTCAGTTGGTAGTAACCTTGCCTTAAATCCAATTTCGAATAGATTCCCGAACCTTGCAGCATATAAAATAAATCCTCGATGTGGGGCAACGGGTACTTATTCTTGATAGTCATCCGATTAAGCTCCCGGTAATCTATACGTATTCTCAATGACCCATTTTTCTTCTTGACAAAGAGAACCGGAGCACCCCACGGAGATGAACTCGGCCGAATATAACCAATCTTGAGTAATTCCTCCAACTGAACCTTCAATTCTTTCAACTCTGCCAGAGCCATTCTATAAGGAGTCTTGGAATACGGTTCTGAACCTGGATATAAATCAACAACAAATTCAATTTCCCGATCCGGGGGTAGAGAACCCAAATTCTCTGGAAATATATCGGGATATTCCTTTACCACAGTCGTCTCCTCAAAACTTGATTGATCCTTGGGTTTATTACGGAGATAGGCTATAAATCCCGTGGCTCCATCCTTCACCAACTTACGAGCTTCTATAAACGACACTAGAGGTATATTCTTCAACCCAACTTCTCCAATCGACTCATCACCCAATTTTATCTTTTTCTTAAAACAATCCACTTCGGCCCGGTGCCGATACAACCAATCCATCCCGAAGATTACCCCATACTTCTTTATAGACATCACTATGAAATCTGCCGGATAATCTTTCCCTTCTATCAACACCGAACAACCCCTGACAACCTGGTCTGTCTGCGAACCACCTCCAAGAGGCGAACTCACAAAATAACAAGAGTTTGAACAAGTAACAGATAAGCACAGAGGGGCACATAAATCCAAAGATATAAAAGAATGAGTGGCACCCGGATCGAATAATGCATGAATGCTCGTGTTATGAATGCAAACGGTACCTTCCACCACAACATTTGGATCAGCTTCAACTTTCTGCTCCTCACCCTCAAGGGCATAAGCTCGTGCCTGAACCATGGGTCTCGGAGCCCCAGCTTGATATCCGGGAGTCTTGTCCGGGCATGAGAAAGCCATATGATCCCCCTTTCCACATATCAAGCACAACCTCAACCTCTTTCGACAATTGTTGTAAGAATGGGTTGGCCATCCACAATAAGTACACGGAGGCTGATCATTGCGAGATCCCTTAGGAGCCGGTGGAACCTGAGGTGGTCGTGGAACAGCTACACTTGGACCTCCAATTCTCGGCTTCTTGAAAGGTCCTTTTTGGGGTGGAGTTGATAAAGGCATCGGCCTCTTCCCTTTGTTGAATCCCCAGCCAGATCCTGACCCTTGTCCCTGGCGATAAGCTGGCCTTCTTGCATTGACAGAATCTTCAACCTTTAAGGCTTTCGAGGTAGCCTTCGCCCAGGTACTCGTGTTAACCGCCTCAAGAGCTGCCTGAATGTCTGGTCGAAGTCCCTGAATAAATTGCATAGCCTTGTGAAAATCATCACCTGCTATGTTAGGTGCATAACGGGACAATCTCTCATAATCCAAAATGTACTCGGCCACAGATCTAGATCCCTGCTTCAATTCCGTGAATTCCCTCAATCCTCGAGTACGGGAGGAGGGAGGGACGAACTTATTCTTGAATTCCCGTGTAAATACTTCCCAGTTGATCTCTTCTCCAACTGCTTCCAATACTATCCTTGTGCTTTCCCACCAAGAGTAGGCTTCCCCTTGTATTAAAGTAAGGGTACATCGAGCCTTCTCTCGGGACTCACATGGAATGAGTTCCCATATCCCCTCGACTTCCTTCAACCACATCTCCGCCTGTGCATCATTCCCCTTGAAGAACTTGGGAGGTCTTTGGTTCTGAAACTCCCTAAGTATAACTGAAATAGGTGTCTCTTGTGGTACCGCAGGTGCAGGTGGTACATAATCTCGAAGCCTCTGGTCTATAATGTTGATAACTGAATTAACAAAAGCCTCGGCCGGTGGTGGCTGTGGAGGTGGAGGTGTAGGGGTACGATTTCGATGATGACGTCGTCTTGGAGATCGATCACGGTGTCTACGTGGAGGCATCCTGTCAATAAATACTGAAATACGTGCTAGGCTTAACTCATGCATGATAATGCAATTAATTCAACCACAATCCACAATTTGAATCAATCAAGCACAAAAGAGATGTATATGCACTTAAGGATGTATATGCAATACATAGTCAAGTAGTTCCTAAGCCGAACGACCTAGACAGACTCACACGACACGAGAACCCGGGTTTCGCAACCCTAGGCTCTGATACCACTTAAGGATGTAGCACCCGAGCGCGAGGTACCACATCCCCCGCACCATCACCCGGCCCGTATATGAAATGGATTTTCATACACGTGCTGAATCATAGCGAACGGGGACACACACACACTCTAAGCCAGGCGGGACTAGCCTATCACTTAAACCCCAATAACCACAACAATCAGAGTAGCAGTACAACATAAAATGCGGAAGCAATAAATCATATATCGTAGATTGAGCTATATGCTCTAGGTACCAATAGTTATATCATATATTGAGCTCTATGCTCTATCTACCAACATTTAAATCCACGGGAGATAAAACTCAATACCATTACGCTTCAAATCATAATCAACATATACATGCCATCACGGCCCAAAACAACATTTATATACAATAATTAAGAGTGCGAGTATTCAATTGTAACAACAAAATATAAAAGCTAGAGGCGAATGCAAGACCTAGGACCCGTATTCCCGCCTAGCTCCCTTAACACCTGCACAAAATAACTGAAATACCGAACGAGTTCAGTCCAAAAGGGACTGGTGGGTAAAAAGCAGGGCATAAATAGAATATATGACGGTAATTGAACAATCACATACAAGCTATAATCCCAAGTGAGGTTTTAAAGAATTTCCCAAGTGGGTGAATAAAAATCATCAAAAGGGATTATAACGAATCATTAACATTAGGTTATTATTAGCCCGGCGAGTGGGCGTGCATTATCTCCAACCAACTCCTCGTGTAAATTATTTAAACATTCTTTCATTCATTCTGTTCATGCATTTCAATCTTGGGTGCACATTCATTAACATTCACGCCTTCTTCCTCCGGTTTGGTGGCGGGTTTGCAAGGCCCGACCACCCATTTATTGACCAAAAGGGGGACATGACTCCCCAGATGGCGCTCAGCGTCCATTCCTCGCTAACTCCTAACGAGGTCCGGTTACACCGTTAATTGGTGGAACTAATGTGAGGGATCACCGTCGGCCCATGCCTCCCCGGATAGCCACTCACACTAAGTTCCTGGGCCCGATTCGTGCATAACATTCATTCTTTCTTTCTCGCCAAAACATTTGGTAGGATTTATAAAATAAGGGCTTTATGTTACAAACATTTACTCCTTGAAAATGACTCTATATATATATATATATATGTTGGTCTAAAACTTTTCACGTTAAGGTATTTATAGGGTCATATAGCTAAGTAGAAGAAAAACCCACCTCGAACTGCAAAAGAAGAGCACACGAGTGTCACTGACCGGCCTCGTCTCCAAAGGAATCAAAATCTGTGCGAAACAGGTGATGTGAGACTCAAATGACCAAATAAGACTCTCGGCAATGCCATGGTTATGATATGAACGCATAAATCAAATATAATGGACATGTTCATGTGCACTATTAAGGTCTTAAAACATATAACCAATCATAACCTTCATACTTGCATTAATATAACAACCATAACATAGCTAAATTAGAGTCACGTTCAATATAATCCACAAATACGAGCCACGCATGCAATTCAAGCAAGAAAAGAGACTTCTCAAGGCTGCCAATTCAAATGACACGGCCGTGTTGAGTTTCAATGGGAAATGGACACGGCCATGTCCAAGGTTTAAAAATCAGAAAATTCAAAGTCGAGGGCTTGACATGGCCGTGTTGAGTTTTCAAAGGATTTGGACACGGCCGGGTCCGAGGTTAAAATCTGAAAAAAAAATGAAAGTCAAGAAGCTCTCCAACAACACTTAGACATGATTTTAATCCATATTATTCATATACAACATGCAACTCAAGTAAAAACAGAAGAATACATGCTTGAAATTGGCCAAACATCATCAATTCACCTAATCACAAACATGGAGTTTCAAGCTCCTCCAATGGCAACTCATGCTATAGTCCACCAACATGAAATCTATAGATATAGAAATGATAAAGAAGCTCCAAACATCAACTTTCATGCATCAAACCTCACTTTAAACCAAGGAAAAGCATGGAACCAAGGATTCATGTCATTTATTCATTTCAAGATTTTTCTTCAAACCACATGATTCTCCAACTTAATCAAGATACAATCGGGAGAAAATAGAGAGGTGAACAAGGAGAAAACAATACATATCCTACCTTGGAAGAAGATGGAGAGTTGGGTGATCTTGAGCTCAAGGTTGGTTTGATCAAAACAAGGGTTTCTTGAAGTTCTTCTTTGCTCCTTGCCTTGGGTGATTTTGATCAATCAAAAGTGGAAATAAAAGGGTAGGAATGCTGATATCTAGTAGAGAAATGGGTAGGATACGGGTTGGTCCAAGTCCGGTTCGTTTAAGAAAAGGTTCAAACAAGTTATAAAGTCGAGGTTATGAAACGATTCCTTGTCGAAGGTTCAATTGATACCAAAAAGATACAAGGTCAAGTTCAAGGAATAGGTAACGTCGAACCAAGTTCAACGCCGGTTACGGATCTCGATTTCGAGGTCCGGAGCTCAAGATATCGCGAAAACCGTTTAGGGTTGCCTATTATACAAATAGGTCCCTAAACTTTCAAAAAGTGGCAATTAAGGCCAAACTCAATTTCCAATTGAGTCCAAAACATTCAAATATCTTACAATTAAATCCACGGAACACGTAATTTCATTCAATTAGCACCATATTCACAAAATTCACATTTTCACAAATCCGATCATATATTCATAGCTCAAACAGACAATCATAAGAAATTTTAAACAAATAATCAAATTATAACCAAAATCAATTAACAAATTAAAATATAAAATCATATAATTAAATATAAATGCGTACGTAACAGTTACCTGCACGTGTGAAAAGTCGGGGCGTTACAAAGACGGTTTGGAGAGAGAAACCGAGCCCGATTTAATTAAGGGAGCAATTGAGAAAGTGGAAAAGATCAAACAACACGTCAAAGTGGCACAAGACCGGCAAAAGAGTTATGCCGATCGGAGAAGAAAAGATTTGGAATTTGACGTGGGTGATCGAGTTTTCTTGAAGGCGACACCTAGGAAAGGTTTCTCAATAATTAGAAAGGGTGGTAAGTTAAATAGGAGATTCATTGGTCCATTGGAGATTGTGGAGCGTATTGGAGAAGTTGCTTATCTCTTGGATTTGCCTTCGAATCTTATGGGAATTCACAAAGTGTTTCACATATCACAATTGAGGAAGTATTTTCGGGATGAGATGGAAACTATGTCGATTGAAGAGGTACAATTGGATCCGGATTTAACATTCAAGCAGCAACAGGTGAAAATCTTGGATAGGAAGGCTCAAGAGTTGAGGAATAGATAAATATCATTGGTTAAGGTACTTTGGAATGATCTCCAGTCTGAAGAAGCAACATGGGAGACAGAAGAGAAGATACGGAGATTACATGCTGAGTTGTTTTCCGATGGTAAATTTGGGGACCAGATTTCTTTAAGGAGGGGAGGTTGTGACGCCCTATTCTTCGATGAAGGTATGTTTTACTAGAGTGAACGATTTATCTTTCATTGCATGAACTATGTAAATTTATCCCTTAATTGATTGATGTACTTGAACTTATGTGGAATATAAGATTTGCATGATTTATATGGCTACATGGTATGATCATTTTGTGCTCGTATCGTGCTTATTCAGTTTTATAGCATGCTTTATGATTAAACAAAACAATGTGCTCATATGGACATTAAATCATAAATTAGGGACTGGAACTGGATCGAACTTACTTAAATTGAGTAGATAATTCGATTACGAGTTCGTGGGTTCTTGAATCGCTCGATTTGGAGTTCGGACGAAGAAGTTATGGCCTTTTTAAGAAAAGTCAACAATTTTAACCCAAATCAGTTGACCACGACCCAATTTCAAATATAACCCAATCTCAAACCCAATTTCACTTATAACCCGCTCCAATAGACCCGGTTCGTGACCCAAATAGTTGACCCTATTCATAAATCAGATTTTAACACCCTGAGACTTATTTACATTATAGCACAAGATTCAAACCCTCCCAAGAACACTTCAACCATTTTCAAAAGACCAGATTGGAGATTGAAGCTACAGATTCAAGACTCAAGACCAAGTTATTTTCTTCGATTCTCACCTCCTAAGTAAGGTTTATGTGCTTCTTTGTTGGGTTGTTGTTCTTGAAGCTTTTGAACTTGAATTTAAACTAGGGTTCTTGTGTGTTGGATTGAATTCGAATGTCTTGTTGGAAATGTGTTCATTTTGATGTTGGGAACATTTTAGTATAAGAATTTCTTACTTTTATGCTCATATGTAAAATCCGCCATTGAAGCACTTTGAAGCTTTTGAAGAATTCTTGCATATTCGTGTTCTTGTGTGTTTTAACTTGATTGGGTGTTCAATTCTTATTCCTTGAGCAATTTCATGAAGAATGTGATTAAATTACTTGAGTTTCTTGCATGAATGAAGATTTCACCAATGTTGACTTTGAAGCTTGAATTCATGAAGAAGATGAAGTACTTATGTGTAAATTGTTGGAATTCTTGATGTATATTCATTCTTAAATGTTCACATTATGATATTTGATGTCTAAATTCGTTTATATACATTGTATGAGCTTTAGAGCATGATTTAGGAGTGTTTAGAGCTTAAAATTTGTCATTTGCAAGCATATGTTGGTAATTCCGTTTTGCACCAGTCGCATGTCAAACACCCGTGTGAAAATTGCATTGAAACACCAAACCCCGGTTTGAAAACCTACTACCACGATTTTTATGACCCAAACTCCCGTTTACAAAATGAACTATAGGGCCAAACGCCAGTGTGAGCTGTCTCGGGTCAAAAATTTGAGTTTTTGTTATCTTGATCGTTTTGCTTCGTTTTCACTTCCTTTGCACTTCTTACACCCCTAGTATGATATTTATGACTTGGAATCATGTTTCTATGCATTGTAATGTCGTGCATGCCTCGGTTATGCGTAATAATGTGCTAAATATGGTTCACATGTTGTTATTTGCTTATTTATGACTTGAAAGCTTGTTATATGACTTGTATGATGTTGTTTGATCATCGTTGTTACAATTATGCTCTACTTGGACAATCATTGCATATCATGAGCATGTTTACTCTTTCTTGAAGACGTACATTGTCTTAATTGGTTTCGAGTCGTGTCTTACCTTTGTCAGCATGTTTGTCTTGTTAGGTGGTGCGTCTCCGGTCGAGTAGTTTGTTGCTCGTGGTTGGCCTTCGAAGTTCTTGGTGAAGGTGAGAAGTTATACTATGAAATGATTTCAAAACTGTGGACACCTATAGCCGTTCATATTTATTGGTTTTGAACTCCCGTTTGCAAATGTATATGTTGGCTCTAATAGCCAATTTTTGTGAGCTATGCTGATACTATGGATATTTGCCTATGGAAAATGGTTTACAAGTAAAACTTGATTTGATATATGGGATAGATACGCAAAACGCCTTTTAAACTTTTATTTGAAGTTTATGCACGTGTGAGTTGTGTAGCGAGGTTATGATGTACCTTGCAAGGACACTTGCTTGGGGAAATCGAATTTCAGCTCGGGGATGGAGGTGAGTGATATTCTGCGAAGGCAAGGGCCGACGGATGTCCTCATACAAAGTTCCCACTATGGACAAGCCTACTAAGACTTCGAGGAGGTTTCGGGGTTGAAGTTTTCTTGGAGAGAGATAGGTTTCATGGACCGAATTCTCTATGTTATGGATGATCGAGGGATGTACACCCTCGAAATCGACGGCGTAATGGATGGTTTGATTTCATTTCTTGGTTTGGGAAGATCGGATGGAGTGCTCGTCATCGCCGAGCGGGTGCTTGGATTCATGATTCGTTTTACAAAACTTGCATTTACTTTCAAAAGAATTGAATCGTGAATATCTTTGTTGGGGCATGCATTGAATCCCCCATATATTATATTATGTAAACTTCTCCTCATCGGTTCCTTTTGAACTGACCTCACTTACCTTTCGTATCCGCAGGTTGCGTTTTGGAGTCTTGCTAGGCGGGGTCTTGCTTGAGAGTTTGCCGTAGTGTCTATCTTGTACTTGTTTACGCTTGTAGCTTACTTTACTTTATGACTTATGTAATGTTTCGGATTTATGGATTTAGTATGTATGATTTTGTTATGCTAGTTTAGACCGTGTTGGTCGCTTAGGATGATTTTACATTCTCGCACTTGAGCATTTTGTACTGGACCGTGATGGTCATTAATTGTTGGATATATTGTTCTTATGATACTCTTGAATGCGTTTTGATTTAAGCTTCCGCGTGCTTGTGTTTGATTTACTCGCTTTGTGAGTATAGTTCCGCCTAGCTAGGATGCCCGTTTGTCACCGTTTGCTTCGGCCTTGGCGGGTATATGGATAGCAATTCTATATACAAGTTAGGTCCACAGCGCGGGATAGGCGTGGGATGCCCTCGTCCGGCCATTACATATACAGTGAGCTAACCACTTCTCATTTCGACCATGAGAGCAAGCCTTAATTCTCTCTTCGTAGCTCCATGTGGAATTCCCTTTCCTTCATGCTTGGCTATATCCCGGGATTATTTCTCGAATAGGGAAGGGTACCCTTGGCCGTCCTATATGTTAGAATCATCTCGAAATAAACTTCAATTTCCCTTCCGACTAACTCGATCGGTTTTCTATAGCGACACTCTTTTTGTTTTTTTTTTCCTTAAGCATTGCTTCTTCCCTTGGAAGGTTGAAGCCATCACCGTTTCCCTAAACATCGCCATCATCGACTCTACCTCGGGACTTCACACTGAACCGATAATCAATGATTTACACTCCTAAGGCTTACGATCGGTCATATGATCTAGGATCCCAACTCTATTTATTTTTCAGCACTCTAGCGGGCTCGCCCATCAGGTAATATTCATTTTTTTGTCCCCTTGATGTAAAATATTTCTCTCAAATATCTTCAGTTCCCATAACAAGACCCTCTTCCTTAAACATTTATCTCCCAGAGCTAAAGGAGAACCATCGATCCTTCCCTCATCCCATTACCATTCACTATTTCTTGACATTACCTATGAATAGGGAATCATTCATTTCCCTTCTAGGAATTGAGTTCAAATACTTGTTCCCGGATCTCGATTTTACTTCTCCCATGACCACTCATCATTGAGGAACCCTTCCCTTTCGCTAGTTGTCCTTAATTTCCGTGCTATCATCCCATCTAAATTATTGGAATTATCACCTTCTTCTTACGTTGGTTTTCATCATCATTTCATTCGGTAGTGTAGGGATGTCGAGCAAGCTATCACGAAGACATGAAACTTATGTATGCCGGTTAGATTTGCTTATGATATAAGTTACATTATCACCCACATAAGCAAGAAAACAACAAGTAATAACAAATCATAACACACATCACAAATACGTATAAAGGTGTGATATAAGATGAATGGTCGTGCTATGAATGTGATTACCTCTCAGTTGTTTCTTTGACCTCAGTGAATCACATGCGTCCTACTTATGTTTCGGTGATCCACACCCATAACAGCGCCCCAATCTTTTGCAGCAGTTCTCATAGATGTGCATTGTGCTCTTGCAATGACGGATGGGTCGTGCTCCCGTATGTGATTTATATGACTTGTATACTTGATTAAGTGATAATTATGTTATTATTTGACACTCTATGGTCTTTAATTACTTAAACTTTATTATTTAACTTTATGATGTATATGAAATAAATTTGTATATTTGCCTATTTGTCGGAAAATTAATTGTACTCATGAACACGACGACATCAATTCATGATATTCTTATGATTTATCTTATATCAAATCATGGCATGACATGATGCACTACTTCATGAACATTTTCGTGCGTCCTACTTGGTTTCATTCTTGAGTCGTGTCTCAGAAGTACCCCGTGTCTTCTTTCTTCTACAGTGTTCTCCTCGGTGGAGACTTTCGAGCCTCGTGGTCCTTCTCTTGGTCTTTCTTGCACTTCGAGATGAGGTTTTTCTTGTAGAAATAACCCAAAACGTTGCATGCTCTAAATAGGCCAAATGGTTTTCATATTAAACAAACCATATCTTTTATTTTGGCTATGTATCGGAAATGGTCCATGAACTGTGTAGTGTTAAACCTGAGACTGTTTTGCGAGATCCTGTTGTTGTCCCTGGCTCTCCTAGCTCTGGGCTAGCCGAAGTGGATTCCTGTACCTATTTTTCGGCCCAGGGGCTTGTGTATGGAGCGAATATCGGGCCGACGGTGACCTCTTGCACAAGTCCCATCCTGTTGGACTAACCGGATATCCGCCAGGAGGTATGGTGGAAGATGGGGCTCGGAATCTGGGGGAGTTATGAACCCACAGATCATCCTGCCTTGATGGCGACGGTTAGCTACCTGGACCATCATTGAAGAAAGAGGTTAATTGTACTTGTTTCCCGCTATTTTTATTTGTAATAAATCATGATTCCTGCTTGTTTCCTTTATACCTGCTTATTCCTGTCATTTATTAACTGGGAAGTGGAGTCCAGGATGGAATAAATACACTTTCTCATTGGGTCCCATAAAACATATACATAGATATCCGTAACCTCTGGCATGCCTCCAGTCCTTGTTCAGCACCCGAGTTCATAGATCGTTAAGGTCAAATGGGCATCAACAGAGGGCGTACGGATATCGGCACATGCATTGTATATCTTTTTTACCTGATTGCATGTATTGACATAGTTCCACCTGTACGTATGTATAGACTCCTGGTTCCTGTCACTTGTTTTAATAACCAATAACGTCCAATGGAATTACGCCTGCTTGATTGCCTATTTGTATATATATATTTGCGTGTGTTAACCCCTTCACTCAGTCAGTTGGCTGACCCTTCCCTCTCGTTGTTTTAGTGTATGTCTTGTAGGTTCAGTGGTCGTTAAGTGGGAGTCTGTTGAGGTCTTGGTTTAAGTCTTGGTCCTGTACACTACATTGCACCTCTTTCATACTTCCTGTACTGTATTATTAGGCCTGGTAGGCCAACTTGTATCTTTATCTTGCTTTATTGAACCCGGGATAGGTTTCGAGGGCCCAAGTTGAACCCTTTTATATGTTATTACCTTGTATCGCTTCGGGACATGTTAGGACAGGATTTTGAATTAGTTGAGCCCGTATTTACTTTCCCATTTAAATTGTATTTGCTTCCTTGATAATGAATGAATGATTGTCTAGCTTTCGCATTCTTGTTCTTATTGATTTGTTAGTACAGGGTCTAGTCCAGCCTAAAACAGGGTTATTTTCTTTCTTTCTCCGTTCGCTATGAGGTTGGTTTATGTATGGATTTTTCCATTTCATGTGTGAACCAGGCTCATGGTGCGGGGGATGTGGTGCCCTCCGTTTAGGGTGTCACATCCTAAAGTGGTATCAGAGCTCCAGGTTACAAAACCGGAGTTATAGTGACCCGTTGTGTCGAGTCTAGGTCGTATGACTTTGAAACTACCTGTCAACGTGCGCATTGCATCATTCTTGAACATTGAATCCTGTTTCTTTCCAACTTTGTTGAATTATTTGTTACATTTTACATTAAATCTGTGCCTTCGGTGTTACTTATGTGATATGAGCATGCACTAATCGTATGCATTTATCTTGAAATGAGTTGTGATTTATACGTTATGAAGAAGATATCAAACCATGGACAATCTCTACGATAACCATAACCTAACACAAGCTCTACTTTCAAGCATGGGAGATGTAAGGAATGCATCGAGGTTACCTACAGGGATCCGAGGATCGTGGGCTTTTTCTAAATGGAGCTATGTTCGTTGGTGTCTTTACAACGATACACCAAAGTTTCCTCATCGTTTCAAAAAGCCTCATTGGTACAGAGGTCAAGACAGAAACCACAAGATAAGATATCAGTTCTCAGTAATGCTTTGGAGATGAACAATTATGATGCGGCATCTATGCTTCGCTCTTGTACAGTTTCAATCGGTAGTAGCTTTACTCGAGTTGAAGGCCGTGTTGTAGTACCCGAGCGCAAGGTACCACATCCCCCGCACGGAGACCCGACCCGAATATGAAATGGATACTCCAAATCCGAGCTAAATCGCGGTGAACGGGGACATACACACACGCTATGCTAGGCGGGACTAACCCTTAAACCATAAAATCAGAGTAAAACAATTAAAGCGGAAGTATCTCTATCGTATACACCGAGCATCAAGCTCCAAAATTAAGGATCATATACAATATCCACAAGCCATCACGGCTTAAACATTTACGCTCCATAACATAAGTCATATACAATGATCATAAATATGAGTATGCAAGTGTAAAATCCAAAAATAACTAAAAACAAACGGGTTCAGTCCAAAAGGGACTGGTGGGTATAAAAACAGGGTGTAGGTATAATATAAGACAGTAATTAAACATTCACAGGCAAGCTATAATCCCAAAGGAGGTT
Organism: Lantana camara; assembly: GCA_037501455.1. Classification (NCBI taxonomy): domain Eukaryota; kingdom Viridiplantae; phylum Streptophyta; class Magnoliopsida; order Lamiales; family Verbenaceae; genus Lantana; species Lantana camara. The sequence goes on along the minus strand of CM074860.1, from coordinate 49,264,917 downwards.
TTCAAAGGATTTCCCAAGTGGGTGAGATAAAGAAGTCATCAAAAGGGATTATAACAATTTTCATTAGGTCTTTCGTGGCCCGACAAGTGGGCGTGCATTATTTCCAACCAACACCTTGTGTAATTCATTAAACATTCATTCTTTCTTTCTTTTCATGCATTACTTTCTTTCGTGCACATTCAATATCATTTACTCCTTTTTCCTCCGGGCTGGTGGTGGGTTTGCAAGGCCTGACCACCCATTCATTGACCAAAAGGGGTTACATGACTACCCTAATGGCACTCAGCTCCCATTCCTCGCCAATCTCTTGGCAAGGTCCGGTATCACCGTAGTTTGGATGGAACTAGAGTAAGGGATCACCGTCAGCCCATGCCTCCCCGGATAGCCACTCACCCTAAGTCCTTGGGCCCCATTATGAGCATTCATTCATTCCTTCTCGCCAAAACGTTTGGTAGGGTTCATAAAATAAAGGCTTTACGTTGCAGTCATTTACTCTTGAAACGACTCTATATACATATAATAAATTTTGGCCGAAATCTTTACACATTGGGAGTATATAGGGTCATTTAACTAAATAGTAGAGAAACCCACCTTAAAATGACAAAAGAGAGCACAAGAGCATCACAGACCAGCCTCGTCTCCAACAGGATCAAAATCTATGCAAGGAAGGTGAAGTGAGACTCAAAATAACCATATAAGACGCTCGGCAATGTAATGATGATGATATGAATGCATAAAAGAAGATATTATATAATGAACACGTTCATGTGCACTATTCATAGCTTAAGGACATATAAACTTTCATTTCATTCATTTCAAGAATCATTTAAATTCGTTTAAGTTCATCACTTCCATATTTCATACCAAATTAACCGAAGAAATTCAAATAACGATCATAACACGTAGTATAGCATGTATAAGTATCATACAAATCATAAAAAAGAAGATACATAAACAATTAGGGCTCACATTGTGAACAAAGGTCCATGCATGCACACATTAGGAGCAAAGAAGACACGTTGAGCTATAACTCGTGAAATATTCCACGAAAAATCATAAAATTTCATAACATACAAAATAACACATTATATGACAAGTTAATGCAGTGGATGAACCAATAATGAGTCAAGGAAACCATGCAATTCACGTTTGAAATTCGAAAAATTCATGCAGTTTTGGTGAGGGTCGCATTTTCTTCATAAAATGGTAGCGGCTATTAAAATCCGAATTTTCAACTAATTTTTCAAGAATACGTGAGCAGACAAAATTGAAGTCGCGGTTGCGACATGAAACACATGCAATTCAGGTCACGGGCACGACCTGAAATCCTTCCAAATGTGTGAGTGAGTCGCGACCACTACCAATTTCCTTCATGGTTTGATCGCGGCCTCGACCTTCTCGTAACAGCAGCAAAACAGAGCCAGAAACAGGGGAACACGAACCAAAGCCAAGACCATCAAGATGCTAACATGATCAGCTCCATCTAATCAATAAATATGCATCAATTTAGTCCCAAAACAACAACCAAACATGCATCAAAGCAAGCCATACGTGAGAAAGAGATGCTAATGATCATTCCTTCCATTTTCTTCCCAAACTCGTTAATGGTAACTCATTTAATAGCCAACTACCATAAAATACATGATCATAAATGAAATTAGGAAGCTAAGATGATCAATTTCATGCTTTAAATCAACCAAAATCATTAAGGAATGCATGGGATCAACCAAATGACATAAAATCTAACTATTCATCATCAATTTCATATCTCCATGAAAGCATGCTCAAAATTGGGGATGAATGGTTCAAAATGATCATAATTGAATTTATATTACAACCCTAATCTTACCTTGTGGATTGGGTGAAGTTTAGAAGAGATTTGAGCCTTGAATCTCCAAACTTGGCAAGGGTAACGGGAATGACTGGAGAGCAGGCGTTCTTGATGAATTTTCTCTAAGTGTGGAAGGTTGGTTCGGTTTGGGATGATTAGGGGCTCATATATGGTTGATTTAGGGTTCCAAAGAATCCAACCATGGTTAATTTGGTCAAGGTTTGTGGAAGATATGGCCAATTTGGTAAAAGGTGGCAATTTCGACGAACGTAACACATTTCGGTTAACTTTCGGAGGTTCAAATAATTTTGGAAAAATATAAGGCTAAGTTCATTAAACCCAAATTTTCGTTATGAGTTCAATGAAGTTGACGGAACTCGATTCCGAGTTCCCTAGCTCAAGATATCACATACGGAACCAATGGTACGCTAGTTGCTAGTTAGCCCCCGTTTTGGGTTCCAAATTCAAAATAAATTCAAAACTCAATCAAATGAATCCAGAAATATGAAACGAGCATATATCCATATTCATAACACGTATAATTCCAACATATTAAATTTCCACAAAATTTCGAATTCATTTCACATAGAAACGGTAAGCAAACGAGTCATGCAAGAGGAAATATTTCAAGAATTCATATAAATTCAAATTCAAATAATTTAAATAATTCAAATATTCAACAATTTCATATAATATGAAATAAAACACTTACTAAGGTAATTAAAATAAATTAAATGCAGACGTAATCATCACATAAGCCATACCTATACGACTTGAAAAGTCGGGGCGTTACACGTGTTTTGCTAATTCCTAAGCTTGAAGTTAGCGGAGAAGATCTCTTCGCTAGGTATGGAAGATAGGGTCCGGAATAGAGGCTGATTTGTGGAAAAGTTCCCACGTTTTGTGGTGGTTGGTGAAGGTTTGCTAACATATTGGTAAGGTGAGGCGCTTACAACTCACGAGGTCAAGATGTATGCCTACACTATGAAGACTTCGCAACTGGATTCCCTAGGATCATTCATTCAAGAGAGAGGTGAAGAAAATCTCGAAGGCTTTTTAGATTCAAGGTTTCTATCAACATGGAGGTAATCATCTTCAAGAGAACTCAGGGCAAAGTAGGTTCGTGGTTGATAAGAGACAAGATCTAGCGGTTGATGGGATCACCTAATTCAAGCTATTTGAAGCCAAGTTCGGGCAAGAAGGATAAGAAGAGGTATATTGGAATGCTTCGGGTTTCGGATGGAGTGGGAGTTGCATTTGAAAAGAGTTAAAGAAAATCAATCAACAAGGCGAATACAGACATATGGAAGGTAACAATCCTAAAGGTACTATCTTCGGTCGGATTGGAGTTATTTTTCCAAATCCAACCTCAATTTTGGTGTTGTGAGGCCGAATTGGGAGATATGGAACAATATATGGAAAAGATAAAGAAAGGCAAAGAATTTTGAAGGAAATTATGTGCTCAAGTGTAAGCAATTGGAGGAAGAGTTCATTCCACCAATTTGAACCCGTAAAGAGTAAATCAAGGGAAACTTTGAAGTTTTAAAAGACCGTGGGTGAACAAGCCATGATCGATAAATCTGAGGTAAGCCTATACTTAAACAAATGAAGAACAAGTTGTTGAGCAAAAGTGTACGACTATGGTGCCAGGTGTATTGCATTCATAGCATATATATCATACCACGTATTTAAATTATTAAATCTCCATTTTATATATGTGCGTGTGCATTTCTACTTGATATAATTGCTCCAATGTGTTGCACTTTTAATTGTTTGCTACGTGCATTGGCGTTCAAACCCAACATGCATTGTTTAGTGTTAACTTGATTGGGAATTTTCTCCACTTCGTTCATCAAATGTTACTCCGACCGGGCCTTGCTTGAATCAATAAGGAAGAAATTTTGGGTTGCACCGGTTGGTTAGGAAGGAAAGCGAGAATTCCGAGGTTTAGGGAAAAATAGAACCAAAAATTGGGAATAAAAGAAGTGTGTTGCTACCCTTACGACAATCACTTCAAAGTGAATTTGAACGAGATAACTGTGTTAGGAATAGGGCCCTGAAAGTCAATATAATAGTCAGCTTTAGTACTTTCCTTTTTAAATAGTACACAATCTTTGAATAATACGAATTAAGGTAACACTTCTTTATATGCTCTTGTTTGATTGTGTGTTTCCTTTGACTGCGCATGTATAAGAACTCCCCTAATCAATATGACTTGTAGGACTCAAGCATTTAGGTGAAGTGGTTCATGAGACGAGTTGTAACGGCCCAGTTTTTCAATTATGTATTTCATGATATTTGTGAATTATTTGATCAAGTGTCTACATGAAATTTTATCAACTTGTAATTTATGGCATGATTCATATTTAGTAGATTCGCGTTATTTAATTTCCTTGATTTGAATACTTGCAATCATGATTTAAGTCATTTAGCATAACATATATATATTCAACTCCATTTCATCATATTCTTTTAGAGCTATATATATATATATTGTAACGCCCCAAATTCCGGAAGTTCAGGTAAGCACGCCACGTGCGGGTCTTCGGGAGTTAGGGGTTTAAGTTTATATATTTACTTGCTTATTATGATTTCATTATATTATTGTGTGCCTTATACATTCCTATGTATTTATATGAATTGGTTTTAATGTGAAATTCGTGAATTAAGTGATAATGTGCATAATTTTATTATGTGACATTAATGGATCATTTCATGAAATTTATGGACTTAATTGCATAGCATGGTTTAGATTTAAATGATCTTGGGTGAAGAGATGATACTTGATTGTATTCATTTAAATGCATGAGGGACTAATATGCAATTAGGTTGGTATTAGAGCTTGTAGTGGATGATATAATATATCATATATGCATTCATCCCCCTCACTCTCATACATTACATTACATACAAGAGAATTTCAAACACACACACACCAAGAATCGGTTTTTACACCTCAAGAGAAGGAGAAGAATTCACCTCTTAATCCAAGCTATAATTGAAGAACTTTGGAGCTAAGATCATCAACATCATCACATCTTCACCTCATCATTTCTTTTCCTTCATTTCAAGGTATATATGAAAGCATTGCTTGAGCTCTTGATTATTTGGTTGAGTAGGGTTTGATGATTGATTGATGCTTTCATGGTTTTTCTTGGCTAGAAGCATGTTTGGGTCTTTTTCCCTTCATTTCTTGCATAAAACATGAAGTTATGTGAAGGTTGGGACGCATGTATTTTTTTGGGGTTTTCATGGGAAATTCTTGATGCTTTGATGTTATCTCTTGGTTGAATTGATGAATATTTGAAGTATGATGCATATATGAGGTGTTTCAACAATTGTTATGGTTGGAGTTTGGAATTTATTTGGTTTGGAGTTGGTTTTGCATGGAAACCCCTGTTTTCTCCCGTGTTTTTCTGTCACACACAGATGACACGGGCGTGTCATCTTTGCTTTGTGTTGGGTGACCCGGGGGTGCATGCTGTTGGGTTTTGTTTTTCTGTACCGTGACACGGGGGTGTCACGGTTTGCCTTGTTTTTGTGACACAGGCGTGTCACCTTCCTTTTCATGCATGGTCCGCTGTACCGTGACACGGGGGTGTCACGGCTTAGTGTATTTTTGTGACACGGGCGTGTCACCCTCTGTTTTCATGCATAGTGTTTTGCGTGCATGGTTGTACGTGTATGCATTTTATATTTAGTTTATTGACAATCATGCTCCTATTTGACATTCATTAAATCGTTATCGCATAACATATTGGTGCATGACGTTGCCGTTCGTCATAATTGGTTCTTCCGAGTCGAGTCTTATTTCACGCTTGTCCTTGTTGCACAGATCACGGTCCCGATTTCGAGGAGCCCGCTTAGTAGGGTGCTCTCTTGCCTCCTCTTTGGGTGTTGGTCAAGCTGAGGTTTAAATTCTAGATATATAGAACCCTTACAACCCTTGTGTGATTTTCGGCCAAAACGTATCTATATGTCTATAGTTTTCGAACCTTATGATTTTCAAATGATTTCGTGAAAATTGATTGATTAATTGACGGATTGATTGTTTTGGCGAGTAACTATTGTTCACGTTGGGCCCGAGGGTAGTGTATTGAGCCAACCGGGAAAGCAAGGGCTGACGGGTAACTCTTGCACTATCCTCACCATTGTGGGATCACCTCTGAATCCACCAGGAGGTTTGGTGGAGGAAGAAATCCCATACGTGGGAGTCATGTTCCCGACGTACACCATGATTGGATGGTTGGGTCTTGCAAGCCCGCCATCACCCGGAGGAAGAAGGATTTATTGATTGAAATTGCTAATTGTGCACTGAACTGTTTGTGTGATCACCTAATTCAGTAATTAAATTGAAATATTGTACACTGTCGGAGAAAGGTTGGAGATTTGCCCCCACTCGTCGGGACACTGATTGCTTCAATTGATTGTTAACTGTAAATTGAATTGTTATAATCTCGGGCGGCGAAATTCTTGTTATTTAAACTTATTTTGTTTTCTTTCTAAAATCTTACCCGAGGTTATAAATTGCATGGTAATTGCGCATATACTTATTTATACCCCTCGCTCAGTCTGTGTTGGACTGACACCTCAACCTTTCAGCTTTGCAGGTTCGTGCTAGGCGGGAATTAGAGTCTCGTGTCTTTTCTTCGGGTCTAGCACTACACCTTCATACTTTGTACACGTGTTCATACTAATTACCTTTGTAGTATATCTTGAATTATGTTCGGGATTGATTTTGTATGGATATGATTTGTCGGTACCTATAAGTAAATATGTAAATATGGTATCTATATGTATTGAATGCTTTTGCTTCCGCTATTTTATTACTCTGAGTTGTTTTGGTTTTAATTGAGGGTACCCGCCTAGCTGTCGTTTTTTTTTATTGTCTCCCGTTCGCTATAGTTTCGGTTCATGTATGAATTGCCCGTTTCATATGTGGATTGAGCCTATAGTGCGGGGGATGTGGCGCCTAGCGTTCCGGGTGCTACATCCCAAGGTGGTATCAGAGCCCGGTTGCAAAACCGCGGCTCTAGTGTCGTGTCTGGTGAGTCTAAGTCGCACGGCATAGGATTATGTGATTATTTGAGAGTCTTGCATTTTAATTGAAGCTATTTGATTTTACTTGAATTATGTGATTCTTGTGTCTTGTGGATTTGATTACTTTTATTCATACTTGTTAATCAACCATGCATGTACAATGGTTTTATTTCAGGATGCCTCGTGGAAGGCCCCGTAGAGAGCATTCTCCCGGTCATCGACATCATCATCGTGACCGAACTCCACCTCCACCCCCTCAAGCACAACCTCATGACATTTTAAATTATATGGTTCAGTTAATTGATCAGAGATTGCGAGATTATGTGCCTTCTGCACCACCAGCTCCTCCTCCCGCGCCACCGGCCCCAATTTCAGTCATTTTGAGGGAATTTCAAAATCAACATCCACCCAGATTCTTTAAAGGGAACGATATGGTAGCGGAACAGTGGCTAAAAGAAATTGAGCGAATTTGGGAGCTTATCCCATGCGAGACTCGAGAGAAAGCTAGGTGCACCCTTACTTTGATCCAAGGTGAAGCTTATTCTTGGTGGGAAAGCACCAAGATTGTTCTAGATGCCGCTGAGGAAGAGGTTACATGGGAGGTTTTCACTAGGGAATTCAAGAACAAGTTCATTCCTCCCTCCTCTCGCACAAGAAGGCTTAGGGAATTTACGGAACTTAAGCAAGGGAATAGATCGGTTGCTGAATATATAGCCGAGTTCGAGAGATTGTCCAAATATGCACCCAATATCGCCGGTGACGATTTTCATAAGGCTATGCAATTCGTGCAAGGTCTGAGGCCGGACATTCAAGCTGCAATAGAGGCTGTTAACACTAGTACTTGGAAGAAGGCTACCCAAAAGGCTTTGAAAGTGGAAGATTCGGTAAATGCTCGGAGATCTACCTATAGATCGAGTCAGGGTTCCGGCTCGGGATCAAGGTCGAATTATAACCCCGGGAAGAGGCCAATCACCTACGATGTCCCTCCACCGCAGTCTAAGGGACCGATGAAGAAATTCAAGCCTCAAGTGCCGGTTCAGAAAGCTCCCCGGGTTACTCCTGCAGCACCACGTTCTACCGGGAAGCCGGGATGTACTTATTGTGGATGGCCTACCCATACTTATGAGAATTGTCGGCGTCGCTTGAATCTTTGTCTGGTTTGTGGGAAGGCCGATCATAGAGTGGATACGTGTCCGGATGGCCGGGATCAGCCTGCCGGGGGTCAGAGGCCGATGATTAGAGCCCGAGCTTATGCCTTGGAAAGAGAGGAAGCCTGATATAGATCCTGCAGCCGTGGTGGAAGGTATTATTTGCATCCATGGCACGAACATACATACTTTATTTGATCCGGGAGCTTCCCACTCCTTTATTTCCCGTGGTATTTCTGTGAATTTGCCTTTATGTGTTACTTTATCTTCTGCTTATTATCATGTTAGTACTCCTTTTGGTGGTAGTGTAAAAACTAACTGGGATTTTCGAGAGGTACCGGTGAGTATTGAGGGTCGGGTTTTCTCAACAGATTTCATTGAGTTGCCCATGTCTCGGTATGGTTCTATCTTGGGTATGGATTGGTTGTACCAGCACTACGCCACTGTTGATTGCCGGGCCAAGAAAGTTAGTCTGGGCTCTGAGGTTGTTACGGGTCAGGGTTCGAAGACGGTGCCTTTATTATCTTTTTCAGAAGCTCAGAAATTGGTTCGTGATGGGGCCATGGGGTTTATAGCCTATATTCTTAATCAACCGAAGGATCAAGTGAAGTTAGAGGAAACCGAGGTAGTTAAAGAGTTTCCTGAAGTGTTTCCTGAGAGGTTGGATTCGTTACCGCCGGAAAGGGAGATAGAGTTTATGATTAATTTGTATCCGGATGCAGAACCTTATTCCAAGACTCCATATAGGATGGCACCGACGGAATTGAAGGAATTAAAAGTACAACTGGATGGTCTTTTGGAAGTTGGGTATGGAAGACTGAGCTCGTCACCATGGGGTGCTCCAGTTTTTCTCGTGAAGAAGAAGGACGGTACTCTAAGAATGTGTATTGATTATCGGGAGCTTAATCGGATGACCGTTAAGAATAAATATCCTCATTCCCATATTGAAGAGTTGTTTGATATACTCCAAGGGTCTAAAGTATATTCAAAGCTTGATTTAAGACAAGGGTATTATCAACTACGGATCCGAGCCGAGGATGTTCCAAAGACGGGCTTCAATACGAGATGCGGGCAATATGAATTCGTGGTCATGCCTTTTGGATTGACAAATGCTCCCGCCGCTTTTATGGACATGATGCATAGGATTTTCCAGTCGTTTCTTGACAAGTTCGTTGTAATCTTCATTGATGATATTTTGGTTTTCTCTAAATCGGCCGAGGAACATGCAAGGCATCTCAAATTGGTGTTAAGAACATTGAAGGAGCATCAATTATTTGCGAAGTTCAGCAAGTGTGAGTTTTGGATCGATCAAGTGTCCTTCTTGGGTCATATTATTTCGGGGAATGGATTAGAGGTTGACCCCTCGAAGATTGAAGCGGTGTTGAAGTGGGAGAAACCAAAGAACGCCTCCGAAATCAGAAGTTTCTTGGGATTGGCGGGTTACTATAGAAGATTCGTGCAAGATTTCTCTAAGATCGCTGCTCCTTTGACTCGGTTAACTAAGAAGGATGTCAAATATGATTGGGATGAGAAATGTGAGAGAAGTTTCGATGTTTTGAGAGAGAGATTGGTTTCTGCTCCAGTGTTAACTCTTCCAGAGGGTTCAGAAGGATATGCTGTGTATACTGACGTGTCGAAGGAAGGTTTGGGAAGTGTATTAACTGAGAAGGGTAAGGTTATCGCTTATGCCTCACGGAAGTTGAAGGATCATGAGAAGAACTACCCGACGCATGATTTAGAGCTTGCTGCTGTGATTTTTGCGCTCGGGAAATGGAGGCATTATTTGTATGGAGTGTCCTTCGAGATTTTCACCGATCATAAGAGCCTCCAATATCTTTTCACCCAAAAGGAACTCAATATGAGGCAGCGGAGATGGATGGAGCGACTAGAAGATTATGATTGTGTTATCAAATATCATCCCGGGAAAGCTAATGTAGTTGCTGATGCTCTAAGTAGGAAAGTGGGTGTTTCAAACTTGGAAATAGGTACAAGTAAGGGAGTTGAGCCTATGGTGATTAGAGCTCGAGTTTCCAATATCTCCATTTATTTGGACTTAAAGTACAGAATGTTTGAGGCTCAAGGAAAGGATCCAAGAGTTCAGAGATTGGTCTCTAAGGCTAGAGAGGATCCGGAGAGTCCATTTGGGTTCGATGAAACCGGTCTTCTTCGTTTCAAGAACCAAGTAGTAGTACCCGATGATTTGAAAAGGGTGTTGCTTGAGGAAGCTCACAAGTCGGCTTATTCAATTCACCCTGGAGGGAATAAGATGTACAAAGATCTCAAGCAGTTTTATTGGTGGCGTGGATTGAAGAAGGATGTAGCAGAGTTTGTGAAGCACTGCCTCACTTGTCAGAAAGTAAAAGCCGAGCACCAGAAACCGGGAGGTCTTCTTCAGCCGTTACCTATTCCTGAGTGGAAGTGGGAACAGGTGACGATGGATTTTATATCCGGGTTGCCTAGAGTGAAGGGTGGATTCGATGGTTTTTGGGTGATTGTGGATCGTCTGACAAAATCTGCTCATTTTCTACGGGTCAGAATGTCTTTCAAGATTCGGAAGTTGGCTGAGATTTACAACCGGGAGATTGTACGGCTTCATGGTATTCCGGTGAGTATTGTTTCGGATCGAGATCCCCGTTTCACTTCAAAGTTATGGCAAGAGTTACAAGAGTTGTTGGGTACAAAGCCTCAGTTCAGTATGGTGTTTCATCCACAAACTGATGGGCAATCGGAGAGGGTTATTCGGTACTTGGAAGATCTACTTCGAGCTTCTGGCTTGGATTTCCAAACCTCGTGGCATGATCAACTTCCTTTGGTGGAGTTCGCTTACAATAATAGCTTTCAGGCAACGATTGGTATGGCTCCGTATGAATTATTATATGGGCGGAAATGTAGATCGCCGTTATTCTTTGATTTGGAAGAGTGGAAATGGTCAAAACAGGAAGGAGTCAAGAAAGGGAGAAAGCTTGAGAAATCCTCGAAGGCTGTGGAAGCCATGATTGAGAAAGTTCGGATTATACAACAACGGATGAAAGCTGCACAAGATAGACAGAAGAGTTATGCCGATATTCGCCGGAGGGATCTCAAATTTGAAGTGGGGGACCGGGTTTTCTTGAAGGTATCTCCTCGAAAGGGATTTTCTAGAATTGGAAAGGGAGAAAAGTTGAATCCTCGTTACATAGGTCCGTTTGAGATTATTGAGAGAATTGGAGAAGTAGCTTATCGAGTGGACCTACCTCCTAATCTTACCGGAATTCATAATGTTTTTCATGTATCTCAACTCAGGAAGTATTATCCGGATGAAACCAAAATTCTCCCCATTGAAGAAGTGGAGTTGGAACCGAATTTATCTTTTATACAGAAGCCGGTCGGAATATTGGACAGGAAATATCAAGAGTTGAGGAATCGGAATATTCCTATGGTGAAAGTCTTATGGCAGAGTGACAGGATTGAGGAAATGACTTGGGAACCGAAAGAGAAGATGAAGAAGTTTCACCCGGAGTTATTTTCATCCGACCAATGAATCTGGGGACCAGATTCTTCTAAGGGGGGGAGAGTTGTAACGCCCCAAATTCCGGAAGTTCAGGTAGCACGCCACGTGCGGGTCTTCGGGAGTTAGGGGTTTAAGTTTATATATTTACTTGCTTATTATGATTTCATTATATTATTGTGTGCCTTATACATTCCTATGTATTTATATGAATTGGTTTTAATGTGAAATTCGTGAATTAAGTGATAATGTGCATAATTTTATTATGTGACATTAATGGATCATTTCATGAATTTTATGGACTTAATTGCATAGCAAGGTTTAGAGTTAAATGATCTTGGGTGAAAAGATGATACTTGATTGTATTCATTTAAATGCATGAGGGACTAATATGCAATTAGTTTGGTATTAGAGCTTGTAGTGGATGATATAATATATCATATATGCATTCATCCCCCTCACTCTCATACATTACATTACATACAAGAGAATTTCACACACACACACACCAAGAATCGGTTTTTACACCTCAAGAGAAGGAGAAGAATTCACCTCTTAATCCAAGCTATAATTGAAGAACTTTGGAGCTAAGATCATCAACATCATCACATCTTCACCTCATCATTTCTTTTCCTTCATTTCAAGGTATATATGGAAGCATTGCTTGAGCTCTTGATTATTTGGTTGAGTAGGGTTTGATGATTGATTGATGCTTTCATGGTTTTTCTTGGCTAGAAGCATGTTTGGGTCTTTTTCCCTTCATTTCTTGCATAAAACATGAATTTATGTGAAGGTTCGGAAGCATGTATTTTTTTAGGGTTTTCATGAGAAATTCTTGATGCTTTGATGTTATCTCTTGGTTGAATTGATGAATATTTGAAGTATGATGCATATATGAGGTGTTTCAACAATTGTTATGGTTGGAGTTTGGAATTTATTTTGTTTGGAGTTGGTTTTGCATGGAAACCCCTGTTTTCTCCCCTGTTTTTCTGTCACACACAGATGACACAGGCGTGTCATCTTTGCTTTGTGTTGGGTGACCCGGGGGTGCATGCTGTTGGGTTTTGTTTTTCTGTACCGTGACACGGGGGTGTCACGGTTTGCCTTGTTTTTGTGACACGGGCGTGTCACCTTCCTTTTCATGCATGGTCCGCTGTACCGTGACACGGGGGTGTCACGGCTTAGTGTATTTTTGTGATACGGGCGTGTCACCCTCTGTTTTCATGCATAGTGTTTTGCGTGCATGCTTGTACGTGTATGCGTTTTATACTTAGTTTATTGACAATCATGCTCCTATTTGACATTCATTAAATCGTTATCGCATAACATATTGGTGCATGACGTTGCCGTTCGTCATAATTGGTTCTTTCGAGTCGAGTCTTATTTCACGCTTGTCCTTGTTGCACAGATCACGGTCCCGGTTTCGAGGAGCCCGCTCAGTAGGGTGCTCTCTTGCTTCCTCTTTGGGTGTTGGTCAAGGTGAGGTTTAAATTCTAGATATATAGAACCCTTACAACCCTTATGTGATTTTCGGCCAAAACGTATCTATATGTCTATAGTTTTCGAACCTTATGATTTTCTAACCTTAATTGACGGATTGATTGTTTCGGCGAGTAACTATTGTTCACGTTGGGCCCGAGGGTAGTATATTGAGCGAACCGGGAAAGTAAGGGCTGACGGGTAACTCTTGCACTATCCTCACCATTGTGGGATCACCTCTGAATCCACCTGGAGGTTTGGTGGAGGAAGAAATCCCGTACGTGGGAGTCATGTTCCCGACGTACACCATGATTAGATGGTTGGGTCTTGCAAGCCCGCCATCACCCGGAGGAAGAAGGATTTATTGATTGAAATTGCTAATTGTGCACTGAACTGTTTGTGTGATCACCTAATTCGGTAATTAAATTGAAATATTGTACACTGTCGGAGAAAGGTTGGAGATTTGCCCCCACTCGCCGGGCCACTGATTGCTTGAATTGATTGTTAACTGTAAATTGAATTGTTATAATCTCGGGCGGGGAAATTCTTGTTACTTAAACTTATTTTATTTTCTTTCTAAAATCTTACCCGAGGTTATAAATTGCATGGAAATTGCGCATATACTTATTTATACCCCTCGCTCAATCCGTGTTGGACTGACACCTCAACCTTTCAGTTTTGCAGGTTCGTGCTAGGCGGGAATTAGAGTCTCGTGTCTTTTATTCGGGTCTACCACTACACCTTCATACTTTGTACATGTGTTGATACTAATTACCTTTGTAGTACATCTTGAATTATGTTCGGGATTGATTTTGTATGGATATGATTTGTCGGTACCTATAAGTAAATATGTAAATATGGTATCTATATGTATTGAATGCTTTTGCTTCCGCTATTTTATTGCTCTGAGTTGTTTTGGTTTTAATTGAGGGTACCCGCCTAGCTGTCGTTTTTTTTTATTGTCTCCCGTTCGCTATAGTTTCGGTTCATGTATGAATTGCCCGTTTCATATGTGGATTCAGCCTATAGTGCGGGGGATGTGGCGCCTAGCGTTCCGGGTGCTACATATATACATATATATATAATTATATAATCATCTCCCATATATGTCAAGTTGATACATCTCTAACTGGTAAATTCCTAACTTATCAAGTTAATTATATTCCATACATACATATATACACATATACATATATATCTTGACACACTTTAAGTACATACAATGCATATATATATATATATATATATATCTTGCTTCCTATTTTACATACACATATACATAGATTATCTCCTTCATTTCATTCTTGAGACAAGCTAAAGATATTTCCATTTCTCTCTCCCTCTATACCGATCCAACCATGGAGAAGGAAGCCAAGTTTTATTCCATTTTTCTTCAAGAATTTGAGCTCCAAGACTTTATCTTTCTCTTTCCCTTCATCTTCTCCATCTTCAAGGTAAGAACATGCATATTTCTTTGAGGATTTATGATAGCAAAGTTAGGGTTTATGACACTTGTGATGTCTTTGTGGCTATATGGATTTTATATGTTGGTTTTGAACTAGTTTCATATATTTATAACTTGGATACATGAAGTTATGTGAAGGTTGGAAAGCATGTATATTTTTGGGGTTTGGATGATGATTTCTTGATGATCTATGTATGTTTCCATGGATTAATTGGTGCCTAATTGATATATGCATGATATATGATAGTTTTGAGTTGATTTCTTACCTTGGTTTGGTGTGGGTTTGATTTGGGAGACAAATTTCGAGCCTGCCCTGTTTTCCCTTCGTATTGCTGCTGTTGGATGATCCACGGGCGTGCATTTTGACCCACGGCCGTGGATTTGAGTCCAGAAAACTTGGTTTTTCGGCATAGGAATTCACGGGCGTGGATTTTTGTCCACGGCCATGGATCCGCCCCTATTTTCTTTCCAAGATTGTTTTGCTTTGTTCTCCCTCGTACGAACTCCGATTGACCCGATTTCTAAACCGTTGGAAAGCTATTGAAGTCTAGAACAAGCTCCAATTGGAATAACATCAATATATTTTCCCGTTTGTGAGATATTAGTAATTATTTTTGGTGTCGCTAATTTAACGACAAACTGCATTCACACAACTTCAAGCTTACGCCATTTTCTCCTCGTTTTGAACTATAAAATGAGGCATATATCCTCGGAAAATTCTTTGTGTCTATTTACATACCCAACAATCAAAACTCAATTCCAACTTCAATATCTCAAGATATACCAGTTTTCCCTCAGCATGTATGTTTCCTAGAATTGTCCGTTTTTACCAAACTTCACCAAAACCTTTCTTATTGTATTCCTTTCACTCTCTCGGCTCCCATATGTGAATTATATGATATATATACTTGATTAGTTGATAAGTATGCTCCTACTTGACACTTCTTGGTACTTA
Source organism: Lantana camara (assembly GCA_037501455.1). NCBI lineage: Eukaryota > Viridiplantae > Streptophyta > Magnoliopsida > Lamiales > Verbenaceae > Lantana > Lantana camara. The sequence goes on along the minus strand of CM074860.1, from coordinate 49,249,512 downwards.
ATTGCTCAAACGTGATTCTATGATTCCATGCCTTATATGAATTGAACTTGAAATAATTGAATGATATGAATACATGATTTCTTGATATTAATTTCACCTCTTAGGTGTTAATTGGTGTTCATACACGCTAAGTGCCAATTGATTGTTTGTTTTATTTATTTACATGAGCATGACCGTGCGTCATACTTGGTCTCATATTGAGTCTCGTCTCATGCGTTTCCACTATTTCCTTTCTTGTCCAGTTTTTCTCCAGGGAGGAGATCATTGATCGAGTACACGCTTTCTTGTATCCTTGTCTTGTTCCGTCGTTCGTCAGGTGAGGTTTAATTCTAGATACTTAGAACCCTTACAACCTTATGTGTTGTTTTCCGCCAAAAGTATATATATATTTATAGTTTTCAAATCTTATTGATTTACAACGGATTTCATGAATTGAACGGATTGATTGATTGATTGTTTTGGCGATTAACTATTGTTCACTTTGGGGCCGAGGGTAGTGTACTGAGCCAACCGGGGAAGCAAGCGCTGACGGGTAACTCTTGTACTATCCTAACCATGTGGGATCACCTCTTAATCCACCAGGAGGTTTGGTGGAGGAAGAAATCTCGTACGTGGGAGTCATGTTCCCGACGTACACCATGATTGGATGTGGGACCTTACAAAGCCACCATCACCGGAGGAAGAAGGGATTGAAATTGCTAATTGTGCACTGTAATCGATTGCTTGATCACCTAATCATTGAATAATTAAATTATTGTACACAGTCGAAAGGTTGGAGAATTGCCCTCACTTGCCGGGCTACTAATTGATTGAATGGTTAAGTTGATTGAAATTGTAAATTGAATAGTTGTAATCTCGGGTGAGAATTACATTAATATTGAACTTATATTGTCTTCTTTTATAAAACCTTACCCAAGATTGTGTCTTGCATGGTAATTGCGCTAATATTTATTGATAAACCCCTCGCTCAGTCTTTCATAGACTGACATCTCACATTTTTAGGTCTGCTGGGTGCGTGCTCGGCGGGATTGAGTCAGGTCCTTATTTTCGGGTCTAGCATGTTCATCGTAAATTATTGATGCATATATGTATTGTTATGTCTTTTGGTACCTATGTATGAGTTAGACTAATTTTGATAATTTTGGGAGAATGTATATATGTAACTGATGGAAAGGATTATTTTAATGAAGTCTATGCAAATCATGCTTCTGTATTATTGATTATGCTTGTTGATAATTAATTGAGGGTTAGTCCCGCCTAGCTAGTGAGTCATTTTTTTTTTCTATTGTCACCCGTTCGCTATAGGTTGGTTCATGTACGGACTATCCATTTCGTATGTGGATCGACTTATAGTGCGGGGGTTGTAGCATCCCGGCGTTCCGGGTGCTACATCTTAGGTGGTATCAGAGCCCGGTTGCAAAACCACGGTTCTAGCGTCGTGTCGTGTCGTGTCAAGTCTAGGTCGAACGGCATAGGATTAATTGATAAATTGTGAGTCTTGCATCTTATTTGGAACTACTTGAACTTATTTGAATTTATTTGAACTTACCTAAACATCCTTGAGCTACTTGATGACTTGTGCATGGCATTGATTTGTGTTACTACTTGAGGATTAATTGACCTTGTATGGTTTGGGAATTTATATGTTTAATGTGTTTTCTTTAATTTTGTTGAAGTAATTATTGCATTTTGCATCAAATATGTGTTTAAATGCTAATTATGTGACATGAGCATGCACTAACCACATGCATTTAGCTTTGAATTAATTTTTGATTTATAGGCTATAAAGACATATCAAACCACGGTCAATTTCTACGACAATCCCAAGTTATCGTAAGCCCCTTTATCTAGATTTGTAGTTGTGAGGAATGCACTGGGTAACTTCACACGAGAATTCAAGAGTTATGGTCCTCTCTCTGATTGGGTTATGGTTCGACTGATAAGGCCCGAAATAAACGAATTAAATTTAGGAGCAAAGTAAAGAAAATCTCTAGAGTGTTTTAAGATTCGAGGTCTCAATCAACAGGGAGGCCTCGAGGGTACTAGGGACTTAGGGTTTGGATTTGAAAGCAAGTTGAGGATTTTCCATTATTGGAACCAAAAATCAAGTTGTGGGATGACTTACAAGCTTTAGGGAAGTTGAAGAAATTCAAAGAGGTGGAGTTAGGGTAGATGATGCTAAGTCATCATAACATCAACACATACACCCATGCCACATCGAAAGTTAGTCAACCAAACTCAACGGGGTTGTAAAAATCGAGGAATGGAACGAAGTACATCTTGGAGGGGGGTTAGATCGATGAAGAAGAAAGAAGAGACTAAGAAAAAGGGGAATTGAAGCCACTATGGATTTCGAGTAAGGAAAAAGTTGAATTGGTAGATATGGAGCAACAAATGGAAACGGTAAAGAAAGGCAATTATCTTTTGGAGGGAATCATAGGCTCAAGGTGTAGGCAAGTAAGAAAACAAAGCATATAATCGATTTAATTCTCAAAGAGTAGATTTAGAGGACTTCATTGGATGTGATGGCTAAGGAAGAACTTAGATAGCAATTAGACATTAATTCCTCGAAGGAAGGCAAGGTACCAATTTCATGGAAGTAGAAGCATTTGAGTTCAAGAATCATAATGTTGACTACAAAGTTTTGCGAGTTGATACAAGGAAACTTTGGTCAAGAGGAAGTTTAAGGTGAAGGCTCGAGCCACACTTAGAATCAATAAATTGGAAGGAATACTTGGGGACGGAATCGAGTTCAAGAAATTTCGATTCTCGAGCGGGGGATATGTACGAGTTGACGCTAGGGAATTTGAAGAAGTTCAAAGACCGTGGGTAACAAGAAATGACCAATCAATTCAAGGAAAGCTCGTAAATCAACAAATAAGGAAAAGTGTTAAGCTAAAAGATGCAACTTCGGTGACAGGTTCAACGCATTAATGAGCACGTGCATCATACATTGTTTAAATTATTTAAATTTCTTTAATTATTTATGCATTCCTAATTGAGCGTAAATTTTCCAACTTTTGTATTTGCTACTTACAAGTGTGACACATGCATTGACATATTAACCCGGCATGCATTATTAAGTGTTATCTTGATAGCAACTCTCCCCAATTCTCGTATCAAGTATTACTTCAACCGAGACATAACCGAATTATGACAAGGAAATAATGGGGTTGAAAAAGGATAAAAGACGAAGAGCAATTTAGAGGTCGGAGAAATAGCCGAGAGTTAGATTGGTAGAAGTGGGTTGTTGTTCCTACCGATCGTTGCAAAAGTAACGTGAGAAAATTTTCGGCTAAGTGGCGTGGTTAGAACCACTTATACCAAGGAAGCTAAATTTAAGGAATCAAGAATTTTCAAGTTAAGAAGTGATGTTACGAGCCAAGGGGTAAGAATAGGAATTCTTAAGGGGGAGAGACCACCGGGGAAATGACTTCAAAGTTATTGATGGGCTCAAACGAGTTACTTTCAATAGAAGAAAAAAAATGCAAGAGTTATTAACAACGGGATTTCTTGGAAACGGATAAGGGAAAGGATTAGAAGACTTTGGCACTTGATGATCTTCAAGATTTGGATAAAATTTTGTGAGAATAATTTCAGAAAAGGTTAAGTGATTCAAGAACCGGAGGTGAGCATTCGAGAAGGGATGGTGAACTTTGTGTTCATTTCGATTTCCAACCGGGATGGAGGAAATTTCGGGAACAAGATCGAAAGTGATAGGTACTTCAAGAAAATTTGAAAGAATAGATACCTTGGATTGAGAAATGGTCGAACAAGTTCAAGAAGTGAGATGGAATATATATATATGTTTTATTTTCTTAAGGGGGAGAGCCGGCTGGAAAACTTCAAGAAAGGTGGTTCCTTCTTTCCCTCTATCAGAAACATGGGGACCAAGTCTTCAATATCTTAAAGCTCATGTGCCTAAAGTTCTCAAATGGGGATTTCTAAAGCCATAAGGAGGCATATCTTAAGCCGAGCTGAAATAAAAAGAAATTTGATGAGAAATGGGAGAGATAATGGTTTCTACATGTAGAGTGAACATACTTTAATCATAAATGAGAATTCTACAGGGAAGGCGATGCGATTGTCATTCAAGATCTGCGCAAAAGGAGCACAAAGGTGTTACACTATTATAAGGGTAGAAACCGAACTTTGAGCTGTCACATAATTAGCTCTTCCATCTGAGGAGATTAACTTTAATTTGTGGGAAGAAGGAGTGAGTGGATATACTATCTTGTGCATATTCAAGAGTTGAAACTCCGGATTGTCGTATCGGGAAAAGATAAAGAGTTGATCGTGGGATGAAGATTGAGAGGATATTGGATACATACAGTGGGCAGGATGAGGAATCGAGTCAGTCAGGAATCAGACTATGCAACGATACTGGAAAGTTATCAATTTCAAACTTCATTACATCGGTGAACGGTACACCTAAACATGCATATCACGTACACTATGCATTTTAATATTACCATCTATTGTTCTTTGTAATTGTTAATTGTTCGTATGACTAATTAGAATACTAAACCTCTTATACTTGCTCCCTATGTGGCGGACTGTGTAACGCCCCGGTTTCCGGATGAACAGGTAGGCACGCCACGTGTGCGTTTTGAGTGTAGGTTTTCTTTTATTTCTTTTAATTTCATAATATTCATACGTGGCATTCATATCTTATAAAATTCATGAAACATTATTTATATTCATTCTTTAAATTCATATCATTCAAAATATTATTTCATGACACGGAAAATATTTTCTTGCATGAAATCAATTACCGAGAGTGATAAATTACCAAATTGTCCCTAGTTAAATATTTTCTAAAATATTAGGGATTCAATTGCATAAATTTGTAGGGACCAAATGGAGCATATTTTAAATCATGGCATACTTAATTGTATAATTTGAAGACTTCAAGGATTAATTATCAATTTGGCAATTTTCACAAAAACCAAGAGGATGAATTACGTATCATCCTTTCTTCCACATTCCATGATCATTTTCAACCATTTCATAGGATTATGTGGTATTTGGGAGTCTGCATTGGGTTGAATTACTTGATTTACTCCCTTATTCGCATTAATTGCACTACTTGATTTTCCTTGAATACGTGCTACTTGATATTCTGGAAATATTATGGAAATTTTATGCACTCATTTGCATTTATTGATCAAGCCACGCATGTTTAGTGATTTAATCTCAGGATGGAGCATGATAGACGTTCCAGTGACCGATCCTCGAGGCACAGGCATCATCATCGCCGACATCATCGCCGCGAGAGATCACCCCCTCCTCCGCCTGCTCAGGCACAGCCCCAGGACTTTATGAACGCAGTAGTGGGGCTAATTGATCAGAGGTTACAGGAACGGGTACCTCCACCACCACCAGCGCAGGTAGCACCTCCAGAGAATCCTATTTCTGCTATCTTGCGAGAGTTCCAGAATCAGCGTCCCCCGAAGTTCTATAAGGGAGACGACATTCAGGCAGAGATGTGGTTGAAAGAGATTGAAAGGATTTGGCAGCTTATTCCTTGCGACAGTCAGGAGAAGGCTCGTTGCACCCTCACTCTTATTCAGGGCGAGGCTTACTCCTGGTGGGAGAGCACTCAGATCGTTCTGGAGGCAGCAGGGACAGAGATTACCTGGGAGGTCTTTGTACGGGAGTTCAGAAACAAGTATATTCCTCCAGCTTCCCGTACCCGCAGATTGAGGGAGTTTACAGAGCTAAAACAGGGAGGCAGGTCCGTGGGCCAGTACATCGCTGAGTTCGAGAGGCTTTCTCGTTATGCACCCAACATAGCGAACGATGACTTTCACAAGGCGATGCAGTTCGTTCAGGGATTGAGACCAGACATTCAGGATGCACTGAAAGCGACTAATACTAGCACCTGGGCGAAAGCTACATCAAAGGCCCTAAAGGTTGAAGATTCTGATAGTGCTAGGAGGGCTACTCAGCGAGCAGGACAGGCTTCAGGCTCGAGATCAGGCCAGGGTTCGAGCTCAGGAAAAAGGCCGATGACTTATTCTACACCTCCAGCTCAGAGGGATACCGGGAAGAAACCTAAGTTTACAGGGCCATCACAGAAGGGTCCGAGAGCTCCAGCACCACCTCAGCCACCCCAGAGACCGAGGTGCACATGGTGTGGACATCCTACGCACACTTATGATAACTGCAGGCGTCGGTTAGGCCTATGTTTGATCTGTGGGAGTAACGAGCACCTGGTTGATGGTTTCTGGGGACCAGATTCTTCTAAGGGGGGGAGAGTTGTAACGCCCCGGTTTCCGGATGAACAGGTAGGCACGCCACGTGTGCGTTTTGAGTGTAGGTTTTCTTTTATTTCTTTTAATTTCATAATATTCATACGTGGCATTCATATCTTATAAAATTCATGAAACATTATTTATATTCATTCTTTAAATTCATATCATTCAAAATATTATTTCATGACACGGAAAATATTTTCTTGCATGAAATCAATTACCGAGAGTGATAAATTACCAAATTGTCCCTAGTTAAATATTTTCTAAAATATTAGGGATTTAATTGCATAAATTTGTAGGGACCAAATGGAGCATATTTTAAATCATGGCATACTTAATTGTATAATTTGAAGACTTCAAGGATTAATTATCAATTTGGCAATTTTCACAAAAACCAAGAGGATGAATTACGTATCATCCTTTCTTCCACATTCCATGATCATTTTCAACCATTTCATCCTCTCTCACTCTCGGTAGTCCAAGGAAGAAAAGGGAAGAAGTGATTTTCATCATCCATCTCAAGAATCATCAAGGAATATTGGAAGAAATTGAGAGTTCATTATCTTTTTCATCCATCTCTTCATTTTAAGGTTGGTTTGCATGGAAGCCATGGTTCTTGATCATATTTGCCTAGGCTAGGGTTTTAGTTTGATTTGATAAATGAGATATTTGTGAACAAAGTGTAATTATGTGATCATCTATGGAATTATAGCATGATTTATAACTTGAATTCTTGGATTTATGGCTTGAATGATCAAGTTGATCATAAACTTGAAAGCATGAATTCTTGATGATATTTCATGGTTTATGTGTCTAAGTGATATATTATCATGTATTGAAGTGGTTTGCATCATATTTCCAGAAATTATAGTGTTTGGGGTTCAAAAATGGATTGTTGTTGCTTTGTTGTTTCTTCCCCGAGAGCTTCCCCTGTTTCTGCTCTGTTTTTCAGTTGCAGAAACTGGGAACGACCGTTCCCAGCCCCAAGGCATTGCGGGAACGGGCGTTCCCATTCCTTTTCAAATTATAAGCGGCCGAGCATGGGAACGGCCGTTCCCATTTTGGCCTTGCGCCGGAAGGGCCGTTCCCAGCTCAAAGGCGCGCTTCAAAAGGGAAAAGACGCGGGCACGTTTTGGGGAACCTTGGGAACGACCGTTCCCATTTTTCAAAAAGGGACCGGAACGGCCGTTCCCACCTGTGTTGCAGAACAAAAGTTTCTGCATAAATTTTCAAAAATGACCCCTCGACCCGACGACTTCTTTGACCCCGAATTGCTATAATATGTACTAATATGATGTGAAACCAAAAGTTATAATACCACATTGCATTTTCATGGTCGTCTCGACACGTTTTCGCCGTTCGTCAGCTTTTGGCCATTTTAGTCCATGTCTCATGTTCATATGTCGTATTTGCACAGGTCACGAGGGCGTGGACGGGGAGCAAGCTCCTTAGAACGCTTCTTTATTTTATTTTGCAAGAAAGGTGAGGTTTTGTTTTGGTAAAACGAACCCTATAACCCTTATGTGCTAATTTTCGGCCAAAACCTAGTATACTTATAAACGTTTTCAAAGTAATCAATGTTTCAAGCAAGAATGTATCGATTGTCATGATTTTCAAGCATGTTGGCGAGTACATGATTGCACGTGGGCCCGAGGGTAATTCTTGAGCCAACCGGGAAAGCAAGGGCTGACGGGCAACTCCTGAATTATCCTCACATTGTTGGGATCAACCCCGAAGCCACTAGGAGATTAGTGGTGGAAGGAGTTCCGTGTCTAGAGGGTCATGTCCTCTACACACACCATGTCGTGGATAGTCGAGCCTTGCAAACTCGCTATCACCCTGAGGAAGAAGGAGACTGGGGATTAATCCGGAATGTCGGGTTATCCTCGGGTTATTGCATGTTTTCAAGTATGAAATTGTCTATGTGAGCACTAAAGATATTGTATGATCACTTATTTATCAAGCAAGCAAGCATGACCACGTATTGTTCACGATTGGGAGTTCGGTTGGAGATTGCCCTTACTCGCCGGGGCCACATGTTCATGATATTGACAAGCATGATTAAATAAAAGTGTTAAAATGATGGGTTGTAATCTCGGGCAAAGATTGAACTTATTGAATTATATATCTATTTTATTTTATGCTAAAGTCTTCACCCGAGGCTACAATTTGGATGTGATGTGTGTTATATTTATTTATTGCCCCTCACTCAGTCTTCGGTAGACTGATACTCCACTTTTCAGGTACCTTTTGAGCGTGGTTGTACTAGGCGGGAGTTGGTCGAGTCCTGCATTGTCACGGGTCTAGTGTTGCACCTTTCATGTATCTATATTTTGTCGGATATCATGCTATGTTCACGATTGACAGCTTTTGAATACCTATTGATGTATATTGTTGAAGATATGATAATGTATCGACAGAAAATTGGTACCTATATGTATCTATGTAATAAATATGGTACCTATACATATGGATGAGTAATTTTATTGCTTCCGCTTTTCTGTTCATGGTTGTTTTGACTGTTGGGGAGAGTGTCCCGCCTAGAGCGTCATTTCTATTGTCACCCGTTCACTGTGGTCTTGGTTTATGTATGAACTGTCCATTTCATACGTGGATCGAGGCTATAGTGCGGGGGATGTGGCGCCTTGGGGTTTAGGGTGCTACAGACTGTGTGTGAGTGCTTATTCAGATGATCTTAGGTTGTGTGTTTCTTGTTTGAGAGACGGGGTTCTCTCATTACTTTTTTGAGGGACGGGGTCTCTCATTGTTTGTTTGAGAGACGAGGTGCTCTCGTTGTATGTTTGAGAGACGGGGTGCTCTCGTTGCTTGTTTGAGAGACGGCGCTCTCTCACCGCTTGTTTTAAAGATTTAGAATTCGAGTATGGACCTGGGGACAGTTGTAACGCCCCAGTTTTTCAATTATGTATTTCATGATATTTGTGAATTATTTGATCAAGTGTCTACATGAAATTTTATGAACTTGTAATTTATGGCAAGATTCATATTTAGTAGATTCGCATTATTTAATTTCCTTGATTTGAATACTTGCAATTATGATTTAAGTGATTTTGCATAACATATATATATATTCAACTCCATTTCATCATATTCTTTAGAGCTATATATATATACATATATATAAGGTCATATAATCATCTCGCATACATGTCAAGTTGATACATCTCTAACTTGTAAAGTCCTAAGAGACAAGGGCTTATGTGCAAATAAGTTTTAATGCGAAGACTTTTCATCACACTTTAATTATATTCCATACATACATATATACACATATACATATATATCTTGACTCACTTTAAGTATATACAATGCATATATATATATATATATATATATATATATATATATATATATATCTTGCCTCCTATTTTACATACACATATACATATATTATCTCCTTCATTTCATTCTTGAGACAAGCTAAAGATATTTCCATTTCTCTCTCCCTCTATACCGATCCAACCATGGAGAAGGAAGCCAAGTTTTATTCCATTTTTCTTCAAGAATTTGAGCTCCAATACTTTATCTTTCTCTTTCCCTTCATCTTCTCCATCTTCAAGGTAAGAGCATGCATATTTCTTTGAGGATTTATGATAGCAAAGTTAGGGTTTATGACACTTGTGATGTCTTTGTGGCTATATGGATTTTATATGTTGGTTTTGAACTAGTTTCATACATTTATAACTTGGATACATGAAGTTATGTGAAGGTTGGAAAGCATGTATATTTTTGGGGTTTGGATGATGATTTCTTGATGATATATGTATGTTTCCATGGATTAATTGGTGCCTAATTGATATATGCATTATATATGATAGTTTTGAGTTGATTTCTTGCCTTGGTTTGGTGTGGGTTTGATTTGGGAGCCAAATCTCGAGCCTGCCCTATTTTCCCTTCGTATTGCTGCTGTAGGACGATCCACGAGCGTGGATTTTGACCCATGGCCGTGGATTTGAGTCCAGAAAACTTGGTTTTTCGGCATAGGAATCCACGGGCGTGGATTTTTGTCCATGGCCATGGATCCGCCCATGTTTTCTGTCCAAGATTGTTTTGTTACGTTCTCCCTCATACGAACTCCGATTGACCCGATATTTGAACCGTTGGAAACCTATTGAAGTCTGGAAAAACATACAGTTTGAATAACATCAATATCGTTTGCTGTTTGTGAGATATTATCAATTCTTTTTGGTGTCGCTACTTTATCGACAAAGTGCATTCACCCAACTTCAAGCTAGCGCCATTTTCTCCTCGCTTTGAACTAGAAAATGAGTCATATATCCTCGGAAAGGTCTTTGTGTCTACTTTCATACCAAACAAGCAAAACTCAATTCCAACGTCTATATCTGAAGATATTCCAGTTTTCCCTCATCATGTAGGTTTCTATAATTGTCCGTTTTTACCAAACTTCACCAAAACCTTTCGTATTGCATTCCTTTCACTCTATCGGCTCCCATATGTGAATTATATGATATATATACTTGATTACTTGATAGGTATGCTCCTACTTGATACTTCTTCCTAATTAATTGCTCAAACGTGATTGTGTGATTCCATGCCTTATATGAATTGAACTTGAAATAATTGAATGATAAGAATACATGATTTCTTGATATTAATTTCACCTCTTAGGTGTTAATTGGTGTTCATACATGCTAAGTGTCAATTGATTGTTTGTTTTATTTATTTACATGAGCATGGTCGTGGGTCATACTTGGTCTCATATTGAGTCTCGTCTCACGAGTTTCCACTATTTCCTTTCTTGTCCTGTTTTTCTCCAGGGCCGAGATCATTGATCGAGTACACGCTTTCTTGTATCCTTGTCTTGTTCCGTCATTCGTCAGGTGAGGTTTAATTCTAGATACTTAGAACCCTCACAACCTTATGTGTTATTTTCGGCCAAAAGTATATATATATATTTATAGTTTTCAAATCTTATTGATTTATAACGGATTTCATGAATTGAACGGATTAATTGATTGATTGATTGATTGATTGTTTTGGGGAATAACTATTGTTCACTTTGGGGCCGAGGGTAGTGTACTGAGCCAACCGGGAAGCAAGGGCTGACGGGTAACTCTTGCACTATCCTCACCATGTGGGATCACCTCTGAATCCACCAGGAGGTTTGGTGGAGAAAGAAAACCCGTGCGTGGGAGTCATGTTCCCGATGTACACCATGATTGGATGGTGGGACCTTGCAATCCCACCATCACCAGAGGAAGAAGGGATTGAAACTGCTAATTGGGCACTGTAATCGTGTAACGCCCCGACTTTGTGGCCGTACAGGTATGACGTAACGAGTGGGTTTAGATCGAGAGTTTTGTGACTTATATGTGTTTTAATTTCTAGGGGATTATTTAATTTATTAATTTCATGAACTAATTGCTTTTATTCGACTTTTATGACTTGATTGATTTTGTTACTTAACCTCGTTTTAATACGTACACTTGTTAATTGAAAGTTTTATTTCGAATATGTACCTATTTGATCTTATATGAAATCCTTGGACTCATTCGAACCTTAAACTTGACCCAATTGCTATTCTATCAAACTTTCGGGACCCAATTGGATCTCTTAAATTATAGAAGGACCATAGAGCAATTTTCTCTCTTCTTGCCCTCATATTACACGATCCAACCCCCCCTCCCCCATTTCATTTCATTCTTCTTCTTCATTTCTTTTCTATCCTTCTTCAAAGCTCCAATCCATCCAATCTCTCCCTCCATCAACGAGCCATCATCCAAGTAAGGAAGACGGGAAATTCGAGCTCCATTCTACTTCCTCAAGCTCAAGAATCAAGCTCTCGATTATCTCTCTTTTCTCCTCCATCCTTTTCTCCAAGGTATAATGTGGGTTTTTGAATATATATGTGATTCTTGCTTTATAACTTGAATCTTTGGGTGTATATTCTTGAATATATGATAATCTATGAATTCTTTGCTTGTTGGTTGGAATTTTGAAGCAAGAAATTGTATATGTATATATATGTATATGAATATGTGTATATATGTGGGTTTATGAAATTTAATGGTTCAATTCATGAATTTATGAGTAATATGCGCATATATGTTGTATTTAGTTGTTGTTGTTTGATTTTGGGTGATTTGGGAGCTCCTTTGGCATTCTTGAAACCATTTTTCGCCTCTACCCTGTTTTCCCGTCCCCTAACGCAGCTGCTGGAATTGGGGGTCGCGCCCGCGACCTTTTTGTGACCATTTTTGGTCGCGGTCGCGACCAACAATTCGAGACTTGGCCAATTTTCAGTCGCGGCCGCGACTGATTTTCAGTGCAATTTTGTCACGGACGCGACTCCCTCGTCCGAACTCGGAATGACCTGATTTTTTAACCCACGGAAACCTCTTATAGTGTAGAATATTCTCAAAATGGAATCACTTCAATATCTTTTCCCATTGGTGAGATATTATCAATTGTTTTTGGTGTCGCTACTTTTCCGACAATCTGCAATCACCCAACTTCGGGCCGCCGCCATTTTCACCTCGTTTTAAACCATGATTCGTGCCATATATCCTTGGAAAGGTCTACGTGTCTAGTTTCATTCCCAAGAAGTAAAACTCGATTCCAAATTCTAGAACTCAAGATATGTTCAATTCTTTACAGCTTGTGTATTACCAAAAACTGTCAACTCTCACTAAAAGCTTGCCCAATCAGTTTTCTTGCTTTCCCTCCACTTCCTCAGACTCCATGTGTGGTTTGAATGTATTCTATGCTTCCTTAATTGATTATATGTGATATATCTTGATATTTTTATGAATTTTATGCTATGAATTCAATGCATATGCGTGAAATGACAAAATGAACGTTATGTGCTACTTTTATGCATGCATGAATTCTTGCGTGAAATGACAACGTGAACGTTATGTGCTACTTTCATTCGAATGATTTGCTTCATTTAATTTTTTTGTATGTTGTGTTTAGCTTCTTCCATGACTTGTATATTTTGTTAATATGTTATGTTAGGTGTTAACTTGTATATTATGAAATCATAATGTAATTTTGTTAATACATTTTGTAAATTATGAACCAATATGCCTTCAAATGCTCTCTAGCTTGCATGCATGAGTTGTTCCTTCATTTATTGGCCTCATATAATAACTTCTCACTTCAATTATGACTGCATGCATTGCAAATATGTTATAGTATGAGTTATGATTAATGTATAAAGTTTATGGCTCGATTTGATACAAAATATGAAAGATATGTAATGAATTAATATGAAACTTTCATGTATTGAAAGTACTTGAATGAATTACTTGACCATGTGGCTTCATGATATTATTTTGCTTCTTATGCATCTCATATCATGCGCATAACTTGTCGTGCGTCTATGTGGTTTCATATTGAGTCATTTTCTCACGAGTACACATTGTTCCTTTTCTTGTACAGTCTATCTCCAGGGCGAAGATATCATGATCAACTATGCACCCGGTATAACTTGTATCGTCATGTTCCAGGTGAGGATGTTTTCGTTCTAGCTATGTATTAAACCCTACAACCTTATGTGATAAGTTTTGGCCAAAAACCTAAGGTATATTTATGTATGGTTTTCAAATGAATTTATCGAGTAAATATTCTCACAAATTATGAAATATGTTATGTTTCTTTTGAACTGAAATGTTTTGGCGAGATTGCATGTATTTATGTTCACGGGCCCAGGAATTTGGTACATGTGGCTATCCGGGGAGGCAAGGGCCGACGGTGATCCCATGTGCTGATTCCATTTATGTTTTACGTCGAAACGGATCTCGTCAGGAGTTTTGATGAGAAAACGCTAGGCGGGCTTTTGGGGACTCATGAACCCGTCTAGCCATTATGTATGTGGTGGTCGGGTCATGCTAACACGTCCACCACCCGGAGGAAGAAGGTTGGAACTTATTTTATGATTATGATTATGATTATGTTATGATTGATAGGCACCGTGCGGGAAGGCCGGGACACGGATTGCCCAATCGAATATGTTTTAGGATATGGTATATGATTTATGTGTATTATGATATATTGCATGATCACCTAATTGTTAGAAAATACGAATCAGAAAGCAGCGGAATTTAAAAAATTTTCCCAACAAAAGGACCTTGGACTCGCAATCGTGTATCCAAATTCGAAGGAATAAGAAACTTACTTTCTTAATTGTCTTTCTTGAAGCGTTTCAAGCCACCAACTTCAAACTCGAATCTTCAAACTTCTAACTTGATCCCCTCTCCTTGGTAAAGCTCGAATCTTCAAACTTCTAACTTGAAGTCTCTAGAGATAGTCCACCAACTTGATCACAATCTAACTAGTAAGGATGCTAGTTCTCTAGTTAGTGTTTAGGCTTAACCTAGGGTTTCGTTTATCTTGGAGAAAGGATGGTGTTCAACACATGAACCAAAAGAATTGCCAATTAGCTCTAAGGGGAGCTCGAGCTCCCCTATTCATAATCAAGGGAGGACCGAAAATCCTAGTCCTCATGGGCTAGGGTTTTGGTCTCTCTCTCTCCTATAACTTGATCATCAAGTATTTTGACTTTGACTTTGAATTCTAATTAAAATCAACTTTCAAGAGAGCTAAAAATATCCAAACTATTTTTGGATAATTTTATACTTTATTTATTTAAAATAAATAACTTATTTTATCTAATTAATTAATTCACAATTAATTAACTAGATTATTTTTTCTTCCAAAATAAGACTTTCTTTTTAATACAAAATTAATACAAAGTCCATTAAATAATTAACAAATTAATTATTTAATATATAATTAAATAATCACGTGTGGCACACGTGTCACAATGACACGTGTCCAGTCACGTGACCCACACGTGTGTTTTCACACGTGTGGAACCCTCTAGGCTCGAACTCGTTTAATCATTTTAAAGCCTCAACTCACGTAACCAAGTTGTTGTGTGTGATCCTCTAGGTTCTCAATTCAATTAGCAGTGACCTTAATTAATTAATTGACTAATTAATTAATCAGTTCACATATCAAACGACCATAGTCTAGCAATAGGTGTTTAACCCCTAGCTGAATTGGAATGTTCAGATTCGACAGAACCTTTGAGTCATTGATTCATGTGAGATACAATCCTCCTACTTACTATCTCTCAACCATGATCTAGGGTAAGGGAGTAATCAGAACCCTAATGATCTGGTCTTAAAGCTAAGTGCATTTCATATCTATTTGATCTCAATCAAAGAAACCCTTTTCTTGATATCTTGATCTACTGCCTTGGCCAAGGACTCCATATGGCATATGAATGACTTACACAATAAGAGATCACCTTGCAAATGCAAGTGTAGGTCCTTTCTTAATTCTCATTCACTTTCATGAATCACTTGTGCAGGCCCAGCATAAGCCTTGAATCAGTTGTCTAAGGCGACACCCTTTAAAGCTTATACCTAAGACTACAGAGTTAACTCATAGAGTGACAAGGAACCTCAAGTCTTAAGGATCAATTAATCACATCAATGACTCGTGAGATATTTCGTAATCTGGAAGTTTCCATTTCCTGAAATAGAAACTTCCTTTCCCATTTAGGAATGTTCTCACACGGGGCACCTCAGTGAACTTACTTATTAAAGTAAGCACCCTCATGTATCACGCACGTATCAACTATACACTTTGCACCTCCATGAAACAAGGTGGTCCTTCTTAAGGGCGTGATCCCCACAAGAAAGCTTTAGAGGAGTCAGGTTGACACTCCCACTATCTGTAGGACTCATCAGCTTGGAGTATTTTACTAATCATGACTTATGTGATATAGGGCTCGTTCCATGAACCATTTCACCTAAACGGTAGAGTCCTAAAGTCATCAGGATTAGGGGAGTTTTTATACATGCTCAAATAAAGTAAACGCATACCAAACAAGAGCATATAAAGAAGTGTTGCCTCAATTCGTTATTTCATTCAAAGATTGTTTGTGATTACAATAAGGAAAAGCACAAAGCGGATATACAATTGACTTTCTAGGGCACTATTCCTAACACAATTTACTGTATCAATGATATTTGCTATACACGTCGGAGTTCGGTTGGAGATAATGCACGCTCACTCGCCGAGCCTTTATGTTTATGAATGAATTATGAACTTAATGAATTTAATATGAGTAGTCGTAAAGTCCGAGCATTTCTTAGTTATTCTCTTGCCCTTTTTGGGAACTAACTTTAAATAAAACTTTGCTCCGGATTTATGACTTGCATGCGCATGTTTCTGTATTTATGTATCGCCCCTGCTCACTCAGTCTTCTAGAGACTGACCCCTCTTTCCCCACTTCTCAGTTCTTGTAGGTTTGGCTAGGCGGGAGTCGAGTCATGGCAATTTTAATCGAGTCACACTTGTACACTCGAGTCATTGCTAGGCGGGATTGAGTCAGGTCCTTATTTTCTGGTCTAGCATGTTCATCGTAAATTATTGATGCATATATGTATTGTTATGTCTTTTGGTACCTATGTTTGAGTTATGAATAAGTTTTAAAATTTTGGGAGAATGTATATATGTAACTGATGGAAGGCATTATTTTAATGATGTGTATGCAAATCATGCTTCTGTATTATTTATTATGCTTGTTGATAATTAATTGAGGGTTAGTCCCGCCTAGCTAGTGAGTCGTTTTTATTTTATTGTCACCCGTTCGCTATAGGTTGGTTCATGTACGGACTATCCATTTCGTATGTGGATCGACTTATAGTGCGGGGAGTGTGGCATCCCAGCGTTCCGGGTGCTACACGAGCCCTATATAACATAAGTCATGATTAGAAATTACTCCAAACCGATAAGTCCAAAAGACAGTGGGAGTGTCAACCTGACTCATTCGAGGCTTGCTCGTGTGATCACGCCCTTAAGAAGGACCACCTTGTTTCATGGGGTGCAAAGTGTATAGTTGATATGTGCGTGATACGTGGGGTTGCTTATTCTAAGTAGGTACACTGAGGTGTCCCGTCTGAGAAGATTCCTAAATGGGAAAGGAAGTTTCTATATCTAGAAATAGAAACTTCGAGATTAGGAAATATCCCACGAGTCATTGATATGATTAAGTGATCCTTAAACTTGAAGTTCCATTGATAATTTATGGGCTAACTCTGTAGTCTTAGCCGTAAGCTTTAAAGGGTGTCACCCTAGACAACTGATTAAAGGCTTATGCTGGGGTTGCACAAGTGGCACATGAAAGTATATGAGAATCGATAAAGGACCTACGCTTGCATTAGCAAGATGATGATCTCTTATTGTGTAAGTCATTCATATGCCATCTAGGAGTAATTGGCCAAGGCAGTGGATCAAGACATCAAGAAAAGAGTTTCTTGGATTGAGATCATATGGATATGAAATACACTTAGCATTAAGATCAGGATTATTAGGGTACTAATTATTCCCTTGCCCTAGATCTTGATTGAGAAATGGGACGTAGGAGGATTGTATCTCACATATGTCAATGACTAAATAGTTCTGTCGAATCGAGACATTCTTAATCAGTTAGGGGTGAAACACCTGTTGCTAGATTATGGTCGTTTGATATATGGACTGGTTAATTAATTGGGGTCACTGCTAATTGAATTAAGAACCTAGAGGGTCACACACAACAACCCGATCACGTGGGTTAAGGCTTGAATCGATTAAACGAGTTGATCGAACCATTAAGTGAATAGTGGGACCCACACGTATGATGTGTCCTTATGGACACATGTAGTCACGTGCAAGCATGTGCATATTAAATAATTAACGTGTTCATTATTTAATGGACTTTGATTGAATTTTGAATTATTATTAAAGTTCAATTTTAGAGAAATAAAGTCTAATAAATAATTAATTATGAATTAATTATATTATTAGTCTTCAAGTTATTTATTGTAAAACAAATATCTAAAAAAGTTAGATATTATTCTTAGCCAACAAGTTAGTCAAAATGTGGACTTTTGGTCAAAGTAAGAGACTTAGTCTCGAAGCAAGATATTCCTTTCCAAAAGAGTTTGGAATCCTTTTCCAAAAGGGATAAGGGGTTCGAACCCTACCCTTATAAATAAAAGGGTTCGAACACCATGGGATAATGATAGCAAATTTCTCATTCTCTAAATTATACGGTAAACCCTAGAGCCTAAACACCGAATATAGAACTAGCATCCTCCCTATTCGGATCGTGGTCGCGGTTGGTGGAATATTTCTCTAGAGGGCTACTATGGTGAAGTCTTGAAAGATTCGAAGGAGCTTTTGAGGATCAAACCGCGTGAAGAGTGTTCTTGGGTGGCTAGAACGTGTTAAGAAGGCTTTCTAACTAAGTGAGTTTCTTGATCTCTACGAATTTGGGAATAGGAATTGTAAGATTCCATCCTTGCCTAGTTGGGAAAAATTTTAAATTTTCGCTGCGTTTCTGTTCGTTTTCCCAACAAACTGGACAGGTGACACAGTTAGAACCGTTATACCAAGGAAACTACGATGAAGAAGTTATGAATCTACAACTCGACGAGCGATGTAATGAGTCCAATAGTAAGAATATAAATTTTTTAGGGGGAGAGCCGACCAGGAGATGGATTGAATTTACTGTTGTGCTCGAATGGGTCACTTCTTGTTGGAACAGTGGAAATACAAGAATTGACAAGTAACGAGATTCTACAAAAGTGGCGAGAGATCAATTGGGAGATTTTAACACCCAATGGACTTTAAGACGAAATGGGTAAAACTTCAAGAATAATATCGGAAGCGGTAACTGCTTCAAGAGTTGAACATAGGTATTCAAGAAGTGTTTAGGAATTGAAATGGCAAGACAAGTGTAACATCCCGCTCGTCCGACGTATAAGGTAAGCCACTTTTCAACTTCTTTGTGTGTTTAATTATGTGATTTTGTACTTTGCGTGCCCCTATTTTGAACTCTTTTTTAGTTTAGGAGCCTGCTTACAATTTTCTCTTTTTCGTGGTTTTTAGTCATTTCTCGTTCGAACAAGATTTTGACCTCTTTGACCCCTTTAACGCGTTCGGGATAGTGAAACGAGTCCCTAGACTCTGAGTTTGCCCAATTCTGACGTCGTTTGCCCCTCCTACCATTCGTTTTACGCGCGGGGACCCGAGATAAAACACCCGAACCCTCGTTAAATATGCCAGACCAATCAGCTCGCTCTCTCTCTCTCGGTACTTTCTCTCTCCTCTCTCACGACACCAGCATTGTAGCACCCTCAACGACAGGCACCACATCCCCCGCACTATGAGTCTAATCCACATATGAAATAGGCAGTCCATACATGAATCGGGCTCACAGCGAACGGGTGACAACAAAAAGACAGTCATGACTAGGCGGAAGCTAACCCTGGAACAATCAACAACAACCAAAATGCGGCAGCAAGGAAATCATTCATGTAATATCAAAGAAATAAATGAAATCCAACAAGAATATAAATACGGGTTCCACTAATCAATACACCTGTCCTAACCTGTCCCGAATCAAATCAAGGCAACAACATAACAACGGGTTCAACTAACTGCAGAACCTGTCATAACCTGTCCCGAAATATTATTAATTCAATAAGTGGCACACCGGCCAACAATAATAAGTCAATACGAGAGTTAGAAACAATATAGTATGCAATGAGTGTAAGTGAGTGAGACTTGGACAAAGACTCGACAATTCTAACTCCGCCTAGTAACCAACACCTGCAAGAGGAACTGGAAGGAAAGGAAAGGAGGCGTCAGTCTACCACAGACTGAGTGAGGGGCTTATAAATAAATATTAACGCAATTACCATGCAAGCCATAATCTCGGGTAATGTTTTATAAAAGAAAGCAATATGGTTCAAGAAATAAGAGATAATATCGCCCGAGATTACAACTATCCAATTTACAATTCAATCAATTCAATTAAATTCAATTCAATCAGTGGCCCGGCGAGTGAGGGCAATTCTCCAACCTTTCTCCGACTGTGTACACTAATTCAATTATTCAATGATTAGGTGATCAAGCAATCAATTACGGTGCACAAGTAGCAGTTTCAGTAACTCCTTCTCCTTCCGGTGATGGTGGGGTTGCAAGGCCCCACCACCCAATCAGTTTGAGCATCAAGAACATGACTCCTATGCCTGGAACTCCTTCCTCTCCTAATCTCCTAGGGGGTTCAGGGGTCATCCCAATTTGGTGAGGATAGCGCTCGAGTTACCCGTCAGCCCATGCTTTACCGGTTGGCTCAAGCCACTACCCTCGGGCCCACAGTGCAGTACAGTTTACTCACCAAAACAGACAATCAATCGGTAATTCAGTGAAAATCAATAAGTTTTTGGAAAATTATATATATACATTTTGACCAAAAGATCACATAGGGTTGTAAGGGTTCTATGTATCTAGGAATTAAACCTCACCTGAAATACCACGAGACAAGAACAAGAACAAGAGCACTACGGTTGCCTATTCGATCCAGAAGTCTCCACCCTGGAGAAGAACTGTACACTAAAGGGAACAATGTGTACCATGAGAGGAGACTCAATACGAACCAAATGGGACGCACGACAATGTTCACGAAATGATATCAATAAGTTATGCAATGATTCAATATATAATAAATTATAAAAGTCATGAAATGTTCCGGTGCGCATTTAAGATTCCAAATAACAATTAAACATACAATTAAAGCTATACGTATGATTAATGAACGTTAAGTTCGTATTTTACATTAAATAAGCATATGGAATAATTATGCCAAATTCATATATATTCAAACAATTCACAATTAAATCAATTAAGGCAAGTAATCGACATTAATCGAGGCCCATAAAATCAATGAGTTAAGAATTCGAGTTTTCAAATATCATATCATATTATCATACATTATACTATTCATAATCATTGATTAATTAAGCGTACAAGATCAAATTACAATTGAAAGTAATTAACATATAATATACAATAACTTCAGAAATTCATATAAAATCAACCAAGTGTCCGAATGACGAACGGAAAGAGGTGATAGACTCACCACGAAGAAAGGAACACACTGTCTGAAAGGCATCAGAATGCCGCAACCGGAGCCCACCGGACCGCCACTGACAGCCGCCAAACCACCACCTCCGGTGGCCGGAAAAATCCCCGGAAGGACAGAAACGTGCGCCTTGGCCTGCTAGTCAAAAGCCCTCAAACAATTTTAAAAAATATTAAACACACTGGATTTCATTGACGAAAAACCAAACTAAATCCGTAGAACGAAAAACTGCAATTAAACGCTAACCGTAAAATGAAAATGAAATCTGAGCATACCGTTGGAAAGCTTGTAACGAGCCCTTCGAAACCCATATCTCAATTGCTGGAAAAAGTCGCCGGAACAGTGACCGGTTTGGACCTGCTGGTTCACCACCACCGGCCGGTTTTCACACCGGCACCAACACGGAGAGCTTGTCCACATTGAGACGAGTAACTTTCGTGAAGTACTCATCACCAAAATCCTGTCGAAAAAGGTCGAACCGCCGCCTCAAAGCTTCGCCACTGCGGCTCGCTGGAAAACCCTATCTCTGCCACGATTTGCTCCGATTTGAGGCTGGAAATGGATTTAGGACATCGAAAAACGTAGGGAACGGCCAAAGATCTTCCGGAAAAGTCACCGGAAAGCGGCGAACGCCGCTGCTACAGTGCACCGCACCCGCTGCGTGACTTTCAGGCGGCGCGTGACCCATCGTCGCCAGTCGGTTGGCCGAGCCATTGCTCCAGAAATGGTGGTCGGAACGTCACGTTACAAGCCCGTCCAAGAATCGGGCAATTCCGATGCCGGAAGTCGCCGGAATCCGCCGGGGAAGTGGCAGAGGTAATTTCCGCCGCCGGCCACTCGCCGTAGCACTGCCACCATCCAGTTTCAGGCCATGATTTTGGTATCATCGTGTCGGGCTCGTCGAGCTGGTCAATTTCCATTATTCAAACGTCGAATTCCGTCGAGAAACGAACAAGAACGAGCTAGTGCGTGTTATCACACCTTGACTGTGTGAATAGTGCCAGAGGAACGAGAGAGAACGATGAAGCTGGAGTCTGCTGCTTTGGCATGAATAACGAGGATTCGGGTGTTATATCCCGGGTCCTCAACTCACAGATCGAGCGAAAGAAGGGTTAACAACGACAGAATTGGGCAAACTCAGAGTCTACGAACTCGTCTCGATGCCCCGAACGCGTTGGAGGGATCAAAGAGGTCAAAATCTCGATCGGGCCACATAAATCACATAATTACATAAACTCAGAATCACTTAAAAGAGAAAATTACAAACAAGCCCCTAAACTCAGAAACAGCTACAAATAAGGCCACATAAATCACATAATTACATAAACAAGTACACAAGAAAGTCGACACGTGGCGTAATCCGTACTCTGGAAGAACGGGGCGTTACAAACATGCACCCCACACACACGAAACACACATACATCTCAAACTTGGCCATTTCTCGACGGATTTCAACGAATGAGTGGACCATTTCAAAGAGCTTGACGATACGATCACAACTGTACCAAGATCTTGACCTAACGATGAGCGACGGTGGAGATATCGCTGATTTTCAGATGCACCAGAAGGTTGGTGGCGGACCACGACTTCGCCGCCCTCTCGCGGCGCTTTTCGGTGGCCTTTCTTCGACACGACCTCCGGGGTAGGGAAGGCCACTCACCGACGTAACTTTTTTTGTCGGAAGCGCGGCCATCGGGCCTTGTTTCGACGATCTGGTGGCTTTTTTCGACGAAGGTTAGTGGTTTCCAAGTTTTTCCGAGCCCCGGAGTTTGTCTTCAGCCTTGATTTGAGCTAATTTTGGCTGTAGGTGGCGGTTTCGGCATGACAGTGATGGCAGCAACTTTGGCGGCCATCGGGACCTTTTTCTGTTCATCTTTTGGCAACAAGCCCTTCACGGAAGTTGTTCGCACGACGAGATCTTCTTGTTCCCGTTCACCCGATTTGGTGGCGGCACGCGGCGGTTCAGCTTCGGCCGACTTTTCGTCGACTTTACTAGTGAATTACCATAGGCCTTTTGAAGGTCTTACCCTACGGAGTTTGGAATCCTTTTCCACAAAGGATAAGAGGTTCGAACCCTAGCCTTATAAATAAAGGGGTTCGAACCCCATGGGAGAATGATAATGAATTTCTCCTACCCTAAATTATACACTAAATCCTACAGCCTAAACACCGAATAGAGAACTAGCATCCTCCCTATTCGGATCGTGGTCTCGGTTGGTGGACTATTTCTCTAGAGGGCTACTATCGTGAAGTCTTGAAAGATTTAAAGGAGCTTTTGGGGATCAACCCGCGCGAAGAGCTTTCTTGGTTGGATAGAACGTGTTAAGAAAGCTTCTAGTTAAGTGAGTTTCTTAATCTCTACGAATTTGGGAATAGGAATTACAAGATTCGATCCTTACTTAGTTGGGAAATTTTTTTAAATTTTCGCTGCATTTCTGTTCGTTTTCCTAACAACTGGTATCAAAGCCACCTTGCAAGGCCTATTCTGATTCGTCTCAATTATTCTGAATTTGGTAGAAATTCTTATGCCTAGATGCTAATTGATTATTTATGAGTTCTTTTAGAAAGCTTGAAATTTGAAACTGTATTTTTCCTAAAATTTTCTGAAAACTATTTTAGTTGAATTTCATTTAAATCGTAATTTTTTTAATTTTCTATTGAATTGGGTTTTGGAGAAACCTGAGATACGAAAAACAAAACGTGAAACGAACACGCGGATTGGGACGTGCTAACGTGTAGCACACCCCAACCCCGCGAACACCTCCCCAACCGCGCAGGAGCCGCCTATGTGCGCCCATACAGGCATCCTGCAACCACGCGGGATGTCCCTCACGCTCGGTCCCGCAAATGCGCGGTGCGTACGCATGCAGCAGTTCGCGCTACTGGCGAGCGCGGCGACGATTCTGGGGTTCCGGCCCGTTTTTATGTTTTTTGTATTTTCGGTCCTTGAAATCCCGATTTAATTTTTCTTTAAAATTTTATTTTATTAAATTAGAATTATTTTTGAAATAATTATTTAAATTGGGATTTTTGAGAAATTAAGACGATTTAAATTTTGAAAAATTACAAACTTTATTTTCTGAAAATAGTGAAGGAATAAAATTATTAATTTTCAGAAATTAATTAGAATTTTATTATCTTACCATTTTTCCGGTTTTATAGAAAAGGCTCTTGAAAATCAATTGCATCTAAGTCGTGTTTTGACTCATAAGGGCTTAAGGCGAGAATTTTAATTTATTGGTTTAATTTAAATTCTTGCAATTTATGCATGTTAGGTGATCATGGGTTTAGACTTATGTATGGTTTTAATTTACGCACATGGATGGTTTAAATTGGGTTTGAGCTCCATAGTTGGGTTTTTCAATTGGGGTCGGTGCCCCACTTATGTATGTACTATTATGTGTTTATGATGTGGCTTTCCATATTACTGTTTTTGAGGACGGAGTATACCCCGTGTAATTGTCTATAGCCAATATGAAGATTGAGCCTTATTAATTTATGTCTTTTTCTTTTTATTGTAATTTGAGAGTACAGATAGGTGGTGAGGTCTTTTTCTTTCATTTTGGAGGAAATGCACCAATGGAGTAAAATGGATCCAAGCAACAAGTAACAAGATGGAGGCTATAAGTAAAGACATCTCAAAGTGTTAGAGAGGATTTTTATTATTGTTATAGATAGGGCATCGTTTTATTTCCAATTCCCTTATGTCATTTAAACTGTTTTATGTGGCATGTATGTTAGAACTTGTGATTGTGGAGTGGCTCCCACATATCACGCATAAGATAGGTAGAACCCATGATCGTCACATGTTAGTATCATGCGAGGACATGTTATTTGCTAAGTGCTTGTGTGAAATGCATTTAAGTTGTACTTGCATTAATCAAGACTAATTAAATTGGATAACATATATGTTGGTGAAGTCGAACCGGATAACTCTCCGGTTACATCGAAAGTTCCCATTAAATATTAACCTAATTTTTTAAAATAAGCGTTTAATTCGAGGTGTAAACGTTGAATTAAATCCCCAGCATTCCATCAATAGGATTTAGGTGTTAGGAATAGTGCCCTAGAAAGCCGATTGTATATCCGCTTTGTGCTTTTCCTTATTGTAATCACAGACAATCTTTGAATGAAATAACGAATTGAGGCAACACTTCTTTATATACTCTTGTTTGGTATATGTTTACTTTATCTGTGCATGTATGAGAACTCCCCTAATCCTGATGACTTTAGGACTCTACCGTTTAGGTGAAATGGTTCATGAAACGAGCCCTATATCACATAAGTCATGATTAGTAAAATACTCCAAGCCGATGAGTCCTACTGACAGTGGGAGTGTCAACCTGACTCCTCTAAGGCTTGCTTGTGGGATCACGCCCTTAAGAAGGACCACCTTATTTCATGGAGGTGCAAAGTGTATAGTTGATAAGTGCGTGATACATGAGGGTAATTACTTCAATAAGTAAGTTCACTGAGGTGCCCCGTGTGAGAACATTCCTAAATGGGAAATGAAGTTTCTATTTCACGAAATGGAAACTTCCAGATTAGGAAATATCTCACGAGTCATTGGTGTGATTAATTGATCCTTAGACTTGAGGTTCCATGTCACTTTATGAGTTAACTCTGTAGTATTAGGTATAAGCTTTAAAGGGTGTCGCCTTAGACAACTGATTCAAGGCTTATACTGGGGCTGCACAAGTGATTCATGAATGTGAATGAGAATCAAGAAAGGACCTACACTTGTATTTGCAAGGTGATCTCTTATTGTGTAAGACATTCATATGCCATATGGAGTCCTTGGCCAAGGCAGTAGATCAAGACATCAAGAAAAGGGTTTCTTTGATTGAGATCAAATAGATATGAAATGCACTTAGCTTTAAGACCAGATCATTAGGGTTCTGATTACTCCCTTACCCTAGATCATGGTTGAGAGATAGTAAATAGGAGGATTGTATCTCACATGAATCAATGACTTAAAGGTTCTGTCGAATCTGAACATTCCAATTCAGCTAGGGGTTAAACACCTGTTGCTAGACTATGGTCGTTTGATCTGTGAACTGATTAATTAATTAGTGAATTAATTAATTAGGGTCACTGCTAATTGAATTGAGAACCTAGAGGGTCACACACAACAACTTGGTTGCATGAGTTAAGGCTTTAAAATGATTAAACGAGTTAATCGGGCCGAGAGGGTCCCACACGTGTGAAACCACACGTGTGGGTCGCGTGTGTGACATGTGTCATTATGACACGTGTCTTGCGTGAATATATATATATATATATATATATATTATATATATATTAAATAATTAATTTGTTAATTATTTAATAGTCTTTGGTTTAATTTTGAATTAATAAGAAAGTCTTATTTTGGGGAAAAATAATCTAGTTAATTAATTACGAATTAATTAATTAGATAAAAATAAGTTATTTATTTTAAATAAATAAAGTATAAAATTATCCAAAATTAGTTTGGATATTTTAGCTCTCTTGAAAGTTGATTTGAATTTGAATTCAAAGTCAAAGTCAAAATTACTTGATGATCAAGTAATAGGAGAGAGGGACCAAAATCCTTAGCCCATAAGGAATAGGATTTTCGGTCCTCCCCTTCCTAGGATTTTTGGTTCATATGTTGAACACCATCCTTTCTCCAAGATAAACGAAACCCTAGGTTAAGCCTAAACACTAACTAGAGAACTAGCATCCTTACTAGTTAGATTGTGATCAAGTTGGTGGACTATCTCTAGAGAGCTTCAAGTTAGAAGTTTGAAGATTTGAGCTTTACCAAGGAGAGGGGATCAAGCTGAGAGAAGAGCGTTCTTGGTTGGCTTGAAACGCTTCAAGAAAGTTAATTAAGAAAGTAAGTTTGTAATCTCTACGAATTTGGATACATGATTGCGAGCCTAAGATCCTTTTGTTGGAAAATTTTTAAATTTCCGCTGCTTTTCTGATTCCGTCTTCCAACAAGTGGTATCAAAACCACGTCGTTAATCGTGTTTCTGATTCGTCTCAATTATTCTGAATTTGGTAGAAATTCTTAGGCTTAGTTGCGAATTAGGTATTCATTAGTTCTTTTAGAAAGCCTGAATTACGAAACTGTAATTTGTCTTGAATTTCTGAAACTGTTTTCTGAAATTATGTTTTTGAAAACTGTTTTAATTCAAATACATTTGAATCGTGTTTTAAATTTTGGATTCTTGTTAATTTTTAAACTAAAAGTACGAAACACGAAATCGGATTACGAAAACACGAGCCTGGACGTGCTAAGGCGTAGCACGCCCAGGCCCGCGCGCCCGCCCGCCCAGCAGTCCCGCATCCGCGAGGGACTGCCCGCCGCTGCCGTCCCAGGCGCACGACTAGGCGCGCCCGCACTGGGCCTCCTGCAACAGCGAGGGAGCCTCCCGTCGCCCGCCTGCCTCCGTGCGAGAAGACGTGTGCGCTCTGTGCACGTACAAGCAGCCTTGCTGCTGGCGTGCACGACGCGGTGTGCGCGCGCGATGCGTGCGGCCCTTCGTTTCGCGATCTTGATTTTCGTGTTTAGTCCAATCCGATTCCGATTTAATTTTTCCTGAAAAATTTTATTTTTATTAAATTTGAATTATTTTTGAAATAATTGTTTAAATTGGGATTTTGAAAATTTAAGCGATTTAAATTTTTGAAAAATTACAAACTTTATTTTATGAAAATATTGAAAGAATAAAATTATTAATTTTCAGAAATTAATTGGAATTTTATTGGTTTATAGTCATTCGGGGTTTATTGAAAAGGCTCTTGAACAAGAATTGCATCTAAGTCGTGTTTTAGGTTATTAGAGCTTAAAATGGGAATTTTAATTTATTGGCTAAATTTAAATTCTCGCAAGTTGAATGTTAGGTGGTCATAGGTTTAGACTTATGTATGGTTTTAATTTATGCACATGAATAGTTTAAATTGGGGTTGGAGCCCTATAGTAGCGTTTTTCAATTGAGGTTGGAGCCTCACTTATGTGCGTACTGTTATGTGATTTGTTATGTGGCTTTCCATATTACTGTTTTTGAGGCCGGGGTATGCCCCTATAATTGTCTAAGGCCAATATGAAGATTGAGCCTTATTACTTTTTGTCTTTTTCTTTTAATTTGAGAGTAGAGATAGGTGGTGAGGTTTTATTTTCATTTTGGGGGCAATGCACCCATGGAGTAAGATTTACCACATTCAAGTAACAAGGAGGCCATAAGTGAAGACCCCTCAAAATGTTAGTGAGGGGAATCTCAATTGTGAAAATGTAATAGAGATAGGGCTCGTATTTTGTTATCGCTGTCCCTTGTGTGATTTAAACAGTTTATGTGGCATGTATGTTAGAACTTGTGATTGTGGAGTGGCTCACACATATCACGCATAAGATAGGTAGAACCCATGATCATTACATGTTAGTATTATGCTAGGGCATGTTATCTGTTTGTGTGCTTGTTTGAAATGCATTTAAGTTGTACTTGCATTAATCAAGACTAATAAAATTGGATAACATATATGTTGGTGAGGTCGAACCGGACAACTCTCCGGATGATTTGAAAATTCCCATTAAATATTAAGCTAATTTCGAACAACTAGGTATTTAATTCGAGATGCAAATTTTGAATTAAATTCCTAGCATTCCATCAATAGGTTTTAGGTTTAGTAAGTGAAGTTAGTTATTATCCGCGAGTCGTGGGACAGCTAGTGGAGTTATTAGTTCTTAGTTACCTAATTGATCATTTTTAAATGATCAATTTTGGCAAGGGCGATGTCCACGAGTCGCGGGTCGTTCAAACTAAGTTTTGATCATGATCTTATGATTGATGGGTCTAGCTTAATGCCTAAGTAAATATAGATGTCGCACGATTCGTGGGTCCATATTGAAAGATAGGTGATGCAAAAACAATTACTATGAGTTCTAGAGGTGTTAGAATTGGTAAGTTGTACCTACCTAGGGTTCCTACTTAGAATGTCCGCGAGTCGTGGGTTCGAGGTAAAATGCCTAGGATCTTAGTACCCGTTGGGAAACGTGTTCCTCTTAGATCTCTAGGAATTATAGATCTTTGAAAAACAGTGGGACCTACATTAGATTAAAGACCTTAACTTTTTTATATCGTTATAATTCAGCATGCTCACTAGTTCTCTGTTTTACCATTTCAGTCGTAGATTCTGTGATTCTCTAAGTGTTTTGAAATGGCAACCAAAAACCCTCTTGTATCGATCCTCGAGTCAAACAAGTTGAATGGTCCCAACTATTCTGATTGGCTGAGGAATCTAAAAATTATTTTAGATTCTGAGAAGAGAACTTATATTCTCTTCAAAGGGGAGCTTAGTCCCGAAGGGGAAGCTCCCACTCGGGCCGAACCGGAAGCGATCCAGAAGTGGAAGGATGATAATCTCCAAGCCCGTTGCCATATGTTGGCTAACATGTCTCCGGACTTGCAAAGGCAACATGAGGCCATGGAATTCGCTTGGGAGATTTACGACCACTTAGAGCAACTTTACCGCCCTCATGAACGTGTTACAAGGTATAACACTTCAAAGGAATTGTTCCACTTGAGAATGAGGGAAGGTTCAAGTGTCCATGAATATGGACTCAAGTTTCTCGCCCTTACTAAGAAACTTGCTTCCATGGACATGCCACTGAAAGATGAGCTTTCAGTGGACTTGTTGCTAGCCTTGCTCCCACCATCATTCAACCCTTTTGTCCTTAACTTCAATATGAATCATGCTGGTGCTACTGTAGCTGAGCTTATTAGTCAGCTTATGACTGCTGAAAGCACGATCAAGAAGGACAATAAGGTTTTGATGGTGAATGTTCCATCTTCCTCTTCTGGGCCTTCTAAAGGTAACGGCAAGAAAGCCCAAAAGATGAAGAAGAAACCCCTTAGGCCCACTGGAGCCATTTCGGAGGGGAAGGCCCAAAAGAAGAAGCGTGATCAGAAAGAGGATGTTTGCTTCCATTGTGGCAAAGCGGGACATTGGAGGAGAAACTGCACAGAGTACAAGGCTACTCTAAAGAAAGGTATATTTCTCGTTGAAATAAATCTTTCTATTAATTCTAGTTCATGGGTACTTGATACCGGTTGTGGAACTCATATCTGTAGTGATGTACAGAAGCTAAGTGAAGTCCAATAACTCAGAGAAGGAGAATGTGTCTTGAAGATCGGCGATGGCTGAAACGTTGAAGCCCGAGCTTTAGGCACAATTAGATTAGATTTAGGTAGTTTTGAGTTAGTCTTAAATAAAGTCCTTTGTGTACCGAGCATTATTCGTAATATAATTTCAGTTCCAATTTTAGATTGTGAAGGTTATGAAACTTATATTAAGAATGGTAAATACTTTATCAAACGGAACAACTCTTCCGTTCACATCGGTACTCTAAGTAATGGACTTTATCTAACTCAGAATATCAATCTTATGAATATACAACGAGAAACTAAACGTAAGAGAGATGACAAAGTTTCAGCTCCCTTATGGCACGCTAGATTCGGACACTTTTCCAAGAACAGAATTAGCAAGCTAAACACTTTAGGATCATTCTCTGAAAATGATCTCAAAGCGTTAACTTCTTGTGAATCCTGTCTCAAAGGAAAATGTCCAAAGTCCCTTTTAAAGGAACTGTGGAATGTGCCACTAAGGTTTTGGATTTGATCCATTCTGATGTTTGTGGACCGCTTAGTTTAAGCACTTGAAATAATCATCAGTATTTCATAACCTTTACTGATGACTTTAGTCGGTATACTTAATAAAGTATAAATCTGAAGCTTTTGAGAAATTCTTAGAATTTCGAAAGGAGGTTGAGAACCAAACTGGTCACAAGATCAAAGCACTTCGATCTGATCGAGGAGGCGAGTATCTTAGTGAAGAATTCCTTAATCATCTCAAAGATAATGGGATTATCTCTCAGTGGACACCTCCAGGAACTCCTCAACTTAATGGAGTTTCTGAGAGAAGGAATCGAACCCTACTCGATATGGTTCGTTCCATGATGAGTTTCACTGACTTACCACCTTCTTTCTGAGGTTATGCCCTAGAAAGTGCAACAAAGATTTTGAATCTAGTTCCCTATAAGTCAGTCCCTAAACCGCCCTTTGAAATGTGGCATGGTAAAATCCCTAGTTATTCTTACTTAAGAATTTGGGGTTGTCCTGCTTACGTGAAGAGGACAGTGGTAGATAAGTTAGAATCTCGTTCTAACATATGCTACTTTGTAGGTTATCCTAAGGAATCCATAGGATACTACTTCTATGATCAATCTGAGCAAAAGGTGTTTGTTTCCAGAAATGCCACTTTTCTGGAGGAACAGTTCCTTAAGGAAAAGAAAGGCAAGATCGTAGAATTAGAAGAAGTACAAAGTGATCCCACACCACCCACTGAAGGAACGTCCCCTTCTGGCTAACCGCAACCAATCAAGAATTTCGATACACACGTAAATCGTCCTCTAAGGTGTTCTAAACGCACTCCTAGACAGCCGGAGAGATGGTATGGATTCTTCCATGAAATCTCTCAAAAGGATAATGATCCTTTAACCTATGAGGAGGCACTTTCAATTTCTGACTCTGAACAGTGGATAGAAGCCATGAAATCCGAAATGGATTCCATGAACTCCAACCCTGTTTGGACCTTGGTAGATTTGCCTGATGGGGTCAAACCCATAGATTGCAAATGGATCTTTAAGAGAAATCATGGAGTTGATGGGAGCATTGCAGCCTACAAAGCAAGACTGCTTGCAAAAGGATTCACTCAAAGACCCGGCGTGGACTTTGATGAAACCTTTTCGCCAGTTACAATGGAAAAGTCTCGGATCATGCTTGCCATTGTGCGTATTATGACTACGAGATATGGCAAATCGATGTGAAAACTGCCTTTGTCAATGCTGACATTGATAAAGACATTTATATGGAGCAACCCATAGGTTTCACATTCAGTGGGAGTGAGCAAAAGGTTTGCAAACTCTAAAGATCAATCTATGGATTGAAACAGGCTTCTAGGAATTGGAACATTAGATTTGATGAATCAGTCAAAGTGTTTGGCTTCATTCAAATTTCGAATGAATAATGTTTGTATAGAAATGAATTGGAGACCGCAGTGCAATTCTTAGTACTTTATGTAGATGACATCCTTCTTATTGGGAATTCGAAGGATGACATGAAAGTGACTAACTTATGGTTATCAAACCAATTCGAGATGAAAGATCTTGGTGATGCGTCTTATATCCTTGGAACAAAAATCCATCGAGATAGATCTAGAAGGTTAATAGGACTATCACAGTCGATGTACGTTGACAAAATATTGAAGAGATTCAATATGGAGTCAGCAAAGGTTAAGAACCTTCCTATGAGTGTAGGAACATGTCTTTCTAAGAAGATGTGTCCTAAGACTAACCTTGAGGAGGAAAGAATGACTCATACACCTTATGCATCAGCAATAGGTAGCATAATGTATGCAATGTTATGTACTCGACCGGATGTGGCTTATGCACTTAGTGTAACAAGTCGTTTCCAATCTGACCCGGGAGATGGCCACTGGGCTACCGTGAAGAATATTCTTAAGTACTTGAAAAGTACTAAAGACTTATTCTTAGTTTACGGAGGTCAGAAAGATCTTACTGTCGAAGGATACTGCGATGCAAGCTTTGCATCTGACTTAGATGATTTTAAGTCGATGTCAGGATACATTTTCTGCCTAAACGGCGGACGAGTGAGTTGGAAGAGTTCCAAGCAAACGACCACTGCAGATTCGACCACTGAGGCCGAATACTTGGCTATAAATCATGCAGCTAAGGAAGGTGTTTGGATTAGAAACTTCATTGAAGAGTTGAATGTTGTTCCTGGCATGAAAGACCCCATTATTGTGTTTTGTGACAACACTGGGGCGGTTGCTCAAGCAAGAGAACCAAGATCTCACCAACGGACCAAGCACATTATGAGGAAGTATCACCCAATCCGTGATATTTTCAAAAGAGGAGATGTACAAATTGAGAGGGTCACATCAGCAGAGAACGTGGCAGATCCACTTACTAAACCCCTTAGTCGAGAAACTTTCCAAGGTCATCTTCAGAAGATGGGAATTAGAGTAGCTTTAGAATAACTTTGACGGGCAAGGGGGAGATTGGTAGGAATAGTGCCCTAGAAAGCGGATTGTATATCCGCTTTGTGCTTTTCCTTATTGTAATCACAGACAATCTTTGAATGAAATAACGAATTGAGGCAACATTCTTTATATGCTCTTGTTTGGTATGCGTTTACTTTATCTGTACATGTATGAGAACTCCTCTAATCCTGATGACTTTAGGACTCTACCATTTAGGTGAAATGGTTCATGAAACGAGCCTTATATCACATAAGTCATGATTAGTAAAATACTCCAAGCCGATGAGTCCTACCGACAGTGGGAGTGTCAACCTGACTCCTCTAAGGCTTGCTTGTAGGATCACGCCCTTAAGAAGGACCACCATGTTTCATGGAGGTGCAATGTGTATAGTTGATACGTGCGTGATACATGAGGGTGCTTACTGCAATAAGTAAGTTCACTGAGGTGCCCCGTGTGAGAACATTCCTAAATTGGAAAGGAAGTTTCTATTTCAGGAAATGGAAACTTCCAGATTAGGAAATATCTCACGAGTCATTGGTGTGATTAATTGATCCTTAGACTTGAGGTTCCATGTCACTTTATGAGTTAACTCTGTAGTCTTAGGTATAAGCTTTAAAGGATGTCGCCTCAGACAACTGATTCAAGGCTTATGTTGGGGCTGCACAAGTGATTCGTGAAAGTGAATGAGAATCAAGAAAGGACCTACACTTACATTTGCAAGGTGATCTCTTATTGTGTAAGACATTCATATGCCATATGGAGTCCCTGGCCAAGGCAGTAGATCAAGACATCAAGAAAAGGGTTTCTTGGATTGATATCAAATGGATATGAAATGCACTTAGCTTTAAGACCGGATTATTGGGGTTCTGATTATTCCCTTACCCTAGATCATGGTGGAGAGATAGTAAGTAGGAGGATTGTATCTCACATGAATCAATGACTTAAAGGTTCTGTCGAATCTGAACATTCCAATTCAGCTAGGGGTTAAACACCTGTTGCTAGACTATAGTCGTTTGATCTGTGAAGTGATTAATTAATTAGTGAATTAATTAATTAGAGTCACTGCTAATTGAATTGAGAACCTAGAGGGTTACACACAACAACTTGGTTGCATGAGTTAAGGCTTTAAAATGATTAAACGAGTTAATCGGGCCGAGAGGGTTCCACGCGTGTGAAACCACACGTGTGGGTCACGTGAGTGACACGTGTCATTATGACACGTGTCTCAAGTGAATATATATATATTGTATATATATTAAATAATTAATTTGTTAATTATTTAATAGACTTTGGTTTAATTTTGAATTAAAAAGAAAGCTTATTTTGGAGAAAAATAATCTAGTTAATTAATTACGAATTAATTAATTAGATAAAAATAAGTTATTTATTTTAAATAAATAAAGTATAAAATTATCCAAATTTATTTTGGATATTTTAGCTCTCTTGAAAGTTGATTTGAATTTGAATTCAAAGTCAAAGTCAAAATTACTTGATGATCAAGTAATAGGAGAGAGGGACGAAAACCCTTAGCCCATAAGGACTAGGATTTTCGGTCCTCCCCTTCCTATATATAGGGGAGCTCGAGCTCCCCTTGAGGCTAATTGGCAATTCTTTTGGTTCATGTGCTGAACACCATCTTAAATGATCAATAGTTCGTGATCAATTTTAGCAAGGGCGATGGCCGCGAGTCATGGGTCGTTCAAACTAAGTTTTGATCATGATCTTATGATTTATGGGTCTAGCTTAACGCCTAGGTAAATATGGATATCGCATGAGTCATTGGTCCATATTGAAAGATAGGTGATGCAAAAACATTACTAAGAATTCCACAGTGTTGGAATTGGTAAGTTGTACCTACCTTAGGCATAATTGAGAATAGCCAGGAGTCGTTGGTTCAAGGCACTACTAGAAAATCGGGTTTTTGTGACGCTCAAATTCGTCACCACAAGTAGATGTTGTGGCATTTTCGCTGTTGCGACGCCGAGCGTCAGCTATTCCGGTGTTGCAATAGCTTGTAACGACGGGATTCGGCGTCTCAACCTTTCTGTTGTGATGAGTGATGGCGTCGCTATTGTTACATGCAGTGACGCATTTGCGTGTCTCATTTGAAAGCTTAACTACCTTAACTGCTTTTTTATGAGGCGCGTTAAAGCGTCTCAATATGGCTCTATTAAGAAACTTGTTGTCCTCATAATAAACCTGTATATTGTGACGCGTTTCTCTGTTTCATTTTTAAACTATTATGACACTTGTAAGTGTGATAATAAGTATGGATATCCGATGTGCATCTCCAAAAAATTGACATGTCATGACGCTTATATGCATCATGACAAATACTTACTATGGTGACGCTCGTTTTCGTCTGAAAAGAGTCATTTGGTTAAACATTAATTTCTCATCATAAAATAACACATTTATTTAAAATGTTTAAGTGGCGATGATAGGCGCCACAAGATGTTTATATTGTGACGCTTCATAATCGTCAACACCGTTAAAATTATAATTAAATTTTTTATTTTTATTGATAATTATAATATGAACATCGTCATTCAGACCACAATGAAATTAAAAACCGAAAGCCATAACACAAGATCGGAAATATTCATTGTTCAATACCATCAACATAATTCATGCACCACAACAATTAAAATGACAAAATATGTGTCAAATGTGTTGTGACTGTTATCTAAAAATAAGAACATATATACACCCTTGTCAAACGGTTCAATTTTCACCAAAATATATACTAACCTTAATAGATAAGTTAAAATGGGAATACTGAAATATAACTACTAATGAAAGATCCGATTGTTGATGTGAAAATGCTTCATAAGTCTCCATCCCTAACCACCTATAAAAGAAATATATATATATTGTTATTTAGCAACTAAAAATAGAATATAGATTAGGGTTAATTACATCCAGACCCCTTTCGAGTTTAGTATATTACAATTGGACCCTTGTTAGTCATTTTATTACAGTTTGACCCCTTCTAAAATTTCAAAATTACTAAACGGTGAAGAAAAGATACAATTTCGTTAAATATTTCACGGAATAATCCAAATAATTGTGAAATAACCATGATATTCAAAATAATTATGAAATAATTGTTTGTTTAACAATTTATTTATTCTAAAAAGCCGTGATTTTTTTCCTACTTTTATAAAACATGATCTTAGAACCAAACATAATGGTCATTTCACAATTATTTGGAATATAACGCAATTATTTGGAATATAAAGTGAAATATTTAACGGAATGGTACCTTTTCTTCACCGTTTAGTAATTTCAAAATTTTAGAAGGGGTTAAATTGTAATAAAATGACTAATTGGGGCCAATTGTAATATACTAAACACGGAAGGGGTCTAGATGTAATTAACCCTATAGATTAAACTT
Organism: Lantana camara; assembly: GCA_037501455.1. Classification (NCBI taxonomy): domain Eukaryota; kingdom Viridiplantae; phylum Streptophyta; class Magnoliopsida; order Lamiales; family Verbenaceae; genus Lantana; species Lantana camara. Next base: position 49,212,806 of record CM074860.1, on the reverse strand, counting down.
ATAAAGATTTTAAACTGAAAATTACCAAATTTTTGGGCCATGCAACGATCTCACCAATGGTATCAGCAATAGTCTTCATATTGGACATAGGCCGAACCAAATCCTCGTCAGATTCTACAGTGACACTCACAACAACTTCATACCAATTGCTTCCCAAGTGTATTTGTCCAATGCGCGTTGAGGGACCCATGCTTTCAAGATGTCCAATAGCCACTGTCTTGTTCGAATCAAACACACTCTTCAACAAAACTTTTGCACCAACCTAAACCCAGGAACATACAATAGTTACTGCACAAGCTGATAGAAGAACAGAATATTGCACAATAAATATACGCATAAGACATCCGCATTCACCATCCACAACAACTCCAACAGACAAAAAACTAATCCACACTCAGTCTCGAATCTTGTTCTTTATGGTAAATTACAGAAAAACCCAAAAGACTCCAAGAACAGGCCCCAAAGTCTAAAATATAACTAGGGGTGTACATGTCCCATATAAGCAATTCTTTATCACCATGATATGAAATTAAAGAATTTTGTATTACATAAAAACAATTACTATGCAAATACTGATATTTATGTGCCATCACTTTCATATTTTGGCTAAGTTGGTCAATTTATAAGAAGCACAACCAATTTTGGAAAAGTAACATAAATAAATGTGGCAAATTAACCTTTTTCAATTTCTACAGCAGAGTTTGGGGTTTAAATATGGCAAACAAATAGTATAGGACACAATGCAAAGAGTATTCATCCATTTGTTTTACCCAGACTAAGATGTAGATTCTATATATAATAAATATAGACAATACATAATGCACACTCATTCAGGTATTAAAGATTGTAAATCAGACTTGATTCATTTTGATGACTGGGAGTGTACATAATTGTTATTTGTTACTATACTTGTCAGATAATGACTTCAGAAACAGCAATAACAGTCAACTAATCATCTCATGGATGGAAAGCAGTGATATATAGGCAGCTTTGCACAAAGTGAACTAGAGCCAACATATAAAAACTACAGCCATAGTGAAATTTATTTATAACATATAAAGATCCAACTAATAAAGTGAACTAGATCTAACTGTAATACACAAAAGGATAAATGTCACATTTCAATTACATGTAAAGGCACATTTTCAGTCCATGAGTTGGGGGGACGATATGATGGAGTGTGATAGTGAGATGATGCCGAAAGGACTCTAGAAACTTATGCAGGAAAACTATCTGAAGCCCTATGCTTTTTCTGTTTCAGAAGTTCTTCTATTTTTTTGGTTTTGCTCCATTACAATTTTCTTCTATTCATTGATGTCCTTCTTGTAGTTCATCTGCATTCGAGAAGCCTTGCCTCACTGGGCCACCTCACTGTACACAACATATCGACTTATTCCATACCCATACATTCGAACTCTTCCACCTTTGTCCTCTCCTGCCACTTAGGAAAATATGTCATTTGGCCCTGTATCCTTTAAGCTAAGATGAAGTGCAGACCTTTTTTCCTGCATCTTTTGCTGTACAACATAAAATAAAAAATATTTGTTAAATTGAAATACAATGAACAACAATAGTAACATTGATGGAATTCGATTTACCCATGAATCTGCAACAACTGGATTAGACGTTTCTCCACTTTTAGTATAACATCTCCCAAATAGATCCATCTTACTAGGTTCTCCCTCCATTGAATTAACATTCATTTCATTATCAATATCATTTTCTCCACCAGTACCAGATTCACCCTCCTGTAATGTCTTTACGCCATTCTATACACACATTGTTCGGATTAGTCGACCATATGACATGTTAAAACAGTAACCAAAATGAGGAAGTAAGAAAGGAAAACCTTCATTTCATTTATTATCTGAGAGAAACTATTTTTGCCTGTAACATGCATCATTTGCTTCTTTGCTCTATTTTCTTTATTTTGTACACTTATTTTCTAACAAGGAAAAAAGCCTAGTTAAAATATATTAATACGCAGTATTATGTAAATACCAAAAGAATAAGTAAAATGAATTTGATACCCGTATTTTTTCACTACTCCAATAAATAACTAAATTCTTCCATTGATCTGGAAGAACTCTTCCATCCTTTGTGTCAGGCCGCCTGCGTAAATTTTCTTCCAATGAGGAGTTAGGGTCAAAATACTTGCTCTTTACCCTATTTTTTCATGTTCTCCAGGTCTTTGATAAGGTTATCCAACAAACATCCTCAAAGTCAAGCGTTCCTGTAAACTTCTCCTACATCACAATAAATGAATTATTTTTGCATTAACATAAGCAATAATAATTGTAATTTCAGCAATACCAACCAAGCTACGAGATGTTATATGTAACCTTAATGAACCCTAGCAAACTGTTTTTGATGGACATTGGGACTTTATTCCAATCTTCGTAGTCAAGTGGAAGCAATTTACCATTTCTGACCAGAGTACCAATGAACTCGACGTATTCACTTTTCCATGGACCAACTGGCTTCCCAAACTCATCAAAATCCACTAGAACTGGTGCTCTTCTAGCCTAAACAAGCGGCATATTGGTAGCTCCATGTGTTATTCTCTCAACATTACAAACTATTTGCAACAAATATATATTATATTCAAAAAAGCTTCTTTGATATTATAAACAACTAATACAAATATAAATATATGGAATTAACCAATACCATTAGTGTCAACATTGCCATCATTCTGATCATTTGACTGAATTCCAGCTGATGAATCGTCATTCACGTTCCGTGTACGTATAGCTAGTCTAGGATCAGCCAGTACAGCTTCAAACAAACATCAATCATATAAATAACTTAAGTTAAATAGAATAGTAATGATTAAAAAAGCTTCTTTGATATTATAAACAGCTAATACAAATATAAATATATGAAATTTACCAATACCATCAGTGTCAACATTGCCATCATTCTGATCATTTGACAGCATTCCAGCTGGAGAATCGGTATTCACATTCCGTGTAAGTGTAGCTAGTCTAGGATCAGCCGCTACAGCTTCAAACAAACATCAATCATATAGAGAACTTAAGTTAAGTAGAATGGTAATGATTATTCAAGCTTAAATATTATAAACAGCTAATACAAATATAAATATATGGAATTTACCAATACCATTAGTATCAACATTGCCATCATTCTGATCATTTGACTGAATTCCCGCTGGAGAATCCGCATTTACATTCCGTGTACATTTAGCTTGTCTAGGATCAGCCACTGCAACTTCAAACAAACATCAATCATACTGAGAACTTAAGCTAAATAGAATGGTAATGATTAAAAAGGCTTCTTTGATATTATAAACTGCTAATAAAAATATAAATATATGAAATTTACCAATACCATTAGTATCAACTTTGCCATCATTCGCTTCATTTGCCTGCATTCCAGCTGGAGAGTCGGCGTTCACATTCCGTGTACGTTTAGCTTGTCTAGGATCATCCTCTACAGCTTCAAAAAAACATCAATCATATACAGAACTACAAATTAAGTAGGATTGTAACGATTAAAGTAAACAAACCGGTGTTTTCATGTTGTTCATCGACCAGTTCTGTTGAAGTTGTCCCACCCCTTCGAGTAACAGGCTTCTTGAATCTGTTATGCCTAGTCCTCGCCATAACTATATAACAGTTTTCAGTTAAATGAAATAGCAAAGATCATGTATTTACAATATATAAAACTACTTCTCACCCAAAAAAGAAAAAAAACATAAGACTATTACTAAAATTGTCATTTGTACAGCAAGTGCTATTAATTAATTAAAGATATACTGCATCTTCCAAATCATTATGCCTTAAAGTTTCTAAGCTATCACAGGAATTATCGGGGCCGCATCACGAATCCACATGATATCTTCATTGTCATCGATTTGAACCTCGCTGCAAGTTTCGCTCAGTAAAAGTGTGTCAAAATCATCATCAAACTTATCTCTAGCCTTAGTTTTAATAACAACTTGCCAATCCTTTTCCGTGGCATCTTCGACATAAAATACTTGTTCAACTTGGGATACAAGAACATAAAGCTCACTTTGTCGCTTAATATTTGCTAAATTGGTCAGTGTAAACCCATCTTCATCCTCTTTAAGCCTGCTGCCCTTCGATAACTAGTCACAGTCAAACAATACAACGTTTTTACCGCCTGTGTAATCTAATTCTATTATATCCTTTAACACTCCATAGTACACCATTTCCTATAAGATAGGTCTCCTGTCCTTTTTGCTTGCAAAACTCGTCGTACTTGGACTACCCATCACTCCAGAATTCTGTGTTTTCCTTCTCCTCTCCAATTCCTTTGTATGAAAACGAAATCCATTTACTTTAAAACCTTTATATCTTCGATCAATAGGAACAGGACCTCTTGCAAGTCTTTTCAGATCATTTAACATTAAATTGTCTTCACTTCCACTTAATGCTTCAATCTGCATTGAAAACATACATAAATATTAAAAAAAAAAAAGTAAAGCACACAGAAAAGTGTTGTTAACTGTAAATGCTATACGTAATGTTGTTAAGTTACACGATCCTTAAACTAACTAGCAAAGCTCTCAGCATGTATTCTTTTGATTCCATGCTCCATACAACGACGTTTTTTACTCCTAAATTGCGCTTCATGTTCGCTGCATACATTACACAAAGATTTTCAGTATTTATAAACCCATACATAGAAAATAAATTAACTCATGTATCTTACTCTCTGTACTGTTGAGTTTCATTGTAATTGAATATGACATATCGTTGCACCCTTGTTAACTGGTTATTGTCCAAAATTATTGGACTCCCATTCCACAGTGGATTCCCAGACATTGAGAAGATATCAGCTCCTTGTGTAGTTGATGCACATCCAAAATCGTCATTTCGGCTTGCTCGGTTACGTCTAGTTTCTACCTTTTCATCAGAATACAGTGCACAAAAGCATAAACATTCCTCTGCTAAGTACCCTTCGGCAATTGAACCTTCTGGTCGTCCTCTATGCCGTACATATGATTTTAAAGTACTTAAGTACCTACAAGGTTATAAAATTTAATCATCAATACAATGTAAAGTAATAAAACAAAATCATTATGTAAATTTTAGATATTTATGTCTACACTTACCTTTCAATAGGGTACATCCAACGGTGATGAACAGGACCAGCTAATTTTGCCTCCGTAACCAAATGCACAGATAAATGAACCATGATATCAAAAAAGGCTGGTGGAAATATTTTTTCCAACTTACACAGGATGACAACAATATCTTTTTCTAATCGAGCCAACTCCTTGTGATGGAATGTTTTAGAACACACGTCTCTAAAGTAACGACTCAATTGAATAAGTGCAGACCGTACTGGCTTTGGCAATATTTTACGCAAGGATATATGTAGTAACTATTGCATTAACACATGCCTGTCATGACTCTTGAGACCGAAAATCTTAGGTGGTTTTAATTGTACACACCTAGAAATATTTGATATATAGCCATCAGGAACTTTAACATTTCTCAGCAGTTTACAGAAACTTTCCTTCTCTTTTTTGTCCAATGCAAATGAAGCTACTGGAAACCATTCTCGCCTAGACTCATCTACAAAAAGATGGAGTCTTGTTTTTATTCCCATGTTCTGCATGTCCAAAGAGCATTGTAGTTCTCCTTCGACTTATCTAAATCAAGTAATGTATGCAAAATCTTATCACATACATTCTTTTCAATATGCATAAAATCTAGATTGTGTCTCACTACATTCGTTTCCCAATACGGCAAATCAAACAAAATGCTCGTCTTCTTCCAGTTATAAGGTAGTTTCCGATCACCAACCTTTTTCCCAAACATATTTTCAATGTCCTTTACATCATTATATGTTGTAGTTCATCTCAAATATTGCCTCGCTTTTTGGTGCTCCTCTGATCCATCAAATCAACCTTTATCGTTTCGATAAGGATGATCCTCGGGCAAGAAGATACGATGGCACATGTAGCAAAACTTGTGAGAATGATCGAGCCAAACAGAGTTAGTATCCATGTAACACATGGGCATGCTAATTGTCCCTTAGTACTCCACCACGATATCGCCTCAAGACCTGAAAAATCACGGATAAACCACAACAATGCTGCTCGCATTTGAAAATTCTCTTTAGTAGAAGCATCATATGTACGTACCCCAGTTTCCTATAATCTTTTCACCTCAGCAATGGCTGGTTGTTAAAATACGTCGAGATTATTACCTGGTCCAGTAGGGCCCGGTATAAGCAATGACAACAGAAAGTACGACTTCTTCATACAATCCCCAGGGGGCAAATTATACGGAGTCAAAATGACTGGCCATGTACTGTGTGCTACATTCATAGTCCTAAATGGATTAAAACCATCTGTGGCCAAATCCAACAGTAGATTACGTACGTCTTTAGCAAACTCAGGATGCTTAAAATCCAATGTACTCCAAGCTATAGAATCAGTTGGATGTCTCATTACACCATCCTTAGTGCGTCCTTCATCATGCCACCTCATAAGAGATGTCGTTTCCTTACTCATAAAGAATCTTTGTAACACTGGGATTAATGGAAAATGCCAAATAAGCTTCGCCGAAATTTTTTTTCCACCTTTATGCTTCCTTGATTCAACTGAATTTAATTCAGGTTCAGGCGTTATCCATCGGGGTTCGCCAAAGGTGTCACATCAATTTTTGCTTTCATTGTCGCCCCAATATACCATACAATCATTGCGACAAGCATCTATCTTGTTGTAATTCAAGCCTAAGCCCCTTAGAATCTTTTTAGATTCATAGTAATTGTTAGGCAACTGAACACCTTCTGGAAATTATTCACGTAACAAATCAAGTATCATTGTAAATGATTTATCACTCCAGTTACAGAGACGCTTGATTTGGAACAATCGTACAAGAAAATAAAGTTTAGAAAACTTATAGCAACCCGGGTAAAGCTCCTGTTCTGCAGCCTCCATTAGCTTATAAAATTTTTCAGCTTCCTCCCATGGTTTTTGTGATTGCTTAACTCCTGGAATTCCATCTACATCTATAGCTTCATTTTGCATCCCGAACATATCATTCAACAGCTCCGGCATACTATCTGAACTATTTCCAGCACCATAGTCATAAGTCATATGTTCTCCATTAGAAGATAACTCTTTGTGTAGTATCCACTTATTGTAACCAGTCAAAAATCCATTCCAAAGAAGATGTTCCTCAACTACGTTCCTCTTTTTACGTAAGGTATTCATACACTTTTGACACGGGTATCTCAATCCATTTTGATATTCGGTACTTGTCCTTGGGAAATCCATCCATAGTTTATCAATAAGAACAACAGAGTCTGTTTTTAATGAAGTCAATGTATAGGGATAAACATAATGTCATACTATCAGATTGGAACCAAAAATACACTAACCAGTCCTGTTGACTTTCAAAAAACTCAAACATATTTCCATGCTAAAGAATTTACGTATATCCGGATCCATGCCAGACAATTTCATAAAATGATGTAAATAAAAAAGCCTCAAGTCATTAGTATGGCTTCACCTAAGTACAGAAACCATAGATTAAAAGTTTGGAGTATTACAAAATTAATTATCCTATCTTGACATTAACAGATTACACAAATTTACCCCAAAACATAAGTAATTGCGTAAAATTTATCCTAACTTCACAGTATGACTTTTATTCACATTATCTCCAAGTTAGGGAAAAAGTTTGTGTGATTAGACTAAACCTCAATATATAAGTTCCTAAAGATCCCTAATATCTAAGTTTCACAGCCTCTTTTGGATTTAATCAGATTAGTAAGGTAATAGTAACAATCATGATACTAAAAGGTGAATAATTCATAACAATTACTAACTAGAATCATGTCAGAGATAAAGTCAGAATTAAAACAACACAATTAACAGAGATTCTTATAAAAGAAAGAAAACCTTTTCTTTTATGATGTCCCAACTGTCAGATCTCTTGTTCTGGTGCATAGGTGCTTTATATAGCCTTGTTACAAACTTCCCGGGATTCAAATGAAATGAGAATAACAAATTCTATAACATAAAGACACAAATAAGCACATTTACAAAAAGTCCAACACTCAAAACCAAATCATGTCAGTGTTATATGTTTAGTTAAGGTAATTAAGCACACATAAACATACAACTCAACAATCCAGGAGAATGAGATGCGCCTTATACGTATTAAATCAACACCAAACCACGGATATACCATTAAAATATACCAAGTTATGCACGCAAACATTATATGCTTAGTTAGGTAGACTCTTTGGAATCAACTAGCTAAAGATATCAACAATGAAGCAAGATTTTGTCATAAATCTTGCAACTCATCTTCACTTTTACACATAAATAAATGGGGAAAAGTATATATAATCATCACAATGTGGAAAACGAAGGCAATAAACCTGATCAAGGGAATATATTCACTCATACAGGCACTTCGAAACAAATTACTGTGAGCAGTGTACTTCAACATCTACACTTGCAGGCTAATGCCATAATGGGTTGCTCATCAAATTGCCGATGTATAATTAAATTTCTCAACTTCAAAGGAAAGCAGAAAGCACAACAATAAATGAAGGTCAAAGAATCCAAGCAATTCGACAGATTTCTCAACTGTGACGCATTCTGGACTTAGTGAAAACCCATTACACAAAATCTTTCAAACTTCAACTTACCCAAACTAATTCGACAAAATAGATTTTAGCTTACCCAAATTTCAGCTTGAATCCATGAAAATACCTTAAAACCCTAATCTCAAACACTAAAAATTTGAGCTCTAAATTGAGTTCCCATATACACAAAAGCTCAGTGAGGAATTAGGTTACCTGAAACCCACCATCGGTGCAAGACCTCTCTCCATCATCGGGTCAGAGAGGAGTTAGGTCTTTCCTGTCCAATCTCCTTCTTCCCCGGCTGAGATTCGTTGGCTGAGATTCCGGGCTTCTTCTTCCTCCCCTTGAGATTCTTGTCTGAGAATGGGGAGCACTTTCCTTCTAATACCCGAAGAAAGGGGATGAAGTGCATTTTCCTTCTAAATATCAGACATAAATATCCTTCCCTCGTTTTTTTTGGAAAGTGAAACGGTGCACTTTCCTTCCTTTCGTTTTTTTTAATCAGCCCCCGCCTAAATTTCATTTTCCTTTTTTTTTTTTAATTTCATTTTCATAATTATATTATATATAACATAAGTATTAATAATGATAATATATATATAGTGACATTGGTTTTAAAAATTTTCATAATAAATATAACATATTAAGACCCTTTAATAAATACGTCACAATAATTATATTATATTGTGATGCCTAATGTAAAAGTGTCTTCTTATTATTATTAATTTAGTTAATAAATAATTTGATTGAAAAGGTAAACTCAATCTAATAAGACTCCTCAACGAACAACGTCTGAACAGTTGGCATATTATGACGCTTTTTAATAGGCGTCATAATAGGGCGTCTAATCAGGCAGTTTCTGTTGCAGTGAGGTTAAGTGCTTAGGATCTTAGTACCCATTGGGATAACAAGTATCCTCTAAGATCTTTGGGAATTATAAATCTTTTAAAACTAGTGGGAACTACATAGAATAAAGATCTAATCTTATGTATATCATTATTCTTCAGCATGCTCACTAGTCAAATGGATATTTGCAAGGGCCTACCACCTCGTGTTGTGACGTTTCGAGACGGGGGATCATGACTCCTTCCCGCTCGTTCGGCGGAATAACCACCGGCTCAAGAATAACCCGCCTTCCTGCCACCAAAGTCGCGTGAGGATAATCTCAAAGGGTACTACGTGTAGCGCCCGGGACGACAGGCGCCACATCCCCCGCACTACAAGTCTAGTCCACACGTGAAATGGATAATCCAAGCATGAACCGGACTCATAGCGAACGGGAGACCAAAATAAAAATTATCCTAGCTAGGCGGAATCTAACCCTGTACCAAATAAATCAAGAATACCTAGAATGTAAAGCGGAAGCAATAACGTATAATTCAAAATCTTCAACAATAGTTACACGCCCAACAATTCCCAATACATAATTTAAATCCACCAAGCAAACTAACAACGGGTTCAACTAGGCATGCAACCTGTCCTGAATTCAATATCCAACAATAATCATAATTGGCACACAGGACCAATACATAACGGAACTATAATTAAAACATAACAATATGAAATGCGACTCGAGTGTACAAGTGTGACTCGAAGAAAAGATTAAAACTTGACTTCCGCCTAGCAAAACCTGCAAGCAACTGAAAGTTGGGAAAGAGGGGTCAGTCTCTAGAAGACTGAGTGAGCAGGAGCTATACATATATAGAGAAACATGCACATGCAAGTCATAAATCCCGAGCAAGGTTTTATTTAAAATTAGTTCCATCGAAGGGCTAGAAATTAAGTAAGCAATGCTCAGACTTTACGACTATTCCTATTAAATTCAATAAGTTCGTAAATCATATTCAATCAATAAGGCTCGGCGAGTGAGCGTGCACAATCTCCAACCAAACGCCGACCGTGTACGACAAATATCATTAATACATTAAATAGGTAATCATGCAATATATCATAATACACTCAGATCACATATCATGTCTTAAATATATTGTTTGGGCAATCCGATGCCCGGCCTTCCCCCACAGTGCCTATCAATCAATAATCAATCAATCATCAATCATTTTCAATCTTAAATAAGTTCCAACCTTCTTCCTCCGGGTTGGTGGTGGGTTTGCAAGGCCCGACCACCCAATCATTGGCCAAAAGGGGTTACATGACTCCCCAGATGGCACTCAGCTCCCTTTCCCTGCCAATCTCCTGATGAGGTCCGGTACCGTTGTTCAATAGTGGGACTAGTGTGAGGGTTTACCTTCAGCCCTTGCCTCCTCGGGTCCCCACTCACACCAAGCCCCTGGGCCCCAATCAGTGCAATCAATCAATCAATCATTCTTTCTTTCTCGCCAAAACATTTGATTCATAAGAATCATACCATATCCATCATTATCCATTTGTAAAGGGGATTACTCGATCAATATTTACTCGATCAATATTTACTCAATAACTTTACTTTAAAAGTAACATATATATAATCATAAGGTTTTGGCCAAAGCTTTTCACATAAGGGTTGTAGGGTTTGATATGTAACTAGAACGAAAACACCCTCACCTGGAATACCACGAGACAAGAAACAAGAGCAATACGGGTGCCTATTCAACTTGGAAGTCTCCACCCTGGAAACCAACTGTACAAGAGAAGGAACAATGTGTACTCGTGAGAATTGACTCAATATGAAACCACATAGACGCATGGCAATCCTCATGAAGTGGTATGATATGTTATGAGATGATATAATAGAGAATAAATCCTAAAATGTTATGGAGTGGTGCATACATGATCAATCATTCAATTCATAATACAAGCTATTGAGCACATAGAGAATGCGATTAAGAATTGCAATCATGTACGCATAATTCATGTCCTTATCAATTTTCCATAGCAAGAGTCATGCCCATAATACAACATATTCATAAGACTTTATAATACATATTAACCATATTTAAGAATAATTTGAAGGTGAAAGGAATCCATTAAGTTCATAAAGGAAACAATAATTGCAAAGGAGGTCATATTAAAGCACTTAAACGTTCACACATTAAATTGATAGCATAAAATCCATAATCATATCAAATTATATGATATATTCTCAATTAATCAAGCATAAAAGTCATATAGTTCATATATGGGAGCCAAGAGGGTGAAAGGAACACAAGAAAAAGAGTTTTGGTAAGATTTAGCAAAAGTTGACAAATTCGGGAATGAACAAGCTGTAGGAAAATGCAAATATCTTGAGTTGTAGATATTGGAATTAAGTTTTTCTTGTGGGATATAAAACTAGACACATGGAGCTTTTCAATGATATATGGCACGAATCATGGTTCAAAACGAGTTGAAAATGGCGTAGGTCCGAAGTTGGGTGAAAGTAGTTTTCCGTTAAAGTGGCGACACCGAAAAGAATTGATCATATCTCCTACATGAGAAATGATATTGACGTGATTCCAATTGGATAGTATTCTACACTTCAAGAGGTTTCCGTGGGTTCAAAAATCATGTCATTCTGAGTTCGGACGAGGGAGTCGCGGCCGTGACAAAATTGTACTGAAAATCAGTCGCGGCCGCGATTGAAAATTGGCCAAGTCCCGAATTATTGGTCGCGACCGCGACCAAAAATGGACACAAAATGGTCGCGGGCGCGTCCCCTAATTCCAGCAGCTACGTTTGGCGACGGGAAACAGGGCAAAACTCGTAAAAAGGGCTCAAGAATGTCAAAGAAGCTCCCAATTCACCCAAAACCACATAACAACAATCAAATACAACATATACATACATATTACTCATCAAATCATGAATCAACTCATCAAATTACATAAAGCCACATTTATATATATACATATACCTTGGAATAGAGAGGAGAAGTGACGGAAGAAGATGGTAGGCTTGAAGCTTGAGCTTGAGGGAGAAGAATGGAACTTGGAATCTTGCCTTCTTGCTTCATGGTTGGATTGGAGAGAGAGGGGATGGAGGGTTTTTCTCTTTCTCTTGTGTGTGGAAAAATGAAGAAGAAAATGGGAGGTGTATGTATATACATACATCTCGTTCAACAAGGAAGAAAAGGGAGAAAAATTGCCAACAAGTCCCTCAACAATTTAAGTGTTCAATTGGGGTCCCGAAATTTAATAGGAGCACGATTGGGGTCCAAATCAAAATTCGATTGAGTCCAAGGATTTCATATAAGATAAAATAGGTACATATTCGAAATAAAACTTTCAATTTACAAGTGTACATATTAAAACGAGGTTAAGTAACAAAATCAATTAAGTCATAAAAGTCGAATAAAAGCAATTAGTTCACAAAATTAATAAATTAAACACTTAAGTCATATAGGTCACATAATCTCAATTAGTTCAAGAAATTATTAAATTAAATAATCACTTAGTAATTAAAGCACATAAAGCCACATAACTCTCGGTCTAAACCCACTCGTGACGTCATACCTGTACGGCCAAAAAGTCGGGGCGTTCCAACCTCTCCCCCTTAAGAGGACCTGGTCCCCAGGTCCATTGCCTCGAATTCTGAACTCTGAGTAAACTTTCCCGTTTTCATCCCACGCGGGTTAGCAACTCCCCGTCAGGAATTAGTTCGGAAAAGGTCTTCAAGCAACAAGGGGTCTTCACTTGCTATTAAATCACGACCCTTAACTCACCAAAGCCTAAGTACTCGAAAGTCTAGCAAGTAGCAAGTAACGAAAGAACCACGTCTTTCGAGCAACAAGGAGAGAACCCCGTCTCTCGCAAGCAACAACGAGAGAACCCCGTCCCTCAAACAACAACGAGAGAACCCCGTCTCTCAACAACAACAGCAACAACAACAACATAGTCAACCCAAGAAAAAGAATAAACGAACAAGCACATATACCACATAAAAAAAAACAAGTAGGAGATATTAAATACATCGAGAATTAATTATACAAAAATAGCTAATACAACAAATAATCCAAGCACTTAGCATCATAAAATTATTCAAACTAAAGTTGCATGTATGTATATGCCATGGATGCTAGATGTACCGTTCACCGATGCTCAAGAATCTTATATTGTAATGATCCGGTTCAATACTTGATTCCTTCCATAGTGTCAGGCATTGCCATCTCCGATGTATTCAATCCTTAAATAACCACCCGATCTTCATCACATAATCTTTTCTCTTATCTTCTCCAAACACTATAGTCCGAAGCTCTAATTTTTAGTGTGCACTTGATCTTAACCCAATTAGCTCGTTGTCCACCTCGATTAGTATTCGACCTTCTTAGTTGTTCAAGGTAGCCTTTAATTACTTAAGTTCTAACCTCCAACTTGAATACTTGAGCTAATCTTTAGTAGCTTAATTTCCATTCTCCAATCCTAATAACTTCCTCGGTTAATCATCGAAAATGCCCGACTAAATGGTAGCCCATCGTTTCATGTTATGTGTTTTCCTTCTAAGTATTCCTCTTCCAAATTAACTTTTATTTTCGACACTTGAGTTGATTCTAACTTCATCTATTACGGAATATGATGATCCGATTGGCTTTCCTTTTACCCAATATTTTCCTTGCCAATTCTTGAAATTCCTTCACAGTCCCATGCTTCCAAGCTGAAGACATGTTATACCATCTACGATCCTTTTAATCTTGGAAAATTTAACTTGTAAGTCTCATAGCAAGAAATCAATAAGGTTGATTCTTCAACTGAAGTTATCAACGATCACTCTTTTAACCTATCTTAACATTTCAATTTTCCAAGCATTCCTTGACTTCACATCTTCATCTCTTGGAGCACTTGTCTCTTCCAATACCATTTTCGAGACTTCATTCACCTTGGTCTTGAAATTCCATTGGATGCTAGACCTTCCATTTCATCTCCTATGGCCTTTGTAGACTCCCGTTACTTGTGGATTCTTGCATTTTCGTTGTTCCTTTTTGAAGTGACCTGTTCGAGCATAACCGTGGATTTAAATCATCTTCCGGATCGGCTCTCTCCCTTAAGAATTTCAATTCTACTTTTTGAACTCGTTCTACCGCCTCTCGGATCAAAGATTCTCGACCTCTTCAATTTAGCTTCCTCGATATAAACGGTTTCAATCTCATAAACTATTCGTAACTTTTCCTCACGTTTACTTTGAAGCGACTGGTAGGAGTAGTGACCATTCCTTCAATTCCAATTCCCGGCTACTTCTCTCGACCTCTTAATTGTTCTTTCCCTTTTGATCCACACTTTGCAATTCAATTATTTTCTTCTTCTTTACTTGATTCAAGTAAGACCCGGTTGGAGTCACACTCGATACGAAGTGGGGAAAATTCCCTATCAATTAAACACTAAAGCATGCATGTGGGATTAAGATGCCGGTGTACGTAGCAAGCAATTACAGATGATACATAATGAAGAAATTAAATCAATTAAGGATGCAAGCACATATAGATAAAGGAAATTAAATAATTTAAAGCAATGCATGATGCATGTGCCATGAATATATTAAACCTGTCACGGTGGTGGTATGCTTTAGATCGGAAGTTTGTTCTCCATCTCCTTAATTACGGATTTGATTTGAGCTTGTTGATCACCTCTCATTTTTCCCACGGTCTTTGAAATCTTTATAAGTTTTCCTTGTATCAATTTATGTGTCTCCACCGCCCGAGATTACAATTTCTTTAAACCAAAGTCTTCTACAACCGTGGAAACGGTATCTTGACTTTTCCCTAGTGTCGATTCCCAAAAACTGTCTGAACCTTCACCTTGATTATGACCTTGATCAACGTTCCCTTGACTTATATTTATGAGTTCAAATTGGTGAAATGAACTCGTCCTCCAATTGCTTAAATTTGACTTCACCATTTCCTACAAAAGCTCTTTGTCTTTCTTGATCGTTTCCATTTTCTATTCCATATCTTCCAATTCAATCTCACAATACGATAATTCATCTTAGATCTGAAAGTTAAACTCCAATCCGGCTAAAGATAAAACCGTTATCATTGTTGCCTCCCCTAGGTTTGCATTCACCATGTTGGATCGATTTTCTTTAACTCTTTTCAAATCTTGCTTCTTCTCCAACTCGGCTTCCGAAACTTGATTTATTTAGAAGTTCTGATTTGCCGATTCGCCTCGCTCTAACCTTGAAGATTTTCCAGAGTCGAGCAACTTTACAACTTTGCAAAATTTCTCCATTCCGAGCCAAATTTAATGAATTTAATAGTTAAGTAAAATATCTTG
Organism: Lantana camara; assembly: GCA_037501455.1. Classification (NCBI taxonomy): domain Eukaryota; kingdom Viridiplantae; phylum Streptophyta; class Magnoliopsida; order Lamiales; family Verbenaceae; genus Lantana; species Lantana camara. Next base: position 49,197,024 of record CM074860.1, on the reverse strand, counting down.
GGCGTCCTCTTTAAAATTCCGAGAGTGGAACGGTTTTTAGTTCTCTTCCAACTAACACTAGTCTCATTCAAAAACCTGAAGTATCTCGACATGTTTCTTTTCTCTAACTTACTTCTTATTTGAAAATTGTAAATTTTCCCTTTTCCATAATTAAGCTCCTCGGTCCTTAGCTTCAATTCGGATCATTTCTTTTAACTAAAGGTTTTCTTCTTTAGTCTTCTAAACCTGAATGTTGAGCCTTTAGTACCTTCAAATTTCCTTTTGCCTCCTTCTTAAATAAAACGAATCGCACGCCCAGTTGATCAACTCCCGTCCACGGTATAGAGAGGTATGTGTTTATTTCGTGGATATAAACATCACACTCTCGTACTATTGCTTCCTCCACTCCAATTTTCACCCTAAACTTTAATTCCTTCTTGAATTCGAACTCACAACCTATGCCCCAGTCGTAAAAATCACCAAATAACCCAAAGCCTTGTTAAATTCATAGGCTCTTCTTCAAATCGCCCACACTTGAAGGAGGAACTTACGCTAAGTGGTTGTAATCGTAGCGAATGGCCGTGGTTTGATATTATAGTGACATCCTACAATTCCCAACTCAACTCAAATATAATGCATGCCGGTTCGTAATGTATATGGCACATAATTAGCATCAAAAGCACGCATTAATGCAAAATGCAACACGTAAATTAACAAAATTTAAGTTAAACACATTTAATAATGTATCTTCCATGTCAAATTTCAATAATAAAGCTCATGATCAATGCGGTGCACACGTTGACACATTGTTCCTAAGCCGTTCGACCTATACTTGACATGACACGACACAAGGAACCCCCGTTTTTGCAACCGGGCTCTGATACCACTTAAGGATGTAGCGCCCGGGACGACAGGCCCCACATCCCCCGCACTACAAGTCTAGTCCACACGTGAAATGGATAATCCAAGCATAAACCGGACTCATAGCGAACGGGAGACCAAAATAAAAATTATCCTAGCTAGGCGGAATCTAACCCTGTACCAAATAAATCAAGAATACATAGAATGTAAAGCGGAAGCAATAACGTATAATTCAAAATCTTCAACAATAGTTACACGCCCAACAATTCCCAATACATAATTTAAATCCACCAAGCAAACTAACAACGGGTTCAACTAGGCATGCAACCTGTCCCGAATTCAATATCCAACAATAATCATAATTGGCACACAGGCCCAATACATAACGGAACTATAATTAAAACATAACAATATGAAATGCGACTCGAGTGTATAAGTGTGACTTGAAGAAAAGATTAAAACTTGACTTCCGCCTAGCAAAACCTGCAAGCAACTGAAAGGTGGGAAAGAGGGGTCAGTCTCTAGAAGACTGAGTGAGCAGGAGCTATACATATATAGAGAAACATGCACATGCAAGTCATAAATCCCGAGCAAGGTTTTATTTAAAATTAGTTCCCTCGAAGGGCTAGAAATTAAGTAAGCAATGCTCAGACTTTATGACTATTCCTATTAAATTCAATAAGTTCGTAAATCATATTCAATCAATAAGGCTCGACGAGTGAGCGTGCACAATCTCCAACCAAACGCCGACTGTGTACGACAAATATCATTAATACATTATATAGGTGATCATGCAATATATCATAATACACTCAGATAACATATCATGTCCTAAATATATTGTTTGGGCAATCCGATGTCCGGCCTTCCCGCACAGTGCCTATCAATCAATAATTAATCAATCAATCAATCATCAATCATAAATAAGTTCCAACCTTCTTCCTCCGGGTTGGTGGTGGGTTTGCAAGGCCCGACCACCCAATCATTGGCCAAAAGGGGTTACATGACTCCCCAGATGGCACTCAGCTCCCTTTCCCCGCCAATCTCCTGACGAGGTCCGGTACCGATGTTCAACAGTGGGACTAGTGTGCGGGTTTACCGTCAGCCCTTGCCTCCTCGGGTCCCCACTCACACCAAGCCCCTGGGCCCCAATCAGTGCAATCAATCAATCAATCATTCTTTCTTTCTCGCCAAAACATTTGATTCATAAGAATCATACCATATCCATCATTATCCATTTGTAAAGGGGATTACTCGATCAATATTTACTCGATCAATCTTTACTCGATCAATATTTACTCGTTAACTTTACTTTAAAAGTAACATAAATATAATCATAAGGTTTTGGCCAAAGCTTTTCACATAAGGGTTGTAGGGTTTGATATGTAACTAGAACGAAAACACCCTCACCTGGAATACCACGAGACAAGAAACAAGAGCAATACGGGTGCCTATTCAACTTGGAACTCTCCACCCTGGAAACCAACTGTACAAGAGAAGGAACAATGTGTACTCGTGAGAATTGACTCAATATGAAACCACATAGACGCACGGCAATCCTCATGAATTGGTATGATATGTTATGAGATGATATAATAGAAAATAAATCCTAAAATGTTATGGAGTGGTGCATACATGATCAATCATTCAATTCATAATACAAGACAATACATATTAACAATGCATATAAATCAATTAGAAGCTATTGAGCACATAGAGAATGCGATTAAGAATTGCAATCATGTACGTATAACTCATGTCCTTATCAATTTTCCATAGCAAGAGTCATCCCCATAATACAACATATTCATAAGACTTTATAATACATATTAACCATATTTAAGAATCATTTTAAGGTGAAAGGAATCCATTAAGTTCATAAAGGAAACAATAATTGCAAAGGAGATCATATTAAAGCACTTAAACGTTCACACATTAAATTGATAGCATAAAATCCATAATAATATAAAATTATATCATATATTCTCAATTAATCAAGCATAAAAGTTATATAGTTAATATATGGGAGCCAAGAGGGTGAAAGGAACACAAGAAAAAGAGTTTTGGTAAGATTTAGCAAAAGTTGACAAATTCGGGAATGAACAAGCTGTAGGAAAATGGAAATATCTTGAGTTGTAGATATTGGAATTAAGTTTTGCTTGTGGGATATAAAACTAGACACATGGATCTTTGCAATGATATATGGCACGAATAATGGTTCAAAACGAGTTGAAAATGGCGTAGGTCCGAAGTTGGGTGAAAGCAGTTTTCCGGTAAAGTGGCGACACCAAAACGAATTGATCATATCTCACAAATGATAAATGATATTGAAGTGATTCCAATTGGAGAATATTCTACACTTCAAGAGGTTTCCGTGGCTTCAAAAATCAGGTCATTCCGAGTTCGGACGAGGGATTCGCGGCCGTCACAAAATTGTACTGAAAATCAGTCGCGGCCGCGACCGAAAATTGGCCAAGTCTCGAATTATTGGTCGCGACCGCTACCAAAAATGGTCACAAAACGGTCGCGGGCGCGACCCCTAATTCCAGCAGCTGCGTTTGGCGACGGGAAACAGGGCAAAACTCGAAAAAAAGGCTCAAGAATGTCAAAGAAGCTCCCAATTCACCCAAAACCACATAACAACAATCAAATACAACATATACATACATATTACTCATCAAATCATGAATCAACTCATCAAATTACATAAAGCCACATTTATATATATACATATATATATACATATACCTTGGAATAGATAGGAGAAGTGAGGGAAGAAGATGGTAGGCTTGAAGCTTGAGCTTGAGGGAGAAGAATGGAACTTGGAATCTTGCCTTCTTGCTTCATGGTTGGATCGAATTGGAGAGGGAGGGGATGGAGGGTTTTTCTCTTTCTCTTGTGTGTGGAAAAATGAAGAAGAAAATGGGAGGTGTATGTATATACATACATCTCGTTCAACAAGGAAGAAAAGGGAGGAAAATTGCCAACAAGTCCCTTAACAATTTAAGTGTTCAATTAGGGTCCCGAAATTTAATAGGAGCACGATTGGGGTCCAAATCAAAATTCGATTGAGTCCAAGGATTTCATATAAGATAAAATAGGTACATATTCGAAATAAAACTTTCAATTTACAAGTGTACATATTAAAACGAGGTTAAGTAACAAAATCAATTAAGTCATAAAAGTCGAATAAAAGCAATTAGTTCACAAAATTAATAAATTAAACACTTAAGTCATATAGGTCACATAATATCAATTAGTTCAAGAAATTATTAAATTAAATAATCACTTAGTAATTAAAGCACATAAAGCCACATAACTCTCGGTCTAAACCCACTCGTGACGTCATACCTGTACGGCCAAAAAGTCGGGGCGTTACAACCACTCCCCCTTAAGAGGACCTGGTCCCCAGGTCCATTGCCTCGAATTCTGAACTCTGCGTAAACTTTCCCATTTTCATCCCACGCGGGTTAGCAACTCCCCGCCAGGAATTAGTTCGGAAAAGGTCTTCAAGCAACAAGGGGTCTTCACTTGCTATTAAATCACGACCCTTAACTCACCAAAGCCTAAGTACTCGAAAGTCTAGCAAGTAGCAAGTAACGAAAGCACCCCGTCTTTCGAGCAACAAGGAGAGAACCCCGTCTCTCGCAAGCAAGAACGAGAGAACCCCGTCTCTCAACAACAACAGCAACAACAACAACATAGTCAACCCAAGAAAAAGAATAAACGAACAAGCACATATACCACATAAAAAAAAAACAAGTAGGAGATATTAAATACATCGAGAATTAATTATACAAAAATAGCTAATACAACAAATAATCCAAGCACTTAGCATCATAAAATTATTCAAACTAAAGTTGCATGTATGTATATGCCATGGATGCTAGATGTACCGTTCACCGATGCTCAAGAATCTTATATTGTAATGATCCGGTTCAATACTTGATTCCTTCCATAGTGTCAGGCATTGCCATCTCCGATGTATTCAATCCTTAAATAACCACCCGATCTTCATCACATAATCTTTTCTCTTATCTTCTCCAAACACTATAGTCCGAAGCTCTAATTTTTAGTGTGCACTTGATCTTAACCCAATTAGCTCGTTGTCCACCTCGATTAGTATTCGACCTTCTTAGTTGTTCAAGGTAGCCTTTAATTACTTAAGTTCTAACCTCCAACTTGAATACTTGAGCTAATCTTTAGTAGCTTAATTTCCATTCTCCAATCCTAATAACTTCCCCGGTTAATAATGGAAAATGCCCGACTAAATGGTAGCCCATCGTTTCATGTTATGTGTTTTCCTTCTAAGTATTCCTCTTCCAAATTAACTTTTATTTTCGACACTTGAGTTGATTCTAACTTCATCTATTACGGAATATGATGATCCGATTGGCTTTCCTTTTACCCAATATTTTCCTTGCCAATTCTTGAAATTCCTTCACAGTCCCATGCTTCCAAGCTGAAGACATGTTATACCATCTACGATCCTTTTAATCTTGGAAAATTTAACTTGTAAGTCTCATAGCAAGAAATCAATAAGGTTGATTCTTCAACTGAAGTTATCAACGATCACTCTTTTAACCTATCTTAACATTTCAATTTTCCAAGCATTCCTTGACTTCACATCTTCATCTCTTGGAGCACTTGTCTCTTCCAATACCATTTTCGAGACTTCATTCACCTTGGTCTTGAAATTCCATTGGATGCTAGACCTTCCATTTCATCTCCTATGGCCTTTGTAGACTCCCGTTACTTGTGGATTCTTGCATTTTCGTTGTTCCTTTTTGAAGTGACCTGTTCGAGCATAACCGTGGATTTAAATCATCTTCCGGATCGGCTCTCTCCCTTAAGAATTTCAATTCTACTTTTTGAACTCGTTCTACCGCCTCTCGGATCAAAGATTCTCGACCTCTTCAATTTAGCTTCCTCGATATAAACGGTTTCAATCTCATAAACTATTCGTAACTTTTCCTCACGTTTACTTTGAAGCGACTAGTAGGAGTAGTGACCATTCCTTCAATTCCAATTCCCGGCTACTTCTCTCGACCTCTTAATTGTTCTTTCCCTTTTGATCCACACTTTGCAATTCAATTATTTTCTTCTTCTTTACTTGATTCAAGTAAGACCCGGTTGGAGTCACACTCGATACGAAGTGGGGAAAATTCCCTATCAATTAAACACTAAAGCATGCATGTGGGATTAAGATGCCGGTGTACGTAGCAAGCAATTACAGATGATACATACTGAAGAAATTAAATCAATTAAGAATGCAAGCACATATAGATAAAGGAAATTAAATAATTTAAAGCAATGCATGATGCACGTGCCATGAATATATTAAACCTGTCACGGTGGTGGTATGCTTTAGCTCGGAAGTTTGTTCTCCATCTCCTTAATTACGGATTTGATTTGAGCTTGTTGATCACCTCTCATTTTTCCCACGGTCTTTGAAATCTTTATAAGTTTTCCTTGTATCAATTTATGTGTCTCCACCGCCCGAGATTACAATTTCTTTAAACCAAAGTCTTCTACAACCGTGGAAACGGTATCTTGACTTTTCCCAAGTGTCGATTCCCAAAAATTGTCTGAACCTTCACCTTGATTATGACCTTGATCAACGTTCCCTTGACTTGTATTTATGAGTTCAAATTGGTGAAATGAACTCGTCCTCCAATTGCTTAAATTTGACTTCACCATTTCCTACAAAAGCTCTTTGCCTTTCTTGATCGTTTCCATTTTCTATTCCATATCTTCCAATTCAATCTCACAATACGATAATTCATCTTAGATCTGAAAGTTAAACTCCAATCCGGCTAAAGATAAAACCGTTATCATTGTTATCTCCCCTAGGTTTGCATTCACGATGTTGGATCGATTTTCTTTAACTCTTTTCAAATCTTGCTTCTTCTCGAACTCGGCTTCTGAAACTTGATTTATTCAGAAGTGCTGATTTGCCGATTCGCCTCGCTCTAACCTTGAAGATTTTCCACAGTCGAGCAACTTTACAACTTTGCAAAATTTCTCCATTCCGAGCCAAATTTAATGAATTTAATAGTTAAGTAAAATATCTTGGGCGTCCTCTTTAAAATTCCGAGAGTGGAACGGTTTTTAGTTCTCTTCCAACTAACACTAGTCTCATTCAAAAACCTGAAGTATCTCGACATGTTTCTTTTCTCCAACTTACTTCTTATTTGAAAATTGTAAATTTTCCTTTTTCCATAATTAAGCTCCTGGGTCCTTAGCTTCAATTCGGATCATTTCTTTTAACTAAAGGTTTTCTTCTTTAGTCTTCTAAACCTGAATGTTGAGCCTTTAGTACCTTCAAATTTCCTTTTGCCTCCTTCTTAAATAAAACGAATCGCACGCCCAGTTGATCAACTCCCTTCCACGGTATAGAGAGGTATGTGTTTATTTCGTGGATATAAACATCACACTCTTGTACTATTGCTTCCTCCACTCCAATTTTCACCCTAAACTTTAATTCCTTCTTGAACTCGAACTCACAACCTATGCCCCAGTCGTAAAAATCACCAAATAACCCAAAGCCTTGTTAAATTCATAGGCTCTTCTTCAAATCGCCCACACTTGAAGGAGGAACTTATGCTAAGTGGTTGTAATCGTAGGGAATGGCCGTGGTTTGATATTATAGTGACATCCTACAATTCACAACTCAACTCAAATATAATGCATGCCGGTTCATAATGTATATGGCACATAATTAGCATCAAAAGCACGCATTAATGCAAAATGCCACACGTAAATTAACAAAATTTAAGTTAAACACATTTAATAATGTATCTTCCATGTCAAATTTCAATAATAAAGCTCGTGATCAATGCGGTGCACACGTTGACACATTGTTCCTAAGTCGTTCGACCTATACTTGACATGACACGACACAAGGAACCCCCGGTTTTGCAACCGGGCTCTGATACCACTTAAGGATGTAGCGCCCGGGACGACAAGCGCCACATCCCCCGCACTACAAGTCTAGTCCACACGTGAAATGGATAATCCAAGCATAAACCGGACTCATAGCGAACGGGAGACCAAAATAAAAATTATCCTAGCTAGGCGGAATCTAACCCTGTACCAAATAAATCAAGAATACATAGAATGTAAAGCGGAAGCAATAACGTATAATTCAAAATCTTCAACAATAGTTACACGCCCAACAATTCCCAACACATAATTTAAATCCAGCAAGCAAACTAACAACGGGTTCAACTAGGCATGCAACCTGTCCCGAATTCAATATCCAACAATAATCATAATTGGCACACAGGCCCAATACATAACAGAACTATAATTAAAACATAACAATATGAAATGCGACTCGAGTGTACAAGTGTGACTTGAAGAAAAGATTAAAACTTGACTTCCGCCTAGCAAAACCTGCAAGCAACTGAAAGGTGGGAAAGAGGGGTCAGTCTCTAGAAGACTGAGTGAGCAGGAGCTATACATATATAGAGAAACATGCACATGCAAGTCATAAATCCCGAGCAAGGTTTTATTTAAAATTAGTTCCCTCGAAGGGCTAGAAATTAAGTAAGCAATGCTCAGACTTTACGACTATTACTATTAAATTCAATAAGTTCGTAAATCATATTCAATCAATAAGGCTCGGCGAGTGAGCGTGCACAATCTCCAACCAAACGCCGACCGTGTACGACAAATATCATTAATACATTAAATAGGTGATCATGCAATATATCATAATACACTCAGATAACATATCATGTCCTAAATATATTGTTTGGGTAATCCGATGTCCGGCCTTCCCGCACAGTGCCTATCAATCAATCAATCAATCATCAATCATTTTCAATCATAAATAAGTTCCAGCCTTCTTCCTCCGGGTTGGTGGTGGGTTTGCAAGGCCCGACCACCCAATCATTGGCCAAAAGGGGTTACATGACTCCCCAGATGGCACTCAGCTCCCTTTCCCCGCCAATCTCCTGACGAGGTCCGGTACCGATGTTCAACAGTGGGACTAGTGTGCGGGTTTACCGTCAGCCCTTGCCTCCTCGGGTCCCCACTCACACCAAGCCCCTGGGCCCCAATCAGTGCAATCAATCAATCAATCATTCTTTCTTTCTCGCCAAAACATTTGATTCATAAGAATCATACCATATCCATCATTATCCATTTGTAAAGGGGATTACTCGATCAATATTTACTCGATCAATCAATATTTACTCGATCAATCTTTACCCGATCAATATTTACTCGATAACTTTACTTTAAAAGTAACATAAATATAATCATAAGGTTTTGGCCAAAGGTTTTCACATAAGGGTTGTAGGGTTTGATATGTAACTAGAATGAAAACACCCTCACCTGGAATACCACGAGACAAGAAACAAGAGCAATACGGGTGCCTATTCAACTTGGAACTCTCCACCCTGGAAACCAACTGTACAAGAGAAGGAACAATGTGTACTCGTGAGAATTGACTCAATATGAAACCACATAGACGCACGACAATCCTCATGAATTGGTATGATATGTTATGAGATGATATAATAGAAAATAAATCCTAAAATGTTATGGAGTGGTGCATACATGATCAATCATTCAATTCATAATACAAGACAATACATATTAACAATGCATATAAATCAATTAGAAGCTATTGAGCACATAGAGAATGCGATTAAGAATTGCAATCATGTACGCATAACTCATGTCCTTATCAATTTTCCATAGCAAGAGTCATCCCCATAATACAACATATTCATAAGACTTTATAATACATATTAACCATATTTAAGAATCATTTTAAGGTGAAAGGAATCCATTAAGTTCATAAAGGAAACAATAATTGCAAAGGAGATCATATTAAAGCACTTAAACGTTCACACATTAAATTGATAGCATAAAATCCATAATAATATCAAATTATATCATATATTCTCAATTAATCAAGCATAAAAGTCATATAGTTAATATATGGGAGCCAAGAGGGTGAAAGGAACACAAGAAAAAGAGTTTTGGTAAGATTTAGCAAAAGTTGACAAATTCGGGAATGAACAAGCTGTAGGAAAATGGAAATATCTTGAGTTGTAGATATTGGAATTAAGTTTTTCTTGTGGGATATAAAACTAGACACATGGATCTTTGCAATGATATATGGCACGAATCATGGTTCAAAACGAGTTGAAAATGGCGTAGGTCCGAAGTTGGGTGAAAGCAGTTTTCCGGTAAAGTGGCGACACCAAAATGAATTGATCATATCTCACAAATGAGAAATGATATTGAAGTGATTCCAATTGGAGAATATTCTACACTTCGAGAGGTTTCCGTGGCTTCAAAAATCAGGTCATTCTGAGTTCGGACGAGGGATTCGCGGCCGTCACAAAATTGCACTGAAAATCAGTCGCGGCCGCGACCGAAAATTGGCCAAGTCTCGAATTATTGGTCGCGACCGCTACCAAAAATGGTCACAAAACGGTCGCGGGCGCGACCCCTAATTCCAGCAGCTGCGTTTGGCGACGGGAAACAGGGCAAAACTCGAAAAAAAGGCTCAAGAATGTCAAAGAAGCTCCCAATTCACCCAAAACCACATAACAACAATCAAATACAACATATACATACATATTACTCATCAAATCATGAATCAACTCATCAAATTACATAAAGCCACATTTATATATATACATATACCTTGGAATAGAGAGGAGAAGTGAGGGAAGAAGATGGTAGGCTTGAAGCTTGAGCTTGAGGGAGAAGAATGGAACTTGGAATCTTGCCTTCTTGCTTCATGGTTGGATCGAATTGGAGAGGGAGGGGATGGAGGGTTTTTCTCTTTCTCTTGTGTGTGGAAAAATGAAGAAGAAAATGGGAGGTGTATGTATATACATACATCTCGTTCAACAAGGAAGAAAAGGGAGGAAAATTGCCAACAAGTCCCTCAACAATTTAAGTGTTCAATTAGGGTCCCGAAATTTAATAGGAGCACGATTGGGGTCCAAATCAAAATTTGATTGAGTCCAAGGATTTCATATAAGATCAAATAGGTACATATTAGAAATAAAACTTTCAATTTACAAGTGTACATATTAAAACGAGGTTAAGTAACAAAATCAATTAAGTCATAAAAGTCGAATAAAAGCAATTAGTTCACAAAATTAATAAATTAAACACTTAAGTCATATAGGTCACATAATCTCAATTAGTTCAAGAAATTATTAAATTAAATAATCACTTAGTAATTAAAGCAGATAAAGCCACATAACTCTCGGTCTAAACCCACTCGTGACGTCATACCTGTACGGCCAAAAAGTCGGGGCGTTACACTATGTGATAAGGGATTGCCCGACGGCCTGATGCCGTGCCGATATCCAAGACCACGTTTCCCTCGGGCCCAATAACGTGAACATGACGTGCGTTATCTCGCCAAAACATTCGTTACGTTAGAACATTCCAAGAAGTTTCATTGTAATTGATTTATTCATTAAAAAAAACTTTGCTTGAAAATAATACATAAATACATAATTAGGATTTTGGCCAAAACATATCACATAAGGGTTATAGGGTTGATAATTATTCTAGAACGAAAAGACCCTCACCTGGAATACCACGAGACAAGGAACATGAGTAATATGCGTGCCTATTGGATCCGGAAGTCTCCGCCCTGGAGATGAACTGTACAAGAGAAGGTAACAATGTGCACTCGTGAGAGGAGACTCAATATGAGACCAAATAAGACGCACGGCATTGGTATGAGGTGATAAACATGTGTGACCCTCAATTAACCTATAAAAGATGCAATTAAACTCAAAGAGGTCATGTAGTCATGCTATTTAGTCAAATGAATTCATTTCATGTAAGTCACCGAGTTAACAATCAAGTTTAAACAATTAAAGACCAACGAGTGTCAACTAATAACATAAATATCAATTAATCAAGTATATAATTCATACAAGTCACATAGGGGAGCCAAGGAAGTGAAAGGAATGCAATATGAGGTGTTTTGGTGAAGTTTGGCAAAAATGGACACTTTTCGGAAATGCGCAAGTTGTGGTAAAACAAGAGTATCTTGAATTATTGAAGTGGTAATTAGGTTTTCTTTGTTGGATATGAAATTATACATGTAGACCTTTAAAATGATATATGGCTCGTATTCTAGTTCCAAACGAGGAGTAAATGGCGTAGGTCCGAAGTTGAAGGAGTGCAGATTTCCGGTAAAGTGGCGACACCAAAATGAATGGAATATAACTGACAAACTAGAAATGATATTGAGGTGAATCTAATTTAATAGTTTTTTAAACTTGAAGAGGTTTCCGTGGGTTCAAAAATCAGGTCAATTAGAGCTCGTATGAGGGAGAAACGCCCGTTTGAAAAATGTACTGAAAGCAAAAACGGGTGTTTGAAAAGGCGCGGATGAGGCAGTAGCTTTCTACACGGGCGTTTGGTGAATGAACTGAGAACCCAAACGCCCGTTTGGGTATGCTCTGCTCGAAAAAAGGGTAGGGGATCAGATTTAGCTCGAAAGGGAGGCTCCAACTTCATCCCAAAACAACATCCCAACCAAAAGAACTCACAAATACAACTAAACACAAGATATAGCACAGAAAATACACCGTTTAGGCCACATTTAATCCAAGAAAGCATGCTTTGTTTCAATCAAAATGCATCAAGAAACCCTCAAAGTGCCAAATGATCATCTATGGACCAAGTTTCATGAAACTCAAGACAAAAATACATATATCAACTCAAAATCACCATGTATACTTCATACTAACTCATGAAAGCAGAAGAATCGATAAACCCTAACATTATACAAAAATTCATCAAGATATATGCATGAGTTTACCTTGAAAATGGGAAAGAGATGGAGGAGATGAAAAGAAGAGAGTGCAAAGTTTGATTCTTGTTAAGATGGATGAAAATTCTGGACTCCAAGTTTCCTTGGTCGGATCGAGATGATGAGGGGGGAAATGGAGATGTGTTTGTCTTGTATTTGTGTATGAAAATGAGGGAGAAATATATGTATATGTGTATATAAGTTATATGAGTCAATATGTATATATATATATATACATTGTATACAACTAAAGTTAGATGAAAAGTCTTGATATTAAAAGTTAATTGCACTTAAGCCCTTGCCACTTATGAATTTACAAGTTAGAGATTTAGTGTGTGTGTACAGTGTTTATGTGATTGTGTATATATGATATATTAGTCAAAGATATATTTGTATGTATATGTATGTATAAAGTGTAATGAAGATATTTAGTATATAATATATATAAATATGCTTGTCTCACATATAGGCATGAAATGTATATGTATAATATCACTTATTTTATGAAATTAATTTCAACTATATATATATATATATATATGAAAATATGATATGCTTAGGAATTGTATGAATTAGGGAATGTGTATATGTTATGAAACCAAATGGAAGAAATTAAATTAAGATACTTTTGGGAGCATTTAAATCATATATTCACATAATTCAAATAAACATATTACTCAATTAAGCATGTAAAGGAATTCCAACTCTCAAACTCACACGTGGGGCGCGTGTACCTGTAAGACGAAAACACGGGGCGTTACAACCTCTCCTACTTAAGAAGGACCTGTCCTTAGGTCCAATGCCACGAGTTCTGGACTCTAAGCACAACTTCTCCGTGTTCATCCCATGCGGGTTCACGACTCCCCATCAGGAATTCCTTCGGAAAGCTCTTCAAGCAATAGGGGTCTTGACTCGTTGCGGAGAAAGCTTGTCCTCAAACTAGATCCGGTGTTAAGCGCGTGGTTCGGTAGGACTTGTATAATAAGAGGGTACAACGGATTCATCTCCTATCACTCAAGTCCTTTATGACCTCTTGGGGCTCGGTTTGAAATGAATATGGTGCCTTAGACATCCACTAACTCACAACCATGAGCCTAACCGAACTCTTCATGCTTCCAAGCTCAGGTTCGATGTTGAGAAGATCGAACCATCCTCAATCTACTACTCCGGTACAATCGTTGAATCTTAGCCCTTGAATCATCCACGACCCCTATCTCACCGAGAAGCCTAAACACTCGTAAACTAAGCTACCGCCAGAGGCAAGCTAAACAGATAACAAGCAGCAACGAGAGAACCCCATCTCTCGGGCAACAACGACAGAACCCCGTCCCTCGAACGAGCAACAAGAGAACCCCGTCTCTTGGGTAAACAACAAGAGACACTCTAAAACTCCTAAAATGACAATTAAATAAACAATCACACGGAAACAGGTAGGAAAAGTAAATACATCAATTATCATACATAGGAAAGCCATTAATACGTCAAACAATCGAAGCACGTAGCATCCTGGAATTGCTAGAATTATAATAGCATGCATGCATGTGTCATGAATGTTTAGTGTACCGTTCACCGTTGTGTTTGGGAATCTTCTATTACAATGATTCGATTTGACTCTGTTGGAGATTCCTCTAACCATAACGTCATGCCTTGAAATGGCCGATGTGTTCACTTGGCCTTGACCCAATTAACTCGTTTGTCCCAACGGTTGAATATCCCGGTCTCGGATGCTCGAGCTAATATTTTGTTAATTAAAGTTACCTCTGCCTTATTATGAAAAGTTGACTAACAAATCATTATCTCGACTTATTCTTGTCTTTCACATTCACCATCACAGTATGTGGTAATCCGATCAACTTCTTTGCCCAAAATTTTCTTCCACCATTTCCGTAATTTCTTCATGATTCCATGAACCTCGGTATTCGACTTACAATACAAACTCAACTCTTTTAGAAAACTTGAAAGGTTGAATTCGTATGTGTCTTTGAACTAAAGCTTCGAGGTTGTTGTCTCCGTTTCCTTCTTCCATCTTATAGATTTGATTCTTAATTATTTCTCGAACTTGCCTCCTTATTCACTTAGGTACCCATCCTCCTTACCCATTTCTCAATGTTTTCCTTAACCTCAACGGTCTTCAAGTGCCAAAATAGTCCAACTTATTCCTGGTGACTTGAGTAAGGACCCATGACTTATAAAATTTTGCATTTCCGCCGTTCCTACTAAAAGCACTTCCTTAACACAACCGATAGTTCAAATTTATTCCCTATACATGCTCTCCCCCTAAAAGTTTTCACTTGGCTGGTTGAACTTGGTCCATATTCAATTTGGGTGGATAGGTTAGGATAGAATCCATACACCTCTCTTTTCCGATTCCCACTCCAATTCTCAGACTTTCCCAAAATTTTCTTTGCATCTTCGTATGGTTAGTAATCCGAGATCCATTCTTAACCCAAATTTGACTCTTACAAAATAGCACGTGAAGCATATGGTGAAAAGACCTACTATCAAGTAAACAATAAACTATGCATGTCGGGTAAGAATGTTCAATGCATGTAGAATATTTACAACGACCAAAGTATGCATCATATTTGAGCAATCACTTCAATTAAATGAATATAAAATGAGATTTAAAATAATTAATATGATGTATGATGCACGTGCCGTGGATGCGAGTACCTTTCACAGTAGTGGGAATCTTTATCTTGGTAATCGATCTTTTGTTCTCAAATTCGTTGATCAACTATTGCTTACCCACGGTCTTCTAACTTCCTTGATTCTTCTTGCATCCACTCGTGTTCCCAAAATCCGAATGCCTTGTTGGGCTCCAATTCTTTTACCCCGAAACACATCAAGGCTTAAATTTTCTCCCAAGTCGGTTCCAAGTTTCCTTTTAGTTCCTTGTATCCC
Organism: Lantana camara; assembly: GCA_037501455.1. NCBI lineage: Eukaryota > Viridiplantae > Streptophyta > Magnoliopsida > Lamiales > Verbenaceae > Lantana > Lantana camara. Next base: position 49,181,468 of record CM074860.1, on the reverse strand, counting down.
TTCTTCGAGATCCCTCGATCCAGAGTTGTCACTTAAGCCCAATCCTCCTTCATTCACGAAACCGACCATTTAAGTCTTTACCAAATCCGATTCCTTCATTAATATCTTCTCCATGTTTCGCAATTTCATGATTCTTGAACCCAAATTCTTCTTGATCAAAATCTCCTTGACTTATTTCTTGTGAATTCAAATTGGTTGGATGGCTCGTCCCCAAATGTTTTCAATTGAGCACATAATTTCCTTCCAAAAGCTTTTTGCCTTTCTTTATCGTTTCCCTTTGTTGCTCCATATCTTCCATGAGGTTGTATCTACCGCGTTGATTGGCTTTCTCTAACTCTTCCAAATTCGACTTCCAATGGCTTGATTTATTTCAAAGTCCTTCTTTGACGATTTGTTTTGCTTGCCATCCATTGACCCTATTGTATATTGAATCCTCTTGAGTTCTTCATCCTTTTCCACCGACCTAAGCTTCGAGCCATAATATCTTCAAGATTTCTCCTCACTTCATTCTTGAGCTAGCTGATCCTTTTGAATCCGGTTATATAATCTTATTCATTCCCCTCCGGTCCGACCATAAAACTTGAATATCCATTTGGGTACCTTGACTTGTTTCTTTCTCCCAGATCACTTCTAATTCAAAATTACAAACCTTCTTACCTCGAACTCAATTTCTCAGTCCTTAAGTTCAATTCGGTTCACTTCATTTAGCCCTCAAGATTCTCTTCCTTAGTCTTATCATAAAATTCACCAATCACCCGAATCCTTCTAAATCCACAAAGTCTTCTTCAATTTCTCATACTTGGAAGAAAAACTCGTGACAAGTTGTTGTGACCATAAATATTGGCCGTGGGTCGTTGTGGTAATATTATCCTATAGTCACAACTCAACATAATTATAAATGCAGGCTGGTTAGTAAATGCAAATGACATATATTTCACACCAAAGCACATATTGATGCAAAATGCAACAACTAATTCAACAAAATTTAAATTTCAACAAATAATTCATCAAATTTTACAATAATACATGCTCATGATCAATGCGATGCGCACGTTGACACGTTCTTCCTAAGCCGTTCGTCCTATACTTGACATGACACGACGCTAGAGACCCCGGTTTTGCAACCGGGCTCTGATACTACCTTAGGATGTAGCACCCGTGACGATAGGCACCACATCCCCCGCACTACAAGTCTAGTCCACACTTGAAATGGATGATCCAGCATAAACCGGAGTCATAGTGAACGGGTGACAAAATAAAGTTTCCTAGCTAGGCGGAACTAACCCTGAACCAATTAACTCAGTAACCAAAACGTGATGCGCAAGCAATAAAGTTACATGAATGGATTCCATTAATGGCTTCAAGCCGGATCATATCAAAAAAATAAATTAAATTTATCAGGCACCTAACAACGGGTTCAACTACACATGCAACCTATCCCGAATCAAAATTTAATAATAAATCAATCAATCATAAACATGCGTTGGCACACAGGCCCATTTAATTACATGATACCAATAAACATAATAAAGGTGAAATGTGACTCGAGTGTACGTGGAAGACTTGAAAGAATACTAAATCTTGACTCCTGCCTAGCACAACCTGCAAGAAGACTGAGAAGTAGGGAAAAGAAGGGTCAGTCTCTAGAAGACTGAGTGACCAGGAGCTATACGTATATCTATAAAAACAAGCACATGTAAGTCATCAATCCCGAGCAAGGTTTTATAAAAGTTAGTTCCCACGAAGGGCATGAAATCATTTACCAATGCTCGGTCTTCATGACTAAGCCATATTAAAATTCATTAAGTTTGTAATGCATGAATAATCGTTATTGCTCGGCGAGTAAGGGTACGTTATCTCCAACCAAACTCCGACCGTGTACAATGAACATGATGTAATACTTTTGAATATATGATAATACAATACGTAATAATACATGCGGGCATAAAACGTGGTCGTTTGGATAATCCGTGTCCCGGCCTTCCCGCACGGTGCATAACTTAAACATGAACATAATTGTAAAACATTCCAACCTTCTACCTCCAGGCGGTGGAAGGGTTTGCAAGGCCCTACCACCTCGTGACGTGACGTTTCGAGACGGGGGATCATGACTCCTTCCGGCTCCTTCGACGGATTAACCACCGGCTCAAGAATATCCCGCCTTCCTGCCACCAAAGTCGTGCGAGGATAATCTCAAAGGGTACTACGTCATAAGGGATTTCCAGACGGCCCGATACCATGCCAGTATCCAAGACCACGTTTTTCCCGGGCCGAATAACTTGAACCTGACGTGCGTTATCTTGCCAAAACATTCGTTACGTTAGAACGTTCCAATACATTTCATTGCAATTGATTCATTCCTTAAAAAAACCATTTACTCGATAAGAATTTATTCAATGACTTTGCTTGAAAACAATACGTAAATATATAATTAAGATTTTGGCCAAAACATATCACATAAGGGTTATAGGGTTGATAATTATTCTAGAACGAAAACACCCTCACCTGGAATACCACGAGACAAGCAACATGAGTAATATGGGTGCCTATTGGATCCGGAAGTTTCCGCCCTGGAGATGAACTGTACAAGAGAAAGTAACAATGTGTACTCGTGAGAGGAGACTCAATATGAGACCAAATAAGATGCACCGCATTGGTATGAGGTGATAAACATGTGATATCCGGGCCGAAGAGTGGTTATCTGAGGTTGAAAGTATTTTCGAAGCATGGCCTTGCAACTCACAAGATATGGCACGTCTTGCTATATTACTTTTACAAGGACAAGCACGACAATGGTGGAAACGAGCTGCCCCGCAAGATGAAGCCACAAGTGAAGGATTGACTTGGGATACATTCATCCAGGAGTTTAGAAAAAGGTACACACCGGCCACCCTACGGGAGTGAAGGTTTGAAGAATTTCTTGCTCTCAAGCAAGGACGCACAATGGTCATAGATTACATCGAAGAATTCGAGAGGCTAGGTACCTATGTGCCTCATATTACGAGTAATGATGAGATGAAGACCTGGTATTTTATGTAAGGCCTTCGGGATGAGTTCAATGAGTCTTTAATTGTGGAGAATACGAGCACCTGGGATAAAGTTACAACGAAAGCTTTGAGGGTTGAGAATCAAAGACTAATAAGAGGCAAGGAAGAAGAGGATTCGGGACTGAGAAATGAATTGAGATTTTGCTTCAACCTTCAAGAAGGAGAAAGATTTCAACATTCCGGTATCCAAGCCAAAAACAAGATCCGTGGGAAGAAGCATAAGGTTGGAAGTTCTTCAAGAACAAAGAGAGAGCCTCAACCGTGTGCATATTGTGGAGGAATTAATTACACTTACAACATGTGTTGGGATCGACTGAAGAAGTGTTATGCATGCAGGTCAAAGGATCATATGGTTTCAGCATGTGATCAATCAAGGAATCACAAACAATGGGAACGAAATCAAAGGCTTCAAATTGGACACCAACAAGAATTTCAGGATAGAGGTATTCGTATTCATGGCACGTGCATCATACTAATTTTGCATTATTTTACTCTTCCTTATTTATGTACATGGTGCACCTCTATTTTACATGATTGCCCTAATAATTTGCATAATTAAATGGTATGTGCATTGGCATCTTAACCCATCATGCATTGTTCAATGTTTACTTGATAGGAATTTTTCCTCCAAACTCATCCGTCAAGTGTTACTTCAACCGAGTCATTGTTGAATCAAGATAAGAAGAATTTTAGATTACAGAGTTTGAGGAAGGAAAGAGGAAATACTAAGGCTTGGGAAAGTAGAATTGGGTTCGGAACATAAGTAATAAATTGTTACGTCTACGGATCACTCAAAAGTGAACATGATCACTTTCACCGTACACATAGCTTAGCAAGGATCATTTACACTGAGGGAGCTAAGTCGAGAAGCAATAGAACGAGTTCAAGGAATTGGGATAGATGTTTTTAAGGGGGAGAGCATGACCGAAAGATGATTTAAAATTCTATATTGTGCCGAGTGGATCGCTTCTAGAAGGAACAATGGAAAAGCAAGAATAACAACAACATAAATAAGTACCTCGGAAGATGGAGATATAGCCCTTGAAGAGATTCCATGACATTCTAGAAGAACCTCGAGAGATGAAGATATAGATTTGAGGAGTTCTTTGGGATTGGAAATAACAAGGCCGAGAACGGATAAATTGAGGATAATTTCAATTTTTGATTTGAGTTGTTTGAGGATGGAGCTATGGAGGGTTTATAAGAATTGGTAATGATAGTAGTGAATAAGTGAAGCCGAGTCAATTTAATCGTGGGCTTTTGAAGTAAAATAAGTAAGAAAGATCATGACATGGACAAGATGGATTAATAGGTCGTCAATCGCTTTTCCAAGATGAGCCAGGAACGGGTATGGGATTTGGGAATTGTATTTGAGCTACTAAAGATAAGCTTGAGTATTTAAGTAGGTTAAGAATGGATCTTGATGAAGAAGGAGTTGATTGGATTGAAATCAAGCGCACTCCTAAGATCGTAATCTTCGACCGTAGTATTTAAAGAGGATAAGAAAATTAATCCCGGGACTCCAGACCATAAAGTTTGGTAGAGAAAGGAAATGGAGCAAGGATGGGACCGGGTGGTTATTGTAATATCGACACGTCGTGGAATCTCAAAGCTTGCCACTACGAGCAAAGAAACTTCAACAAAGAAATCAAGTAGATATCGGATTCACTACGATGAAGAACCTCCAAACAAGGGTGAACGGTACATTAACCATACATATCAAGTGCATCATGCATTCCTTAATTCCTGTTGTGTGTAATTGCTTGTTAGCAGCTTTTGGAGTGAGCGAGTGCCTTAGTAACACGGTGAGACGAGCGTCGTGCCGTGTAACAAACCTTACAATTGGTCTTTGGAGACTCTATTTAGAATGTAACACCCCGGAGCGGAGGGCGCCACATCCCCCGCACCATAGTCCAACATGGGTATCGAAAGGGGAACTCCATCCCCGCATCGAACCATGGCGAACGGGTGACAAACAAAAATCAACTCTAGGCTAGGCGGTCTAGACCCTGAACAGAGTGCGCAATAAATTAAAATCGAAAGTGCGGAAGCCACAGGATCACAAAACAAACCAATTACAGATATAAAAGCTCAGAAAGAGATATAAATATTTAAACATGCTTTGCCCACGCCGGGCTAAAGAATTATTCAAAGCTTCGAATTGCAAAACATAACTTATATTTATTTACACATAGTACCAAATATACGTAGTACCAAAGCGGGAAAGTAAATATGTAAATGCAAGGACTCTACAAAGACTCGAACAACTCCCAAGACTCGAAAGACAACTGCCGGCTAGCCAGACTCCCAACCGGGTACCTGCGAAGCTCAAATCAAAGGGGAAAAAGAGAACAAGCAACGAGGGTCAGTCCTGGAGACTGGTGAGGGGGCTAACACACGCACACATACGTATACATAAGAGCCAAGCATATTCAAATCGAAAATTTTCATGAACCGGGAGTGGTTTTACATTTCAAAAGGTTTTAACACATGATACTATATATACGAAGAAAGAGTTACAGCCAAAGGCCAAAATCTAACAAGTTTTACAAGTTAGGAGTCCACCCCATTTCACAAACCATAACGGAAACATGAAGCACCGAAATCTTAACTTCAACTCACTTACTCCATACACCAAGGCGAAACGAAAACAAAACAAATCATAACCCAACACCACCCCAACACCGTTTTGGGGAGAGAGATGCCCCTCTCAAACCCCACTGATAAACTGAATGAGACGGGGGATCCGCCCGCTCCTTCGACGGGTCACACAGCACACCGCCGGCTCAAGAAGACCCGCCTACCCCTCGACCTCCCGAGGTTGGGCAAAGTCTCCCTTTTGTGGAGTCGTGTTGATCAGAGAGCCGGTGACCCATGGCCGACCCGAGATCACATACCACTCCTCCGCGGCCCAAACTGATCACAAAACTCACACACACATATATATCTCACAAAGCGTATACTTATCACGAAAACTTTCTTGTCAAAACTTAACACGCACACATGCCAACCCTTTTTGAAAACGACTAAACAAAACTTAGCTTATATACATATAAAAGCCTTTTCAATGGATTTCATAGCAAATGGGCCAATTCCCGCAAAATACATATCGAACACTTATTTATACGTATATATAGTTCGCATGCGGACTTAAATTACAATTAGGGTTGTAGGTCATAATAGCTAAAAAGAAAGAAAACCTCACAACCGAGAAGCAACGGGAGCAAAGGAAGCAAATGGACGTCTAGAAGACAACCTCGTCAACCAAGGAACGAACCTAAAGGCAAAACAATGGCAAAAGACAACCTTAGACTCAAAATGAACCGCATTAGACGCTTGGCACATGTGGATGTATGTTTATGATGCAAAGAATACGAAATGAATGTACATTAGGTCAAATAGAAGCATTCAAGGCATATAAGGTTCTATCTCATAACCGAGGGCAAAGAATATACCATAAATCCGCAAGATCAAACTTAACATGTCATACAATAAGTTAATCATGCATACACATTATAAACGAGGCAAGAAAGATCAACTAAAAGCAACGAAACGACGAAAGAAACTCCTCCCGGCCAATACCTACTAAGTGGACACGGCCGTGTCCGGTTGAAATTAAATCAGAATTCAAAGTCGAGGGCTTGACACGGCCCTATCCATTTCCAGTTAAAACATGACACGGCCATGTCATGTGTTCGGGACTGAAAAATAACGCAGCAACATTTCGATTTTTGGTAAGAAAAATAGGGCATTTCGGTGCAAGCCTTAAGGAGTCTCTTATGCCTTCATAAACACATTTAGCAAGCAAGGAAATAACACCAATCCAACATATTTTCATGCCATAAAATTGGGAATAAATTCACCCACAAAACATGCAAGAATCAAAGCAAGAAACGGGGATGAAATGATCAAGATATATCATAAAGTTCTCAAGAATTCATCCAAGGCTAATTGATCATAACCCAACTAACATGGAAGGGTATGCAATAAATGCTAAGAATCAAGTCATAGAAGCAATATATAATCATCCAAACTCAAGAGAATCAAGAAGAAGGCAAGAATCATCAAATTCATCCAATCTACACTATTCACATGCTTGCCAAAACTCATAAATCAACCAATGAATTCAACTCAAATCCACATATAAGAGAGAAGAGAGAGTGTATATTACGATCATAAACTTACCTTTCAAATTTGGGAAGATTCGGATGTGCTTTGAGCTCAAAATCATCAAGAAGAACCAAAAGGGTTTCTTCCTTCTTTCCTTACCTTGGAGCTGATCAATTCTTGTGGGAGAGAGAGGAAATGGATAGGTTCTCTTGGTCAAGGGGCTGAAAAGGAGTGTTAACTCATGGCTCAAATCATGGTTAAGGGTTTAGTTAAGTTCAAGTGGGGTCCACAAAGCTCAATTAAGTCAAAAGGTAACTCTTAGACGAAAAGGGCTCGTTCCGGTCGAAAAACGGGGAATCAAATGGGCTTAGAAATATATGAATCTTGATTCTTTGTCTTTCTTTCTTCTCTACGAGTCCAACACACCTTCCGGAATTCGAATCCGAATTCCCGAACTTAAGTTACGCCTTCCGGAAAACAAGGTGCTCTATAGCTCGTTAGGCCCTTATGTCCCTAAAACATAAAACAGTTTCAAAACCGTGTCAAACGAACTCAAAACAAGTAACAATCACAAAGACGCATACATAACACACATAAGTCATGCATATCACATAGTCACAAGAATCGAAAACGAAAATAAACACAAACGTGGAGAGAACAAAACAAAGAGAACAAATACGTGCAAATAAATCACATAAGGTCAAATACGTTCAAGCAATTCAAATATATCACATAAAAAGTATAATAAACACATAATTAAATAATTGAAAGCACACATAGCTCACCCGTGAAGGCGTACCTGGAAAGGCCGGACGAGCGGGATGTTACAGAGAAGCTAGTGGCGGTCCAAGAAACCAACTTCAAACCATGAAGTTGATGTGGTGATTGAAGACCCATTTCGGGTTGGAGAACGAATGGTTGGAGTTCATTAACCACTCCACTTGTGATACCGAGTTGTGGGATGGTTAGGATGGATTCAAACGATGGGAGTTGAATCTCGTTTAGACCATTCTATCGTGCGAGACGTCCAGATTACTCGTGGTCGGATCTAGTTCGTGAGCAGTTGAAGCCCCTTTCGAGCTAGAAGACCCTTTCTGAACTAATTCCTGTGGGGAGGTCGCGAACCCCGCGTGGGATGAACACGGAAAGGTTTGCTTAGAGTCCTATACTCGGCGCAGTGGACCTGAGGACAGGTCCTTCTTAAGGGGGAGAGGTTGTGACACCCCAGTTTTTCGGCAAGCCAGGTACGATGTCGCGAGAGAGTTTATTTCAGTAATTATGTGATTTATATAACGTCACCTTCCAACATGTCAACGTGTAATTTTATTATGTGCGCAATAGAATTTATTAAATGTAGTTGGACTCAATTGTCCAATAATTGCTCGTTAGGGACCTAATTATAATTAGGGTATTTTGGGGCCTTCGTGGCTACCTTCAGCTCGGGAATTCAAATTCGAATTCTAACCTTACCATTGAGTTCGTTTCGGTGATTCGGATTCAATGAATTACCCTTTTTAATTTTCTAAAGCCATTTGATACCCCTACCCTTTTAAAATCCGATCCGAGTGGACCGGATCCCTTTTGACCCGACCCATTTATTTGACCCGTTTCAGCCCTTAGAGGGTGAAAATATCAGCCTCTCTCTCCCTTATTTTATTTTTTTTCACGTTGGAATCAAAGCAAGAAAGGAGAAGAAGAAACCCTCCCCATTTGGCCTTCAAGCTTTGGCTCAAGCTTCTGAGATCCGACCAACCGATCGAAGATTCAAGGTAAGATATGTGATCCTTTCATTACGTACATCCTTTTCTCCCGATTGAATCTCTTTCCTCTTGCTTGCTTCCATGTCTATGAAGAAGATGATGAATAGTACCAATATGTCAAATTTGAGAATATGCTTTGTGCTTTGATTCCCTTGCTTCAAGCTTGATTTATGTTGTTCTTATGAGTATATATGGTGCATATTGGTTGGATTTTGAGTTGTTGGTTGAAGCATGAGTGATTCACCATTTATGAAGCTTAAAAGCAGGAAAATGGCAACTTGTTAAATACTTGGTTTCATGGCTTGAATTTGGGATATATATTAGAGCATGCATACATGAATTTATGCTTTGAATTTGAAGTGTTTTGGTCGAGATTTGAGGTGGCTTTGATCATTTTTGGGTTCTCCCGTGTTTAAGCCATGTTCTGCTACGTTTTTTTTGCCCAGAACATCTGCCCGGGCGGGTAGATTTTGCTCACAAAACTACCCGGGCGGGTAGTTTAGTACCGAAGGGATTCTGCACCTTCTCTCCCCGGCCGGGTAAATTTCTGCCTTGTTTTTCCCCGGCCGGGTACTCCCTCATACGACCTCGGATTGATATGATTTTTAAACCGTTGGAACCCTCTTAAAGTATAGAACAACCTAAAATTGGAATCACCTCATTATCATTTCCCATTTCTGAGATATTATCAATTATTTTTGGTGTCGCCACTATATCGACAATCTGCTTTCGCCCAAGTTCGAGCCTACGATATTTTCACCTCGCTTTGAACCATGATCCGTGCCACATATCATTGGAAATCCCTGTGTGTCTACTTTCATTTCCAACAAACAAAACTCAATTCCAACTTCTAGAACTCAAGATATATTCGATTTTTACAGCTTACGCATTCCCGAAAATTGTCAGCTTTTCCTAGACTTCAAAACCCGTTTTATCGCTTTCCTTGCACCTCCTTGACCTTTTATTTGACTTACATGCTTATTATTTGTTCTCATATGCATTATAGGTTCCTCAAGTAATGTGAATTGTTTGCACGAAATATATTTGCACCTCGTTATGTATCCCTATCTCGTGTTATGCCTTAATTTGCGCCCATGAATGTGATATATGATTATAAATGATTATGATGGGTTATGTAATGTCTTGAATTGCATGGATTTGTTTTGAAAATGAGATTTTCCTACGTATTTACATCCTTTGAGTACATGCACATATGTCGTGCGTCTATGTGGTTCATTCCGAGTCTAAGCCTTGTGTCTTGTCTTCAGTTTGTTCAAGTGCACCCGGGGTGGTGTTTTGTAATCCGTTTTGATTCCGGGGTGAATCATGTGTTTGGTTCTTGGCTTCGTCGGTGTAAGGTGAGGTTAGGTTATAGTTAAACCCTATAAATGTGCCCGTTTTCAAAGTATGCGAACTATGACCTTTATTGTACGTAAATATGTGCGAGATATGAAATTTGTAAATGGTAATACGTTTCCAAGTAGGATGCGCAATGTACAAGCCTACGTATGCTTGATTTGATTTGATTTGTTTCATTGTGAGTGGTAATGCTAAACCACGCTCCAAACCGTGTACCTCGTATGAGCCGGGAGGTACGAGCAAAGGAATATGCTAAGGATTTGACACGGAGAGGTATGCAAAGCGTGGTTGTGGCAAGGTAAAGTATGTATCTTACATGTTACGTTTCTGATTCGTAGCGGGTTAGGAATGAATGAATGAGTGATGAATGGGGCACAGGAGGTGTGGGTCAGGGGGACCCGGGACGACCTTAGGGGTCACCGGTTAACCCTGTGCTCACTCTTGACATGATTGTTAGGACTAACCCCGAACCCACCAGGAGGTTTGTTTGGATGATGGGAACCTGAGGGTTTGAGTGTTCGCGCTCCATTCGTCTGATTGGATGGTTTGGGTCGCGCAACCCTTCCATCACCGGAGAAGGAGGTATATGATTGTTATGCATGGTTGATTGATATGTTTGATGGCATGATTCATATAAGGAGCCCAGGATCCGAATTGTTACTCGTACCCGCCGAGTTTTGCATGTTTGCTTTGTCTAGGTTCGTGAGACGGGGATAGATTCTGAACTATGATAAAATATGGATCTTTTGAATATAAAAGATAGGAATTGATATGAATTGACATGAATGGTTATGAGTTGATATGATTTGGTATGATATGGGTCCTTGAAGCTTCAGTTCGTTTGGTTTTGGGTTAAGAATTCATATATGTATGTATCACGAGCAAAACTTTGGTGTGCAAAAACTATCCCGAGTTCACGAACTGTGTGTGATTGAAATATGCTTTGCTCTTACATATATATATATATATATATATATATATATATATATATAGCGTGTGTGGGTAGCCCCTCAATCAGTCGAGTTGTAGACTGACCCTCTCCCTCCCCAACCTTTAGTGTACAGGTTTGGCATTGGAATTTCGAGCTAAGCGGAGTTGTGTTGAGTCCTTGGGTCGGTCAAGTTATGTTAGAATAGTCTCTGCACTCACATATGTATATAAATTATGTATGATTCGACTTTGTAAGTTAAGAATTTGAATCTTTATGCATTGGTTATTGAATTGCCCTTGCCGGGATTTTTTATGAGTTAAAAAGAGGCCTGAGGAGCCCAAGTCTGCTTGTGGTTCGTGTGTTTAATTTTTGCAGACCTGTGGCCAATGCGTATGTTTGGATTTTAATTTTCCGCTGCTTTCTGTTTCGTTGGTTGGTTATACTTGCAGGGTCTAAGTTCTGCCTAGCTTAGGAGGTTTGTTTTGTTTGTTTCCCGTTCGCTATGGTTTGATACGGGTACGGACTTCCCATTTCGTTACTCGTGTTGAGCCATAGTGCGGGGGATGTGGTGCCTCACGTGCGGGGTGCTAGAGGTTAAAACTGGTGCAGAGGTCAATCCATCCTTAAGAGTTTGATAACTCTTCTAACACACATGATCCCACTCGAACTTAACCTCTTTCTTTGTTAACCGAGTCAAAGGGGATGCAATCTTCGAAAAGTCTTTCACAAAGAAACTATAATACCCCGTCAACCCTAGAAAACTTCTCACCTCAGGGGCGTTCTTCGGCTATTTCCACAACATAACTGTCTCTATCTTTGCCGGATCCACTTCTACACCATTCCGAAATGAAGTGACCCAAAAAGGAAACCCGATCTATCTAGAACTCACACTTATTGAAGTTGGCGAACAATCTATGCTCTCGAAGTGTCGACAATACCAGTCTCAAATGCCGTGCATGTTATTCAACGGACCTCGAATACACCAGAATATCATCTATAAAGATGACCATGAATTTATCGAGGTAAGGCCAGAATATTCGGTGCATCATATCCATGAACGCGGCTGGGGCGTTAGTAAGTCAAAAAGGCATGACCACGAACTCGAAATGCCCACAATGAGTGTTGAAACTCGTCTTCGGTACATCTTCCTCCCGGATACGCAACTGAGGGAGTGGGTATTTGTTTTTAACACTCGAACCCTGGGGAAGATTGAACAACTCTTCAATATGAGGGAGTGGGTATTTGTTTTTAACCGTTAACCGGTTCATCTCACGGTAGTCAATGCATGTAACACCCCTACAAGGGCATCCATGCCTATCCCGCGCTACGGTCCTAGCTTGTATATAGAATTGCTATCCATATACCCGCCAAGAACGAAGCAACCAGTGACAAACGGACATCCTAGCTAGGCGGTACTAGACTCACAAAGCGGGTAAACAATCACAAGTATGCGGAAGCTTAAATCATAACATATCAAGTGCATAAATTCATTCAACAAGGTCTAAGAGAAACATATATTCAACAAGTAGATGATCGTTACGGTCCAGCACGTAATGCTCAAAATACGGAATGTAAAATCATCCTAGTGACCAACACGGTCCGAACTAGCATAATAACATCATACATTCTAAATCCATAAATCCAAAAACATAAGCGACTTAAATAAGAAGTATGTAAAGACACAACGAGTACAAGCTAAACTCGAGACAACTCCCAAAGCAAGACACCGCCTAGCAAGACTCCAAAACGCGACCTGCGGATACGAAAGGTAAAGGAGGTCAGTTCAAACGTAACCGGTGAGAAGAAGGTTACATAGTTTACAAATAAGAGGTCAATGCATGCTCAAATCAAAGGTGTTCATGATCCGAATTCTTTTGGACAACAATGCAAGTTTTAGAAAAAATCGAATCATGAACCAAAGCACCGGCTCGGCGAGTATGAGCACTCCATCCTTACTTCCCAAACCAAAAGAAATCAAACCAATCCATCCTTACACCGTTGATGTCGAGAGTGTACAGCCCCCGAACATCGCAAAAGAACCATGGAGAAGTGGGTCCATGAAACCGACCTTCCCCCAAGCTTACCTTAACCCCGAAACCTCCTCGGAGTCTTAGCAAACTTGTCCAAAAGTGGGTTCTTCGTAAGGGTTTAACCGTCCGCCCTTGCGTTCCCGGTCTTACCACTTACTCCGCCCCGAGCGCTATCAAAAGATCCAACCGAGCAAGCGTCCTTGCAAGGTGTACATAACCTCGCTACACAACTCACACATACGTAATATTCGAACGAAAGTCTCAAAACCATTTTGGGTATCTATCCCATATACCAAAACTTCAAGTTTTACTTGTAAACCGTTTTCCAAAAGCAAATATTCATAATACGAGCAAAGCTCACAAAACTTGGCTTATAAAGCCTAAATATACGTTTTCAAAATGGGAGTTCAAAACCAACAAATATGAAAGGCTATAGGTGTCCACAGTTTTGAAAACATTTTACATATATATAACTCCTCACCTTTACCAAGAACTCGAAGGTCGACCGCGAGCAACGAACTACTCGGCCGGAGACGCACCACCTAACAAGACAAACATACTAACAAAGGTGAGACTCGACCCAAACCAAGTAAACGATGCACGGTTGAAGTAACAAGTCACTTATGAGAGTTATGTGTGGTTACGGAGTCATATCATGCACTTAATGAAATGTGAGGATTAATCATGAGCATGTACAGCATGTCAAGGTCACACATAACGTAGGAAGTCATACAAGTTCAAGTAAATGTATAACTTAGCAAAATGTGACAACTTAAACTTGATCAAGGCAACAAGATCATAACAAGTGATATGCAAGAAGTTCTACCATATATAATAAGGCCACAACTCATTAAAGGTATTATAGAAACAAGAAAAGGACATACAAGAGTCAACACAAGCGAAACGAGTCAAGAAAACAAGGCTGGGGAAAATCCACCCCCGTGGATTTTCCTTCACAAAAAATCCACCCTCGCGGATTTGGTCCAGAGCTACTGCCTTAGATCCACCCCCATGGAGTTTTTACACACAAAAATCCACCCTAGTGGATTATGCCCAGAACTTAAAAAAAACGTGACAGCCACTACGAATTCGACGTGAATGAGTTCTAAACACCCCAAAACTTGAAATTAAGATTCCAAAACCTCAATTAAGCATCATAAAACATTCATATATCATATAAGAACATAATATAAGCATAAAATCCAAGAATGGAATCATTTAAGCAAGAATTACATATATGCATAAAAGCTTCATAGTTCAAGCATGCTCTTCAATGGTGAATCTCTAATCCTAGCATGAATTCAACTAAAATTGATTCCAAACCTCATAACAACTCAAGCATAATCATTCTACAACACCAAGATTGCAAGAAATCAAATAAATCCTAGACATGCAAGAATTTATTCAAATCTTCAAAAACTCAAAAATGGTGAAATCAAGAGAATAGATGGAATCCAACCTAAACATGTTTCTAGGGTCCAAATAGCATACTTAGAACACGAATTCATCAAGCAAACATGGATTAAACTCATAAAATTCAACCCTAGTTCATGCTTCTACCAAGAACTTCAAGCTCAAAGCATAACCCAAGCATTTACACAAAACCTTACCTTAGGAGCTGAGAATCAAAGAGAATAGCTTGGTCTTGAGTCTTGGATCACTAGCTTCAATCTCCAATCTTGTCTCTTGAAAATGGTTGAAGGTGTTCTTTAGAGAAGATGAATGGGTTGGAGAGAAAAGTGAGGGAGAGAAGGGTTTGAATCTTTCAAATAACGTGAAATGGGATGTTGGGTGTTAAAATCTGATTTAGTTATTTGGGTCAGCTATTTGGGTCGTGAACCGGGTCAATTGGAGTGGGTTAGGAGTGAAATTGGGTCTCAAATTGGGCTAAATTCGGAATTGGGTTATAGGTCTTATAAAAAGGTTGACTTTTCGTAGAATGGCCATAACTTCTTCGTCCGAACTCCAAATCGAGCCATTCAAAAACCCACGAACTCGTAATCAAATTATCTACTCAATTACAACAAGTTCTTTCCAGTTTCAGGCTTAGAAAATAAATCTACCTTTTGGTCCCTAAATTATGCTTTAATGTCCAAATAAGCACATTGTTTTGATTAAACACGAAGCATGCCATCGAAGCCAAATGGAAGCAATACGAGCACATAATTACCATATCAAATAGTCACGTATTTCATACATGTCATATATTCCACATAAGTTCAAGCATAACGGTCAATTAAGGCATATTATTCACATAATTCATGCAAGAAAAGTAAATTGTTCACTCTCGTACCAAAGCATACCTTGATCGAGAAATGGGGCGTCACACCCTCCCCTCCTTAAAGAAATCTGGTCCCCAGATTTACCATCGAAAAACAACTCAGGATGATATCTCCGCATCTTCTCTTCCGTCTCTCAAGTTGCTTCTTCGGACTTAAGATCTTTCCAAAGTACCTTAACCAATGGAATTTGTCCATTTCTCAACTCTTGAACCTTCCTATCCAAGATCTTTACCGGTTGTTGTTTAAATGTCAAGTCCGGATCCAACTGTGCCTCTTCAATCGGCATAGTTTCCATCTCGTCCCGAAAATACTTCCTCAATTGTGACACATGAAACACGTTATGAATTCCCGTGAGATTCGGAGGCAAATCCAAGCGATAGGCAACTTCCCCAATACGTTGCACAATCTCAAACGGACCAATGAACCTCGGATTCAACTTACCACCCTTTGCAATTCGTGAGAAACCCTTTCTCGGTGTTGCCTTCAAGAAAACCCGATCACCCACTTGGAATTCCGCGTATTTCCTTCTCCGATCGGCATAGCTCTTTTGCCGGTCTTGTGCCGCTTTCATGTGTTGGTTAATCTTTTCCACTTTCTCAATTGCTCTTTAGCTCCCCAAGCGGTGGGGCACCACACCCCCGCACTATGACCCGACACGTACACGAAATGGAAAGTCCGCAAACGCGCCAAGTCACAGCGAACGGGTGACAAACAAAAACCACTCCTAAGCTAGGCGGTACCTAAACCCTGTACAAGCGCAAATATGCAAGACCTGAATGCGGAAGCGATACAAAATATGAATTCTCAAAAACCTTAATCAGCAATCATAATTCATATATTTCAAAAAGTAACTCAACATCAACTAAACGGGTTCAACTGTCCTAGAAACCTGTCCCGATCAAACATATAATCAAAACGGGTTCATCTAAACCGAGCACCTGTCCTAAACTGTCCCGAAAATCATACATCCAAATCATGAGTACCAACCTGTATATTATATACATGTCATATACATAGTTTCCTACCCAAATCAAAACAAGGTATATAACAAATCAAACAGACCGACACAGACTCAACAGACCCGACTCAAGGCCGCCTAGCTCAAACCTGCAAGAACTGACAAGTGGAAAAGAAGGGGGAGGGTCAGTCTCTAGAAGACTAAGCGAGCAGGAGCGATAAATATATATAAAAACATGCACATGCAAGTCATAAATTTCGAACAAGGTTTTATTTAAAGTTAGTTCCCAAAAAGGGCAAGAGAATGATTAATCAATGCTCGGATTTTATGACTAATCATATTACTTCATTACATTCATAAATCATACATATACATAAGCTCGGCGAGTGAGCGTGCACAATCTCCAACCAAACTCTGACCGTGTACGACAATTATCATTAATATGTTGATTAGGTGATCATGCAATATATCATAATACATGTAGACCATAAATCATAAGTCATATTCGTTTGGGCAATCCGTGTCCCGGCCTTCCCGCACGGTGTATAACAATCATAACATATTCATAAATCAGTTCCAACCTTCTTCCTCCGGGTGGTAGACGGGTTTGCAAGGCCCGACCACCTCATACATGGGACAATGGGGTTTCATGACTCCCCCAAGGGCACTCAGCTCCCATTCCCCGCTAAACCTCCTAGCGACGGCCGGTATCGCCGTACATAAATGTGGTGGGACTAGTACAAGGGATCACCGTCGGCCCTTGCCTCCCCGGATAGCCACTTACACTAAGTCCCTGGGCCCGTGAACATAAATACATGCATAATCTCGCCAAAACATTTCATTTCATAAGGAACATGACATATTTCATAATTCATTTGAAAAGGGTTTACTCGATCAATATTTACTCGATGACTCCACTTTGAAAATAACATATAAATAGGTATATACATAAGGTTTTGGCCAAAACTTGTCACATAAAGGTTGTAGGGTTTAATATATAACTAGAACGAAAACACCCTCACCTGGTACCAGACAAAGCCAAAACCCAAAGCAAATGGTCCACCCTGGAACCTGCACGACCACAAGTCACCACCACGGGTGCACCTGTACCAACTGATCACACAAACACAGAACCAACACTCAGACTTAGACTCAGACAACCATATAAAGACGCACGACACATGCTCAAGTACTTAAGAAAAGCAATCACATAACTCAACATATTCATAAAACACATCCAGAGATGTTCTTATGCACAATTAATTCAAATAAACAAAATGGAAAGGCAATGCATGTCACCTTATTTCATATAAATTCATATATCAAATAACCAATTCAATTCAATTTAAGTGATTAGAACAATTAAAAAGTTTCTAATTTAATCATATAAATCTTATTCAATTCAGATATTGCATATCAGGTTCATATAATGCGCATTTACAAAGCAATCAAATCAATTCACATATAACATTTCATAAAATTGCACGTATTTCAAAGCCAACTAAATCATATCATAGCATGCTACAAATTTTATTTAATTAAATCAAACAAACTCATATATCACATTTCATACAAATTCACATAATATAAGGCCAATTAATTCATATAACATGTTACGAGTTCCATATAGATTCACGAAGTCATTTATCCATTTCCAACTATATCAACAACAACATGAATTCATGCATTCATAATTTATTTCATGTTTTGAAATGCCATACAATCCATATTCATTAATTATCAAGCATACAAGAACAAATTCCATTTTAAAACAATTAACAATTAATACAATTCGGCATTACGGGGTTCAATTCACAATCCAAAGCATCAATACATATTACATTTCATTTAATACATGATTTCATATTCATTGGAATTCATTCCGATCGACAATTCTAAGTATATGACGATTAATTCGCATTAAAACAATTAAATCAAATAAGTCCCAAATACACAAATAAATTCGTAACAAATAAACCGAGTGTCCGATTGATGAACGGGAATTGGCGATGGACTCACCACAACGAGGCGGACAAACTGTCCGAAGCCCATCGGATCACCGCCACGGAGCTGCCGGAACAGTGGCGGGCCGCCGCTCGGCCGCCACCAGAGCAAGCCGAAAAAATCCTGAAAAATCACCCGTGCGAGGATTCGTCGTGCTCAATCCAAATCCTCGATCAATTTCTGCAAATTCCAAGCCCATTGACTCCAATTTTAGTTTCAATAATACGAAACCCTAAAAACTTCAAACTTCAATTACTTCCAAACCGGTGAACGAAAATCGAATCCGAAAGAGGCATTGGCTTACCCGTGAAGTGCTCTTTGAAACCCCTATGCTGTTCGCCGAAAAAAGTCACCGGAGATGGCCGCCGCTGCGAAGCACCATCGCGCCACCACTGCTGCTCTGCCGCCGCCGCTCCGACGAAATTCAGGTGGCGGGACTGACCTCAAACAACTCGTCCTGAGTCTTTCCCCTCAAGCCCCGTCGTCGGACAACGATCGGAGCACCAAACCCGCCACCAAACGCCGCCGCACTGCAACTCATCGGAACCGCCACCTGCGGTAGTTTTTGCGTCGAACCGAGGCCGAAAACGTCACCAGCGGGTCAGAAAATATGGGGGTAGGGTGGTGTTGGCCGGCGAAGCTCGCCGGATTGTCGCCGGCGATGAGGTGGCGCAAACCGCCACCTTCGGAACACCACTGCGCCGCCGTCAGCCATTCTCAGGCTACGAAACCGGTATCATCGTGTCGGGATCATCGAGCTCGTCGAAATGGACTATTGGTTCGTCAAATTCCGTCGAGTATAGATCGAGTTTGGAGTTGTGCATGTATTTACACCGTGAGTGTGTGTGTAACGTTGAAGCGGGAGAGAGGAGAGAGCAGACTGAGGTCTGCTGCGTTTGGCACGAATTACGAGGATCTGGGTATTTATCTCGGCTCCTCGTACACGAAAATGATCGGAAGAAGGGGTTAACGAAGTCAGAATGGGCCAAACTTAGAGTCTACGGACTCGTCTCGCTGCCCCGAACGCGAAGCAGGGGTCAAAAAGGTCGAACTCTCGACCGAACGAGAAATGACCGAATAACCCCTAAAAGGAGAAAATTACAAACAGGTCCCTAAACTCTAAAAGAGTTCAAAATAGGGCCAGGCAAAACACACAATAATATAATTAGACACATAATAAAGTTGGATTGTGGCGTACCTTATACGTTGGACGAGCGGGGTGTTACATGCTCCCTTAATCAAATTGGGCTAGGTTCCTATTTTCAAACCGTTTTCCTCTGTCCATCTCCATTCCTCAAGATCATAATAAAGAGGAGACCTACACTTACGGCTATACAAAGCTTCGTACGGTACCATCTTGATCGAAGATTGGTAACTATTATTGTAGGCGAATTCGATCAAAGTCAATTCCTTATCCCACTCATTCGAAAAGTCCAGTATACAAGCCCTTAATAAATCCTCAAGAAACTTAATCACCCATTCGGATTGTCCATCGGTTTGCGGATGAAATGCGGTACTAAAAATCAACTTCGTACCCCATAATCTGTTAAGAACCTTCCACAACTTAGAAGTGAAACGAGGATCTCTATCCGAAATGATACTAGCGGGTATCCCATGTAATCTCACAATTTCTTGGTGATACAACTCCGTAAATTTCTCCACTTTATCGGTTGATCGAATCGGTAGAAAGTGTGCAGATTTGGTGAAGCGATCTACGATAACCCAAATTCCATCAATCCCCTTTCGAACCCTTGGAAGCCCGGTCAAGAAATCCATGGTGACTTGTTCTCATTTCCACTCGGGAATCGGTATCGGTTGCAACTTTCCCGCCGGTAATTGATGTTCGGCCTTAACTTGTTGACAAACTCGACATCTCTTAACGAAATTAGCCACATCTCGTTCCATTCCATGCCACCAAAAGTACTTCTTAAGATCCCGGTACATCTTGTTGCCACCCGGATGCATCATATAGACGGTCCTATGTGCTTCTTCAAGCACTAACCTTTGCAATCGATATGGTATACATACTCGGCCTTTGTACCTAAAGATCCCCAAATCATCAAATCCAAACTTAGACCTCCGATTAGCCTTTGCTCGAATCACTTGTCTTTGAATCCACTCATCCCTTGATTGAGCATCTAGGATCCTTTGCCTCAAATCCGGCCTTATAGTGATGTTAGCCAACCTTGATTGCGAAACAAGGATCTCGGTTTCACCCTTACCGGAATCAACCTCAAGATTAGAAATCTTCGCTTTCCGACTCAATGCATCCACAACTGCATTCACCTTCCCCGGATGATATTGTATGACACAATCGTAGTCTTCCAAGAATTCCATCCACCGTCATTGTCTCTTGTTCAATTCCTTCTGTGTGAACAAGTAACGGAGACTCTTGTGATCGGTAAACACCTCAAACTTAATTCCATAGAGGTAGTGTCGCCATTTCGCTAAGGCAAATATCACCGCGGCCAACTCAAGATCATGTGTTGGGTAATTCTGCTCGTGCTCCTTTAATTTCCCCAAAGCATAAGCAATCACCCGGCCCTTTTGCATAAGCACACATCCCAATCCTTCCTTGGATGCGTCGGTGTAAACTAAAAACCCATCCGAACCTTCCGGTAGAGTTAACACCGGAGCCATTGTCAATTTCTCCTTAAGCACACGGAAGCTCTCTTCACAAGCTTCATCCCACACAAACTTTGTTTCCTTCTTAGTTAATCGTGTGAGAGGTGCGGCAATCTTAGAAGAATCCTTAACGAATCGGCTGTAATAACTTGCTAAGCCAAGAAAACTCCTTACTTCCGACACATTCTTCGGTTGTTCCCAAAGAGAAACTGTTTCTATCTTAGAAGGATCCGCTGAAATCCCATCACCGGAAATAATGTGTCCCAAGAATGACACCCGATCAATCCAAAAATCACATTTGCTAAACTTAGCATACAACTTGTGTTCACGTAGCTTCTCAAGTACCAAACGAAGATGTAGAGCGTGTTCCTCAACCGACTTAGAGAAAACTAAGATGTCATCAATGAAAATAACAACGAACTTGTCTAAGAACTCCTTGAAAACACGGTGCATAAAATCCGTAAAAGCTGCGGGTGCGTTGGTTAGTCCAAAGGGCATCACAACGAACTCATAGTGTCCGTATCTCGTGTTAAAGCCCGTCTTCGGTTTATCCGACTCCTTAATCTTTAACTGATAGTAACCTTTTTGGAGATCGAGCTTCGAATATACCTTCGAACCTTGCAACAAATCGAACAACTCTTCGATGTGCGGGAGGGGATACTTATTCTTCACCGTCATCCTATTCATCTCCCGATAGTCTATGCACATACGGAGTGTCCCATCTTTCTTCTTCAAGAACAACACCGGAGCACCCCAAGGCGAAGTACTCGGCCGTATAAACCCACACGCCAATAACTCGTCTAGTTGAGTTTTAAGTTCCTTGAGTTCGGCGGGAGCCATCCTATATGGCGTCTTCGAGAACGGCTCGGCCTCTTGGAATAGATCAATAACAAATTCGACCTCTCTTTTCGGTGGCAAAGTCCCCAAATATTCCGGAAAGACATCGGGGAACTCATTCGCCACATTAGTTCCTTCAAGCTTAACTTGATGTTTAGGCCGGTTCAACACATACGCCACATACCCGGTAGCTCCATCACGAATGAGCTTCCTACCTTCCATCAAACAAATAAACGAACTCCCACCAACACTCGAACCCGTAATCACAGCGGTACCCAACTCAACCTTCTTCCCAAAACAGTCCATCTTCGCCCGATGCGCATACAACCAATCCATACCGAGTAGCACGTCGTACTTCTTCATCGGAATAGCAATCAAATTCGCCGAGTAAACGCGTCCCTCAATACTCACCGGACAATTACGGTACAAGCAATCAGTTCTAATCATAGCACCCAAAGGAGAACGCACAATATGAAGCATAGAATCACTCGCAAGAGGCAAATTTAACATAGTACCCACAGATGGGGTAATAAACGAATGAGATGCACCCGGATCATACAATGCATGTATGGGAATGTCATGTATGTGGAGTGTACCTTCCACCACGGCGGTAGGGTCGATCTCGGCATTCTCTTGCTCTCCATCCAAAGCATAAGCACGTGCATGTGCCACAGGCCTTGCCTCATTACCCGAACCATGAGATCTAGGTTGATCACAATTCCTCACCAAGTGCTTAGTGCTGCCACAATCGAAGCATTTACCATGCTTCTTCCAACAATTCTCCCCAACATGTGTAGTACTCCCACAATGCTCGCATGGATCATGCCTCTTCACCACTTGCGGAGTTTGCTCTCCTTTCCCCTTATTTCCCATAAAACGGCCCCTAGAAGATGGTTGTGGTGACTTAGAGAACGATTGTGGAGTTGTTCTCTTAAATCATGAATCGGAACCCATAACACCCTTCTTAGTTCCAAGCCTTTGTTCTTCCGCTTCAACTTTCAAAGCTAACCCGGTAGCATCGGCCCAATTATCAATGTGCACCGGAGCCAAAGATCATGAAATCTCCCCACGAAGTCCTTCCACAAATTTCTCGCACTTGCGGTCTTCCTCATCGGTGATATGAAGTGCATACGGAGACAATCGATTGAACTCGGCAATGTACTCGGTCACGGACATATTCCCTTGCTCCAAATTCATGAATTCCCTCTCACGGTGCTTCCTTGCTTGCTTCGGGATGTAATGTGCCCGAAACTCTCTAGCGAACATCTCCCATGTAACATTATCTTCACCAACCCCAAGGCGGGATATAGTGCTATGCCACCAATTATAAGCCTCATCACGAAGAAGATCGATAGCACACAAAGCCTTCTCCGTCTCGGCGCAAGTGACAGCCCGGAAAATCCTCTCAATGGTAGTGATCCAAAACTCCGCTTTCAAATCATCCGTAGTACCCGAAAATATAGGTGGACGGCGCCTACTAAATCGGTCCTAAACACTCTCAACCGGAACCGGTGGTGGAGGAGGTGCCGGAGGAGGTACTTACGTGGCTTGTTGAGCGGCTTGTTGTGCATTCACGACTTGCACAAACTGAGTCATAAGAGCCATAAGATCCGCTGCGTTAGGTAAAGGCGGCGGTGGTGGTGGATTCGGATTATTCACCGGAGGATCTTGCTCATTTCCACGAGCCGGAGAACGGGCACGACGACGTGGAGACATCCTACACAATTCAATCATGTATGCATGTTGGTTAGTTATATGCTCATGTCACGTAATATCAAGTAAGAAATGCAATTACAAAAAGTAAAAGCAAGAATTAACGAGATATAAGTAACATATAGTCACATATAAAGCGAAATAAATAAACATGATAGCACATTGTCCCTATGCCGTACACTCTAGACGACTCAAGAGCCCGGTTTTAAACCTGCGGCTCTGATACCAACCAAACAGGGGTGTAACGCCCCTACAAGGGCATCCACGCCTATCCCGCGCTACGGTCCTAGCTTGTATATAGAATTGCTATCCATATACCCGCCAAGAACGAAGCAAGCGGTGACAAACGGACATCCTAGCTAGGCGGTACTAGACTCAAAAAGCGGGTAAACAATCACAAGTATGCGGAAGCTTAAATCATAACATATCAAGTGCATAAATTCATTCAACAAGGTCTAAGAGAAATATATATTCAACAAGTAGATGACCGTCACGGTCCAGCACGTAATGCTCAAAATACGGAATGTAAAATCATCCTAGTGACCAACACGGTCCAAACTAGCATAATAACATCATACATTCTAAATCCATAAATCCAAAAACATAAGCGACATAAACTCACATCAAACACCCAAAAGACACCAGTCGATAGCAGGGGAGAACAGCGAAATCAGGCAAAAAACTCACATCAAACACCCAAAAGATCAAGATAGCTTCAAATATACATATAGGGGTAAGTTTATATGTCAAGAATCCAAACATTTCATGCAAAAATCTGGGCTAAACATGCAAGGATGCAAGCAACAAAAGCAAAGGGGTATGTTCATCTTCACCTTCATGCCAAAACTTCAAAAATTCAAATGATAACCCAAATCCATGCCAGATCAATTCACGCACATATTCTAAGATGTATTAGGACCAACTAATATGCATAAAACCCAACAAATTCACAATAGATCATTCATACTCATCAAGAAGGCCAAATCCCTTACTATTCACCTTAATCTTCAAAACATGATCATATCTCCATGAAATCTAGAAAATAAGGTATCCAAACAAAGAGGAAAAGAAGGAGAAAACAATTCCAAGCTTACCTTTCGAAAATGGAGAGATTTGATGAAGATTTGAGCTCAAAATCTGAAATGGTGAATAGTATAATTTGCTCATCTCTTCTTCGCTTCACTTGAGCTGGATTCGTGTGTCGTGGGAGGGTATGGTTCGAATCTTAGGGGTTAAGGGGAAGAGAAGGAGTTAACTCAAGGCCATTATTTAGGGTATAGGCTTGGTTAGGGTTAAGAAGGGTCCCACCACTTAAGATTAGGTTAAAAGGTGTCCTTTATGCGCGAGGTGCTCATTTCAATTGAATTTCGGGGGTTCAAATGGGCTTAGAAAAATATAAGGCTAGGTTTATTGAACCTAAATCGTGATGACGGAATTCGAATCCGAATTCCCGATCTCAGAATATGCCGCCCGGAACCCAAGGTGCGCTAAATGCCCTTTAGCTCCCTTTTAGGTCCAGTCTAAAAAAAACAATAAAAAGGCAAACCAAAAGAGTTCCAAAACATACAAAGAGCATACATACAAGTTCATAACTCACATAATTCACACATATCAAAAATTCACAAAAATTAAAATTGAATTCGGAGGCAAATAAGGCAAAATATAAGGCATGAATGTTTAAACGTTCAAATAATCATATTCATACTAAACCAATTAAATTCTAATAACTCCAAATAATCACATTAACATTTAGATCTCACATAATAACATAATTAAATAATTAAATCAAGCACATAATAGATTACCTGAAAGTCTAATCGGTCGGGATGTTACATAGATTCTGAGATTCTCTACATGTTTTGAAATGGCAACCAAAAACCCTCTAGTATCGATCCTCGAGTGAAACTAGTTGACTAGTTCCAACTATTCTGATTGGTTTAGGAATCTAAAAATCATTCTAGATTTCGAGAAGAGAACGTATGTACTCTTTGAGGCGGAGCCCGTTCCCGAAGGGGAAGCTCCGACCCGGACTGAGCGGGACGCGATCCGGAAGTGGAAGGATGATAATCTCCAAGCCCATTATCTCATGTTTGCTAACATGTCTCCGGAAATGCAAAGACAGCATGAGTCCATGGAATTCTCTTGGGAGATTTACGACCACTTATAGCAACTTTACCGTCCTCATGAATGTGTTACAAGGTATAACACGTCAAAGGAAAAGCATCCCTGAATATGGACTCAAGTTTCTTTCTATTACTGAGAAACTTGCCTCCATGGACATGCCACTGAGGGATGAGCTTTCTGTGGATCTGTTGCTAGCCTCGCTCCCACCATCGTTCAACCCTTTTATCCTTAACTTCAACATGCATCATGCAAATGCTAGTGTAGCTGGGCTGATTAGTCAGCTTTTGACTGCTGAAAGCACGATCAAGAAGAACAGTAAGGTATGATAGTCACTGCTCCATCTTCTTCTAAGCCTTCCAAAGGCAAGGGCAAAAAAGCCCAAAAGAAGAAGAAGTCCCTTAGGCCCAATGGAGGTATCATGCAACACCCCAGTTTTTCAGTTTTAATAATGTGACGTATTTGTTTATAAATTGCGCAATTTAATTATTTAATTATATGATTAATTGTTATAAATGTTTATATTTGATTCGAACTATAAACTATTGTTATCTTAATCTAGTTCATTT
Source organism: Lantana camara (assembly GCA_037501455.1). Taxonomy (NCBI): domain Eukaryota; kingdom Viridiplantae; phylum Streptophyta; class Magnoliopsida; order Lamiales; family Verbenaceae; genus Lantana; species Lantana camara. The sequence goes on along the minus strand of CM074860.1, from coordinate 49,155,122 downwards.
TATTTCAACTTGATATTTAGTGTTTAATGTCTTAATTAAGGTTTTATGTTACTTTAACTGTTTCGGTAATTCTGTTAATTAATTTCAATATGTTATGAGTTGGCTCTAAATTCATTTAATATGGAATTTGGGTTTTAGTAATTCCTTATAACCTTATGACTTCATTCATGCGCATGAGTGTTCTATTTGTGCTTTGTTCATATATGTATTGATACCGAAATGTCGTGAAAATTTAATATGTCGTATATATGTGTGTTATGAACATGCCTACGTGCTCGGTTTATGTTTTCGGATTTGTTTGACGTGTTTATGAATTTAATTTCGATTGTGGAACCAAATCGGGGGCTAACGAGCAATTAGCGCACCCTTGGTTCCGTGCTTGATATCTTGAGCTCGGGAATTCGGATTCGAATTTCGTCAACTCCGTTGCCTTCGTATCGACGATTCGGAGACAATGGAACAAGCCTCATGCTTTTTTGAAATCATTAAGACCTCCGAAATCCAACCGTAACGGACAGCTCGTGCAAGAAGAGCTCTTCATGTTGACTAGTCTCCTTGGTGGGACCCTTTTTACTTGACCAAACTTAACCAAAGATTAACCATGACTTTTGTACCATGGGTTAAGCCTTCTCCTACCCTTTTTCCTCTGAAAAACCGAACCAAACCCTCACTCTCCAGCTGCAACTGAAACGAGAAAGAAAAGAAGAAGAGAAAGGAAGAAACCCTTGGCCATTCTTTGTGATTTTGAGCTCAAATCACCATTTTCTTCACCAAATCTTCAAGGTATGAATATTTATGTCTTCCATACTCTATTATGCTTGATTTCATCTATTTACAACATGATTTAGATCAGTTTTGGTTAGGGTTTGAATGTTGGGTTTTGTATGAACTTTTGGGGATTTTTGTTCTAGTGACCTATATGTTGGTGTGGCTGAATTTCTTGCTTATATGTGATCATATGAACTTGTTTCTTGGCTTATTTCTTTCCTAACTCATAGTATATGATGTTAGGAGGATTTCTTCTCTTGACCCTTTTATGAAATTAGGAGATATGGAGCTCCAAACTTGATGTTCAAAATGTTTCCCCTGTTTTCGAACTGCTGTGTGAGATTTGGTGTTGTTGCATGATCATATGGCCTCCATTTCGTGTGAAATTGCTTGGAGTTGATGTATACTCATTGTTATATATGTTAGCATTCATGTTTCAAGGATTTGGATCCATTTGAAGCCTCAAAACCGAAATGCATGGCCTGTTTCTATGCATGCACCATGACAGATTTGTTGCTGTTGCCTATGTGTGGTTGTTGGTCACCCTAATGTGCTTTAAATGGTACCATTTTGCATATATATGATTTATATAAGTTGTTTAGTATGTTAGCATGCATTCCCCAAAGTTTCAGATCCAAATTCAAGCCCTAAGTACTTGATCAAGGCATGATAGAATCATTAGGGCTCATATGTCCGATTGTAGCGACCCAGTTTTGTTTCACGGTTTCGATGATCTTAACGTGTGATTTAGCCTTTGAACTCTAAATTAAAAATGTTCATAACATGCCAAATATGTTGTATATTAAGTTTCAGAGCATTTGGAGTTCATTTGGTATGCCTTTGGATTGAGTTTGTTTGGGTTCAGTTTTGCCGGAAAATTTCAAAGGGTGATTAAGTTCTGTACCGTGACACCCCCGTGTCTCATTTACTCATAAGAGTGAGACACGGGCGTGTCACACCTTCTGGGCAGCTCTGTACTGAGCCACGCCCGTGGCTCAGTTGGGCTAGGGTTCGTGACACCCCCGTGTCACTTCCCATGTGCAGTCCGTGGTGCTTCCTTTTCGGTTTTTGATTTGTTTCACCTCCTTAATGGCCTTATCTCCTTTTGTGTTGAACTATGAACTTGTTTTACTATATGTTAGGAGTAATATGGTGTAATTTCATGGCTTTTGGATGTGTTATAGGCATGCTTTTACGTAATTCCGTTTACATGTGTTTATACGTCGTTTTTGAATCGCATAACTTATTTTCTATATCATATGACTTCTTTTTGTTGTCAAACTTTGGATATATGCTATGTTATGTAATATGAAGTATGTGGTAGCATTATGGAAGAGCTTGAATATGTTCTATGCTCCTATTTGAGTTCTTGAATTAAATTGATTGGACATATGGATTGAAGAATTTGAATGATTTATGATTGAACAAGTGAATGAATTGGTTATATGATTTTCATGACTTAATATGATCTTTATGCCTACATATGATGCTTGTGCATTGCCGTGCGTCATATATGGTTCATTAAGAGTCTTGAGTCTCACGAACACGTCTTGTGGTCTTTTGTACAGTTTGTCTCCAGGGTGGAGAGATCTTGATCGTTCAAGCACTTGGTGCTCGATCCTTGTAACTTCACGGTTCAGGTGAGGGTGGTTTTCGTTTTAGCTATGTAACAAACCCTACAACCCTTATGTGAAAAGCTTTGGCCAAAACCTTATGATTATATATATATGATTTTCAAATGAAGTTATCGAGTAAATTCTTCTGAATTATACGTATGAGCGTATATAAGCTTAAAAATGGTTTTGTAATGAGGCTATGCTCCAAACCGTGTGTCTTCATGCTAGCTATGGATTAGGATGACACGGAGAGGTACGTATATAGCATATGCCGAGTTACACGGTAAGGTATGATTTCTTATAATATGTATCATATGTATGTATTGATATGTTTTGGCGAGATTATGCAAATATGTTATGTTCACGGGCCCAGGGACTTAGTATATGTGGCTAACCGAGGAAGCAAGGGCTGACGGGGATCCCATATACTAGTTCCAACTAAATCTACGATGATACGGACCTCGTTAGGAGTTTTGACGAGGAAACGCAAGTCGGGCTTTTGAGGATTCATGTACCTCACTAGCCATTATGTATGTTCCGGTGGCCGGGCCTTGCAAGCCCGTCCACCACCCGGAGGAAGAAGGTTGGTATTGATATGATTATGTTTATGAATATGTTATGATATGATTATGCACCGTGCGGGAATGCCGGGATCCGGATCGCCCAAACGAATATGTTTATGAAATGATTTATGGTCTGTGTGTATTATGATATATTGCATGATCGCCTAATCAATATATATATTTGATATTTGTCTTACACGGTCGGAGTTTGGTTGGAGATTGTGCACGCTCACTCGCCGAGCCTTATATTTATGTATGATTTATGAATGTAATGAATTTAATATGAATTAGTCGTAAAATCCGAGCATTGAGTAATCATTCTCTCGCCCTTTTGGGAACTAAATTCAAATCAAACCTTGCTCGGGATTTATGACTTGCATGTGCATGTTTTATATATATATATCGCTCCTGCTCACTCAGTCTTCTAGAGACTGACCCCTCTCCCTCTCCACTCTTTTAGTGTGCAGGTTTGATCTTTGGAGTTTCGGGCTAGGCGGAGGTGTTTGAAGTCTTTAAGTGGTCGAGTTAGTTAGGAGAGTCCCTGCACTCATTTATGTATTGGAATATTGTATGATTCATTCCATTTTATCATGAACTTGAATATTTATATAATTGTTATTGGACTGACTTTACTGGGTTTTGCTATGATTTAAAAGAGGCCTGAAGAGCCCAAATCCTACTTATGGTTGGTTTGATTGAACTATGGCTTTGCTGCATTATAATTTTGTGGATTGGTAATCATTGCAGGGTCTAGCTCCGCCTGGCTTAGGAAGGTTTTTATGTTTGTCTCCCGTTCGCTAGGGTTTGATACGGGTGCGGATTTACTATTTCGTTACTCGTGTTGAGCCTTAGTGCGGGGGATGTGGCGCCTCACGTGCGGGGTGCTACATCCTTAAGTGGTATCAGAGCCCGGTTGCAAAACCGGTGTTCTTGAGTCGTGTCGGAGTCAGTCTAAGTCGAACGGCATAGGGACTATGTGATATTATGTGCATTGCATCGATCTTGAATATGGAATTTGGTTTCCTTAAGAATTTCGTTGAATTACTTGTTGCATTTTATATGGATTCTTGTCTTTTGTATTGAATATGTGTCATGAGCATGCACTAATCGCATGCATCCATTCTTGAAATGAGTTATGATTTTCAAGGTTATAAAGATGATATCAAACCACGGCCAAGTTCTATGATCACAACAATCTATCACAATTCCTTCGGAGGCACGGAAGATAGGAAGGATGCCGGGGAGGAATGTGGAGAATGCTAGTTGTGGGGCTTTGTAGACTGAGTTGCAACTAACGGTTGAGATTCAAAATGGGAGGTTTGACCTTGGCGATGTGATGGCAGAGGAACATTTGGGGTAATAGGAATAGGAGTTAATCAATGGATGGTTGCGACTCAAAAGAATAACTTATATGAATCCACTACCTGAAGTGCATTAATTGGATTCAACAGGATCTTGCAACCTAAGGAATGAAAGGAACAAAACCTTGAAGATATATTGGTCCCGGATTTGGATCATGGAAAAAGGTACTAGTAATTAAGAGGAGTAGAGATAACCGGGGTTCGGTAGAGGTTATGCATCAAGGGTCTACAAAGAAAGGCTTCGAGCTAAGCCCAGTGATTAGAAGTCGGGTTTTAGAAGGCAAGCATTTGGGTAACAACAAGTTGAGGGAAGATGGTGATATTGAGAACAGGATTTGAGTTCGCTTTCCAAATCCAAGCTGAATTGTCATGTTGTGAAGTGAATTGGAAGATATGGAGCAACAAATGGAAACGGTAAAGAAAGGAAATCATGCGCTCAAATATAAGCAATTGGAGGTGAATTAAATCCCCAAAGGATAAGCGCGGAATTCTTGATTGAGGTGATGATTGGAAGTAAAGGTCGAAATTCGAGAAGAAGTTTGGATACGAACTCAGTGGACGTGAAAGAATTAGGGATCAAGAAATTGCAATTTCGGACAGTGGAGGATACACGTTGATTTACAAAGATGCATGGGAATTTCGAAGACCGTGGGAAAGACAAGGAATAATTGCCAGGTCAAGTGACCTTGGGATCAGAAGAACGAGGAAAGCTACCGAGCTAATAACTTCCCACATTGGTGACAGGTTCCAAAGCATTCATAGCACGTGCATCATATTCTACATTAATTATTTATTCTTTTAACCTTACTATATCCGTGCATTTCTAATAGGTTTCGTTGTGCTAATGTGTGGTATAATTGCTTGATATACACGTGACCCATGCATGGTCATTTTAACCCAGCATGCATTTTAGCGTTTACTTGATAGGAAGTCCTTCCGCCTCAACTATCAAGTATCAGTACAACTGAGCCGCATCTGAATTATGAGGAAGGTGAATTTGGGAAATAAGAACTTCCATTGAGGGATAGGTTAACGTAAACAAGAATTCAGAAGGAGTTTCGAACATCAAGAGAAATGGGGAAGGAGGTGAAAGGCCAAATCCTTGATTTCTATATCAGTTAAACTGCACCTAACGGGATTTACTCATCAAGAATTTCAATAAAAGAAGAATCAATGGAGTTCAATCGGGAGAGCAAATTTTTAAGGGGGAGAGCACGACCGAGAGATAAAATGGAAGATGGAAGTAATGCTCGAATAAATATGTCAATAGCAACAACGGGGATGCATATTAAGGAGAATCCGGAAATCCACGAAGAAACCAAACCGGAAAAGATGATCATTGGAGGATTTACATCAAACTTCAAAACGCATCAAGAACATTTGATCTTCGACTAAAGGAATGTGGAGCTAGATGCCAAATATAAACCTAAGGGGTCAAAGGGGATGAATGGATACCAGGAACGGATGATGGAAAAGGATTCGTGTTAAGGTAGATCCTAATGACGAATATCTCTAGGTAGGGATTGAATCGTCAAGGGGGTCAGGGGTAGTTATTCTTGAGGATATTTTAAACTCTGATATGAGTAAGATAGTAGCTATGGACCTAACTTCGAGACGGGTGGTCTAAGGGCATTCGGGAAATCAAGCTCGGTTAATTAAAAAGAATGGGATGGTCGAACGAAGATTGTGGGAAATGGTGAAGACTGGAAATAGTACAAGTCAGAACGGATCCAAGCGTATGATCCTTAAAGGAGTTATCAATAGCTTCACCGAGGAACCTTGAAGAGGTTCAAGACAAGCTGACCACTGAGCTATCTTCAGGATGGATCCTACGCTAGGCAACGACAATTCTCAGTTCTAAACTTTGAAACTTCGGTGAACGGTACTTATAGCATTCATGATACATGCATCCATGCAATTTTAACTTATATAATTTTTAGGTTAGGTGCTTTAATCTTGTATTGTGTTAAATTACTTGGGAATAATTGGAAATTAATGTGGGCGACATTTATTACTTGCTTTGAGTGCCTTACGTGATTTTAAATTTGGTTTTGCGTGAGTTGCTTGGGAGTATTGGAGACTTCCTTGCTTTATTTTCGGTTAAGAGACGGGGATTCTCTTATTTTTGTTTGAGAGACGGGGTACTCTCTTTGCTTGCGAGAGACGGGGTTCTCTCATTGTTGTTGGAGAGACGGGGTACTCTCATTGCTGCTCGAGAGACGGGGCTCTCTCCTTGTTGCTTGTGAGAGACGGGGAATCTCTCATTGTTTGATTTCAGGCGTGTGTGAATCCGAGGACGGATTCTTTTTAAGGGGGAGAGATTGTAACACCCCAGTTTTTCAGTTTTAATAATGTGACGTATTTGTTTATAAATTGCGCAATTTAATTATTTAATTATATGATTAATTGTTATAAATGTTTATATTTGATTCGAACTATAAACTATTGTTATCTTAATCTAGTTCATTTTATTTCAACTTGATATTTAGTGTTTAATGTCTTAATTAAGGTTTTATTTTACTTTAACTGTTTCGGTAATTCTGTTAATTAATTTCAATATGTTATGAGTTGGCTCTAAATTCATTTAATATGGAATTTGGGTTTTAGTAATTCCTTATAACCTTATGACTTCATTCATGCGCATGAGTGTTCTATTTGTGCTTTGTTCATATATGTATTGATACCGAAATGTCGTGAAAATTTAATATGTCGTATATATGTGTGTTATGAACATGCCTACGTGCTCGGTTTATGTTTTCGGATTTGTTTGACGTGTTTATGAATTTAATTTCGATTGTGGAACCAAATCGGGGGCTAACGAGCAATTAGCGCACCCTTGGTTCCGTGCTTGATATCTTGAGCTCGGGAATTCGGATTCGAATTCCGTCAACTCCGTTGCCTTCGTATCGACGATTCGGAGACAATGGAACAAGCCTCATGCTTTTTTGAAATCATTAAGACCTCCGAAATCCAACCGTAACGGACAGCTCGTGCAAGAAGAGCTCTTCATGTTGACTAGTCTCCTTGGTGGGACCCTTTTTACTTGACCAAACTTAACCAAAGATTAACCATGACTTTTGTACCATGGGTTAAGCCTTCTCCTACCCTTTTTCCTCTGAAAAACCGAACCAAACCCTCACTCTCCAGCTGCAACTGAAACGAGAAAGAAAAGAAGAAGAGAAAGGAAGAAACCCTTGGCCATTCTTTGTGATTTTGAGCTCAAATCACCATTTTTCTTCACCAAATCTTCAAGGTATGAATATTTATGTCTTCCATACTCTATTATGCTTGATTTCATCTATTTACAACATGATTTAGATCAGTTTTGGTTAGGGTTTGAATGTTGGGTTTTGTATGAACTTTTGGGGATTTTTGTTCTAGTGACCTATATGTTGGTGTGGCTGAATTTCTTGCTTATATGTGATCATATGAACTTGTTTCTTGGCTTATTTCTTTCCTAACTCATAGTATATGATGTTAGGAGGATTTCTTCTCTTGACCCTTTTATGAAATTAGGAGATATGGAGCTCCAAACTTGATGTTCAAAATGTTTCCCCTGTTTTCGAACTGCTGTGTGAGATTTGGTGTTGTTGCATGATCATATGGCCTCCATTTCGTGTGAAATTGCTTGGAGTTGATGTATACTCATTTTTATATATGTTAGCATTCATGTTTCAAGGATTTGGATCCATTTGAAGCCTCAAAACCGAAATGCACGGCCTGTTTCTATGCATGCACCATGACAGATTTGTTGCTGTTGCCTATGTGTGGTTGTTGGTCACCCTAATGTGCTTTAAATGGTACCATTTTGCATATATATGATATATATAAGTTTTTTAGTATGTTAGCATGCATTCCCCAAAGTTTCAGATCCAAATTCAAGCCCTAAGTACTTGATCAAGGCATGATAGAATCATTAGGGCTCATATGTCCGATTGTAGCGACCCAGTTTTGTTTCACGGTTTCGATGATCTTAACGTGTGATTTAGCCTTTGCACTCTAAATGAAAAATGTTCATAACATGCCAAATATGTTGTATATTAAGCTTCAGAGCATTTGGAGTTCATTTGGTATGCCTTTGGATTGAGTTTGTTTGGGTTCAGTTTTGCCGGAAAATTTCAAAGGGTGATTAAGTTCTGTACCGTGACAACCCCGTGTCTCATTTACTCATAAGAGTGAGACACGGGCGTGTCACACCTTCTGGGCAGCTCTGTACTGAGCCACGCCCGTGGCTCAGTTGGGCTAGGGTTGGTGACACCCCCGTGTCACTTCCCATGTGCAGTCCGTGGTGCTTCCTTTTCGGTTTTTGATTTGTTTCACCTCCTTAATGGCCTTATCTCCTTTTGTGTTGAACTATGAACTTGTTTTACTATATGTTAGGAGTAATATGGTGTAATTTCATGGCTTTTGGATGTGTTATAGGCATGCTTTTACGTAATGCCGTTTACATGTGTTTATACGTCGTTTTTGAATCGCATAGCTTATTTTCTATATCATATGACTTCTTTTTGTTGTCAAACTTTGGATATATGCTATGTTATGTAATATGAAGTATGTGGTAGCATTATGGAAGAGCTTGAATATGTTCTATGCTCCTATTTGAGTTCTTGAATTAAATTGATTGGACATATGGATTGAAGAATTTGAATGATTTATGATTGAACAAGTGAATGAATTGGTTATATGATTTTCATCACTTAATATGATCTTTATGCCTACATATCATGCTTGTGCATTGCCGTGCGTCATATATGGTTCATTAAGAGTCTTGAGTCTCACGAACACGTCTTGTGGTCTTTTGTACAGTTTGTCTCCAGGGTGGAGAGATCTTGATCGTTCAAGCACTTGGTGCTCGATCCTTGTAACTTCACGGTTCAGGTGAGGGTGGTTTTCGTTTTAGCTATGTAACAAACCCTACAACCCTTATGTGAAAAGCTTTGGCCAAAACCTTATGATTATATATATATGATTTTCAAATGAAGTTATCGAGTAAATTCTTCTAAATTATACGTATGAGCGTATATAAGCTTAAAAATGGTTTTGTAATGAGGCTATGCTCCAAACCGTGTGTCTTCATGCTAGCTATGGATTAGGATGACACGGAGAGGTACGTATATAGCATATGCCGAGTTACACGGTAAGGTATGATTTCTTATAATATGTATCATATGTATGTATTGATATGTTTTGGCGAGATTATGCAAATATGTTATGTTCACGGGCCCAGGGACTTAGTATATGTGGCTAACCGAGGAAGCAAGGGCTGACGGGGATCCCATATACTAGTTCCAACTAAATCTACGATGATACGGACCTCGTTAGGAGTTTTGACGAGGAAACGCAAGTCGGGCTTTTGAGGATTCATGTACCTCACTAGCCATTATGTATGTTCCGGTGGCCGGGCCTTGCAAGCCCGTCCACCACCCGGAGGAAGAAGGTTGGTATTGATATGATTATGTTTATGAATGTGTTATGATATGATTATGCACCGTGCGGGAATGCCGGGATCCGGATCGCCCAAACGAATATGTTTATGAAATGATTTATGGTCTGTGTGTATTATGATATATTGCATGATCGCCTAATCAATATATATATTTGATATTTGTCGTACACGGTCGGAGTTTGGTTGGAGATTGTGCACGCTCACTCGCCGAGCCTTATATTTATGTATGATTTATGAATGTAATGAATTTAATATGAATTAGTCGTAAAATCCGAGCATTGAGTAATCATTCTCTCGCCCTTTTGGGAACTAAATTCAAATCAAACCTTGCTCGGGATTTATGAATTGCATGTGCATGTTTTATATATATATATCGCTCCTGCTCACTCAGTCTTCTAGAGACTGACCCCTCTCCCTCTCCACTCTTTTAGTGTGCAGGTTTGATCTTTGGAGTTTCGGGCTAGGCGGAGGTGTTTGAAGTCTTTAAGTGGTCGAGTTAGTTAGGAGAGTCCCTGCACTCATTTATGTATTGGAATATTGTATGATTCATTCCATTTTATCATGAACTTGAATATTTATATAATTGTTATTGGACTGACTTTACTGGGTTTTGCTATGATTTAAAAGAGGCCTGAAGAGCCCAAATCCTACTTATGGTTGGTTTGATTGAACTATGGCTTTGCTGCATTATAATTTTGTGGATTGGTAATCATCGCAGGGTCTAGCTCCGCCTGGCTTAGGAAGGTTTTTATGTTTGTCTCCCGTTCGCTAGGGTTTGATACGGGTGCGGATTTACTATTTCGTTACTCGTGTTGAGCCTTAGTGCGGGGGATGTGGCGCCTCACGTGCGGGGTGCTACATATCACAAAGGGAAAAGTCCAAAAGAAGAAACGTGATCAGAAAGAGGAAGTTTGCTTCCATTGTGGCAAACCGGGGCATTGGAGGAGAAACTGCCAAGAGTACAAGGCTACTCTGAAGAAAGGTATGTTTCTCGTTGAAGTAAATCTTTGTATTAATTCTAACTCTTGGGTACTTGTTACCGGTTGTGGATCTCATATCTGTAATGATGTACAGATGCTAAGTGAGGTCTGGCAGATCAAAGGTAGAGAATGTGTCTTGAAGATTGGGGACGACTCTATGGTCGAAGCTCAAGCTTTAGTCACAATTAGATTAGATTTAGGTCATTCTGTTTTAGTTTTAAATAAAGTTCTTTATGTACCAGGCGTTATTCTTAATATTATTTCAGTTCCAATACTTGATTGCGAAGGTTATGAAATTAATATTAAGAATGGTAACTTTTTCCTCAAAAAGAATAATTTTTCAATAAATCTTGGTACATTAAACAATGGACTTTATCTAACTCGAAACAGTAATATTTTGAATATACAACGAGAAACAAAACGTAATGGAGATGATGAAGTCTCAGCATCTTTGTGGCACACTAGATTAGGACATATTTCTAAGAATAGAATTAGCAAGTTAACTACCTTAGGGACATTCTCTGAAAATGACTTTAAACAATTAACTTACAGTGAATCCTATTTCAAAGGAAAGATGTCCAAAACTCTTTTCAAAGGAAGTGTGGAATGAGCCACAAAGACCTTGGATTTGATCCATTCTGATGTTTGTGGACCGCTTAGTGTAAGCACTCGAAACAACCATCAGTACTTCATAACCTTTACTGATGACTTTAGTCGTTTTGGTTATATGTACTTAATTAAGTACAAATCCGAGGCTTTTGAGAAATTCTTAGAATTTCAGAAGGAGGTTGAGAACCAAACTGGACACAAGATCAAGACACTTCGATCTGATCGAGGTGGCGAGTATCTTAGTGAACAGTTCCTTAATCATTTCAGAGATAATGGAATTATCTCTCAGTGGACTCCTCCGGGAACTCCTTAGCTCAATGGAGTTTTTGACAGAAGGAATCGAACCCTACTTGATATGGTTCATTCCATGACGGGTTTCACTGACTTACCACCTTCTTTCTGGGGTTATGCTCTAGAAAGTGCAGATAGGATTTTGAATCTTGTTCCTTCCAAGTCAGTCCCTAAAATGCCCTCAGAAATGTGGGGTTGTCCTGCTTATGTGAAGAGGACCTTAGGAGATAAGTTAGAAGCTCGTTCTAATTATGCTACTTTGTTGGCTATCCTAAGGAATCCATAGGATACTATTTCTATGATCAAATTGAACAAAAGGTATTTGTTTCAAGAAATGCAACTTTTCTTGAGGAGTCGTTCCTAGAAGAAAAGAAAGGCAAGATCACAGAACTTGAGGAAATTCGAGATATTCCCACGCCACATTTAGAGGGCACGTCCCATTCTGATACCCCACAACCAATTATGAACTTCGATACACGTGAAAATCCTCCTCTATGGCGTTCTGAACGTACTCCCAGACAAACGGAGAGATGGTATGGTTTCCTCGATGAAATCTCTCAAGAGAATAATGATCCTCTAACATATGACGAGTCACTCTCAGACTCAGATTCTGAACAGTGGATGTAGCACCCGGAACGCCGAGATGCCATACCCCCGCACCATAAGTCTAGCTCACACATGAAATGGGTAGTCCATATATGAACCGGACTCATGGCGAATGGGTGACAATAAAAAAAACTCAGTAGCTAGGCGGGACTAACCCTCAAATCAATCAAGTTCAAATCTAGGAATTTAAAGCGTAAGCATAATAATTCCATTAGCATATATCAAGTATCTCAAAAGAATTAACTTCCAACTTTATATCAATACATATAGGTACCATATTTACATCAAAAGTATATATATAGTAGTAGGTACCCACACTCATCAATACATTATCATCTCCAATACATCAGACATGTATAAACATCCAAAAACCACTAACATGATACTCCAACATCCACACATGAAATGAAATGCTAGACTCAAAGGTAAAGACCTGACTCGACCCCGCCTAGCACTCAACCTGTAAAACTGAAAGTGTGAGGTGTCAGTCTATGAAAGACTGAGTGAGGGGTTTAAATAAATATAAACGCAACTACCATGTAAGCTATAATCTTGGGTAAGTTTTCATAAAAGAAGCAATATAAGTCCAAATATTAAAGTAATTCCCGCCCGAGATTACAACTAATCAATTTAATAATTCAATCATTATCAATTCAATCCGTGGCCAGGCGAGTGAGGGTCATTCTCCAACCTTTCTCCATAAGTGTACAATCATGAGTGTTTCAATTTATTAGGTTACAATGCAAGTAATTACAGTGCACAATTAGCAGTTTCCGTCCATCCTTCTTCCTCCGGGTGATGGTGGGCTTGCAAGACCCAGCCATCCAAGCATGGTGTACGTCAGGAACATGACTCCCACGTACGGGATTTCTTCCTCCACCAAACCTCTTGGTGGATTCAGAGGTGATCCCAAAATTGGTGAGGATAGTGCAAGAGTTACCCGTCAGCCCTTGCTTCCTCGGTTGGCTCAATACACTACCCTCGGGGCCCAAAGTGAACATGCTTTACTCGCCAAATCAATCAATCAATTTGTTCAATTCGGTAAATTATTTGAAAATCAATAAGGTTTTGGCAAAATATAGATATATAAATACATTTTGGCCGAAAGCTCACATAGAGTTGTAAAGGTTCTATATATCTAGAAATTAAACCTCACCTGACGAGCGAAACAAGAATATAACTATGGTGCGTGTCCCATGTCAACTGGAAGGAGATTTGTTCAATAAGGACAATTATACATGAGACTAGACTCAAATGAACCAATTAAGACGCAAGGCAAAGTCATAATCAAGATATTATGCAATAACAATCAAGGAGTGTCAAGTAGGAGCATGATTATCAATTAAACAAGTATATATATCATATAACTCACATATGGGAGCCAAGGAAGTGAGAGAAATGCAATAAGAAAGGTTTTGGTAAAGTTTGGCCAAAACCGACAATTTTTGGAAATGTACATGTTGTGGAAGAACTGGAATATCTTAAATTCTAGAAGTGGGAATCGAGTTTTGTTTGTTGGTATGAACGTAGACATAAAGACCTATCCGACGGTATATGGCACGTTTTCTAATTTAAAGCGAGGTGAAAATGGCGTTCGTCCGAAGTTCGATAAAATGCAGGAAAATAAAAGGTGACACGCCCGTGTCACCAATATGAGGGAAACCGTGACACCCCCGTGTCACGGTACAGAAAATCAAACCAACATGGACCCCTGTGTCACGCTGAATAAGGCAAAGTTGACACCCCTGTGTTAACTGTACGCAGCAGAAAAAAAAGGGCAAAATAGGGCAGTAACGCAACAACAACAACAACCAACCAAAACACCAATTTTCAATCATCAAATGCAATCAAAACTTGAAGAAACATGTATTCATACTTGAAACACAATAAAATCTAACGTATCTACTCATATCATGCATTGATCATCAAGATTTAACAATGTCAAACCCATATACAATCATGAACTCCAACTTCCATTTTATTCAAGAAATCATGCAAGCTTTCAAGATTAAAGATCCTAATCATGCTTCTAATCACTTATACACAATAAATCATCAATAAGCAATAAACCCTAATCATATATATATACAAGAGATTCAATTAAATAATCCATCTATACCTTAAAATGATAGAAAGAAGGGAAGAAATGATGGTATGATGATGATGATGCTTCCAAGCATGAAATTCCTCCAACAATCTAGCTTGACGTGATGAAATCTCTTCCTTCCCTTCCCTTGGTGTGAAAACCATGATTTAGTGTGTGTGTGTGTGTGGTTTTGATAAAATGGAATGAAATGTAATTGGAAGAGATAAATGTATATGATATATGATGTATGTGATGTATAGATATATACAAAAGTCTTCCACTAACATGTATGAATCACTACTTTTTGCAATTAAGTCCTTGCCTCACATTAATTTACAAGTTAGAGATTTATTATGTGTTTGTGTATGTGTCTTCCATATATGTTATATTTTATACAATGTATGTAATGTAATATAATTATAGATATATAGATATATATATATGTATATCATGTATGTATAAAGTTAGATATTATGCATATTATACATATATATAATTGCATGTCCCTTACATGAATGCATAAAATAATGCATATGTTAGAAAATAGAATGAAATGAAATGAAAGGGAATTAAATCATATGATCATATAACCAAATAGTGAATTAATTCACATGAATCCAATTAGACAATTAACAACTAATTTCATAAAAGTTCATGGACATAAACTGCGTCTAATGTCATGAAATCCATATAATATCATATAAAGCCTAAATGGAAAACCGGGGCGTTACAGTGGAGACAAGCCATGAAATCCAAAATGGATTCCATGTACTCCAACTAAGTTTGGACCTTGGTAGATTTGCCTGATGGGGTAAAACCCATAGGTTGCAAATGGATCTTTAAGAGAAAGCTTGGAGTAGATGAAAGCATTGCAACCTATAAGGCAAGACTGGTTGCAAAAGGCTTCACTCAAAGGCACGGTGTGGACTTTGATGAAACCTTCTCACCGGTTGCAATGCAAAAGTCCATTCAGATCATGCTTGCCATTGCTGCATATTACCACTATAACATATGGCAAATGGATGTGGAAACTGCCTTTCTCAATGTAGACATTCATAAAGATATTTATATGGATCAACCCATAGGTTTCACATTCAGTGGGGGTGAGCAAAAGGTTTACAAACTCCAAAGATCAATCTATGGATTGAAACAGGCTTCTAGGAATTGGAACATTCGTTTTGATAAAGCATTCAAAGCGTTTGGCTTCGTTCAAAACTCGAATGAGTCCTGCGTATATTGAAAGGAGTTGGAGACTTTAGTGCAATTCTTGGTGCTTTATGTTGATGACATCCTTCTAATTGGGAATTCGCCATCTCGATCAGATCGAGTTGCTTATGTCTTATCACTACTTTAGTTCCTAACCTCCTTTTGAAATTCTAAGAATTTCTTATAAGTTTCGAACTTCATACTTCAACAAGTACACTCATTCATAATGATCAAACTGACGGCTGTCTCTAGTGCTTACACTGAGCAATAGACAAAACATCAATTTGGATCAAAATCCACTAAGTGTTTCGGCACGTTTCCACGTTTCTCAAAAATGGGGTTTTGGGAACGTTTCCCTTAAGACAGGATTCACAGGGAAGTCAACTTTCTAGGTTCATTTTCGTAGAATGATCCTAAGATGTCTAACTTGCTAATCCTTTTATGTCTCAACATTCCAAAGTAATTCGAAGCTTTGTCATCTCACTTACTTTTGTTATCTCATTGTATGTTCAGAACATTAGTGCTTTGAGTCTTTGCACAACGGAGTATGCAGAATCAACTCAAGACTTGTGAATTCTATTCCTAGTAGAATTACTAAAAGAGATAACAAATTAGAGTACCCATACTCTTTGTAGTTCCCTTTTAAAGTCCTTAGTTTGCTATTATAGAAGCAAACGTGTAACAGCCCGAAACAGGGGCAAGTTGAAAATTACGAAAATACCCCTACAGCTCAAAAATATTCCTACATTTCCCGAAATACTTTCATTACCCAATATTTTAACCAAAAGAATCCTCACATTATTTCGAGGATCGTGATACTCTCCGAGAACCATAATTCCCATCCTAACTTCCGTAGTATCAAAAACCGGCAAAAACCCTAGCTTATGATTCGATCATCAATAAATCCTTACACTTCTACTTTTTGATATTCAAAATTATAACCAAAACGATCCTCAAATTATTTCATGAATTTTCATGCATTTACCAAAAACTCGATTTCACTATAGCATATTTTATAAATATTTTCCTTTCTAAAAATCATCATTTTATTTTGAACAAATTAGCTTTTATTCAATAGTCGAAATTATACTTGAAACGATCCTTGAATTTTCCTCTACATTATGGTGATTTTTCCAAACTTTAAACTTCATCCTAGCTTCGATTATATAATTTTCTCATGATTTTCATCATCTTCAATGTTCATAATTTACAAACAAAAACTCCAAATATTTCATGTTTATAACTAAAACGAAACTCATTTTTCACTCATTCTTTCATTAATTCACTACATCAAAATTTTACCTCTCGACTCTTGAATAAATTTTATATTATTTTTACATTTATTTTTATTCCAAATGACATCATCCATGACCTCATGCTCTTCTAGAAGAAATGAACAAATGAGCATAATTTCTCCACATTTCTTAGTTAATAACCTAGCATTTGTTCATCATGAAATTAAACCACATCTCCAATTTAATTACCAAGCATTTGTTGAAACCTTAGGCAACCACATCTCCCATAAACTCTCATTTATTGCTTAGAAACCCCTCATGACTACCTATAAATACCCCCCTTAAGCCTCATTTATACCTCACAAATCAACACACAAAATCACTCCCTCTCTCCCCATCCTCACGCCACTCTCCCTCTTTTCTCTCTAAGGTATGTTTTCTTCTATTATTTCATGTTTTATATAATGTTCTTAGTATAGAAATAATAGTAGTATGCCTAGGATTATTTAAATTATGCTTTAGGAATTTATTTTATGAAATATGTGCATAGTTGATAGTTTAAATATAATGTGAGCACATTATGGAATTTTATTTATTTATATGCATGGATTATGATATGATATAATGTGATTATGTATTTAAATGTTTATGATCTTGTTCATGCTTAGAATAATTTATTTAGAATTATTTTTCATAGAAAGTTCATATATTTTGCTATATTGTGCTTTAATCTTATGTTATGAATATGAATATGATAGAACATGTTACACAACCTCTTTGAATATTCAAATAAGCTGAAGAACATGTTCATAATGTTCTTGAATATGTGTGTGTGCATGGGTGTGCCGTGATCAATGTGTGTGTGTGTGTGAATTTGATTTTGTGTTATAAAGTGTTTAATTCACATGAAATTGAATAGTAAATGTTTCCAATAGTAATTTTGACTTTTTGGTCAACCAAAATACTATTAATTTCGAAATTATTATAAAAATAATTATAAAATGAGTTTTGGAATTTTAAAGAAAGATTTTTCCCCGAATTTTCCAAAAATCGGTAAACTATGTAATATTTTCAAAAGATAACCTACATTGTCAAATTTAACCATAAATCTTATTTCAAATCTTATAATTATAATTATCATATGGTATATATATATATATTTGATTAGCTAAAGATCTCGTAAACCCTAAATTATTAATCAAATTCCCTTAAACGGGTAAATTTAGGGTTTACCGGGAAATCTTTAACATATTACATAATGTGTCTCTTATGGTGTGTATGATTGATTAATTTGAATATTAGAACCTAGTTCTAAGCCAGTAGTAGTTATTACTTTCAGGCGAGGATATAATTGAACAGTGGAATCCCAAGGATTTTATCTAGACCGTCAAGACACTCGGTGAGGGTTAAAATGTTTTCAACTGGAATCATGCTTATACATACGTATCTATATAAAAACTATTTTCAAGCCTACCCATCATATTGATTTACTGCCATATATATATATATATATTACTTTACTACACTATCCCTTTTAAGGGAAAAATACTTTCTTGCCGGAATCAACGTTTTTCTAGAACATTATATATTTCAAGTCCATTTTATCAAAACATTGATTCCGGGTTATGCAAGCAAAATATTGTTCTCGATTCCTGTTATGGGCCCCGGCTGTATCCGTAGCGAGCAATTACCCGGAAGGTATCGGGCCGAGGGTATTGTTGGTGCTGCGGACTGCCACCACCTCTTGGTAGTGGTTTAACTGGAGGTTAGTTACTCCACGCCAAGAGATGAGGGAGAGATAGCTGCCTCCCGAATCTAGTTCATGGTCTCTAGGGTTGGCTCCCCTATTGACACCAAGGAGTAGCGGAGTTATTGTCTTATTGGTTTTATTGAAGTATCGGTGTCTTGATCAACACCGTTACTAATTTATCATGATTTAAGGAGTTACGGATGGAGAGGCCTAGCTTGCGGGCATTCAAGTTCTTATTACAAACGGTTCATATTTTTTACAAAGATTTCCAAATACCCCTATCCCTATTTTTACAAATATTATGAACCGTTCCCTATTTGCTATATCCTATTGCCAGTATTTTGATCAAGATCTTCTTGATTATATAAATATATATATACATATATTTACACTTATAATTTATTACACCCCCTTCACTTAGTCACTTTGACTAACCCTCTCGCCCGGTTTTAAAATGCATGATTTCAGGAATCCACGGAGCGACACCTTAGAGGTATCTTGAAGCTTTAAGGTGTCATATCTTAGTCAATCAGGATTATACTAAGAGTGCATGTACCTATGTCAATAAGCACTCTCCTATGAAATTAGATCTTTCGCTGTAATTACTTATCCAACTTAATGATATGTGTTTCGTCATGTATTGTCCCCTTATATTGCTCAAGTTTATTTTCCGTTGCGTTTCAATTTCATACTCTGGTATTGTATAGTCTTGTCCGTTCGCCGGAGTATTTCTCGAGTGCTAGGTCTCACGTCCACTCGGGAAGTACAACGGTGCGGGGTTGTAGTGTTAAGGGGCGCTACAACTAAAGTGGTATCAGAGCCCGGTTAAGTTAAGAAGAGACTTAACTGAAAGGGTGCTCTATCCTCTTGTCTGTTGCACTATGTGTTAAGGTTGCTTCAAGATACCAGTAGGACCGTAAGTTAACATGTTATTCTTCTGTGTCTTTATATGCCTTATCTGTGCTACGATTTATGTGATATTACGTGTATTGATTGTCACTACTTGGAAAATTTCTACTTAAGTGATTATCTGCAAGTCATTCTTAACAATCATGCATCATATTCTCTCTACAAGTACATTACAGCTCATAATGTCTCCCCGAAGAACCGCCCAAGAAAGCACTCCACCAAGAGAAGATATGTCCTCAGCCGGAGGAAATTCTGAGCTAGTAGATGCTTTATCTTCGCTAAGGATGTTGTGTCTGTTAATTGCTATTACTTGGAAATTTTAATTTTGTGACCATCTGCACATCATTCTCAACTACCATGCATTATATTATCTCTATAAGGGTGGTTGCAGTTTAAAATTGTCATCCCCAAAGTTGTTAAAGGTATGCATTCTAAACACTCCAGTTACTAATCCTGGCGCCATGCATTCATTGCATCATTTATGTGCGTGTTCAAATTTTTTTTACGTGAACAATTACCTTATGTGTTTAAAGTAAGTCCTCCTTTAGAAACCTGTCTTATCATAAATGGAGGATATCAATATTACTTAAAGTTATTATGAAACATGAGGAGAATCTGAGGATAGATTCTTTTTAAGGGGGAAGGATTGTAACAGCCCGAAACAGGGGCAAGTTGGAAATTACGAAAATACCCCTATAGCTCCAAAATATTCTTACATTTCCCGAAATACTTTCATTACCCAATATTTTAACCAAAAGAATCCTCACATTATTTCGAGGATCGTGATACTCTCCGTGAACCATAATTCCCATCCTAGCTCCCGTAGTATCAAAAAACCGGTAAAAACCCTAGCTTATGATTCGATCATCAATAAATCCCTACTCATCTACTTTTTGATATTCAAAATTATAACCAAAACGACCCTTAAATTATTTTATGAATTTTCATGCATTTGCCAAAAACTCGATCTCACCATAGCATATTTTATAAATATTTTCCTTTCTAAAAATCATCATTTTATTTTGAACAAATTAGCTTTTATTCAATAGTCGAAATTATACTTGAAACGATCCTTGAATTTTCCTCTACATTATAGTGATTTTTCCAAAATTTTAACGTTATCATAGCTTCGTTTATATAATTTTCCTATGATTTTCATCATCTTTAATATTCATAATTTATAAACGAAAGCTCTAAATATTTCACATTTATAATTAAAACAAAGCTCATTTTTCACCCATTCTTTCATTAATTCACTACTTCAATCTTTTACCTCTCGACTCTTGAATAAATTTTATATTATTTTTACATTTATTTTTAATCAAAATGACATCATCCATGACCACATGGTCTTCTAGAAGGATTAAACAAATGAATGTAATTTCTCCACATTACTTAGTTAATTACCTAGCATTTGTTTAACATTTAATTTAACCACATCTCCTAATTTATTACCAAGCTTTTGTTGAAATCATAAGCAACCACATCTCCCATAAACTTTCATTTATTGCTTAAAGACCCCTCATGACTACCTATAAATACCCCCCTCAAGCCTCATTTATACCTCACAAATCAACACACAAAATCACTCTCTTCCCCCCCATTCTCACGCCACTCTCTCCCTTCTCTCTCTAAGGTATGTTTTTCTTTTATTATTTCATGCTTTATATAATGTTCTTAGTATAAAAATAATACTAGCATGCCTAGGATTAATTAAATTATGCTTTAGGAATTTATTTTATGAAATATATGCTATTTATGCTAGTTTAGGAAAAATGTGATAAGATATATGCATTTTATTTAATTAAATGCATGAGTTATGATATGATATGATATGAATATGTGTTTAAATAATTATGATCTTGTTTGATTAAATTCATGCCTAGAATAATTTATTTAGAATTATTTTTCATAGAGAATTCATATATTTTGCTATATTATGCTTTAATCTTATGTTATGAATATGAATGTGATAGAACATGTTACACACCCTCTTTGAATATTCAAATAGGCTCAAGAACATGTTCATGTTGTTCTTGAACAATTTTAAGTGCACATGTGATAGTGTGTGAGTGTGTGTGTTCGATTTTGTGTTATAACGTGTTTAATTCATAAGAAATTGAATAGTAAATGTTTTCAATAGTAACTTTGACTTTTTGGTCAACCCATAAGCTGATAATTTCGAAAATATTATTAAAATAATTATAAAATTAGTTTTGGAATTTTTAAATAAAGATTTTATCCGAATTTTCCAAAAATCAGTAAATTATGAATTATTTTCAAAATATAACCTATATTGTCAAATTAAATTCTAAGTTCCATTTCTAATGTTATAATAAGGATTATAATGTGATTAATAAATATTTAAGTGGTTAAAGAATTAATGAAACCTAATTAATTACTTAATTTCGCTTAAACGGTTAAAATTAGAGTATCGGGAATTCTCTAACATGATATAGTTTATGTGTTTACTTGATGTAATCCTTTTATGCATGAACATTATGTGTTTTATGTGCTTATTTGATTAATATAAGGAACCTAGTTCTAAGCCTATAGTAGTTAATACTTTCAGGCGCACTGGAATCCACATTACAATGTCTGACTACCGGTATAGGTGAGGGTTAAAATGTTTTCAACTGGAATCATGCTATACATATGTATCTATATAAAATCTATTTTCAAGCCTACCTATCATTTTGATTTACTACCCTATATACATATTATTGTACTACAATGTCCCTCTTAAGGGAAAAATACTTTCTTGCCGGAATCAACGTTTTTCTAGAACATTATATATTTCAAGTCCATTTTATCAAAACATTGATTCCGGGTTATGCAAGCAAAATATTGTTCTCGATTCCTGTTATGGGCCCCGGCTGTAGCCGTAGCGAGCAATTACCCGGAAAGTATCGGGCCGAGGGTATTGTTGGTGCTGCGGACTGCCACCACCTCTTGGTAGTGGTTTAACTGGAGGTTAGTTACTCCACGCCAAGGGATGAGGGAGAGATAGCTGCCTCCCGAATCTAGTTCGTGGTCTCTAGGGTTTGATTCTCTATTGACATCAAGGAGTAGTGGAGTTAATATTCTTGGTTTTATTGAAGTATCGGAGCCTGATCAGCCCGATACTATTTTACCAACTATTCAAGGAGTTATGGGTGGAAAGGCCTAGCTTGCGGGCAATAATGTTCTTGTTACAAACGGTTCATATTTCTACAAATATTCCAAACTACCCCTATCCCTGTTTTACAATTATTATGAACCGTTTCCTATTTGCCATATCCTATTGTTAATATTATAGATCAAGATCTTCTTGATCATATAAATATAAATATATATATATATACATATATCTATAAACCCTCATACCCCCCTTCACTTAGTCACTTTGACTAACCCTCTCGCCTATTTTTAAAATGCATGATTTCAGGAATCAATGAACGACAACTAGAGGTATCTTGAAGCACTACAACCGTAGGTTGGATCTGATTCTAAGAGTACATTGTCTTGAGCCTACTCGCTGCAGAAACAAACCATCTCATACTTTGTCCTTGCATGTCAACCTGTTGCACTCTTCTGCAAACTACTTTGATCAATAATGATAATCCTTGCTCATTGTACGTTATCCTCCCCGTTCATTGGTAAAGTTGAATCTCTTTATCTTCCGCTACACTGTGTCACGTACTCCATTCATATGTTATCCTGACCGTTCGCCTTTAAGGTGTCATATCTTAGTCAATCAGGATTATACTAAGAGTGCATGTACCTATGTCAATAAGCACTCTCCTATGAAATTAGATCTTTCGCTGTAATTACTTATCCAACTTAATGATATGTGTTTCGTCATGTATTGTCCCCTTATATTGCTCAAGTTTATTTTCCGTTGCGTTTCAATTTCATACTCTGGTATTGTATAGTCTTGTCCGTTCGCCGGAGTATTTCTCGAGTGCTAGGTCTCACATCCACTCGGGAAGTACAACGGTGCGGGGTTGTAGTGTTAAGGGGCGCTACAACTAAAGTGGTATCAGAGCCCGGTTAAGTTAAGAAGAGACTTAACTGAAAGGGTGCTCTATCCTCTTGTCTGTTGCACTATGTGTTAAGGTTGCTTCAAGATACCAGTAGGACCGTAAGTTAACATGTTATTCTTCTGTGTCTTTATATGCCTTATCTGTGCTACGATTTATGTGATATTACGTGTATTGATTGTCACTACTTGGAAAATTTCTACTTAAGTGATTATCTGCAAGTCATTCTTAACAATCATGCATCATATTCTCTCTACAAGTACATTACAGCTCATAATGTCTCCCCGAAGAACCGCCCAAGAAAGCACTCCACCAAGAGAAGATATGTCCTCAGCCGGAGGAAATTCTGAGCTAGTAGATGCTTTAAAAGAGATAGTGCAAACCTGCGCTAATGGATCAAAAGGTAACAATGAGAAGTCCTTAGAAAAGTTTCTTCGGATGGATCCACCTAAGTTCTTCGGAGAACCCAATGATGTGAAGGCAGAAAACTGGATAGCAAGTCTTGAGAAAATCTTTGAAGCAATGGGTATTAGTCCTGAAGAACCTGAAAGAATTCAGTATGCTGTCTTCATGCTAGAAGAAGCGGCCCTAAGTTGGTGGAAATATACAAAACGAGTCTGGGCAGAAAATCAGGTGAATCATGGGTGGAATGACTTTGTAATAGTGTTCTACGACAAGTATATTCCCCAGGTGACTAGGGATGCCCGAGAAGCAGAGTTTATGAATCTAGTTCAAGGCAAAGCACCGGTGGCCGAATATGAAGCTCAGTTTGTTAGGCTAATCCAGTATGCCCCACATATCCTACATGATGAACGCCGCAAAATTAAACGGTTTGTTGATGGTCTTAGATCCAATCTTCGATGGTCCTTAGCTCCATTTGAATTGGGAACCTACACCAAGGCTGTAGAAACGGCCATGAAAACGGAGGCCACACATAAGGAAGTCCATCTGGCAAACAATCGTTCCGAGCCACCCTATAAGTCATCCCAGGAATCCAAACGTCCCGCTGAACCATTTAAGTCAACTTCCGGAAAGAAACAAGTACAGTCCTGGCCCAAGCCCCAACAGGCACCACCAAAACTTCAGGAAGAGATTATTTGTGAGTACTGTCAGAGGCGGGGGCATACTGAGGAGGAATGCCGAAGGAAGGCTGGTACATGTTTATGGTGCGGAGACCCTGATCATCAAATAGAAAATTGTCCAAAAAGACCAAAACCAAGAAATAAAGGGAAGACTATGGAAGGAACATCTGGGAAACCGATGGTCAAAGGACGAGCTCATGCTGTGGAAGGAAACATGAAACCAAATCTTGCCAATAATGAGGGTACGGTACACATTCTAAACACGCCAGTTACTACTTAATATGGTGCTGGCGACACGCATTCATTGCATCACTTATGTGTGCATCTAAATTTCTTATCTGAACAATTGCCATATGTGTTTAAAGTAAAGTTCTCCTTTGGAAACTAGTTTATCATGAATAGAGGATACAAGCATTATCTAAAGCTATTATGAAACATGAGGAGAATCTGAGGACAGATTCTTTTTAAGGGGGAAGGATTGTAACAGCCCGAAACAGGGGCAAGTTGAAAATTACGAAAATACCCCTACAGCTCAAAAATATTCCTACATTTCCCGAAATACTTTCATTACCCAATATTTTAACCAAAAGAATCCTCACATTATTTCGAGGATCGTGATACTCTCCGAGAACCATAATTCCCATCCTAACTTCCGTAGTATCAAAAACCGGCAAAAACCCTAGCTTATGATTCGATCATCAATAAATCCTTACACTTCTACTTTTTGATATTCAAAATTATAACCAAAACGATCCTCAAATTATTTCATGAATTTTCATGCATTTACCAAAAACTCGATTTCACTATAGCATATTTTATAAATATTTTCCTTTCTAAAAATCATCATTTTATTTTGAACAAATTAGCTTTTATTCAATAGTCGAAATTATACTTGAAACGATCCTTGAATTTTCCTCTACATTATGGTGATTTTTCCAAACTTTAAACTTCATCCTAGCTTCGATTATATAATTTTCTCATGATTTTCATCATCTTCAATGTTCATAATTTACAAACAAAAACTCCAAATATTTCATGTTTATAACTAAAACGAAACTCATTTTTCACTCATTCTTTCATTAATTCACTACATCAAAATTTTACCTCTCGACTCTTGAATAAATTTTATATTATTTTTACATTTATTTTTATTCCAAATGACATCATCCATGACCTCATGCTCTTCTAGAAGAAATGAACAAATGAGCATAATTTCTCCACATTTCTTAGTTAATAACCTAGCATTTGTTCATCATGAAATTAAACCACATCTCCAATTTAATTACCAAGCATTTGTTGAAACCTTAGGCAACCACATCTCCCATAAACTCTCATTTATTGCTTAGAAACCCCTCATGACTACCTATAAATACCCCCCTTAAGCCTCATTTATACCTCACAAATCAACACACAAAATCACTCCCTCTCTCCCCATCCTCACGCCACTCTCCCTCTTTTCTCTCTAAGGTATGTTTTCTTCTATTATTTCATGTTTTATATAATGTTCTTAGTATAGAAATAATAGTAGTATGCCTAGGATTATTTAAATTATGCTTTAGGAATTTATTTTATGAAATATGTGCATAGTTGATAGTTTAAATATAATGTGAGCACATTATGGAATTTTATTTATTTATATGCATGGATTATGATATGATATAATGTGATTATGTATTTAAATGTTTATGATCTTGTTCATGCTTAGAATAATTTATTTAGAATTATTTTTCATAGAAAGTTCATATATTTTGCTATATTGTGCTTTAATCTTATGTTATGAATATGAATATGATAGAACATGTTACACAACCTCTTTGAATATTCAAATAAGCTCAAGAACATGTTCATAATGTTCTTGAATATGTGTGTGTGCATGGGTGTGCCGTGATCAATGTGTGTGTGTGTGTGAATTTGATTTTGTGTTATAAAGTGTTTAATTCACATGAAATTGAATAGTAAATGTTTCCAATAGTAATTTTGACTTTTTGGTCAACCAAAATACTATTAATTTCGAAATTATTATAAAAATAATTATAAAATGAGTTTTGGAATTTTAAAGAAAGATTTTTCCCCGAATTTTCCAAAAATCGGTAAACTATGTAATATTTTCAAAAGATAACCTACATTGTCAAATTTAACCATAAATCTTATTTCAAATCTTATAATTATAATTATCATATGGTATATATATATATATTTGATTAGCTAAAGATCTCGTAAACCCTAAATTATTAATCAAATTCCCTTAAACGGGTAAATTTAGGGTTTACCGGGAAATCTTTAACATATTACATAATGTGTCTCTTATGGTGTGTATGATTGATTAATTTGAATATTAGAACCTAGTTCTAAGCCAGTAGTAGTTATTACTTTCAGGCGAGGATATAATTGAACAGTGGAATCCCAAGGATTTTATCTAGACCGTCAAGACACTCGGTGAGGGTTAAAATGTTTTCAACTGGAATCATGCTTATACATACGTATCTATATAAAAACTATTTTCAAGCCTACCCATCATATTGATTTACTGCCATATATATATATATATATTACTTTACTACACTATCCCTTTTAAGGGAAAAATACTTTCTTGCCGGAATCAACGTTTTTCTAGAACATTATATATTTCAAGTCCATTTTATCAAAACATTGATTCCGGGTTATGCAAGCAAAATATTGTTCTCGATTCCTGTTATGGGCCCCGGCTGTATCCGTAGCGAGCAATTACCCGGAAGGTATCGGGCCGAGGGTATTGTTGGTGCTGCGGACTGCCACCACCTCTTGGTAGTGGTTTAACTGGAGGTTAGTTACTCCACGCCAAGGGATGAGGGAGAGATAGCTGCCTCCCGAATCTAGTTCATGGTCTCTAGGGTTGGCTCCCCTATTGACACCAAGGAGTAGCGGAGTTATTGTCTTATTGGTTTTATTGAAGTATCGGTGTCTTGATCAACACCGTTACTAATTTATCATGATTTAAGGAGTTACGGATGGAGAGGCCTAGCTTGCGGGCATTCAAGTTCTTATTACAAACGGTTCATATTTTTTACAAAGATTTCCAAATACCCCTATCCCTATTTTTACAAATATTATGAACCGTTCCCTATTTGCTATATCCTATTGCCAGTATTTTGATCAAGATCTTCTTGATTATATAAATATATATATACATATATTTACACTTATAATTTATTACACCCCCTTCACTTAGTCACTTTGACTAACCCTCTCGCCCGGTTTTAAAATGCATGATTTCAGGAATCCACAGAGCGACACCTTAGAGGTATCTTGAAGCTTTAAGGTGTCATATCTTAGTCAATCAGGATTATACTAAGAGTGCATGTACCTATGTCAATAAGCACTCTCCTATGAAATTAGATCTTTCGCTGTAATTACTTATCCAACTTAATGATATGTGTTTCGTCATGTATTGTCCCCTTATATTGCTCAAGTTTATTTTCCGTTGCGTTTCAATTTCATACTCTGGTATTGTATAGTCTTGTCCGTTCGCCGGAGTATTTCTCGAGTGCTAGGTCTCACATCCACTCGGGAAGTACAACGGTGCGGGGTTGTAGTGTTAAGGGGCGCTACAAAACGTCCTTATTTGCTATCTCTTATTATCTTTTGGGCATTCCCTTTACTCACCCCTCCATCGGGCTTCAAGGGTTTCTTCTTCATTAGGCCTTCAAGCCTTTCCCTTAGTGGGTTTAGAAGAAGATTTAATCATCACAACCTTTTATTCCTTCTTAAGGATGCTCTCAACTATTATCAACTAAATGATTAACTATGCCACAATTGTGACGCCCCGTATTCTCGAAGGGCATCCTGACGATATTAACAAGTAAGTCTCTACACTTGTATGTGTTTAATTTAAGAGTTCTTGAATTATGTGAATTAATGTAAATTCAATTTAATACGTGTTCATTCGAATTATTCTAAGATTAATTGTCAACTTGATAAATTACGCGCATATTTAACCCTAACTGTCTAATTTGATTTAATTCAAATTTATTCCATGAAATAATTGTCAAGTTGATTTTAAATCCATCATGTTACTTAACTTGTTTAATTTCGGTTTACTTAAATTCCTTGAGATTAATTGTCAATCATGTGTTTACGAAGTGTCGTTAAATTGTACAAAAGGTTTCTAAAATTAAATTGAATTAAACTCTAATTGGTAAATCTCTCTCTTTCATTGTAATTTATAAAATTAATTCGTAGCTTGAATGTTTATTCGTAGCTTTACCAATTTTGTTTACGATTATTTGTACGCGATATATCTCCTTGCTACGCAATAAGGATACCCGGTTGTATATAGCTTGTGCACAAGACACATTTCTCCCAATCCCTTTTCTCTCTCTCTCTCTCCTCTCCCACTGTCTCTTTCCCGAGGGTCACTATGCGCGGCTTCGGTTACGAGCCCATAACTCGATCGTTTCTCGACGGAATTCAACAAATGAATAGTCCATTTCAATTATCTCGACTAGACGTACGCAAGAGTACTAATTTCATGTCCTAACGATGAACGGTGGTGGAGTTATGGCCGGATTTCAGTAGCAGCGGCAGAGCTGTCAGACCGCGGCCACATCACCGGCGTCCCGCAGCGGTTTCCGGCCACCATTTGAGGCACGCGCCCCAGATCCAGGAAGTAGACGTCCCGGCACACCACTTGACGTCGGCGGCATGGCCATCGGAGCAGTGACGGAGTCGCACGCGCCGCCTGAAGCTGGCGGCTGCGGCCCGGGTTACTGTAGCGGCGCGATTCCGCCGCTTCCGGCGGTGTTTTTCGACGGGGATTGATGGTTTCCAAGGTTTTTCGACCCCCTGAGTTCATTTCCGGCATCAATTTCACCAGTTCTTGGCCGTAGGTGGTGGTTCCGGCGATGTGTGCGGTGGCAGATTATTTGGCGGCCAACGGGGCTGTGGTTTGGCGGTGGATCGCGGCGGCAAAGTGGAGGTGCAACGGCGGCGCTAGCTCTGAGGATTTTTCCGGCGAGCTACCTTAGGGCTTTCGAAGAGCTCGTCATGGGTAAGACAATGGCTTTTACGGATCGCATTTTGGTTCACCGGTTTGGAAGTAATTTGAGTTTGAAGATTTAGGGTTTTAGTGTTCGTAGATCTAAAATTGGAGGAGATTGACTTGGAATTCCCATAAATTGATCGAGGATTCGGAACGGGCACGAAGACTTCATTCAGGACTGATTTTTTGGGATTTTTCCGGCGACCTTCGGCGGCGGCCCAGCCAAATTCCGGCAGCTACAGTGGTGGCATTCCGGCGGCGTCTGGTCATAATGTTCGTCTCGTTGTGGTGAGTTCAACGCCACTTTCCGTTCATAAATCGGACACTCGATCTATTTATTACGAATTATTTTGCGTAATTGTGATTATTTGAATTAATTGTTTTAAGTGCAAATAAATTAGTTATTGTTGGTTTGTTGATCGAGATGTATTCCAATCGTATACGAAAACATGTATTGAATGGATTGTGATATGCATGAATGTTTCAATTTACAATTTGAATCCCGAGGTGATGAACTTACGCTATTTTTTAAGTATGAAGGGGTGATAGTGTAATATCTATAAACTAATCTCTTATGTGACTAAATGAACTTGAATGATATTTTAGAAGAACGAACATGTTGTGATTTCTCTATATGAATTTGAGACGTTCTCAATGTTATGTTTGTTGTAAATTGTATTTCAAATATAAAATTTAGATACATGAAAGATGCTTGAATAACTTAAGACTTGATGTATGATACGAGTTAGAATTGTAATATCTTGATTTGCTCTTACCACTTGAAAATGAGATATTATGAATTATGATAAATTGATAATTGTCATGCTTGTAAGTAATTAATTCCTTGTTAAATAATTGTATAAACACTTTAAACGAACAATTATGCTAAGTAATCAACTAAGGGGATGTAAGTGTAATATTTATCAAACTATGAATCAGACTTCAGCTTGTGTACCAAACATGTTGTGAAGTTGTAAAGTATGATCTTAAGTGAATTAAATGCACTCTTTATTTGTATCAAGCATGCCATTTACGTACAACAACTTTGTATGTTTATATGATCAAGTTGCTCTTACTTATGCACTTTATCACTCGACATGAAGTTGATGCTTGATTATAATATTATAATTGAACCCTGTGACATTGGATGATTTAATATGGATTTTGTGAATATATCAACTTCCTAAATTGTTCTTGCATCTTTGGATATGGAATTGCATGATGGTTGCTTGTAAATATGACCTTGTTGACATATCAATGAATGACCACGACACCTTATCCAAGCACAACATGAACACTTATGCATCACCACGATCATGTTGAGCAACGCCGTGCGTCTTGTTTGGTTCATATAGAGTCTAAGTCTGGGCTTCTGTATGTCTTATCACAGAGTTTGGTGGTGCCGGTGGGCCCGAGGATTAGAGTGTTTGGCCCTTCACACTCTCAGACTCTACTTTCACGAGGTGAGGTTTAGGATTTTGTATAGTTATGCGACCTATGGCCTTTACATGCTGATTTCTGCCCTTGTATGCGAGTATACCTTACTATAAACACGTATGTGTTGGATATGTTATGTTTGTTGACTTATCTGTTGCATTCTTACATTGAATTTATGCCTTCCGTGTTGAATACGTGACATGAGCATGCATTAATCGTGTGCATATCTCCATTAAATGAGTGATGATTTGTAGGTTAGGAAGATACTATCGAGCCACGGCCAAGTATCACGCTAAGAACGCCCTATTGCAAGTTCTTTTTGAAGTATAGAAGATAAGAATGATGCATCAGGGATGAATAAAGAGAATTCTAGATGCGTGGCTTTCATAGAAGAAGTTGGAGTTAATGGTTAGGAGTCGAAATGGAGGTCCTTTGGAGATGCAAGGGTAGAGAGGCACTTGATGAAGTAAGAGTTGTTCGGGAAATTTTTATGACTCTGAAGATTTACATATGTGGCTCTCCTACATAGGATGCGATAATTGGATTCAACTGGATCATTCAATCTAAGAAATTAAGTGAAAAAACCTTAGAGGTATTTTGGCTCAGTGTTCGGATTATTGAAGATATATCGATAATGAAGAGGGGTTAAAGTAAATTGGGTCCTGTAGGAGTTATGCACCAAGGGACATCAAAGAAGGGTTTCTAAATAAACCTATTGATTAGAAATTAAGTTGTACAAGTCAATATCGGGAAGAGTTCGGAGTCGGGTACTCTAGATTTCGATTAAGAATAAAAACGAGTTGGGAAGGGATTAGAAGGAGCCAAGTAACGTGGAAAGTACAAATTCAAGGAAATCGACAATACTACGGATCCGATTTGAGTTCATTTTTCAAATCCAAGCTGAATTATCCTGCTGTGAGGTTGAATTGGGAAATATAGATCGACGAATGGAAACCATAAAGAAAGGCAAAGAATTTTTGGAAGGAAAATCATGCGCTCAAGTGGAAGCAATTGGAAAATACATTCAATTCCCCAATCTAAACTCTTAAAGGATAAGCCCGAGAATCTTGATCAGGGTGATAATTCGAAGTAGGATTCGGAAACACAGTCGGGGTAATTTTATGAGAGAGTTTGGGCAATGTGGAAGGGTGATTCTCGGGGAGAAATTCAGATGCTAATTTAGTGGATGTTGAAGAAATTAGGGATTGTGAAATTGCAATCGCAGACCGTGGAAGGTACCAGTTGATGCACAAAGATTCATGGAAAACTTTAACACCGTGGGAAAGACAAGGCAAGATCAGCAAGTCAAAGTAACCTCGTGATGGGAGGAACAAGGAAAAGCTACGGAGCTAACGGCTTACTATATTGGTGACAGGTTCAAAGCATTCATGGCACATGCATCATATTTCGCATCAAATCATTTAACTTTCCTTAATAGTACTTGTGTGTGCATCTCTAATTGGCCTCGTCACTCTAATGTGTTGCATATTTGTTTGTTACAAGCGTGACACGTGCATATACATTTTTACCCGACATGCATTTCAGTGTTTACTTGGAAGGAAATTCCTTCACCTCACTTATCAAGTATCTCTTCGACTGGCCACCTCTGAGTTAAGAGGAAAAGAAATAATGGGATGGCACCTGACAAGGAAGATGACTTGGGTAAATAAAGAACTTCAAGTAAGGGATAATATGGTGAAAAGGAACTCCGAAGGAAAGTGAGACTAGATTTGTCTTCGGGGTGTTGGGATCGAACAAGAATAGAGAAGGGGATTCCGATTACCAAGGTAATTAAAAAGGTAGATGAGAGGATTTCGATGAAAGAAGGATTGATGGAGTTCAAGGTGTAACAACAGAAATTTTAAGGGGGAGAGGATGACCAAGAGGAAAATTGAAACTTGAAGTTGTGGCTGAAGAAATAATTAGTAAAAATAACGGAAATACATTTAGGGAAGATGTAACATCCCGATCGTTCGGATTTCCAGATACGTCGTAACGAAAGGGTTTTATGTACTTTGATTTTAAACGTTTAAGTTTGCATGCGCGTAAATTGCCCGTTATGTGCCGGAATTCAATTCCGATTTTTGTGAAATTTTGATATGTGTGACATATGTGAGTTATGAATGTGTTTGCATGCTCGTTTTAAGTTTTCTTGTTCGTTTATCGAGGTTTTAAACCTTAAGTATTTGACGAGGGACATGAGGGCCTAACTAGTTTTAGCGCGCCTCTTGTTCCGGAGGCCATAACTTGAGCTAGGGAATTCAGATTCGAATTCCGGAAGATGCGTTGGACTCGTAACGAAGAGATGAAGCCAAGGAACCTGATTTGGTATTTTTCTAAGCTTGTTTAGACCCTCGTTTTTCAACTGGAACGGACAGCTTGTGCTTAAGCCACCTTCTTTGACTAGTCATGTACTTGTGGGCCCATTTTAACCATTCTCAAGCATTTAACCTTGGTTTATATGATGTTAACTCAACCCTATCCCTTCCTTACCCTTTAATTTCGTGCTCCTCACCCCCAAGAGAAGGAAAAAGCTGCTGAAATGAACAAAGAAAGAAGAAGAAAGAAACCCCTTCCCATGGCTTGTGATTTTTGGAGCTAAACTCTTCCCTACTTCATGAACTCTTAAAGGTAAGTATATTTATGTATTATCCTCTCTTCTATGCTTCATTTGATCCTTGAAATTCATTAAATGCATCAGATTTAATGAGGATATGGAGACTTGCATGAATAGTTAGGGTTAGAGGTCATTTGTTGCTTCCTTGCCTTAGCTTGAATTTGTGGCTGATTTGAGGCTTCTTTGGTGCTTATATGAACTCCTTTGCTTCCATTCTTGATTCTTAATTCATGCTAGATGTGTTAGGGTTGTTTTCTCTTTGATAACATGATTGAAACCTTGAGTTTTTGGCCATGAAACTTGAAAACCGAACTGCTGCAAATCTGCTCATTTTCACTAAACTGCTGTCACGTTTTTGAGATCAAATGGATGAATTCTTGCCTCCAATTTCGTGTGTTAATGCTTGGTTATGTTTTACACATGTTTCTTTACGAATATGCTTGGTTTTTCCTTGAAAACCTTGATTTGTATGATGAGTTCTGAGCTTGAAAACTGCTGCAAAAATCTGCCCCCCCTGTTTTGGAACTGCTGTGTGAATTTGTGCTTCGTTGCTTGAGTTAATGACTTCCAATTCATGTGAATTTGCATGGAGATGTTGTATACTAATTGTTTTATATGTTATCCCTGCTCTTGCAAGTTTTTAGATCCATTTGCAGCTCCTAATCGAAGCATGATGGCCTATTTGTATGCTATGCGCGAACCGAACTGCTGCTGTTACATTTTGTGATTACTTGGTGGTTCTAATGTGCTCCAATTCGTGTCAATTTGCATATACATGGAGTATATTAGTTGCTTATCATGTTAGTACTCATTCCCTAAAGTTTTAGCTTCATATTCAGCCCCTAAGCACTTGATCATGGCATGATTGAACCAATTGAGCTCATAGGTCCGTTTTTGGCGCTCCAGAGTTGATGCATGATTTCGGTGACCTTAACGCGTGATTTAGCCTTTGAACTCTAAATGCAATATGTTCCTAACGTGCTAAATATGTTTTATATCAAGTTTCATAATATTTGGAGTTGATTTGGTATGATTTTGGACTGATTTTGTTTAGGGTCAGTTTTGCCGGTAAACTTTGTTTGCGATTTTGGTTCTGTACAGAGACACCCCCATGTCTCATTTGCATTGAAATGTGAGACACGGCTGTGTTAGGCTTCCTGAGCATGTCTGTACTGAGCCACGGGTGTGGCTCAGTTTAACTAAGTTGAGGGACACCCTGTGTCCCTCCCCCTGCGCAGCTCTTGGTTTTCCTTTTCGGTTTTTGGTTTGTTTCACCTCTTTTATGTCTTTATCTTCATTTGTGATGAACTATGAACTTGCTTTACTATGTGTTGGGAGTATTGTGGTTCGATTTCATAACATTTGGGTGAGATATAGGCATGCTTTTGTTGAATGCCGTTTATGTGTGTTTTGTGGCGTTTGTGATTTCCATAACCCATTTCCCTCATCTTGTGATTTGTCCTTGTTTTCAAACTTTGGAAATATGTTATATTATGTAATAGGGTGTATGTAGTAGAGTTTTGTGATAGATTGAATACGTTTGAAGATGTGTCGAACTTAATTTACTTCAATGCTCTTATTTGTCTAAATGTTAGATCTTGTGCTTTGAATTTCTTGAATTGATTGGAAACGTGAAATTATGAATTCGAATGAAAGTGAGTGAAGGATTGAATGACTTTATTATATGATTTAAATTCCTTAATAGTGCACGTGAACGTGTTCATGACATAATATCATCTTTTATGCAATCATACGCATTCGCCGAGCGTCAATATGGTTCATTTGAGTCTAAGTTTGCCTCTTGCTCTTTGTTTTGCTCTTAGGTTCGTTCCGTTGTTGAGGAAGTGGTTCGTTTGACTCCTTTTGGTCCGTTTTGGTTGGTTTGCTCGTCTAGGTGAGGTTTTCTTTCCTTTTAGTTATGATGACCTAAGACCCTAATTGAATTTCGAACCCGCATGCGACTTATATATGTATATATATAGATATGTGTTTGGATACGTATTTCGTGGGATTTGTCCCGTTTGTCTTAAGAATTTGAAAAAGCTTTTATAAGTATATAAGTTCTATTTTCTTTTGTTTTGACAAGCTTTGTTAAGTGTGTGTGGGTGTAAGTGTGATAAGATTTGTGGATAAACTTCGCAAGGTAAGTGTGATAAGTGCAAGTATAAGTGTAAGTGTAAGTCTGGGCCCCGGAGAAGTGGTATGTGATCCTGGGTCGGCCATGGGGTCACCGGGCTCTCTCATCAACACGACTCCACAAAAGGGAGACTTCGCCCATCCTCGGGAGGTCGAGGGGAAGGCGGGTCTTCTTGAGCCGGCGGTGTGCTTAGTGACCCGTCGAAGGAGGGGGCGGATCCCCCGTCTCATTCAGTTTTTCAGCAGGGGTTGAGAGGGGCACCTCTCTCCCCAAAACGGTGTTGGGGTGGAGTTCGGTTATGATTTCTTTTGTTTTCGTTTCGCCTTGGTGTATGGAGTAAGTAAGGGTGATGGATTTAAGCTTTCAGTTCGTTATGTCTTCGTTTAGGGTTGTGAAACGGGGGCGGATTTCTAAACTCTAAAACTTGACTGAATTTGGCCTTCGGCTCCAAACTTCTTTCTTTATATATATTACCACGGGTTAAATGTCTTAGAATGCAAAAACCATGCCTGGTTCACGAACCCCTCTCAGCTTTGTATATGCTTTGCTCTTACGTATATGTATGGGTGCATGTGTTAGCCCCCTCGCCAGTCTCTAGGACTGACCCTCATTATTTCTTTCTTTTTCCCCCTTTGATTTGAGTTGCAGGTACCCGTTTTGTAGGAGTTGGAGCTAGGCGGTTGTCTTTGAGTCTTGGTTTTGAAGAGCTTGAGTCTCATGCATTGTATTTTCGTTTTCTTTATGCATTTTGACTAATCCTGAAATATGTATAAGTTATGCTTTAAATTCGAAATTGTAAAGTTTGTATAACTTGAATCGAAAGTTTGATATGTATTGAGTATGCTTATTTGCCTTATGAGATTCTGGTGCTTCCGCATTCGTTACTTGTTTTATTGCGTGCTCTGAGTAGGGTCTAGACCGCCTAGCTTAAGTTGGATTTTTGTTTATCACCCGTTCGCCGTGGCTTGATACGTGGTCGGAGTTCCCATTCCGCTTCACGTGTTGGGTTACGGTGCGGGGGATGTGGCGCCCTTCGCTCCGGGGTGTTACAGAAGACCTGGGATTTTTATGGTGGTGGGCAGAGATGAATAACACGACTTTAAGGGTCGACCATTAAAATGAGAGTTAGGCCACTAAATACGGTTTAAAGATTTTCACAGGGAATAGAGAAGATAGCTCGTTGAAGATAAGGGAGTTATGAAGGAGTTTAAGAAAACTTCTAAGTTGAGTTGTCAAGAAGGAACCGATCCAAGTTATCATAGAAAGGGATGTTGTCAATAAAGTTTGATTCAATGAGTTTGAAAAGAGGTTTTAGAAGAGACAAAACCTGCAAGGATGAACGTTGGGAAATTTAGATCAAACTTCAAGAATCATCAAGAACCTCCTATCTTCAATTAAGGAATTGTAGGGGGCGAATACCAAAGTTCACCTTAAAGGTTAAAAGAGAGAGAAAAGGGTGAATTGAACGGAAGATAGCGAAAGATTTGGGAATGAACTTTTAACAGTGCAAAGGGTAGTTAACTTCAATGGTATGTTGGACTTTCATTTGAGAAAGGAAAATAGCTATGGATCTGATTTCGGGACGGATAATCTAACAGTACGGGGGATCAAAGCTAGGGTATTAAGAGTTGATCTGACTGAGGGAACTTGTAGAGATTGATGAAGGACCGAAGAAGAAGATTAGAAGCAGTAAAATTCAGAAGAAAATCAAAAATAAAATCCGAAGAGGGTCGATCATGGCTTTACCGGGATACACTGAAGAAATTAAAGGCAAGGCAAATACTGTACTCACTTTCGGGACAGATCATGCATTGGACAACAAAACTCTCAGTTCTAAATTATGCAACTACGGTGAACGTGATACATGCATCCATGCAAGTTTAATTTAAATAATTTTTATATTATGTGCTTTGATTCCTTATCATGTTAAATTACTTGGTGTAATTGATAATCAACATGGATGATGTCTGTTACCTGGTTTGTGTGACTTACGTGACTTTAATTATGGTTTCGCGTTGTGTTGCTCGGGAGTATTGGAGACTTCCTTTCTTTATTTTTGTTTGAGAGACTGATGGGTGCCAAATCCACCAAATAAATCCTTTACTTACCGTGCAAAATATAAGATTGTAATATAGCAGTAAAGGGTCGAACCCAAGGGACTAGATAGACTTATATTCAATGTATCCAAGAGAATATTCAAAAGAGACTAAGAAGGGGGGGGGGGGTTGTTTGTAATTAAAACAAACTACTCTGAAACTTAAAATCAGATTCTTCAAATAACTAAAACAAAGAATAAAAAGAGTTGTGAAGGTTGATTATGAAAGAGATATCTTAGCTAGGTTGTTACTTCATTCCATGCCTGTATCTAATCCTTGATGCACAAATCAAATCTGATCAAATGGTAGATTAACTTACAATAGACAAGAAGCTTATCTATATCATCCTTCCTTATTTTTAACTTAATCAAGAGAAGCTCATCAACTAAATCCTTACCACACAGCAGTCCCGCGAACAAGTATCTAGGATTTAGCTGTGTGATAGCATTGAGCACCAAAAGGACATTAATCATGATCCAAAATCTCAAGAAGCTTGGATTTATGAAATCATATTAAGCATGCCTCACCATATTGTTGAGTAAACATGGTGGTAAATTCTCAATGGTGTGTGGTTCTTATATACCTTTACAAGACTATTACGTATCAAGTATTGGTATAACCTTATCAAGTTATTATCTAGGCATCAATTGATCGGAAAGATGATTCGAAAACAACTTATACAAATACGTTCAAGGCATGCATAAATACCATAGATCGGATCCGCATTCATTCACTTAGACCTCATAAATATTGGCAAGGAATAGAGCTACAACCTAACTAAGACAGATATGTTCAGCCACGGATCATCATGCAAAGCATACAATAGACACTTAAATCATAAACTGAACTTTAAAGCTTAGATAAGACTGAATCTAAAATACTTTAACTTATAAACTGAAAGTGATCACAGTTTTGAGGATGGAGCTCCTCGATGCTTCCTGCTGCTAGCTACCGCTGTATTCTGGTTTTTCCTTCTTTCCCAAGTTCCCCTCCGTTCCCCTTACTTCGCTGGCTTAAAATAAAAACGTCTTCTTAAGCCTATCTATTACAAAGATCAAGGGGAAAAAAGTAGCTTTCCCAAATCCCAATTAGCATGATTAGGATCCTTGAAACTCCAAAAATGAAGGATCAATTCTTGCATGTTGGCCAGGTTAGCAAGCTGTTGCATGTGTGCCACCTGTCCGAACAAGAGGGTTCAGCCGCACTTGTTGACCGTGGTCTGCTTTAAGCGCATCGGCCTTAGGGATGATCGTGCATTGGGGTCATGGCTCAGGCATTTTCAACACTTAGCATCGTTTTCTTCATGATTCTGCCAAATCCCTCATTTATCAATATGTTGCTGCAAAAGCCAAATAAAAGCAAATTAAGAAGAAATCTAGTTCTAATTCAGGGGGAAATTAAAGAGATTTTCATGTAATTTATGCATATTATCAAATCCCCCCACACTTAGACTTTTGCTTGTCCCTAAGCAACAACTTTCTATTCCTAACAAACTGCAAGATGATCCTCAACAAACCACATCAGCCCCACAGTTTCTCAATGAGAAAATATGAACACTAAAATGAGTTTAATAACAAGTCTCCACAGCCTTCAAGATGGAAAAGAACAAATCTTAAGTGTTTAACTTGCTAGAGAATGTTAAGGAATTTAGAATTCATTTAATCATGCACATTTACCAAATAGTAATCACAACATATGATCAAAGGGTGCTCATTCTGGACTGTCTAAATTCCAACAAAACAAAAATAAAGTGAGGGTTCCAACATAACACTTATACCAAAATTCAAAACATTGTCTATTTCGGGTGTCATAATACCGCTTTGGTGATATATGACTATCCCTAGACTGCACCAAGTGCATCACTCATGGTCACCCATTTTTTTAATTTATGATTTGTATTTAGCCTTAGGTAACCAGCGGAGTGAAACGAGCGGATTGCATCAAGCAGATGGCTGTGACAGCCTTATTCAGAGACAAATGGCTTTAAAAGCCTTATTCAGAAACTAATGGCATTACAGCCTTATTCATAACCCTCATTCAACATTAACATTCAGCATTCAGCATCAGTAACATTCCTATAGACAGTCCAGAATTACACACTTTTTCACACATGAAGGTCCAATTTAAGCATGCAATTTTAATTTTACCCATTAGTCCAAATTCAAAAACATTCTCTATCAGAGCCAAAGAACTTATAAATTTGATCAATTCCAAGAATCAGACATGGAAATTCATGTTATTTCAACTTATTTTTCATGTTCAAAAGCTCTCAAATCAAAACATGTTGCACATGGAAGTTATCAGGTTACAGCAGAAACACTAGCTATCCAGTAGCCACAAAATTCAGTCAAAAATCTTAAAGGAACCATTTAAAACAGGCTATAAACCTTAAAAATAATTAAAGCAACAGTTATCAAAAGTAGTCATCAAAAGTAGCAGACTTATCAAAAGTAGTCATAAAAAAAAATAAAATTGTTTAACCATCTACTCCCCTACTCCCCACCCCCCATATTTATTTCACATTGTCCTCAATGTTGATAAACAGAATTGAAACAGGAGGACTTCCCTGAAAGTGAATTAGTGGGTGCCAATGTTGAGGCCCTTTTTGATGGCCTCAATGTCAGTTTCCACTCCTGCTATGTGGGTTGCCATGATATCCATTGAATTCTCCATGGCTGGAAGTTTCTCCACTGACTTTTCATATTTTTCCATTTTGGCTAGGACTGTTGTGAGGAGAGTTTCAATCCTGTCCAACTGTGCAGAGTCAGTGGTGCTAGTGGTGGCTTCAGATTGGGCTTCTTTACCTTTGCTTTTTGTAACAGGAACTGTACCTGCACCAGGGAAACACAATACTCCATCCTTTCTTTGGAGTATTCTCATGTTAAGCAGTACATATTCATCTAATGGAGAAACTTCAGAATGTAAAGTGAGGTCATGATTATTCAGGTCAAGAAGTTCTTCATGGATAGCAATGTGAGTAATTAGATGCCCTAGTTTAAGTGGCCTTTTCCATTTGATGCAGTCATTTATGTGTACAGCAGCCCAAAAACCTATATTTACTTTCTTATTATTCCACATAGCCCACAAAAAATACAACTCAGATTTGGTTATAGTGCTGGAACCTTCAGTTCTTTGGGAGAAAAACATTGATAACAATCTATGAGCATAAATTACAGCAGGATCATTTAAGTAAATGCTCTTATTATACTTGCCATCCGCATCATCAAACTTATTATACTTGCCATCGGTTAATTGCTTAAAGGCTTCATCGGGATCAAATTCTTGGGGAAAATCTCCTAAGCATGTTATATCAGTTTCCCCCTCAACTGGAAAGTAATCAAATTGTAAAACTTCACAGAACTGGTTAATTGAATAACTGATTCTTTTGCCTAGCAGTCTAAATGTGATAACACCATCTTCGTCCCAATTACAGGCTTGCTTTTTCAGGAATTTAAAAGTTGAGTAAAATTCCATTGTGAGTTCATAATAGATATCTGTGTTTATTTCCATAAATTCTTTCCATCCTATGTTATTAAGCAAGGCATAGACAGGTTCAATCAATTCAAACTTCTCAAGTGTAAGCACATCAATTTTCTTAGCAATAGCAATTGAGAGTTCTTTAACCTGATTATACCTTGTTTTTTCTGTTTTGGCAGTGAATTTGAGGCGTCCTCCAAGATTTTGAAACCTTGAAGGAGCAGGGGTCCTTGATTTTGGCAGTCTGCTTCTTTTCTGCTTCTTGGGGAGATGTGTCTTCTGTGTAGGCTGGAATGGCACTTCCATTTGCTCTTTCTCAACTGGCTTTTCCTTTTCTGCTACATCCTCTTCCCGCATTCCTTCTTCTTTTGGAGCATCTTCATCTTCTTGCTCTGTCTCTGCATGAGCATCTGCTTCTCCTGCTTTTTCATTATTTCCTTCTTGTGTAGTTTGGAGTCCCTCTTCAGTTTCTTCAATGGCCTCTTCTTCGACTGGTTCATCCATTTGTTTGAGAGTCTCTGCTGCCCTTTCTTCTTCAGAGTCAGTCGGGGAGGGCTTCTTTTTCTTCTCAGTTTTCTTTTTCTTCTTAGATTTCCTTTTTGCACTTTTGTCCTTCGATTTTTGTTGTGATTTTTCGGATTCTTGGGGATCAGATGGCTCTCCTTCATTTTTTTCGTCTCTCAGTTGGAATTTCCTTTTCCTAGGTTCGTAGGATTCCCTGACTTGTTTCAATATTGAACCCAAAGTTGGGTCTGTAGTTTGCCGGCGGTCTTCCACCACAATTATAGGGGGTTCAGGGGTTGTAGGATTTGTGTTAATAGGAGGGGGAGGGTTAAGGTTTGTTTCTTCTTGAGGAATTGAGGTTTCTGGCGTAGTCTCAGAGGGT
This sequence comes from Lantana camara, assembly GCA_037501455.1. NCBI lineage: Eukaryota > Viridiplantae > Streptophyta > Magnoliopsida > Lamiales > Verbenaceae > Lantana > Lantana camara. The sequence continues at coordinate 49,112,925 of CM074860.1, read as the reverse complement.
GGTGAGGGTGTATTTCTTGATGGCGCTACCCCCTCTGCATGTACGGATTCTGCTGGTTTAGGGCCAGTTTTTGGAACCCGCATCTTCTGCGTAACTCTTCTTTTGTAAGGTTTAGGTGGAGGGCTGGTTTTCTCAGATCTTGTCTTCATGTTTCGGCGAGGATGGCAGCAGAGTCGCCAGTTGAAGGTGATGAAACGGTTGGGTTTTCTCGGCAGAAAGAAAAGAGAGAGGTTTTGGTTTGAAATTTCTGAGAGGTTGAAGATGAAACGTTTCCTTAAAAGTTCATTCTATTTTCAAAAATCGTTTTTCTAATTAACAGGACTTTTGAGGAATAAAGCGTATAACACTTTCTTCTTATTTCAAATCTGTTCTATTTTGAAAGGCTTACGGGATGAGTTCAAGGGATGAGCATTATTAAAGACTTACTTACCTGACTGGTGCTAATCTGCTACTACCGGAAATGAGCGGATAAATGGTTCCTTATCAAAAATCGCAGTTAAGAACTGGAGTATCGAAACAAATTAACCAAAAGTTAATGGGTTGCCTCCCATCAAGCGCCCCTGTTTAATGTCCTAGGCTAGACAATCACCCTGTCTTCATGAGTTGTCCAAATGGACTTCCTCCACGGTATGATCTTTGAATCCTTCATAAAATGGTTTCAAGCGATGCCCATTGACCTTGAATGCTTTTCCTGTTTCTACACTCTTAATTGCTACTGCACCATGGGGAAAAACATTAGTAACAACAAAAGGTCCTATCCATCTTGATCTTAATTTTCCAGGAAAAAGTTTCAACCTAGAGTGAAACAATAACACCTTTTGCCCAATTTGAAAAGTTTTTCTGGAAATCATTTTATCATGAAAATGCTTAGTTTTTTCTTTGTACAATCTAGCACTTTCATATGCTTCATTCCTTAATTCCTCTAATTCCTGCAACTGCAACTTCCTATGAATTCCAGCATTATCCATCTTCATGTTGCATTGTTTTATTGCCCACATAGCTTTATGTTCTAATTCTACAGGTAAATGACAAGCTTTTCCAAACACTAACCTGTATGGGGACATACCAATGGGTGTTTTATAGGCTGTTCTGTAAGCCCATAGTGCATCCTCAAGTCTTAAACTCCAATCCTGCCTATTAGGGCTTACGGTTTTTTCCAAAATGCTCTTTACTTCACGGTTCGAAACTTCAGCTTGTCCACTAGTTTGTGGGTGATACGCTGTTGACGTTCGATGTGTAACATTGTATTTCTTCAACAGAGCTGTTACAACTTTATTACAGAAGTGGGTTCCTCTATCACTGATAATAGCTCTTGGAGTCCCAAATCTGTTGAGAATATTTGATTTTATAAAACCTACAACAGTTTTAGCATTATCAGTACGTGTTGCTTTGGCTTCAATCCATTTAGAAACATAATCTACTGCAAGTAGAATGTAAAAATTGCCAAAAGAATTAGGAAATGGCCCCATAAAATCTATGCCCCATACATCAAATATTTCACAAATCAAAACAGGGGACATTGGCATTTGATTTCTCGAGCTCAAGTTTCCTGTTCTTTGACAGTTTTCACATGCTTTACAAAATATAAAAGTATCTCGAAACAGTGTTGGCCAATAAAGACCACATTCTAATACTTTTCTTGCAGTTCTTTTTGGTCCAAAGTGGCCTCCACAGGCATACGAATGACAAAATTGTAAGACTGAATTGATTTCTTCATTGTTTACACATCTTCTAATTACTTGATCCGCACAATATTTCCATAAATAAGGTTCATCCCATGCATAATATTTAGCATCACTCTTGATTTTATCCTTCTCTGTTCTGGATAATTTTTCTGGAAAAACATTAGATGCTAGATAATTCACTATGTCTGCATACCATGGGTTAGGTGTTAGGGATGATCTTGTCTTACCTTCAGTAATCAGAAATAACTGCTCATCTGGAAATTCTTCTTTAATGGGTGGTGAGCTTTTACTTACCAAAAGCCTACTTAGGTGGTCAGCTACAAAATTCTCTGTCCCTCTTTTGTCTCTGACTTCGACATCAAATTCTTGCATCAGCAGGATCCAGCGTATTAGTCTTGGTTTTGCTTCTTTTTTCTTTAGTAGGTACTTCAAAGCTGTGTGATCAGAATAAATAATCACTTTAGTACCTAGAAGATATGCACGAAATTTATCTAAAGCAAACACAATGGCTAAAAGTTCTTTTTCAGTCGTGGTATAATTAATTTGAGCTGCATCCAACATTCTTGATGCATAATAAATCACATATGGTGCTTTATCTATCTTTTGCCCCAAGACAGCTCCTAGTGCATAGTCGCTGGCATCACACATTAGTTCAAAAGGATGATTCCAGTTAGGTGCTTGAATTATGGGTGCTGATGTCAGTTTCATCTTCAGCAAATCAAATGACTCCTTACAGACTTTGTCAAATTGAAACTCTACTCCCTTTTGCAGTAATTTACACAAGGGTTGAGTTATCTTCGAGAAATCTTTTATAAATCTTCTGTAAAAGCCTGCATGTCCAAGAAAAGAACGAACCTCCCTCACAGTTGAGGGGTAAGATAGGGACTCAATGACATCTATTTTTGATTTATCAACTTCAATGCCTCTAATTGACACTATATGGCCTAAAATTAAACCTTGATCAACCATAAAATGGCATTTTTCATAATTTAAAACAAGGTTCTTTTCTAAACACTTTTCTAGAATTCTTGTCAGATTATGCAAGCATTCATCAAAGGAATTACCGTAGACGGTGAAATCATCCATAAAAACCTCTATTATGTCCTCAACGTATTCGGAAAAGATACTTACCATACACCTTTGAAAAGTGGCTGGCGCATTACACAGTCCAAAAGGCATACGTCTAAATGCAAACGTTCCAAAAGGACATGTGAATGTGGTCTTTTCTTGATCTTCTGATGCCACGGGAATTTGATAAAATCCTGAGTATCCGTCGAGACAGCAGTAGTGCGTTTTTCCTGCAAGTCCTTCCAACATTTGATCAATAAATGGCAAGGGAAAATGATCCTTTTTGGTGGCTGAATTTAATTTCCTATAATCCATACATACACGCCAACCGTTTTGTACTCTAGTTGGGACCAACTCACCTACTGCATTTTCAATTACTGTTATACCTGTCTTTTTAGGAACTACCTGCACTGGACTTACCCACTTACTATCAGAAATAGGGTAGATTACACCAGCATCTAAGAGTTTTAAGATTTCCTTCTTTACTACTTCCATCATTGGGGGGTTCAATCTTCTTTGGGCTTGTCTGACCGGTTTGCGATCCTCTTCTAGAATTATCTTATGCATGCACGTCGATGGGCTCAAACCTTTTATATCTGCGATTGTCCATCCCAAAGCAGCCTTAAATTCTCTCAAAACTTTTATCAGTTTGTTCTCTTCCAGTTCAGATAACTTGTTAGAGATGATCACAGGTAAGGTTTCGCCATTACCCAAATATGCATACTTCAGATGCGATGGTAAAGGTTTGAGGTCTAGTGTTGGAGCCTGCACAACAGAAGGAGGGGTTTTAGTATAAGGGTCACTCATCTTATTCCAAGTTATATTTAATTTGACAGGTTTCAGAGATTCCAGTGCATAAACAACCTCATTAATATCTTCTTTTACTTCATATTTAGCCTCTAATTCTTTTAATTGATCAATATAAATACTATCTTCCAAAGCCAAATAAAGTTCATCATAGAAATCTAGCTTTGCAGTAGCTTGTACGCAGTTATCAATGATGTCTATAGAAGAAACATTTGAAATATTTTCAGATGGAAATTTCATAGCTTCATAAACATTGAATTTGATCAAGTCTCCATCAAACTCCAGGGTTAACGTTCCACTATGGACATCAATCTTTGCTTTTGCTGTGCTCAAAAATGGTCTCCCAAGCAGCAAATCTGAAGATTTAGATATCTTGTCATCTTCCATGTTAACCACAAAGAAATCTGCAGGAAATATTAAATTATTAATCTGCACAAGCACATCCTCTAGCACACCTTCAGGATGTACTATTGATCTATCAGCTAATTGTATGATAACTCCAGTTCTTTTTAAGGGACCCAGATTCAAGGAAGAATAGACTGACAAAGGCATAACGTTTATTGATGCACCAAGATCACACATAGCATGATTTATGCCTAAGTCCCCTATTTTACATGGAATAGCAAACATACCTTGGTCCTTGCATTTAGGTGGGAGTTTCCTTTGAAGTACAGCTGATACGTTTTCACCCATACTAATTTTCTCATTTCCTAATAGTTTCTTTTTATTGGTACAAAGGTCTTTAAGAAATTTAGCATACCTTGGTATTTGCTTTATGGCATCAAGAAGGGGAATGTTTAATTCAACCTTTCTGAATGTGTCTAAAATTTCTTTCTCTTCCCTGGCCTTCTTCATTGATGTCAACCTTTGAGGAAAGGGAGGTGGTATCACCATAGGTTCAGGCAATGCAGTAGGTTCTGCTTCTTGTTCTGTTTCCACGTCATGATCATGGCTTACACCTTTTCCTACCGAATCTGTGTCAATATCAATACTTACTCTGTTTTGCTCTGTTCCTACATTAGCTTGCCCTGCTTTTTGCTTCCTTGTAGGCAATTCGAGTTCCTTTCCACTCCTCAAAGTGACAGCACTGGCATTTTGCCTTGGATCAATCGTTTGAGATGGCAATTTTCCTTTGTTTTCCAGCTTACTTACTGAAGTTGCTAGCTGTCCCAATTGGTTTTCCAAATTTTGAATAGTGGACTGGAACTGCTGCATATTTGCCCTTGCTTCCTGCTGAAATTGTTGATTGTTAGTCATAAAGGCTTTGAACATATCCTCTAAAGAAGTACCTGAATTAGAGCTTGAAGGTTGTTGAAAGTTTGATTGATGTGATTGGAAACTCTGATGTGGCTGGAAGTTTTGGGGCGGTCTCTGCACGGGTGGTCTTGACTGAAAATTTTGTTGTCCTTGAAACAATTGAGGTCTTTGTGCATAACTGAAATTAGGATGATCCTTCCAGCCTGGATTGTATGTATTCGAATATGGATCATACTTTCTTTGTTGAAAACCTCCCGCCATTGCACTCACATTTTCAGTTCCATCAGCTTGGAGCGTTGGACATAAATCGGTATGATGATCTGGACTGGTACATATTCCACAAACCAAGGATGGTGTCGAGTTTGCCACAGCCAAATTCTGCACCAAAGTTGTTAATTTATTTAATTGACTTTCAATTAGAGCAGAATTTACCTCATTTACTTTTCTCGTAACATGTTGATGATCCCCAAACTGCTGAGAATTAGCAGCCATAGTTGAGATTAATTGTCTGGCCTCATTAGGTGTTTTATTGACAATTGCTCCCCCACTCGCCGCGTCCATCATCCTTCTTTCCATAGGGATTAGTCCTTCATAAAAATACTGGATTAGGGCTTGTTCTGTATGTCCATGCTGTGGGCACCTAGCCAATAATTTCTTAAATCTTTCCCAATAATCGTGGAGAGTTTCAAACTCCTTTTGCTTTACAGAAACTATTTCTCTTCTTGTTGATACGACTCTGGATGTTGGGAAGAATTTTTCTAGAAATGCTGAGGCCATGGCCGTCCACGTTGTGATTGATCCTGGCGGCAAATAATACAGCCATTCTTTCGCATCATCAGCTAGAGAGAATGGGAATGCTCTCAGTTTGATCTGCTCTTCTGTAACTCCATTTGGCCTCATGCTAGAACAAACCACATGAAATTCCTTGAGATGTTGATTCGGATCTTCATTTTCTTTGCCTCTAAAAGTGGGAAGTAAATGAATCAAACTAGACTTTAACTCAAAATCGGTATTCAAAGTAGGCAGAGTTATGCATAACGGCTCCTGGGCTACAGGCGGTGCAGCTAATTGCCTAAGTGTCTGATCCTGTGCAGCCATGCTTAATGGATGACCACCGGTTATCCTTCCTGTTCCTATAACAGTAAATAAGCTGACCAAACAGGGGAAGGAATCTGTTTCCAGAAAATCACAGCTTTGTTTCTGCAACCTCCTCAATATCTTTTCCTTCCTGATCTGTCTTAATGTCCTCTCAATTTCTGGGTCGTATGGGATCAATTTCTTCAAACGTTCTCGCCTAGTCATACAAAGAATACAAAAACAGTTCAGCCTAGTCCCCGGCAACGGCGCCAAAATTTGATGGGTGCCGAATCCACCAAATAAATCCTTTACTTACCGTGCAAAATATAAGATTGTAATATAGCAGTAAAGGGTCGAACCCAAGGGACTAGATAGACTTATATTCAATGTATCCAAGAGAATATTCAAAAGAGACTAAGAAGGGGGGGGTTGTTTGTAATTAAAACAAACTACTCTGAAACTTAAAATCAGATTCTTCAAATAACTAAAACAAAGAATAAAAAGAGTTGTGAAGGTTGATTATGAAAGAGATATCTTAGCTAGGTTGTTACTTCATTCCATGCCTGTATCTAATCCTTGATGCACAAATCAAATCTGATCAAATGGTAGATTAACTTACAATAGACAAGAAGCTTATCTATATCATCCTTCCTTATTTTTAACTTAATCAAGAGAAGCTCATCAACTAAATCCTTACCACACAGCAGTCCCGCGAACAAGTATCTAGGATTTAGCTGTGTGATAGCATTGAGCACCAAAAGGACATTAATCATGATCCAAAATCTCAAGAAGCTTGGATTTATGAAATCATATTAAGCATGCCTCACCATATTGTTGAGTAAACATGGTGGTAAATTCTCAATGGTGTGTGGTTCTTATATACCTTTACAAGACTATTACGTATCAAGTATTGGTATAACCTTATCAAGTTATTATCTAGGCATCAATTGATCGGAAAGATGATTCGAAAACAACTTATACAAATACGTTCAAGGCATGCATAAATACCATAGATCGGATCCGCATTCATTCACTTAGACCTCATAAATATTAGCAAGGAATAGAGCTACAACCTAACTAAGACAGATATGTTCAGCCACGGATCATCATGCAAAGCATACAATAGACACTTAAATCATAAACTGAACTTTAAAGCTTAGATAAGACTGAATCTAAAATACTTTAACTTATAAACTGAAAGTGATCACAGTTTTGAGGATGGAGCTCCTCGATGCTTCCTGCTGCTAGCTACCGCTGTATTCTGGTTTTTCCTTCTTTCCCAAGTTCCCCTCCGTTCCCCTTACTTCGCTGGCTTAAAATAAAAACGTCTTCTTAAGCCTATCTATTACAAAGATCAAGGGGAAAAAAGTAGCTTTCCCAAATCCCAATTAGCATGATTAGGATCCTTGAAACTCCAAAAATGAAGGATCAATTCTTGCATGTTGGCCAGGTTAGCAAGCTGTTGCATGTGTGCCACCTGTCCGAACAAGAGGGTTCAGCCGCACTTGTTGACCGTGGTCTGCTTTAAGCGCATTGGCCTTAGGGATGATCGTGCATTGGGGTCATGGCTCAGGCATTTTCAACACTTAGCATCGTTTTCTTCATGATTCTGCCAAATCCCTCATTTATCAATATGTTGCTGCAAAAGCCAAATAAAAGCAAATTAAGAAGAAATCTAGTTCTAATTCAGGGGGAAATTAAAGAGATTTTCATGTAATTTATGCATATTATCAGAGACGGGGTGCTCACATTGTTTGTAAGAGATGGGGATTCTCTTATCTTTGCTTGAGAGACGGAGTGCTCTCTTTGCTTGTGAGAGACGGGGTTCTCTCATTGTGATGCCCCGTTTTCTCGAAGGGCGTCCTGACGACATTAACAAGTAAGTCTCTACACTTGTGTATGTTTAATTTAAGATTTTCTTGAGTTATGTGATTGAATGTAAATCCAATTTAATATGTGATCATTTGAATTTATTCCATGAAATAATTGTCAAGTTAAATTTAAATCTATCATATTACTTAACTTGTTTAATTTCGGTTTACTTGAATTCCTTGAGATTAATTGTCAATCATGTGTTTACGAAGTGGCGTTAAATTGTACAAAAAGGTTGTCTAAAATTAAATTGAATTAAACTCTAACTGGTAAATCTCTCTTTCATTTAATTTATAAAATTAATTTGGAGCTATAATGTAAAATTACTCCAATTTTATTTACGATTGTTTGTACGCGCTATTTCACTTTGCTACGCGATAAGGATACCCGGTTGTCTATAGCTTGTGCACAAGACACATTTCTCCCAATCTCTTTTTTTCTCTCTCTCTCTCTTCTCTCTCTCTTCTCTCCTTCTCTCTCTCCCGTGGTACTATGCACGGCTTCGATTACGAGCCCGTAACTCGATCGATTCTCGACGAAATTCGATGAATGAATAGTCCATTTTGATGATCTCGATGAGACCTACCCAAGAGTACCAAAATCTCGACTAACCGGTGACCGACGACGGAGTTATCGCCAATTTACAGTCGCGGCTGGAAGGAGTGGCGGAGCCGCCAATTCACCGGCGTCCCGCGGTGGTTTACGGCCACCATTTGAAGCACGTGCCCCAGAACCAGAAACTAGACCTTCCGACGCTTCGTCTGACGTTGGTGGCACGGCCATCCGGGCCAGGACGGCGCTCCACGCGCCGCCTGAAGCTCGCGGCGGCGGCGGCGCAAGTTACTGTAGCAGCGGGTTTCGCCACCGGGGCTTTATGTTTACCAAGGTTTTCGACCATCCTGAGTCCATTTCCGGCATCGATTTCACCAGATTTTGGCCGTAGGTGGTGGTTCCGGTGAGGCTAGCGGCGGCAGAAACTTTGGCGGCCAACGGGGGCTTTTTTCGTCAATCTTTTGGCGTCGAGCTCTTCACGAAAGTTGTTCGGAACGGCGAGAACTATCATCCTTTGATCACGCTACTCCAGATTCGGCTAATTGGTGGCAGATCACGGCGGCACAGTGGTGGTGCAACGGCGGGACCAGCTCCGGGGATTTTTCTCGGCAAATAGCTTGGGGCTTTCGAAGAGCTCGTCATGGGTAAGCCGATGGCTTTTACGGATTTCGTTTTCATTCACCGGATTGGAAGTAATTTGATTTTGAAGTTTTGAGGTTTTCGTATTCTTGGATTCAAGATCTAGGACGATTGGCTTGGAATTTTCAGAAATTGATCAAGGATTTGGGACGGGCACAAAGACTACATTCTCGGGTCATTTTTCGGGGTTTTTCCGGCGACTTTCGGCGGCGGCCCGGCGACTTTCCGGTGGCTCCGTTGGCGGCGCTCCGGTGAATTTCGGACAGCTTGTCGGCCTCGACGCGGTGAGTCCAACGCCGCTTTCTGTTCATTAATTGCACACTCGGTTTATTTATTATGATTTTTTTTTGCGTAATTGGAATTATTTGAATTAATTGTTTTAAATGCAAATGAATTGTTTATTGTTGGTTTATCGATCGAGACGTATTCCAATCATATACGAAAACATGTATTGAATGGATTGTGATATGCATGAATGTTTCGATTTACAATTTGAATCCCGATGTTATGAATTTATGCTATGTGTTTAGATATGAAGGGGTGTTAGTGTAATATCTAGAAACTAATCTCTTATGTGACTAAATGAACTTGAATGATATTTTAAAAGAAAGAACATATTGTGATTTCTCTATATGAATTTGAGACGTTCCCAATGTTATGTTTGTTGTAAATTGTGTTTCAAGTATAAAATTGAGATACATGAAGGATGCTTGAACAACTTGAGACTTGATGCACGATAGGAGTTAGAATTGTAATATCTTGATTTACTCTTACTACTCAAAAATAGTATATTATGAATTAAGATAAATTGATAATTGTCATGCTTGTAAGTAATTAATTCCTAGTTGAATAATTGTATAAACACTTTAAATGAACAATTATGCGTAGGAGACGTATGTGTAATAATTCTAAACTTTTATAAATGACTTAGGGGATGTAAGTGTAATATTTATGAAACTATGAATGTGACTTGAGCTTGTGTACGAAACATGTTGTGAAGTTGTAAAGTATGATCTTAAGTGAATCAAATGCACTCTTTATTTGTATCAAGCATGCCATCTATGTACAACAACTTTCTATGTTTATATGATCAAGTTGCTCTTACTTATGCACCTTATAACTCGACAGGAACTTGATGATTAATTGTAATATTATAATTGAACCCTGTGACATTGGATGATTTAATATGCATTTTATGAATACATTGACTTCCTAAATTGATCTTGCATCTTTGGACATGGAATTACGTGTCAGTTGCTTGTAAATATGACCTTGTTGAGCATTGATATGCCTTGAATGACAGCGACACCTTATCTAAGCACAACACGAACACTTATGCATAACCACGATCATGTTGAGCAACGCCGTGCGTGTTGTTTGGTTCATATAGAGTCTAAATCCGGGCTTCTGTATGTCTTGTCAAAGAGTTTGGTGGTGCCGGTGGGCCAGAGGTTTAGAGTGTTTGGCCCTTCACACTCTCAGACTCTACTTTCACGAGGTGAGGTTTAGGATTTTGTATAGTTATGCGACCTATTGCCTTTATATGCTGAATTCTACCCTTGCATGCGAGTATACCTTACTATAAGTACGTATGTTTTGGATATGATATGTTTATGATATTGAGCGTGTGTTCAGCCTGGATGGGTGCTTACGGGCTTAAATTCCATCGCATGGGTTCTGCGTGGATGGGTGCTTACGGGCTTAAACTCCATCGCGTGTGATTTGTGTGGATGGGTGTCTAAGGGCTTAAATTCCATCGCGTGGGAATATATACATAAAAATTAAGTTTTCCGAGGCATATGTAAGCTATTTTGGAAAACTTCGGTTGTGTTATTATTCTGTAGCGAGATTGCCATGAAAGACTGGCGTATGTTCTGTTCTGTTGTGGATCCAAGGAACTACGGGTAATGGGTCCCCCGGGACGGTTAGGGCCGTCGGGGTTCCAACCATGTGCGTTAGTTCCATTTGAGATATCATTGCGCGACTCAGGGAGATAGGGGAGGCGTGATATCTTGAGCCTCCGGCTAAGGCCGGGGATGACTCTTGTGGGTTCGCTACCCCCTTGAGATCGAGTCTATATTAGACGGTTTATTCTCGATGGTTTGGGGACGGTACATCTCCTCCATCATTGGTGTAGAGGATGGATTGATTTTGATTTATGTTCTGAGGAGTAAAGGTGGGAAGCTCGTACTCACCGAGAATGTGTTCTATTCTGTTATGGAATTATGAATCGGGATAGAGTCCTTCTGGAAAATGGTTTCTAAACTTATATCAATATTTATTTGGGTTATTTGGAAATGTTTTGGTATGCAACACCTATCCCCGGTTCATGAGTCCTTCCTTTTATTCTGTGCTATGCTCTTTGTATATATATTGTGGGTGTGCGTTAGCCCCCTCACTCGGTCAAGTTGACTGACCCCTCATTTAAACTGCTAGTTGCAGGTCTGTTGGCGTTTGCTAGGCGGGAGTGAGTCCTTTGAGTTGCACTTCGTCGGTCTAGCCTTTCTAGTTGCATTTGTCTTTCATACACTTTACTTATGTCATGACTTGTAGACTTGAGATTATATTTTACCTTTCTGTAGCCCCTTGTGGCATTCGTATTCCGCCCTGTGTGGCACTTGATGATTATTGTGTTATGTTGATCGGATATTCGGGACTAGGTATCTATGCTAGTGGAACTCGTCACTTGTTTTGAATGTTGATTTAAATGCTTTCGCTATCTTATTTTGAATGTTTGAATTGCTTCCGCACTCTGAGTTTGTCGAGTTAGATCCGCCTAGCATAGCGTGTGCGTTTGTCTCCTGTTTGCTCTGATTCGGATTCGGGCATGGACTCCCATTTCATGACCGGGTCTGGGTCTCAGTGCGGGGGATGTGGCATCCTCCGTTTGGGGTGTTACACTCATTGTTGCTCGAGGGATGGGGCTCTCTCCTTGTTGCTTGTGAGAGACAGAGAATCTCTCATTGTTTGTTCGATCGAGTAGTGAATCCGAGGACGGATTCTTTTAAGGGGGAGAGATTGTAACGGCCCAAGTTTTCCGTATTCTAAAATGACATATGTGTTTACTAAATTGCGCGAATTAATTGTCTATAAGTGATTTCTATATTTAAATTTCATTATTTAATTATTAATTATGTGATTAATTGAAATATATGAAATATTTGAATTGGAATTGATATGAATAACTTATGTGCTCCTTAATTACGAGTTTAAATTATTTAATTGCCTAATTAATCGTTTATGATAATTATTATTTGTGTTTAATTAATCTTTTAATAATATCTAATTCGTTATGTGTTAATAAATATTTAAAATGGATTCTTAAATTTCGTTTGAATTTTGAAATTATATGAATTCTTCAATGATATGCATTTACGTGACAAGTTGCGTGCCGTTACTATAGGAAATGAATTCGAAATTTTGTGGAAATTGAATATGTTGCAGATATGTGTGTCATGAATGTGTACGTATGCTCATTCCATGTTTGCGGATTCGTTTGATTACGTTTTAAATTTATTTCGTGTGATTGGAACCAAACCGGGGGCTAACGAGCACTTAGCGCACCCTTGGTTCCATATGTGATATCTTGAGCTCAGGAACTCGAATTCGAGTTATTTCGAGTTCCGTGGACTTCGTTGAACTTGTAACAAAAATTTGGTTTTAATAAACTTAGCCTCATATTTTTCCAAGACCATTTGGACCCCCGAAATTCAACCGGAAAACGAGAAGGCCGTTAAATTGCCACACTTAGCCATTTTCCTCATATCTCCTTCAAATCTTGACCAAATTAACTATGGTTGGAGGCTATGGAACCGTAGTTAAGCCCACTATCTGATCCCTATATCCCTAAACCGAACCAACCCCCACACACAAGAGAAAATCAGCCCAAAAGCCCCTGCTCCAGTCCATTCCCGTAACCTTGCCAAAGCTTGGAGATTCGAGGCTCAAATCTCTTCCATCTTCCATCCAATTCACAAGGTGAGCTTAGGTTTCTAATATACATTCAATATGTGTCATTTTAAGCCATGCATCCCCAATTTTCAGCATGTATTGATGGGGTTTTGGGGAAGATGGTGGAATAGTTAGGTTTTCGGGAAATTTGTGGATCTCTCTCATTCCTTGATGATTTAGGTTGATTCCAAGCATGAATATGATTTTCTTGACTCCTTGTTTACATTTATGGTGAACTATTAAATGGTAGTTGAAGCATTCATGAGTTTCCATTAATGGAATTTTGAGGATATATCATGAAATGATCATCCATACCTTCACCTCACGTTTCAGCACTTGGAGAGCATGTTTGCATGATGTTTTGGAGTTGTTTCAATGCATATTTGAGATCATTTCATAGTTGAGCATGTTGGTAAATTGGTGGTATGGTTTTGCTCTGTTTTTCGTTCCATTTTTGCTGCTGTAACAGGCCGGTTGCGGCCGCGATCGAACCATGAAGGAAAATTGTAGCGGCCGCGACCCTCTCACGATTTTGGAGGTCTTCAGGTCCCGCCCGCGACCTGAATTGCATGCATTTCTGGTCTCGGACAACACCCTAATTTTCCCATGTTTCGAGTTTATGGAAAAATTGTTCAAAAATCATAACTTTGCATGGGTAGCAGCCGCTACCATTTCATGAAGGAAATGGGTCGCGATCGCGACCCTCACATTTTCTGCATGAAATTTCAGATTTCAAATGTTAATTGCATGGCTTCTTTGGCTCGTTTTTGGGCCATTCACTTCATTAACATGTCATATAATGTGTTAGTTTATGTGTTATGAAGTTTAGTGATTTTTCGTGGAATACTTTCCGATTTATGCTTCAACGTATCCTTAACGCTCCTAATGTATGCATGCATGAGGCTTTACTCTTGAACTTGAACTCTAATTGCTATGTATTTATTATTTTACACCTTATATGATATGTATACATGATCTACTACGTGTCATGATTGTTAATTGAATTCCTTGAAGTAATTTCGTATGGAATATGGAAGTAATGAACTTAAATGAATTTGATTGATTCTTGAAATGAATGAAGTGGAAGTTTATATATCTTCCTTGTTCCAATATGGTACATGCATGCATTGATGCTTGATGCTTGAACCCTAAATGATGTTATGCTAGTTTTTAATGAATGATATGAAGTGTTTACATGTTATACTACATGTAATGATCGTTAATTGAATTTCTTGTACTTATGGGGTATACATATGAAAGTCATGTACTCTTATGGATTTGAATGCTTCTTGAAAGGAATGAATGGTTTGTGTACATGTCTTTAAGACATTAATTGTGCACAAGAATGTTTCTATGGCATGATATCATATCTTATACCTTCATATCGTATTCATTGCATTGCCGTGCGTCATATATGGTTCATTTGGAGTCTTGACGCTTACGTATACCTTCTATTGTCCTTTGTACAGTTTTCTCCAGGGCGGAGACTTGCCGGGTTCTTAGGACACTTCCGGGTCTTCTTGTTTCTTCTTATTTTTGGTTGGTAAGCTAAGGACAGGTGGGTTTCTCAACTATTTAGTTAAATGACCCTATATACTCCCAATGTGTAAAGATTTCAGCCAAAAGTATATATGTATCTAGAGTGGTTTTCATGAGTTTATGATTTTAAAGTAAAGCCCTTCTTTTATGAACCCACCAAATGTTTTGGCTAGAAAGAATGAATGAATGCACAGAATGGGACCCGATGAGGCATGGGCTGACGGTGATCCCTCACACTAGTTCCACCAATTAACGGCGTAACCGGACCTCGTTAGGAGTAAGCGAGGAATGGACGCTGAGTGCCATTTGGGGAGTCATGTTCCCCTTTTGGTCAATGAATGGATAGTTCGGGCCGATCACCCGGCCATCGCCCGGAGGAAGAAAGTGTAAATGTTCAAGAATGTGCAAAAAAGAATGTAATGCATGAATGAAAGAAAGAAAGAATGAATGTTTAATGAATTACACGAGGAGTTGATTGGAGTTAATGCACGCCTACTCGCCGGGCCACAAAAGACCTAAAGAATGAAAATGAATGTTATAATCCCTTTTGATGACTTCTGTATTTTACCCACTTGGGAAATGCGTTGAAAACCTCACTGGGGATTATAATTTGCATGTGAATGTTTAAATATCGTATTATACTATATATGCCTCGTTTTATACCCACCAGTCTAGTATAGACTGAAGCCGGATTATTTTCAGTGTTCTTGCAGGTTTGGAGTGCTAGGCGGGAAGTCAGGTCTATTAAGTCTTTCAGTTAAGTCGGAGTCTGTTCATATGCATGGTATACCATGATTTTTTGTAGTTATAAAGAATGTAAGATTTAGATGCATTATTGCTACTATCATAACATCTGAATGAATTTATAAGATCAGAAGAAACCGTAACTGATGTTTTATGATTTTATTGAATTTCAGGATTAGGAATCTATGCTAGTTGAACCCGTTACTCTTTGCTTACCTTGTTATTCATGAAAGTACTTTTCTTACGCATTGGTAATATTTCTATTTTATTTTCTATTTGGTTTCGAAAGTTAGCTCCCGCCTAGCCTAGTGAGTGTGTATATCCCCGTTCGCCGTGATTTAGCTCGGGTATGGATTGTCCATTTCATATTCGGGTCGGGTCTCGGTGCGGGGGATGTAGTACCTTGCGTTCGGGTGCTACAAAATCACTCCAAACCGATGAGTCCAGAAGACAGTGGGAGTATCAACTTGACTCGTTTGAGGCTTGCTCATGTGATTATGCCCTTGAGAAGGACTACCTTGTTTCATGGGGTGCAAAGTGTATAGTTGATACGTGCGTGATACATGGGGGTGCTTACTTATTCTATGTAGGTACACTGAGGTGTCCCATGTGAGAAGATTACTAAATGGGAAAGGAAGTTTCTATATCTGGTAATAGAAACTTCCAGGTTAGGAAATATCTCACGAGTCATTGATGTGATTAAGTGATCCTTAAACTTGAGGTTCCGTTGATACTTTATGAGCTAACTCTGTAGTCTTAGGTGTAAGCTTTAAAGGGTGTCGCCTTAGACATCTGATTCAAGGCTTATGCTGGGGTTGCACAACTAGCACATGAAATTATATGAGAATCGATAAAGGACCTATGCTTGCATTAGCAAGATGATGATCTCTTATTGTGTAAGTCATTCATATGCTATTTAGGAGTCCTTGTGTAACACCCTGGAGCCTAGGGCACTACATCCCCCACACCGTAGCCCAACACATGGAACGAAATGGGGACTCCGCCCATGTATCAAACCACAGTGAACGGGTGATAAACCAAAAACCCACACGCTAGCTAGACGGCCTAGAGCTGCAAACAGAGGGCGCAACAAAACAAAACGAATGCGGAAACATCAGGATCACGAATATACAAACATATATGCTATCAATAATACAACTTACACATAATATACCTATCCAAGGCCAAATGAATCATAAAACAAAAGCTCAAAGTCCGAATCATACAAAGCTTATACATAGTACCATACTTATACATATTTATACGTAGTACCATATTTATACATAGTACCAAAACTGAAAGTAAAGATGCAAGGATGCGAAAGACTCTCCTACACAACCCGAAAAACTCAAAGTAAAAGACCACCCCCTAGCACGAACCGAAGACCTGCACCTGCAAACTCATTAAACGAAGGGGGGGAAAAAAACAACGAAGAGGGGTCAGTCCTAAAGACTGGTGTGGGGGCTAACACACACACCCGTACATAGATATAGAGCAAAGCATAGCAGAGCATATTTAAATCTTAGAGTATTCATGAACCGGGCGTGGTTCTTGCAATCCAAATGATTTTGACACGTGATAGCATATACATAGAAAAAGGGTTAAGGGCCGAAGGCCAAAATCAATCAATTTTAAGAATTAGAAGTCCTCACCCGTTTCATGAATCATAAATGAAAACATAACACACACACACATCACTCGGCGAGTACGAGTGCACAACAAACCTCCTTCACAAGATAAAACTCGAAACTTAACACACAAAGACTTAAAACAAACACATACACATACCTCCTTACCTCATGGTCACCCTTCCATCCACGCTTATACGTTAGGGTCGTGAGTTTCATGACACTCACGCCCAAGGACTCCGTCCCCCACCTCCCTCCGAGTGGGTTTTGGGTTGATCCTATAAAGTGGAGAAGTGTTCGGGCTTTGGAACCGGCGACCCCGATGGTCATCCCGGGTCTCCCACTACACATAACTCCGGGGCCCAAACTTACACTTACACTTACACAAAGCTTATCTAGCCAAAACATATAACACACACACACACCAACCCGATTTCAAAATGAAGAAACAAAAATATAATTTACTTATACATAAAAGCGTTTTCAAACGTTCCATAAAAAAAGGGCCAATTCCCACAAAATACATATCATACACATATCTATATACATATATATGTATATGTCGCATGCGGGCTTAAAACACATTTAGGGTTGTAGATCATGATAACTAAAAGAAAGAAACCTAACCTTGCCGACCACACCGACGAAGCAAACGCAAACCCTTCAAAGAAACCGCCTCTTCAACCGCAGGGCACACCTAAAAACAAAGTAAAGATCACAAGGCAAACTTAGACTCAAAATGAACCACTTAGACGCTCGGCATATGCATATGGATACGTATGATGCTTAAGGAAGGCAACGAAGTAGTACTTATATCATATGAATTCATACCGAATCACAATGATGCATAACTGTCATATTTCACGTTAACATGTTCACAAGCTTCATGCATCACATAAAACACGTCACATAACTCATAAACAAGGCATATACTTCATATAAGAGCAAGGATATTTCACGCAAAGCAAGTATACAAAGCACAAAGTCATTCATGCACTTAAGGGTACGTATTGAATCACATGAGGAGCAAATCACGTCAAACCAATATAAAATCTTAATGCCACGTGTATGACACGTTAATCAATCATAAACACATCATATTCATGCAATACCAAGCTAAATTAAAGCATCTAATACATATAAACAAGTATTTATCATGTTAGGATTAAGATTGTGGAGGGAATCGAACAAAACAAACAAGAAAACGAAGACGGAACACAAAAGTTTCTGCACCTGAGATCCAGGGTCGTGGATGTTTTCAAAGCATAAAATCCATGGCGGTGGATCTGCTCCAGCCACGAAAACCCAAGGGTTTGCTCCCCAAAACACATTAAAACTCATCCCAAACCACACAAGCATCAAGGCAACACATATAGGAAGCTTGGGGAAGCAAAACTCATGCAAGAAAAGCCATAAAATGGGACCAAACAAGCAACACTCATGCAAGGGAAGAGATTAAGGCAAATCATACAAAAACTCGAAAGTTGGACAATGGCAAAGTCATGGATTCTCAAGTAGCACTCAATTCAACTTCATATATATCACCTATGATGTCTTAGGGACTAAATACATGCCTCAAACTAAAAGGAATTACAAGGAAGCAAGCTAGATCATGCAATTTCTACAAAACCTTCACTATTCAAGCTCTAACTCATATATCAAGCAATCATGGATTAAAACTTGCAAAATGAAAGGCAACGTGAGCACAAAGACATGGAGGACACAAAAATGAAGTTACCTCTTCAATTGGTTGAGAAAATATGGATCTTGGATGTAGCACCCGAGCGCAAGGTACCACATCCCCCGCACCGAGACCCCACCCGAATATGAAATGGACGATCCATATTCGAGCTAAGTCACGGAGAACGGGTACAAACACACACGCTATGCTAGGCAGGCTAACCCTTAAAACCATAAAATCAGAGTAAACACTAAATACGGAAGCAATAACTGGCCATAATATAAACAATGAGCATTCAAGTTCCAAAAATAAATCATAACATTATCCAATGCCTTCAAGGCTCAAACAACCAGTGCGCTCCATTGATAATCATATACAATGATCAAAAGTGCAATATGCAAGTGTAAGTCCAATAAACAAGGGCTAGAAACGAAAGTAACACCTATGACTCGAAATCCTGCCTGGCTCCCTTGACACCTGCACAACACAACTGAAAACCAAACGGGTTCAGTCCAAAAGGGACTGGTGGGTATAAAAACAGGGCATAATTATAATATACGACATTATTTAACAATCACATGCAAGATATAGTCCCAAGTGAGGTTTTCAAAGAATTTCCCAAGTGTGCTAAGTCTGCTTGGGTCTGTGCGTATGTTTTGAGTTTTGTATAAATTAGGCTTTGTTCGTTCTGTTTTGATAAGTCACCCCGTATATATATTATGACGAGATAAATGTTTTGGTGTCCAAAAACTAGTCCCGGGTTCACGAACAGTTTAACTTTGTATGTGTTGTGCTCTGTATATATACGTATAGTGTGCGTATGTCCGCCCCAAACGGAGGATGCCACGTCCCTCACACTGAGACCCAGACCCGGTCATGAAATGGGAGTCCATGCCCGAATCCGAATCAGAGCGAATGGGAGACAAACGCACACGCTATGCTAGGCGGATCTAACTCGACAAACTCAGAGTGCAGAAGCAATTCAAACATTCAAAACAAGATAGCGGACACATTTAAATCAACATTCAAAACAAGTGACGGGTTCAACTTGCATAGATACCTAGTCTCGAATATCAACAAGCATAACAGGTGACGGGTTCAACTAGCATAAATACCTAGTCCCAAATACGAATGCCACACAGGGCTACAGAAAGGTAAAGTATAATCTCAAGTCTTCAAGTCACGACATAAGTAAAGTGTATGAAAGACAAATGCAACTAGAAAGGCTAGACCGACGAAGTGCAACTCAAAGGACTCACTCCCGCCTAGCAAACGCCAACTGACCTGCAACTAAAAGTTTAAATGAGGGGTCAGTCAACTTGACCGAGTGAGGGGGCTAGCGCACACCCACAATATATATATAGAGAGAGAGCATAGCACAGAATAAAAGGATGGACTCATGAACCGGGGATAGGTCTTGTATACCAAAACATTTCGAAATAACCCAAATAGATATAGATATAAGTTTAGAAACCATTTCCAAAAGGACTCTATCCCGATTCATAATTCCATAACAGAAAAGAACACATGCTCGGCGAGTACAAACTTCCAACCTTTACTCCTCAGAATCATAAATCAAAAACAATCCAACCGCTACACCAGTGATGGAGGAGATGTACAGTCCCCAAACCATCTATAAAACCGTCTAAAAATAGACTCACCCTCAAGGGGTAGCGAACCCACAAGAGTCCTCCCCGGATAAAACACTGAAGGCTCAAGATACCACACCTTCCCTACAGGACGGGTCGCGTGAAGATATCTCAAATGGAACTACGCAATGGATAAATGCCCCGACGGCCCTAACCATCCCGGGGGTACCCATTCCCGCAGCTCTCCAGGATCAGATCCACACACAGATCACAACGGATCACAACAGAACAGATCACTACGGATCACAACAGAACAGATCACAACGGATCACATACGTCAATCTTTCATGGCAATCTCGCTACATAATCACAACACAACTGTTTTTCCAAAATAGCTTACATATGCTTCAAAAACTGGTTTTTATAAGTATTCGTACGCTGTAGGGATAGCCCGCCCATGTAGGACTCACGCACTTACATTCCCACGTTGCAGGGATAGCCCGCCCACGGAGAAGTGCAAGCATAAGATCATAAAAATATCATATTCAACACATACATATCTATAGTAAGGTATACTCGCATGCAAGGGTTGAAATTAGCATATTAAGGCCATAGGTCGCATAACTGTACAAAATCCTAAACCTCACCTCGTGAAAGTAGAGTCTGAGAGTGTGAAGGGCCAAACACTCTAAACCTCGGGCCCACCGGCACCACCAAACTCTGTGACATGACATACAGAAGCCCAGACTTAGACTCTATACGAACCAAACAAGACGCATGGCGTTGCTCAACATGATCGTGGTTATGCATAAGTGTTCATGTTGTGCTTGGATAAGGTGTCGTGGTCATTCAAGGCATATCAATGCTCAACAAGGTCATATTTACAAGCAATCGACACGTAATTCCATATCCAAAGATGCAAGATCAATTTAGGAAGTCAATGTATTCACAAAATGCATATTAAATCATCCAATGGCACATGGTTCAATTACAATATTACAATTAAGCATCAAGTTCATGTCGAGTTATAAAGTGTATAAGTAAGAGCAACTTGATCATATAAACATACAAAGTTGTTGTATGTAGATGGTATGCTTGTTACAATTAAAGAGTGCATCTAATTTAGTTAAGATCATACTTTACAACTTCACAACATGTTTGGTACACAAGCTCAAGTCACATTCATAGTTTCATAAACATTACACTTACATCCCCTAAGTCATTTATATAAGTTTAGAATTATTACAAATATATCCCCTTAGTTGATTACTAAGCATAATTGTTCATTTAAAGTGTTTATACAATTATTCAACAAGGAATTAATTACTTACAAGCATGACAATTATCAATTTATCGTAATTCATAATATCCCATTTTCGAGTAGTAAGAGTAAATCAAGATAGTACAATTCTAACTCCTATCATGCATCAAGTCTCAAGTTGTTCAAGCATCTTTCATATATCTCAATTTTATATTTGAAACACAATTTACAACAAACATAACATTGAGAACGTCTCAAATTCATATAGAGAAATCACAACATGTTCGTTCTTCTAAAATATCATTCAAGTTCATTTAGTCACATAAAAGATTAGTTTCCAAATATTACACTAACACCCCTTCGTACTTAACAAATAGCTTAAATTCATCACATCGGATTCAAATTGTAAATCGAAACATTCATGCATATCACAATCCATTCAATACATGTTTTCGTATATGACTGGAATACAGCTCGATGAACAAACCAACAATAACCAATTTATTTGTACTTAAAACAATTAATTCAAATAATCACAATTACGCAAAATAATTCGTAATAAATAGATCGAGTGTCCGATTAATGTGACACCCCGACTCACAGTCGGTACAGGTAAATTATGTGATTTAATATTATTTGCGTTTTAGATTAATTATATATGACTTATATGAATTTAATTGAATTAAGTTTGTATATGAATTACTTGTTTAATTGAGTTGGCCTTGTTTGAACCCGTAATTGTTGAACCGAACCAACTTGAACCAGAAAATCTTGAACCGAACCCGTGAACCGACCGGTCCAGCCTTAAAGGCTGAACCATTTTTCCCTTCCCTCATTTCACGTATCAGCAGCAGCTCTTGTCCAAGAAGCCAAGAAGAAAAACCCAAGTTGATCTCCAACCTTCTCAAGCCAAGATCTCCCTCGTTTCTTCGTCTTTCCTCGAACTCAAGTATGTTTCGGAATCCTCTCGTCGTGCTTGTCATTTCTAGGGTTTAATTTATGAGTTTGGAGTGAGTTTTGTATGCCTTGGCTTCCCTACGTGAATAATAAGCGTTTGGTTAAAAACATAAATATGTGCTCTTTGCTTGTTATTCTTGATCTTTAGCTTTATAAATGAGTTGTATATATTGTATGTGTTACATTTATTGCATTTAATCTTTTGGTAGTTGAGCATTTAATGTGATCATTTGTTTAAGCTTGATTATTGCATCTTTGGATCATGCCTTGAATTCCCGTTTTTCTTGAGTTTTTTGGGTGTCAACATGTCAAGCATGATTTATGTGATTTGTTTGTGCAATTTGAGAAGTTGTGGCAACTTTTTGGTATTTGATTTTGGCCATTTTGGCTCAAAAATGAAGCTCCCCTGCTTCTGTAATGGCTGATTCTGTTCCAGCTTTTCGAACCAGGCCGGAACGGCCATTCCCATCCCAGTTAGAAACTGGGAACGGCCCTTCCGGGCCATTTACTGTTCAGTGCCGAGAGTGGGAACGGCCGTTCCCAGTTTACACTGGGAATGGGAAGGGTCGTTCCCATGGCCAAACCTTTGTTTTAGTTCAACATTACAGACGCGCGGGGAGAGTTCGGGATTTTTGGGAACGGCCCTTCTCGTCCCCAGTACAAACTGGAAACGGCCCTTCCCATCCTCCATAAACTTTTAGCGAGGGCAGGAACGGCCGTTCCCTACAGTGAAAGGGCCGTTCCCACCACTGTAACACCCCGCACGTGAGGCGCCACATCCCCCGCACTATGACCCGACACGTGTACGAAATGGAAGGTCCGCACACGCGCCAAGTCACAGCGAACAGGTGACAAACAAAAACACACGCACTAGCTAGGCGGTATCTAACCCTGTACAAAAGAAAATATGCAAAACATAACAGCGGAAGTAGCACGAAATGCCAACTTACAAAAACTTTCATACCTGAAACACATAGTACCATACACACATCAAAATCAACTAAACGGGTTCGACTAATCCAGCAAACCTGTCCTAACCTGTCCCGAGCAATCATATATTCACAACGGGTTCAACTAATCCGAGCACCTGTCCTAACCTGTCCCGAATTCCATAAATTCAAATCATAATTGCAAACCTGCATAAACATATCTTATATAACATTTACAAATCATAAACCAGAGCCAGAACTTAATAAACTTAAACAGACGGACACAGACTCGACAGACTCGACACACAGCCGCCTAGCACGAACTCCAACGACCTCCAAAGCAAAGCCTGCGAACTAAAACATAAAAGGGGAGGGGTCAGTCCAAAGACTGAGCGAGGGGCTGACACACGCACACTATACATATATATAGAGCACAGCACAAAGAAGAAGCGACGTTCGTGAACCCGGGGTTAGTTTTTGCACGCCAAAATATTTTCCCGTGATAATATACATATAGGGAGACTTATCAAACAGACCAAACAAATCTTAAATCAAAAGTTCTTAAGGCACAACTCAGATTCATGCAGACTTAGCACACATATCGGAGCATATCTTATTTAACTTAAAAGTATATCAATTTTTATCTTATTTTAACAATCTACCCCCGTTTCACGAACTTATGACGGACCGACAGACATAACACACTTACCCAGAAACAAAGACGAAGCGAAACACAAAACAAATCATAAATCAATCCCACCTCCACACCGTTTGGGGAAGAGAGGTGCCCCTCGCAACCCACCACAGAACGAAACATGTGAACCGGAGGATCCCGCCCGGTTCCTTCGACGGCCAGCCAAAATGCGCTCCGTCGGCATAGGAGAACTAAGTCTCCCGTTGGTGGAGAAGTGCACAGGGGTCGTAACTGGCGACCCCGATGGTCGTCCCGGGTCTCCCTTACCCACAACTCCGGGGCCCAAACAGATCAAAACCAACAGAAAATCGGAGACTTGCTTGAATCCGATACAAACGAAACAAAGCCTAAACTTATCACACTTACCAGACAAAACTTATACTCACACACACAGACAGATGAACAAATCTCATGCATATTGCACTTATCATATCGTACGTACATATCACGCAGACTGACCTCGAGATCATAACAGAACTGAGACAAAGCATACATAGGCTTGTACATAGCGATTCGTACTTTTCAAATCAAATGATATGACAAAACCAGCAAAATACATACTTCGCACATATCTACATATATACAAGGCTTATAAACCACATGCATTCGAAAACGGGCACGTTGCAATAGGGTATAACTATATCCAAACCTCACCTGGTACCAAACACAGCCGAACACAAAGCAGAAGGTCCACCCCGGAACCTGCACGACTCACTTGTCACCACCCCGGGTGCGCCTGAACCAACTGAACACACAAACACAACACAGGGCTCAGACTCAAACTCAGACAACTACACAAAGACGCACGGCAATGCTCAAGCACTTACGAAATGCAATCACATAAGCAGGTTTCAAATTCATATAAATTCTATGCAAAACAAAACATTAAGGCATGTTCATACGTACAATTAATGCAGATTAGGGAAACTGAAAGGCAAGACAAATCATATTATTCATTTCATGCAAATTCACGTAGCACCTTTCGTATCAATTGACACATATTAATAAATCAAATAAATCATAATAGCATGCTTCCTAATTCATACAAATTTCACGAGGTTACAAATCAAATTCTAACCCTACTCAATTCATACAATTCATATTTACATATTCAATTCATGCACTACATATTAAATCCAAATTCAATTTAGGTAATTAAACTTTAATTGCAAAAGTCTCAAATTAATCATCCAAGGCATGCTAATTCAACTTTTACTTAAATCAAAATTAGCTTCATCGTTTTCAAATGATAAGGTTCAATTAATTCAAGTTATACAAATTTGTATTTTCTAAAATTACATAAACACCGCTTGTACAAGAATTATACATTCATAATTCATTACATATTTTGTAATACCAAGCAATGCATATTCATCAATTTATCGAACATACAAGTACGAATTACATTTTAAACAATTAACAACTAATACAATTTTGGCATAACGGGGTTCAATTTACAATTCAAACCATCAATGCATATCACATTTCATTAAATGTAAGATTTCGTATACATCGGGGCTCATATAAATCGATAAGTCAAGCAAATCGCAATTAAATTACAATTAGAACAAATAATTAAATATTCACAATTATACAAATAAAGTCACAGAAAATAAACCGAGTGTCCGATTAACGAACGGAAAGTGGTGTTGGACTCACCACGACGAAGCGGACAAGCTGTCCGAAGGTCACCGGAGCGCCGCCACCGGAGCCACCGGAACAGTGGCGGGCCGCAGCTCGGTCGCTGCCGGAGCGTGCCGGAAAAATCCCGAAAAATCACCCGTGCAAGGGTTCGTCGTGCTCAATCCAATTCCTCGATCAATTTCTTCGAATTCCAAGCCCATTGTCTCCAATTTAAAATCCAAGAATACGAAAACCCTATAATCTTCAAACTTCAATTACTTTCAAACTGGTGAACCAAAATGAGATCCGAAAGAGGTATCGGCTTACCCGTGACGAGCTTTACAAAAGCCCTAAGGTAGCTCGCCGGAAAAATCCGCAGAGGTGGCGCCGCCATTGAACCGCCACTGAGCCGCCGCGATCTGCCGCCAAATGGCCGAATCAGGAGTGGTGTGATCACAACCCACTAGTTCTCGTCGTTCCGAACAACTTTCGTGAAGGGCCCGAAGTCAAAAGATGGCCGGGAAAGGCCCCCGTTGAGCTCCGAAGTGTCTGCCGCCGCAAGCCTCGCCGGAACCACCACCTACGGCCAAAATTCAGTGAAAACGATGCCGGAAATGGAGTCAGGGGGTCGGAAAACCTTGGAAAACAGTAACCTTCGTCTGAAAAGGGCGCCGGAGCGCCGCCGTGACACTGTTCAGGCGCGGCAGCGGGAGCTCGCCGCCATCCGGCGGTCATCGGCCGCGCCGCCAACGTCATTCGATGCGCCGGGACCTCCTCTTGCCGGCTGCGGGGCGCGTGTCGCCGGAAGCCGCCGCGGAAGGGCGGCGAAGTGGCGGCTCCGCCACCTCTCTCCAGTCGCGCCTGAAAATGGTTGATATCTCCGCCGTCGCTCGTCGGTTGGCCGAGTTCTTGGTACGGTTGTGACCGCGTCGTCGAGCTCATCGAAATGGACTAGTGGAACGTCGAATTCCGTCGAGAAATGGACAACTTTGAGTTGTGTGTGTTTTCACACCTTGGGTGTGTGTGGAACGTGAGAATCGCGGGAGAGAGGGAGAGAGTGATGTCTGCTGCGTTACGACACGTTAAACGAGGATCCGGGTGTTTTATCCCGGGTCCTCGCGCGAGAAATGAACGGTAGAAGGGGCAAACGACGTCAGAATTGGGCAAACTCAGAGTCTACGGACTCGTCTCGATGCCCCGAACGCGTTGAAGGGGCCAAAGAGGTCGAAATCTCGATCAAACTAGGAAATCACCGTAAACTCCTAAAAAGAGAAAATTACAAACAAGCCCCCTAAACTCTTAAAGAGTTCAAAATAGGGCCGAGCAAAGTACAAAATCACATAATTAAACACATTAAAAGGTTGAAACATGACATACCTTATAAATCGGATCAGCGGGATGTTACAAACTCCCCTCCTTCAAAAGGACCTGTCCTCAGGTCCTAAGATCGGATCTTGAACGACGCTCAAATGAATTCCACTTCAAACTTCCGCTGCGTAACTCTGATCTAAGCCAACTGCAATCTCTGCAAGATACTTCTCCCATAGTTGGCATCAACTCCCTTCATATCGATTCGTTGTCATAGAGGTCCCACTGAGCTCTTGACCGTTGGTCACTTCAAGCTCATTCGATCACCACTAGGCCACTGCACCCGAAGCTTGATACGGTCACGCTCTCGTCGCTTGCAAACAGCCGTCTGGCCAGAAGTAACGCAACCGCAACAAACAAGAGAGAGAATCCCATCTCTCAACACGCAAGCGAAGGAACCCCGTCGCTCGGCACACAAAAGAGAAAACCCCGTTTCTCAACACACAAAAGAGAGAACCCCGTCTCTCAACCTAAGTCTGATTGATTCCACACCTCTCAGACAATCTAGTTTGAGAAAATCCGGCATTTCTCAAACCCTAAATCCAAGGGAATCCAGCATCCCTCGAATACCTACGAACAAGAGAATCCAGCATATCTCGTGCACAGAACTATAGAAAGAATCCTGCAACTTTCTATCACACAAACAGGGAGAATCCACATCTTCCTGGCACGTAATCAGAGAGAATTAAATCTCTCTTTCACTCAAGCACATAAGCAAAAGTAAAAGCAAATGCAAAAGCAAAAAGTAGAAAGTTCAACAATCAACACATAACATACTCGGCAAGTATCTCAAAAAATAACAAATTAATCAAATAATTTATGCATGTATGCTCGTGCCATGAATGCATAGTGTACCGTTCACCGTAGCAACAGAGTCAAAGTTCCAATTTCCTTTGGTGGCAAATGTCCCCACTCGTAGTGATCAGAATCCTGGCATCTAATTCAGAACTGCAGTGCTCCTCAAATTCTTAAGTGTTCTCTTAGCCTTGCTTGGTCAATCCTGCTTTAGCATACCATCCTTGCTAGCCAAGTCTGATAGAGGTTCCATAGCAGCTTTCACACCTATCTGAAGGATGTTATCTACCTACTTCCATCAAACCATTTATGAGGCTACGAACATCGCTTTGTACAAAGAAGTTGACCACAGCCCGACGTTCTACCTTACACGCATTCACCTACAAATCACAAATTGAACGAATATCTATGCATGTTGGTCAGTGAGTGGACGTGTCAAGTAAGGGAAATAATTAAGAGCACATAATTAAATGCAACTGCAATACATAGCTGCTAAAATTAAAAAAAAAAACATCAAGTATAATATTGCATAATCATCATCATAGCATACGCACACTCACATAAGTTCTAATGAATTCATACAAGGAAGCCAAATGTCACGTCAAAACGGATATAATGCAAACGTATTCCTATACCGTACGACCTAGACTGACACGACAAGACTCAAGAGTACCGGTTCTGAACCTGGTAACTCTGATACCACTTATAGATGTAACACCCCGCACGTGAGGCGCCACATCCCCCGCACTATGACCCGACACGTGTACGAAAAGGAAGGTCCGCACACGCGCCAAGTCACAGCGAACAGGTGACAAACAAAAACACACGCACTAGCTAGGCGGTATCTAACCCTGTACAAAAGAAAATATGCAAAACATGACAGTGGAAGTAGCACGAAATGCCAACTTACAAAAACTTTCATACCTGAAACATATAGTACCATACACACATCAAAATCAACTAAACGGGTTTGACTAATCCAGCAAACCTGTCCTAACCTGTCCCGAGCAATCATATATTCACAACGGGTTCAACTAATCCAAGCACCTGTCCTAAACTGTCCCGAATTCCATAAATTCAAATCATAATTGCAAACCTGCACAAACATATCTTATATAACATTTACAAATCATAAACCAGAGCCAGAACTTAATAAACTTAAACAGACGGACACAGACTCGACAGACTCGACACACAGCCGCCTAGCAAGAACTCCAACGACCTCCAAAGCAAAGCCTGCGAACTAAAACATAAAAGGGGAGGGGTCAGTCCAAAGACTGAGCGAGGGGCTGACACACGCACACTATACATATATATAGAGCACAACACAAAGAAGAAGCGACGTTCGTGAACCCGGGGTTAGTTTTTGCACGCCAAAATATTTTCCCCGTGATAATATACATATAGGGAGACTTATCAGACAGACCACACAAATCTTAAATCAAAAGTTCTTAAGGCACAACACAGATTCATGCAGACTTAGCACACATATCGGAGCATATCTTATTTAACTTAAAAGTATATCAATTTTTATCTTATTTTAACAACCTACCCCCGTTTCACGAACTTATGACGGACCGACAGACATAACACACTTACCCAGAAACAAAGACGAAGCGAAACACAAAACAAATCATAAATCAATCCCACCTCCACACCGTTTGGGGAAGAGAGGTGCCCCTCTCAACCCACCACAGAACGAAACATGTGAACCGGAGGATCCCGCCCGGTTCCTTCGACGGCCAGCCAAAATGCGCTCCGTCGGCATAGGAGAACTAAGTCTCCCGTTGGTGGAGAAGTGCACAAGGGTCGTAACCGGCGACCCCGATGGTCGTCCCGGGTCTCCCTTACCCACAACTCCGGGGCCCAAACAGATCAAAACCAACAGAAAATCGGAGACTTGCTTGAATCCGATACAAACGAAACAAAGCCTAAACTTATCACACTTACCAGACAAAACTTATACTCACACACACAGACAGATGAACAAATCTCATGCATATTGCACTTATCATATCGTACGTACATATCACGCAGACTGACCTCGAGATCATAACAGAACTGAGACAAAGCATACATAGGCTTGTACATAGCGATTCGTACTTTTCAAATCAAATGATATGACAAAACCAGCAAAATACATACTTCGCACATATCTACATATATACAAGGCTTATAAACCACATGCATTCGAAAACGGGCACGTTGCAATAGGGTATAACTATATCCAAACCTCACCTGGTACCAAACACAGCCGAACACAAAGCAGAAGGTCCACCCCGGAACCTGCACGACTCACTTGTCACCACCCCGGGTGCGCCTGAACCAACTGAACACACAAACACAACACAGGGCTCAGACTCAAACTCAGACAACTACACAAAGACGCACGGCAATGCTCAAGCACTTACGAAATGCAATCACATAAGCAGGTTTCAAATTCATATAAATTCTATGCAAAACAAAACATTAAGGCATGTTCATACGTACAATTAATGCAGATTAGGGAAACTGAAAGGCAAGACAAATCATATTATTCATTTCATGCAAATTCACGTAGCACCTTTCGTATCAATTGACACATATTAATAAATCAAATAAATCATAATAGCATGCTTCCTAATTCATACAAATTTCACGAGGTTACAAATCAAATTCTAACCCTACTCAATTCATACAATTCATATTTACATATTCAATTCATGCCCTACATATTAAATCCAAATTCAATTTAGGTAATTAAACTTTAATTGCAAAAGTCTCAAATTAATCATCCAAGGCATGCTAATTCAACTTTTACTTAAATCAAAATTAGCTTCATCGTTTTCAAATGATAAGGTTCAATTAATTCAAGTTATACAAATTTGTATTTTCTAAAATTACATAAACACCCCTTGTACAAGAATTATACATTCATAATTCATTACATATTTTGTAATACCAAGCAATGCATATTCATCAATTTATCGAACATACAAGTACGAATTACATTTTAAACAATTAACAACTAATACAATTTTGGCATAACGGGGTTCAATTTACAATTCAAAGCATCAATGCATATCACATTTCATTAAATGTAAGATTTCGTATACATCGGGGTTCATATAAATCGATAAGTCAAGCAAATCGCAGTTAAATTACAATTAGAATAAATAATTAAATATTCACAATTATACAAATAAATTCACAGAAAATAAACCGAGTGTCCGATTAACGAACGGAAAGTGGTGTTGGACTCACCACGACGAAACGGACAAGTTGTCCGAAGGTCGCCGGAGCGCCGCCCGAAAAGTGGCGGGCCGCAGCTCGGTCGCTGCCGGAGCGTGCCGGAAAAATCCCGAAAAATCACCCGTGCAAGGGTTCGTCGTGCTCAATCCAATTCCTCGATCAATTTCTGCAAATTCCAAGCCCATTGTCTCCAATTTAAAATCCAAGAATACGAAAACCCTAGAATCTTCAAACTTCAATTACTTTCAAACCGGTGAACCAAAATGAGATCCGAAAGAGGCATCGGCTTACCCGTGACGAGCTTTACAAAAGCCCTAAGGTAGCTCGCCGAAAAAATCCCCAAAGGTGGCGCCACCGTTGAACCGCCACTGAGCCACCGCGATCTGCCGCCAAATGGCCGAATCAGGAGTGGTGTGATCACAAGCCACTAGTTCTCGTCGTTCTGAACAACTTTCGTGAAAGGCACGAAGCCAAAAGATGGCCGAAAAACGCCCCCGTTGAGCTTCGAAGTTTCTGCCACCGCAAGCCTCCCCGGAACCACCACCTAAGGCCAAAATTTAGTGAAAACGATGCCGAAAATGGACTCAGGGGGTCGGAAAACCTTGGGAAACACTAACCTTCGTCGGAAAAGGGTGCCGGAGCGCCGCCGTGATACTGTTCACGCGCGGCGGCGGAAGCTTCAGGCGGCGTGTGCGCCGCCAACGTCATTCGATGTGTCGGGACCTCCTCTTGCCAGCTGCGGGGCGCGTGTCGCCGGAGGGCCGCCGGAAGCCGCCGCGGAAGGGCGACGAAGTGGTGGCTCCGCCACCTCTCTCCAGCCACGCCTGAAAATGGCTGATATCTCCGCCGTTGCTCGTGGGTTGGCCGAGTTCTTGGTACGGTTGTCACCGCGTCGTCGAGCTCATCGAAATGGACTAGTGGAACGTCGAATTCCATCGAGAAACGGACAAGTTTGAGTTGTGTGTGTTTTCACACCTTGGGTGTATGTGGAACGTGAGAATCGCGGGAGAGAGGGAGAGACTAAGGTCTGCTGAGTTATGGCACGTTAAACGAGGATCCGGGTGTTTTATCCCGGGTCCTCACGCGAGAAACGAACTGTAGAAGGGGCAAACGACGTCAGAATTGGGCAAACTCAGAGTCTACGGACACGTCTCGATGCCCCGAAGGCGTTGACGAGGTCAAAGAGGTCGAAATCTCGATCCAACGAGGAAATAACCGTAAACCCCTAAAAAGAGAAAATTACAAACAAGCCCCCTAAACTCTTAAAGAGTTCAAAATAGGGCCGAGCAAAGTACAAAATGACATAATTAAACACATTAAAAGGTTGAAACATAACGTACCTTATAAATCGGATGAGCGGGATGTTACAACCCCTTCCCGAGACCTGGGAGCTGCCACTGCTTCTTTTTATGTTAATTATGCATTTGTATGACTTTAATTGTTATAACTTGATTTTTCTTGCATAATAAATTGTAAATAAATATGTTGTGCTATAATTTGTGAATTATATGACCTAATTGTATTATTTTATATGTGATCATGAATCATACATTTTGCCGGGCGTCTTCTTTGGTTCATATAGAGTCTAAGTCTTGGGCTTTCGTGTTTTCTTTTCAGAGGAGGTTCCAGTTGACGAGCCCGAGGCGTAAGTTGTTCACGTCTGCTCGCTTTTTGTCACGCACAAGGTGAGGTTTAGGACTTTTATTAGTTAAGTGACCTAAAGCCTTATGTGGTGTTTTCAAGCCGTGTATGTGACTATATATTATATATATAGATATGTACATGTTGATTAGAATATGGAAGGAAGTGTAGATCGCCTCTCTTTTTGGACATGGAGGATTGGCGGTGGATAGAGGAGAATAAACTCGAAAGAGCAACACTTCGAGAGAGACTGGATAAGACCACTGCCAAGGTTAAGTTGATTCAGCAGAGAATGAAGGCAGCTTAGGACCATCAGAAGAGCTATGCAGACAAGAGGAGAAGACCCCTCGAGTTTGAAGTCAGAGATAAGGTTTCTTGAAAGCATCTCCGAGAAAGGGATTTTCTCGAATAGGTCGAGGTGGGAAGCTTGACCCGAGATACCTTGGACCTTTTGAAATCCTTGAGAGAGTTGGAGAAGTGGCATATAGGTTGGACCTACCGCCTAGATTGATCGGGATACATAATGTGTTTCATGTTTCGCAGCTCAAGAAATATTATCCCGAAGAATTGACTATTCTCCCTGTTGAAGAGGTACAACTTGAGATAGATTTGACGATAGTAAGGCATCCGGTTGAGATTCAAGACCGGAAGATGCAAGTTTTGAGGAATAAACAGATTCCCTTGGTCCGAGTTCTGTGGAGAGATCAGAAATCTGAAGAGTCTACTTGGGAAACCTAGGAGAAGATGAGACGGTTGTACCCGGAGTTGTTCTCAGGTCAGACAGTGAACCTGGGGACCAGGTTCTCCGAAGGGGGGGAGGTTATGACACCCCGACTCACAGTCTGTACAGGTAAATTATGTGATTTACTATTATTTGCGTTTTAGATTAATTATATATGACTTATATGAATTTACTTGAATTAATTTTGTATATGAATTACTTGTTTAATTGAGTTGGCCTTGTTTGAACCCGTAATTGTTGAACCGAACCAACTTGAACCAGAAAATCTTGAACCGAACCCGTGAACCGACCGGTCCAGCCATAAAGGCTGAACCATTTTTCCCTTCCCTCATTTCACGTATCAGCAGCAGCTCTTGTCCAAGAAGCCAAGAAGAAAAACCCCAGTTGATTTCCAACCTTCTCAAGCCAAGATCTCCCTCGTTTCTTCGTCTTTCCTCGAACTCAAGTATGTTTCGGAATCCTCTCGTCGTGCTTGTCATTTCTAGGGTTTAATTTCTGAGTTTGGAGTGATTTTTGTATGCCCTGGCTTCCCTACGTGAATAGTAAGGGTTTGGTTAAAAACTTGAATATGTGCTCTTTGCTTGTTATTCTTGATCTTTAGCTTTATAAATGAGTTGTATATATTGTTTGTGTTACATTTATTGCATTTAATCTTTTGGTAGTTGAGCATTTAATGTGATCATTTGTTTAAGCTTGATTATTGCATCTTTGGATCATGCCTTGAATTCCCGTTTTTCTTGAGTGTTTTGGGTGTCAACATGTCAAGCATGATTTATGTGATTTGTTTGTGCAATTTGAGAAGTTGTGGCAACTTTTTGGTATTTGATTTTGGCCATTTTGGCTCAAAAATGAAGCTCCCCTGCTTCTGTAATGGCTGATTCTGTTCCAGCTTTTCGAACCAGGCAGGAACGGATGTTCCCGTCCCAGTTATAAACTGGGAACTTCAATGCCGAGAGTGGGAACGGCCGTTCCCAGTTTGCACTAGGAATGGGAAGGGCCGTTCGCATGGCCAAACCTTTGTTTTAGTTCAACATTACAGACGCGCGGGGAGAGTTCGGGATTTTTGGGAACGGCCCTTACCGTCCCCAGTACAAACTGGGAACGGTCGTTCCCATCCTCCAGAAACTTTTAGCGAGGGCAGGAATGGCCGTTCCCTACAGTGAAAGGGCCGTTCCCACCCCTTCCCGAGACCTGGGAGCTGCCACTGCTTCTTTTTATGTTAATTATGCATTTGTATGACTTTAATTGTTATAACTTGATTTTTCTTACATAATAAATTGTAAATAAATATGTTGTGCCATAATTTGTGAATTATATGACCTAATTGTATTATTTTATATGTGATCATGAATCATGCATTTTGCCAGGCGTCTTCTTTGGTTCATATAGGGTCTAAGTCTTGGGCTTTCGTGTTTTCTTTTTAGAGGAGGTTCCAGTTGATGAGCCTGAGGCGTAGGTTGTTCACGCCTAAAGCCACAAGATGAGGTTTAGGGCTTTTATTAGTTAAGTGACCTAAAGCCTTATGTGGTGTTTTCAAGCATTGTATGTGACTATATATTATATATATAGATATATACGTGTTGATTAGAATATGTTTATGACCTTGTGAATACTCTTGCTTTGGAAAGGTACTATATAAGCATATGTAAGCTAAGTTTTGGAAAAGTCTTTATGTTTCAAGTTAGCGAGATTGCCATGAAAGATTTGGCATATGATATGATTTGTGTTTGTGGATCCAAAGAGCTACGGGTAAGGAGCCCTCGGGAGTTAGGGAAGGTGTGGTATTTCGATATATCACAAGCGACCCCCGGGAGTTAGGGAAGGTGTGGTATTTCGATGCCTTCGGCGTAAAAACCGGGGAGGGCACGATGTGGGTTCGCTACCCCTCGTGAGTCTGTATATGTTTGGATGGTTAGGGCCACCGGTGGCTCTTCCATCATTGGTGTAGAGGTTGATGTGTATGATTTCTGTTTTGTTTGTTCTGAGGAGTAAAGGTTGGAAGCTCGTTCTCGCCGAGCATTATGTGATGTTGTGTTTGATTCGGAAATATGAATCGGGTTAGTGTTTGTGAAAAGGTTTTAAAGTATATGTTTTGGTTTTGAAAGCTTTAGTTTGTAAAACCTAATCCGGTTCATAACTCCACCCTTTGCTATGTGCTTTGCTTTATATATATAGGGTGTGGGTGTGCGTTAGCCCCCTCACTCAGTCAGTTGACTGACTCCTCGTTTACTCTTTTAGTTGCAGATTTTGGAGCGTGAGCTAGGCGGAGAAGTGTGCGTTCGTTATGCACTTGTCGGTATAGGTCTCGTTAGGTGCATTTACATACTTGCACTTTATTATTTTGTACCTGTATAGCTATGGCTTGTAGATACTTCTTTATTATTTTTCTTGAGCCGGGATGGCTGTTGTACAGGATTACATGTTGGTATCTATATATAAATATTATATGGATAAATATGTGTTGGTACCTATACATATCTATGCGATGGTTTTCTACTTGTTGTTTATTTTATTGCTTCCGCGCACTCTGTTTCGGGTTGTTTAGCTCCGCCTAGCCTAGAGTGTGTGTTTGGTCTCCCGTTCGCTATGATTCGGATTCGGATTTGGATTATGGTGCGGGGGATGTGGCCCTACGTGTGGGTGCCACATCCTTAAGTGGTATCAGAGCGCGGTTGCAAAACCGGGCTCTAGTGTCGTGTGGGTCTGTCTAGGTCGTACGGCTTAGGACAAGGTGACTTTTGAATATGTGCATGTGTGACTACATGATTTGAATATGTGATTACTTGACTAATTGATTACTTGATTACTTGATTATTTTCTTAATGGTATACATATTCATACACTAATTTATATGCATCCATATTGCTTGAATTTTTGAATTTGAGGATGCCTCCAATGAGACATAATAACCGTGAACGAACCCCTGATTTGAATGAACCGGCTCCACAAAATGCACCTCCACCACCACCTATGAATGCGGAGAATATTGTCCAAGCCCTACTCAAGGGGTTCTACAATTAACGAATGGAAAGTGGCCCTACGTGTGGGTGCTACAATTAACGAACGGAAAGTGGCGTTGAACTCAC
The DNA here is from genome assembly GCA_037501455.1 of Lantana camara. NCBI lineage: Eukaryota > Viridiplantae > Streptophyta > Magnoliopsida > Lamiales > Verbenaceae > Lantana > Lantana camara. The sequence continues at coordinate 49,076,509 of CM074860.1, read as the reverse complement.
CACAATGAGAAGAACATTCTGACCAGACGCCGCCGGAAGGCCGCCACTGTAGCTGTCGGAATTTGGCCGGACCACCGCCGGGCCGCCGCCAAAGGTCGGCGGGAAAATTCCAAAAAATCAGTCCTAAATGAAGTCTTCCTGCTCGTTCCGAATCCTCGATCAATTTCTGGAAATTCCAAGTCAATCTTCTCCAATTTCAGATCTAAGAACACGAAAACCTTAAAATCTTCAAACTCAAATTACTTCCAAACCGGTGAACCAAAATACGATCCGTAAAAGGCATTGTCTTACCCGTGACGAGCTCTTCGAAGGCCCTAAGGTGGTTGCCGGAGAAAATCCTCGGAGCTAGCGCCGCCGTTGCACCACACTATGTCGCCGTGATCCGCCGCCAATCGGCCAAATCTGGAGTCGCGTGATCAATGGCCACTAGTTCTCGTCATTCCGAACAACTTTTGTGAAGAGCCCGAGGCCAAAAGTTGGTCGGAAAAGGCCCCCGTTGCCCGCCGAATATTCTGCCGCCGCCCACGTCACCGGAACCACCACCTACGGCCAAGATCTGGTGAAATTGATGTCGAAAATGAACTCAGGAGGCCGAACAACCTTGGAAACCATCAAGCCCCATTGAAAAACACCGCCGGAAGCGGCCGAATCGCGCCGCTACAGTAACTGGCGCCGCCGCAGCGAGCTTCAGGCGGTGCGTGCGGCGCCGTCGCGGCTCCGATGGCCACGCCGCCGACGTCAAATGAAGCACCTGGACATCTACTTTCTGGGCATGGGGCACGTGCATCAAGAAGATGGCCGGAAACCGCCGCGAAGGCCGGCGAAGTGGCGGCGGTCTGACAGCTCCGCCGCTGCTACTGAAATCCGGCCATAACTCCACCACCGTTCGTTTTTAGGCCGTTAAATTGGTACTCTTGCGTATGTCTCGCCGAGATAATGGAAATAGACTATTTGTTTGTTGAATTCCGTGGAGAAACGATCGAGTTATGGGCTCGTAACCAAAACTGCGCATAGTACCCGTGGGAGAGAGAGTAGGAGAGGAGAGAGAGAAGAGAGAGAGAGAAAAAAAGGAGATTGGGAGAAATGTGTCTTGTGCACAAGCTATATCCAACCGGGCATCCTTATCGCGTAGCAAAGAGAAATATCGCGTACGAATAATGGTAAATAAAATTGGTAAAGTTACGAATAAACATTCAAGCTCCGAATTAATTTTGTAAATTAAAATAAAATAGAGATTTACCAATTAGAGTCTAATTCAGTTTAATTTTAGAAACCTTTCGTACAATTTAACGACACCTCGTAAACATAGGATTGACAATTAATCTCAAGGAATTCAAGTAAATCGAAATTAAACAAGTTAAGTTACATGATGGGTTTAAAATCAACTTATTAATTTTAGAATAATCCGAATGATCACATATTAAATTGGATTTACATTAAATCACATAATTCAAGAACTCTTAAATTAAACACACACAAGTGTAGAGACTTACTTGTTAATATCGTCAGGACGCCCTTCGAGAGTACGGGGCGTCACAGCCGAAGTTTCGCCGCCGCTACAACTCTCCGGAACCACCACCTATGGCCATTATTTTCTCAAATTGAGGCCCGAAATGAACTCAGGTGGTCGAAAACGGTCGGGAACCGCCAAGGGTCGTCGAAAAAACTACCGGAAACATGCCGGAGCTAGGCACTACAGTGACGCGCCTCCACGATGGGGATTTGACGGGTGTGCGTATCCCGCCACGGCGGGCCCGATGGCCGCCCCTCCGACGTAAAAAGTTGCGCCTATTGAAGACGATCAAAACCCGCCCATCACCGTTGGGAACCGATGCCGGAAAAAGCTGAAAATCGCCTACAAAGTCGAGGTGGTTCACCCCTCCCCCAGCCGCCACTGAAAATTGTGGATATCTCCGCCACTGCTTTTTGTCGGGCCAAGATCTTCGTACGGTTGTGTTCTCGTCGTCGAGCTCTTCGAAATAGACTACTCATTTGTTGAATTTCGTCGGGCCAAAAGCTTGGATTAGTGTATGTTTTTGTGTGTGAATAGTGATGGGGAACGATGAATTATGGGAGAGAGAGAGAGATAGAGCCCAAGTCTGAAGTTTGGCTCGCAAAACGAGGATCCGGGTATTTTATCCCGGGTCCTCGCACGCAAAACAATCTATATGAGGGGCCAACGACGTCAAAATTGGGTAAACTTAGAGTCTACGGACTCTTTTCGATGCCCCGATAAAGGGGTCAAAGATGTCAAAATCTCAATTGAACGAGCAGTGACCAAAAAACCCCTAAAAAGAGAAAATTACAAACAGGCCCCTAAACTCTTAAAGAGTTTAAAAAAGGCCACGCAAAACACAAAATCACACACTTAAAGACTTAAGAAAGTTCAAAGGTGGCGTACCTTATACGTCGAACGAACGGGATGTTACACACGTGATACCAACCTGTACGTGCGAGCAGACGGGATGTCACAACCTCTCCCCCTTAGAAAGGACCTGTCGTCAGGTCCGACTCAAGCTCTCGAATAACTCGGTGTACAAACTCTCCTCTTCTCCTCAGTTTCCCAAGTAAAGTCGTCGGACTTCTGATCTATCCTAACAATTCTGACCAAGGGAATCTCTCGGTTCCTTAACTCTTGTATCTTCCGGTCCAGGATTGCAACCGGGTGCTCTTTTATCATCAAGTGCGGCTCTAGCTGTACGTCTTCAACTAGGAGAATAGTTGCCTTATCGGGGTAATACATATGAAGCTGAGAAATGTGGAACACGTTGTGTATCCGGGTTAATCTCGGCGGTAGGTCCAACCTATACACCGTCGCACCAATTCTTTCAAATATCTCAAATGGCCCGAGGTATCGTGGATTAAGCTTTCCACCTTTTCCTATTCGAGCGAAACCCTTTCTAGGGGATGCCTTAAGAAAGACTTTATCTCCGACTTCAAATTTGAAAGGCCTTATTTTGTTATCAGCGTAGCTCTTTTGACAAGCCTGAGCTGCCTTCATGCGTTGCTGAATCTTATGAACTTTCTCAATGGTTTCGGCAATTTTTTCCTTAGGCTCTGCCCTTTTCAGCTTACCTTCCTTGGTCCACCTGCAGTCTTCAATATCCCAACACAGAGGAGACCTACACTTCCTTCCATAAAGTGCTTCATATGGAGCCATCTTGATCGAAGCTTGGTAGCTGTTGTTCTAAGCAAAATCAACCAACGCTAGGTGCTCATCCCACTGAACTTGAAATCCAAAGTACACGCCCGAAGCATATCCTCGAGGTACTAAATTAACCTCTCAGATTGTTCGTCTGTTTGAGGATGAAAGGCGATGCTAAACTTGTATCATGTGCCCAAACACTTCTGAAGATTTTGCCAAAAGATCGAAGTGAACCTCGGATCTCAGTCTAAAACAATACTAGCTTGAACCCCATGTAACCTGACAATCTCCCGAACATATAACTCGGCTAGCTTTTGCACTTTGAGTGTGTAAGTGAAAGAAAACTATACATGACATGTGCGGAAGCATTAGTATTACAATAACATAATCAATGAGCTTGCAAGCTCGAATTCAATAATATTCATGGAGCTAACAAGCATTCAGAACCATAAATAACAATTAAATTATATGAGTGTGTAAGTGAAAGAAAACTATACACGACTCCAACACCTAACGAACTTAACTTCCCGCCAAGCACTCCAAAACCTGCAAGAAAACTGAAAACAAAGTTGGGTTCAGTCTTTAAGAGACTTGTGGGTATAAAACAAGGTATAATATAATAACAATACGAAAATTAAACACCCATACATGCAAGTTATAATCCCATACGAGGTTTTAAAACATTGTCAAAGTGGATGAAAACAAAGAAAACAACACAGGTGATTATAACCATCAATTCCTTTATTCATTACATTCAGGAGGTCATTACGTGAGCCCGACGAGTGGGCGAATTCTCCAACCTTCTCCTCATGTGTGCATTATCTGTTCATTCATTACATTAGCGATCCTACAACCTTTATTGGTTCAGTACTGTTCATAATCATTCATTCATAATCTTTCATTCATCACCATTTATTCATGCATAATCAATTACACCTTTTCCCTCTGGTTAGTTGACAAACTAGGCCAAAGACCCATCCACCCATTCATTATGGCCAATGAGGTTCATGACTCCCCAAAGGCCCGGTTCCCATTCCTCACTATTCTCCTAGCGAGGGCCGGTATCACTGTCATTATGTTGGAACTAGCACATGGGGATCACTGTCAGCCCAAGCTTCCCCAGAAAGCCATGTACACATAGTCCCAGGCCCTCATTCGTTGCGATCATTGATCTCGCTAAAAGATTCAGCAGGGATTCGTAAAAGAAAAGGGCTTTAATTTTAAATCAATGACTCTTTTGAAAAGACTCGATATATATATATATATACATATAATACTTTGGCCAAAATCTTTCACGTAGGGATATATCGAGTCAGAGTTTACCTAATAGAAGAGAAACCCACCTGGATACACCTAACCGAACAAGACCAAGGGGAAAAAAAAGACTTGAAGATAGCCTATGAACCTGGCACGTCTCCGCCCTAGAGAAAACTGTATAAAAGACAATAAAGTGCGTTCGTGAGACTCAAGACTCCAAATGAACCATATATGATGCACGACAATGCATTAACGTGATATGACATACATGAGAGATAACAATGTGCTATGAAGATGTTCATGTGCACAATTAATGCCACTTAGTCACGTAAACGAGCCTTTCATTCATTACACGAATAAATCGTGTCCGTTCATTATTATTCTATCATTCAATATCAATCGTCCGTTTAATATTAAATTCATAATACGTCCTATTACATGTTACAATTTATAAAGATCATGTTGGAATGTAAGAAATCCATTAAAGCTCATAGAGAATGCAAGGGTTGCAAGGAAGGTTATAATAGAGCACTGAACATTCATGCATAAAAGTCACATTTATACCTCGTAAAGCAGGTCATAAAATTCATAAAAATATATAACACATCATTCAATAAGACATTAACATCAAGGATACCAATTTTAAGCATAAGAGATCGATTAAATCATATATGGAAGTCAAGGGAGTGAAAGGAACACAAGGAAGTGAATTTCTGTAAAAGCTGACAGTTTTCATAAACGCGCAAGCTGTAGAAAATTGGGAATATCTTGAGTTCTATAAGTGAGAATTAACTATTTTTTATTGGATATGAAACTATACAAGTAGGTCTTTTCAATTATATATGGCTTGAAAATTATTTCAAAGCGACGTGAAAATGCCGTATTCTCGAAGTTGGATGAATGAAGATTTTCGATGAAGTGGTGACGCAAAAATCGATTGATTATATCTCACAAACCATGAAGAATTTTAAGATTATTCAAATTGGAGGATGTTCTAGACTTCAAAAGGATTCCAACGGTCCAGATTTTAGGTCAATCGGAGTTCGTTTGAATAGGTAATGAAGAACAAAACCGTGCATATCTGCAGGCTAGGGGATACAAGGGCTCCCCTCAAGACAAAATAGAGACACGCCCGTGTCAGGGTTCAGACGCAAAATTCACATATAGACACGGGGGTGTCTATTTTAAAAGTAAAAGGGGGACACGGGCGTGTCTTAGGAAAGATATAAAATTCACCCCTTAAACTTAGGAAAAACATGTATCTCAAAGTTCCAAACAAGAATATATATATATAAGTTGAAATTTTCCACCAAAGCTTAAAGTTTCATGGATGAAGCTTGAAGCTCCTCTAATGGAAACTCATGTATTACTCAATCAACACTAGATCTATGCTTGCAAAAGTGAAAAGGGAGTTAGATAGAACATGTTTCATGTAAAAAACCTCAACTTAAGCCATGGAAGAATATGAAACAAGAATCACGCTTTAACTCATACTATTCATGCTCTTCTTCCAAACTCATGAATTTCTAACTTATATCATTCTTTATATGGATGAAAAGATGTAGGAAGATGAGGAGATTTCAAATCATATCTTACCTCAGAAGAAGAATGGATTAAAGTTATGCTTGAGCTCAAGGTTTGTTTGATAAAAAATGGAGTTTGTTGGAGCTTCTCTTCCTTTCTTGGCTCATGATGCTGGTCGATCAAGTTCGAAGGGAAAAGAAGGATAATCTCAGCCCTTAAGGTGGAAAAATGGGTCAAATACAGGTCGAACCAAGTCCGGAAGTGATTTGCAGGGTTAAATGTTGTCATATAGGTTCTATCCGCTGAAAGTTACTTCATCGGGGATACAAATGATATCGAAAAGGTATAAGGTCAAGTTCATCGGTTAGGAATCTCGAAACAAGTTCAACGTCAAAGACGGATCTCGAATCCTAGATCCCGAGCTCAAGATATTCGAAAAAACATTCAGGGTGGCCTATTATTAAAATAGGTCCCTAAACCTTCAAAAAGTGGCAATTAAGCACAAGCTCAATTTCAGTTGAGTTCATAACATCCAAATAAGTTGCAATTAAGCCCACGACATACATAAATCATGAAATTCCGTTAAACCAACATAAAATTCACGCAATTCAAAATTTTACGAGTCCGATCATATATTCGAATTCCAAATTGGTCCACAATCACATTGTTAAGCAATTATTTCAAGTCATACAAATTAATTGAAGGCGTACAGATGAAAGTAAATTCACATAAAGTGTAAAATAAAAGACATGTGTCGTATACCTGTACGTACGAAAACGCGGGGCGTTACAGTAAATCTATCCACAATTACCCATATTCCGTCATACCCTCCTTTTACTCAAGGCAAGCCGTTAACGAAGTCCATTGTTACTTGCTCCCACTTCCATTCGGGAATAGGAAGTAGTTGGAGGGCTCCTCTCGGCTTCTGGTGTCCTGCCTTCACTCTTTGGCACGTTAGACATCGCGTCACGAAGTTCGCGACATCCCTTTTCATGCCACTCCACCAGAATCTCTCTTTTAAATCCCAATACATCTTGGTACCTCTCGGATGCATAGAATACCCTGAGCGATGTGCCTCCTCATGTACAAGTCTCTTGAGCTCTTCTGGGACACATACTCTTGCTTCAGACTTTGACAAACCCGTATCATCAACCCTAAACTTAGAATTCGGATAATCTCTTCAGCGAGAAACCAATCTCTGAATCTCTGCATCTATATTCTGAGCTGCCAACAACTGTTGCAACAAATCTGGCTTAACTGTAAGATTAGATAACCAAGTCCCCGAAACCAAAACCTCTTAACCCGAATCCGAACAACCAGCTTCGAAATTAGCCACGCTTACCTTCCTACTCAAGGCATCGGCTACCACATTCGCCTTACCCGGATGGTACTGGATGGTGTAATCATAATCCTCTAATAACTCCATCCAACGCCCCTGTGTTACATTCAGATCCTTTTGACAAAAGAGATACTTGAGGCTCTAATGATCGATAAACACTTCAAATGTTGTAGCATAGAGATATTGTTGCCACTTCATCAAAGCAAACACAATGGCAGCTAATTCAAGATCATGGGTAGGGTAATTCTTCTAATGCTCCTTCAACTTCCTTGAAGCATAAGTTACAACTCTACCATTCTACATCAAAACACACCCGAGACCATCCCTAGAAGTATCCGTATAAACTGCATAACCTTCAGTACCCTCGGGTAGGGTAAGTACCGGTGCCGAAGTCAATCTCACTTTCAGAGTTTGAAAACTAGCTTCACACTTATCATCCCAATCAAACCTCACTTCCTTCTTCGTCGACCGGGTCAACGGGGCAGCAATCTTAGAGAAATCCTTAACAAACCTGGGATAATACCTTGCTAACCCAAGAAAACTTCCGATCTCCGATGCATTTTTCGGCCTCTCCCAATGAAAAATGGTTTCAATCTTTGATGGATCAACCTCAAGTCTATTACCTGAAATTATATGGCCTAGAAAGATAATTCCGTCGATCCAAAACTCACACTTGCTGAACTTAGCATAAAGCTCATGCTCCCTTAGTGTTTCCAAGATAATCCGAAGATGCCGTGCATGCTCTTCAGCAGACCTCGAATACACCAGTATGTCGTCTATAAAGATCACCACGAACTTATCAAGGAACAACCTAAAAACCCGGTGCATCATGTCCATGAAAACAACTGGGGCATTTGTTAATCCAAATGGTATCATAACGAACTCAAAATGCCCATACCGGGTATTGAACCCGATCTTTGGTATATCCTCCTCCTTAATACGCAGGTGATAGTAACCCTACCTCAAATCTAACTTGGAGTATACCTTGGAACCCTGCAGAATATCGAACAACACCTCCATATGAGGCAAAGGGTATTTTTTTTTCATGGTCATCCGGTTCAACTAGTGGTAATCTATACACATCCGTAGCGTTCCATCCTTCTTCTTTTCAAACAAAACGGGATCATGCCACGGAGAAGTGCTCGGACGGATATACCCATAAGCTAAAAGCTCATCAAGCTATGATTTTAACTCCTTTAACTCAACATGAGCCATCCGGTACGGAGTCTTCGAGAAAGGCTTTGCTCCGGGATAGAGGTCTATTACAAACTAGATGTCCTTGTCGGGCGGTAGAGAACTCAACGTCTCAGGGACAACATCGGCTTACTCTTACACGACCTTCGTCTCCTCAAGTTTGGCCTAATGCTTAGGTTTATTTAAGATATAGACCACAAAACCTTTCGCACCATCCTGGACCAGTTTACTTGCCTCAACAAAGAAAATAAATGGGCTTGACTTCACCCTCTCGCCCGTAAACACAATTGAACCAAAGGAAACCTTCTTCTCATGACAATCCATCTTAGCCCCATGCTCAAACAACCAATCCATAAAAAGAATTACCCCGTACATCGGCATCAGCATCTCGATTAGCTCAGCCAGAAAAACACGGCCCTCAAAACTCACCGGAAACTCCTGGTACACTCTACAAGTAACCAAACTTCCCCCATGGGGAGAACTCACCACATAAGGATACAGGCAATGACATAGAGGGTATGAAGCAACATCCCGGGAAATAAAAGAATTTGTAGCCCCGGGATCAAATAATGCCTGTAATGTAGTGCCATGAATGCTAATAGTACCTTCAACAACGGCGTTAGGATCAATTTCCATAGCTTTTTCTCCTCACCTCCCATAGCATAGTCCCTAGCTTGGATAACAAGCCTTTGATTGTGTAGCACCCCGCACCTTGGGTGACCACATCCCCCGCACCTAAGACCGAGCCACATACGAGATGGGAAACCAGTACATGAACCAGGTAGAGGCGAACAGGAGACAGACAGGCACACACCTAAGCTAGGCGGAACGTAGACCCTGCCAAATAAAACAAAATGCATATGCGGAAGGGAAACATTCAACCAAATATTAAAGCACAAACAGCAGGTGGCGGGTTCAACTAGCATAAATACCTAATCTCGAATATTTACATAAATCATATTTACAAACGGGTTCAATCTGGGCCCCAGAATCCTGTTTCGAAATTCAAGTACGTAAAATAACAATGCTTACATAAACATATAATCATACGTATACAAATCTGAAACGTATGAAATGTAGAAGACTAAGATTAACAAAGGACTCGACTGACTACAAGACTTGACTCAATCCGCCTAGTATGAACACCACGTTACCCTTGCACTCTAAAAACAAAAGGGGTGAGGGGTGTAACGCCCCAATTTTTCAAATTGTACAAGTATGACGTATGTGTATATTAATTGCGTAATTAAATTATTTAATTAAATGATTAATTGTTTATTATGATGGTAATTATAATTATTTATTGTGACACCCCGCCTCTTTGACATTCCAGGTACGGCGTCACGAGTGAGTTTAATTCAGTAATTATGTGAAATTATGTGATTAGCATGCCTATGCGTCAAAGTGAGATTTATTGTAATACGTGTACATTAGAATTTAATTAAATGTACTTGGACTCAAGTGTCCGATAATTGTAAATTAGGATACCTAATTTTAATTAGGACGTTTGAGCCTTCGTGGCTATTTGAGCTCGGGAATTCGAATTCAAATTCCGACCCCGCCATTTGATTCGTTTCGATGATTCGGATTTAGTGGATTTAAACTTTTAATTTTCTAAAGCCATTTGATAGCCCTACCATTTTAAAATCCGATCCGTCCGGACCGGATACCGCTTGGCCGACCCATTTTAACCCGACCCATTTTCAGCTTTAATAGATGAAAATATACCCTTTCCCTCTTCATTTGTTGGGGACCGATCAAGAGGAAGAAGAGAGAAGAGAAGAGAGTTTCCCCTTTTGGCTCCCAATCTTTCAGCTCAAGCTTCCGACGATCCGACCGTCTGATCAAAGACCCAAGGTAAGATTTGTGACCGTTTGATTACGTGCTTCGATTTAATATCCCTTTCGTACCTTGGATTTGTGTTATTTGTCAATTTGGGAAAGATGATGAATAGTATCGGGTTTGGGATTTATGTTTTCGAGTTCATTTCGGGAGATCTTATATGCAAATATGTGACCTACGTGTTATATATGCTTCATGGTATGAATTTCGTGTGATTTGGTGTTGCATGGGTTCGGTTGACCATGGGGTTTGTTCCCATTTTCGCCATTGTTACTGTTCACGGATTTTTCTTACAGAACGTAGCCAAACGCCCATTTCATGCCTCAGTTCATTTTCTAAACGCCCGTATGGCATGCAAAGATTGTTAGAGACGGGTACGACACGGGAGTTTGACCGTACCTTAAGGTCACGACACCGGCGTTTCGAAAGCTGCTGTGTAAAATGTGATTTTTCAACTTTTTTGGGTCGATTCCTTTGCTTCCGAAATACCTTCGTATGTCCTTTTGAGTGTGAATTTGCTACTTTCATGTTTCGTTCTTGCCGAGTGTTTTGTTTATGCATGAGTTGGTTAGTATGCGTTCATGAACACCTTGTTTGTTCTTAATTGGACTAATTGAGTACATGAGTGTTTTCTAAGCATGATTATGACTCCATTACATTATGAGACGCATACGTTTGCATGAATTTGATTTGTATATGAACTTTGCCTACCTACTTGCATTCTTTAAATGCGTAAACATAACCCGTGCGTCAATGTGGTTCATTTCGAGTCTAAGCTTTGTGTTTTGTCTTCAGTTGGTTCAGGTGCACCCGGGGTGGTGTTTCGTGGTCCGTTCTGATTTCGGGGTGAATCAATTGTCCGGGTTTGATTTCTTCGGTGTAAGGTGAGGTTTAGAATCTTTTCCTTTAGTTAATCGACCTATGGCCTAAATATGAAGATTTCTCACCCGCATGCGAATATACTATATATTTATATATTAGATATGTGTCATATGATATGTTTACGACCTCGTGACACGATTAAACATTTTGAACTATATGTAAAAGAATATATAAGGTTGAAAACGTTTTGCAACGAGGTTATGCTCCAAACCGTGTGTTTTCATGCAAGCTAGGATCTACCTCAACATCTTATTGTTGAGGAAGACACGGAGAGGTACGTGTATAGCATATGTTGAGTTGCAAGGTAAGGTATGCTCGATAAGGTACGTAAGTTATGTTTAATTATGTAGAGAGTTAAGTAAGTTTAATTGGTTGTTACTGGGCCCCGGAGACGTGGGTAAGGACGGCCGGGACGGCAAGGGCCGTCGGGTTAAGCCTGTGCATGGTCTCCATTTGAAGTACTTACGCACGACTCTGGGAGGTTGAGGAGGCGTGGTACTTTGAGCCCTCGGTGGATAGCCGGGGAAGGCACAATGTGGGTTAGCTACCCCTTGTGCATTGGTAATTAGGTGGAGAGGGTTTAACTCTCGAAACACCGTGGTTGTTGGGTTTGGATTGGTTTATGTTTATGTTTTCTGTTTTTATACGTATGTTAATAACTGGGGAGTTAGAGTAAGACCCGTACTCGCCGGGTATAAGAATTCGTTAAGATGTGTTGATTATGAAACGAGATAGGAGATTTCCTTTATGTTATAATACGAATATGTTAAGTTTGAGATGTTTTGATAAGTATATGTATAAGTTTGATTCAAAAACGGTTTTGGTATGCAAAACCCTATCCCGGTTCGTAGTCTTTTGTTTAATACGTGATTTGCTCTATATGTATATATGTGTTAGTGTGCGTTAACCCCCTCACTTAGTCGAGTTGTAGACTGGCCCTCTCCCTTCCCAATCTTTTAGTGTGCATGTCTGCTTTGGAGTTTGAAGCTAGGCGGAGTTGAGTCAAGTCTTTTGAGTTGGTCGGTCTGTGTTAGTTTAGTCTGCATTTGCATTTGTATTATTGGAATTCGGATCAATATGTAAGATTTGTATGCGTATGCTTATGCATTATTACTTGGAATTGCCCTTGTTGGGTTTTGTAATTTGATGAAACGAGGCCTGAGGAGCCCAAGTCTGTTTGTGAGCCATGTGTTTAATTTGTACCGGCCCGTGGCCAATGCATGTGTTTGATCTTTTGTCTTCCGCTGCTATCTGCTTTGTTAGTTGGTTTTTCTTGATAGGGTCTACATTCCGCCTAGCTTAGGTGTTTGTTTTGTTTGTCTCCCGTTCGCTATGGTTTGATCCGGGTGCGGACTCTCCATTTCGTTGCTCGGGTTGGACAGTAGTGCGATGGATGTGGTGCCTCTCGTGCGGGGTGTTACATTTATTCTTCTTTAGTTATTATTATTATTTCCTTAAATTGATTTTATTTTATGAATATTTGAAATTTAAAAGAATTCTTGAATGTTATGCAATTATATGTTTTGATCATGTGTCGTTCCTACTTGATTTGATACCGAAATTTTGTGAAAATTTAGTATGTTATAGATTTATGTGTTATGAATATGTCTATATGCCCGTTTCATGTTTTCAATCTCGTTTGATGTGGTAACGAATTTTATTTTGCTCAACGGAACCGAAAAGGGGCTAAAGAACATTTAGCGCACCTTTGGTTCTGGGCGTTATAACTTGAGCTACGGAATTTTAAACTCAAATCGAAGATTTAGGTTTAAGGGAACAAGCCTTATATTTTTCTAAGCACGTTTGAACCTCTAAAATTCAACCTAAACGAGCATCGGCCGCAAATTTACCACACTTAGCCATTTTAATCATAACTTATTCCATACTTGACCAAATTAACCAGGGTTTGACTCTATGTGACCCTAGTTTAAGCCTTTATCTGATCATATCCTATCCATTTGGAACCATACTCAAAGAGAAGAAGATAAGCTCAGCCAAAGGCTGAATTTCAGTCTCCATTTTCGCCACTTTTTCTTTTTGAGAGATTTTGAGGTCAAATCTTCTCCAAACTCAACCAAATTCAAGAGGTAAGTTAATGATTATTTTATCCATTCAATTGTAGTCATTTTGATCTCTGATTTTGAGCCATGATTGATTGAGATATGAATATTTGAATGATAAGGGTTAATGGCATTTTGATGAATTCTTGTTCGAATCTTGTTGCAATTCTTGATATGAAGCAATATACATGATCTACATAGCTTATTTATTTCATTTCTAATCAGGGATTTCGTGTGAATTTGCTGCTTGTTGATCCTTCATGGCTACAATGAGTTTTTGGAGAATATGTGACAGATTTCCCTTGTAGCACCCCTACACGTAGAGATACCACACCCCCGCACTATAGGCCGATCCACATACGAAATTGACAATCCGTACATGAAGTCACCTATAGCGAACGGGTGACAGATAAAAGAAAAGACGAGGTAGGCGGGGCTAAACCCCAAAGTAACACAAAAACAATACATAAAAGTTCAACGCGGAAGCAATAGTTTATAGATACATATAGGTACCATATTCACATCAACGATATAGATACTAATAGATACCAACAGATATCAATACATTATCATCTCTTATATATTATACAAGCAAAAGTCCCCAAATATACCAAGAACTATAACGTACAAACTCAGGACATGATAAGAACAAGATCATGGAAATATGTGTAATGCTAGACACGGCTGGACGACAAGACATGACTCCGACTCCCGCCTAGCACACGACCGCGACAACCTGAAAGGTGGGGCGTCAGTCCATGGAAGACTGAGTGAGGGGCAATACATATATATTTGCGCAGCTAATATGCAAGCTATACTCTCGGGTAAAGGTTTATGAACGATAAATATAAGTTCGAGAATAAAGTACCCTTCGCCAAAGAATACAACTGTCAATATTAAATACTTATTCATTTTCATGCAATCAATCAATGCATGGCCCCGGCGAGTGAGGGCGGTCTCCAACCGAACTCCAAATGAACATGTACATGCTTGTTTGATTATTAATAAATAGGTGATCATGCAATTCCATTATCGTGCAATCGTGCAATGGTGTAATCACATAACAGGTTCATGGAATGGAAATCATGCAATAACCCGAGGCGCATCCATGGTGCCGGACTCATCCCCAGTCTCCTTCTTCCTCTGGTTTGATGATGGGATTGCAAGGCCCGAACATCCAATCTCATTGAGCAGAGGGTACATGAATCCCTAAGCCTGGAGCTCCTTCCTCCACTAACCTCCTAGTGGATTCACGGGTGACCCCAATTGTGGTGAGGATAGCGCCAGAGTTACCCGTCAGCCCTTGCTTTCCCGGTTGGCTCTAGTCACTACCCTCGGGCCCAACGCGACATGCTTTACTCGCCAAAACACGGTCAATCAATCAATCATGATACGTGACATGCTTGCAATTGTGTATGAGTTTAGAAACATTAGAAATAAGTATATATACCTACCTTTTGGCTTGAAATCCACATAAAGGTTCTACGGGTTCTATATACTAACAATTAAACCTCACCTTTACCGACAAAAGACACGTAGGGCACGGCCTACGGGGCTTGCTCCTCGTCCCTATGAAGTTGGTCTGTGCAAAATAGATATGTACACGTGAGACTTGACTCTAACTAGACCAAATATGACGAACGGAGGAAAAGTATCGAGATGACGAGGAAAATGCAATGTGGCATGATAACATGTTGTTTCAGTACATATTAGCACATATAATAGCAATTCGGGGTTAAAGATATCATCGGATCGAGGGGCTAAAAACGTAATTTTATGCAGAATGTTTTGTTCTGTATATCAGGTGGGAACGGCCGTTCCGGCTTCCCTTTGTAAATGGGAACGGTCGTTACCCTAAATCTAAAAACGTGCCAGCGTTTTTAATTTAAGAAACGCGCCTAGGCTGGGAACGGCCCTTCCGGCACCAAGGCCAAAATGGGAACGGTCGTTCCCATGCTCGGCCGCCTGTTTTGTTTGAAAAGGTGGGAACGCCCGTTCCCACAATGCCTTGAGGCTGGGAACGGTCGTTCCCAGTTTCTGCAAATGAAGAAAACAGAGAAGAACAGAGCATAGCTACGGGAAGCAACAACCAAGTCACCAAGTTCCAATTTTGATCCCCAAATGCTATTATTTCTGGCACTACTCTTGTATATATGCTCATAAGATGACAATATAATACTTAAACACTTAAATCACTCAAGAACACCAAGAATTCCCACTTTCATGCTCATACACCAAACCATCACTTAAGCTCAATTTCTTCAAGAATTCATGTCTCAATTGATGATATGATCATGTATTCATGCATCTACCAACACATAATCCATATATGTCATAAATTACAAATCCTAGCTTCTATGAAAATCATCAAGAACTAAGAATTCATGAACAAGCCCACCTTGAAGAAGAAAGAAATGGATAGAGAAGATGAAGATGGATGATAAACTTCAAAGCTTGGAGTATTCCTTGAAAATCATAGATTATTTGGTGAAATGTTTGTTTCTCCTTTTCCTCTTGAAGGACCGAAGCTCAAAAGCAAATATGTTGGTAGATTTTTGGGATGAAAATGATCATGAAAAGCTTGGAGATGCAATATACCGTGATTCACCTTCCTTGAAATTGATGAAATGATTAATTTGCAATTTAGTCCCTCAAGAATTTTAAATCATGCAATTAAGGATAAATGGTTTGTTAATTGATCAATTAGGTCCTTGAAAAGTTATGCAATTTAGTCCCCAAAATTAAGAAAATAAACAAGTAGGGGCAATTTGGGAAATTAAAGCATTTCCGGTAATTATTTCATGCAATAGATGTTGTCAAGTTACGAAATAAATTATAAGTTTAATATGAATTCATGGAATTTTATGAAAATATTATGAAACATAATTTATAAAATTATTTTAAACATAAGATATAAATAAATAAAATCGGGGCGTTACAACTCTCCCCCCCTTAAAAGGACCTGGTCCCCAGGTCCACTGTCAAGTTTTAAAGTAATGTCCAAGTCATAAGAGAACCCCGTCTCTTGAATATGAATGAAAGAACCCTGTCTTTCAACAAGAAATGAGAAAACCCCGTTTCTCAACAAGAAGTGAGAGAGAGAGCCCCGTCTCTCAACAAGAAAGGAGAGAGAGCCCCGTCTCTCAATAAGAAAGGAGAGAGAGCCCCGTCTCTCAATATGCACGAGAATAATTCAAGGAACAAATTAAAGAAATAATGGCATGAAAGTTACATAAACAAATAGAATCATATAGACAATAAAGAAATCATTTCAATCACATACTCATCACTCATGATTAACTAATTTGCAACGAATAAGGAATGAAATACAATAATAATAAGACCCGTGATGTATGTGATATGCATGATTAAATGTACCGTTCACCGATGGTTGTACCACGCATATTATTAGTACCTTCTTCCTTCCTGACCAACTTCACATTCACAGTTTGCACCCCTTCCTCACGAACACCTTCACGAGCCCGAACGAACAATCTTCCATTCCTGGTGGATTTCTTTTGTCGCTTGGGACATGTACCTATTTGATGCTCATCACTCCCACAGTAGAGACATAATCCCAACCGTCTCATACAGCCATCATAAGTGTGGTTATCGCGTCCACAGTAATTGCAAAGAAGTTTCCTGGAAGATGTTGCTGAAGCTGAGATACGTGGGGCTCCCGAACTCGATCTAAGTGATTGTTTCTTTTTCTTACGAGATCTTTCTTAAGGTGCCGGAGTAGGACAAGAGATAGGCCGCTTTCCTTTGTTGAGAGTTTGTCCTGATTTCGAACTTAAGGTCTGCCCGGATTGAGGATTAGACTTTCTTGCCTCAAAAGAGGTGATGTCTCGTACTTTCTCTTAGGACCCACGTGGAGTTAGTTCCCACACTCTTTTGATTTTCTTGAATTGTGACCCGGTGGAATCCCCATTCCCTTCAGAGGATCTTGAGGATGGTTGGTTCTGAAATTCCGTAAATGCTATCGAAATTTGGCCCGGCTGTGATGATAAGACTCGTGGCGCTGAGGAAACCTACTCTTTTATCCTCTGATCCACTAAGCAAACCAAGGACTCGAAAAATTCCTGAGGTGGAACCGGAGGGGGTAAATGCGGAGAAACCCTAGGCACTTGTTCCTGAGGAGGGTGACCTTGAGACATCCTGTAATCAAGACACTGGATATGCATGTTGAATTAATATGCCAATGCACATATCACACTTCGTAGTAATAATTCAGCACGTTGGAACAATTAAGCTCAATCGGGGAAATCACATATATATAAAGAAATTTAAAATTAAAGTAGCGTATGATGCACGTGCTTATGGATACATTGAACCTGTCACCGGAGTACTGGAAAATTTTATCTCGACATGTAACTCCTTGTTCGTTGAATTATAAGCTTGTCTTGAGCTGGTAATCATTTCCTGTTTCCCCACGGTCTTCTATTCTTCAGATTTATCTAACACCCACTTGAACATTCCCACGGCTCAGTATTATGATTTCCGAAACCCGAAGTCTTCTATGCTCACGGAATTAACATCTAGCTTACTCTCCGATTATTGCCCGAGTCCTCTTCATGCCTGCCACTTTGATCCAAACTTCCTTGTTTATTCTTTAAGAGTTTGAATGATTGAATAAATTCCCTTTTCCATTGTTTGTACTCGATCACCCAACCTTTACCTAGCAATTCGTTGCCTTTCTTTTTGTTTTCATTTGTTGCTTAATATCTTTTAATATTACCCCACAACACGACAATTCAGCTTGGATCTTGAAATGTCCCCACTAACTACAACCTTTAGCATGACTGTCTTTCAACTTCGTATCCACTGGCGAGCTGAGCTTCCTTTATTCATGTCTTAAGTGAAATCCCAAAATTTTCCTTGCGTTAACTTGGGTAGTCATATGCTCCCCAAACCAGAACTCTTGAATTCAATTTATGTTCCACTTATGGAATTAATTTCCTGACTCCTCTCGAACGATAAGTCTCTAATTATTATCCCGATTCACCCAATTGCCACCGTGGTTAAAATCCTTCAAGTCCACTCTTTACAATTTGATTTGGTTATAACGTTTATCTTCTTACTTGCCTACCTTTGAGCATATAAATTTCCTTCCGAAATTCTTTATCATCCTTTGTCGTTTTTCATTTGTTGCAATCTTCCACCTTTCCCACTTTGTGCACTTAATAAGATAACTCGACTTGATTTCGGGAAAATGGGCCCAATCCACCCTACAATAGAATCCCCGCATCCTAGTCTTCCCTTGAATGAATTATCCAATTCTACAAACTCAATCGGAATTATTGAAATTGTTTTCTTTTCGTGTTTAAGTCTTGCTTCCAACTAACTGAATTCCTTACTTAGCTATTCTTCCGATTTTGGAATACTTAATTTCCCCAGCTCTTCTTCAACTTGTTCGTGAATGAAATAGACTTCCTTGCCCGCTTGATGCCTCATTTGGCAACATGATCTCCCTTAACTGATTTTCTCACTCCAAATTTCATTCTTTGGAATCATAACCCAGTAAACTTGTCTTCGAACCTTTTCCGTACTTGATCCTTAGTCCAAATTTCCTTGGTAACACTTTATGTGAATTGATGATCCAAGTTGGTAATTCTTAAATTTAGATGTTTCTACTTGTTGCTCCATATCTTCCAATTCAACCACATCATAGTCGACAATCTTGAAAGCCCTTTTTCCGAGAATACCCCTTTTCCCTATTATTAGACTCCCGGTTAGGCATCTTCGAAACTCCTTTTTCTTCCAACCCCTCTTTTTTCGAATTAATCTCCAACGATAATCCAGGTATTTTCTCAATACAACAATTTATCTTGAATCAGAGAATAACCTCTTCTTACCCAAATGTAATTCCCAACTTGTACCTCAATCGAAAATACTTAACTGGCTTTCCTTCCACTCCCTGATTTTGGCCTCAACTTACACATCCTTCCCAAATCCTATAATAGCCCAAAATTACCGAGCAATTGGTCGTGGTTTGATATCATTTCCACAACCTGTAACTCACAACCTTCTATGAAATAAATGCATGCGGGTAAGGCGTGCTCATGTCACATAATGATCACATAATTAATGTCTCCACCAAGAATTTAACATAAGATGTAGCAAATAATTTGTCAGTGTCTAAATAAAACACGTTGAGCACATAAGTTCCAAATACTTTAAAATCAATTAATTAACAATTAATAACAGAAACAAGGCAAGGTACAGGTTATCAAGTAATCCAATTAATTCAGAGAATTCAAATAGATTCAAATAATATGTAAGACTCTCATTCAACAATTAATTCCTATGCCGTTCGACCTAGACTTGACACGACACGACACTAGAACCTTAGTTTTGCAACCGGGCTCTGATACAACCTTAGACGTAGCACCCCTACACGTAGAGATACCACACCCCCGCACTATAGGCCGATCCACATACGAAATGGACAATCCGTACATGAACTAACCTATAGCAAACGGGTGACAGATAAAAGAAAAGACGAGCTAGGCGGGACTAAACCCCAAAGCAACACAAAACCGATACATAAAAGTTCAACGCGGAAGCAATAGTTTATAGATACATATAGGTACCATATTCACATCAACGATATAGATACTAATAGATACCAACAGATATCAATACATTATCATCTCTTACATATTATACAAGTAAAAGTCCCCAAATATAGCAAGAACTATAACGTACGAACTCAGGACATGATAAGAACAAGATCATGGAAATATGTTCAATGCTAGACCTGGCTGGACGACAAGACATGACTCTGACTCCCGCATAGCACACGACCGCGACAACCTGAAAGGTGGGGCGTCAGTCCTTGGAAGACTGAGTGAGGGGCAATACATATATATTTGCGCAGCTAATATGCAAGCTATACTCTCGGGTAAAGGTCTATGAACGATAAATATAAGTTCGAGAATAAAGTACCCTTCGCCCAAGAATACAACTGTCAATGTTAAATACGTATTCATTTTCATGCAATCAATCAATGCATGGCCCCGATGAGTGAGGGCGGTCTCCAACCGAACTCCAAATGAACATGTACATGCTTGTTTGATTATTAATAAATAGGTGATCATGCAATTCCATTATCGTGCAATCGTGCAATGGTGTAATCACATAACAGGTTCATGGAATGGAAATCATGCAATAACCCGAGGCGCATCCGTGGTGCCAGACTCGTCCCCAGTCTCCTTCTTCCTCCGGTTTGATGATGGGATTGCAAGGCCCCAACATCTAATCTCATTGAGCAGAGGGTACATGAATCCCTAAGCCCAGAGCTCCTTCCTCCACTAACCTCCTAGTGGATTCAGGGGTGACCCCAATTGTGCTGAGGATAGCGCCAGAGTTACCCGTCAGCCCTTGCTTTCCTGGTTGGCTCTAGTCACTACCCTCGGGCCCAACGCGACATGCTTTACTCGCCAAAACACGGTCAATCAATCAATCATGATACGTGACTTGCTTGCAATTGTGTATGAGTTTAGAAACATTAGAAATAAGTATATATATCTACCTTTTGGCTTGAAATCCACATAAAGGTTCTACGGGTTCTATATACTAACAATTAAACCTCACCTTTACCGATAAAAGACACGTAGGGCACGGCCTACGGGGCTTGCTCCTCGTCCCTATGAAGTTGGTCTGTGCAAAATAGACGTGTACACGTGAGACTTGACTCTAACGAGACCAAATATGACGAACGACGGAAAAGTATCGAGATGACGAGGAAAATGCAATGTGGCATGATAACATGTTGTTTCAGTACATATTAGCACATATAATAGCAATTCGGGGTTAAAGATGTCGTCGGATCGAGGGGCTAAAAATGTAATTTTGTGCAGAATGTTTTGTTCTGTATATCAGGTGGGAACGGCCGTTCCGGCTTCCCTTTGTAAATGGGAACGGTCGTTCCCCTAAATCTCAAAACGTGCCAGTGTTTTTAATTTAAGAAACGCGCCTAGGCTGGGAACGGCCCTTCCGGCACCAAGGCCAAAATGGGAACGGCCATTCCCATGCTCGGCCGCCTGTTTTGTTTGAAAAGGTGGGAACGCCCGTTCCCACAATGCCTTGAGGCTGGGAACGGTCGTTCCCAGTTTCTGCAAATGAAGAAAACAGAGAAGAACAGAGCACAGCTACGGGAAGCAACAACCAAGTCACCAAGTTCCAATTTTGATCCCCAAATGCTATTATTTCTGGCACTACTCATGTATATATGCTCAGAAGATGACAATATAACACTTAAACACTTAAATCAGTCAAGAACACCAAGAATTCCCACTTTCATGCTCACACACCAAACCATCACTTAAGCTCAATTTCTTCAAGAATTCATGTCTCAATTCATGATATGATCATGTATTCATGCATCTACCAACACATAATCCATATATGTTATAAATTACAAACCCTAGCTTCTATGAAAATCATCAAGAACTAAGAATTCATGCACAAGCCCACCTTGAAGAAGAAAGAAATGGATGAAGAAGATGAAGATGGATGATAAACTTCAAAGCTTGGAGTATTCCTTGAAAATCTTAGATGATTTGGTGAAATCTTTGTTTCTCATTTTCCTCTTGAAGGACCGAAGCTCAAAAGCAAATATGTTGGTAGATTTTTGGGATGAAAATGATCATGAGAAGCTTGGAGATGCAATATACCGTGATTCACCTTCCTTGAAATTGATGAAATGATTAATTTGCAATTTAGTCCCTCAAGAATTTTAAATCATGCAATTAAGGATAAATGGTTTGTTAATTGATCAATTAGGTCCTAACAAGTTTAGCGCACCTTGTGTTCCGGAAGGCGTAACTTGGGCTCGGGAATTCGGATTCGAATTTCGGAAGAGGAGCTGGACTCATAACAAAAATTTGAAGATTTGGGACATACCTTTTCATTTTGCTAAGGCCGTGTGATCCCCCGAATGTCACCCGAAACCTGAACTTCGCGTAGATTTGCCACCTTTTACGGTTTTGGCCATAACTTATTCGTTTCTTAACCAAATGACTTGGTTCTTGATCCTATTTAGCCCTAACTTAACCCAATTTCACCCAGCCTTAACCCCATTTTTGAAATCAGCATTTGGGAAGAGAGAGAAGCTACTGAAATGGGAGAAAGAGGGAAACCCGCCACTATTAACCCATGGAGGATTTGAAGCTCGTTCGACCTCCAATCTTCGTCAAATTCAAGAGGTAAGTGTATTTTCTTGTCCTCCACATCTTAATACAACCTTTAAGCCATGGTTTACACCTCTTCGTTAGGTTTTGAGCATGTTAGGTTGAAGAACATGAATAGTAAGGGTTTTGTGAAATTTTGGATGAATTCTTGTGAAATTTTGATGCATCTCTTGATTTGAAACCATATATTTGATCTATATGACTTATTTGTTTCATTTATAAGCATGAAATTCGTGGAATTTGCTGCCTTCTTGATCCTCCATTGAAGAATACGAATTTTAAAGCTTTTTGGGACTGATTAGCTCTCCTTTTTGCTGCATCAACTTTGTTGATGTTGCTGTGTTGTTTTACTGCCTTTTCTTGTTTCCTTTTATTGTTGATTTGATACTGCTTTGGCCTGGAAAGAGTCCCCTGCTTCTGCTGCAAAAATGGAGGAGAAACAGGGCCAGCTTCTGCTGCGTTTCGGACTAGCACGCGATGTCGTAGCCGCTATTGCGCCAAGGCGTTTCTTGGTCGTGGCCTCCACCCTTCTAAGGCCTGACTTTCACCTATTGTTACTCTAGACTGTGGTGGAGGTGTGGTAGCAGCTACGACCACTTTTGTACTGAGTTTTGGTCACGTCCACGACTCATTTAGGGGCTGGTTTTGAGTTGTTAACTGCTGCGAGCTACTGTTCATTTTTTTATCGTTTCATTTGCCTTTCTTAGCTTGTTTATGTTTGTTATATGCTACTAACTTGTTATATATTATGTTATATGCTTTGTTATGAATTTATTATGTAATTTTGGTGCTCGTTTATGTGATGTGAGAGGAGATATGCCTTATAAGCTCTCATACGTGCATGCATGAGTTAATACTTCGTTTCTTTGCCTCGCATGTAATTTCTTTGATCTTTTCTTCACAAGTTTGTGTTCTTAGCTCGTTGTATGATATGTTATATTTGTTGCATAAAATTTATGAGTCCGTTTGACGTAAATATGTGATATAGGAAGTGATATGAATTTATATAAGGTAAGTGTTATTTTATTCCAACTAATATGCATCTCTTGCTCTATTTAGGGATTTTCAATTTGTAAATGCTCTTAATATGCTATTATATGATACATTAGGAGTTGAATTCATGTATTGTGAGTTTAATTTGTGAATTATTTGTGTAATAGTTCGTTATTCGCTTCGGTATTCTTAAGTGTGAATTAGTGTGAAGTTCATTGCATCATTTGCATTCATATGCATTTGCCAAGCGTCTAATTGTTGCATTTTGAGTCTAAGTATGTCTTTGTGCTTTGTTTTGTTCAGAGATTCATTCCGAGAGTGAGGAGGTGGTCCTTAAGTGTGCTTTGGTTCGCGTTCATTTGGTGTGGTCCACAAGGTGAGGTTTTCTTTCTTTTAGATATTACGACCTATAACCCTAGTTGAATTTTGAAGTCTGCATGCGACTCACGTATATATATGTATGTAGATACGCGTTTGATATGTATTTTATGGGATTTTCCCCGCTTGTTATGAAATGTTTGAAAACGCTTTTATGTATACGTAAGTTATATTTTCATTTGTTTGTTTTGAAAAAGGGTTAGAGTGTGTGTTTTGAAAATAGCGAGTTATGACTTTGAAAGATAAGTCTGATTTTTTAAAATTATGAATTATGAACTTATGAACTATGATTTATGAATTAGGCCCCGAAAATTTCTGCAAAGGAGCCCCGGGACGGTGTTGGGCCGTCGGGTAACTCCCGTGTACGGTCTCCAACTTATAGGATCAACCCGGAACCCACTAGGAGGTTAGTGGGGGATGGAACTTGTTGTAGGTCATAATAACTAAAAGAAAGAAAACCTCACCTTGTGGACTACATGGACGAAGCAAACCGAAACACACCTAAAAGACCACCTCCTTTCCCCCAGAAAAAAGCTCTGAACAAAAAAAAGGACAAAAGATTGACTTAGACTCACAAATGAACCATATAGACACTCAGCATATGCATACAGATGCCAATGATACATAAGAGATGCAATGCATTAACACATAACACATGTAAGTTCATATCAAATCATACGTCTCCTAAATCAAGTCAAATAAATTCATAAAATTCATGCAACGGACATAACACGTCATAAAACATATGAGGCATGCATGCATATGATTAAATAATAAAAAAAAAAATCAAACTAGGCAAGGAAACGACACATTGATACATGCTAGCACATTAAAGGGCATAAAAAGCATATTAAGTCATATATTACACGTAAAGGCATCAAACTTACCTAAATAAATTAACAAAAATCATATAACATGCATAACCTATCATACAACATGTTAGGAAGATATTTCATATCATTAAAGGGCAAAGAAAAATCATTCAAGGCACATAAACGAAGCATGAAGCCATATACGTACGTTGGAGTAGCATGTTGCACGTATGAAGCCATAAATAAAAAACAAGCACGTAAAACACGTCATAAATTCATAACATAACACTTAACAAATAATCTTACATGTTAACATATCATACATATCATATATTAATCATGTAAGAGCAAGGGAGGACAAGCAACACACGAACAAACCGAAAAACGAACCACCTCAACAAAGCAACTCGAAACTTGCCCAAATATCTAAAGGGTAGTCGTGGCCGCGACCACCACCCTCCAGCACACACAACAACAAACAAGTCGAGACCAGGGCAAAAAGGGGTCACACACGCCACCGGAAATGCACTAATCCCTGTCGCGGTCGCGACCGAACGCGCAGCTACAGGAAAACAGGGCAACAACAGCTCAACACCGCACCAAACAAAGCCGAAATCATTCTAGCATGAAAGGGAAAGATCATATACTTTATATGCATCAATTTCAGGTCCTAATATCAAGCAAAAACTGAACAAACATGCAAGGAATGGAAGGAAATGGATCAAACACTCATGCTCTTCATTTTATCATTCAATGCAGTAATGGCAACCTCAAATAAATACACCTAACTTCTAGAATGAGACCATACACTTAATAATGGATGTCTTAGGTTCATTAATGATGCATCAATTCATCAAGAAACACAAGAAATCACTCATGCTCTTCAAATTTCTACAAAACCCTTACTATTCATCTAATGAACCAAAGCATGCTTTAAACTCCACCAAATTCAGAAAATAAGCACTGAAAACAAAGAGGAGAAGATGGAGAACAAAATACCGGACTTACCTTTCAAATTTGAGGCCATTCCGAGTTGTATGGAGCAAGAAATTGCCAAAGGAATAGTGTGTCTCCCCCTTTTCCTCTCTCTCGACAAGAACTGCTGCTTTCTTCCTTTCTCTTGGCTTGAGCCCGAAATGAAGAGCAGGGTTAAGTTAGGGTCAAATTGCTTCAAGTATGGGGCGATTTCGATAGGAAACGGGTCGGTTATGACTTAAACGGGTGAACGTGGCAAATCTGTCAAATGGACTTAGAAAATTATAAAGTCAGATTCAAAGCTTCTTTTCTTCATTACGAGTCCGACTGTTCTTCCGAAATTTGATTCCGAATTCCCGAGCCCAAGTTACTCCTTCCGGAACACAAGGTGCGCTAAAACGAGTTAGGCCCTCATGTCCCTAACAAATAAAACGGTTCAAGAACCGTTACAAACAAACTTGAAAACATAAAAAGAACACGTACACATATTCATAATAAGCATAGTTCATGTATATCATGTAATCACATACTTAGGAACAAATACGGGGTCACACGAATCTAACGGGGTCAAAACGAACAAATTATTTAACAAAGAGTAACAAATTATTATTCAAATCGTCAATTAGGCATATAAACAATTTAATAATCACGTAAAGGCATAAATAAATAAATAAAACGTGTAGGAAACACTCTCGAATGTGCGTACCTGTACGGCCGGACGAGCGGGATGTTACAAACCTCCCCCCATAAAAAGGACCTGTCCTCAGGTCTAAAACGAACTCCACTATACGCTCCCACTGCGCCACTCCGAGCTAGGCAAATTGGAGACTCCATGGGATACTACTCCCCTAAGGAATAAGGAAGACTTCACGTATCCCGGTAGTTGGTGGTACCTACTGAATCCAAGTAAATTCCCTTGGAAGAGATGCTTCTAAAGAAGTCTCGATCTCTCACTTCAACTCTCGGGGTCTTCTCTTCCGAACCACGAAGCTCTCAAAACCTCATCGAACCACCGAAGCGATGAGAATTTAGGCCTACTCGTTAAGATAAGTCACCACTTAGTTCTCCTCGAGATCTCCTTAGCCTTAGCAAACCGGACACGAAGACCTTCGCCGTTCGCTCCCACTTCCAAATAGAATTTAGAAGTAGTTGGAGGAACTACCGATCCTTAACGTTCGGTCTTCAACCGATGGCACTTTGAACATTGTGACACGAAGTCTACAATGTCCTTTCTTGTGCCAACACATCTTCACCAGTTCCTCAAAACCCACGGACCAAGAGTGAGGTAACTTGTGACCTTACACTAATAGAGGTGTTGACTACATTCTTCCGAAAGCCACGATCAACCAAAGCCTTCCTTAGTGGCTTGATTGCAACAAGGTAGTCTTGAGTACCCTCGGGTAAGCAAAGCTACACCAAAGGCAACTCTCTTCAAACACTTCATGTTACTCAAACCGTGCCTCTTCTTACGTCCGTGTCATGGGATGACCACTGACAGAAGACAAACGCTGTTGAATCCCGATAACACTATAGACTTGTTCCCTGACACAATTCTCGGTTCTTCTTCTCGAATGCGTAGTTGGTAATACCTTTACTGAAACCCAACTCGGTGCCGACCACGAAACTCTTGGAAACACGAACACCACTTGGAAGCGAACAAAGGGTATTTATCCTCCACAGTTAACCTGTGCAGTTCACGGTAGATTAAATTCATCTTAAATCCCGTCGTTGCTCGATAGGACCAAGTACTCTACAAAGAAGTACCCAGACTGATGATACTACCCTCTAAGAGCTCATCTACTACGTCTTGAACTCCCACAACTTAGATTCTCAAAGCAAGGTTCAATTCGGAGATAAAGGTCACGACAACTTCGATGTCCCTATTGGGGAGGGAACGAATTCCAACTTTCAAGGAAACACCAAAGGAGCCTGACTACGACCCTTGTCTCTTTAAGCTTGGCTCGACCCCCGGCTATCCCAAAGGTAAGTCATAAAGCTTATTGCACCGTCCCGGAATAACCAACCACCTTCACCTGCATGAAGGATATAGACGCGGTATTCTTCCATCTAACACCTGAAAATATCATTGAGCCCTCTATGGACCTCCTAAGAGCAACCACCAACTAGGCACTGCGCTCGAACGTACAACCCACGCCTTAAGGTAACCTTGTACCTCAACAAGAAGAAGGAGAAGGCGCCTTCAAGAAGTCCACCGACGACCTCGACCCTCACAACTCACAACACCCGAACTCTCAACTCACTAACTCTCTTAAAAAATAGAGTTCCCCTTAAAAGAAAGCAGCACACGCAACAAAATAAGCGCAAGAAGCAACACAGGCAACAAAACCAAGCACAAGGAGCAACAAAGCGAGAGAAAATAAACAAAGAGTGGGTTTCCCCGAGATAAAATATGCTTGGATGATATGCCATGTATATTTAATGTACCGTTCACCATGGTGGAAGAGTTGAATTCGGTGTCAACTTCTTGTTTGCTAAAGAGTCATCTTACACTTTAACAGGGATCTTCAAGTCACGGTATTTGTAAGCTTCAACTGCTTGCTAATCTTCGGACAATCTCTCCTTAAGTGTTGAAATTTCCCTACGCTTGAAGTACTCTTTCCATCTCTTTGTATGAACTTCTTCCACATGATTCGGACTTCGGTAATATGGGTACAAAATTAGTTCCGGTGGAGAGACATCAGGTTCTTCTTCTTTGGAAATCACCTTCAAGATGTTATTGGTGGCTTCGAAAAATTGTTGAGGATTTCCTTGTAGCACGACTCTCTTGTTTGCACTTGAATTCGGTCCAAGTTCTCGTTCCACATAGGAGGGGTGAATATTCATTCGTTGTTCATTAACATCTATTTCTCATATCATCTCGGATCATGTATGAATTCTTTGGAGTTGTGAACGACTTGTGGAATTTATCTCTACACGCCGAGATTTGACTTTGAACTTTAGAGCTCTCTCTCTCGGTATTAATCTCAATTTCAAATCTTAAAAATATCGATCTCCTTTCATTCTCGCTTGAAGTTGAAGAACTCGCAGAATTTACTTCCCATTGATCGTAGAAAAAGTGCTTGTAGCAACCCCGAATAAAATCTCCTAAGTGAACTCTCCCCAAACTCTTTCATTTTCAAATTCTTTTTGCTTGAAATTCTTAAAACTCGATCTGAAACTTTGGATGAGAAAATTCACCTAACCTTCCTTCAATTATCCTCGAACAAATCTTCTAAAACATTCCATCTCGGATATCACATCTCGATCTTGGCATCGTCATCTTTAATTCACCTCGGAGGATCATAATTCTCTAAACTCCTTATGGACTGAAAATACTTGTTTCCTTTGTCCTTTTCCCGGTGATCTTGGTTGATATAGAAGTGATGCCCTGAAATAAGAATACATTTTCCAAGAAATATCGATGCATGTTCATGTGCACGATTAAGACAAATAATAACAAATAATTCACATAAATGAGATACTGAATGCAAAAAACACATAATCCTAAGCCGAATGACCTAGACAGACCAAACACGACTCTAGAGCTCCGGTTTTGCAACCAGGAGCTCCGATACCACATTAGGTTGCAGCACCCCGCAACACAGAGTATAGCTCGACACGTGTAACGAAATGGAGACTCCGCACATGCACTAAGCCACAGCGAACGGGTGACAAACAAAAACTTACACACTAGCTAGGCGGTCTAGACCCTAATACAGAGCGCGCATGAAAACAAAACCAAATGCGGAAGCACCAGGAATCACATATACCAACTTACATGCTCAAAATATTACAAAATTATACATAAAATGCCCATCCAAGGCCAAATAAATCACACAAAGTACTAAGCTCAAACTTGGAATCATAACTTATACAAATTTCATACATATGTAAACGTAAAGCAAATGCGAAAATGTAAAGATGCCAAGACCCGACTGACAAACTCGAACAAAACTAAACAAAGGACTGCCGCCTAGCACGCACCAACCTGCACCTGCAAACTCAACAAAGCAGAAGGGGAAAAATAAGACAAAGAGGAGGGGTCAGTCCTAAAGACTGGTGAGGGGGCTAACACACTCACACATACATATACATAGAGCATATCATATTAAAAATTAGAAGGTTCATGAACTGGGGCGTGGTTTTTGCAATCCAAATCATTTTAACACGTGATAATAAATATAAGAAAAAAGAGTTATAGCCGAAGGCCAAAATTAACCAAATTTTAGTACTTATGAATCCACTCCCGTTTTGCAAACCAAGTTCAGAATCACACACATAACTCAGCGAGTACGAGCCTCAGACCAACCTAACTCGGTTCATAAATCAAAAGCAAGCATAATTCAGAATCAGACAAACATACCTCTTCTCCGGGTGATGGAAGGGTGTATACTCTCGTGACCATCGTTCATACAGTATGGGTCTTGAGTTTCATGACGCTCACGCCCGAGGACTCCTTCCCCCACCAAGCCTACTAGTGGGGTCAGGGTTGATCCTTAATTTGAAGACCGTACTCGGGACTAGCAGACGGCCCACATCGTCCCAGGTCTCATTCACACAAATCTTCGGGGCCTAATCAAATTGTTAAAATTATTCAAACTGTTCGAAAGTTCTTAATTTTCAAAATCCAACATAATTTCGAAACATAACTCGCGGTTTCAAAACACACACCAACTCTTTTTGAAAACAAACGAACGAAAATATTTCTTACATATACATAAAAGTGTCTTCAACTATTTCATAACAAAAGGGCCAAAATCCCACCAAATACGTATCAAACACATAGCTAAATACATATACATATACATAGATCACATGCAGGCTTAAATCACATCAAGGGTTGTAGGTCATAATAACTAAAAGAAAGAAAACCTCACCTTGTCGACCACACGGACGAAGCAAACCGAGACACACCTAAAAGACTGCCTCCTTTCCCCCGAAACAAAGCTATGAACAAAAAAAGGACAAAGGACGGGCTTAGACTCACAAATGAACCATATAGACGCAAAAGATGCTTCAGAGATGCAATACATTAACACAAAACGCATGTAAGTTCATATCAAATCATACGTCTCCTAAATCAAGTTAAATAAAATCATAAAATTCATGCAACAGGCATAACACGTCATAAAACATATGAGGCATGCATGCATACGATAAAATAATAAAAAAAAATATCAAACGAGGCAAGAAAATGACACAATGACGCATGCTAGCACATTAAAGGGCATAGAACGCATATTAAGTCATATATTAGACATAAAAGCATCAAATTTACCTAAATAAATTCACAAAATTCATATAGCATGCATAACATATCATACAACATGATAGGAAGATATTTCATATTATTTAAGGGCAAAGAAAAATCATTCAAGGCACGTAAACAAAGCATGAAGTCATATACACACGTTAGAGTAGCATGTTGCACGTATGCAGCCATAAATAAAAAACGAGCACGTAAAACATGCCATAAATTCATAACATAACACTTAACATATAATCTGACATGTTAACATATCACATATTAATCATATAAGAGCAAAGAAGGACAAGCAACACACGAACAAACCGAAAAATGAACCACCTCAACAAAGCAACTCGAAAGTTGCGCAAAATGGGGTCGTGGCCGCGACCATCACCCTCCAGCACAGACAGCAGCAAACACGTTGAGACCAGGGCAAAAAGGGGTCGCGCCCGCGATCGGAAATGCACTAATCCAGGTCGCGGTCGCTACCGAACACGCAGAAGAAGCAAAATAGGGCAACAGTAGATCAACCCCACACCAAACCAAGCCTAAATCATTCTAGCAAGAAAGGGAAAGATCATACACTATATATGCATCAATTTCAGGTCCTAATATCAAGCAAAAACTGAACAAACATGTAAGGAATGGAAGGAAATGGATCAAACACTCATGCTCTTCATTTTATCATTCAAAGCATTAATGGCATCCTCAAATAAATACACCTAACTTCTAGAATGAGACACTTCAATTAATAATGAATGTCTCAGGTTCATAAATGATGCATCAATTCATCAAGAAACACAAGAAATCACTCATGCTCTTGAAATTTCTACAAAACCCTTACTATTCATCTAATGAACCAAAGCATGTTTTAAACTCCACAAAATTCAGTAAATAAGCACTAAAAACAAATAGGAGAACATGGAGAACGAAATACCGGACTTACCTTTCAAATTTGAGGCCATTCCGAGTTGTATGGAGCAAGAAATTGCCAAAGGAATAGTATTTCTCCCCCTTTTCCTCTCTTTCGGTAAGAACTGCTGCTTTCTTCCTTTCTCTTGGCTTGAGTCCGAAATGACGAGCAAATGGGTTGAATTAGGGTTAATTTAGGGTCAAATGGGTTCGAGTATGGGGCAATTCGGATAAGAAACGGGTTGTTTATAACTAAAACGGGCGAACGTGGCAAATCTGTCAAATAGGTCATGTTTCGGGCGAAATTCGGAGGGTCAAACAGGCTTAGAAAATTACAAATTCAGATTCCAAAGCTTCCTTTCTTCATTATGAGTCTAAAACTTCTTCCAGAATTCGAATCCGAATTACCGAGCCCAAGTTACGCCTTCCGGAACACAAGGTGTGCTAAAACGAGTTAGGCCCTCATGTCCCTAACAAATAAAACGGTTCAAAAACCGTAACAAACAAACTTAGGAACAAATACGGGGACACACGGAGCGAATGGGGGATCAAACGGGGAAAACGTACAAATTACTTACCAAAGAATAACAAATTATTATTCAAATCATCAATTAGGCATATAAACAATTAAATAATCATGTAAAGGCATAAATAAATAAATAAAACGCGTAGGACACATTCTCAAAAGTACATACCTGTACGGCCGGACGAGCGGGATGTCACAGGAATCCCCTCTTAGATTCCTCCATACCGAACCGTTTCAGTACTTTGTCTATGTACTGAACTTGGGACATACCTATTAATCTCTGTGATCTATCTCTATAGATTTTTATACAGAGAATAAAGGAACCTTCTCCCAAGTCCTTCATGGAAAACTGCATAGATAACCAAGTATTTCTTGTTTGTGGCACATCTTTCTCATTACCAATGAGTAAGTTATCGTGTACATACGACACCAAAAATTGCACGACTCGTCCATTGATATTCTTGTAAACACATGGTTTATTCCCGTTCTCGAGGAAGCCAAACGGTTTGACTATCTCATCAAAATGGATGTTTCAACTTCTAGAAGCCCGTTTGAGTCCATATATGGATCTCTGGAGTTTGCAGACTCTCCGTTCGCTCCCACGGGATATGAAACCTTTTGGTTGTTCCATACAAATATCATTATCTAAATCTCTATTTAGAAAAGTCATTTTCACATCCATCTGCCGTATTTCATAACCATAGTACGCAGCTATGGCTAGAAGTATCCGAATGGATTTAGGCAATCTAATTGTCCTCGTGGATCTATGAGGGCTTATGTTTACTTCTCGTTGTGGGAAAGAGGAAGGTTTCTTTGCTTGATCATTTGTAGGTTCATCCAGAACTTCACTAAGTTCCGTGATCTTGCAAAATTTTCAATTAGAAACCTCTTTTTGTAAAAAAAAAAAAAGTGGCATTGAAACAAACACCTTTTGTTCCTAGGGATCATAAAACTAGTAACCCACAGACTCTCTAGGGTATCCTACAAATTTACACAAACTAGATTTGGAATCCAGTTTGTCTCCTACTAGTCTCTTAACGTATGCAGGACATCCCCAAACTCTAAGGTATGAATAAGTAAGGAGTTTTGAAAACCACATCATACCACTAAATTAATTATCTTCATAGCCGGTTCGAGGGCATAACCCCAAAACAATATGGGAAGATCCGTGAAACTCATCATGGATCAGACTATATCCAATAAAGTACGATTTCATCACTCGGACACCCCATTGAGCTGAAGAGTCCCAGACATAGTTCACTGTGAGATAATCCCATTATCTTTCAAATAACCAAGAAAGAGATCGCTTAAATACTCACCACCTCGATCTAATCGAAGAGCCTTAATTTTGCGATGTGTTTGGTTCTCAACCTCCGTCTTGTACTCTATGAACTTTTCACAGGCTTCAGACTTATGCTTCATCAGGTACACATACCCATATCTACTGAAATCATCAGTAAGTGTGATGAAGTAATTACAGCCGTTTCGGGTACTAACATTTAGTGGTCCACAAACGTCTGTATGGATCAAATCCAAAAGATTTTGGCTTCGCTCTACATGCCCACTAAAAGGGGACATAGTCATCTTTCCCTTTAAATAGGATTCACAAGTGCTTAACTTGTTTAGATCATCCGTACTGAATGATCCTAAGTTTCCCATCTTTAGAAGCCAAGCATGCCAAATCTTTGCTGAAGTTTGGTCATTTGATTTTCGTTTGTTTTCTCGTTCGACATTTAGGAGATTTAAATTAGTATTAGCTAAATACAGAACATTTTGTAAAGTCCCTAATGCATGTGAAGAATCATTCTTCAAAATGTAAAACGTAGCATTAGTAATAGAGAAGGAGAAACCTTCCACGTCTAGTACAGGAATGGAAATAATGTTTTTAACTAACTGAGGAACAAATAAAACATTGTTCAAGACAAATATAAAACCATATCCTAACATTAACCTAACATTTCCTATGGCTTTTGCTGCAACTCTTGCTCCATTGCCCATTCTCAGATCATGTTCTCTTTCATCAACCTCACGGATGTTGCTCATTCACTGTAACATATTACAGATGTGAGAAGCGCATCCAGAGTCTAATACCCAATTATTAGAACTGAATGAAAGGTTAATTTTGATGAGATTTATACCTTTCGTAAGAGTAGCTAAGTACTCCTTACAGTTCCTTTTCCAATGCCCTTTTTTTCTTGCAATGGAAGCACTAATCGTCAGCTTGATTGGTCTTTTTCCTAGTGTTCACTTTCTTAACCTCACCAATAGGCTTAAGAGTCTTTTTCTTCTTTTGGAAACCCTTTCCCTTACCCTTCTTTGGCTTTGCAGCCTTAGTTTGGGATGAAGATAAGCCTACTAAGAAAAAAGCCTTATACTTCTTCATAGTTCGCTCGGCAGTTACGAGCATGTTCATCAGTTTCTCAACTGAGACTTTAGTTCCATTCACATTTCAGTTTATTATAAACTGTTTGAACGAAGGTGGGAGAGAGGTTAAGATGAAAACTACGTAAAGCTCATTATCCATGATCAACTCGAGACTTGCAAGCTTCTCAATAAGGCCTAAAGCCTTAATGCAGTGTTCATGAACACTAGATCCCTCAGCCATCTTAAGTGAGGATAACTCATTAGATGCTGCGAATCGATCAATCCTATTGATCGACTTGTAAATCTGTTCCAAGTGAAGATGGATCTCAGCTGAGTGGCGCATCTCAGAATGCTGCCTCTGCAACTCGGCAGACATAGTGGCAAGAGTTAGAATTCTAGCCTGTAGATCATCTTCTTGCCACTGGAGAGCAGTTTCCCTCTCATCGGCTACGATGTCATCAGGTATGACATCGGGAGAAGACTGTGTGAATATATAGGTCCTCCTTTCGGAATCTAAGACAGTCTTGAGATTGCGGAGCCAATCAGCATAATTCGAGCCTGTCAATTTATTGCTCTCAACGGTAGCACTAAGTAGATATTTAGACATCACCATTTTAGCTGAAAATCTACATGTAAGCAGAAAACGTAGTATGAACGATTGATATGAATTAATAACAATTACAAATGATATGGACTTTTATCAAATGGTGTCTCCCACTATTTAATAAAACTCCTTTGACCCCCTCAGAATTTTAGAAAAATCATATTTTTCAACTAGTGGGTATTAAGACCACCAAGCACTTATCATCGAACCCACGACTCGTGAGACATCTGACTTTAAGCCAAAAGGTAGACGATCTTATCATCAATTGTATCTCTATACAACTACTAGTATTATTTTGCATTACCTTTCATATAGACCCACGACTCGTGCGACATCTATACTAATCAGTATTTAAATCCGATCCGTCAATCCCTAATATTTCTCCATCGCCATTATGAGTATCCCACGCCTCGTGGCCCATACCATAATTTTGATTTTGAAAATTTGCATCTTTTATACAAAGAATTATTTTAGTTCAATTTATCTCGTCATTTCGTATCCCACACCTCTTGGCCAATACTTAATGATTTGATTAATTCTAAAATAAATAATTCTATTGACGGAATGCTTGGAAACATATAAAATCAAATTTTATCCTTCAATTTCCATTTGGATTTAATATTTATTTTGTCTAAGACAATCTAAGACGGTTCGGGGTTTAAAATTTTAAAAAATCCCACCAAGACTTATCAATTGTAATTATCATCTTATTTTATCTTGTTTAATGCATGAACACATTTATGAACATAAAGATAACATTCAGAACAAGATAATAAAAGCCTAGCATGCTCCAATAATATGGATAATCATGGGCTTCCTATGCATGGTCCATAATAGCCATTTTATGGACCATAGTTCTATTCATGCATCAAACGGAATTAAACACACAAAGAGCACACTCAAATAGAATCCTATTCTATTACATCAAAACAATTGCACCCAAACACTTTTGGGGCCTTGATGGACTTCTTATTCGGTTGCTTGTTCCTTTTTGTTTCTCCATCTCCTAATCTAATTAGAGATCTCACCCTAAAACTATTCTCTTTACAAAATAAAGAGGGATTACATTTTAAGGGGGAGAAAATGAAAAACAATGCTTACAACAATTGAATAAGAGGCTCGCAGGCTCTCGTTTAAAACCAATATTAAAATGCATAAATAAAATAAAACCATACATAGCGCAAATAAAGCCCATGATTGATCCAACCATACATCAAATGCATTGCATAAAATAAATTTACCAAGTAAATAGTTATTATGAGATTTAAAGTCTTTAAATAATTCTTAAAATTATTTATTGACCAAGGATTATCATTTAATTCACAAATTAAATCAATCCTCCAATTTTAATTAAATTGAATTATCTAATCCCATTTAATTACCATTAGATCTCTATCTGATAAAATCATGCTTCTATTTTAACAATTAGTATTTGGGCCAAAAATAATTAATTTTCAAATAAAACGATTTTGCAAAATTAATTGTAAACTTCTAGTTTTAATACAATTTTAAAACCGTGGCCAGTAAAGCAAAATTAAACTTTACCGAAAATAAACCAACAATTTATTTGAGGCAAAGTGGTTAGGTTGCTCTCATTCCACAATGGAGGTCTTTGGTTCAAACCCCATACCTTTCATTTTGTTGCAGGAATAAATGAGCTTGGGCTATAAAGGCCAAACTTGGGTTGTACGGCTGGGGCCCCAACTCTACGGGGTGGACTCCGCCCTTCACTCAAGTGATGGGCCACTCGTTGCTGACGTCAGGCCTGCGCCATGGCTTTGGCTGCATGCGGCCTAACCCAATTATGACCTTAGATGAGGCATGTGAGGAGGCCAGAGAATTGGGCTTATTTCCAAAAGCTAACGGTTTGACTTCAAATAAGCCCATTCCCGCTGCCCTCATTCAGCAACAGCAAAATATACCCACACATCACGCAGCAAGCAGTACAGTGCACACTTTGTGTTGTGCAATTTGCAGGTTTATTTTGAAATCCAATTTTAAAACAAAACAATAACAAATTATAGTTTCATGAACATATGAAAACAAGTTTTTCTATAATTCATGAAAATCTTATAATTTCATATTAGTTTTAAAATAAGAACTTTTTTTCAAATTTTAAAACTTTGCCCAAATGAATATCAAATTAAAACAAGCATGACACACATCAATATATTAATCAAATTAATACAAGGAATTAAAAATCGCAAATCAATCAAAGCATGTCTCTGATACCACTGTTTGAATTCGTCAACCCTAACGCAATGGAAAATAAATTTTTTTAGGGATTATAAAACAATTTTATCAGAATTCCAATTAATATCAGCCTTTGATTCAAGATTTACAATTTAAATAACAGGAGAATCAATTACGTCTTTCGCTTCCGATTGATGATGATGATTAGAAGGTTTTCCAAAACCTACCCAATCTTTTCCTATTCGATCTGCTTTCAAGAACTCCACGTGGAATTCCTCTGAGGTAGTCCACGACCCGTAATTGAACAACTTTTTAATTAGCACACTAGACCTGTAACACCCCCCGGAGCGACGTGTGCCACATCCCCCGCACTAAGGTAGGCCACGTACCCCGTCGCACCATCCCGAAACAATCTACTTGCTTCCATAAAGGAAATAAATGGGTAGGTCTTCAACCTCTGACCCGCAAAGACCGTAGAACCCAAAGTCACCTTCTTGGCAAAACAATCCATCATTGCTCGGTAACGATACAACCAGTCCATTCCCAGAATCACCCCATACTTCTTGATAGGCATCTTGATCAAATCTGCCGGATGCTCTTGATCTTCCACAACCACCGGGCAACTACGGTAAACAATATTTGTAGACAAAGTACCACCAAGGGGAGAAGAAACAACAAAAGAATCATCTAGGCAAGCAACAGGCAATGGAAGAGTAGAAACAAGCCGGGAAGTAATAAATGAATACGTTGCTCCCGGATCAAACAATGCATGCAATGGAATGCCATGAATTTGGATAGTACCTTCAACAACGACATTGGCATCCACTTCCACATTCACTTCCTCGCCCTCCAAAGCATAAGCTCTCGCTTGGATCGGTGCTCTCGGAGGCATCACATTCAACGGTTGAGGAGCTCGAGGCTGAGGTGCTCTCGCCTGAGGACAAGTGCTAATCAAATGACCGGGCTCACCACATTTAAAGCATCTTCTCAATTTCTTCCGACATGTCTCCTCGGTGTGATTAGGACCCTTACAATAACCACGTTGAATTGG
Source organism: Lantana camara (assembly GCA_037501455.1). Lineage (NCBI taxonomy): Eukaryota > Viridiplantae > Streptophyta > Magnoliopsida > Lamiales > Verbenaceae > Lantana > Lantana camara. The sequence continues at coordinate 49,038,016 of CM074860.1, read as the reverse complement.
AACCGGTAGAGCTGGTACCGTAGGTACCGGAGCTCGAGCTTTCTTGACTGAAGTGTTAGAACCTTGTGGTTTGAAAACCGGAGGCCCACTTTGTGATGCAAGCCTCTTCGCCAAATTAGAGATCGAACCTTGGCCCGAAGAGTTAGTCGGCCTCAATCTCGTGTTATTGGCCTCCACTTTAATCGCCTTCCTCGTAGCCTTTTCCCACGTATCCACCGTAGCAGCCTTAAGACCATTCTGGATCTCATATCTCAAACCATGAATAAAGTTTCGGGCTTTCTAGATATCATCATTAGCAATATGTGGGGCATACGGTGCGAGTCCCTCAAATTCCAAGATATACTCTTCAACCGATCGATTCCCTTATTTCAAATCAGTGAATTGCTGAAGTCTTCTCTCACGAGCACTAGGTGGAACATACTTGTGCCGAAACTCTCTAACAAAACTCTCCCAATCAAACTCCTCTCCACTTCTTTCCCATCGAGCTCTCATAGCCTTAAGCCAATTGGATGCGGGACCTTGAACAAACCGAGTCGTGCAAACAGCTTTCTCATGTGAAGGAGCGGGGCAACTTTCCCAAATTCCCGCAATCTCTGACAACCACTCTTCTGCTTGTATGTCATCTCCTCCATACCACTTAGGTGGATTGTTATTTCTGAACTCCTTGAAGGCCGGAGTTACTTGCCCACCTGGTCCTTCCCATTGAGGATTATCTCGTTGATTCCGCTGAAGTTGATTCAGAAGAGCCTGCACCATATTCTCAGCATTCATCGGTGGAGGTGGAGGTGCTTGTGGAGGGGGTTGATTAATATCTGGAGTCTGCTCCCTATCTGCTCTCCTTCTTGGAGGCATCCTGAAAATACACAAATCAAGAAATATGGATGCATGGGGTTCAGTTTATGATCATGAAATCAATTATCATGAACTTAAAGCAAATAAGTCACATAGAGATGTAGATGAATGCAAATAATCACGTACTCCTATACCGAACGACCTAGACGGACTCAACACTACTCCAGAGCTCCGATTTTGCAACCGAGAGCTCTGATACCACGCAAGGATGTAACACCCCCGGAGCGACGGGTGCCACATCCCCCACACTAAGGTCTAACACGAGTAACGTAATAGGGAGTTCGCACCCGTATCAAACCATAGCGAACGGGAGACACACAAAACTCACACCCTCGCTAGGCGGCCTAGACTCTCAGAAACTACGCAAATTAAAATCAGAGTAGCGGAAGCAATTCATATCCAACATAATTCCCAAGATCACATATATACATAGCAAAATGGGGGAGGGTCAAGTATACAAGCTACCAAGCTAGATCAGATACAAATGTACAATCCCATCACGGCCAAAATAGCATAAGTGTAATCATAAAACATAATCCAAAATACATAAGCGAAAGGAGAAGTAATCCACTACGATGCATGAGACCCAAGCTAAACCACAACTAAACCCAAAAGACACTTGCCGCCTAGCTTAACTCGGGAGAACCTGCAAACTCAAAAGAAAAGGTAAAAGGGGGAAACAACAACGAGGGTTAGTCCTACTGACTAGTGAGGGGGCTAACTCACGCACCCGATAAATATATATATAGAGCAAAGCATTTAATCAAAACGAAAGGATCCTTGAACCGAGAGTGGTTTTTGCAAGCCAAAGTAATTCCCGTGATATAGATATATACATAGGTTAAATAGAAGAGAAAAGGCCAAAGCCAAAACCCAATTTTAGATATTTGAAACCCACTCTCGTTTCCTAGATCACACACAAACTAAACCAACTGGGCGAGTACGAGTCACACTCCAAACTTCATATACGAAGAACAAAGCAAAGCAAAACAAATCAGAATCCATCCCCAACACCGGTTGATCGAAGGGCTGATCGGCCCTAACTATCCACAAACACAGACGAGACAAGGCTTAATCACGACCTTGAAACCTTCGACGGTTACCTCCGTCGGCTCAAGAGAAAGACCCTTCCTCAAACCTCCCAAGGTTGGGTGAGACTCTCAAATGAAGGTGTTGATGGAAGAGCTCGGCGACCCCTCGGCCGTCCCGAGATTACCATACCACACTCCGGGGCCCAAACAGATCACAGAAATCAAACAAACATATCTCAAAGCTTATCTTTCAAAGCCACAACTCGCTTACACACACACACTTGCACAAAGCTAAACTTTTCAAACGAAGGCAAAATAGCTATATACTTATACGTCGAGCCACTAAAAGAAGAAAAACCTCACCTTGTCAACACGCGAACTGGTGACAAAAGGGGAACCAGACACCCACGGAGCAAGCTCGTCCTCTACAGGAAGATCCTCTGAACAAGACAAACAACAAGGAACACTCTTAGACTCAATATGAACCACATTGACGCTTGGTACATGCGTATATATGATTATGATGCAAATGATGTGAAATGAATCTACATTTAGGTCACTTACGAGCATACAATACACATAAGGACACATATCATAAACGAGGACGTAAATCAAGTCAAAAATTCATAATGTACCGCTTAACACATAATGTAACAAATTAATTATGCATACACATCATAAACGAGGCAAGAAGGATCAACAAGAAGCAACGAAAAGGCGAAAGAAATCTCCTCGGATGCCACCCTGTTGGACACGGCCGTGTCAGAAATGCAAAGGGGACGGACACGGACGTGTCCAGAGAATTATTTCTAAAAAAACAATTCAGAGAGCTCAACACGTCCCCGTCCATTTTCCTTTGTAACCTGACACGGCCGTGTCAGGCGTTCGGGCTGGAAAAATTTTGCCTCTGCAAATCCAAAAATGAAGGCCAAAAACAGGGTATTTTGGTTCTTGCTCCAAGGAGACTCTTATGCCATTGAAAACACATATATCAAGCATCAAAATAACACCAATTCATCATAATAGGCTACCTGGGAGTCTGATCATCGGGATGTTACAAGACCACAAAAAAAATATTGATTATCTAATAGTATTCTCAATACTGTATTGAGAGAGAAGAGAGAGGAGAGAAAAAGACAAGTCTTGGAGAGAAAGTAGAAAAGAAGAAAACAACGATCGATCTAATTTCTTCTCCCAAGTCTTGCTTTAATACTTAACCCTAGGTAAAAAACCCTATGGGCTAGTTATGGGCATTAATTTAATTATTACCAATTAAATTAAAAACCCAATAATTATTTTAATTAGTGGACTTAATTTAGTTACATTAATTAAATCACAAGTCCAATATCTAATTAAATTGGTGGACATAAAAATTAATTACTCTTAATTAAATTTCAAGTCTAATAATTTAAATACACTTATTTAAATTAATGTTAACTCTTTAACATCTATTACCAATTAAGCATAAATTAATTAATACAATTATTAATTAATTGCTCTCTCATATTATAAATTAAACTCTTTTAATTTATCAATCAATCTCTATTGATCTTTAGATAATCATGTTGTTCAATTCGAGTCATTGTCTGACCCCTTAGGTTAGCAGTAGGCCCACATCCTTAATGTGGTATTTTAGATAACCATTTATCTTATTGATTTAATTAAACCCTTTTAATTAATCACTGTTTAATTAAAACTCCTTTTAATTAACTAGTACCTACAGATCATGATCGATGTCTAGTGGCAAGCTCATGACCACCCATTCAACAGGTGAAGTTTATGCTGTGAACCTTTAAGTCTCATGGATACCGTGAGATAAGATCCTTCTATCGTCCAATCCCGGATTAGGACCTCGGGCATGGGAATGATAGAACCCTATTAGTCCTAATGCAATTAATTAATTCTAATAGCAATTCCATTTGATATAACACTCTAGGAAGCCCATTTCCTAATTTAGATCTCACTACCTTGTGCAAGGATTTGAGTGGAATGTGCTACAATAGAATTCATAGGTGATTCACTCGTTCTTCTAGACGAGGGATAGATTCTATATTAGCATCTCTTATGCCCCCACCCATGATTCGAACAATGCCAACATACAACCATAACGAGATTCATGGAACCCATGAATCTCTAGGTGTATATTAAACATTACCCTTGTCATGCGCAAAACATTAATGGAGCCTCAACTATAAGGACCATTTAGACACTGCCATAACTAGGGAACCAACCTCATCATTAAGGCGTAAAAGCTTTACCCTATTGAGGTGTTCCTATCAGGATCCTCAGTGTACTTGTTCCCTAACAAGCACCCCCATACGCGTGTGAATATCTCAACATATAATACTCATGAAACAAAGTAACCTTTCTCAAAGGCACGTCATATGAGCAAGTCTCAAATGAGTCAAGTCAGCATCCCCGTGCTTATTAGACTCTTCGACTTGGAGTTAGTTTAGGTCACGCCATAGAGACTTATTCCATAACCTCCATTGTAACACCCCAAAGCGAAAGGGCACCACATTGCCCGCACCAAAGCCCAAAACGTGTAACGAAATGGGAAATCCGCACACGCCCCAAGCCACGACGAATGGGTGACAAACAAAAACACGACCAAGCTAGGCGGTCTAGACCCTAATACAGAGTGCGCATTAAACTAAATTCACGGAAGTGATAAATTTCAAGTCATAATCATGCTAGTAATTATCATATGATTTCCAACATAACCAACTTATACAATTCATATGTAAAATAAATATACAAACTTATCCCAGGCCAAAATCTAAATACCGAATTTATATATATTTCAAAACGTGCAAAATAGATAAGGTACACGAAATACTATGCATGTGACTCGAGCTATCCTTAATCGACGACTCAAAGGCAACCGCCTAGCTCGAACCTCCCAAAAGCACCTGCAACTTAAACACAACGGGAAAAAGAGGAACAAAAATGAGGGTCAGTCCTAAAGACTGGTGAGGGGCTAACACACGCACCCATATATACATATAGAGCAAAGCACTTAGAAATTCGAAAAGAATCCATGAACCGGGGATGGTTTTTGCGAGCTAAAACATTTCCCGTGATAATAAATATATAGGAAAAGACGGTTAAAGGCCAAATGTAACGCCCCGACGAGGGCATCCACGCCTATCCCGCGCTACGGACCTAGCTTGTATATAGAATTGCTATCCATATACCCGCCGGGACCGAAGCAAGTAGTGAGAAACGGATAACCTAGCTAGGCGGTACTGGACTCACAAAACAAGAATAAAAACAAACACAAGTATGCGAAAGCTTAAATCATATAATAACATATTCATAGGATAATTATTCATCAAGTAAGGTGACCATCGCGGTCCAGTACCTAATGCTCAAAGTAGGAAATTTAAATTAACCTAATGACCATCACGGTCCAAACTAGCATAATAAAATATCATACATACTAAATCCATATATCCCGGAACATAACACAAGTCATAAAGTACGCTACAACATAACGAGTACAAACTAGATTCAAAGCAAGACTCTCAAAAGACCCCGCCTAGCTTGACTCCAAAACGCGACCTGCGGCCACGAAAGGTAAGGAAGGTCAGCTCAAAAGGAACTGGTGAGGAGAAGTGTACATAATATAGGTGATATAAGAGGGTTTAATGCATGCTCAAAACAAAGGTGTTCATGATCCAACTTATTTTCAAAGTAAATGCAAGTTTTAGAAAAATATATATCATAAACCAAAGCACCGGCTCGGCGAGTACGAGCACTACATCCTTACTTCCTAAACCAAGTGAAATCAAACCAATCCATCCTTAACACCGTTGATGTCGAGGGTGTGTACCCCCCCGATCATCGCAAAAGAACCATGGAGAAGTGGGTCCATGAAACCGACCTTTCCCCAAGCCTACCTTAACCCCAAATCCTCCTCGGAGTCTTAGCAAACTTGTCCAAAACTGGGTACTTCATAAGGGATCAACCGTCCGTCCTTGCGTTCCCGGCGTTACCACTTACTCCGCCCCGAGCGCTATCAAAATAACCGACCAAGAAAGGGTCCTTGCAAGGTATAACAAAGGCTCGCTACACAACTCACACGTGCATAAAATTCAGATGAAAGTGCTAAAAGCATTTTGGGTACTTATCCCATATACCAAGACATGAATTTTACTTGTAAACCGCATTCCATAAGCAAATATCCATAGTATGAGCAAAGCTCACAAAACTCGGCTTATAGAGCCTATATATACCTTTTTAAAACGGGAGTTTAAAACCAATAAATATGAGAGGCCATATGTGTCCACAGTTTTGAAAACATTTTGATATTATAACTCCTCACCTTTACCAATAACCTCGAAGATCAAGCACGAACAAGGAAGGTTACACGTCCGGAGACTCACCACCTAACAAGACAACGTACCAACAAAGGTAAGACTCGACTCGAAACCTAACAAGACGACGCACGGCTTTGACATGAATGCAAATATGCTAATGATGTGCAAGGAATGTTCGATGATGGTATATATTGGCAATTATGATCACATTGCATCATATAAGTCATGTATCAAGTTATCAAGTCATATGTAATAAGCGACCTATGAATCATACTTAACACAATTTAATTAAACACATAACTTAGTCAATTAAGATAACTTAATCATGATTGAGGTTTCAAGATCATAATATAAGGTATGCATGAGATTTCAAAACATATAACGAGGTCACAATACATCAGAAACATAATATAAATAAGTAAGGAACAAACGAGAGGCAAAACAAGTGAAACGAATCAAGAAAACAAGGCTGGGGATAATCCACCCCCGTGGATTTTCCTTCACAAAAAAAATCCACCCTCGCGGATTTTGGTCCAGAAGCTACTGCCTGAAATCCACCCCCATGGATTTTTACACAGCAAAAATCCACCCTAGTGGATTCTACCCACAACTTAAAAAAAAACGTGACAGCAACTTCAAACTCGACGGGAATGAGTTCAAAACACCCCAAAACATGAAATTAAGATTCCAAAACCACAATTAAGCATCATAAAACATTTATACATTATATAAGAACATAACATAAGCATAAAATCCAAGAATTACATCATTTAAGCAAGAAGTACATATATGCATAAAAGCTTCAAAGTTCAAGCATGCTCTTCAATGGTGAATCTTCAATCATGCAAGAAACTTAAGGGAATTAATCACATTCTTCATAAAAACACATAAGGAATAAGAATCCATCATCAAATCAAGCAAAAACATGCTAGAACATAGACATGCAAGAATTCTTCATAAAAGTTTCAAAGGTCAACGATGGTGGTTTCTTCAAACAAACATGAAAATCAGAAATTTTTACATCAAATCACTCCCAACATCATAAGAAGCATATTTCCATCATAAAATTCGGGTTTATTCCATCTAACCATGAACCCTAGATTTCAAACTCAAGCTTCAAGTTCAAAGAAGAAGACCCACATAAGCATTCAAGCATTTCTTACCTTAAGAGCTGAAAATGGAAGAGGGAATCTTGTTCTTTAGTCTTGAATCTCTACGTTTAGTCTTCACTCTTGTCTCTTGAAGATGGCTTGAAGGGTTCTTGGGAGAATATGGATGGTCTCTTGAGAAAAGTGAGGGAGAGAGTGTGTTTTAATCTTGAAATAACGTAAGAATGGGTTTTGGAGTGTTAAATCTGATTTTATAAAGTGGGTCAGCCATATAGGGTCATGGAGCGGGTCATACGGGTCAGATTTAGGTGAAATTGGGGCTCAAATTGGGCTTAATTCGAAATTGGGTCGCAGGTCAACAATTAAAGGCTTAAAAGGTTGACTTTTCGTAAAATGGCCATAACTTCTTCGTCCGAACTCCAAATCGAGCGATTCAAGAACCCACGAACTCGTAATCGAATTATCTACTCAATTTCATTAAGTTCTAACCAGTTCCAGGCTTGGAAAATAAATTTACCATTTAGTCCCTAAATTATGCTTTAATGACCATATAAGCACATTGTTTCGTTAAACTATAAAACATGCTATCCACGCTCAATAATAGCAATACAAGCATATAATTAATATGTCATCAAGCTACATATATTGTACACTTAATATATTTCACAAATGCACAAATCCATTATCAAATTAAGGCACAATTCCACATAAATCATGCAAGGAAGGGTAAATCTTGCACTCTCGTACCAAATCTTACCTTGACCGAGAAGCGGGGCGTCACACCAAAGGCCAAAACAACCAATTTTAAGTATTTAAGAGTCCATTCTCGTTTCATAGATTTATACATAATCACACTAACTCCGCGAGTACGGGTTCTCCTTCCAAACTTCTTTCATAATCAAAACATAATCATAACCAAACATAAATCATAAACTTTCTTCTCCGGGTGATAGAAGGGTTGCAAGCCCTAGCTATCGGTCATAAATCGGAAACGAGTCAAGGATTAATCACTTCCTTGCACCTTCAGTGGGATACCACCGGCTCAAGAGCACAACCCTTCCTCAAAACACCTAAGGTTAGGTGAAAGTCTCAAATGGAAAGTGTTGATGGGGGAGCTCGACGACCCCACGGTCGTCTCGAGATGCCATACCACTATCCGGGGCCCATTTCTTAATTCCAAAATCATAATTTTCATAAACTTCTCTTTCAAAGTTCAAAGCTCGCTACACACTCACCCATATTAAAAGCTTTTCCAAAAGAAGAGAAAAATAGAGCTTATATACATATAAAAGCCTTTTCAAAGTCTTATACAAAATGGGACGAGCCCTTAAAGTACATGTAGCACCCGGGACAATAGGCACCACATCCCCCGCACTATGTGTAACACCCAGCTCGTCCTACAAATAAGGTACGCCACGTTTCAACTTCCTTGTGTGTTTAATTCGGTGATTTTGTGCTTTGCATGACCCTATTTTGAACTCTTTTAGAGTTTAGGGGCTTGTTTGTAATTTTCTCTTTTTAGGGGTTTTACGATCATTTCTCGTTCGGTTGAGAGTTCGACCTTTTTGACCCCTGCTTCGCGTTCGGGGTGGCGAAACGAGTCCGTAGACTCCAAGTTTTCCTATTTCTGATGTCTTAACCCCTTCCTTCGATCGTTTTCGCATACGAGGACCCGAGATATAATACCTGGATCCTCGTAATTCGTGCAAAGCGCAGCAGACCTCGGCCTGCTCTCGTCTCTCTCCCGCTCCAGCGATGCACACGCAGTGAACTTGTGAAAACACGCACAAGTCCAAACTCGATCTATACTCGACGGAATTTGACGAACCAATAGTCTATTTCGAAGAGGTCGACGAGCCCGACACGATGATACAAGTTCCATGGCCCGAAATTGTCCGACGGCGGCGCAGTGGTGGTCTGACCACCTTATCTCCGGCGACAATCCGACGAGCTTCGCCGGCCAACACCACGCTACCCCCATGTTTTCCGACCCGCTGGTGACGATTCCGGTCTTGGTTTGGCACGAAAACCACCGGAAATGGAGTTTTCCGGCAGCAGCAGTGCGGCGGCGTTTGGTGGCAGGTTTGGTGCTCCGTTCATTGTCCGGCGACAAGACTTGAGGGGAAAGACATAGGACAACGAGCTGAGTCGATTGAGGTCAGTCCCGCCACCTGAAATTCGTCGGAGCGGCGGCGGCAGAGCAGCAGTGGTGGCGAGACGGTGCTTCGCGGCGACGGCCATCTCCGGTGACTTTTTCCGGCTAACAGCATAGGGGTTTCAAAGAGCACATCACAGAAATTGGTTGAGGAATTGGAACGAGCACGAGGAATACTTGCACGAGTGAATTTTGGGGATTTTTTCGGCACACTCCGGTGGCTGCCGAGCGGCGGCCCGCCACTGTTCTGGCGGCTCCGGTGCCGGCATTCCGTGTTGGAAAACACGAATCAGAAAGCAGCGGAATTTAAAAAATTTTCCCAACAAAAGGATCTAGGACTCACAATCGTGCAACCAAATTCGTAAAGATAGAAAACTTACTTTTCTTTTATTCTTTCTTGAAGCGTTTCAAGCCACCCAAGAACGCTCTTCTCGCGGCTTGATCCCCTCTCCTTTGGTAAAGCTCGAATCTTCAAACTTCTAACTTGAAGTCTCTAGAGAAAGTCCACCAACTTGATCACAATCTAACTAGTAAGGATGCTAGTTCTCTAGTTAGTTTTAGGCTTAACCTAGGGTTTAATTTAATCTTGGAGAAAGGAAGGTGTTCAACACATGAACCAAAAGAATTGCCAATTAGCTCCATAAGGAGCTCGAGCTCCCCTATTTATAGAGAGGGAAGTGCCGAAATTCCTAGTCCTTTTTGGGCTAGGATTTTGGTCCCTCTCTCCTATTACTTGATCATCAAGTATTTTCCAACTTTGACTTTGAATTCTAATTCAAGTCAACTTTTAAGAGAGCTAAAAATATCCAAACTATTTTTGGATAATTTTATACTTTATTTATTATAAAATAAATAACTTATTTTTTTTATCTAATTAATTAATTCGTAATTAATTAACTAGATTATTTTCTCCAAAATTAGACTTTCTTTTTAATTCAAAATTAAACCAAAGTCTATTAAATAATTAACTAATTAATTATTTAATATATATATAATATATATATATACACACGTGTGTGACACGTGTCACAGTGACACGTGTCACTCACGTGAGCCACACGTGTGACTTCACACGTGTAGAACCCTCTTGGCCCGATTAACTCGTTTAATCATTTTCAAGCCTCAACTCATGTAACCAAGTTGTTGTGTGTGACCCTCTAGGTTCTCAATTCAATTAGCAATGACCCTAATTAATTAATTCACTAATTAATTAATCAGTCCACAGATTAAACGACCATAGTCTAGCAACAGGTGTTTAACCCCTAGCTGAATTGGAATGTTCGGATTCGACAGAACCTTTAAGTCATTGATTCATGTGAGATACAATCCTCCTACTTACTATCTCTCAACCAAGATCTAGGGCAAGGGAATAATCAGAACCCTAATAATCCGGTCTTAAAGCTAAGTGCATTTTATATCCATTTGATCTCAATCCAAGAAACCCTTTTCTTGATGTCTTGATCTACTGCCTTGGCCAAGGACTCCATGTGGCATATGAATGACTTACACAATAAGAGATCACCTTGCAAATGCAAGTGTAGGTCCTATCTTGATTCTCATTCACTTTCATGAGTCACTTGTGCAGCCCCAGCATAAGCTTTGAATCAGTTGTTTAAGGCGACACCCTTTAAAGCTTATACCTAAGACTACAGAGTTAACTCATAAAGTGACAAGGAACCTCAAGTCTAAGGATCAATTAATCACATCAATGACTCGTGAGATATTTCCTAATCTGGAAGTTTCCATTTCCTGAAATAGAAACTTCCTTTCCCATTTAGGAGTGTTCTCACACGGGGCACCTCAGTGAACTTACTTATTCAAGTAAGCACCCTCATGTATCACGCACGTATCAACTATACACTTTGCACCTCCATGAAACAAGGTGGTCCTTCCTAAGGGCGTGATCCCACAAGCAAGCCTTTAGAGGAGTCAGGTTGACACTCCCACTGTCTGTAGGACTCATCGGCTTGGAGTATTTTACTAATCATGACTTATGTGATATAGGGCTCGTTTCATGAACCATTTCACCTAAATGGTAGAGTCCTAAAGTCATCAGGATTAGGGGAGTTCCCATACATGCACAGCTAAAGTAAACGCATACCAAACAAGAGCATATAAAGAAGTGTTGCCTCAATTCGTTATTTCATTCAAAGATTGTCTGTGATTACAATAAGGAAAAGCACAAAGCGGATATACAATCGGCTTTTAGGGCACTATTCCTAACAATCTCCCACTTGCCCGTCAAAGCCATTCTAAAGCTACTCTAAGCCCCATCTTCTGAAGATGACCTTGGAAAGCTTCTCGACTAAGGGGTTTAGTAAGTGGATCTGCCACGTTCTCTGCTGATGTGACCCTCTCAATTTGCACATCACCTCTTTTGATAATATCACGGATTAGGTGATACTTCCTCATAATGTGCTTGGTCCGTTGGTGAGATCTTGGTTCTCTTGCTTGAGCAACCGCCCCAGTGTTGTCACAAAACACAGTAATGGGGTCTTTCATGCTAGGAACAACATTCAACTCTTGAATGAAGTTTGTAATCCAAACACCTTCCTTAGCTGCATCATTTACAGCTAAGTATTCGGCCTCAGTGGTCGAATCTACAGTGGTAGTTTGCTTGGAACTCTTCCAACTCACTGCTCCGCCATTTAGGCAGAAAATGTATCCTGACATTGACTTAAAATCATCTAAGTCTGATGCAAAGCTTGCATCGCAGTATCCTTCGACAGTAAGATCTTTCTGACCTCCGTAAACTAAGAATAAATCTTTAGTACTTTTCAAGTATTTAAGAATATTCTTCACGGCAGCCCAGTGACCATCTCCAGGGTCAGATTGGAAACGACTCGTTACACTAAGTGCATAAGCCACATCCGGTCGAGTACATAACATTGCATACATTATGCTACCTATTGTTGACGCATAAGGTGTATGAGTCATTCTCTCCTTCTCAAGGTTTGTCTTAGGACACATCTTCTTTGAAAGACATGTTCCTACACTCATAGGAAGGTTCTTAACCTTTCCTGACTCCATATTGAATCTCTTCAATACTTTGTCAATGTACATCGACTGTGATAGTCCTATTAACCTTCTAGATCTATCTCTATAGATTTTGATTCCAAGGATATAGGACGCATCACCAAGATCTTTCATCTCGAATTGGTTCGATAACCATAACTTAGTCACTTTCATGTCATCCTTCGAATTCCCAATAAGAAGGATGTCATCAACATAAAGTACTAAGAATTGCACTGAGGTCTCCAATTCCTTTCTATACACACATGATTCATTCGTAATCTGGATGAAGCCAAACGCTTTGACTGATTCATCAAATCGAATGTTCCAATTCCTAGAAGCCTGTTTCAATCCATAGATTGATCTTTGGAGTTTGCAAACCTTTTGCTCACTCCCACTGAATGTGAAACCTATGGGTTGCTCCATATAAATGTCTTTGTCAATGTCACCATTGAGAAAGGCAGTTTTCACATCCATTTGCCATATCTCATAGTCATAATATGCAGCAATGGCAAGCATGATTCGAATGGACTTTTGCATTGCAACTGGTGAAAAGGTTTCGTCAAAGTCCACGCCGGGTCTTTGGGTGAATCCTTTTGCAACCAGTCTTGCTTTGTAGGCTGCAATGCTTCCATCAACTCCAAGCTTTCTCTTAAAGATCCATTTGCAACCTATGGGTTTGACCCCATCAGGCAAATCTACCAAGGTCCAAACTTGGTTGGAGTTCATGGAATCCATTTCGGATTTCATGGCTTCTATCCACTGTTCAGAGTCAGAATCTGAAAGTGCCTCCTCATATGTTAAAGGATCATTATCCTTTTGAGAGATTTCATGGAAGAATCCATACCATCTCTCCGGCTGTCTAGGAGTGCGTTCAGAACGCCTTAGAGGAGGATTTACATGTGTATCGAAATTCGTGATTGGTTGTGGTTGATCAGAGTGGGACGTTTCTTCAGTGGGTGATGTGGGGTCATTTTGTACTTCTTCTAATTCTATGATGTTGCCTTTCTTTTCTTTAAGGAATGGTTCCTCCAGAAAAGTAGCATTTCTGGAAACAAACACCTTTTGCTCAGATTGATCATAGAAATAGTATCCTATGGATTCCTTAGGATAACCTACAAAGTAGCATAAGTTAGAACGAGATTCTAACTTATCTCCCATTGTCCTCTTCACGTAAGCAGGACAACCCCAAATTCTTAAGTAAGAATAACTAGGGATTTTACCATGCCACATTTCATAGGGCGTCTTGGGGACTGACTTAGAGGGAACTAGATTCAGAATCTTTGCTGCACTTTCTAGGGCATAACCCCAGAAAGAAGGTGGTAAGTCAGTGAAACTCATCATGGAACGAACCATATCAAGTAGGGTTCGATTCCTTCTCTCAGAAACTCCATTAAGCTGAGGAGTTCCCGGAGGAGTCCACTGAGAGATAATCCCATTATCTGTGAGATGATTAAGGAATTCTTCACTAAGATACTCGCCTCCTCGATCAGATCGAAGTGCTTTGATCTTGTGACCAGTTTGGTTCTCAACCTCCTTTTGAAATTCTAAGAATTTCTCAAAAGCTTCAGATTTATACTTCATTAAGTATACATAACCATACCGACTAAAGTCATCAGTAAAGGTTATGAAGTACTGATGATTGTTTCTAGTGCTTACACTAAGCGGTCCACAAACATCAGTATGGATCAAATCCAAAACCTCAGTGGCACGTTCCACAGTTCCTTTAAAAGGAACTTTGGACATCTTTCCTTTGAGACAGGATTCGCAAGAGGTCAACTCTTTGAGATCATTTTCAGAGAATGATCCTAAAGCGTTTATCTTGCTAATTCTGTTCTTGGAAATGTGTCATAATCTAGCGTGCCATAAGGGAGTTGAAACTTTATCATCTCCCTTACGCTTTGTTTCTCGTTGTATATTCATAATATTGATATTTTGAGTTAGGTAAAGTCCATTACTTAGAGTACCGATATGAACGGAAGAGTTGTTCCGTTTGATAAAGTATTTACCATTCTTAATATAAGTTTCATAACCTTCACAATCTAATATTGGAACTTAAATTATATTACGAATAATGCTCGGTACATAAAGGACTTTGTTTAATACTAACTCAAAACTACCTAAATCTAATCTAATTGTGCCTAAAGCTCGAGCTTCAACGTTCGAGCCATCACCGATCTTCAAGACACATTCTCCTTCTTTGAGTTGTTGGACCTCACTTAGCATCTGTACATCATTACAGAAATGAGTTCCACAACCGGTATCAAGTACCCAAGAACTAGAATTAATAGAAAGATTTACTTCAACGAGAAAGATACCTTTCTTTAGAGTAGCCTTGTACTCTGGGCAGTTTCTCCTCCAATGTCCCGCTTTGCCACAATGGAAGTAAACATCCTCTTTCTGATCACGCTTCTTCTTTTGGGCCTTCCCCTTCGAAAAGCCACCAGTGGGCCTAAGGGGTTTCTTCTTCTTCTTTTGGGCTTTCTTGCCCTTACCTTTAGAAGGCCCAGAAGAGGAAGATGGAGCATTCACCATCAAAACCTTATTGTCCTTCTTGATCGTGCTTTCAGCAGTCACAAGCTGACTAATCAGCTCAGCTACAGTAGCAGCAGCATGATTCATGTTGAAGTTAAGGACAAATGGGTTGAATGATGGTGGGAGCGAAGCTAGCAACAAATCTACTGAAAGCTCATCTTTCAGTGGCATGTCCATGGAAGCAAGTTTCTCAGTAAGGGCAAGAAACTTGAGTCCATATTCATGGACACTTGAACCTTCCCTCATTCTCAAGTGGAACAATTCCTTTGAAGTGTTATACCTTGTAACACGTTCATGAGGGCGGTAAAGTTGCTCTAAGTGGTCGAAAATCTCCCAAGCAAATTCCATGGCCTCATGCTGCCTTTGCAAGTCCGGAGACATGTTAGCCAACATAAGGCAACGGGCTTGGAGATTATCATCCTTCCACTTCTGAATCGCGTCCCGCTCGGCCCGAGTGGGAGCCTCCCCTTCGGGACTAGGCTCCCCTTCGAAGAGAACATAAGTTCTCTTCTCAGAATCTAAAATGATTTTTAGATTCCTCAGCCAATCAGAATAGTTGGGACCAGTCAACTTGTTTGACTCGAGGATCGATACAAGAGGGTTTTTGGTTGCCATTTCAAAACACGTAGAGAATCACAGAATCTACGACCTAAATGGTAAAACAGAGAACTAGTGAGCATGCTGAATTATAACGATATACAAAAGATAAGGTCTTTAATCTATTGTAGCTCCCACTGTTTTTCAAAGATCTAGAATTCCCAAAGATCTAAGAGGAACACGTTTCCCAATGGGTACTAAGATCCTAGGCATTTTACCTCGAACCCACGACTCGCGGACATTCTAAGTAAGAACCCTAGGTAGGTACAACTTACCAATTCTAACACCTTTAGAATTCTTAGTAATTGTTTTTGCATCACCTATCTTTCAATATGGACCCACGACTCGTGCGACATCCATATTTACTTAGGCGTTAAGCTAGACCCATCAATCATAAGATCATGACCAAAACTCATAAGATCATAAGATCATAAGATCATGACCATTTAAAATGATCAATTAGGTAACTAAGAACTAATAAGCTCCACTAGGTATCCCACGACTCGCGGACAATAACTAGCTTCACTTACTAAACTTAAAACCTAATGATGGAATGCTAGGAATTTAATTCAAAATTTGCATCTCGAATTAAACACCTATTTGTTCGAAATTAGCTTAATATTTAATGGGAATTTTCGAATCAACCGGAGAGTTGTCCGGTTCGACCTCACCAACATATATGTTATCCAATTTTATTAGTCTTGATTAATGCAAGTACACTTAAATGCATATCAAACAAGCACATAAATAGATAACATGTCCTAGCATGATACTAACATTTAATGATCATGGGTTCTACCTATCTTATGCGTGATATGTGGGAGCCACTCCACAATCACAAGTTCTAACATACATGCCACATAAACAGTTTAAATCACATCAGGGAAAGCGGTAACAAAATACGAGCCCTATCTCTATTACATTTAACAATTGAGATTCCCCTCCCTAACATTTTGAGGGGTCTTCACTTATGGCCTCCTTGTTACTTGAATGTGGTCCATCTTACTCCATGGGTGCATTGTCACCAAAATGAAAATAAAACCTCACCACCTATCTCTACTCTCAAATTACAATAAAAGGAAAACGACATAAAGTAATAAGGCTCAATCTTCATATTGGCCTTAGACAATTACACGGGGCATACCCCGGCCTCAAAAACAGTAATATGGAAAGCCACATAATAAATCACATAACAGTACGCACATAAGTGAGGCTCCAACCTCAATTGAAAAACGCAACTATAGGGCTCCAACCCCAATTTAAACCATCCATGTGCATAAATTAAAACCATACATAGATCTAAAACCCATGATCACCTAACATGCTTTTGCGAGAATTTAAATTTAGCCAATAAATTAAAATTCTCGTTTCAAGTCCTAGTGACTTAAAACACGACTTAGATGCAATTCTTGTTCAAGAGCCTTGTCAATAAAACCCGAAAAACAATAAACCAATAAAATTCCAATTAATTTTCAAAATTAATAATTTTATTCTTTCATTATTTTCAGAAAATAAAATTCATAATTTTCCCAAAATCCAAATCGCTTTAATTTCTCAAAAATCCCAATTTAATCAAAATTTTAAAATAATTTTATTTTAGCAAAACTGTTTTTAAAAGATAAAATTAAGATAAAATTAAATCGGGATTTTTCGGACCGAAAACACGAAAAACACGAAACACGAAAAGCGAGCCCAAAAAAAAAGGGCCCAGCCGCGTGAGGCACCGCCGCGCAGCAGCGCGCGCAGACGCGCGCCAGTGGCGCGCACAGCGCGCGGCAGTTGCCGCTCGCGTGCGCACGCTGGGCGTGCATCATGCGCGCGCCGCGCGCAGCAGTGCCCGCCGCGACTAGGCGAGCTGAGCAGGCGTCCCGCGCGGTTGTGGGACAGACTGGGCGCGCCCGGGATGGCTCCCGCGCTGTTGTGGGAGGAGCTGGGCGGCGGCGACGGGCCTGGGCGTGCGACGTGCTAGCACGCCTAGGCTTGTTGCTTTTCATGTTCGTTTCGTATTTTTGGGTTTCTCGAAAACTCGGTTCAATCCAAAATTAAAAATTCAATTTAAACATATTTCAATCAAAACGGTTTTCAAAATCACAATTTAAGAAAACAGTTTCAGAAATTCAGGAAAAATTATAGTTTCGTATTTCAGGCTTTCTAAAAGAACTCATGAATACCTAATTCGCATCTAAGCCTAAGAATTTCTACCAAATTCAAAATAATTGAGACGAATCAGAAACACGATTAACGAGGTGGCTCTGATACCACTTGTTGGAAAACACGAATCAGAAAGCAGCAGAATTTTAAAAATTTTCCCAACAAAAGGATCTAGGACTCGCAATCGTGCAACCAAATTCGTAAAGATAGAAAACTTACTTTTCTTTTATTCTTTCTTAAAGCGTTTCAAGCCACCCAAGAACGCTCTTCTCGCGGCTTGATCCCCTCTCCTTTGGTAAAGCTCGAATCTTCAAACTTCTAACTTGAAGTCTCTAGAGAAAGTCCACCAACTTGATCACAATCTAACTAGTAAGGATGTTAGTTCTCTAGTTAGTGTTTAGGCTTAACCTAGAGTTTAATTTAATCTTGGAGAAAGGAAGGTGTTCAACACATGAACCAAAAGAATTGCCAATTAGCTCCATAAGGAGCTCGAGCTCCTCTATTTATAGAGAGGGAAGTGCTTAAATTCCTAGTCCTTTTTGGGCTAGGATTTTGGTCCCTCTCTCCTATTACTTGATCATCAAGTATTTTCCAACTTTGACTCTGAATTCTAATTCAAGTCAACTTTTAAGAGAGCTAAAAATATCCAAACTATTTTTGGATAATTTTATACTTTATTTATTATAAAATAAATAACTTATTTTTTTTATCTAATTAATTAATTCGTAATTAATTAACTAGATTATTTTCTCCAAAATTAGACTTTCTTTTTAATTCAAAATTAAACCAACGTCTATTAAATAATTCACTAATTAATTATTTAATATATATATAATATATATATATATGCACACGTGTGTGACACGTGTGACAGTGACACGTGTCACTCACGTGAGCCACACGTGTGACTTCACACGTGTGGAACCCTCTTGGCCCGATTAACTCGTTTAATCATTTTCAAGCCTCAACTCATGTAACCAAGTTGTTGTGTGTGACCCTCTAGGTTCTCAATTCAATTAGCAGTGACCCTAATTAATTAATTCACTAATTAATTAATCAGTCCACAGATTAAACGACCATAGTCTAGCAATAGGTGTTTAACCCCTAGCTGAATTGGAATGTTCGGATTCGACAGAACCTTTAAGTCATTGATTCATGTGAGATACAATCCTCTTACTTACTATCTCTCAACCAAGATCTAGGGCAAGGGAATAATCAGAACCCTAATAATCCGGTCTTAAAGCTAAGTGCATTTCATATCCATTTGATCTCAATCCAAGAAACCCTTTTCTTGATGTCTTGATCTACTGCCTTGGCCAAGGACTCCATATGGCATATGAATGACATACACAATAAGAGATCACCTTGCAAATGCAAGTGTAGGTCCTATCTTGATTCTCATTCACTTTCATGAGTCACTTGTGCAGCCCCAGCATAAGCCTTGAATCAGTTGTCTAAGGAGACACCCTTTAAAGCTTATACCTAAGACTATAGAGTAAACTCATAAAGTGACAAGGAACCTCAAGTCTAAGGATCAATTAATCACATCAATGACTCGTGAGATATTTCCTAATCTGGAAGTTTCCATTTCCTGAAATAGAAACTTCCTTTCCCATTTAGGAGTGTTCTCACACGGGGCACCTCAGTGAACTTACTTATTAAAGTAAGCACCCTCATGTATCACGCACGTATCAACTATACACTTTGCACCTCCATGAAACAAGGTGGTCCTTCTTAAGGGCGTGATCCCACAAGCAAGCCTTAGAGGAGTCAGGTTGACACTCCCACTGTCTGTAGGACTCATCGGCTTGGAGTATTTTACTAATCATGACTTATGTGATGTAGGGCTCGTTTCATGAACCATTTCACCTAAATGGTAGAGTCCTAAAGTCATCAGGATTAGGGGAGTTCTCATACATGCACAACTAAAGTAAACGCATACCAAACAAGAGCATATAAAGAAGTGTTGCCTCAATTCGTTATTTCATTCAAAGATTGTCTGTGATTACAATAAGGAAAAGCACAAAGCGGATACACAATCGGCTTTTAGGGCACTATTCCTAACATTCCGGCGGGCTTCGGACAGTTTGTCCGCCTCGTTGTGCTGGTACAGGTGCACCTGGGGTGGTGACTTGTGGTCGTGCAGGTTCCGAGGTGGACCATTTGCTTTGGGTTTGGCTTTGTCTGGTACCAGGTGAGGGTGTTTTCGTTCCAGTTGCATATTAAACCCTACAACCTTATGTGACAAGCTTTGGCCAAAAACCTTATATATATATATATATATATATATATATATATATATATATGTTACTTTTAAAGTAGAGTCATCGAGTAAACTTTGATCAAGTAAACCCTTTTCTAATAAATTATGAAATATGTTATGTCTCTTATGAATCAAATGTTTTGGCGAGATTATACATTTATGATATGTTCACGGGCTCAGGGACTTAGTACATGTGGCTATCCGGGGAGGCATGGGCCGACGGTGATCCCATGTGCTAGTTCCACTATGTTTTACTACGGAAAGGACCTCGTTAGGAGTTTTGGCGAGGAAACGCTAGCTAGTCGGGCTTTTGGGGCCTCATGAACCCCTCTAGCCATTATGTATGAGGTCGTCGGATCTTGCTAACCCGTCCACCACCCGGAGGAAGAAGGTTGGAACTTATTTTATGATTATGTTATCTTATGACATGATTGTTAGGCACTGTACTGGAAGGCCGGGACACGGATTGCCCAAACGAATATGTTTTAGGATATGATATATGATTTGTGTGTAATATGATATATTGCATGATCACCTATTTAATGTATCAATGATATTTGTCTTACACCGTCGGAGCTTGGTTGGAGGTAATGCACGCTCACTCGTCGAGCCTTTATGTTTCTGTATGAATTATGAACTTAATGAATTTAATATGCTTAGTCGTAAAGTCCGAGCATTGCTTAGTTATTCTCTTGCCCTTTTTGGGAACTAACTTTAAATAAAACCTTGCGCGGGATTTATGACTTGCATGCGCATGTTTTTATATATATTTATCGCTCTTGCTCGCTCAGTCTTCTAGAGACTGACCCTCCCCCTTGTTTTCCACTTTTCAATTCTTGCAGGTTTGAGCTAGGCGGCTTTGAGTCGGCTCGGTCGAGTCTGTGTCGGTCTGTTTGATTTGTTAAATACCTTATTTTTATTTGTGAAGCAAACTATGTATATGATATGTATATATTATGCAGGTTGGTACTTATGATTTGGATGTATGAATTTGTAGATAGGTTAGGACAGGTTCTCGGTTTAGATGAACCCGTTTTGATTATATGTTTGATCGGGATAGCTTTCTAGGGCAGTTGAACCCGTTTAGTTGATGTTGAGTTACCTTTTGAAATATATGAATTATGATTGCTGATTAAAGTTTTTGAGAATTCGTATTTTATTTCGCTTCCGCATTTAGGTTTTGCATAATTGCACTGGTACAGTGTTTAGGTACCGCCTAGCATAGGTTGGTTTTTTGTTTGTCACCCGTTCGCTATGGCTTGGTGCGTATGCGGACTTTTCATTTCGTACACGTGCCGGGTCATAGTGCGGGGGTGTGGTGCCCCACCGCTTGGGGTGTTACACTATGAGTCTAGTCCACACGTGAAATTGATAGTCCAAGCATGAACCGAACTCATAGCGAACGGGAGACAATAAAAAAGATATCCTAGCTAGGCTCTAACCCTGAGCCAAATAAATCATAATAACCAAGAGTGCAATGCGGAAACAATAAAGTATAATTCACAAGCCCAACATATTTCAATTCATAAGTTAAATCCATCATACATCCTAACAACGGGTTCAACTAAACATGCAATCTGTCCCGAATTAATATCCAACAATAATCATAATTGGCACACAGGCCCTAACATAAAGGAGCTATAATTAAAACATAACAATATGAAATACGACTCGAGTGTACAAGTGTGATACGAACAAAATTGAAATGACTCGACTCCCGCCTAGCCAAAACCTGCAAGAACTGAGAAGTGGGAAAGAGGGGTCAGTCTCTAGAAGACTGAGTGAGCAGGAGTGATAAATATATATAAAAACATGCATATCCAAGTTATAAATCCCGAGCAAGGTTTTATTTAAAGTTAGTTCCCAAGAGGGCGAGAGAATGACTAAGCAATGCTCGGACTTTACAACTCATCATATTAAATTCATTAAGTTCATAATTCATACATAAACATAAGGCTCGGTGAGTGAGCGTGCATTATCTCCAACCAAACTCCGACCGTGTATGACAAATATCGTTAATACATTAAATACGTGATCATGCAATATATCATAATACACACAGATCATCTATCATATCATAAGACATAGTCATTTGGGCAATCCGTGTCCCGACCTTCCCGCACGATGCATAACAATCATAATACAATCATATTCATAAAACAAGTTCCAACCTTCTTCCTCCGGGTGGTGGACGGGCTTGAAAGACCCGACCACCGGTCCATTCATAGGCCTATGGGGGTACATGAATCCCCCAAGGGCACTCAGCTCTCATTCCCCGCTAAACCTCCTAGCGAGGGCCGGTATCACCGTAAATGTTGTGGGCCTAGTACAAGGGATCAACGTTGGCCCTTGCCTCCCCAGATAGCCACTTGTACTAAGTCCCTGGTCCCGTGAACATAACATACATGAATAATCTCGCCAAAACATTTCAATTCATAAGAAACATAACATATTTCATAATTTTGGAGAAAAGGTTCACTCGATGACTCCACTTTGAAAATAACATATATATATACATAAGGTTTTGGCCAAAACTTGTCACATAAAGGTTGTAGGGTTTGATACATAGATAAAACAAAAACACCCTCACCTGGAATACCACGAGACATAAAGCAAGAGTAATACGGGTGCCTATTCAATTTGGAAGTCTCCGACCTGGATACGAACTGTACAAGAGAAGGAACAATGTAAGAATTGACTCAACAAGCAACCACATAGACGCACGGCATGTTTTACACATGATATGAGATGCATAAAGAGCATAAATCATGTTATGATGTCATATAATCAAGTAATTCCTTCAAACTGTTCAATACACGGTGGTTTCATAATCATGCTTTTCATATCTTTCAAGATTCATATCAATTCGGGCCATAAACTTCATATAGTATTCATATCACATATTTAAACATGTTTACAATTCATATAATAGAATACATTAGGAATTCATTGTTAGGAATAGTGCCCTAGAAAGCCGATTCGACGTAATCTGCTTTGGGACTTTTCTTGTATCACAGACAATCTTTGAATAATATACGATTGATTATAGGCAAACACTTCTTTATATGCCAATACGTGTTTTGCGTGTTTCCATTACGTGCGCATGTATGAGAACTCCCCTAATCCTGATGACTTTAGTACTCTACCATTTAGGTGAAATGGTTCATGAAACGAGCCCTATATCACATAAGTCATGATTAGTAAAATACTCCAAGCCGATGAGTCCTACAGACAGTGGGAGTGTCAACCTGACTCCTCTAAGGCTTGCTTGTGGGATCACGCCCTTAAGAAGGACCACCTTGTTTCATGGAGGTGCAAAGTGTATAGTTGATACGTGCGTGATACATGAGGGTGCTTACTTTAATAAGTAAGTTCACTGAGGTGCCCCGTGTGAGAACATTCCTAAATGGGAAAGGAAGTTTCTATTTCAGGAAATGGAAACTTCCAGATTAGGAAATATCTCACGAGTCATTGATGTGATTAATTGATCCTTAGACTTGAGGTTCCTTCTCACTTTATGAGTTAACTCTGTAGTCTTAGGTATAAGCTTTAAAGGGTGTCGCCTTAGACAACTGATTCAAGGCTTATGCTGGGGCTGCACAAGTGATTCATGAAAGTGAATGACAATCAAGATAGGACCTACACTTGCATTTGCAACGTGATCTCTTATTGTATAAGTCATTCATATGCCATATGGAGTCCTTGGCCAAGGCAGTAGATCAAGACATCAAGAAAAGGGTTTCTTGGATTGAGATCAAATGGATATGAAATGCACTTAGCTTTAAGACCAGATTATTAGGGTTCTAATTATTCCCTTACCCTAGATCATGGTTGAGAGATAGTAAGTAGGAGGATTGTATCTCACATGAATCAATGACTTAAAGGTTCTGTCGAATCCGAACATTCCAATTCAGCTAGGGGTTAAACACCTGTTGCTAGACTATGCTCATTTAATCTGTGGACTGATCAATTAATTAGTGAATTAATTAATTAGGGTCACTGCTAATTGAATTGAGAACCTAGAGGGTCACACACAACAACTTGGTTACATGAGTTGAGGCTTTAAAATGATTAAACGAGTTAATCAAGCCAAGAGGGTTCCACACGTGTGAAACCACACGTGTGGCTCACGTGAGTGACACGTGTCATTGTGACACGTGTCACACACGTGTATAAATAAATGTGTATATTTATTTATGTATTAAATAATTAATGTGATTAATTATTTAATAGACTTGGTTTAATTTTGAATTAAAAAAGAAAGTCTTATTTTGGAGAAAATAATCTAGTTAATTAATTACGAATTAATTAATTAGATAAAATAAGTTATTTATTTTAAATAAATAAAGTATAAAATTATCCAAAAATAGTTTGGATATTTTTAGCTCTCTTGAAAGTTGATTTGAATTAGAATTCAAAGTCAAAGTCAAAATTACTTGATGATCAAGTAATAGGAGAGAGAGACCAAAATCCTAGCCCATAAAGGACTAGGAATTTCGTCCCTCCCTTTTCTTATATATAGGGGAGCTCATGCTCCCCTTTAGAGCTAATAGACAATTCTTGGTTCATGTGTTGAACACCTTCCTTTCTCCAAGATAAAATAAAACCCTAGGTTAAGCCTAAACACTAACTAGAGAACTAGCATCTTTACTAGTTAGATTGTAGCCAAGTTGGTGGACTATCTCTAGAGACTTCAAGTTAGAAGTTTTGAAGATTCGAGCTTTACCAAAAGTGGGGATTAAGCAAAACGATCAGAAGGGATGATGAAACGATTCTGAACCCCGACGTGAAGCGAATGAAAAAATCGAACCAAAGAAGATGGCGAAAACTGTTCGTCCATATCCTGAAGGATGAATTTTTTCACGAGGGTTTTGTGACTGGCAGTTTTCTACTTTCGCAAAACTGGTTTTCGAAGGGAGTTTCAATCCTGCTTTTCTCGTTTCATGTTTCTTTCTTTATGTTATATTGTTAAGAACATCTCTAACATGAATTGAATCTAGGTTGGTGTGGATTGCTATCCCGACAATGGATTCTGAAGTAGAAAGAGACTTTCGAGGGACGGGTTGTCAAGCCGCGAGAAGAGC
This sequence comes from Lantana camara, assembly GCA_037501455.1. Taxonomy (NCBI): domain Eukaryota; kingdom Viridiplantae; phylum Streptophyta; class Magnoliopsida; order Lamiales; family Verbenaceae; genus Lantana; species Lantana camara. Next base: position 49,012,905 of record CM074860.1, on the reverse strand, counting down.
GTTCTTGGGTGGCTTGAAACGCTTCAAGAAAGAATAAAAGAAAAGTAAGTTTTCTATCCTTACGAATTTGGATACACGATTGCGAGTTCAAGATCCTTTTGTTGGAAAAAATTTTAAATTCCGCTGCTTTCTGATTCGTGTTTTTCAACAAGTGGTATCAGAGCCACCTCGTTAATTGTGTTTCTGATTCGTCTCAATTAAACTGAATTTTGAGAAATTCTTGAATCTGAATTACAGTTAGGTATTCTTGAATTTGTATCGTAATCTGAGCTTTTGAATCTGAGAGGTTTCCTGATAAATTGAGAAAATCGTTTTCTGAAAAAAGGGTTTTATTTTAGATTTATTAAAATCGCGATTTTGATTCCCGAATCGAGACGAAAATTTTTTTGAAAAATTTTGTACGGAAAACAGTGTGGGACGACGAGGACCAAGCGAGTTTGTAGCTCGTCGTCGCCGCATGCGGACGGGTCCGGACGAGGCCGGAACAGCCTGTGCGGGATCGCCCGCACACCCATGTGCGGGACTACCCGCATGCGTCCGCCCAGCCCTGTGCGGGATCGCCCGCACACCCCTGTGCGAGACTGCCCGCACGCGTCCAGAACAGCCTGTGCGGGACTACCCGCACGCGTCCGCCCAGCCTTGTGCGGGATCGCCCGCACACCCTGTGCGGGACTGCCCGCACGCGTCTGCGCGGGGTTGTGCGGGATCGCCCGCACGCTTTCGGGCGGATGTGACGCGATGCGATTTTTCGTGTTTTTGGCCCAAATTTTATTTTAAAATTATTTTAAAAATCTTTTTTACTGAAAATATTTTAATTTTGAAATAAAATTATAATTTGGGAATTTCGGGAATCAAAGTCAATTTTAATTTTTCGGGAAAAGTATAATTATTATTTTTTGAAATAATGATTTTAATAAAATTGTTAATTTTTGAATTAACTTGAATTTTATCAGATTCTAGCTTTTGATTTTGAAATTATTCTTGAACAAGGAACTGTTTTTCAGATTACTTTGAGTTAGTCGAACTTAAAGTTAAAGGAATTTTAAATTTATTGGTAAATTTAAATTCTTGCAATTTAAGCATGTTAGGTGATCATGGGTTTTAGATCTATGTATGGTTTTAATTTATGCACATGGATGGTTTAAATTGGGGTTGGAGCCCTATAGTTGCGTTTTTCAATTGAGGTTGGAGCCTCACTTATGTGCGTACTGTTATGTGATTTATTATGTGGCTTTCCATATTACTGTTTTTGAGGCCGGGGTATGCCCCGTGTAATTGTCTAAGGCCAATATGAAGATTGAGCCTTATTACTTTATGCCTTTTTCTTTTTATTGTAATTTGAGAGTTGAGATAGGTGGTGAGGTTTTATTTTCATTTTGGAGACAATGCACCCATGGAGTAAGATGGACCACATTCAAGTAACAAGGAGGCCTTAAGTGAAGACCCCTCAAAATGTTAGGGAGGGGAATCTCAATTGTTAAATGTAATAGAGATAGGGCTCGTATTTTGTTACCGCTTTCCCTTATGTGATTTGAACTGTTTATGTGGCATGTATGTTAGAACTAGTGATTGTGGAGTGGCTCCCACATATCACGCATAAGATAGGTAGAACCCATGATCATTACATGTTAGTATCATGCTAGGACATGTTATCTGTTTATGTGCTTGTTTGAAATGCATTTAAGTTGTACTTGCATTAATCAAGACTAATAAAATTGGATAACATATATGTTAGTGAGGTCGAACCGGACAACTCTCCGGTTAATTCGAAAATTCCCATTAAATATTAAGCTAATTTCGAATAAATAGGTATTTAATTCGAGATGCAAATTTTGGATTAAATTCCTAGCATTCCATCAATAGGTTTTAAGTTTAGTAAGTGAAGCTAGTTATTGTCCGCGAGTCGTGGGATAGCTAGTGGAGCTTATTAGTTCTTGGTTACCTAATTGATCCTTTTTTTAAATGATCAATATTTCATACTCGATTTTAGCAAGGGCGATGTCCGCGAGTCGTGGGTCGTTCGAACTAAGTTTTGATCATGATCTTATGATTGATGGGTCTAGCTTAACGCCTAAGTAAATATGGATGTCGCACGAGTCGTGGGTCCATATTGAAAGATAGGTGATGCAAAAATAATTACTAAGAGTTCTAAAGGTGTTAGAATTGGTAGGTTGTACCTACCTAGGGTTCTTACTTAGAATGTCCGCGAGTCGTGGGTTCGAGGTAAAATGCCTAGGATCTTAGTACCCATTGGGAAACGCGTTCCTCTTAGATCTTTGGGAATTATAGATCTTTGAAAAACAGTGGGAGCTACATTAGATTAAAGACCTTATCTTATGTATATCGTTATTATTTAGCATGCTCACCTAGTTCTCTGCTTAGCATTTAGGTTGTAGTTCTGTGATTCTCTACAATATGAAATGCAAACCCATTCGTATCCATCCTTAAGTCAAATAAGTTGACTTAGTCCTAACCAACTCTAATTGGCTTCGGACCCTAAAATTCGTTTTAGATTCCGAATAGAGAAAGGCATTCTCTAAAAGGCGAAGTTTTCAATTATGAAAATTTGACCCGGGCCAAAGAGAAGCAATCTAAGGTGAATGGATTTTTCCAACCACTTAAGAGCAATTGAACCACCTCATGAAAATGTTACAAGGTATAACACTATGGAATTATTCAATATTCCAAATAAGGAAACAAGTGCACACGAACAAGGTCTAAAGATCTTATTTGAAGATCTTATGGTCTCGATCATCAACCGAGAAAAGAGTTCTCTATGCACTGATTGCTTACATTGCTTCCACCATCATTCAAAACCTTTATGCTCAACTAGAATGATGCTAATGTAGCATAGTTAATCATTTTGTTGATAATGGTTGAGAGCATCCTTAAAAGGGAATAAAAGGTTGAGATGGTTAATTCTTCTTCTAAACTCCCTAAGTTAAAGGCTTGAACGCCTAAAGAAGAAGAAACCCTTAAGAGCCCAATGGAGGGGCATGTAAGGGGTGCGCCCAAAAGACACTAGAGATCAAATAGGACGTTTTCTTCTATGGTAGCAAATAAGGACTTTGAAAGGGAACTGCATAGAGTATGAGTACTCTGAAATGTTACCTCGTTTAGTAATTCTACTAGGAATAGAATTCACTAGTCTTGAGTCAATTCTGCATAATCCGTTGTGCAAAGACTCAAGGCACTAATGTCCTGAACATGCAACGAGATAACAAAAGTAAGTGAGATGACAAAGCTTCGAATTACTTTGGAACGTTGAGAGACAAAAGGATTAGCAAGTTAGACATCTTAGGATCAATTTACGAAAATGAACCTAGAGACTTAATTTCCTATGAATCCTGTCTTGAAGGGAAACGTTCCCGAAACATAGTTTGCGTGAAACGTGGAACGTGCCTAAATTCTAGTGGATTTCGATCCATACTGATGAGTGTACTTGTTGAAGTACAAATTCGAAACTTATATGAAATTCTTAGAATTTCAAAAAGGAGGTTAGGAACCGAAGTAGTCATAAGTTATAGGTAAATCGATATGATCGAAATAGCCAATATCTTAGCAACTAAATCCTTAGTCATCTTAGAGATAATAGGATTATCTCTCAGTAAACTATTTCGAGAACACCTTAGTGTTTCCGAATGAGGGAATGAAACCTTATAGGATATGGCCCATTCCATAGCAAGCTTTACTGACTTATAATCATTCTAGGAATAAACTTCCAGAATATGCAGTTAGAGATTTTGAATTTTGCACCTTCCAAAATCAGTCCTTTAGTTGCACTATGCAATGTGGCATACTAAATTCCCTAATTATTCTTGTCCAAGAATATAGTGGAATCCTCTTAAGTGAAGAGGATAGTGGGAGACAAGCTTGAAACGAGTTCAAGTTTATACAACGATATTGGATATCAGTTTTGCGATTCCCTTGCACAAAGGTTGTTTGTCTCAAAGGAATGTACCTTTCTTAAGGAATCGTTCCTATAGAAGAAGAAAGGCAAGCAAGCAGACCTCAAAGAAATTTGAGGAAAAATATCCATGCCACATATAGAAGAAACGAGCCCATTTGATAAAACTTAGCCAAATTTTAGAGTATGTACAGGTGTGAAACCCTTCTCTTAAGATGCGTTTAGAACGCGTTCCTAGATAGCCAAGGAATTACTTGAAGAGGAGACACTGTCAGATTTGGAATCTGAGTAGTGTAAGCAAGCCTTGAAATCCAATATGGATTCCATATACTTAAACCGAGTTGTGACCTTGGTTGATCCACCTGATAGGATCAAGCTCCTAGAGCTTCGAGTAAATGGAAAGCATTACAACCTTCTTGACGGTTGAAATGCAAAAGTCCTTTTGGATTGTGTTTACCATATCCTCATATTCTGACTATGAGACATGATAAATGAATATGAGAACTATCTTGTTCAATATGAGATTAAAAGAGACTGAAATAAGGTATTTCTATAAATCTCATATTCAGTGGGAGTATGCATAAGGTATGCAAATCCCTAAGTCAATCTGTGGATTGATAAAGGCTTCTAGGAGTTAGACAATTCGATTCCACAGTCAAATCGTTTGATACAGATAGAAGTCGAATAAGTCTCAGAGTGTACATATGAAAGTTAGTGATGTAAGAGTCAATTTTGGTTCTTTAGAAGACGATGTCCTTCTCATTAGGAATGTCAAGGATGACGTGAAAGTTACCAATTCTTGTTTAACAAACAATTTTACATGAAAGATCTTAGTGATTATCCTACATTCTCGACATTCAGATCTATTGAAGATAGATCTAAGAGAATAAAAGGATTATCACAAAATGAGTACATAACCACCGTACTAAAATGAGTTTAGTATGGACAATGGAACATCTCTCTTGAAGAGTATGTGTCCTAAGATAACTTTAAGAAAGTTAGAATGTCCAAAATCCCTTTAAGTGAAAGGGTGCATAATGTATGAAAAGTTATGTACTAAATTAGATATGGCGCAACACTAAGCGTAGTAGGCCGAATCTAATATGACCTCAGAGAAGGTCATTAGATCTCTGTAAAGGATGTCCTCAGAGTACTTGAGAAGAAATGAGGATATGTATTAGTTTACAGAGCCCAAAAGATCTTATCGTTGAAAGGATATTTTGATGTAATTGTTGCATCAAACATAGATGATTATGAAATCATTGAAAGGGTACAACTCCTACCAGAATGGTAATGCAATGTGTTGGAAAGGGTTCCAAGGACGGACATTGCAAAACTCGACTGTCGTAGTTGAGAACTTAGTCGTATTATATAACGCTAAGTTAAGTGTTTGGGTAAGAAACTCCATCTAACTGGTTAGATGAAGTTCCTAGCATGAAACAACTCCTTGATCATATTGTATGATAAAAAGGATGGTTGCTCAAGTAAGAGAACCAAGACCTCACCAAGAGACTGAACACGTGATTACGAATCACTTTATAAGGAAAAGGTGTTTCCTAAGAGATGTGTAAACAAGAGGGTCACATCAGCAGAGAATATAGCAGATCCACTTTGGAAACGCCCAAAGTCAATAGGCTCTCAAAGTGCATCTTGAGAAGATGGGACTTAGAATACCTAAATGGCTTTTACGGGCAAGTGGGAGATTGTTAGGAATAGTTCCCTAGAAAGCCGATTCGACGTAATCTGCTTTGGGACTTTTCTTGTATCACAGACAATCTTTGAATAATATACGATTGATTATAGGCAAACACTTCTTTATATGCCAATACGTGTTTTGTGTGTTTCCATTACGTGCGCATGTATGAGAACTCCCCTAATCCTGATGACTTTAGGACTCTACCATTTAGGTGAAATGGTTCATGAAACGAGCCCTATATCACATAAGTCATGATTAGTAAAATACTCCAAGCCGATGAGTCCTACAGACAGTGGGAGTGTCAACCTGACTCCTCTAAGGCTTGCTTGTGGGATCACGCCCTTAAGAAGGACCACCTTGTTTCATGGAGGTGGAAAGTGTATAGTTGATACATGCGTGATACATGAGGGTGCTTACTATAATAAGTGAGTTCACTGAGGCGCCCCGTGTGAGAACATTCCTAAATGGGAAAGGAAGTTTCTATTTCAGGAAATGGAAACTTCCAGATTAGAAAATATCTCACGAGTCATTGATGTGATTAATTGATCCTTAGACTTGAGGTTCCTTCTCACTTTATGAGTTAACTCTGTAGTCTTAGGTATAAGCTATAAAGGGTGTCGCCTTAGACAACTGATTAAAGGCTTATGCTGGGGCTGCACAAGTGATTCATGAAAGTGAATGAGAATCAAGATAGGACCTACACTTGCATTTGCAAGGTGATCTCTTATTGTATAAGTCATTCATATGCCATATGGAGTCCTTGGCCAAGGCAGTAGATCAAGACATCAAGAAAAGGGTTTCTTGGATTGAGATCAAATGGATATGAAATGCACTTAGCTTTAAGACCAGATTATTAGGGTTCTAATTATTCCCTTACCCTAGATCATGGTTGAGAGATAGTAAGTAGGAGGATTGTATCTCACATGAATCAATGACTTAAAGGTTCTGTCGAATCCGAACATTCCAATTCAGCTAGAGGTTAAACACCTGTTGCTAGACTATGGTCGTTTAATCTGTGGACTGATTAATTAATTAGTGAATTAATTAATTAGGGTCACTGCTAATTGAATTGAGAACCTAGAGGGTCACACACAACAACTTGGTTACATGAGTTGAGGCTTTAAAATGATTAAACGAGTTAATCAAGCCAAGAGGGTTCCACACGTGTGAAACCACACGTGTGGCTCACATGAGTGACACGTGTCATTGTGACACGTGTCACACACGTGTATAAATATATGTGTATATTTATTTATGTATTAAATAATTAATGTGATTAATTATTTAATAGACTTTGGTTTAATTTTGAATTAAAAAAGAAAGTCTTATTTTAGAGAAAATAATCTAGTTAATTAATTACGAATTAATTAATTAGATAAAATAAGTTATTTATTTTAAATAAATAAAGTATAAAATTATCCAAAAATAGTTTGGATATTTTTAGCTCTCTTGAAAGTTGATTTGAATTAGAATTCAAAGTCAAAGTCAAAATTACTTGATGATCAAGTAATAGGAGAGAGAGACCAAAATCCTAGCCCATAAAGGACTAGGAATTTCGTCCCTCCCCTTTCTTATATATAGGGGAGCTCATGCTCCCCTTTAGAGCTAATAGACAATTCTTGGTTCATGTGTTGAACACCTTCCTTTCTCCAAGATAAAATAAAACCCTAGGTTAAGCCTAAACACTAACTAGAGAACTAGCATCCTTACTAGTTAGATTGTAGCCAAGTTGGTGGACTATCTCTAGAGACTTCAAGTTAGAAGTTTTGAAGATTCGAGCTTTACCAAAAGTGGGGATTAAGCAAAACGATCAGAAGGGATGATGAAACGATTCTGAACCCGACGTGAAGCGAATGAAAAATTCGAACCAAAGAAGATGGCGAAAACTGTTCGTCCATATCCTGAAGGATGAATTTTTTCACGAGGGTTTTGTGACTGGCAGTTTTCTACTTTCGCAAAACTGGTTTTCGAAGGGAGTTTCAATCCTGCTTTTCTCGTTTTATGTTTCTTTCTTTATGTTATATTGTGAAGAACATCTCTAACATGAATTGAATCTAGGTTGGTGTGGATTGCTATCCCGACAATGGATTCTGAAGTAGAAAGAGACTTTCGAGGGACGGGTTGTCAAGCCGCGAGAAGAGCGTTCTTGGGTGGCTTGAAACGCTTCAAGAAAGAATAAAAGAAAAGTAAGTTTTCTATCCTTACGAATTTGGATACACGATTGCGAGTTCAAGATCCTTTTGTTGGAAAAAATTTTAAATTCCGCTGCTTTCTGATTCGTGTTTTCCAACATTCATAAAGTTAAAGTTCGTATAAGGGCAACGAATAAAAGGAAGTGATATAAGGTAACACAGAGAGGCATATGAGTTCATAATTTGAAAACGGGCATTCCAATTAGGCCATAAATTTGAAATATACAACCTACTACATAATACAACATGTTAAATAAGCATATGAATCAATTAGAACACATACGGGAGTCAAGAGGTGAAAGGAACGTAAGAAGATGGATTTTGGCGAAAGTTGACAGTTTTTCGGAATTGAACAAGCTTTAGAAAATTGGATGTATCTAAAGTTCTAGAAGTTGGAATTAGGTTTTGTTTGTAGGGAATGAAACTAGACACACAGGCCTTTCAAATGGTATATAGCTCGAATCGTGGTTCAAAACGATATGGAAATGGCGCAGGTCCGAAGTTGGGTGAATGCAGTGTTTCGGTGAAGTAGCGACACAATTTTCAAACGATCATAAGTCATAATTCAGAAAATATATTGACGTGATTCAAATTGGAGATGTTCTATACTTCAAGTGGTTTCCGTGAGTTAAAAAATCAGGTCAATCCGAGTCCATTTGAATCGTGAACGGTTGTTTGAAATCCATATACAAAACCAGGAACGACCGTTCGAAGAGCAGAACGGTTCTGTTCGGTTGAACTGCTGGTCAAAGGAACCGAACGGCCGTTCGGAGTGTTCTGGGTGGAAAAACAGGACATTTCAATGGTATAACGTGAAGGGGAAGGTCCCAAACTCCTCCAACTCCGATTCCAAACAAAATACTCCAAGAAAGCACCATAAAACGACTCAATACACATATATATGCATATATCACTCATTAATTCATGAATTAAACCATCAAATTTCATAAACCCCCAATCATATACACACATATATACATACAACATATACACCCATTCATGCTCCAAGAATTCAAACAATCAAGTATAAACTCAAAGATTATCATATATATTCATGCATAGACCAACCAAAATTCAAATTATTAAGCAAGAATTCTCCAACCCTAGTTATCACCCAACATAATCATATATCTATACACATATACCTTGGAGGAAATGGATGGAGAAGAAGAATAAATGGTTGTGTAGCACCCCAAGCGGTGGGGCACCACACCCCCGCACTATGACCCGACACGTGGTACGAAATGGAACGTCCGCACACGTACCAAGTCACAGCGAACGGGTGACAAACGAAAATCCAACCTAAGCTAGGCGGTACCTAAACCCCGTGCAAGTAAAATATGCAAAAACTTGTATGCGGAAGCGAATCAAAATGTGAACTAACAAAAACTTTAATCAACAAAATACAGAAACGGGTTCAACTAATCCAAGCCCTGTCCTAACCTGTCCCGAAAATTCATATAATCAAAGCATAAACATAATCCTGTACAGAACATGCTATGTACATAATTACAAACGGATGCAGATCAGAGACTCTCGACTTAATCAAATAAATACAGGCTTAAAGGACACAGACTCAACAGACAAGACTCAAAGCCGCCTAGCTCGAACTCCAAGAACCTGAACCTGCAGACTGAAAACATAGGTGGGGCGAGGGTCAGTCCACTGACTGAGTGAGGGGGCTGAACTCACACACACTATACATAATAAGGAGCAGAGCACGTATCAAAAGAAAGATTATGAACCGGGAGTAGGGTTTTGCATACCAAAACCATTTTCAAATCAAACTTACACAATTTCCAAACCAAACTTATACATATCTTATCTTATCTTATCTTATTCAAAACTTAACAGACTGAGCATACCCATATCAAGTTTATAATTAATCAAATCATATCAGACCGAACAAACTCGGAACATATTGAAAGAGAAAGCTCCTATCCCGTTTCATAATCAACATAACATATCATATTCATATACCCGGCGAGTACGGGTCTCCAACCTTACTTCCATATCATAATATCAAAACAGAAAACATAACATAACATAACATCCTCAGCTCCGGGTGACGGAAGGGGTGTATACGCCCCTAACCATCCATATCATATACATACCTCGAGGGGTAATGATCCCCTACGAGTCCTCGGCAGGTTTTACGCCACCGGCTCAAGAATATCTCGCCTCCCCTATCTCCCTGAGTCGCACGAGATACCTCAAATGGAGACTATGCACAGGCTTAACCCGACGGCCCAATACCGTCCCGGGGTTCCTTACCCACAGTCTCCGGGGCCCAACATATCAGAACATAACATAACTCGCTACATATCAAACTTATCATATCATATCAAAATCATACTTACGTACCTTATCGGAGCATACCATACCTTGTAACTTAGCATATGCTATAAACGTACCTCTCCGTGTCATCCTAATCCGCAGCTGGTATGAAGACACACGGTTTGGAGCATAGCCTCGTTGCAAAACATTTCAAGCTTACATATGCTCATACATATACAGTTCGAAAATCTTTAATCGTATGACAAATTCATAAACATATCATATAAACACATATCTATTATATAAATATAATAGAATAATCGCATGCAGGCTTGAAAACGAGCACAGAGGGTTGTAGGTCGCTGTAACTAAAACAAAATTCCTAAAACCTCACCTTACACCGACGAGAACGGAAAACACAAGCCAAGAAGTCCCACTGGAACCCAACCAGCTGATAGACATCCCTGAAGAAACCCTGAACGACTGAATACACACAGAACACAGACTCAGACTCCAAACACAACCACAAAGACGCACGGCCATGCTCACGAATATACATGATGCAACATATAATCCATATTTATTCAATCAAGTCATTCAGAGCATATTATAATTCATATTACATATCATATCAAGAGATGCATAGCTTATAAATTCATAACATTAATTACATAGAATAAATCAAGACATCATAAATTTAATTCTTGTCAAGTACTAGGTCTCTAGACAAGTAAACACGAATTGCATATCCATCCTATACATATATTCTTAATTGCAATACCCTTAAACTCACCTCACAACCAGGCATATATTCGAATGGAGCAATCAAACAAGGGTCAAGCTTAATTAATTACATAAAACAAATCAGGATATTAGGAATTTCATTCATATCATGCACCAAGTCTTGCGGGAATAAAACATAAATTTCATATCAATTTATTCAAATTTACATATTTGCACAATTTACAAAATTCCCAACAATAGTATACTTAAACAATTCATTCGAGTTAAAGTACAACGTATCCGTTCATGATTCGTTTCCTATGTTTCATACAACTTCATAATCAATTAGTTTCTAAAATTACACTAACATCCCCTTAATTAATAATTATTCTCAAGTAGATAGTCGTAATACGAGGCAAATAATTTCCATAAATCACGAATCAAGCTTTCATACATCATAACATATTTCCAAGTATCATACAATTCATAATTCAATTTATAGCACATACGGGATCGAATTGCACAATTGAAATCAATTAACTAATAAAATACAATAACTTCAAAAATTCATATAAAATCAACCGGACATCCGATTGACGAACGGAAAGTGGCGAGGGACTCACCACAACGAAACGGACCTACTGTCCGAAAGTCGCCGGAAAAAATCGCTGGAACAGTAACCGGTTCAGACCCGTCGGTTCACCACCGGTCCGCCGCCAACGGCCGGTTCTCGGAACGCCACCGACGCCATCCGCTATGTTTCGTCATTGCAAGCAACTTTTGTAAAAGCTCCACCACCAAAACCGGCCGGAAAAGGTCCCAAATCGCCGGCCAAAGTCCCGCCACTGCGCTGTTGCCGGTTCAGCCATCTACGGTCATGGTTGGCCGGAAACGACGCCGGAAATGGAACCAGCGGGCTGGAAAACGTCGGGAACCGGCCTTGCTCGCCAGAAAAAGATGCCGGGACGTCGAACACGACGGCGCTACAGTGCCGTCGCCGCCTGTCGCGATTTCAGGCGGCGCGTGCGCCACCGTCGCCGCCCCTTTTGCCGCGCCGCTTACATGGAAGGCTGCGCCGGAAAGTCCCCGTCATGGGTCAGGGGTGAGTGTCGAAGAACCACCGCCGGAGACCGCCGCGAAGACGCGACGAAGTGACGGACGTTCATTCCGCCGCCGCTGCTCTGCCGTAGTGCCACCACCGTTGGTTTTCGGGCTGTGATTCTTGTACCATCGTGACGGGCTCGTCGAGCTGATGAACGTGGAGTATTGGATCGTCGAATTCCATCGAGAAACGAGGGAGAACGAGCATATGCGTGAAATCACACCTTCGAGAGTGTGAACAGTGCTGTTCGCTGGAGGAAGACGGTGCAGCTGAGATCTGATCTTTGGCACGCAAAACGAGGATCCGGGGTATATATCTCGGGTCCTTGTACGCAAACCGATCAAACGAACGAGCTAACGACATCCGAATTGGGCAAACTTAGAGTCTACGGACTCGTTTCGCCTCCCCGGACGCGTTGAAGGGGTCAAAGAGGTCAAAATCTCGACCGAACGAGAAGTGACCAGAAAACCCCTAAAAGAAGAAATTACAAAGGGGCCCCTAAACTCTAAAAGAGTTCAAAATAGGGCCACGAAAAATATAAAATCACACGATCAAACACATTAAAAGGTTAAAACGTGGCGTACCTTACACGTCGGACGAGCGGGGTGTCACAATCTCCCCTCCTTCAAAAGGACCTGTCCTCAGGTCCTATTACGGAGTCGTAAAGCTTCAAACTGGAATACTTCAATCCATCTCCTGAAATCGTGTAGAGTCATAGCCCTGGCGGTGAAGTTTATTCCCACTGATTGCATCAACTCCCTGTAGAGTTCCGTAGTCACAGAGGTTTGTTCAAACACTTGACTTGGTCGCTTCAGACTCGTTCGATCCCCCACTAGGCCACTGCACCCAAAGCTCAATACTGACGCTTCCTCGTCGAATACAAACCAACACCAGGCCACATCAACTCAGCCGCGACAAACAAGAGAGAATCCCATCTCTCAGCAAGCAAGAGAGAGAGCCCCGTCTCCCAGCACATCAAAAGAGAGAACCCCGTCCCTCAGGCACAGAATTAAGAGAACCCCGTCTCTCAACCACGTAATCGAGAGAGCCCCGTCTCTCAACCTAAGTCTGGCAGACTTCCACATCTTCCAAACATTCTAGTTTGAGAAAATCCAGCATTTCCCAAACCCCTAAATTCGAGAGAATCCAGCATCTCCGAATATCTAACTCCAAGAGAATCCAACATCTCTTGCTCACATAATTAGAAAGAATCCAACATCTTTCTATCACATAAATAGGGAGAATCCTACATCTCCCTAACACATAAATAGAGAGAGATCTCAACAACTCTCTAGCATACAAGTTCACTTATACAGCATTCATACATACACACATTAAAGTAGCACTGGATGCAAAACATGTGATGCATGTTTAGTGTACCTTATCACAACTGATATCGGTGTCCCTAGAGTATAGACTCATCATCCATGCTCAACTCAAGGGGGATATCGCGATGGAATCTCTGTAAAATAAAATCACAATATGCTTGTATGTGCACGAAGGGTTAGTGAGTAACCAAAGAAATTATAAGCACCGAAGCACGAATAGTTCATGCAAGCATGCAATCCATTCAGTTTACAAGAATTCACAACAACAATAAATCTCAAGTTATGAAAAATTAAAGCAGTTAGTCACGTTATTACAATCGAGCAACATCAAACATTACACGTTGTCACATTAATCAAGCAAAGTAAAATATAATTACTTATGAAATGTATGTGTGCAAATGCCATGAATGCTCAATGTACCGTTCACCGTAGTAGTGGAGTCGAGGTTGGCAATTTCTTTAACGTGAAAGGTTAATCAACTCCTTAACTGGCCATAGTTCCAACTTCCCGTTCAAACTTGCATTCTTTAGTATTCCTTCAGAGTCTCGGGTACTCAACTGATCTTGGATCGTCTCACTTAATTCTCGGAGTATAGTGATCCGTGTAATCTCTTGAAATCCCAATAGAATCCTCGGTAATCGGAAATCACCATTCTTTCACGGTAAAATCTCTCAAGACAATTGTGGAGAGATAAATGAAGAATCTCTACACAATCTTGCTTAGTATACCGCCGTCGTGACTGATATTCTTATCCTCAATATTTGGTGAAGTTGATCTTCAATGACCTCGGCACAAAATTCCACAGCTTGCACAACTTTCCCCTTTTTCCTTTGTGTAAGTGCAACTACACTGGTAGGTGTCTTTATAACAGTAACCTGATTTCCTGCTTGGAATTCTCTGAATGGTACAATTGCCTTGATCTCTTCAATGTCACTTCACGCCATCCAGAGTTAGAAATTCTGGCTTTCTTATAAAACATGTACTCCTGAGCACCTCCAAGTAATACGTACCTACCCTGAGGGCACCCTGATAGTTCAAGGATCTCTTGTCTCTCTCATATTCGAGTATCTTCTTTTATCCACTCACTACCCTGACTGTGTTAGCTTGATCATACATCATCTGGTCAACCCCGGTTCGAATCTCAATGTTGCTTCGACCAATACAGCACTTAGTGGATCAGGTAGGGGGAACATCTAAATTACAACCACGTGACTAATGCATGTGGGGTTAGGGATGTGTATGGCATACACGCATTAATCAGCAAGGAAGACAATCAAGCACGTAAAACAAATGTTCGAAACAATTATAATTTAATCCAATGCATGATGCACGTGCCATGTATGCATAATACCCGTTTCCATAGCAGTAGCATTGATTCCTTGTTATAAATTCTTGTAGAGGTCCATTCGCTTCTCATCCAAGTAGTCAGAAAACGGAAATTTCAAATCTTCCTTCATAATTTTGTAGGAGTGGGGAGTGTTGTCAAGATCAACTTCAATTTTGTTATCGAGCCAACACCCTGTAATTCACAAATGGACATTTATTTATGCATGAGGGTTAGTACGTGGTTATGTCAAGTAATGAAAGCAGTTAAGAGCACCTAATTAATGCAGATGCAACAAGTAATTTACTAAAATTTAAAGCATAACAATGATAATTTTGCAAAAATCGTAATCATAGTGTGCACACAATCCCATAAGCTCAGACAAATTCATACATACAAGTCAAAATTTCACGTCTGACAAATGCAATGCACAAGTATTCCTATGCCGTACGACCTAAACTGACACGACACGACTCCAGAGCACCGGTTCTGAACCTGGTAGCTCTGATACCACTGAAGATGTAGCACCCCAAGCGGTGGGGCACCACACCCCCGCACTATGACCCGACACGTGGTACGAAATGGAACGTCCGCACACGTACCAAGTCACAGCGAACGGGTGACAAACGAAAATCCAACCTAAGCTAGGCGGTACCTAAACCCCGTGCAAGTAAAATATGCAAAAACCTGTATGCGGAAGCGAATCAAAATGTGAACTAACAAAAACTTTAATCAACAAAATACAGAAACGGGTTCAACTAATCCAAGCCCTGTCCTAACCTGTCCCGAAAATTCATATAATCAAAGCATAAACATAATCCTGTACAGAACATGCTATGTACATAATTACAAACGGATGCAGATCAGAGACTCTCGACTTAATCAAATAAATACAGGCTTAAAGGACACAGACTCAACAGACAAGACTCAAAGCCGCCTAGCTCGAACTCCAAGAACCTGAACCTGCAGACTGAAAACATAGGTGGGGCGAGGGTCAGTCCACTGACTGAGTGAGGGGGCTGAACTCACACACACTATACATAATAAGGAGCAGAGCACGTATCAAAAGAAAGATTATGAACCGGGAGTAGGGTTTTGCATACCAAAACCATTTTCAAATCAAACTTACACAATTTCCAAACCAAACTTATACATATCTTATCTTATCTTATCTTATTCAAAACTTAACAGACTGAGCATACCCATACCAAGTTTATAATTAATCAAATCATATCAGACCGAACAAACTCGGAACATATTGAAAGAGAAAGCTCCTATCCCGTTTCATAATCAACATAACATATCATATTCATATACCCGGCGAGTACGGGTCTCCAACCTTACTTCCATATCATAATATCAAAACAGAAAACATAACATAACATAACATCCTCAGCTCCGGGTGACGGAAGGGGTGTATACGCCCCTAACCATCCATATCATATACATACCTCGAGGGGTAATGATCCCCTACGAGTCCTCGGCAGGTTTTACGCCACCGGCTCAAGAATATCTCGCCTCCCCTATCTCCCTGAGTCGCACGAGATACCTCAAATGGAGACTATGCACAGGCTTAACCCGACGGCCCAATACCGTCCCGGGGTTCCTTACCCACAGTCTCCGGGGCCCAACATATCAGAACATAACATAACTCGCTACATATCAAACTTATCATATCATATCAAAATCATACTTACGTACCTTATCGGAGCATACCATACCTTGTAACTTAGCATATGCTATAAACGTACCTCTCCGTGTCATCCTAATCCGCAGCTGGTATGAAGACACGCGGTTTGGAGCATAGCCTCGTTGCAAAACATTTCAAGCTTACATATGCTCATACATATACAGTTCGAAAATCTTTAATCGTATGACAAATTCATAAACATATCATATAAACACATATCTATTATATAAATATAATAGAATAATCGCTTGCAGGCTTGAAAACGAGCAGAGAGGGTTGTACGTCGCTGTAACTAAAACAAAATTCCTAAAACCTCACCTTACACCGACGAGAACGGAAAACACAAGCCAAGAAGTCCCACTGGAACCCAACCAGCTGACAGACATCCCTGAAGAAACCCTGAACGACTGAATACACACAGAACACAGACTCAGACTCCAAACACAACCACAAAGACGCACGGCCATGCTCACGAATATACATGATGCAACATATAATCCATATTTATTCAATCAAGTCATTCAGAGCATATTATAATTCATATTACATATCATATCAAGAGATGCATAGCTTATAAATTCATAACATTAATTACATAGAATAAATCAAGACATCATAAATTTAATTCTTGTCAAGTACTAGGTCTCTAGACAAGTAAACACGAATTGCATATCCATCCTATACATATATTCATAATTGCAATACCCTTAAACTCACCTCACAACCAGGCATATATTCGAATGGAGCAATCAAACAAGGGTCAAGCTTAATTAATTACATAAAACAAATCAGGATATTAGGAATTTCATTCATATCATGCACCAAGTCTTGCGGGAATAAAACATAAATTTCATATCAATTTATTCAAATTTACATATTTGCACAATTTACAAAATTCCCAACAATAGTATACTTAAACAATTCATTCGAGTTAAAGTACAACGTATCCGTTCATGATTCGTTTCCTATGTTTCATACAACTTCATAATCAATTAGTTTCTAAAATTACACTAGCATCCCCTTAATTAATAATTATTCTCAAGTAGATAGTCGTAATACGAGGCAAATAATTTCCATAAATCACGAATCAAGCTTTCATACATCATAACATATTTCCAAGTATCATACAATTCATAATTCAATTTATAGCACATACGGGATCGAATTGCACAATTGAAATCAATTAACTAATAAAATACAATAACTTCAAAAATTCATATAAAATCAACCGGACATCCGATTGACGAACGGAAAGTGGCGAGGGACTCACCACAACGAAACGGACCTACTGTCCGAAAGTCGCCGGAAAAAAATCGCTGGAACAGTAACCGGTTCAGACCCGTCGGTTCACCACCGGTCCGCCGCCAACGGCCGGTTCTCGGAACGCCGCCGACGCCATCCGCTATGTTTCGTCATTCCAAGCAACTTTTGTAAAAGCTCCACCACCAAAACCGGCCGGAAAAGGTCCCAAATCGCCGGCCAAAGTCCCGCCGCTGCGTTGTTGCCGGTTCAGCCATCTACGGTCATTGTTGGCCGGAAACGACGCCGGAAATGGAACCAGCGGCCTGGAAAACGTCGGGAACCGGCCTTGCTCGCCAGAAAAAGATGCCGGGACGTCGAACACGACGGCGCTACAGTGCCGTCGCCGCCTGTCGCGATTTCAGGCGGCGCGTGCGCCAGCGTCGCCGCCCCTTTTGCCGCGCCGCTTACATGGAAGGCTGCGCCGGAAAGTCCCCGTCATGGGTCAGGGGTGAGTGTCGAAGAACCACCGCCGGAGACCGCCGCGAAGACGCGGTGAAGTGATGGACGTTCGTTCCGCCGCCGCTGCTCTGCCGTAGTGCCACCACCGTTGGTTTTCGGGCTGTGATTCTTGTACCATCGTGACGGGCTCGTCGAGCTGATGAACGTGGACTATTGGATCGTCGAATTCCGTCGAGAAACGAGGGAGAACGAGCATGTGCGTGAAATCACACCTTCGAGTGTGTGAACAGTGCTGTTCGCTGGAGGAAGACGCTGCAGCTGAGATCTGATCTTTGGCACGCAAAACGAGGATCCGGGGTATATATCTCGGGTCCTCGTACGCAAAACGATCAAACGAACGAGCTAACGACATCCGAATTGGGCAAACTTAGAGTCTACGGACTCGTTTCGCCGCCCCGGACGCGTTGAAGGGGTCAAAGAGGTCAAAATCTCGACCGAACGAGAAGTGACCAGAAAACCCCTAAAAGAAGAAATTACAAAGGGGCCCCTAAACTCTAAAAGAGTTCAAAATAGGGCCACGAAAAATATAAAATCACACAATCAAACACATTAAAAGGTTAAAACGTGGCGTACCTTACACGTCGGACGAGCGGGGTGTCACAGGTTGGAGCTTGAATTCTTGGACAAACTTGATGAAATTCCTTTACCTCCTTGGTCTTGCATGGATCGAAAACTGGGGAAAAGAATGAGAAGGGTTTGGAGCTTTTGGGTAGAAGAGAGAAAGAAGAAGAATGAAATGAAATTATGTGGGGTTTGGATCGTGTAATTAAGGGAGGAAGAGGAGAGAAATTGCACTTTGGTCCTTGAATAATTTAAGTGTCTCAACTAGGGCCTCAAGGTTTGATTGTTGAGTAATTGGGGTCCAATTCGGTGTTCGATTGAGTCCAAGGATTACATATAAGATCAAATACGTACATATTCGAAATACAACATTCAAATAACAAATAAACATATTAAACGAGTTTAAGTAGCATAATCACTTAAGTCACATAAATCACGTAATAGCTATTAGTTCACGAAATTATTAAATTACACAATCACTTAGCAATTAAAACACATAAAGGTCACGTAACTCTCAGTCTAATCCCACTCGTGACGTCATACCTGACTTGCTGAGAAATCGGGGTGTTACAACCTCTCCCCCTTAAGAGGACCTGGTCCCCAGGTCCATTGCCTTATATTCTGAACGCTGAGTAAACTTTCCAGTGTTCATCCCACGCAGGTTAGCAACTTCCCTTCAGGAATTAGTTCGGGAAAAGGTCTTCACGCAACCAGGGGTCTTCAATTGTTGTTAAACCACGACCCTAACTCACCAAAGCCTAAGCACTCGAACGTCTAAGCAGGTAGCAGGCAACAAAAGAACCCCGTCTTTCGAGCAACAAGGAGAGAACCCCATCTCTTACAAGAAACAATGAGAGAACCCCGTCTCTCGAACAACAAGAAGAGAGAACCCCATCTCTCAACAACAACAAGTGAGAACCCCGTCTCTCAAACAATAACAAGATAGAAAAGTTAAATAAACAAGCACGAATAGGCCACACAAGAAACAGGTACAAAATATCAAATACATCAAGTATCAATCATACAAAAGCAGCTAATACAACAAGCAATCCAAGCACTTAAGATTATAAAATTATTCGAACTAAAATTGCATGTATGCGTATGCCATGGATGCTTGATGTACCGTTCACCGATGTTTGAGAATCTTCTGTCGTAGTGATCCGACCCAACACTTGATGCAATGGTAAAGGTTTCTCTAACTATAGTGACATGCCTCAGAATCCTGTTGTGTTTGTACTTTGGTGACCATTCAATCTCTATCCTACAGTCCATGATCTTATTCTTACCAAATCACCACGATGCAAAATTCCACTTTTGAAAGTGCGCTTACCTTGATTCAATCAACTTGTTCTTCACCACGACTCATTTTCAACTTGTTCGGTTGCTCAAGCTAGTCATTTGCTAACTCAAAGTTCCAATTCTTCCCATCATAATAGCATTCCTAACTCGTCATGGTAAACGACTCACGAGGCGGTGACCCTCTTGTGAATGTTGTAGTTTATCTTAGACACTCCACTCTCAACGCCCAATTGAATTGACTCTTACTTTGTCCATCACGGAATATGATGATCCGATTGGCTTTCTCCTTATCCAATACTTTCCTTGCCAATTCTTGAAATTCCTTCACAATCCCATGTCTCCAAGTAGAAGACACGTAATAGCATCTACGATCTTTTTAACCTTGGAAGATTTAACTTGTAAGTCTTATAATAGGAAATCAACGAGGTTGCGTTTTCAGCTGGAGTTACCAACGACCATTCTTTTATCCTATCTTAACTTTTCAATTCCCAGGCACTTATTGACTCAACATCTTCATGTCTTGGACCGCTTGTTTCCTCCAATACCATTCTCGAGACTTCATTCACCTTGGTCATGAAATTCTATTGAATGTTAGACCTTCCATTTAATCTCCTATCACCTTTGTAGACTCCCGTTACTTGTGGATTCTTGCATTTCCGTTGTTCCTCCTAGAGGCAATCCCTTAAAGCACAACCAAAAGTTTAAATGATCTCCCGGTCGGCTCTCCCCCTTAAAATTTCCATTCTAACTCTTTGAACCTACTCTACCGCCTCTCAAATTAAGGATTCTTGGCCTTTTCAACATAGCTTCCCCGATATAGGTGGTTCTAGTCAAGTTACGTGTCCAGTGATCCTACTCACACTCACTTTTATGTGGTAGATAGTGGTAACCACCTTCTTAGATTGAGCTTTATCCCTCATCTTATAATCAAAATTCTTGATCCACTCGAAATAAGTAATCCTTGTTAGGGGGATGTTCGGTGCGTTACTCACCTTCGTTTAAAATGATAATTTGGAAGAACATCCCGAATCCTTTGCTTTCCAATTCCTCACCAAATTCTTTCAAAGTCCGAAATTCTCCATCTCTTAATCTCCAATTTAAAATTCTCCTCTCTATTTTAGCCCCATCATAAAAGTATTTTTCTTCTTCAATTCGGTCCAGCAGAGCTTGGATTGAAGTAGTAGTTGAAGTATCACACAGGGAAGGTATCCTAACAAGTAAACACTAAATAATGCATGTCGAGTTAAAATGTCAATATTATGAAGCACATAGTACACTTGTTACCAATTAAATATGCAACACCTTGAAGTAATTATATCAATTAGAGATGCACATCTAAATAGAGAGTTTAAATAATATAAAACGACGTATGATGCACGTGCCATGAATGTATTACACCTGTCACCATAGTGGTAAGCTTTAGCTCGACAACTTGTTCTTCATTTTTCTCATTACATCTTGCCTCGAATTGTTGTTTATTTCTTGTTGACCACGGTCTTCATGTCTTTGAAGTTTTCATGTATCCACTTGTATGTCTCCATGGTCCGGGATTGTAATTTCTTCAACCCAAATTCTTCTTGACTCCTTTCAAAATTGATCCCCCAAATGATATTCCAAATCTCCACCTTGATTTTCATTATGTTCGAAGTTCTCTTGGCTTATTCCTTATGAGTTATCGGAGGAATGTACTCGCCCTTCAATTACCTACAATTAGTTTTACAATATCCTCCAAAAATTCTTTGTCATTCTTTATTTTTTCAATTTGTTGCTCCATATCTATATGTTGCTTAACTTTCTTTAACTCCTCCAATTTCGAATCCTACCTTGTCCGGAATCCAAAGTATCTTAAGTCACGACTTTTTTTTTTCTTGTTCCCTAGTCTTAACTTCTAATGAATTGGTTTAAAAGCTCTTCCTTGAAAATTTGTATTGCTCACCATTCATTGACCCTATTAATCTTCGAATTTGATTTTAAATAGCTTGATTTACTTGAACGCTCATCCTCGACGATCTTCATTGCTCATTTCTTAGTAAACCTATTTTACCTTGAGTCCTTTTGGTTATCATCGCCCTTTCATCGATCCAAACCTTGAAATAAAGTACCTTTGAGGTTTTCCGTCATTTCTTTCTTGAATTAAGTAGTCCTAAATAATCTGGTTGATTGACCCCGATAGTGTAGGTGTATATGTTGATCTTATGAATAGTAGACATCGTACACCCACTATTATCCTTTCAAATACTCATCATCCTTGGTAGAACTTGTCGATTATTCCTACAAGTTGAGTGTTTCATCTCAGATTCCATCACTCAAATCATAGCCCAATTAAGGAAGGCCACAACTCAGGAATTCTTGTATAAAATCCCCGGTGCATTCCTTGCACCCTCCATTCTTAGAAGTAGAGCTCATGGTGAGTTATTGTGACCGTGAGAATTGGTCGTGGTTCGATGTTGTAAGAATATTCTACAATCACCACTCATTTCAAATATAAATGCATGCCAGTTAGAAAGTGCATATGACACACATAATTACAACAAGAACACGTATTTGATGCAAAATGCAACACATAAGTCAACAAAAATTAAGTTAAGCACATTTAATAATATATTTTCTGTATCAAATTTCAATAACAAATCTCATGATCAATGCGGTGCACACGTTGACATGTTGTTCCTATGCCGTTCGACCTACACTTGACAAGACACGACACAAGGAACCAAGCTGGGGCTTTGATACCACTTAAGGATGTAGCACCCGGGACAATAGGCACCACATCCCCCGCACTATGAGTCTAGTCCACACGTGAAATGGATAGTCCAAGCATGAACCGAACTCATAACGAACGGGAGACAAAAAAAAAGATATGCTAGCTAGGCGGAATCTAACCCTGAACTAAATAAATCATAATAACCAAGAGTGCAATGCTGAAACAATAACGTATAATTCATAAATTGCAATAATGGTTACAAGCCCAACATATTTCAATTCATAAGTTAAATCCATCATGCATCCTAACAACGGGTTCAACTAAACATGCAATCTGTCCCGAATCAATATCCAACAATAATCATAATGGGCACACAGGCCCTATACATAAAGGAGCTTAATTAAAACATAACAATATGAAATGCGACTCGAGTGTACAAGTGTGACACGAACAAAATTGAAATGACTCGACTCCCGCCTAGCCAAAACCTGCAAGAACTGAGAAGTGGGAAAGAGGGGTCAGTCTCTAGAAGACTGAGTGAGCAGGAGCGATACATATATATAAAAACATGCACATGCAAGTCATAAATCCCGAGCAAGGTTTTATTTAAAGTAAGTTCCCAAGAGGGCGAGAGAATAAGTAAGCAATGCTTGGACTTTACAACTAATCATATTAAATTCATTAAGTTCATAATTCATACATAAACATAAAGCTCGGCGAGTGAGCGTGTATTATCTCCAACCAAACTCCGACCGTGTACGACAAATATCATTAATACATTAAATACGTGATCATGCAATATATCATAATACACGCAGATCATATATCATATCATAAGGCATAGTCGTTTGGGCAATCCGTGTCCCGGCCTTCCCGCACGGTGCATAACAATCATAATACAATCATATTCATAAAACAAGTTCCAACCTTCTTCCTCCGGGTGGTGGACGGGCCTGCAAGACCCGACCACCGGTCCATACATAGGCCAATGGGGGTACATAAATCCCCCAAGGGCACTCAGCTCCCATTCCCCACTAAACCTCCTAGCGAGGGCCGGTATCACCGTAAATATGGTGGGACTGGTATAAGGGATCACCGTCGGCCCTTGCCTCCCCGGAAAGCCACTTGTACTAAGTCCCTGGGCCCGTGAACATAACATACATGCATAATCTCGCCAAACCATTTCAATTGATAAGAAACATAACATATTTCTTAATTTTGGAAAAAAGGTTTACTCGATGACACCACTTTGAAAATAACATATATATATACATAAGGTTTTGGCCAAAACTTTTCACATAAGGGTTGTAGGGCTTCATACATAGCTAAAACAAAAACACCCTCACCTGGAATACCACGAGACACAAAGCAAGAGTAATACGGGTGCCTATTCAATTTGGAAGTCTTCGCCCTGGAGACAAACTGTACAAGAGAAGGAACAATGTGTACCCGTGAGAATTGACTCAACATGCAACCACATAGACGCACGGCATGTTTTGCACATGATATAAGATTCATAAAGAGCATAAATCATGTTTTGATGTCATATAATCAAGTAATTCCTTCAAAACATCCAATACACGGTGGTTTCATAATCATGCTTTTCATATCTTTCAAGATTCATGTCAATTCGGGCCATAAACTTCATATAGTATTCATATCACATATTTAAACATGTTTACAATTCATATAATAGCATACATTGGGAATTCATAATGTTAAAGTTCGTACAAGGGCAACGAATACAAAGGAAGTGATATAAGGTAACACATAGAGGCATATGAGTTCATAATTCGAAAACGGGCATTCCAATTAGGCCATAAATTTGAAATATACAACCTACTACATAATACAACATGTTAAATAAGCATATGAATAAATTAGAACACATACGGGAGTCAAGAGGTGAAAGGAACGTAAGAAGATGGATTTTGGCGAAAGTTCACAGTTTTTCGGAATTGAACAAGCTTTAGAAAATTGGATGTATCTCAAGTTCTAGAAGTTGGAATTAGGTTTTGTTTGTAGGGAATGAAACTAGACACACAGGCCTTTCAAATGGTATAGGGCTTGAATCGTGGTTCAAAACGGTGTGGAAATGGCGAAGGTCTGAGGTTGGGTGAGTGCAGTGTTTCGATGAAGTAATGACCCAATTTTCAAGCGATCATCAGTCACAATTGAGAAAATATATTGAGGTGATTCCAATTGGAGGATGTTCTATACTTCAAGAGGTTTACTTGAGTTCAAAAATCAGGTCAATCCGAGTCCATTTGAATAGTCAATGGTTGTTTGAAATCCATGTTCAAAACCAGGAACGACCGTTCGAAGGGCAGAACGACTGTTCAAAGGAACCGAACGGCCGTTCGGAGTGTTCTGGGTCGAAAAGTAGGGCATTTCAATGGTATAACGTGAAGAGGAGGGTCCCAAACTCCTCCAACTCCGATTTCAAACAAAATACACCAAGAAAGCACCATAAAACGACTCAATACACATGTATATGCATATGTCACTCATTAATTCATGAATTAAACCATCAAATTTCATAAACCCCCAATCATATACACACATATATATACATACAATATATACACCCATTCATGCTCCAAGAATTCAAACAATCAAGTATAAACTCAAAGATTATCATATATATTCATGCATAGACCAACCAAAATTCAAGTTATTAAGCAAGAATTCTCCAACCCTAGTTATCACCCAACATAATCATATATATATACACATATACCTTGGAGGAAATGGATGGAGAAGGAGAATAACTGGTTGGAGCTTGAATTCTTTGACAAACTTGATGAAATTCCCTTGCCTCCTTGGTCTTGCATGGATCGAAAATTGGGGAAAATAAGGAGAAGTGTAGCACCCCTACACGTGGAGATGCCACACCCCCGCACTACAGGTTGATCCACACACGAAATGGATAGTCCGTATATGAACCAGCCTGTAGCGAACAGGTGACAATAAAAATAGAATGACAACTAGCTAGGCGGGACAAACTTGTAAATGCATCCGAAATAACGCGGAAGCATAATATTTTCAATATCACATACCAATTATCAAAACATGCCATTTCTAACTATGTCTCACATATCAATACATGATTATCTCCATAATACATAATCCGTATCAATAACAATAGCAATAATTTCATAAGTAACAATTTATAAATGAACCGTGCATGACTCGAAATGCAAAGAGTGGACTTGGCTCGATTCCCGCCTAGCACGCACCTGCACGTACCTGAAAGGTGGAGGCGTCAGTCTATGGAAGACTGAGCGAGGGGTTTAAATAAATATTAGCGCAATTAACATGCAAGTTATATTCTCGGGTAAAGCTTTGGAAAAGATAAGAATATAAGTTCAATAATGAGATATTCTTCGCCAGAGAATACAACTGTCCAATTTAATTACCCATTCAATTCATTTCATGCGATACGTGGCCCGGCGAGTGAGGGCATTCTCCAACCTTACTCCAAATGTAAATGAATCATGCTTGCTTGATTAATCAATAGGTGATCATGCAATTCAATTACGGTGCATTAGTGCGATAGTGTATTCAGGCAATACAATCAAGGAATGGAAATCATGCAAATAACCCAAGGACAATCCATGGTGCCGGACCCGTCCCCAGTCTCCTTCTCCCTCCAACGATGGAAAGGTAGCTGGCCTTTACCATCCACGACTTGTTGAGCAGAGGGTACATGAATCCCTAAGGCCGGAACTCCTTCCTCCACTAATCTCCTAGCGGATTCAGGGGTCATCCCAATGTGGTGAGGATAGTGCGAGAGTTACCCGTCAGCCCATGCTTTCCCCGTTGGGTCAAGCCACTACCCTCGGGCCCAAAGTGAACATTCATGCTTACTCGCCTAAAACATGCACGATACTTGGCTTGCTTTTAATGAACAGGACTTGCTTGTAATCATGAGTATTTTCGACGAAAATTATAGTTATAAATACCTTTTGGCCGAAATCTCATGTAAGGGTTGTATAGGTTCTATGTAACTAGAATTAAACCTCACCTGAAAGGCGACACGATGACTCATGATGCGTGAACGTGGTCAAGATCAACAATCTCCACCCTGGAGAAGAAATGGACAAGAAATGGAAACATTTGTGCACTCGTGAGACAATAACTCATGAATGTTACCAACTATGACGCACGACGTGATCAAGTAACGAGATGGCATACATTCACGAATGTGGCATGATACACTCATATTATTGCATGATATTAATCATATAATAGCACGTCGGGATCAATTAAGGCATTGGAGCAAAATGTGACATTTGTAGGTACTAATGCAGAAAATTTTCTACATCGCTATTAGTGAAACAAAGTCGAAACGATCCAAAAATTGGCGGAGATACTTATAACATACCCAGAAATACACCAGTAAAACAGTTCTAAAAACTTCCACCATTTGGTCTATCTAACCAAGCCAAAACCAAAATATGAAAACAGGGGACAACAGGGGATGTTGCTATTTTTCTCAGGGTTCAAATCAAATCGGATTTGCACCAATTTTGCAGAGAACATCTATAATATATCAAGAATATTCGTATAAAACAGTTTTGCAAAATTCCAATTCAACAAGCCACAATTCGCTTTCAAATCGGGTTAACGCAGATTCTCGACAGTTTGGCGGCACCAAATTAAAACAGCCATAACTCACAAACTAAAATAGATACTGATGAACCGTCAAAACGTGAGTACTCTACACTTCAAATATTTATTACAGCAGAAAAATTAGAGGATTTGGAGCAGGGGAGGGCTGTCGAGAAAATAGGGGAGCTACAAACCATAACCATAACTCACCAAAATCATCTTAATTCAACTCTAAATGCTATAATTCATGAAAAGAAATACATATATATGCTTAAAGTGTGATAAAACTAGTATAAACACTCATCTCACACATTAATCACCGAGAATCATCATCATCATTTCAAATATGATTTCATCAAATAACTCCATGATTCTCATGATATATGCAAGGAATTCAAGTTCAAAACTCCTAATCATGCTTTTAGCATCACATAAACAAGTTATTACATAAAAATCATAACCCTAACTTCAATCAATAATTGCAAGAATTGGCATATATCTTCATCTTTACCTTAAAAGAAAAGGAGCAGAGGAAAGTGAAGTTATGGGGATGATCTAGAGCTCCCAAATTCAAGTTTTGATGGAAGAATTAACTTGGAGAAGATGAAGTGCCTTCTTCCTTCTTTGAGGTTGATCGAGAGATATGGAGAAGCAAAGTGTTGATATATTTTTGTTTAGTATGATAAGGAAATGAAGGAAAGCTTTGTACGTAATTTAGCTTCTTAAAATTGATGAAATGATACAATTTGCAATTAAATCCTCCAAAGATGTAAGTTATGCAATCAAGGATAAAAGACTTGGAAAATGATCAATTAGGTCCAAGAAATAATAGTGCGATTTGGTCCTCTAATTTAAAAAAATGTCAATTAAGGATAACTAAGCAATTAAAACAAGTTGGGCAATTAATTCATGTAACAAATGAATTCAATATGTAAAATAATTATGAAGTTAAGAAATATTTCACATATTTTCATGTAGACACGTTGAAATATAATTCATATCATTTATCATAAAATGTAGGAATTTAATAAATGAAAGAATTAAAATAAATACTAACCCTCAAAATCACACGTGTGACACGCGTACCTGAACGTCTGGAAAATTGGGGCGTTACAAGAAAGGTTTGGAGCTTTTGGGTGGAAGGGAGTAAGAAGAAGATTTAAATGAAATAGAGAGGGGTTTAGATCGTGTAATTAAGGGAGGAAGAGGAGAGAAATTGCACTTTGGTCCTTGAATAATTTAAGTGTCTTAACTAGGGCCTCAAGGTTTGATAGTTGAGTAATTGGGGTCCAATTCGGTGTTCGATTGAGTCCAAGGATTTCGTATAAGATCAAATACGTACATATTCAAAATACAACATTCAAATAACAAATAAACATATTCAACGAGTTTAAGTAGCATAATCACTTAAGTCACATAAATAACGTAATAGCAATTAGTTCACGAAATTATTAAATTACACAATCACTTAGCAATTAAAACACATAAAGGTCACGTAAGTCTCAGTCTAATCCCACTCATGACGTCATACCTGATTTGCCAAGAAATCGGGGTGGTACAGTACATATCATACACATACCTATCATATAGTATACATAATTCGCATGCGGGCTTCAAAACATATAGGGTTGTAGGCCATATTATCTAAAAGGAAGAAAACCTCACCTTTCCAACGCAGTGGAGCAAAAGTATATAAATCGGTTGTAAAAGGACGCTACGGGAGCTCCTTGTTACCAACTGGACCAAACTCTGAACAAAGGACACAGCAAGGGATAATCTTAGACTCAACATGTACCATATAGATGCTCGGCAATTGTATATGATGCATAAATGCATATGAAATGCATCACTTAAAGCACATACCTTCATATTTCACGTATTTCATATGAAACGTTCTATAAAGGCAATACTAAGAAGATAATACACAACTTAGCAAGTTAACATATCATATAAGTCATACAAAGAACAAGAGATTAGCATATTAAAGGCATAAATGAATTACAAGTTCATTCATGCATATTGAAAAGCACTTAGGTCACATAAGAGCATATAAGAACGTAAGTCATAAATGAACATCTAAATTAAATCATAAATTTCATAATATACAAGGTAACACATATTACAACATGTGATCAATGCATGCATATAATAAAATTACCAAGAAGAAGGCATTCAAGGCAAATAAACGAAGCATGGATTCAAGTATGCACTTTGGGTACCTTATAGAACGTATGAAATCATAACTTGGAAACGAGCAAGTAAACCGAGCCATAAATTCATGATATATATCCTAACACATAATATTACATGTCAATCATGCATGCAAGGTGAAAAGAAGAAAAAAGGAACACGTAAAACGCAAACAAAACGAAAGAAAAACATTTAACGGACGAAACAAGTAGCAACAAGTCGAAACATGCCCAAAAATGGGTCACGCCCGCGACCACACTCACACCAACAAGTTCAGCAGCCAAATTCTCGAAAGTGGGCTGAAAATGAGTCGCGGCCGCTACCAGAAATGAACTAAAATCGATCGCGCCCGCGACCAATGTCGCAGCTGCAGCAAAACAGCGGAAATAACCCCAAAACTCACTCCAAAACTCAAGTAAACCGACCCTAATCCAAGATAACACATTAAGGTAAGTTAGGGTAACAAAAACTCGTGCATTTCAAGCCATAAGTTGGTCCAAACTTGCATCAAAGCATGCTAGAAATGAAAAGAGACCAAGTTCATACATAACCTCCAAATTCATAAGTAGCTAAGTCATGATTCTTGAATCAACACTCAAACCAAGTTCATATATATCCTAAATGATGTCTGAGGGACAATATACAAGCTTCATATCAAAAGAATTCATAAGGGATCAAGCTATAATCTACAAAATTCATTAAACCCTTACTATTCACTTTATATGCCATGTCTCAAGCAATTCATGGTTAAATCTTGCAAAATGGAACTTAAGAGGACCACATATACATGGAGAGATGAAATATCAACTTTCCTCTTTGATTGGAAGAGATTTGATGGGGTCTTTAGTTCAAATCTTGAAGAAAAATTAATAATAGCCCTTGTTCTTCCTCTTCTCTCGTTCTTTCTTCCATTGTGGCTGTGGGGTATGTGGTTCGAATTGGGGTCTGAAAAGGGTAGATAGGATTTAACTCAAGTTACAAAAGACATGGTTTAGCTTTAATTTGGGTTAAAGTGGGGCCCACAATCTCAAGACTAGTCAAAAGGTTCTCTAAGCGGAAAGTGCTCGTTTCGGTCGAATTTCGGGAGTCCAAATGGGCTTAGGTCCAAATGTGCTTAGAAAAATACAAACTTAGGTTCCTTGGTTTCCTTTCTTCGTTTTGAGTCCAACACATCTTCCAAAATTCGAATCCGAATTCCCGAGCTCAAGTTATGGCGTCCAGAACCCAAGGCGCGCTAATCTAGTTAGGCCCTCGAATCCCTCACAAATCCCGTTTCACAAAAACGAGCCAAGAAATAAAATAAGCACACTCTAAATCACGTAATGAGCATGCAAACATATTCATAACTCACATAAGTCACTAATACCAAAATTTCACAAAAATCAGAATTAAATTCGGGCACATAAGGAGCAAATGCACGTAAACATAAACTTTTAAAATCAAATTATAAGTTTAGCAATTAATTTCATATAATTTCAATTGATCACATAATCATCAAAATAGCTCCTATTTGCATAAATAAATAATTTAAATACACTTATAACACTCTCGTTATGGCGTACCTGGAAATCCGAACGATTGGGATGTTACAACCTTCCCTCCTTCAAAAGGACCTGTCCTCAGGTCCTAAAGGTCTTGAAGGGTTTCGAAGACAACCCAACTTCACACTAAAACTCTCTAACCTCGAAAAACAGCAAACTTCTCGAGACCTTACCGCCTCAATTAGCAAACCGGACATAAAGTCCTACTCGTTTGCTCCCACTTCCCAAATAACGATTCGGGAGTAGTTGGAGATTTCCCAACCGTTGGCATATAGACAGTACTACACAAAGTCCATAACATCTTTCTTATGCCATCACCACCGATCTCCCCAAGACCTCAAACAACTTCAAACCGTGAGTGGGATAAACTCGTTAAATTGTATAACTCGAGGCGTAGGCTATAACTCTTCTACAAGCAACTCACAACAAAGGCCTTTCGTTTATGCCTCGGTTGGAAACAAAGTAGCCTTTTGTACCCCCGATTTGGCAAAAGCCAATACCATGGGTAACTCTCTTCAACGCCTCTTCCCATTCGAAAACGTACCTCTTACTCTAAGGTATTCCTCGGTTCTTCTACGAGGAATATCAATGGGCTAGCCTTCAATCCATTACCCGATGATGCCGTTGAGCCCTGAATGGACCTCCTAAAAGCAATCACCAACCTAATCAAAAGCAAAACTCCTCCAAACAAATCTACCAAAAGCAACTCGACCCTCACAAGTCACCCAACACACGAACACTGAACGCCACCAAACTCAAACCAAAAGAGAGTTAAAAGTAAAGGAAAAGAAAGCACACAACGAACAAAAGCTAATAAGGGAAAGAAACTCACAACAAGCAAAAACTAAAAAGAAAGCACTCACGCAACAAGTAAAACGAAGAAGCACCAAAGAACAACAAAAAAATATAATGCAACAAACATATATATTTCCACGAAAATAATATATGCATGAGATGAGATGCTATGGATGCTTCAAGTACATTTCACCAAAGCGGTACGGTCAAACTCGGTATGTATTTAGGCTTGAGTCGAGATCTCAAAGTCATGGTTCTTCATAAGCTTTAGAATGGATTTGTAGGGACAACCATTCATTGTATGCCCAACCTCACCACACCGATAACAAGCTCCTAACTTGTTCCGACAATTCTCCTCCGTGTGATTTGGATCTTCACAATAAGCGCACCGGATTGGAGCCATTAGAGGGAGCTCTAGAATCAGTTTAGATAGTCGGGGCTTCTTCTTTTTCTTCTTCTTGGATAGATTAACCTCTTGAGAGCTTGGAGGTTTTTTGTTCTCGGATTGCTTAACACCTTGAGATCCTTGGGGTTTCTCTTGTGTCACGGGCCTTTTGCCCAAACTTGAGTTTGAATCGGATCCTTGCCCCAATTGACAAACGTGGGACTTCAAATGTTGTTTTTCCATCTTACGTTCAACCACCATTCCCATCGAGTCAGACCATTGATTCACCGTTGAGGCATAGAGAGCTTGTTGAATATCATTCTTAAGTTCTTGCATAAAGCTTCGTGCTTTAAGTCGATAGTTATTGATAACTTGTGTAGTATAAGTGTACGATCTTTCAAGCTCCTCCATATAATTCTCCACCATCTTCAAATCTTGATGGAGATCCAAATATTCTTGAAATCTTCTCACTCTTGCACTAGAAGGAATGTACCTATTGTGGAATTCCCGGACAAAGTTCTCCCACGTGAGTTCTCCTCCGGACCTTGCTAACTCAAATCTCACTTCCTTAAGCCAAATTAAAGATTGGCCTTGAATTAACCGGGAGGTGAGAATCACTTTATCTTGTGATGTCCCTGATAAAGTATCCCATATCCATGAAATTTCGGTAATCCATTGTTCGGCTTTCACATCATCACCTCCAAACCATAACGGAGGGTTATAATTTTTAAATTCTCGATAGATCAAAGGCATCTGTTCCCCCACCATGGATGTATAATGAGATGACATCCTCAATAAGAAAAAAAAAATCAAGAAAATATCGATGCATGGAAGGGTTTAGTGCATGTTCGTGTAAACAATTAATACAAATAAAATCAAATAAGTCACATAAAGATGAAAACGAATGGAAACAATCACATAATCCTAAGCCGAACGACCTAGATAGACCCGACACGATACACGAGCTCCGGTTTTGAAACCTAGAGCTCTGATACCACTTAAGATGTAGCACCCCGAAGCTAAAGGGCACCACATCCCCCGCACAAAAACCCGAAAAGTGTAACTAAATGGGAAATTTGCACACGCCCCAAGCCACGGCGAACAGGTGAAACATAAACAAAAAGGGAAAAAGACGAACAAAAACGAGGGTCAGTGCCAAAGACTGGTGAGGGGCTAACACACGCACCCATATATACGTATAGAGCAAAGCACTTAGCAATTCGGAAAGAATCCATCAACGGGGGATGGTTTTTGCGAGCTTAAACATTTCCCGTGATAATAAATATATAGGAAAAGGTGGTTAAAGGCCAAAGGCCAAAACAACCCATTTTAAGTATTGAAGAGTCCATTCCCGTTTCATAGATTTATACATAATCACACTAACTCGGCGAGTACGAGTTCTCCTTCCAAACTTCTTTCATAATCAAAACATAATCACAACCAAACATAAATCATAAACCTTCTTCTCCGTAATCAAAACATAATCATAACCAAACCTAAATTATAAAGCTTCTTCTCTGGGTGATAGAAGGGTAGCAAGCCCTAACTATCGGTCATAAATCGGAAACGAGTCAAGGATTAATCACTTCCTTGCACCTTCGGTGGGGATACCACCTGCTCAAGAGCACAACCCTTCCTCAAAACTCCTAAGGTTAGGTGAAACTCTCAAATGGAAAGTGTTGATGGGGGAGCTAGGGCGACCCCACGGTCGTCCCGAGATGCTATACCACTATCCGGGGCCCATTTCTTAATTCCAAAATCATAATTTTCATAAACTTCTCTTTCAAAGTTCAAAGCTCGCTACACACTCACATATAGTTAAAGCTTTCGGAAAAAAAGAGAAAAGTAGAGCTTATATACATATAAAAGCCTTTTCAAAGTCTTATACGAAATGGGATGAGCCCTTAAAGTACATATCATACACATACCTATGATATAGTATACATAATTCGCATGAGGGCTTCAAAACACATAGGGTTGTAGGTCATATTATCTAAAAGGAAGAAAACATCACCTTTCCAACGTAGTAGAGCAAAAGGATATAAAACGGTTGCAAAAGGACGCTTATAGGACCTTCTCGTTACCAACTGGTCGAAACTCTGAACAAAGGAGACAACAAGGGATAATCTTAGACTCAACATGTACCATATAGACGCTCGGCAATTGTATATGATGCATAAATGCATATGAAATGCAACACTTAAAGCATATGCCTTCATATTTCACGTATTTCATACGAAACGGTTCTATAAATGCAATACTAAGAAGATAATACATAACTTAGCATGTTAACATATCATATAAGTCATACAAAGAACAAGAGATTAGCATATTAAAGGCATAAACGAATTTTAAGTTCATTCATGCATATTGAAAAGCACTTAGGTCACATAAGAGCATATAAGAGCGTAAGTCATAAATGAACATCTAAATGAAATCATAAATTTCATATTATACAAGGTAACACATATTACAACATGTGATCAATGCATGCGTATAATTAAATTAGCAAGAAGAAGTAATTCAAGGCAAATAAACGAAGCATGGATTCAAGTATGCAGTTAGGGTACCTTACAGAACGTATGAAATCATAACTTGGAAACGAGCAACTAAAACGAGCCATAAATTCATGATATATATCCTAACACATAATATTACATGTCAATCATGCATGCAAAGTGAAAAAAACCAAAAAGGACCACGTAAAACGCAAACGAAACGAAAGAAAAACACTTAACGAACGAAACACATAGCAACAAGTCAAAACATGCCCAAAAATGGGTCATGGCCGTGACCAAAATCAAGCCAATACAGGTCGCGCCCGCGACCACACTCACACCAACAAGTTCAGTAGCCAAAATCTTGAAATTGGGCTAAGAATCGGTCTCGGCCGCTACCAGAAATGAACTAAAATGGGCCGCGGCGACCACCAACGTCGCAGCAGCAGCAAAACAGCGGAAACAGCCCCAAAACTCAAGTAAACCCACCCTAATCAAAGCTAACACATTAAGGTAAGTTAGTGCATTTCAAGTCATAAATTGGTCCAAACTTGCATCAAAGCATGCTAGAAATGAAAAGAGATCAAGTTCATACATAACATCCAAATTCATAAATAGCTAAGTCATGATTCTTGAATCAACACTCAAACCAAGTTCATATATATAATAAATGATGTCTGAGGGACAATATACATGCTTCATATCAAAAGACTTCACAAGGGATCAAGCTATAATCTACAAAATTCATTAAACCCTTACTATTCACTATATGTGCCATGTCTCAAGCAATTCATGGTTAAATCTTGCAAAATGGAACTTAAAAGGACCACATATCCATGGAGATATGAAATATCAACTTACCTCTTTTATTGGAAGAGATTTGATGCGGTCTTTAGTTCAAATCTTGAAGAAAAATGAATAGTAACCCCTGTTCTTTCTCTTCTCTCCTTCTTTCATCCATTGTGGCTGAATTTCTTGTTTTGTGGGGTATGTGGTTCGAATTGGGGTCTGAAAAGGGGAGAGAGGATTTAACTCAAGTTACAAAAGACACGGTTTAGCTTTAATTTGGGTTAAAGTGGGGCCACAATCTCAAGACTAGTCAAAAGGTGTCTCTAAGCGCAAAGTGCTCATTTCGGTCGAATATCTGGGGTCCAAATGGGCTTAGAAAAACAAAAACTTAGGTTCCTTGGTTTCCTTTCTTCGTTGCGAGTCTAACCCATCTTCCAGAATTTGAATCCGAATTCCCGAGCTCAAGGTATAGCGTCCGGAACCCAATGTGCGCTAAGCTGGTTAGGCCCTCGAATCCCTCACAAATCCCTTTTCACAAAAACGAGCCAAGAAATAAAATAAACACACTCTAAATCATGTAATTATCATGTAAACATATTCATAACTCACATAAGTTACTCATACCAAAATTACACAAAAATCGGAATTAAATTCGGGCACATAAGGAGGAAATTCCGAAGCACGTAAACATAAACGTTTAAAATCAAATTATAAGTTTAACAATTAATTTCATATAATTTCAATTAATCACATAATAATCAAAATAGCTCATATGGAAATCCGAACGATCGGGATGTTACATCCATCCCTATGTGAGGTCAAGTCCCGTAGCTTAATATGACCTTGGGGTTTCATCCATAAACAAACAGTTATAATATCCAATTAATAAACTTGAATGAGATATGATGACTTGCCTACATAGAATTAAACGACTATGAAACGTAACATTTATTATTTCATTAATGTCACAAATTGCTGCTAATAAGACTAGTTTATAAAAGAGACCTAAACAAATTTGTCTCTTCTAGGGCACTACTCTAACAAGAAATACCTTTACGATAAACACCTCTGATGCGGCACCTATGCCTTGCTCTTGTGGGGTCTCTAATAGTAATAGCTTTACTCAGGATGGAAGCTGTGAATTGCCAACTCTAAGCTTAAAGCCAGAAAAGAGAGATCTCTTCGCTAGGAATGGAAGGTAGGAACCGAATTAGGAAGAAGTAAAGAAAGTCAATTAACACGGTGAATACAAACCTATGGAAGATAAAGGGGGTAGAAGTTCCATCTTTGATCTTATTGGAATTAATTTTCAAATCAAAACTGAATTGTCTATTGTAAGGCCGAATTGGGTGATATTGAGAAAAAAATGGAAATAATAAAGAAAGGCAAAGAGTTGTTGGAGAGAAATTATGTGCTCAAGTGTAAGCAATTGGAAGATGAGTTTATCCCATCATTGAACTCATAAATAATAGTCAATGGAAGTTCGAGCAGAGTGACAACTAAGAGTAGGGTTTGGAACTTCATTAGGGGATCCATCTTTGAAGGGAGTCAAGATGTCGATTCCATGGGCGTGCAAGAAGTTGGGTTTGAGGGATTTCATTTTTGGACCGCGGGAACACATAAGTTGATACAAGGAAACGAATGAGAATTCGAGATAAACTGTACTTAGAGAAACGAAGAACAAATTGTCAAGCTAAAGTTTACCACTACGGTGACAGGTGTAATACATTCATGGCACGTGCATCATACATCGCTTTAAATTATTTAAATTCCCTTATTTATATATGCATTTCTAATTGATATAATTGCTCCAATGTGTTGCATATTTAATTGTTTGCAATTATACCACGTGCATTCATCTTAACCCGACATGCATTTTAGTGTTTAGTTTATAGGAAGTTCTTTCATCTCACCTATCAAGCGTCATTCGAACCGAGCCATATTAGAATCAAGATGAAGACGTTGGGAACATCCTATTCCATGAAAGATAGAACGAGTTCAATGAATTGAGAATAGAGCCTTAAAGGGGGAGAGATCGATCGGGAAATAAATTGAAAACACGGTTGTTGTAGCACCCCAAGCGGTGGGGTACCACACCCCCGCACCATGACCCGACACATGTACGAAATGGACAGTCCGCACACGCACCACGCCACAGCGAACGGGTCACAAACGAAAAAATCAACCTATGCTAGGCGGTACCTAACCCTGTGCAAGTGAAAGAATGTAAAAACAAAACAATGAAAGCAATACGAAATGCTGATTTTTCAAAAACTTTTCATACAATAAGGATGAATAAGGATGATAGCATCAATCATACATCAAAACCAACTATACGGGTTCAACTAAATCAAGAACCTGTCCTAACCTGTCCCGGAGAACATATATCAAAACGGGTTCAACTAATCCAAGCAACTGTCCTAACCTGTCCCGAAATATCATGCATTCATAAGGCAGAAACCTGTGCAGATTATACCATAATACTTACATAATTACAAACAGATGCATATCAGAGATTCACAACTTAAATCAAATAGATACACGCTCAAAAGACACGGACTCAACAGACAAGACACAAAGCCACCTAGCACGAACTCCAAAGACTTCCAAAGCTAAACTGCAAAACTAAAAACATAGGAGGGGCGAGGGTCGGTCCACTGACTGAGCGTGGGGGATAACACACACCAACACATATATACATATAGAGCAAAGCACGTATCAAACAAAAGACTATGAACCGGGAATAGGGTTTTGCATACCAGAACCATTTTCCAAAGAGAACTCATATTTGTACATATATTCATATCTTCTTATGTTTGAAAACTCGTAAGGATTCATATATTCAAAAACGCATAGGGATTCATATTAAAACTCATAGGGATTCATATAATCAAATTGGTTCATAAATTCAGAGCTTAATCGTATAAATCTCTTATTAAAAACCAAACCTCCTATCACGTTTCATAATCATCAAAACCAAACGAATTCAAATACCCGGTGAGTACGGGTCTCCAACCTTACTCCTTAAACAAAAGACTCAAAAGATTCAAAAGGAAGCATAAACTCATAAAATTCATAGGATTCATCAATTTATAGATTCATATTCCCGTAATCCAACCTTTCTCCGGAAGTCTGCACGCAGGTTACGGGCCCACATCGTGTAACTCAATATACGTGGGGTCACGAGCCCACAACATACCTTCTGCGGCCTCCGCCGAAGGCTCAAAGCACCACGCCTTCTCCATCTCCCTTAGAGTCGCGCGTAGATACTTTATAGGAGCATGTGTACAGGCGTGATAACCGGCGACCCCAACAGCCGCATCGGGTCTCCCTTACCCACACCTCCGGAACCCGGGGATTCAAATAGATTCAAATAGATTTATAGGAAGCATACCTAACTCGTGAAACATAAAAACGTACGATTCATATCTTAAGAAACATACCATAAGAAACATACCTTACCGTGCAACTCGGCATATGCTATACACGTACATCTCCTCGTCTTCCCAATTCATAATATGCTGAGGAAGATCTATAATTCGCTTGAAACTACACGGTTTGGAGAATAACCTCGTTGAAAAACCATTTTACGCTTATATACGCCCATACATATAATTTCAGAATAATTCATAGTAAAACGAAATAACAAAATTCATAACGTATCATAAGACACATATTTAATATACATATAGTACATATATTCGCATGCGGGCTTGAAAACGAGCATATAGGGTCGTAGGTCACATTAACTAAAAGAAAACAAACCTAACCTCACCTTACACCGACGAGAACAGAAAGCACAAGCCAAGAAGTCCCACTGGAACCAAACAACTGACAGACACTCTCTAAAAAAACCCTGAACGACTGAACACATAGAACACAAGACTCAGATTCAAAACACAACCACAAAGACGCACGGCCATGCTCACGAATACAAACGATGCAACATATAATCCATATCTATTCAATCAAGTCATTCAGAGCATAATATAATTCATATTCCATGTCAAGAGATGCATAGATTATAAAATTCATAACATCAATTACATAAAATAAATTAAGATATTAAGAACCCCATTCACATCATGCACCAAGTCTTGCAAGAATAAAACATCAAGTTCACATCAATTTATTCCAAAATTACATATTTGTAGAACTTAAAACTTTTCTATCAATTAGCAAACTTAACAATTCGTTCAAATTAAAGCACCACGTATCCTTTTATAAATTATTATATAGGATTCACAATCAATTAGTTCCTAAAATTACATTAACACCCCTTAAAACAATAATCGTATACAAGAAGTGGCGTAAACGAGGTAATTAAATTCAATAAATCAAGTATCAAGCTTATCATATATCATAACATATTTTCATGCATCATACAGCTCGTAATTTCATTTCATAATTCATACAAGGGTCAAAATTACAATTAAAACAATTAACGAAAATACATACGATAACTACAAGAATTCATATAAAATCAACCGGACATCCGATTGAACGAAAACTGGCGTTGGACTCACCACGACGAAAGGAACTCGCTGATCGAAAGTCACCGGAATGCTACCACCACAGCTGGCCGACCAACCACCGGCCACCTCCGGAACATCGTTTCCTGTGGTCGGAAAAATCCCCCGAAGGACAGAAACGTGCGCCTCGGCCTGCTTGACAAAAGCCCTCAACCAATTTCAGGAAAAACCCAACACACCGGATTTCATTGACGAAAAGCCGAACTAAATCCCTTGTACGAAAATCGAAATTAAACACAAATCGTAAAACGAAAACAAAATCCGAACATATCATTGGAAAGCCCGTAACAAGTCCTTCGAAAGCCCCAAAGCCAAAAGCCGGAAAAGTCACCGAAAAACCGGTCCGCCGGCCGGTTCTTAGGCCGCCACCTACATGAACAACTCGATCCCGTTGAGTTAGACAACATCTCAGAAGGAACCGTCGCCAAAAGATCACCGAAAAAGCTTCAAACCGCCGTCTAAAGTCGCGCCACCGCTGCCACGCCAAAACCACCACTTCCGCCGTGATTCACTCCAATCTGAGGCCGAAAATGAACTCGGGAGGGTCAAAAACCTTGGAAACCATCAAGCCCCATCGGAAAACGCCGCGGCGAGCTTTTGGCGGCGCGTGCGGCGCCGTCGCGGCCCGGATGGCCACGCCGCCAATGTGCAAGGCTGCACCGGGAGCTCCTTTATCAGGGTAGGGAGCGTGTGTCCTCGGAAGGTCGTCGGGAAACGCCGCGAAAGGCCGGCGAAGCCGCGGTCCGCCACCACCCTCCGCGTGCTACTGAAAATGGTCGATATCTCCGCCATCGGTCATCGTCGGCCCAAGATCTTGGTATGGTTGTGACCGCATGGTCGAGCTCGTCGAAAAGGACTATTGGTTCATCGAAATCCGTCGAGAAACGAGCGAGTTTGAGTAGTGTGTGAAAACACACCTTGACTATGTGTGAATAGTATCTGGATCGCTGGAGGGGGAGAGAGAGAGCTGAAGCTGGAGTTTTGGCACGCAAAAGGAGTTAACGACATCAGAATTGGGCAAACTCAGAGTCTACGGACTCGTCTCGATGCCCCGAACCTAAAGAAGGGGTCAAAAAGGTCGAGCTCTCGGCCGAATGATAAATGACCGGAGAACCCCCCTTAAAAGAGAAAATTACAAAAAGCCCCCTAAACTCTAAAAGAGTTCAAAATAAGGCCAAGTAAAACACAAAATCACATAATTAAACGCATAAAAAGGTTGAAACGTGGCGTACCTTAAACGTTGAACGAACTGGATGTTACAGTTGTGCTTGAATGGGTTACTCTTTGAAGGAACGGTGAAATGTAAGAGTTAACAAGTAATGAGAATTCTACGAAAGGTGGCAAGAGATGAACTGACAGATCTAGCACTTGATGTATATATGTATATCGAGTCATTTCAAAGGAGTCATTGATTTCACGTTAAAGCCTTTTCTTATCTATTGAATCCCTAACCTAATGGTTTGGCGAGATCAGTGACCACATTGTTAATGCTGGCCCTCAGACTATGTGTATGTGGTTATCTGGGGAAGCATGGGCTGAGGGTGATCCCCGTGCCCTAGTCCCAACACAATGATGGTGATAACGACCCTCGCTAGGAGATTAGCGAGGAATGGAAACCGGGCCTTTGGGGAGTCATGAACCTCTCTGGCCACAATGATTGGGTGGACGGTGCTTTGGCCGAGTCTGTCCACCAACCGGAGGAAAAATGTGTAAGTGATTGAATGATTGAACGAATGAATAATTGAATGATTGAGCGAATGATTGAATGATTAAACGAATGATCGAAGGAATGAATGAATGTAATCGAATGAATGATTGTGTGATCACTAATGAACGAATAAATAAATGAATAATTTCACACACGAGGAGAAGGTTGGAGAATTCTCCCTCTCGCCGGGCTCACGTATTGACCGCATGATTGTAATGAACAAATGAGATTTATTGACGTAATCCCGAGCGTTGTTTTCTTTGTTTTCGCCCACTTGGGAAAATGTTTCAAAACCTCACACGAGATTAGGACTTGCATGTGAAGGTGTTTAATTATGCACTACTTATTATATTAAACCCTGTTTTATACCCACCAGTCTCTTATAGACTGAACTTGGCTTTGTTTTTATTTCTTTTGTAGGATTTGGAGTGCTAGGTAGGGTTCTGAGTCTGTCAAGTCCTATGTTTAAGTCGGAGTCACTTCACACGCATTCTGTAAATTAATTAAGTTATACAAGAATGCATATATTAAAATGTTATATTTATATGAATTCGAGACAGGCTTCTACGGATAGTATGAATCCGTACACTATAATCTCTGATCTATGATTTATGTTTACAAATGAATTTTCGGGACTACGTATGTATGCTAGTTGAACCTATTATTTAATACTTGAATTAGTGATTGATAATATATTCTGCTTCCGCACGTACATTGTTTGGTGATTTTGTCTGTTTGGTTTCGAATTTAGACACCGCCTAGCGTAGCGAGTGAGTTAGTCCCCGTTCACCGTAACTTGGCACGTGTATGGTCTTCCCATTTCATATGCGGGGTCGGGTCTCGGTACGGGGGATGTGGCGCTTTCCGGTTGCGGTGCTACAAGGGGTCAGTCACACGGACTGACTGAGGGGCTACCCACACAAGCTATAAACTTATAAGGAGCAAAGCACGTACAACATATAATGTTCACGAACTCAGGGTTAGTTTTTGCACACTAAAACATTTCCCATGATACATATAGGTATAGGAATTTCTTAACAAAACAGAAGCAAATGTACTTATCCAATTCTTACGTAATAGTAGTATCATAAGAAATCTTATCTTACTTTTAAAAGATTCATATTTTAACTTAATTACAAATCTATCCCTGTTTCATGAACTTAGCAGAACATACATATAAAACTCGGTGGGTAAGAGTACATAATCCCATCCTGGGCTCCTCCGACTAATCAAACAAGCAAAGACAAATATAAAAATAACATACTAACAGAATAACCTCCTTCTTCGGTGATGGAAGGGTTGCGCGACCCTAACCATCCGCATAGAAGAGGGGAGCACCACAGTCAACCCTCAGTTTCCCATCCCCCTACCAAACCTCCTGGCCGGGTCCTGGGTTAATCCTATCAAGTTGAAGACTATGCTCAGGCTTAACTCGACGGCCCGCTGCCGTACCGGGCGTCCCGACTCGTAGGTTCCGGGGCCCATCAAAACCAATACAAAAACCAATACGAATACAGAGCAATACATAACCCGCTACTGAACATAACTATACGTAACGATCTTACCTTACAACAACTATGCTATACAAACCTCTCCGTGCCAACCCCTTAGCATACCATAAAAAAAAACGAAAAAATAAATAACACAAATTCAATGTTGAAGCACACGGTTTGAAGCACAGTTCAATGTTGTAACCCCGAAAAAATAAATAACAAATCAAAACAAGCGTACATAGGCTTGTACATGGTGTATCATACTTGCAAAGGCTTAACACATTCCTAAACGTACATATTTTGCACATATTTGCTTATACTTAAGGTTATAGTTCGCATGCATAGAAAACAAGTGCATTTCATAGGGTTTAACTATAACCTAACCTTACCTAACACCAACGGAACCAAGAACGAGACAGATGATCTACCCCAGAATCACCACGGCTCACGAAACACCACCCCGGTTGCAACTAAACGAACTCAAGGCAAAACACAAAGCTTAGACCCAAAGATGAACCACTTACACGCACGGCGTATGCATAAGCACTTAAGAGAGGCAAACACATAGGCAAAGTTCATATTCAAACTCATCTCACACAAAAGAATGCATTTCACAAAGTGGAGATACATAACAAGGTGCATATGTTCCTCTTGCAAACAATTCACATTACTTAAGCAACATAAAGTGAATTTAAGAACAAGTATAAACACATAAACATGATATACAAGTTAAGAACAAGGTCGAAGATGGGAAGATACGAGAAAAATGGAATACAAACACAAAAAGAGATTCCGAGTGAAATTGGGCCAAAGCTGACAGTTTTACCGAAACGGACAAGCTGTACGAAAATGGGAATATCTTGAGTTTCAAGATTGGAAATTGAGTTTTGTTTCATGGAAATGAAATTAGACACATATATCATTCAAATGATATATGGCACGAATCGTGGTTCAAAGGGATCCAAATACGGCGGAGGTTTAAAGTTGAACGAGTGCAGAATTTCGGTGAAGTGGCTACACCAAAGGTGATTCCAAATGTAGAG
Source organism: Lantana camara (assembly GCA_037501455.1). Taxonomy (NCBI): domain Eukaryota; kingdom Viridiplantae; phylum Streptophyta; class Magnoliopsida; order Lamiales; family Verbenaceae; genus Lantana; species Lantana camara. The sequence continues at coordinate 48,968,753 of CM074860.1, read as the reverse complement.
TGTTCTAGACTCAAAGAGAGTGATTGTATCCGAAAATCAGGTCAAACGGACTTCGTATGAGGGGGTACCCGGCCGGGGAAAAACAAGGCAGAAAACAGTGCAGAATCCTACTGCACTAGAGTCCCCGCCCGGGGACTTTTCAGTACAAAAACTCCCCACCCGGGGAGTCATTCTGGGTATGAAAAAGGACCAGAAACAGGGGCTATACGTGGGGGAAACCAAAAATGATCAAAACCACCTCAAAACTCAACCAAATGCAATGAAAATGAAGGCACAAGTTCATGCAAACATGCTCTATCACATAAGTCAAACTTAAGGCACGAAATAATTAACAAGAAGGTATTAAAGCACCTTCGAGGTCCATTAATGGAATTTCAAACCATATTCAACCAACACACCAAATTTCAACAATTATGGAACAAGGAAGCTTGAAAGAATATCATGTAACAATCTTAGACCATTTGATTAAAAGATGGAGAGAAGAGAGAAAATTTTCACATAAATGCACTATTCATCATCTTCTTCAAGAGCATGGATTCAAAAAAGAAAAACAAGATTTAATCGGGTAGGATCGAAGCACGTAATGAGAGGATCACAAATCTTATCTTGGTTCTTCGATCGGATGGTCGAACGGAGCACAAGCTTGAGCCAAAGCTTGAATGGCAAAGGGGCTTTCTTCTCTTCTCTCTTGCCTTGTGGTTTGATCGATCAAGAATGGAGAGTGGGAGGATATTTTCAGCATTTAAGGGCTAAAACGGATCCGATAAATGGGTAGGGTCAAATGGTATCCGGTCCATTCGGATCGGATTTTAAAAAGGTAGGGCGATCAAACGACTTTAGAAAAATAAAAGGGGTAATTTCATTGAATCCGAATCGTTGCAACGAACTAAATAACAAGGTTGGAATTCTTATTCCAATTCCCGAGCTCAAGGTAGCCACGAGGACTAAAAACATCCTAATTACAATTAGGTTCTTAATTTGCAAATATGGGACGATTGAGTCCAAGTACATTTAATTAAATTCTAAAGCACACATAATTAAATAAAATTACAAATTGACATGTAAGGCATGCGAATAACACATAAGTCATGAAAGTACAAAATTAAACTCACTCATGACGGCTTACCTGGATTGTCAAGAACACAGGGTGTCACAGATTGCCTCCCGTAATATGTCCTTGTCTCTTTTTCGGGCAGGTACTCAACATGTTATCCGATGTGCCACACCCATATCACGTCTTATGCAATTTGAAACAGTTTTCCATGAGGTAATTGCTTTGACAATGGTTGCTTTTGCCTGGTGCCGAAAGTGCCAAGGGTTAATTTGGAATTGGTCCCACGGGTCGGGGTTGCTTGTTTTGAGGCTTAGATTTTGGAAAAGCTTGAAACGCCGGCCTATTTCCTAATTTATTATAACTCCCCGAGCTAGACCCTTGCCCGGTATGTGTACTCTTTCTCCTCATCACCACCCAATCTTTCATCCTCAAAGCTCTATCCGTCACCTTCGCCCATGTGCTTGTGTTGGAAGCCTCCAATACATCCTTTATATCCTCTCGAAAACCCTAGAGAAATTGAGAGGTTTTAGCTTCATCATCGTTAGCACTATTTGGGGCGTAGCGGGCAAACCTTCCTTGCTTGAGATCCATGAATTCCCTCAAGCACTGACTCCTTGTAGCTTTTGGGATATGTTTGTTCTTGAATTCCCGAAGAAACACCTCCCAAGTAATCTCTTCCCCAGAGGCCTCTACTTTCACTTGAACACTTGACCACCAATTATAAGTTTGGCCCTGAATCATCATAAGAGTGTATTGGAGTTTGTCCATAGGCCCACAAGGTATGAGATTCCATACCCGATTAGTTTGCACTACCCACTCCTTGGCTTGGACATCATTACCACCAACGAAAATCGGTGGATTTTGATTTTTAAACTCCTGGAGAGTAGCAGTAATAAGATTTCCTGCATGATTTCTGGCCTGAGGAGCATTGTTTCTCTCTTCCTTCCTTTGTTCCAAAAATACTACAAGCCTTTCCATGAAATTGGCCAGATCCGTTTGTGGTGGTGGTGGAGGTGGAGGATTATTGTTCTCTGGTTAGGGAGAATGATCCCGGTGATGGTGACATTTCGGGAATCTATCCCGACGATGGTGCCTTCTGGGCTGCATATTTATGCGAAATCAAGGGATTCCAATGTGTATGCATGAGGTTCATTACATGTTCATGTGTAGAATTAATAAAAGATAAACAATTAAGCACATGAAGTCACATAACCACGTTGTTCTATGTTGTACGACCTAGACAAACCCGACACAACTCCAGAGCTTCGATTTTGATACCACTTTAGGATGTGACACCCAAAATGGTGGGCCACCACATCTCCCGCACCTAAACCCCGAACTCATATATGAAATGGCTTTCCATACATGAGCTCAAGTCTAAGCGAACGGGGACCTACACACACTCTCTAGGCTAAGCGGGGCTAAGATGACAACAGAGCGTGCAAAACAACCACAGAAAATGCGGAAGCATCAAACAAAATCCATATGAGCTTAACAAAAACACATATATTAACATATAAATGGCCTCACGGCCCAAAAGATCGAGTATTTACATCAAGTTATCATAAGCTCCAAAATATACAAGTCGTATATCAAATACATATCAGAGTATCCAAAAATGGAGTAAAATGTATGCAACTTGACCTAGACCCGAAAGTATAACACGATTCGAAACACTTCCCCACCTAGCTCAAGCCAACCTACAACTAAAGGTGGTAAAAGAGAGGGTCAGTCACAACTTGACTAGGTGAGGGGGCTAAACGTACACCTATACCTAAATACATGTATAGCATAGCAAATATCAAAAGTGATGGCTATGAATCGAGCTAAGGTTTCTCATACCAAAATGTTGTCAAGGGCATAACGCAATCCTAACTCGATTCACGATCCATCAAATATAAGCATAAACAAATGTCCGGCGAGAACGAACCTCCCCTAACTCCTCAAAACATATCATAACACAAAAATCATAAATGAAATCCAACCCCCACAACCTTGGTGTTTCGGGAATCAAACCCTTTCCACCTATATAACCAATACACATTGGGTAGCTAACCCGTAATGTGCCATCCCCGGTTATCCACCGAGGGCTCAAAGTACCACGTCTTCTCCACCTCCTTCAGAGTCGTGTGTAAATACTTCAAAGGGGAATCATGCACGCGCTTAACCCGATGGCCCTTGTCTTACCGGGTATCTTTACCCACAATTCCCGGGGCCTAACGTACCAAATCTTACAAATTTTCCATCTTTCAGGGAATACCTCGCTCATACGTAATATAAACAAATAAACGAATTAAAAGCATAAGCTTACATATGCTCATACTTATACCGATTTCATAAATGTAAAGCTTAGTCATAAGATCATAAACGTATCATAAACACACATATTTAACTATATATAAGATATAGTTGCATGTGGGGGGATAAGTAATCATTTATAAGGCCATAGGTCATTTAACTATACGAAAGATCCTAAACCTCACATTGTAGCAAAGGAGTAGAAACCGGGTCAAAAGAGGCGACAACCACCAAAACTTCGGGTTCGTGGCCATCCAGAAGAGGCTCTGAAACAAAAGAATATAAGACCCAAGACGTAGACTTAAATATGAACCAATTAGATGCCCGACAAGGCTCATGAATGCAATGTATGCATATGAAGTGCATAAAAGTACCACTTAAGACATATTGAATCATAACTCGGTCAAATCATATCAAATTAATCCAAAAACCTAATACAAGCAAGTTAACACAAAATATAGAATACTAATAACAATTAGGAGTCATATACGAAGCAAGGGAATAACAATTAGGAGTCATATACGAAGCAAGGGAATAACAAAGCAAGGTAGGAATAGCAAAGGAAGACGGAAAAACAAATAAATCACACAACAGAGCTGAGACACAACCATGTCTCCACCGAAGAACAAAATGAGACACGGATATGTCTCAGTATAGGCCCGAACTAGGGTTGGGACACGACCATGTCTCACCCTAAGTGAAAAGGGTGACATGGGCGTGTCTGAGTATAGAAAATCTGGGTTACGAGACATGACCGTGTCAGCTCGCGCGAGGGAAAAACATCACCAAGTTTGCTTCGGTTTCTCCATATAAATGGCAGCCATAACCCCTATTCTAAACCGATAACTCAACTAACAACATCAAGGCATGCAAAGGAGCAAGAATAGCACAAAATCATGCAAAAAACACCCCAAATCAGCTCCACACAAGCATACTTCAAACCGGAAAGGAAATTGAGCAATGAACCAAGGGTTTCATTAAATATTTCCCAAGAACTCCAATAGGACATTAATGGAAATTCATAAAAACATGAAGGCAAGCAAGAATACCACAAAAACATGCAAGAAAACACCCCAAATCAGCTACACACAAGCATGCTTGAAACCAGAAAGGAAATTGAGCAATGAACCAAGGGTTTCATTAAATATCTCCCAAGAACTCCAGTAGGACATTAATGGAAATTCATAAAACGCTCAACTACCATCATCAACGAGCAATTAAGAGTTATAAATAGGCTAAATAGATCAACATATAAAGCCTCAAACTCATAGGAAGCAAGAGATGCACTAGTCCTCAAAAATTTGCACATAACTTAACTATTCATCCACTCTAACATATCTCATGATCTCTAACATAAAATCATGATTGATGAGAGTAAAATGATCACAACATCAAGGAGATCAAGATTCCTAACTCACCTTAAAACATTGGAGCAAGAAAGGATCAAAACTTAAGCTTTAAGGTGCAACTATGGAGGTTTTTCTCTTGGAGCTTCTCCTTCTTCTTTTTCCTTCTCTTAGGTTTGAATTTTAGTGGTTGGGAGAGAGAAATGGCTGGTTTTGGTGATTAAAGGTCAAGAGAGACCCAAGTGGGATGAATGGCCTACGCTCCAAGTGGCTATAGGCACTTTATAGGTACGTAGGACAAAAATTTACATCGTCAGGGGTCAAAACGGCATCGAAAAAGTACAAGGCTTATTCTATCATCTCTGAATCATCAATTTGAGTCGAATGGCGAAGACGAAACTCACATCCGTGTTCTCGAGCTCAAGTTATAAAGAAATGACTCAAGAGTGGCCAAATTGCAAAAATGCCCAAAAGTTTGAACAAAAGTTCAATTGAGTCCAAACAAGTCCAAAACACATATAAATCATACAATTAAGTCCAAGAATCATATAATTCACATTATTCACGGATTAGGCATGCTCGGGTTCAAATTCCAAATATCAAATCATAAGAACTCAAATCAAAAGTCTCATATAATTCATATACAAAATGAATAAAGGAATATAATTCAAATGAAAAACATCAAATAGTATGAAGATAAATGCAAAATATGAAAATTAAACTCACACGTCGTACCAACCTGTACGTGCGAGCAGACAGGGTGTCACATGTTGCTCTTGGTTGTAATGATGTCGATGTGTTGTGTGACACCCCGTTTCTTCGGCAAGGCAGGTATGACATCACGAGAGGGTTTACTAACGTTTTAGTTTCTCTTTTGATTTAAATTATACGTTTATTTAATTGTTTAAGTGACTTCTATTCCTTATGTGTTTAAATTTAATGTTTAACTCTCGTATGTAATTTCTATTACTTGAATTTATTTTCCAGCACCTCGTGAATACGTGATATACTTGAACTATGTGCTTTATAAACTTGTTTATGTGTTTATTTTACTCATTTATACTTGTTTGTTGAGGTCGTAGATCGTTTTTTTATTTTGGGAATTGAGGGCCTAACAAGTTTTAGCGCACCTTGGGTTCCGAAAGTGAGGTTGGACTCACAACGAGATTTGAAAGCTAAGAAACCTAGCCTTGTAATTTTTCGATGCCGTTCGAGTCCCCGACGAAGCGAATTTCAGCCCTTTTTAAACCATGTCGCCTTACTTGATTCTTTTGATGGATTCCTTGAACTATTTTGCTTATAACTTGAGTCGTGGGATTTAGAATCGAGTTTTGTCTTTGATGTTGGACTCATTTCAACGATCCGGATCTAATGGAACTGACCTCATGCATTTTCGGTTTCATTTGACCCTCTGATGAGCTGATTTCAGTCACTACACCCATTTAACCCTACATGGCCCATTTTTTATGGATCTTTACCCGTTTCTTACCTTTATTGGCTGATAACAGTCCCTTTCCTTGCCCATTTCATTCCCTCCACACACAACACTCAAGAGCAAAGGACAAAAAAAAAAGTTTCTTTGTCGTTTGTTGATTTTAAGCTCAAAGTTCATCCATTCTTAACTCAATCTTCAAGGTAAGCTGTGATATGAATTCTCCATCTTCTTGTGCTTGTTTTTATATATTTAATTCATGTTGTGAGTTAGGGATGCTTGAAATGTGAAAGAGATAATGAATAGTTAAGTTAAATGTGATTTTTGAATTCATATGTTAAACTCTTGTTATATGAACTTTAATGGGTGAATTTTTGTTCTCTTATGCTTCTTCTGTGTGTTTATGTGACGCCCCGAGTTTTGACACGTGCAGGTAATTGTTACGTGAGTATTTACATTTAATTATATGATTTTATATTTTAAGTTGTTAATTGAATTTGTTTATAATTGATTTATTTGTTTAAAATTTCATATGATTGTCTAAATGAGCTATGAATATGTGATCTGATTTGTGAAAATGTGAATTCCGTGAATGGGGTGTTAATTGAATGAAATTACGTGTTTCGTGTAATCCGTGGGCTTGATTGTAATGTATTTGAATGTTTTGGACTCAATTGGAAATTGAGTTTAGTCTTAATTGCCACTTTTTGAAAGTTTAGGGACCTATTTGTATAATAGGCAACCCTGAACGGTTTTTGCGATATCTTGAGCTCCGGACCTCGAAATCGAGATCCGTAAACGGTGTTGAACTTGTTTCGACGATACTTGTAGCACCCCGCAAGTGAGGCACCACATCCCCCGCACTATGGCTCAACACGAGTAACGAAACCGCTAATCCGCACCCATATCAAACCATAGCGAACGGGAGACAAACATAAAACCTTCCTAGGCCAGGCGGAGCTAGACCCTGCAATGATAACCAATCAACAAAATATAACGCATAGCAAAGCCAAACTTCAATCATACAAACCATAAGTAGAATTTGGGCTCTTCAAGCCTCTTTTAAATCATAGCAAATCCCAGTAAAATAAATTCAATAATAATTTCATAAATATTCAAGTTCAGGATACTATAGAATCGAATCATACATAATTTCAAATACATGAGTGAGTGTAGAGACTCTCCTAACCTAACTTGACCAACTTAAAGACTCCAAACACCTCCGCCTAGCTCGAAACTCCAAAATCAACCTGCACACTAAAAGATTGGGGAGGGAGAGGGTCAGTCTCTAGAAGACTGAGTGAGCCGGAGCGATATACATATAAAGAAACATGCACATGCAAGTCATAAATTTCGAACAAGGTTTTATTTGAACTTAGTTCCCAAAAAGGGCAAGAGAATGATTAATCAATGCTCGGATTTTATGACTAATCATATTAATTCATTACTTTCATAAATCATACATATACATAAGGCTCGGCGAGTGAGCGTGCACAATCTCCAACCAAACTCTGACCGTGTACGACACATATCATTAATATGTTGATTAGGTGTTCATGAAATATATCATAATACATGCAGACCATATATCATAAATCATATTCGTTTGGGCAATCCGTGTCCCGGCCTTCTTGCACGGTGCATAATCATAACATAACATAACATAACATAAATCATAAATCATTTCCAACCTTCTTCCTCCGGGTTGTGGACGGGTTAGCAAGACCCGACCACCTCATATATAGGCCAATGGGGTTTCATGACTCCCCCAAGGGCACTCAGCTCCCATTCCTCGCTAAGCCTTCTAGCGAGGGCCGGTATCGCCGTAGTTGGTTGGGACTAGTATATGGGATCCCCGTCAGCCCTTGCTTCCTCGGTTAGCCACATATACCAAGTCCCGGGGCCCGTACAATCATAAATCATAAATGTGTCTCGCCAAACATATCAATTCATAAGTACATATCATAATTCATAAATCATTTGAAAAGGGTTTACTCGATCAATATTTACTCAATGACTTTACTTTAAAAGTAACATATATATATAATCATAAGGTTTTGGCCAAAGCTTTTCACATAAGGGTTGTAGGGTTTGTTACATAGCTAAAACAAAACACCCTCACCTGAACCGTGACAAAACAAGGATACGAGTTACTAAGTGCCCGAAGGATCAAGATCTCTCCACCCTGGAGATAAACTGTGCAAAAGATAACATGATGTGTTTGTGAGACTCAAGACTCTAAATGAACCATATATGACGCACGGCAATGCTCAAGCATGATATAAAGGCATAAAGATGATATTATGTCATGAAAATGTTCATGTGCATTATTAAGGCATTTAAATCATATAACCAAGTCCTTCACTTATTCATCCATTTTCATTCAATTCATCATTTCATATCTCCAATCAAATAAATTCGAGAATTCAAATAGGACCATAGAACATATTCAAGCTCTCCCAAAATGCTACTACATACTTCATATTACATAAGATAGCATATTCCCAAGGTTTGACAACAAGAAGGAATCATATGATATAGAAAATGAATTACGCGATTCATAAACGACATATAAACACACATAAACGGTATTAAGCAAAAGCATGCCTACAACTCATCCAAATGCCATGAAATTGAACCACAATACTCTCAAAATATAGCAAAACAAGTTCTTAGTTCATCACAAAAGGATATCAAGTCATTAAAGAGGTGAAACAATTCAAAAACCGAAAAGGAAGCAACAAGGACTGTGCAATCGAAGGGACACGGGGGTGTCACCCTCCTTAGCGAAACTGAGCCACGACCGTGGCTCAGTACAGACCTTCCCAGAAGGTGTGACACGCCCGTGTCTCACACTTATGTGTAAATGAGACACGGGGGTGTCACGGTACAGAACTTAAAACGTTCACAGAGTTTCCGGCAAAACTGATCCCTTACAAACTCAATCCAAAAGCATACCAAATCAACTCCAAATACTATGAAACTTAATATAAAACTTATTTAGCATGTTAGGAACATATTTCATTTAGAGTGAAAAGGATAAATCACACATTAAGATCATCTAAATCATGCAGCAAAACTGGGTCGCCAAAATCGCACATAAGAGCCCTATTGTTTCAATCAGCCATGATCAAGTACTTAGGGGTTGAATTTGGATCTGAAACCTTGGGGAATGCATTCTAACATACTAAACAATTAATATAAATCATATATATGCAAAATGGCACGAATTAAAGCACATTAGGGTGACCAACAACCACACAATAACAACAGCAACAAGTCTGTCATAGATCATGCATAAGAACAGGCCATGTCTTTCGGTTTTGCGGCTTAAAATGGATCCAAATACTTAAAACATGAATGTTAACATATAGAGCAATGAGTCTACATAATATCCATGCAATTTCACATGAAAAGAAGATCATTTGATCAAGCAACAAAGCAAAATGAACAGCAATAGTTCGAAAAATAGGGGAAGCAGTTTGATCATCAATTTTGGAGCTCCATATCTCATAATTTCCTCAAAGGGTCAAGAGATAAAATCCTCCTAATATCATATACTATCATTTAAGAAAGGAATAGGCCAAGAAACAAGTTCATATGATCATGTATAAGCAAGAAAATCAGCTACACAGGCAAATCAGTCACAAGAGCAAAAATCCCTAAACGTTCATACCAAACTCGTCACCCAAACCCTAATAAAATCTGATCCAAATCATGATGTAAGTAGATGAAATCAAGCATAATAGATTAGAGAAGACATAAATATTCATACCTTGAAGATTAGAAGAAGAAGGGAGGTGATTTGAGCTCAAAATCACAAGAATGGCCAAAGGTTTTCTCTCCTTTCTTCTCTCTTTCTCTCTCGATCAGTTCCAGCTGAAAAGGGGCAAGTTTGGATCGGTTTTTGCTGCTAAAAGGGAGAGAAAGGGGTTAACTCAAGGTACATAATTCATGGTTAAGCTTTGGTTAGGTTAGGTTGAGTAAAAAGGGTCCCACCATGAAGACTAGTCAACAAAAGGAGCTCTTCTTGCACAAGTTGTCCGTTACTGTTGGATTTCGAAGGTCTTAATGATTTCGAAAAGGTATGAGGCTTGTTCCACTGTCTCCGAATCATCGATACGAAGGCAACGGAGGTGACGGAATTCAAATCCGAATTCCAGAGCTCAAGATGTCACGTACGGAACCAAGGGTGTGCTAATTGCTCGTTAGCCCCCGATTTGTTTCCACAAATCAAATTAAATTCGTTAACACGTCAAATGAATCCGAAAACATAACCCGAGCATATAGGAATGTTCATAACACACACGTTCACGATATACTAAATTCCCATACCATTCCGATATCAATACATATATGGACGAAGTACAAATAGAACACTCATGCGCATGAATGAATTCATAACGTTATAAATTAATTACTAAAACTTAAATTCCTTTTTAAATAAATTAAAGGCAACTAATAACATGTTGAAATGAATTAACAGAATTACCAAAATAGTTAAGGTAACATGAAAACTTAATTAAGAATTTAAACACTAAGTATTTAAGTAAAATAAAATGAATTAAATTAAAATAATAATAGTTTATAGTTTAAATCAAATCTAACATTTATAAACAATTAATCATATAATTAAATAATTAAATTGCGTAATTTATAAACAATTATGCCACATTATTTTAACCGAAAACCTGTGGCGTTACAATCTCTCCCCCTTAAAAAGAATCCGTCCTCGGATTCACAACACGCCTGAAAACAACCAATGAGAGATTCCCCGTCTCACACAAGCAACAAGGAGAGAGCCCCGTCTCTCGAGCAGCAATGAGAGAACCCCGTCTCTCGCAAGTAAAGACAGTGCCCCGTCTGTCAAACAAAAATAAGAGAATCCCCGTCTCTTACAAACAAAGAGAGCACCCCATCTCTCAACCGAAAATAAAACAAGGAAGTCTCCAATACTCCCAAGCAACTCACACAAAACCAAATTTTAAATCACATAAGGCACCCAAAGGAAGTAATAGATGTCGCCCACATTGGTTTTCAATTACTCCAAGTAATTTAACACAGTACAATATCGAAACACCTAAAAAAAAATTATGTTGGTTAAATTTGCATGGATGCATGTATCATGAATGCTATAAATACCGTTCACTGTAGTTGCAAAATTCAGATTTGTGAGTTGTCGTTGTCCAAGGTATGATCTGTCCTGAATGTAACTCGGTGCCCAGCTTGTCTTGAACCTCTTCAGGGTTCCCCGGTGAAGCGATTGATGAATTCTTTAAGGAGTATATTCTTAGATCCTTTCTAACTTGTACTGCTACCTATCTTCTTCAATCCTTATCCAAATCGGTGCTCAACATATCCCCGAGGATCACCACTCTAAGCAATCTTGATCATTCGATCCCAACCTTACGACGTTTATTCTTATAGTCTCTCTCAACACAAGTCTTTTCCCACCTTCCATTCCAATTGTCCGTTCATTCCCTTTTGACCCCCTCAACGTTATATTCGATAGCTGGTCCCATATTTCCTTAACCGAAGACAGAGGGTTCTTGATGATTCTTGAAGCTTGAAGTAATCTTCCAATTATCATCCTTTTCTATTTGGTCTCTACTTAAGCTTCCTTCTGGATTACCGTTGATATAATCGATAACTTAATAATATTTTCTCGGACCCCTTCATACTTCATTGACTAAGTCTTGATTGACACCATCCCCTTATATGATAGCTTGATTCGGTTTTCCCTTGTTAATTCTAACCTAGAAGTTCATAAAAACTCTCCTATGATTCCATCGCCTCCATATCGGAATTCCCTACGTAACAGAGCAGAACCAAATCCAATCTTCTCCCAACAAGATCAGGCAAGTATGGACATGAAATAGACAACAAAACTCAACAAAAACAAGCCTCAAACTCTCCTCAAAGCAGCAGCAGAAACTGACGCAGGCAACGCAGCGAAAAACAGAGCAACACAACAACCTTCAATATCTCATGAATGATAGCTTATAAATGCTTCAACTACCAGCTAAAACATTACCATAAATACCAAGAAGAGATCAAGACAATCATTTTCATGCTTGGAATCATCCAAAAAGTTCAAGTATTGAAAGAAATCAACCAATTTCAAACCTAAATCTATATATATCCATTTTTGCCCAAAAGCTCACGAAATTATGCTCAAATTTAGGGATGAATGAATGAAAATGACTCATGATGGATGTACATAACATAACCAAGCTTACCTTGTGGATTTATGGAGGTTTGGAAGAGATTTGAGCTTGAATCTCGGTTTGCTTGAGCTACGGGATTTCTGGAAAACAGAGGAAAGAGGGCTGAATTTCTCTAAGTAAGAGAGACTATTTCGGTTGGGGAGGATAATGATCAGCTAGATGGTTGAGTTAGGATCTCATAGGTTCAAACCATGGTTAATTTGGTCAAGTGTGGTAAGAGATATGACTATTTTGGTGAAATGTGGCAGTTTTGGCGCCGTGTAGGTTTTTCGGTTAGATTTCGGAGGTTGACATGGGTTGGGAAAAATATATGGCTAAGTTTACTAAACTCAAATTTTCGTTGCGAGTTCAGCGAAGTTGACGAAACTCGAATCCGAGTTTCCTAGCTCAAGATATTAAATTCGGAACCAAGGGTGCGCTAAGTGCTCGTTAGCCCCCGACTTGGTTCCACGATTCAAATTTAATTCGTTAACATGTCAAATGAATTCGAAAACATAAAATGAGAATATAAGCATGTTCATAACACACATATTTACGCCATATTACAATTACACGATATTTCAATATCATTTCATATAAGAACGATGCACATTTTCAACGAATTCATGAATTAACCAAATAAATGAAATGAAATTCAAACATATATAACCTAGTCAACGATTCAATTTGAATAATTTAATTAATATGATTAAATATGATTAATTAACATAATACTTAATTAACATTAATCAACAATTAACGAATTATAAATACATATATATTTATATATTTAAAAATAGAAATTATTTTTTAAAATAATATTGAATTAAAATAAATTATAATAAAATAAAATAATAACAATTTATAATAAAATTAAATATAAAACACGTAACGACAATTATTTTGTGCAAATTGGTAAACACATACGTCATACCTTTACGTCTGAAAAGTTAGGGCGTCACAACCTCTCCTGTAACCCCCCGACTTTTCGGTCAAATAGGTATGACGTATGTGTTTACTAATTTGCGCGGTTTAATTACTTAGTTGCTTAAATTTCATTATTTATTTCATTCTTTCCATACTTGAATTTATTTCTTGTTGCATTTGAATTTTATTTGATTTTCCAACGTATTTACTTATATGCGTATGATTATGCCTTGTTTGATTCCGATTCGATTTCCGTTTTTCGTGATAACTTGGTATACTTGAATTATGTGTATTATGATCTTACCTATATGTTCGTTTCATGATTTTGTTCTTGGTTGCATGAGTTTTATGTTTATTTGGATTCTTGGAACCAAAACGGGGGCTAACGGGCAATTAGCGCACCCTTGGTTCCATAGGTGATATCTTGAGCTCGGGAACTCGGATTCGAGTTCCGTCACCTCCATTGAATCCGTATCGACGATTCGGAGACAATGGGACAAGTCTCATGCCTTTTTAAGATCATTTAGATTCTCAAATTTCAACCGAAACAAGCACCTAGTGCTTAAAAACGACAAACCTTTGACTTTTCTCTAACCTACGGCCCTAATCAAAGACCCTAGACCCTAAAACCATGACCTACTCCCACTTGCATCACTCTCTCTTCCTTCCCACTTGCCCCAACTGAGCCATCCCTCACTCACAACCCCCTCATTCAGCCACTAAGTGCAAGAAAGGAGAAAGAAGAAAAAGAGAAAAACCTCATTGCAAAACCTTGGAGAATTTGGGCTCATCTCCCTATCTTTCCTCACTTTTTCTTGAAGGTAAGCTTATTTTTGAGTAGTATAGCTCTTAGTAATCCCTTTATGTTGAATTTTGCATGGTTTCATCCATTTACGAGTTATATTGGAAGAAGATGATGAATAGTGGCCCTTTTTGCATTTTGATGATCAACTTTGATTTCCTTGGATTTTCTTTGAGTTTCATGAGTAATATTTGACCCTTTGTCATGGAGTTAGATGGATATGAACTTGTATTGCATGATTGTTGGAGATTCTTGGTCTTGCCATTGATGGAGCTTGGAGTTATAATTTGGATGTTAATTCCTTGATGCTTTACTTGGAGTTCTTGTTGTTTAATGTGGTATAGCTTGAATATATGAGTTAATGACCTGATTTTACATGATTTTGGGTTGAGATTTGTGAGTTAGTTTTGTGCCTTTTAGCTTTCATTTCGGTTTTTGCCTTGTTTTTGTGTTTTTTGGCCGCTGACTTAAATCCACGGGGGTGGATTTTTCCTTTGAAAAAAATCCGCGAGGGTGGATTTAGGTCAGTCAGTTTCTGAAAATCCATGGGGGTGGATTTTTCCCTTTGGAAAAACCCGCGAGGGTGGATTTAGGTCAGTCAGTTTCTGAAAATCCATGGGGGTGGATTTTTCCCTTTGGAAAAATCCATGGGGGTGGATTTTCTCCTGCGTTTTTTTCGTCATTCCGGTTCCATTTTTCTTCTTTTTCTCCGCTTGTTTGATCTTCCCCCACCTCTTTTATCACTTCTATGCTACGTTAATATGTATTATTATGTGTTATGATTAATGTATCAAGTTTATAGCTTGTTTTGTTATGATTTATGAACGAATGAGCTTGGAACTCCCACTTATTGAATGCAATGAATGATTTTGAACGTTTATGTGACTTTATTGTGTTAATTGTGCATAAGAATACTTCCATGACTTGAGAACATTTTCTTATGCATCTCATATCATCCACATTGCATTGTCGTGCATCGTATATGGTCATTTTGAGTCTCACACTACCTCTTTTGCACAGATTCGGGTTTAGGTGGAGATGAGGGCGTCGTTTGAGGCTCTACTCTTATCCTCTTATTGCTTCAAGGTGGGTTTCTCTTCTACTAGCTAAAATGACCCCATGTAAACCTAATGTGCAAAGTTTTAAACCAAATGTATAATATACCTATATAGAGTCTTTTCTCGAGTAAATAATTTCAAACGTAAGCCTTTCTTTTATGAATCCGACCTTATGTTTTGGCGAGACATGATTGTTAATGATGCACGGGCCCGGGACCTAGCACATGTGGCTATCCGGGGAGGCTAGGGCCGACGGTGATCCCATGTGCTAGTCCCAACCATTTAACAGAGACCTGAACTCGCTAGGAGATTAGCGTGGAATGGTAGCTGAGCGCCCTTGGGGGATTCATGTACCCCCCTGGGTCAATGTATGAGGTGGTCGGGCCTTGCAAACCCGTCCACCGCCGGAGGAAGAAGGTGTATATGTATGATTATGAATCGTATGAATGTGCACATAAGATTATTATGCATGAAAATAAATGAATTATGAATATGATTACACGAGGTGATGGATGGAGATAATGCACGCCCACTCGCCGGGCCATGAAACCCTATAATTATTTATGAATGAATATGATAGTTGTAATTCCATTGATGTTTTCTTTGTTTTGCCCGCCTGGGAAATTCTTATCAAACTTCGAATGGAATTAGGGCTTGCATGTATATGTTTAAATTCCGTTGTATTATATATTATGCTTTTTTTTTATACCCACCAGTCTCTTTTAGACTGAACCCGGTTTGTTTCAGTTGTTTTGTGCAGGTTTGGAGGTGCTAGGCGGGAATACGAGTCGTCTAGGACTCGCATTAGTGTCTAGCATTTCCTTTTACACTCATATCTACTTATTCTTATTACTCTTGTTTTATGATTATTTATGGCGCGTATATTATGTTATTTTGTGCCGTGATGGCTTTTGTACAGGTTGTAAGTGTTGGTACCTATATGTAAATACGATATGTATTGCTATGTGTTGGTACCTATAAGTACTTATGATGAATTGCTTCCGCTATTGTTATGGTCACTCTGATTTAATTATGTTTTGGTTATGCTTGGTTTAAGGGTTAGCTCCCGCCTAGCTTAGTGTGTGTGTTGTGTCCCCGTTCGCCGTGATTTGGCACGTGTATGGATTTCCCATTTCATATACGGGTCGGGTCTCGGTGCGGGGGATGTGGTGCCTCACGCTCGGGCGCTACATCCTTAAGTGGTATCAGAGCCAAGGGTTGCAAAACCCCGACTTTTGTGTTGTGTGAGTCAGTCTAAGTCGTATGGCTTTCTAGGAATAACTTGTCAACGTGTTGCATATGCATTTCTTATATGATTATGTTCTCTATTCTTTGACTTTTGCTTAAATTAATTGCATGCACATGCATGGACTAAAGAAGGCATGCATTTCAGTGTTATATTGACAGAATGCCTCCAAGAAGAGATAGAGATAGATCTCCAGAGCGACGACATCGCCGAGACCGAATTCCTACACCTGAACAACAACAACCGCCTCCAATGGATATGGGAAACTTTATGGAAGCGGTCTTCAATTATGTTGAGCACCGAAGGGCTCAAGCTCCTCCACCACAACAAGCCGAGCAACAAGCCCCTCCACCGAACAACAATAGGGATTCTCATGGAGTATTTTTAAGCTACAATCCTCCTCGGTTCTCCGGTTCTATTGATGATGCGGTTTCTGAGGGTTGGCTAACAAGATTGGAAAGGATCTATGGGGTTCGACAGTTCACTACCCAAGAGAAGGCTCAATTCGCCATTTTTCAATTAGATGGCGAAGCATATGATTGGTGGTAGAGAACAAGGGAAAAGTTAGAAGTTGATGGAGAAGAGGTTACATGGGAAGTGTTCAAAAGCGAATTCCGGGAGTGTTTCGTGCCTGAGGTTGTAAGAGAACGAAAGGAGCAAGAGTTCATGGATTTGAAGCAGGGCAATCGTTCCGTGGGCCAATATATTGCAACTTTCAACAGACTTGGGAAATATGCTCCTCACATAACTAGGGATGAGAAGAGAAAATCCAAGAAGTTCATCGCCGGACTAAGACAGGATCTGAGGCATGGCCAAGCTGGACACAATTACTTGTCTTTTGCTGATACTGTACAACGAGCTTTGGAGCAAGAGGAGGAATTCAAGAAGAAAGATCCAGTTTTTAGGGCTCCCGTGGGACAAGGATCGGGATATGGCTCGGGATCGGGTAAGAGACCTATGGTACAGGCGGTTCCACCTAAAGGTCCCTTCAAGAAGCCTCGGTTTGGAGGACAAGCCCCGCAAGCCCCGAAAACTTTACCAGGGGCACCGACATCTATAGCACAGCGCCGAGAAGTACCCCCATGTCTTTATTGTGGAGGTCCGACTCATGCCTACAATAACTGCAGGAAGAGGTTGAACTTATGTCTTATATGTGGGAAAGCTGACCATAGGGCAGATGTGTGTCCCGACAAAACTCCAGGCTTTCAAAGAGGAGCTCAAAGGCCCATGATCCAAGCCCGTGCTTATGCCCTTGAGGGCGAGGAGCATGATGCTGAGATTGATCCTACTGCTGTGGTGGAAGGTACCATACAAATTCATGACAAGAGCATTCATGCACTCTTTGATCCGGGTGCCACGCATTCCTTTATTTCTTGTGATCTAGCTGCTTCTTTGTGCTTGCCTGTTATCTGTATATCTTCTTGTTATTTGGTGAGTTCTCCTCTAGGAGGGAGTTTGCGGACGGATCAATTGATACAAGACTGCTCAGTGTTGCTGGAAGGGAAAGAGTATTCGGCGGATTTTATTGTCATGCCTATGAAGAGATATGGGGTTATTTTGGGAATGGATTGGCTGTCTCGGCATCGGGCTACGGTTGATTGTTTCGCTAAGAAGATTAAGTTGGGTGAAGAAGAAATTGTTGGTATTGGTACGAAAGCGGTTCCTCTAGTGTCTTTCATGGAAGCTCATAAATTGATTAGGGATGGAGCTATGGGATTTATAGCTTATCTCCTTAACAAGCCGAAAGATCAAGTAAAGTTCGAGGACACCACCGTTGTTAAAGAATATCCCGATGTTTTTCCGGAAAATTTGGGTTCTTTGCCACCAGATCGGGAGATAGAGTTTGTGATAGATTTACATCCGGGATCCGAACCGTATTCTAAGACTCCTTATAGAATGGCACCGGCCGAGTTGAAGGAATTAAAGATTCAACTTGAGGAGTTACTTAATATTGGATATATTCGGCCAAGTTCTTCACCATGGGGCGCACCGGTTCTTTTCGTCAAGAAAAAGGATGGAACTTTAAGAATGTGCATAGATTACCGGGAATTGAATCGGATGACAATTAAGAACAAGTATCCTTTACCCCACATTGAGGACTTATTTGATATGTTACAAGGTTCGGGGGTATATTCGAAGTTGGACTTAAGACAAGGGTACTATCAATTGAAAATCCGGGAAGAGGATATTCCAAAGACAGGATTTAACACCCGGTATGGGCATTATGAGTTCGTGGTGATGCCTTTTGGATTGACTAATGCTCCGGCTGCATTTATGGACATGATGCACCGAATTTTTCGGCCCTACTTGGACAAATTTGTGGTTATCTTGATTGATGACATACTCGTGTATTCAAGGACACCGGAAGATCATGCTCGACATCTCAAAGTGGTTTTGGATACCTTGAGAGAGCACCGGTTATATGCTAAGTTCAGCAAATGCGAGTTTTGGATTGATCGGGTAGCTTTTCTAAGCCACATTGTCTCGAGGAAAGGTTTGGAAGTAGACCCTTCAAAGATCGAGACGGTTTTACAGTGGCAGAGTCCAAAGAATGCCTCAGAGGTAAGAAGTTTCTTGGGTTTGGCTGGCTATTATCGGAGATTCGTGAAGGATTTTTCAAAGATTGCTGCCCCTTTGACCCGACTAACTAAGAAAGAGGCTAAATTTGAGGGGGGTGAAGCATGCGAGGCGAGCTTTCAACTTTTGAAGGAAAAGTTGACAACTGCACCAATATTAGCACTTCCCGAAGGTATTGAAGGATATACGGTTTATACGGACGCCTCAAAGGAAGGCTTGGGTTGTGTCTTGATGCAAAATGGAAAGGTGATTGCCTACGCCTCAAGGAAATTGAAGGATCACGAACAGAATTACCCCACTCATGATCTCGAGCTAGCGGCTGTGATCTTCGCTTTGGGAAAGTGGAGACATTATCAGTATGGAATACCATTCGAGATCTTTTCCGACCACAAAAGTCCCCAGTATCTATTCTATCAGAAAGAGTTAAACAAGAGACAAAGGCGTTGGATGGAAATGTTGGCGGATTATGAGTGTACAATCCGATACCATCCCGAAAAAGCCAACGTGGTCGCGGATGCACTTAGTAGGAAGGCTAGTGTATCCAATGTGAAATTGGAAACGGGAGTTGATGAGGAATCACTCAAGTTAAGAGCTAGTATTCGGAGTATCACGGTTCAACCGGATCTTCAACAGAAATTGTTTGAGGCTCAAAGAATTGATCCTGAAGTTCAGAAATTGGTAGAAAAGGCTCGAGATGATCCAGAATGTCCATTTGGTTTCGATGATATGGGACTTCTAAGATTCAAGAATAGAGTTGTGGTACCGGGAGAATTAAAAAGGATTATTCTTGAGGAAGCTCATCGATCAGGATATTCGATCCATCCCGGAGGAAACAAGATGTATAAAGATTTGAAGCAATTTTATTGGTGGAATGGTTTGAAACGGGATGTGGTTAATTTTGTAAGGCATTGTATGACGTGCCAAGTGGTAAAAGCTGAACATCAAAAGCCATCGGGATTACTTCAACCTTTACCTATTCCGGAATGGAAGTGGGAGCAGATAGCTATGGATTTCGTTCCCGGGTTACCCAGAGTGAAAGGTGGGTTTGATGGAGTTTGGGTGATTGTGGATCGATTAACGAAGTCTGCTCATTTTCTTGCCGTCAGAATGTCCGACAAAGTAAGTAAGCTAGCCAAGAGATATTGTGATGAGATTGTACGACTCCATGGAGTACCGGTTAGCATCGTGTCAGATCGGGATCCTAGGTTTACTTCAAGGTTTTGGCAAGAGCTTCAAAAGAATTTGGGAACAAGGCTTCAATTTAGCACAGGTTTCCATCCTCAGACAGACGGACAGTCGGAGAGGTTGATCAAGTATCTAGAGGATATGTTGAGAGCATGTGCATTGGACTTTTAAAGCTCTTGGAACGAGCAGTTGCCATTAATCGAGTTTGCTTACAATAATAGCTTTCAAGCCTCGATAGAGATGGCACCTTATGAAGCTCTCTACGGACGTAAGTGTAGATCTCCGTTGTTTTTTGACTTGGAAGAATGGAATTGGACTAAACAAGAGGGCGTGAAGAGAGGGGAGAAGAAGGAAAAACCCTCTAAGGCTGTTCAAGATGCTATTGATAAGGTCCAAATAATAAGACAACGGATGAAAGCCGCTCAGGATCGGCAAAAGAGCTATGCTGACCATCGGAGAAAAGATCTTGAGTTCGAGTTAGGAGATAGAGTCTTTTTGAAAGCTTCTCCAAGGAAAGGATTTTCAAGGATCGGGAAAAGAGGGAAGTTGAATCCTCGATATTTGGGTCCGTTTGAGATCTTGGAAAGAATTGGAGATACGGCGTATCGTTTGGATTTACCTCCTAATTTAACCGGAATTCACAATGTATTTCATGTTTCACAACTCCGACAGTATTATCAAGATGAATCCGAAATCATATCGGTTGAAGAAGTGGAACTAGAACCGAATCTGACCTTTGTTCAAAAGCCGATTAAGATTGTGGACCGGAAGTTTCAAGAACTTAGAAATCGGCGTATTCCACTAGTCAAGGTTCTTTGGAGAAGTGATAAAACCGAAGAGGCTACGTGGGAAACGGAAGAAAAGATGAAGAAGTTCCACCCTGAATTGTTTCCGGGCGAGCAATGAATCCGAGGACGGATTCTTTTAAGGGGGAGAGATTGTAACGCCCCGACTTTTCGGTCAAATAGGTATGACGTATGTGTTTACTAATTTGCGCGATTTAATTACTTAGTTGCTTAAATTTCATTATTTATTTCATTCTTTCCATACTTGAATTTATTTCTTGTTGCATTTGAATTTTATTTGATTTTCCAACGTATTTACTTATATGCGTATGATTATGCCTTGTTTGATTCCGATTCGATTTCCGTTTTTCGTGATAACTTGGTATACTTGAATTATGTGTATTATGATCTTACCTATATGTTCGTTTCATGATTTTGTTCTTGGTTGCATGAGTTTTATGTTTATTTGGATTCTTGGAACCAAAACGGGGGCTAACGGGCAATTAGCGCACCCTTGGTTCCATAGGTGATATCTTGAGCTCGGGAACTCGGATTCGAGTTCCGTCACCTCCATTGCATCCGTATCGACGATTCGGAGACAATGGGACAAGTCTCATGCCTTTTTAAGATCATTTAGATTCTCAAATTTCAACCGAAACGAGCATTGTTGGAAAACACGAATCAGAAAGCAGCGGAATTTAAAAATTTTTCCAACAAAAGGACCTTGAACTCGCAATCGTGTAACCAAATTCGTAAAGATAGAAAACTTACTTTTCTTTAATTCTTTCTTGAAGCGTTTCAAGCCACCCAAGAACGCTCTTCTCGCGGCTTGATCCCCTCTCCTTTGGTAAAGCTCGAATCTTCAAACTTCTAACTTGAAGTCTCTAGAGAAAGTCCACCAACTTGATCACAATCTAACTAGTAAGGATGCTAGTTCTCTAGTTAGTGTTTAGGCTTAACCTAGGGTTTAATTTAATCTTGGAGAAAGGAAGGTGTTCAACACATGAACCAAGAATTGTCAATTAGCTCTAAAGGGGAGCATGAGCTCCCCTATATATAGGAAAGGGGAGGGGCGGCCCAAACTAGTCCTTATTGGACTAGGATTTGGTTCCTCTCTATCCTATTACTTGATCACCAAGTATTTTCCAACTTTCACTTTGAATTCTAATTCTAGTCAACTTTTAAGAGAGCTAAAAATATCCAAACTATTTTGGATAATTTTATACTTTATTTATTATAAAATAAATAACTTATTTGTATCTAATTAATTAATTCATAATTAATTAACTAGATTATTTTCTCCAAAATTATTTAATATATATATACACACGTGTCTCCAAAATTATTAGACTAATTAATTATTTAATATATATATATATATATATAATATATATACACACACGTGTGTGACACGTGTCACAGTGACACGTGTCACTCACGTGAGCCACACGTGTGATTTCACACGTGTGGAACCCTCTTGGCCCGATTAACTCGTTTAATCATTTTCAAGCCTCAACTCATGTAACCAAGTTGTTGTGTGTGACCCTCTAGGTTCTCAATTCAATTAGCAGTGACCCCAATTAATTAATTCACTAATTAATTAATCAGTCCACAGATTAAACGACCATAGTCTAGCAACAGGTGTTTAACCCCTAGCTGAATTGGAATGTTCAGATTCGACAGAACCTTTAAGTCATTGATTCATGTGAGATACAATCCTCCTACTTACTATCTCTCAACCAAGATCTAGGGTAAGGGAATAATCAGAACCCTAATAATCCGGTCTTAAAGCTAAGTGCATTTCATATCCATTTGATCTCAATCCAGGAAACCCTTTTCTTGATGTCTTGATCTACTGCCTTGGCCAAGGATTCCATATGGCATATGAATGACTTACACAATAAGAGATCACCTTGCAAATGCAAGTGTAGGTCCTATCTTGATTCTCATTCACTTTCATGAGTCACTTGTGCAGCCCCAGCATAAGCCTTGAATCAGTTGTCTAAGGCGACACCCTTTAAAGCTTATACCTAAGACTACAGAGTTAACTCATAAAGTGACAAGGAACCTCAAGTCTAAGGATCAATTAATCACATCAATGACTCGTGAGATATTTCCTAATCTGGAAGTTTCCATTTCCTGAAACAGAAACTTCCTTTCCCATTTAGGAATGTTCTCACACGGGGCACCTCAGTGAACTTACTTATTAAAGTAAGCACCCTCATGTATCACGCACGTATCAACTATACACTTTCCACCTCCATGAAACAAGGTGGTCCTTCTTAAGGGCGTGATCCCACAAGCAAGCCTTAGAGGAGTCAGGTCGACACTCCCACTGTCTGTAGGACTCATCGGCTTGGAGTATTTTACTAATCATGACTTATGTGATATAGGGCTCGTTTCATGAACCATTTCACCTAAATGGTAGAGTCCTAAAGTCATCAGGATTAGGGGAGTTCTCATACATGCACAGATAAAGTAAACGCATACCAAACAAGAGCATATAAAGAAGTGTTGCCTCAATTCGTTATTTCATTCAAAGATTGTCTGTGATTACAATAAGGAAAAGTACAAAGCGGATATACAATCGGCTTTCTAGGGCACTATTCCTAACAATCTCCCACTTGCCCGTCAAAGCCATTCTAAAGCTACTCTAAGTCCCATCTTCTGAAGATGAGCTTGGAAAGCTTCTCGACTAAGGGGTTTAGTAAGTGGATCTGCCACGTTCTCTGCTGATGTGACCCTCTCAATTAGCACATCTCCTCTTTTGATAATATCACGGATTAGGTGATACTTCCTCATAATGTGCTTGGTCCGTTGGTGAGATCTTGGTTCTCTTGCTTGAGCAACCGCCCTAGTGTTGTCACAAAACACAGTAATGGGGTCTTTCATGCTAGGAACAACATTCAACTCTTGAATGAAGTTTCTAATCCAAACACCTTCCTTAGCTGCATCATTTGCAGCTAAGTATTCGGCCTCAGTGGTCGAATCTGCAGTGGTTGTTTGCTTGGAACTATTCGAACTCACTGCTCCGCCGTTTAGGCAGAAAATGTATCCTGACATTGACTTAAAATCATCTAAGTCAGACGCAAAGCTTGCATCGCAGTATCCTTCGACAGTAAGATCTTTCTGACCTCCGTAAACTAAGAATAAATCTTTAGTACTTCTCAAGTACTTAAGAATATTCTTCACGGCAGCCCAGTGACCATCTCCAGGGTCAGATTGGAAACGACTTGTTACACTAAGTGCATAAGCCACATCCGGTCGAGTACATAACATTGCATACATTATGCTACCTATTGCTGATGCATAAGGTGTATGAGTCATTCTCTCCTTCTCAAGGTTAGTCTTAGGACACATCTTCTTTGAAAGACACGTTCCTACACTCATAGGAAGGTTCTTAACCTTTGCTGACTCCATATTGAATCTCTTCAATACTTTGTCAATGTACATCGACTGTGATAGTCCTATTAACCTTCTGGATCTATCTCTATAGATTTTAATTCCAAGGATATAGGACGCATCACCAAGATCTTTCATCTCGAATTGATTCGATAACCATAACTTAGTCACTTTCATGTCATCCTTCGAATTCCCAATAAGAAGGATGTCATCAACATAAAGTACTAAGAATTGCACTGAGGTCTCCAATTCCTTTCTATACACACATGATTCATTCGAAAGTTGGATGAAGCCAAACGCTTTGACCGATTCATCAAATCGAATGTTCCAATTCCTAGAAGCCTGTTTCAATCCATAGATTGATCTTTGGAGTTTGCAAACCTTTTGCTCACTCCCATTTAATGTGAAACCTATGGGTTGCTCCATATAAATGTCTTTGTCAATGTCACCATTGAGAAAGGCAGTTTTCACATCCATTTGCCATATCTCATAGTCATAATATGCAGCAATGGCAAGCATGATCCGAATAGACTTTTGCATTGCAACTGGTGAAAAGGTTTCATCAAAATCCACGCCGGGTCTTTGAGTGAATCCTTTTGCAACCAGTCTTGCTTTGTAGGCTGCAATGCTTCCATCAACTCCAAGCTTTCTCTTAAAGATCCATTTGCAACCTATGGGTTTGACCCCATCAGGCAAATCTACCAAGGTCCAAACTTGGTTGGAGTTCATGGAGTCCATTTCGGATTTCATGGCTTCTATCCACTGTTAAGAGTCAGAATCTGAAAGTGCCTCCTCATATGTTGAAGGATCATTATCCTTTTGAGAGATTTCATGGAAGAATCCATACCATCTCTCCGGCTGTCTAGGATTGCGTTCAGAACGCCTTAGAGGAGGATTTTCATGTG
Organism: Lantana camara; assembly: GCA_037501455.1. Taxonomy (NCBI): domain Eukaryota; kingdom Viridiplantae; phylum Streptophyta; class Magnoliopsida; order Lamiales; family Verbenaceae; genus Lantana; species Lantana camara. The sequence continues at coordinate 48,943,530 of CM074860.1, read as the reverse complement.
TATCGAAATTCGTGATTGGTTGTGGTTGATCAGAGTGGGACATTTCTTTAGTGGGTGGTGTGGGGTCACTTTGTACTTCTTCTAATTCTATGATCTTGCCTTTCTTTTCTTTAAGGAACGGTTCCTCAAGAAAAGTGGCATTTCTGGAAACAAACACCTTTTGCTCAGATTGATCATAGAAATAGTATCCTATGGATTCCTTAGGATAACCTACAAAGTAGCATAGGTTAGAAAGAGATTCTAACTTATCTCCCACTGTCCTCTTCACGTAAGCAGGACAACCCCAAATTCTTAAATAAGAATAACTAGGGATTTTACCATGCCACATTTCATAGGGCGTTTTAGGGACTGACTTAGAGGGAACTAGATTCAAAATCTTTGCTGCACTTTCTAAGGCATAACCCCAGAAAGAAGGTGGTAAGTCAGTGAAACTCATCATGGAACGAACCATGTCAAGTAGGGTTCGATTCCTTCTCTCAGAAACTCCATTAAGCTGAGGAGTTCCCGGAGGAGTCCACTGAGAGATAATCCCATTATCTTTGAGATGATTAAGGAATTCTTCACTAAGATATTCGCCTCCTCGATCAGATCGAAGTGCTTTGATCTTGTGACCAGTTTGGTTCTCAACCTCCTTTTGAAATTCTAAGAATTTCTCAAAAGCTTCATATTTATACTTCATTAAGTATACATAACCATACCGACTAAAGTCATCAGTAAAGGTTATGAAATACTGATGATTGTTTCTAGTGCTTACACTAAGCGGTCCACAAACATCAGTATGGATCAAATCCAAAACCTTAGTGGCACGTTCCACAGTTCCTTTAAAAGGAACTTTGGACATCTTTCCTTTGAGACAGGATTCGCATGAAGTCAACTCTTTGAGATCATTTTCAGAGAATGATCCTAAAGTGTTTATCTTGCTAATTCTGTTCTTGGAAATGTGTCCTAATCTAGCGTGCCATAAGGGAGCTGAAACTTTGTCATCTCTCTTACGCTTTGTTTCTCGTTGTATATTCATAATATTGATATTTTGAGTTAGGTAAAGTTCATTACTTAGAGTACCGATATGAACGGAAGAGTTGTTCCGTTTGATAAAATATTTACCATTCTTAATATAAGTTTCATAACCTTCACAATCTAATATTGGAACTGAAATTATATTACGAATAATGCTCGGTACATAAAGGACTTTATTTAATACTAACTCAAAACTACCTAAATCTAATCTAATTGTGCCTAAAGCTCGAGCTTCAACGTTTGAGCCATCGCCGATCTTCAAGACACATTCTCCTTCTTTTAGTTGTTGAACATCACTTAGCATCTGTACATCATTACAGATATGAGTTCCACAACCGGTATCAAGTACCCAAGAACTAGAATTAATAGACAGATTTACTTCAATGAGAAAGATACCTTTCTTTAGAGTAGCCTTGTACTCTGGGCAGTTTCTCCTCCAATGTCCCGCTTTGCCACAATGGAAGCAAACATCCTCTTTCTGATCACGCTTCTTCTTTTGGGCCTTCCCCTTCGAAATGCCACTAGTGGGCCTAAGGGGTTTCTTCTTCTTCTTTTGGGCTTTCTTGCCCTTACCTTTAGAAGGCCCAGAAGAGGAAGATGGAGCATTCACCATCAAAACTTTATTGTCCTTCTTGATCGTGCTTTCAGCAGTCACAAGCTGACTAATCAGCTCAGCTACAGTAGCACCAGCATGATTCATGTTGAAGTTAAGGACAAATGGGTTGAATGATGGAGGGAGCGAAGCTAGCAACAAATCCACTGAAAGCTCATCTTTCAGTGGCATGTCCATGGAAGCAAGTTTCTCAGTAAGGGCAAGAAACTTGAGTCCATATTCATGGACACTTGAACCTTCCCTCATTCTCAAGTGGAATAATTCCTTTGAAGTGTTATACCTTGTAACACGTTCATGAGGGCGGTAAAGTTGCTCTAAGTGGTCGTAAATCTCCCAAGCAAATTCCATGGCCTCATGTTGCCTTTGCAAGTCCGGAGACATGTTAGCCAACATAAGGCAACGGGCTTGGAGATTATCATCCTTCCACTTCTGAATCGCATCCCGCTCGGCCCGAGTGGGAGCCTCCCCTTCGGGACTAGGCTCCCCTTCGAAGAGAACATAAGTTCTCTTCTCAGAATCTAAAATGATTTTTAGATTCCTCAGCCAATCAGAATAGTTGGGACCAGTCAACTTGTTTGACTCGAGGATCGATACAAGAGGGTTTTTGGTTGCCATTTCAAAACACGTAGAGAATCACAGAATCTACGACCTAAATGGTAAAACAGAGAACTAGTGAGCATGCTGAATTATAACGATATACAAAAGATAAGGTCTTTAATCTAATATAGCTCCCACTGTTTTTCAAAGATCTAGAATTCCCAAAGATCTAAGAGGAACGCGTTTCCCAATGGGTACTAAGATCCTAGGCATTTTACCTCGAACCCACGACTCGCGGACATTCTAAGTAAGAACCCTAGGTAGGTACAGCTTACCAATTCTAACACCTTTAGAACTCTTAGTAATTGTTTTTGCATCACCTATCTTTCAATATGGACCCACGACTCGTGCGACATCCATATTTACTTAGGCGTTAAGCTAGACCCATCAATCATAAGATCATGACCAAAACTTAGTTCGAACGACCCACGACTCGTGGACATCGCCCTTGCTAAAATTGACCACGAAATATTGATCATTTAAAATGATCAATTAGGTAACTAAGAACTAATAAGCTCCACTAGCTATCCCACGACTCGCGGACAATAACTAGCTTTACTTACTAAACTTAAAACCTATTGATGGAATGCTAGGAATTTAATTCAAAATTTGCATCTCGAATTAAACACCTATTTGTTCGAAATTAGCTTAATATTTGATGGGAATTTTCGAATCAACCGGAGAGTTGTCCGGTTCGACCTCACCAACATATATGTTATCCAATTTTATTAGTCTTGATTAATGCAAGTACACTTAAATGCATTTCAAACAAGCACATAAACAGATAACATGTCCTAGCATGATACTAACATGTAATGATCATGGGTTCTACCTATCTTATGCGTGATATGTGGAGCCACTCCACAATCACAAGTTCTAACATACATGCCACATAAACAGTTCAAATCACATAAGGGAAAGCGGTAACAAAATACGAGCCCTATCTCTATTACATTTAACAATTGAGATTCCCCTCCCTAACATTTTGAGGGGTCTTCACTTATGGCCTCCTTGTTACTTGAATGTGGTCCATCTTACTCCTTGGGTGCATTGTCTCCAAAATGAAAATAAAAACCTCACCACCTATCTCTACTCTCAAATTACAATAAAAAGAAAAAGACAAAGTAATAAGGCTCAATCTTCATATTGGCCTTAGACAATTACACGGGGCATACCCTGGCCTCAAAAACAGTAATATCGAAAGCCACATAATAAATCACATAACAGTACGCACATAAGTGAGGCTCCAACCTCAATTGAAAAACGCAACTATAGGGCTCCAACCCCAATTTAAACCATCCATGTGCATAAATTAAAACCATACATAGATCTAAACCCATGATCACCTAACATGCTTTTGCGAGAATTTAAATTTAGCCAATAAATTAAAATTCTCGTTTCAAGTCCTAATGACTTAAAACACGACTTAGATGCAATTCTTGTTCAAGAGCCTTTTCAATAAAACCCGAAAAACAACAAACCAATAAAATTCCAATTAATTTCCAAAATTAATAATTTTATTCTTTCATTATTTTCAGAAAATAAAGTTCATAATTTTCCCAAAATCCAAATCGCTTCAATTTCTCAAAAATCCCAATTTAATCAAAAATTTTAAAATAATTTTATTTTAACAAAACTGATTTTAAAAGATAAAATTAAAATAAAATTAAATCGGGATTTTACGGACTGAAAACACGAAAAACACGAAACACGAAAACGGGCCCGAAAAGGGGCCTAGCCGCGCGAGGCACAGGCGCGCAGCAGCGCGCGCACAGCGCGCGGCAGTTGCCGCTCGCGTGCGTGCGCCGGCCGCGCATCATGCGCCCGCCGCGACTAGGCGGACTGGGCAGGCGTCCAGCGCGGTTGCGGAACGGGCTGGGCGGGCACGCCTAGGTGCGCCTGGAACGGCTCCCGCGCTGTTGCGGGAGGAACTGGGCGGCGGCGACGGGCCTGGGCGTGCAACGTGCTAGCACGCCTGGGCTCGTTGCTTTTCGTGTTCGTTTCGTATTTCTGGGTTTCTCGAAAACCCGGTTCAATCCAAAATTAAAAAATTCGATTTAAACATATTTTAATCAAAACAATTTTCAAAAACACAATTTGAGAAACACAGTTTTAGAAATTCAGGAAAAATTACAGTTTCGTAATTCAGGCTTTCTAAAAGAACTCATGAATACCTAATTCGCATCTAAGCCTAAGAATTTCTACCAAATTCAGAATAATTGAGACGAATCAAAAACACGATTAACGAGGTGGCTCTGATACCACTTGTTGGAAAACACGAATCAGAAAGCAGCGGAATTTAAAAATTTTTCCAACAAAAGGACCTTGAACTCGCAATCGTGTAACCAAATTCGTAAAGATAGAAAACTTACTTTTCTTTAATTATTTCTTGAAGCGTTTCAAGCCACCCAAGAACGCTCTTCTCGCGGCTTGATCAACTCTCCTTTGGTAAAGCTCGAATCTTCAAACTTCTAACTTGAAGTCTCTAGAGAAAGTCCACCAACTTGATCACAATCTAACTAGTAAGGATGCTAGTTCTCTAGTTAGTGTTTAGGCTTAACCTAGGGTTTATTTTAATCTTGGAGAAAGGAAGGTGTTCAACACATGAACCAAGAATTGTCAATTAGCTCTAAAGGGGAGCATGAGCTCCCCTATGTATAGGAAAGGGGAGGGACGGCCGAAACTAGTCCTTATTGGACTAGGATTTGGTTCCTCTCTCTCCTATTACTTGATCACCAAGTATTTTCCAACTTTGACTTTGAATTCTAATTCTAGTCAACTTTTAAGAGAGCTAAAAATATCCAAACTATTTTGGATAATTTTATACTTTATTTATTATAAAATAAATAACTTATTTTTATCTAATTAATTAATTCATAATTAATTAACTAGATTATTTTCTCCAAAATTAGACTTTCTTTTTAATTCAAAATTAAACCAAAGTCTAATAAATAATTAACTAATTAATTATTTAATATATATATATATATATATATATAATATATATACACACACGTGTGTGACACGTGTCACAGTGACACGTGTCACTCACGTGAGCCACACGTGTGATTTCACACGTGTGGAACCCTCTTGGCCCGATTAACTCGTTTAATCATTTTCAAGCCTCAACTCATCTAACCAAGTTGTTTTGTGTGACCCTCTAGGTTCTCAATTCAATTAGCAGTGACCCCAATTAATTAATTCACAAATTAATTAATCAGTCCACAGATTAAACGACCATAGTCTAGCAACAGGTGTTTAACCTCTAGCTGAATTGGAATGTTCAGATTCGACAGAACCTTTAAGTCATTGATTCATGTGAGATACAATCCTCCTACTTACTATCTCTCAACCAAGATCTAGGGTAAGGGAATAATCAGAACCCTAATAATCCGGTCTTAAAGCTAAGTGCATTTCATATCCATTTGATCTCAATCCAAGAAACCCTTTTCTTAATGTCTTGATCTACTGCCTTGGCCAAGGACTCCATATGGCATATGAATGACTTACACAATAAGAGATCACCTTGCAAATGCAAGTGTAGGTCCTATCTTGATTCTCATTCACTTTCATGAGTCACTTGTGCAGCCCCAGCATAAGCCTTGAAACAGTTGTCTAAGGCGACACCCTTTAAAGCTTATACCTAAGACTACAGAGTTAACTCATAAAGTGACAAGGAACCTCAAGTCTAAGGATCAATTAATCACATCAATGACTCGTGAGATATTTCCTAATCTGGAAGTTTCCATTTCCTGAAACAGAAACTTCCTTTCCCATTTAGGAATGTTCTCACACGGGGCACCTCAGTGAACTTACTTATTAAAGTAAGCACCCTCATGTATCACGCACGTATCAACTATACACTTTCCACCTCCATGAAACAAGGTGGTCCTTCTTAAGGGCGTGATCCCACAAGCAAGCCTTAGAGGAGTCAGGTCGACACTCCCACTGTCTGTAGGACTCATCGGCTTGGAGTATTTTACTAATCATGACTTATGTGATATAGGGCTCGTTTCATGAACCATTTCACCTAAATGGTAGAGTCCTAAAGTCATCAGGATTAGGGGAGTTCTCATACATGCACAGATAAAGTAAACGCATACCAAACAAGAGCATATAAAGAAGTGTTGCCTCAATTCGTTATTTCATTCAAAGATTGTCTGTGATTACAATAAGGAAAAGTACAAAGCGGATATACAATCGGCTTTCTAGGGCACTATTCCTAACAAGCACCTCGTGCTTAAAAACGACAAACCTTTGACTTTTCTCTAACCTACGGCCCTAATCAACGACCCTAGACCCTAAAACCATGACCTACTCTGTAGCACCCGGGACGATAGGCGCCACATCCCCCGCACTATGAGCCCGATCCACACATGAAATGGAAAATCCATACATGAACCAAGCTCACTGCGAACGGGGACTCACTCACTCGCTATGCTAGGCGGGAGCTAAACTTAAAACCAAAAGAATAAGACTGAAATACATGAAATTTCAAAAACAAATCATACCATTCATAATAAACATAAGAAGCAATGACGGGTTCAACTAGCATAAATACCTAATCCCGAAATTCAAACATAACTGTAACCATAATTCATAATCATAACATAACCGTGATTCATACATACATTCTTTCATCCCTTAATTAAATACAAAGATGCGTGCAAGTGACTCAAACTAAGACATAGGACTTAACCGACTCGGAACCCCGCCTAGCACACCAAAACCTGCAAAACTGAAAACAAAGCCGGGTTCAGTCTATAGGAGACTGGTGGGTATAAAACAGGGCATAATATAATATAAGACAGTATTTAAACATTCACATGCAAGTTATAATCCCCAAATGAGGTTTTCAAAGCATTTCCCAAGTGGGTGAGATAAAGAAACCATCAAAAGGGATTATAACCATCAAATTCCATTAATTAGGTCATTTGTGGCCCGGCGAGTGGGCGTGCATTATCTCCAACCAACACCTTGTGTAATCCATTAATCATTCATACATTCGTTCATTCATTCATTCATACATATCATTCTTTTGTGCACAATCATAAACATTTACACCTTCTTCCTCCGGGTGATGGCCGGGTGATCGGCCCGAACCATCCATTCATTGACCAAAAGGGTTTCATGACTCCCCAGATGGCACTCAGCGTCCATTCCCCGCTAACTCCTAACGGGGTCCGGTTACGCCGTTCATTGGTGGGACTAGTATGAGGGTTCACCGTCAGCCCATGCCTCCTCGGGTCACCACTCACACCAAGTCTCTGGGCCCCATTCTGTGCATAACATTCATTCTTTTATTCTCGCCAAAACATTTGGTAGGGTTCATAAAATAAGGGCTTTACGTTGCAAATATTTACTCTTGAAAAGTGACTCTATATACGTATAATAGTTTTGGCCGAAATCTTTACACATTGGGAGTATATAGGGTCAGTTAACTAATAGAAGAGAAACCCACCTGTTACACCTTACCGACAATACCAAAAGAAGGAAGACTCATGGTGCCTTATGAACCCAGCAAGTCTCCACCCTGGAGAAACGGAACAAAAGACAATGTAGTGTACTTTGTGAGACTCAAGACTCCAAATGAACCATATAAGACGCACGGCAATGCATTGACGTGGTATGAGATGCATAAGAAGTAATACAATGTCATGGAAACATATAATCAAGCACTCAACCCATGTACATTCAATACATGAAGGTTTCACGTTCAATCGTATCATATCTTTCATAATTCAAATCAAAACGAGCCAAAAATTCCATACAATAATCATAAGATAAATATCAACATGTTTACAATGCGCATGAATCATTTAGATGTGAAAGGAATCCATTGAACACATAAGGGATGCGTTAGTTATAAGAAGAGTCGCATTATCACGTAATTCATTCAAGTACATTCAATACATGGAGTTATCAAGTTCATTCGTTCATAACTTCCATATAGTATTCATAGAAGCTACATAAACAAGTTTACAATGTATATAATAAATATAGAAGCAAAAGAAATCATTTAAGATATCAAAATATTATAAGAAGGTACTTAACATTTCACGCATTAGCACTTAAGTCATATAATATCATAGTAGTTTGTTACTCGACCAAAACATATCAATTCAAGTCATGAATTCCATTTCATAATCATAACACATAATAATACATGTTAGCATAGTGTAGAAGTTATAAAAGAGGTGGAGGAAGATCAAACAAACGAAGAAAAATGGAATCGGAGTAACAAAAACAGGCTGGACAAAATCCACCCCCATGGGGAAAAAATCCACCCCCATGGATCTGGTCCAGTCCCACTGCCTCAAATCCACCCCCGCGGATTTTTCCAAAGGGAAAAATCCACCCTCGCGGATTTAGGTCAGTGGCGAAAAACACGCAACAAACAGGGCAAAACTCATGCTAAACCATATAAACATCAAATGAACACACATAGGTAAGTTAGGATAGCAAGTATTCATGCATTTCAAGCCAATTAATGGTCCAAAGTTGCAACAACTCGTGCTAGGAAAGAAATTGGAACAAAATCAATCCAAAAGCATACCAATTCAACTCCAAATCTTATGAAACTTGATATACAACATATTTAGCATGTTAGGAGAATATTTCATTTAGAGTGTAAAGGCTAAATCACACATTAAGGCCATCGAATCCATGCAACAAAACGGGGTCGCCAAAATCGCACATAAGAGCTCAATTGTTCAATCATGCCTTGATCAAGTACTTAGGGCATGAATTTGGATCTGAAACTTTGGGGAATGCATGCTAACATACTAAACAACTAATATACTTCATATATATGACAAATGGTACAATTTAAAGCACATTAGAATGACCAAAAAGTTACAAAACGAAACAGCAACAAGTCTGTCATGGAGCATGCATAAAAACAGGCCATGTATTTCGGTTTTGAGGCTTCCAATGGATCCAAATACTTAAAACATGAATACTAACATACTAAACAATGAGTGTACATCAAAACCATGCAATTTCACACGAAATGGAGACCATTTGATCAAGCAACAACACAAAATTTCACACAGCAGTTCGAAAAACAGGGGAAACAGTTTGATCATCAAGTTTGGAGCTCCATATCTCATAATTTCACCAAAGGGTCAAGAGATAAAATCCTCCTAATATCATATACTATCAGTTAGGAAAGAAATGGGTCAAGAAATAAGCTCATATGATCATGTTTAAGCCAGAAAATCAGCTACACAAGCAAATAGGTCACAAGAGCAAAAATCCCTAAAAGTTCATACCAAACTCATCACCCAAACCCTAATCAAATCTGATTGAAATCATGATTTAAGTAGATGAAATCAAGAATAAAAGAGTAGAGAAGACATAAATATTCATACCTTAAAGATTTGGTGAAGGAGGGAAGAGATTTGAGCTCAAAATCACAAAGGGCCAAGGGTTTTCTTCCTTTCTTCTCTTCTTCTCTCTCTCGTTCAGCAGCAGCAGCTATGGGAGATGTTTGGTTCGGTTTTCAGAGTAAAAGGGGTAGGATAAAGGCTTAACCCAAGGTACAAAAGTCATGGTTAAGGTATGGTTAGGTTAGGTTAAGTAAAAAGGGTCCCACCATGAAGACTAGTCAACAAAAGGAGCTCTTCTAGCACGAGTTGTCCGTTACGGTTGGATTTCGGAGGTCTTAATGATTTCAGAAAGGTATGAGTCTTATTCCATTGTCTCCGAATCGTCGATACGAAGGCAACGGAGGTGTCGGAATTCGAATCCGAATTCCCGAGCTCAAGATATCACATACGGAACCAAGGGTGCGCTAATTGCTCGTTAGCCCCCAACTTGGTTCCACAAATCAAAATAAATTCGTAAACACGTCAAATGAATCCGAAAACATAATCCGAGCATATAAGCATGTTCATAACACACACATTTACGACATATTAAATTTCCATACCAATCCGATATCATTACATATATGAACGAAGCACAAATAGAACACTCATGCGCATGAACGAATTCATATTGTTATAAATAAATTACTAAAACTTAAATTCCATTTTAAATAAATTTAAAGCCAACTTATAACGTGTTGAAATTAATTAAAGAAATTACCAAAATAGTTAACGTAACATGAAACCCTAATTGAGAATTTAAACACTAGGTATCAAAGTAAAATATAATGAATTAATTAAAATAACCATAGTCTATAGTTTAAATCAAATATAAACACTTATAAACAATTAATCATATAATTAAATAATTAATTTGCGCAACTTATAGTCACATTATTATTACAGAAAACTGGGGCATTACAATCTCTCCCCCTTAAAAAGAATCCGTCCTCGGATTCACAACACGCTTGAAAACAAACAATGAGAGATTCCCCGTCTCTCACAAGCAACAAGGAGAGAGCCCCATCTCTCGAACAGCAATGAGAGAACCCCGTCTCTCACAAGTAAAGAGAGTACCCCGTCTCTCAAACAAAAATAAGAGAATCCCCGTCTCTTACAAACAAAGTGAGCACCCCGTCTCTCAACCGAAAATAAAGCAAGGAAGTCTCCAATACTCCCAAGCAACTCACGCAAAACCAAATTTAAAATCACGAATGGCACCCCACGCAAGTAATAAATACCGTCCACATTGATTCCAATTACTCCAAGTAATGTAACACAGTACAAGATCAAAGCACCTAATAAAAAAAAATGTAGGTTAAATTTGCATGGATGCATGTATCATGAATGCTATAAGTACCGTTCACCGTAGTTGCAAAAATTTAAAGTTGTGAATTGTCGTTGTCCAAGGTATGATCGGTCCCGAATGTAGCTCAGTGCCCAGCTTGTCTTGAACCTCTTCAAGGTTCCTTGGTGAAGCAATTGATAAATCCTTTAAGGATCATATTCTTAGATCCGTTCTGACTTGTACTGTTTCCAGTCTTCACCATTTCCTTTAACCCTCCTTCGACCAACCAACTCTTTTTAATTAACTGAATTTGGCTTCCCGAATGCTCTTAGACCATCCTTCTCGAAGTTAGGTCCATAGCTACTATCTTACCCATATCAGAGTTTAAAATACCCTCAAGGATAACTACTCCTGACAATCTTGACGATTCGATCCCTATCTTGGGGTATTCGTCATTAGGATCTACCTTAACACGAATCCTTTTCCATCTTCCGTTCATGGTATCCATTCATTCCCTTTGACCCCTTAAGGTTATATTTGGCATCTAGCTCCATATTTCTTGAATCGAAGATAAAATGTTCTTGATGCGTTTTGAAGTTTGATGTAAATCCTCCAATGATCATCTTTTTGGGTTTGGTTTCTTCGTAGATTTCCTTCCGAAGTATCGTGGGACTAACCGAAGACTTGATAATATTGTCATTATTGAACCCCCTTTTTTGCCCTATTGGATTACCCGTGATCGCCATCATTCCATCATATGCCAACTTGATTCGACACTCTCTCTCTTGTCAATTCTGACTTAGGAGTTTCCAGAAGCTCCCTTATAATTCTGTTATCCCCAGATCCATGTTCTATACATAGAAATATTCTCCAAGCCATTTCCGTTATACTTAATGAGGGACTCCAACCCGAATTGAGTAACTTAACTCTCCTCTTAACAATTTAACTATTCAAGCCGTCTTGTTTATTTCTGATCATCACTAAGAGGACTCCCAGGTCTTCCTTAATTTAAACTTTCGTTATTCTTACTGAAATATTTCTTCGAGCACCCTTTCAATCGTCCAATTTGTTCCTCGGTCGTGCTCTCCCCCTTAAATTTCTGTTGTCCCGGGTTGAACTCCATCGATTCTTCTTTTATCAAAACTCTTGATGGGTAAATCCCATTAGGTGGAGTTTAACTGATATAGAAATCAAAGATTTGGCCTTTCAACTCCTCCCCTAGTTCTCTCGATGTCCGAAACTCCTTTCTTAATCTTGTCCGGAACTCTAGTCTCACTTCTCCTTCTGAATTCTTGTTTTCGTTAACCTATCCCTTACTAGAAGTTCTTATTTCCCAAATTCACCTTCCTTCTAATGTCATCCTATTATTTCTCTTCCTCATAACTCAGATGTGGCTGGGTTGAACTGATACTTCATAGTGGAGGCGAAACGACTTCCTATCAAGTAAACACTAAAATGCATGTTGGGTTAAAATGACAATGCATGGGTCACGTTTACATCAAGTAATTATACCATACATTAGCGCAACGAAACTAATTAGAAATGCACGGATAAACATAAGGTCAAAAGAATAAATAATTAATGCAAAATATGATGCACGTGCTATGAATGCTTTGGAACCTGTCACCGATGTGGGAAGTTATTAGCTAGGTAGCTCTCCTCGTTCTTCCGATCCCAAGGTCACTTGACCTGGTAATTATTCCTTGCCTTTCCCACGGTCTTCGAGACTTTCATGCTTCTTTGTAAGTCAACTTGTATCTTCCACTGTCCGAGATTGCAATTTCTTGATCCCTACTTCTTCTACGTCCACTGAGTTAGCATCCACACTTCTCCTCGCAATTCGACCTTTACTTCTAATCATCACCTTAATCAAGAATCCCGTACCTATCCTTTGTGAATTCAATTCACCTCCAATTGCTTACATTTGAGCGCATGATATCCTTGCAAGGAGTGATTGCCTTTCTTTACCGTTTCCATTTGTTGCTTCATCTCTTCCATTTTACTTCACAACATGGCAATTCAGCTTGGTTTTGGAAAAACGAACTCATATCCCAATCAACACCTTGATCAAGATTCCCGTGACGATTGTTTATGAGTTTCCCATCACGATCGAAATCCAGAGCACCCAAGTCCAACTCTTCCCGGTCTTAACTTCGACAGACTTGATTTCTGTTCACTAGGCTTAATCAGAAATCCTTCTTGTCGACCCCAGGTACACAGCTCCTACCGGACCCATTTTATCTTAGTCTCTCCTAATTATTGACACCTCTTCAACGATCCAATCCGGGATCAAAATATCTTCAAGATTCGTTCACTTCATTCTTTAGGTTGAAAGATCTTGCTGAATCCAATTAAAACACTCACCCGAGGCTACAACCTGCATGTGATGTGTGTTATATATATTATTGCCCCTCACTCAGTCTTCGGTAGACTGATACTCCACTTTTCAGGTATCTTTTGAGCGTGGTCATACTAGGCGGGAGTTGGTCGAGTCTTGCATCATCACGGGCCTAGCTTGTACCTTTCATGTATATACTTTTGCCAGATATCATGTCATGCTCACGATTAGTACATTTTGGATACTTGGTTATGTATATTATTAAGAGATGATAATGTATTGATAGTTAGAATTGGTATCTATACATATCTATTCAATAAATATGGTACCTATACGTATGATTGATTTAATGCTTCTGCTTTTACATTCATGATTTGAGTAATTATGTTGGGGAGAGTGTCCCGCCTAGTCATCGTTTTATTGTCACCCGTTCGCTGTGGTCTTGGTTTATGTATGAACTGTCCATTTCATACGTGGATCGAGGCTATAGTGCGGGGGATGTGGCGCCTTGGGGTTTAGGGTGCTACATCTACAGGTGGTATCAAGTTTTCTGTAATAATAATGTGACGTATTTGTTTATAAGTTGCGCAAATTATAAACAAATACGTCACATTATTATTACAGAAAACTGGGGCATTACATACTCCCACTTGCATCACTCTCTCTTCCTTCCCACTTGCCCCAACCGAGCCATCCCTCACTCACAACCCCCTCATTCAGCCACTAAGTGCAAGAAAGGAGAAAGAAGAAAAAGAGAAAAACCCCATTGCAAAACCTTGGAGAATTTGGGCTCATCTCCCTATCTTTCCTCACTTTTTCTTGAAGGTAAGCTTATTTTTTAGTAGTATAGCTCTTAGTAATCCCTTTATGTTGAATTTTGCATGGTTTCATCCATTTATGAGTTATATTGGAAGAAGATGATGAATAGTGGCCCTTTTTTGCATTTTGATGATCAACTTTGATTTCCTTGGATTTTCTTTGAGTTTCATGAGTAATATTTGACCCTTTGTCATGGAGTTAGATGGATATGAACTTGTATTGCATGATTGTTGGAGATTCTTGGTCTTGCCATTGATGGAGCTTGGAGTTATAATTTGGATGTTAATTCCTTGATGCTTTACTTGGAGTTCTTGTTGTTTAATGTGGTATAGCTTGAATATATGAGTTAATGACCTGATTTTACATGATTTTGGGTTGAGATTTGTGAGTTAGTTTTGTGCCTTTTAGCTTTCATTTCGGTTTTTGCCTTGTTTTTGTGTTTTTTGGCCGCTGACTTAAATCCACGGGGGTGGATTTTTCCTTTGAAAAAAATCCGCGAGGGTGGATTTAGGTCAGTCAGTTTCTGAAAATCCATGGGGGTGGATTTTTCCCTTTGGAAAAATCCGCGAGGGTGGATTTAGGTCAGTCAGTTTCTGAAAATCCATGGGGGTGGATTTTTCCCTTGGGAAAAATCCGCGAGGGTGGATTTAGGTCAGTCAGTTTCTGAAAATCCATGGGGGTGGATTTTTCCCTTTGGAAAAATCCATGGGGGTGGATTTTCTCCTGCGTTTTTTTCGTCATTCCGGTTCCGTTTTTCTTCTTTTTCTCCGCTTGTTTGATCTTCCTCCACCTCTTTTATGACTTCTATGCTACGTTAATATGTATTATTATGTGTTATGATTAATGTATCAAGTTTATAGCTTGTTTTGTTATGATTTATGAACGAATGAGCTTGGAACTCCCACTTATTGAATGCAATGAATGATTTTGAACGTTTATGTGACTTTATTGTGTTAATTGTGCATAAGAATACTTCCATGACTTGAGAACATTTTCTTATGCATCTCATATCATCCACATTGCATTGTCGTGCGTCGTATATGGTCATTTTGAGTCTCACACTACCTCTTTTGCACAGATTCGGGTTTAGTTGGAGACGAGGGTGTCGTTTGAGGCTCTACTCTTATCTTCTTATTGCTTCAAGGTGGGTTTCTCTTCTACTAGCTAAAATGACCCTATATAAACCTAATGTGCAAAGTTTTAAACCAAATGTATAATATACCTATATAGAGTCTTTTCTCGAGTAAATAATTTCAAACGTAAGCCTTTCTTTTATGAATCCTACCTTATGTTTTGGCGAGACATGATTGTTAATGATGCACGGGCCCAGGACCTAGCACATGTGGCTATCCGGGGAGGCTAGGGCCGACGGTGATCCCATGTGCTAGTCCCAACCATTTAACAGAGACCTGAACTCGCTAGGAGATTAGCGTGGAATGGTAGCTGAGCGCCCTTGGGGGATTCATGTACCCGCCTAGGTCAATGTATGAGGTGGTCGGGCCTTGCAAACCCGTCCACCGCCGGAGGAAGAAGGTGTATATGTATGATTATGAATCGTATGAATGTGCACATAAGATTATTATGCATGAAAATAAATGAATTATGAATATGATTACACGAGGTGATGGATGGTGATAATGCACGCCCACTCGCCGGGCCATGAAACCCTATAATTATTTATGAATGAATATGATAGTTGTAATTCCATTGATGTTTTCTTTGTTTTGCCCGCCTGGGAAATTCTTATCAAACTTCGAATGGAATTAAGGCTTGCATGTATATGTTTAAATTCCGTTGTATTATATATTATGCTTTTTTTTTATACCCACCAGTCTCTTTTAGACTGAACCCGGTTTGTTTCAGTTGTTTTGTGCAGGTTTGGAGGTGCTAGGCGGGAATACGAGTCGTCTAGGTCTCGCATTAGTGTCTAGCATTTCCTTTTACACTCATATCTACTTATTCTTATTACTCTTGTTTTATGATTATTTGTGGAGCGTATATTATGTTATTTTGTACCGTGATGGCTTTTGTACAGGTTGTAAGTGTTGGTACCTATATGTAAATACGATATGTATTGCTATGTGTTGGTACCTATAAGTACTTATGATGAATTGCTTCCGCTATTGTTATGGTCACTCTGATTTAATTATGTTTTGGTTATGCTTGGTTTAAGGGTTAGCTCCCGCCTAGCTTAGTGTGTGTGTTGTGTCCCCGTTCGCCGTGATTTGGCACGTGTATGGATTTGCCATTTCATATACGGGTCGGGTCTCGGTGCGGGGGATGTGGTGCCTCACGCTCGGGGGCTACATCTCCCCCTTAAAAGAATCCGTCCTCGGATTCACTGATCGACTGGAAATAGTTCGGGATGAAACTTTCTCATTTTATCCTCTGTCTCCCACGTAGCCTCTTCTGTTTTATCACTTCTCCATAACACTTTAACTAGTGGGATTTTCCGGTTTCTTAATTCTTGAAATTTCCAATCCAAAATCTTAACCGGTTTCTGAACGAAGGTGAGATTAGGCTCAATTTCTACCTCTTCCTCGGGAAGGATTTCGGACTCATCCGAATAGTACTTGCGAAGCTGGGAGACATGAAATACGTTGTGGATTCCTGTCAAACTCGGAGGTAGATTCAAGCGGTAAGCAGTATCTCCATCTTTCTCCAGAATCTCATATGGACCCAGATAACGAGGGTTCAACTTACCTACTTCATAAATTTCAAGTTTTGATATTTTAATTCCGTGACTTCTTTGATCCCAAATTGTTATTATATGATTTATAATATGAGAAAACATGATAATTACATGCTACATTGTACATTGCTCATAGTCTCGTTGCATATTCGCCGTTCGTCATATTTGGTCCATTTTGGAGTCCAGTCTCATGTATACATGTATCCCTTGCACAGATCAACTTCCGGTGACAGGGAGCAGGAGCCGTAGGCTGTGTCTCGACTTACATTTTTTCGGTAAAGGTGAGGTTTAGTTGCTAGTTATCTAGAACCATATAACCTTTACGTGGATTTTGGCCAAAATGTATCTATATATATCTTTATAATCGTTTCCCAAAAACAACTATCGTGTTGCAAGTCGTGTTCTTTGAAAGTAAATCGTGTTCATGAAAAGCAAGTCGTGTATCGTGTTATAAGCAAGTCGTGTACCGTGTTACCGTGATCATGTTTTGGCGAATTATCGTGTATCGTGCACTATGGGCCCTAGAGTGAGTGTTTGAGCCAACCGAGAAAGCATAGGGCTGACCGGTAACCCTTACACCTCTCTCAAACCACGGGGATGCCCCCTGAATCCACCAGGAGGTTTGGTGGAGGAAGGAGTCCCGAACGTGGGAGTCATGCTCCCGACGTACAACGTGTTATCGTGGGTGGTTCGGGCCTTCTAAAGCCACCACCATTGGAGAATGATGGAGTTCATGTTATTGATCATGTGCACTATAATGACTTGTGTGATAACCTAATGAAATGAAAATGTAATCCTGGTTTACTGTCAGGGTTTGGTTAGAGATCTTGCACGCCCCTCGCCAGGGCCACTGATTGTTGTAATAAAAGTGATTACCGTGTTAAACTTGGTAGTTGTAATCTCGGGCAAGTTCTATGTTATTCTTGCACTTATATTATTTTAGTTACAAAACCTTACCCGAGTTTATAACTTGCATGTTACTTGTGTTTATATATAATTATGCCCCTCACTCGGTCTTCATAGACTGATGCCTCCACCTTTCAGGTTTCGTCCGTGGTGTGCTAGGCGGGATTCGGGTCGTGTCTTTTATCCAGCTGAGTCTAGCATAGCATTTCTTCCTATGTACTAGCATTTCAGAGTATCATGTTAGTAGTTTTCGAGTACTTATATGTGAATGTTATTTGGGAGATGATAATGTATTGATATGATGAAATGATAATATTATGTTTCCGCTTTTGAATTTCGTGTATCGGATTTACTTTATTTGAGGGTCTAGTCCTGCCTAGCTAGCTTGTTCTCTTACTTGTCACCCGTTCGCTATAGGTTAGTTCATGTACGGATTGTCAATTTCGTATGTGGATCGGCCTATAGTGTGGGGGTGCGGTATCTCTACGTATAGGGGTGCTACATCTTAAGTGGTATCAGAGCCCGGTTGCAAAACCGAGGTTCTAGTGTCGTGTCTTGTGAGTCTAGGTCGAATGACATAGGATTATTTGAGAATTACGAGCTTGCATCTTATATGGAATTACTTGAACCTAGTTGAATTTTATGAATTATGTGAACTATGTATTTCAGTTGCATCTTATGATCTTGATCTCAATTATGTTCATTAGTATCCCCTGATCCAACATGCATATCTAGTATTTCGGTTATAGGATGCCTCGAGATAGATCTCGCTGTGATCGTTCCCCTGGACATAGGAGACATCACCACGATCATTCTCCTCGTGCTCCTTCATCCCTTCCTGCTCAACCACAAGATTTCATAAATGCAGTGGTCGGGTTAGTCGATCAAAGACTTCATGAATGGGTTCCTCCAGCACCACCAGCGCCAATAGCACCACTGGAAAACCCTATTTCTGCCATACTAAGAGAGTTTCAGAATCAGCACTCCCGGAAGTTCAATAAGGGTGATGACATTCAGGCTGAGATGTGGCTCAAAGAAATAGAGAGGGTTTGGTAGCTCAACCCGTGTGACTCTCAGGAGAAAGCTTGCTTCACCCTTACTTTGATTCAGGGCGAGGCCTACTCCTGGTGGGAAAGCACTCAAATAGTCTTGGAGGCCGTCAGGACAGTTATTACGTGGGAAGTATTTGTTCGGGAATTCAGAAATAAATTCATTCCGCTGGCTTCAAGCACTCGCAGGTTGAGAGAATTTACTGAATTGAAACAAGGAGGGAGCTCAGTGGGCGAGTACATTGCAGAGTTTGAAAAATTATCTCGCTACGCCCCCAATATAGCGAGCGACTACTTTCACAAGGCAACGCAATTCGTGCAGGGACTTAGGCCGGATATCCAAGATGCCTTGAAAGCTGCTAACATAAGCACCTGGGCCAAGGCTACTACTAAAGCACTGAAGGTCGAGGATTCGGACAATGCTATTCCTCGCTTTGAACCGGACCCAGTTTCGGGATCAGGACAGGATTCCAATACGATGAAAAGGTCCAATGCTGCTTCAATCTTACTCTCCCAGGAAAGGACCAAAAAGAAAAAGTCCCAAATTGATAGGTCAACTTCAGAGAAGGTTTCTGTTACGACATTGCCATCACGGTCAGGGAAGTCACTCTACACTTACTGTGGATGGGACACAAATACCTACTGCATAAATTTCAAGTTTTGAGATTTTAATCCCATGACTTCTTTGATCCCAAATTGTTATTATATGATTGATTATATGCCAAAACATGATAATTACATGCTACATTGTACATTGCTCATAGTCTCGTTGCATATTCGCCGTTCGTCATATTTGGACCATTTTGGAGTCCAGTCTCATGTATACATGTACCCCTTGCACAGATCAACTTCCCGTGACATGGAGCAGGGGCCGTAAGCTATGTCTCGACTTACATTTTGTCGGTAAAGGTGACGTTTAGTTGCTAGTTATCTAGAACCATATAACCTTTACGTGGATTTTGGCCAAAATGCATATATATGTATATATCTTTATAATCGTTTCCCAAAACAAACAAATGAATTACCAACTAGCCATGTATCGTGTTGGAAGTCGTGTTCTTTGAAACTAAATCGTGTTGATGAAAAACAAGTCGTGTATCGTGTTACAAGCAAGTCGTGTACCGTGTTACCGTGATCATGTTTTGGCGAGTTATCGTGTATCATGCACTATGGGCCCGAGCGTGAGTGTTTGAGCCAACCGGGAAAGCATAGGGCTGACTGGTAACTCTTACACCTCTATCAAACCGTGGGGATGCCCCCTGAATCCACTAGGAGGTTTTGTGGAGGAAGGAGTCCCCGTACGTGGGAGTCATGCTCCCGACGTACAACGTGTTATCGTGGGTGGTTCGGGCCTTGCAAACCCACCACCATTGGAGAATGATGGAGTTCATGTTATTGATCGTGTGCACTATAATCACTTGTGTGATAACCTAATGAAATGAAAATGTAATCCTGGTTCACTGTCGGGGTTTGGTTAGAGATCATGCACGCCCCTCGCCAGGCCCACTGATTGTTGTAATCTCGGGCGAGTTCTATGTTATTCTTGCACTTATATTATTTTAGTTACAAAACCTTACCCGAGGTTATAACTTGCAAGTTACTTGTGTTTATAAATAATTATTCCCCTCACTCGGTCTTCACAGACTGACGCCTCCACCTTTCAGGTTTCGTCCGTGGAGTGCTACGCGGTTGTCGGGTCGTGTCTTTTATCCAGCTGAGTCTAGCATAGCATTTCTTCCTATGTACTAGCATTTCAGAGTATCGTGTTAGTAGTTTTCGAGTACTTATATGTGAATGTTATTTGGGAGATGATAATGTATTGATATGATGAAATGATAATATTATGCTTCCGCTTTTGAATTTCGTGTATCGGATTTACTTTATTTGAGGGTCTAGTCCTGCCTAGCTAGCTGTTCTTTTACTTGTCACCCATTCGCTATAGGTTTGTTCATGTACGGATTGTCCATTTAGTATGTGGATCGGCTTATAGTGCGGGGGTGTGGTATCTCTACGTATAGGGGTGCTACAGGTCATGATGTCGGTTTCGCAAATACCAACCCTTTGGAGGCAATAGGTAGCAAGTGGAATATTGTTTGCACTTCTACAGACAGTAGAAATCCACAACCTTTACCTAAGGAATGTTGATGGCTGTTTTTTTTCCGGATGATGAGATATTGGAAATTACAGACATCAGATCAGATTGGTGATATAGTTGGGGAAATTAAGAAGTGATAAACAAGCTTAAGGAATTATATAATTTATATTTTCTTAAGGGGGAGAGTCGGCCGGGCAACAAAGTAAAGTCCGAAATTAAGATCTCACTCGGGGAAGTTGGAACTTCAAAACAAATCAATTCTTCATAAAGTCTCTATCAGAACCATGTGAAAGAAGTCATCAACACTTCAAACCTTTTCTCCCTTATACCCGAAGGAAAGTTCCATCATCGATAGTATTTTTCTTCATCATCGTTCTCAAGAATGGGGGTACACTGTTTATGATCCTCTTGTAGTCTCAGGATATCAGTGGGTTCAGTAAATAGAAGAGGATTCTACTTGGTTAATGTTTGGAGTCCATCCCAGATTAAAGATTATTTCGGATACAAATAGGGCAAACGGGATGATCTAGAACTTTACGCGAACCGTCCTCTCGTGCGAGCTTCCTGCGTCACTGTAGCACCCCGTACGTGAGGCACCACATCCCCCGCACTAACGAAATAGTAAATCTGCACCCGTATCAAACCCTAGCGAATGGGAGACAAACATAAAAACCTTCCTAAGCTAGGCGGAACTAGACCCTGCAATGATAACCAAATCACAATATATAATGCATGGCAAAGCCCAAGTACAAACATACAAACCATAAACGGAATTTGGGCTCTCCAGGCCTCTTTTAAAACATAACAAATCCAGTAAAAGCAATTCAATAACGATTACCTAAATATTCAAGTCCAGGATACTACAGAATCGAATCAAACATAAATCCAATACATGAATGAGTGCAGGGACTCTCCTAACCTAACTCGACCCACTTAAAGACTCCAAACACCTGCGCCTAGGTCGAAACTCCAAAGCCAAACCTGCACACTAAAGTGTTGGGGAGGGAGAGGGTTAGTCTCTAGAAGACTGAGTGAGCAGGAGCGATATATATATAAAAACATGCACATGCAAGTCATAAATTCCGAACAAGGTTTTATTTGAACTTAGTTCCAAAAAAGGGCAAGAGAATGACTAATCAGTGCTCGGATTTTATAAATAATCATATTAATTCATTACATTCATAAATCATACATAAACATAAGGCTCGGCTAGTGAGCGTGCACAATCTCCAACCAAACTCCGACCGTGTACGACAAATATCATTAATATGTTGATTAGGTGATCATGCAATATATCATAATACACGCATACCATAAATCATAACATAAACATATTCGTTTGGGAAATCCGTGTCCCGACTTTCCCGCACGGTGCATAATCATATCATAAACATATTCATAAGCATAAGCATAACTCATAACCAACCTTCTTCCTCCGGGTGGTGGATGGGCTTGCAAGACCCGGCCACCGGTTCATACATAATGGCTAGTGAGGTACATGAATCCTCAAAAGCCCGACTAGCATTTCCTCGTCAAAACTCCTAACGAGGTCCGTTTCGTCATAAATTTGGTTGGAACTAGTGTATGGGATCACCGTCGGCCCTTGCCTCCCCGGATTGCCACATACACTAAGTCCCTGGGCCCGTGAACATAACATACATGCAATCTCGCGAAAACATTTTAGTTCATAAGAACATAACATGTTTAATAAATCATTTGAAAAGGGTTTACTCGATCAATATTTATTCGATGACTTTACTTTAAAAGTAACATATATATATATATAATCATAAGGTTTTGGCCAAAGCTTTTCACATAAGGGTCGTAGGGTTTGTTACTTAGCTAAAACAAAACCACCCTCACCTGAACCGTGACGAAACAAGGAACGAGTTACCAAGTACCCGAAGGATCAAGATCTCTCCACCCTGGAGATAAACTGTACAAAAGACAACATGACGTGTTCGTGAGACTCAAGACTCTAAATGAACCATATATGACGCACGACAATGCCCAAGCATGATATGAAGGCATAAAGGTGATATTAAGTCATGAAAATGTTCGTGTGCATTATTAAGACATTTAAATCATATAACCAAGTCATTCACTCATTCATTCATTTTCATTCAAATTCATCAATTCATATCTCCAATCAAAATAATTCAAGAATTCAAATAGGAGCATAGAACATATTCAAGCTCTCCCATAATGCTACCACATACTTCATATTACATAAGATAGCATATTTCCAAGGTTTGACAACAAGAAGGAAGCATATGAAATAGAAAATGAATTACGCGATTCATAAACGACATATAAACACACATAAACGGCAATAAGCAAAAGCGTGCCTATAACTCATCCAAATGCCATGAAATTAAACCACAATTCTCCCAACATCTAGCAAAACAAGTTCATAGTTCAACACAAAAGGAGATAAAGTGATTCAAGAGGTGAAACAATTCAAAAACCGAAAAGGAAGCAACAAGGACTACGCAAGGGAAGGGACACGGGGGTGTCACCCTCCTTAGCCAAAATGAGCCACGACCGTGGCTCAGTACAGATAACATGCAAGTCGTAACCTCGGGTAAGGTTTTATAATAGAAACAAAATAGGTTCAAGAATACTTAGAACTCGCCCGAGATTACAACTATCAGATTAGACACTTCAATCAATTTCAATCAATCAATCAGTGGCCCGACAACTGAGGGCAAATCTCCAACCTTACTCCGACAGTGTACAATCATTCAGTTATTAAGTGATTCGGTGATCAAGCAATATATTTACAGTGCACAATTAATAGTTTGAGTCCATCCTTCTTCCTCTGGGTGATGGGGGATTGCAAGGCCCCGCCATCCAATTAGTCTGGGCAGAGGGTTCATGATTCCCTAAGCCCGGAACTCCTTCCTCCACTAATCTCCTAGTGGATTCAGGGGTCATCCCAGTTTAGTGAGGATAGCGCTTGAGTTACCCGTCAGCCCATGCTTCCTAGGTTGGCTCAAGTCACGACCCTCGGGCCCATAGTGCTGTACAATATACTCGCCAAAACAGTCAATCAATCAATCAATTAATACAGTACAATTTCAATAGATCAGTGGAAAATCAATAGAGTTTAGAAAACTATAGATATATAGATACCTTTTGGCCGAAAGTTCACGTAAGGGTTGTAATGGTTCTATGTATCTAGAAATTAAACCTCACCTGGAATACCACGAGACAAGAACAAGAACAAGAGCACTACGGTTGCCTATTCAATCCAGAAGTCTCCACCCTGGAGAAGAACTGTACAATAAAAGGGAACAATGTGTACCAGTGAGAGGAGACTCAATATGAACCAAATAGGACGCACGACACGAAATGAGATGACATGAAGTAGAATGACATATTATGGCATGCATATGAAATTAATAATAATTATGATGTGCCGTGAATGTGCTCATTTGCTCAATTAATGTCTCACGTTGCAATTAGTCACATAATACACTCAAATAATTTATATAAACGAGTAAACCAATTAAATGAATTCAATTTATTTTAAGTCATGAAGCCATCAATTTATTATCATTTAGAAAATCAAACAATAAGGTTTAAACAATATTCATTTATCAAATCATATATCAATTTACAGGATTCAAATAACAATTAAACATACTATTAAAGCTACATGTATGATTCATGAACGTTAAGTTCGTATTTCAAATTAAATAAGTATTTGGAATAATTATGCCAACTCATATATATTCAAACAATTCTCAATTAAATCAATTAAGACAAGTAATCAACATGAAACGAGGCCCATAAAATCAATGAGTTAAGAATTCGAGTTTTCATATAACATATCATATTATCATCCATTATACAATTCATAATCATCGACCAATTAAGCGTACAAGATTAAATTACAATTTAAAACAATTAACGTATAATATATAATAACTTCAGAAATTCATATAAAATCAACCAAGTGCCCGATTGACGAACGGAAAGCGGTGATAGACTCAGCACAACGAAAGGAACACACTGTCCGAAAGGCACCGGAATGCCGCCACCGGAGCCCGCCGGACCGCCACTGACAGCCGTCAAACCACCAGCTCCGGTGGCCGGAAAAATCCCCGGAGGGACAGAAATGTGCGTCTCGGCCTGCTAGTCAAAAGCCCTCAAACAATTTCAGAAAAAGCCGAACACACCGGATTTCGTTGACGAAAAACCGAACTAAATCCCTAGAACAAAAACTGAAATTAAACACAAACTGTAAAACGAAAATGAAATCCGAGCATACCGTTGGAAAGCTAGTAGTGAGGCCTTCCAAAGCCCCAAGTCAATTCGCCAGAAAAATCGCCTGAAAGAAAAGCCGCCGGTTCACCTCCGGTCCGCCGCCAACGGCTGGTTCCTGGAACGCCGCCGATGCCATCCGCTATGTTTCGTCATTCCAAGCAACTTTCGTGAAGCGACCACCACCAAAACCGGCCGGGAAAAGGGCCCAAATCGTTACCGAAGTCCCGCCACTACGCCACCACCGATTCAGCCATCTCCGGTCATCGGTTGCTTGATTTGAGGTCGGAAATGGAACGGGAAGGGTAAAAAACGTAGGGTAGGGTAGAGATTGGCTGGCGAAAGTCGTCGGATCGCCGGCGGCGAAGAGGTGTCGCCACCCGCCACCTTCAGGCCATCGATGCGCCACCGTCGGTCTTCGGTTGGCCACGATCTTGGTACGGTTGTGATGGGCTCGTCGAGCTGATAAATTTCCACTAATGGTTCGTCAAATTTCGTCGAGAAACGAGGGAGAACGGGCATGTGTGTGTTTTCACACCTTCACTACATGTGAATAGTGTCGATCGCGGGGAAGAAGACAATGAGGGCTGGAGCTGATGTTCTGGCACGCAAAACGAGGATCCGGGTATTATATCTCGGGTCCTCGTACACGAAAACGGTCGGAAGAACGGGCTAACGAAGTCAGAATTGGGCAAACTTAGAGTCTACGGACTCGTCTCGATGTCCCGAACGCGTTGAAGGGATCAAAGAGGTTAAAATCTCGATCGGGTGAGAAATGACCGAAAAACCCTTGGAATAGCGGGGCGTTACAATCTACATGTTAACACATCTCTTAAGTCATACTAGAAGCAAGAGATTAGCATATTAAATAAATAAACGAAGTACGAGCTCATTCATGCATTTTAAGAAGCACTTAGGTCACATAAGAGCACGTGAGAGCATAAATCAAGAACGAGCATTTAATTAAATCACAAATTCCTATCTTACAACAAATAACACGTTATATCACATGTATACAAATCATACATATCACAAAAGGAGCAAATAGAAGTCACACGAATTAAATAAAAGAAGTACGCTTGCATGCGTGCAGGTACAAAGACATCTGGAGCAAGTTAGGTCATATATTATGTATACAGAAAAAAAAGCATCGAATTCACGTAATTAATTCATAACAAATCATATAACACATAATTCATCAAGTATATAATACGTATAAATTGAAAAAGGATAAAGAAATTCACGAAAAATGCAAACGAAGCGAAAATAACATATCACACAAGTGTAACTCAAAACTGAGGCAAAATAGGCGGCGACCAAAAATGACCTAAAAATATTCGCAGTCGCGACCAAGGTGGAAACAAGAGGAAAAATTGGTCGCGAAAATGAACTGGTCGTGATCGCGGCTTCGACCACTGGCGGCAGCAGAGTAAAACACGAAATTCAGGCCAAAAACTCAACCAAAACTCAAGGTAAATCATGCTAACATCAAACTAACACATCATTGTAAGAAAATAGAGTAAGAGTTCATTCGTTTCATGGCAAAATCTGAACCAAACTTGAAGCAACATGTGTAACAAATGCAAGACATAAGTTCATGTTCATCTCCATAAAAAAATCTCCAAATTCTCAAATGGTATCTTAAAAATTCTTCAAACAGCATACAAAATCAGATTATACAATTACTCATGGATGTCTTGGGATCAACTAGGATGTATAAATTTCAAGAAAAACATAAGAGATCATACAAATTCATCAAATTGGTCCTAACCCTCACTTTTCACCAAATAATCCATATCTCACTCATTTCTGCATGGAAATAAGCAAATAAGGTGTCAAATTAAAGAGGAGATGATGTAGAAAACATTCATGGACTTACCTTTCAAATTTGAGGCGAATCGGATGTGTACCAAGCTCAAAACTTGGAAAATGAATAGTATCTTTCTTCCTCTCTTTGGGATTTCGTGGAGCAGAGCAAAAGCCCTCTTTTTCCTTCTCTTTTTTATGTTGTGAACGAAATGGGGGAATTACGGCTGAAAGGGGATTAAGTCTTGGAGATGTGGGGCCAAGAATTAGTTAATTTTGTCTAGTATTGCTCAAGTTATGGCTAAAAGAGTACAAAGGGGTCCAAGTTGCCCGCGAGGCTCGGTTAGGATGAAATTCGGGGGTTCAAACGGGCTTCGAAAAATAAAAAAATTAGATTCCTTGGTTTCCTTTCTTCGTTACGAGAACACTTCTTCGAGAATTCGAATCTGAATTCCCGAACATAAGTTATGGCGTCCGGAACCCAAGGTGCGCTAAAACTAGTTAGGCCCTCGAGTCCCTCACAAATCCCGTTTTACAAAAACGAACCAATGACCAAACTAAACAAATGCTAAAACACGTAACGAGCATGCAAACACATTCACAACTCACATAAGTCACACATACCAAGATTTCACAAAAATAGAAATTAAATCCGGGCACGTAGAAAGAAAATCCGAGGCACATTGTCAAATACGTTTAAAATTCAAGCTAATAAGTTAAACAAATAATTTCATATAATTTCAATTAATCACATAATCATTATAATAGCACATATTTCCATAATTAAATAATTTAAATGCGCATATAACACTTTAGTTATAGCGTAGATGTACGACCGAATAATCGGGATGTTACAGACACGTTATGAGGAGTTGGAGTAGTGTGTGCTTGTACTCGCCGAGCTTTCGCTTGATATGTTGATTATGAAACGGGATAGGATACATACGCGGTTCGAGAGTGCTAAGTGCGCATTAAAATTATTTTTTATTATGTGAGTTATATGCTTATTATATTATGTATGTGATATAATTGAATTATGTGATTTAATATTTGAATTTTTATTTGAACCTTATATGACATATTTGAACGTATTTGCCCGTTTTGTGTTGTTTTTTATCCGTTAGACTCGGAATTAATTTCTAAATTTTGTGATTAGGTGATATGTGTGAATTATATGTTTTATGAATGTGTTTTTACGTTCGTTGCATGTTTTTGAGTTACGTTTGTTAAGGGCCTAACTTGTTTTAGCACGCCTTGGGTTCTGGAAGGCGTAACTTGAGATCGAAAATTTGGATTTAAATTTTGAAAGTGGCGTTGGACTCGTAACAAAGATTGGAAGCTAGAGAACTTGGTTTCATATTTTTCTATGCTCGTTTGGACCCCCAAATTTTACCCGAAACGCCACCCGTGTGACAGCTTTGCCACCCTCGCCCGTTTTGTTCATTACTGACCCATTTCTTATCCGAATCAACCCGTTTTGGAACCCTTGTGACCCTTATTCAATACCCTTTCTCTCCCTTAGCCTCTCAATGGAACCAACCAAGGACAGAAAGAAGAAAGGAGCAGAAACGAGACCAATATAGGAGAAAAGAAGATGAAGGGTTGCCACTATTCACACCTTGGGATTTTGAGCTCGTTCGAGCCCCGTTCTTCGTCAAATTCGAAAGGTTAGTATATTTTTGTGATCTACATCTTCTTAGATTTCTTGTAAGTCATGGTTTGCCAATTTTTATCCAATTTGAGCATGGTATGAAGAGATATGTGAATAGTTAGGTTATATGTATTTCTTTGATGAATTCATGCTATACTTGCCTTATACTTTGAATTGATGAATGATAATTGATCTCTAAACCTTCTTTTATGTCAATATGATCTGAAATTCCATGAAAATTGGCAAAAAATTGAACCACCCTTGTTGAACTTTCTTGAAACTTAAGGAAGAAGAAGGAATTGATCTCTTAAATTCATCCCTTGAATTCAATGTGATTAGCTGCTGTTATGTATTACTTTTTGTTGCCTTTTTCTGATCAAATTGTGCTTGGAAATGTTGTTGTTGTTGTGTAGCTTTGAAGACAGAGAAACAGGGGTTGTTCTAGCATTTCCGCGACCTGCAACACGTGGTCGCGGAGAAGATGATTCCCAGTCGCGCCTGCGACACGTTTTTGGCCCAGTTTTGAGATGAAGATGCTGCACTTGCGGAAGGAGATGGTGGTTGAGACCGCGACCACCTTTGGACAGATTTGGGGTCACTGGCTCGACCCTATTTGGAGCTATCTTCGAGCTACTGCTACTATTACATTTTGTTCGCAAGTTTGTTTATGTTTTGCTTATTCTTCTTGCTCTTTTCTCACCTCGTACTGTGACACAACGTCTTCTCGGCAATCCAGGTATGAGGTCTCGGGAGAGTTTAATTCAGTAATTATGTGATTTGCTTGCCTTATGTGTCAATTTGAAATCTATTTTAGTTATGTGCGCATTAGAATTTAATTAAATGTACTTGGCCTTGATCGTCCAATATTTGCAAATTGGGGACCTAATTGTAATTACGATATTTTTAGCCCTCGTGGCTACCTTGAGCTCGGTAATTCGAATGTGAATTGCGACCTTGTCATTGAGTTTGTTTCGACTATTCGGATTCAATGAAATTAACCTTTTATTTTTCTAAAGCCGTTTGATCGCCCTACCGTTTTAAAATCCGATCCGAATGAACCGGATACGGTTTGACCCTACCCGTTTTCTTGTAACCCGACCCATTTATACCTTCAAATGAGCTCAAAATCAGCTCATTTCTCCCGCCCCCCCCCCCCCCCCCCTTCATCACGTTAGAAGTAACCAAGAAGAGAGAAAGAAGAAGCTCCTAAGCCCAATCCTTTGAGCTCAAGTTCTGACTTCATTCCTCGTCTAATCAACGATCTAAGTTTGTCCAGGTACACCTGGGGTGGAGTTTCATGATCCTAGTTGATTTTGGGGTGAATCATTTATCTCGTTCTTGGCCACGTCGATGTAAGGTGAGGTTAGGTTCTTGTTAAACCCTGTGAAACGTGCCCGTTTTCTATACATGCGAACTATAACCTTAAGTATAAGTAAATATATGCGAGATATGTATGTTTATGAATTTGTTAAGCCTTTGCAGGTATAATGAGCTATGTACAAACATATGTACACTTGTTTCGATTTGTTAATGTACTCGTTCAGTATTGCAACATTAGACCACGCTTCAAACCGTGTGCCTCTTATGAGCCGGAAGATACGCCTAAAGGATTTTACACGGAGAGGTATGAATAACATGGTTGTTGCTAGGTAATGCTTTGTATGTAAGTTAATGTTTATAATGATAAGTTTAATGTTGTTGTTTTGTTACGTAATGTAATGTATTTGTAACGTTGGGCCCCGGAGCCTACGAGCCAGGACGCCCGGTATGGTAGCGGGCCGTCGGGTTAAGCCTGGGTGTAGTCTCCACTCTGATAGGATTACCCCTGAACTCACCAGGAGGTTTGGTGAGGGATAGATATCCTGAGGGTTGAGAAGCTTAAACTCCCCTCGACTGTAATGGAAGGTTAGGGTCGCGCAACCCTTACATCGCCGAAGAACGAGGTTAAGGTGTAAGTATGTTTTCATTTGATTTCATTTGTTACATGATTAGTCGGAGGAGCCCAGGATGGGACTAGGTACTCGTACCCACCGAGCTTTGTTTGTAGGCATGTCATGAAACGGGGATAGACTCTTTAATACGATAAAATATGGTATTTTCAAATGTTAAGGTTCAATATGAAATGACTTGTTACGTTTTGTATGTATGTTAAGACTGTAAGTTAATTTAGGCTTGTTTTGTTTTAGTTTTGATTTGTTACAAACCCTATATGTATGTATCAAGGGAAAATGATTTGGCATGCAAAAACTATCCCCGAGTTCACGAATAATGTTATTTAAATGTGCTATGCTCCTTTATGTTTTTAGTTTGCAGGTTTGCTTTGGAGGTTCATGCTAGGCGGAGTCTGTCAGTTTGTAGAGTACTTTTTTAGTCGGGTCATCTGTTAGTTTGCATTTTCGCATTTTGTATATGAACTTTTGTGTAAGTATCTATAAGTTTATATGCTTCAATAGGTATGATAATTATGTAATGGTTATTATATTCGGGACAGGTTTCTAGGAAACAGATTGAACCCGTTGTGCTTATGTTTTGAATGAATGGAACTCGGGACAGGTTAGGACAGGTGCTCCTAGATAGTTGAACCCGTTATTTGATTTTGATTGAATTTTATATGTCACTTTCAAGCTTCCGCATTCATGTATGTTTGGGCTGTTGTTCTTGGGGTCTACGTTCCGCCTATCCAGGGAGTGGGTTTGTTGTCTTCCGTTTGCCTAGGCTTGGTTCATGTACGGGCTCTCCATCTCTTATATGAATTGGGCTTAGGTGCGGGGGATGCGGTGACCCTGCGTTCGGGGCGCTACATCTTAAAGTGGTATCAGAGCCCTAGGTTGCAAAACCTGAGCTCAGCGTCGTATTGTGTCGGTCTAAATCAAACGACATAGGACAATTTGGCTATGTGCTTGCATTTACATCGTGATTTGCTGTGATATGTATTTGGATTTTTAACACTTTGTTGATTTTACATTTCCTGATGCATTGCATTTATCTAATTGCTCTTACTTGATTTGATTACGTGCTATTCTCACGTACTAGCCGACATGTATAAATCTATGTTGTAGTTGTTGAGAATTTCAGGATGCCACCACGTAGACAATATTTTGGTCAACCATCACATCGACGTCGTTACAATCAAGGGTAAAATCACACCGAGATGCAACCTATGAATCCGATGGCAACCTTATATCGAAACTTCAGGACCTTTAATCCTCCCCAATTTAGAGAAGGCAATGATATCCTACCTGAAGAGTGGCTCTCCGAAATCGAGAGCATTATTGAAGTATGGCCGTCCAACTCACAAAATATGGCTCGCCTCGCCATATTACTTTTACAAGGACAAGCGAGACAATGGTGGAAGAGAGTTGCCCCACAAATTGAAGCAACGAATGAAGGATTGACATGGGATACCTTCCTTCAAGAGTTTAGGAGAAGGTACTCACCGGCCATTCTACGAGGTCGAAGATTTGAGGAGTTTCATACCCTAAAAAAAAGGAGATAGAATGGTCATGGAATACATTGAAGAGTTCTCATATCATGAATGATGAGAATATGAAGAATTGGTATTTCGTGAAAGGACTTCGGGATGAGTTCAAGGAAGCCTTAATTGCGGAGAATACGAGCACGTGGGATAAAGCTATAAGAAAAGCTTTACGGGTCGAAAATCGAAGATTAACTAGGAGCAAGGAAAGAGAAGTAATGGAACCGAGAGATGAATTGGGAATTTGCTCGAATCTACAAGTAGAAGAAAGATTCTATCAATGTGGACCTCGAGCTAAGAAGGTCTGTGCGAAAAAGTATAAGACCGGAGATTATCCAAAATCAAAGAGAGAGTCCCGATCATGCGCTTATTGTGGGGAAGACAACCATACTTATGAGGCGTGCCGGGATAGGTTGAAGAGATGCTACGCGTGCGGATCATCGGAACATATAGTTTCCAACTGTGAGCAATCGAGAGCTACCAAGCAAAGGATGCTTGAGCAAAAGCTCCAATTTGGAAACCGACGTGAACCCAATGATGGAGGTAATTGCATACATGGCATGTGCATCCATGACATATTTAAAATTTAGCGCTTATTTAATTTTTGTGCCTTAATTTCTATTGATAACATCCTTGAATGCTTGAGTGGAAGCTATGTGATGCATTCTATCGGCATTATAACCTAACATGCATATTCAGTGTTTGCTTGCTAGGATGTCGTTTCTTTCAACCTTCAAGTTTTGTGTCTTACGAAGTTGGAAGAGATGGTTAGAGTAAAAGTGGGAATTGAGGACTCTCTTTTGAGAGTGGGTTGAAGATTTGGATTTGGGGTACACCTTGAAGGAAGGTTAATTTCTAAGAAGGATTATTCTACCGAGCATAGGATATGATTTATTGAGAATCTGGATTCGAGAGATAACAAAGGTGCCGGAATTCATCCATGACAAACAAACAAGGAAAAGTATTAAGGAGTTCCCCTAAAGGTATAAATTACACAAACCCAACGTGGGCTCAATTCGGGACTTGGAGACAAAACTGATTAACAAAATTGCAATGGCATGGTGAATGAATTTCAACTTAACCGTGCCTTTGGAGAGGAGAATTTGAAGCAGATTGTTAGGAGGCCTTGTTTGGATTTCGTGGGGCTCTAGAATTTCTAAAGAAGACGAATGCTAGCCGTGGGGAAAATAATTTTCACACCCGAAGGAATTTTCGTGGGGATTGATTATAATCTCGGAGCGAGGCCAATTCTTGGAAGTTCCTAAGATACACAAACAGGCGCAGGGAAACTTGAGGCTCTTATGGTCAGTGAAGAAATTGCATCCAAGGTCATTGCCACATGTTAAGCTCCTTTTGTGTGAAGAGAAACTTGAGACTCTTATGGTCATTGACGACAACAAACGTAGCCCCATAAAGATAGTGACGCCACTTTGCCAAAGGAAACATAACAGCAGCAAGCTCAAGATCATGAGTAGGGTAATTATTCTCATGCTATTTTAGTTTCCTCAAAGCATAACCCACTACTCGACCGTTTTGCATTAGAACACATCCAAGCCCTTCTTTAGAAGCATCTGAATACACCGCATAGCCTTTGGTACCCTCGGGTAAAGTAAGAGCATGTGCTGAAGTTAATCTTTCTTTTAGGGTTTGGAAGCTCTTATCGCATCCATCACTCCACTCAAACCGGGTCACTTTCTTTGTTAATCGGGTCAATGGGGCTGCGATCTTCAAAACATCCTTCACAAATCACCTGTAGTATCCTGCTAACCAGAGAAAACTTCGAATTTCGGAGGCATTTCTTGGTTTCTCCCACCGCATAATGGATTCCACCTTTGTTGGAACAACTTCCACTCCATTGCCTGAAATGATATGCCCAAGGAATGCAACTCTATCGGTCCAAAACTCGCATTTACTGAACTTCGCAAACAACCGATGCTCTCTGAGGGTCTCCTATACTCTTCTTAAACGTTGCACATGCTTTTCTACGGACTTTGAATACACTAAGATGTCATCAATGAAAATAACCACAAACTTATTAAGAAACGACCTGAATACTCGGTGCATCATGTCCATGAATATCGCTGGAGCATTCGTCAATCCAAAAGGCATAACTACGAACTCATAGTGTCCTTAACGGGTGTTAAATCCCGTCTTAGGTATGTCTTCCTCCCGGATACGCAACTGATAGTAACCTTGCCTCAGATCAAGCTTTGAATAGACCTTAGACCATGGCAAGAGATCAAATAACTCCTCAATGTGTGGTAGTGGATACTTATTCTTGATTGTCATCCGATTCTGCTCACAGTAATCAATACACATACGCAATGACCCGTCCTTCTTTTTCACGAACAACACTGGGGCACCCCATGGATACGTGCTCGGTCAAATGTACCCACAAGCTAAGAGCTCATCCAGCTGTGTTTTCAACTCCTTGAATTCTGCAGGAGCCATTCTATATGGAGTCTTCGCAAACGGTTCCGCACCGGGATGCAAATCAATAACAAACTCAATGTCTCTTCTGGGTTGTAGCACCCCGCACGTGAGACACCATATCCCCCGCACTACCGTCCAACCTGAGCAACAAAATGGAGAGTCCGCCCCCGGATCAAACCGTAGCGAACGGGAGACAAACGAAACAAACACCTAAGCTAGGCGGAATATAGACCCTGTCAAACAAAACCAACCAACAAAGCAGATAGCAGCGGAAGGCAAAAGATAAATCACATGCATTGGCCACGGGCCTGCAGAAATTAAACACACGGTTCACAAACAGACTTGGGCTCCTCAGGACTCTTTTCAACAAATTACAAAACCCGGCAAGGCCAACTCAAAATAACAAATGCATAAACATGCATATACGTATCTTACATATTGTTCCGAATTCAAATAATACAAATGCAAATGCCAACTAATCTTACTCAGACCGACCAAGTCAAAGACTTGACTGAACTCCGCCTAGCTCCAAACTCCAAAGCAGACGTGCACACTAAAAGATTGGAAAGGGAGAGGGTCAGTCTACAACTCGGCTGAGTGAGGGGGCTAACGCACACCAACACATATATACATATAGAGCAAAGCACGTATCAAACAAAAGATTACGAACCGGGATAGGGTTTTGCATACCAAAACCATTTTTGAATAAAATTCATACATATACTTATCAAAACATCTCAAACTTAACATATTCGTATAATAACATAAAGGAAATCTCCTATCCCGTTCCATAATCAACGTATCTTAACGAATTCTTATACCCGGCGAGTACGGGTCTTACTCTAACTCCTCAGCTATCAACATACGTAAGAAAACAGAAAACTTAAGCGCAAACAAATCCAACCCCAACAACCACGGTGTTTCGGGAGTCAAACCCTCTCCACCTAATTTCGTATACACAAGGGGTAGCTAACCCATATTGTGCCTTCCCCGGCTATCCACCGAGGGCTCAAAGTACCACGCCTCCTCAACCTCCCAGTGTTGCGCGTAACTACTTCAAATGGAGACTGTGTACAGGCTTAACTCGACGGCCCTTGCCATCCCGGGCGTCCTTACCCACGTCTCTGGGGCCCAATAACAACCAATTGTCTCATTAATTCACTTGACTCGCTACATAAATAAACGTAACTTACGTACCTTATCGAGCATACCTTACCTTGCAACTTGGCATATGCTATACGCATACCTCTCCGTGTCTTCCTTAATATTAAGATGTTGAGGTAGATCCTAGCTTGCTTGACAACACACGATTTGGAGTATAGCCTCGTTGCAAAACATTTTCAAGCTTATATATGCTTATACTTATAGTTCAAAACGTTTAATCGTATGACAAGGTCATAAACATATCATATGACATATATCTAATATATAAATATATAGTATATTCGCATGCGGGTTAGAAATCATCACATTTAGGCCATAGGTCGATTAACTAAAGGAAAAGATCCTAAACCTCACCTTACACCGAAGAAACCAAAACCGGACAAATGATTCACCCCGGAATCGGAAAGGACCACGAAACACCACCCCGAGTGCACCTGAACCAACTGAAGACAAAACACAAAGCTTAGACTCCAAATGCACCACATTGACGCACGACTTATGCTTATGAAAGTAAACGGATACATGTATGTAGGTTTTAAACATAATTCATGGCATGCATACAACATAATACTTGTTCATGTCATGTGCAAGTAGTTAGGCACCTTGTATAATTACTTCAAGTTGTATGCGAAAACACAAAATCAAGCACATGGCCATATAAGAGTGATTCGACAATAATTTACATGATATATTACATATATGACCAAATAGACATGTTAGCAACTAATTGAAACTCAATTAAGTCATATAAAAGCATATAAATACATTTCAAGTGCAAGGAATTCATTTAAGGTTTCACATTGTCAACTACACTCGCACAATTAAGGTATAAAACCAAGAAATAAATTCATGCAAGTTGCATAATTAGAACAAATAAAACCACATAGACATGTTATAACCAGTTACGAATAAACTCGGCAATGTTCATGAATGCAATGGATGCAAATGAGATGCGTAAACAAATCACTCAAGCCATATTGATTCATATTTTAGGACCTCCTATCAAATTAAGCCACAAATAATTCAAATTAATCATATTAGTTCAAGGAAAAGCATAGAAAGTCAAGCTCATGCGTAGACAAGGCACACGGCAAGAGCGAAACATGACAGTAGCAAATTAACACTCAAAATGACATACAAAGGTATTTCAGAAGCAAAGGAATCGAACCACAAAAGTTGAAAAATCACATTTTACACAGTGGCTTCCGAAACGCCCGTGTCGTGACCTTAAGGTACGGTCAAACTCCCTGTCGTACCCTTCTGTAACGATTTTTTCATGCCAAACGGGCGTTTAGAAAATGAACTGAGGCATGAAACGGGCGGTTGGGTACCCTCTGTCAGAAAAATGCGT
The DNA here is from genome assembly GCA_037501455.1 of Lantana camara. Lineage (NCBI taxonomy): Eukaryota > Viridiplantae > Streptophyta > Magnoliopsida > Lamiales > Verbenaceae > Lantana > Lantana camara. The sequence continues at coordinate 48,906,597 of CM074860.1, read as the reverse complement.
GAACAGTAACAATGGCGGAAATGTGAACAAACCCCATGCTCATCCGAACCCATGCAACACCGAATCACACGAAATTCATACCACGAAGTCTATTCAACACCTAGGTCAAATATTTGCATATAAAAGCTCCCGAAACAAACTCGAACACATAAAACCCGAACCCAACACTATTCATAATCTTCTCCAACTAACCACATAACACGAATCCAAGGCACGAAAGGGATATTAAATCGAAACATGTAATGAAAGGGTCACAAATCTTACCTTGGGTCGTTGATCGGACGGTTGGATCGTCGGAAGTTTGAGGTCAAAACTATGGGTGCCAAAAGGGGAAATTTCTTCTTCTCTTCTCTCTTCCCTTGCTTGAACGTGAAAAGTGAGTGAGAGGGGGATATTTTCAGCCTTCAAGGCTAAAATGGGTCGGGCAAGCGGTATCCGATCCAAACTGATCGGATTTTAAAACGGTAGGGCTATCAAATGGCTTTAGAAAATTAAAAGGTTAAATCCATTAAATCCGAATCATCGAAACGAATCAAATGGCGGGGTCGGAATTTGAATTCGAATTCCCGAGCTAAAATAGCCACGGAGGCTCAAACGTCCTAATTAAAATTAGGTATCCTAATTTACAATCTTTGGACACTTGAGTCCAAGACATTTAATTAAATTCTAATGCACACGTATTAAAATAAATCTCACGTTGACACGTAAGCATGCATGCTAATCACATAATTCACACTAGTAATTTTGCACATTCTATGCATGTGCAAATAAAAATAATTATTATATAAATATATTAAAATTAAAAAGTTTTTATTAAATATATACTCTATAGTTTTTTTCAATATAATCGTTAATTTATGATGAATAAATAAGTAAATAAATAAGTAAGATAAGATAATGTTATATTAATAATTATAAAAATTTATAATACAAGTAAAAATGATAAAAATTATAATTAAAAAAAAAAGAAAAAAATGCAATAAGAAAGAAAAGTGAAATTAAGTAGAGAACTGATGAAATCATGAAACTGAAAAAAGAATTTAATAGAACATGGGAGAGATAAAACCGGATAAAATCAATCAATAAATAAATAGAAAAGAAATTATTTTTAGAGTCCAAGAGACCAAACCTGGGTCTCTCGCTTAATAGATAGTATAGATAAATTACAGAATTAAACTCACTCGTGACGCCGTACCTGGAATGCTGAAGAGGCGAGGTGTCACAATCTCCCTCCCCCCCCTCCTTCAGAGAACCTGGTCCCTAGGTTCGCCTGCTCGAGTTTTAAGCTCGAACAACTTTCTGTATTCATCCAAGTTCGAGGTTCATGACGTCCCGACGAGGGTTAGCCCAAGAAAGGTCTTCAAGCGCAAGGGGTTTGAATCTTCAAATCGATCCGGTCATGAATTGCTCGACTCGCACGATAAAGAGGGTCTAAGGTAGATTCAACTCTCACCGTTTGAGTACAACCGAATCAACTCTAAGGCTCGGTATTCCACGATTGGAGTAGTTATCGAACTCACGCCGCTCTATAACCAAGCTCTAACCGAATCTACTTCACCATGATCTAGAGTCCAAAGTGTCACACATCCGGACTCCCTTCACACCACTAAAGTCTTTAAAAAGAGTGTTGATCCGGTCGCAAAGCTCGACCCTCATCTTACCAAAAACAACAACTCCTGAACTCTCAAAAGCCTCTCACAAAGCAAAAAGAAAACAACAAAAAAAGTATAAACAAACTCATATATGCATGATGCACGTGATATGTATGTTTGAGGTACTGTTCACCGACGCTTTGTAAAGCTTGTCTTTGAAGAACTTGATTGTTGTCGATGTTGTTTGTTCACACTTGAGCTATGAACTTTGTAGTTCACTTACCTATTCAATCATCATTCCGGCCTTCATCCTATAGTCGTTGGTTAGCCTTTACTCTTCCTCAATTTCCAATTCCGCTCTTGAGTACACTCTTAGCCTTGTTCTTGTTTTCCTAGAAATGGAGTTCCTCGGACTTCGATTATTGACTAAACCCTTCACTCGATCCTCGAAGTTAATGAAACATCAACATATTTGTAGCTCCATTTCCTTGCCTCATATATATCTCGTAAAATTTCTAAAGAATCGACCTCGTTCCCTTGTGATAGTTCCTCTTCCTCGGTATTCCTTTGAAGTGTGAAATTATTTCCCCCGACATTCTCTTCCCTTTTTGAGTGCTAGACCAAACCTCGTGATCATTCTCTTTCCTCTTCGGAGTTCTAAAGTCCTTGGAAAACTCGAAAGAAACCTTAAAAATTTCCTCATTGAATCCCCTTCTTCCAAAGTCACGGTTACATAGAGGTCGCCTTCATGCTCCGGAATTTATATTGATCTATTTAGATAAGTCATTGCATAATTGTATGTTATATGACACCCTTTGCACTTCCATAATCTCGAATGCATTATCTTTCTTCCTTGAATCTCTAGAATCCTTGGGCCACTCGGATGGACTTTCAATTGTCTTCCCCGGATCCATTTCTTCAAAATCGTGGTTAAATAGAGTTTATCTTCGTGGTCGCAAATCGAGTTGATCTTCATTGTTTTGGGAGCATCGTATAATAACTTCTTGTGCCCTTTTAATATCCTCGTCTACTACATCGTTCCTTGATTCATCAACAGATTTAAGGGTTTCCGACATATCCTTGCGATAGTCTTCATTCCAATTACATATCAATTCCCTAGCCTACACCCTTAAAAGAAGAGTCTCGAATCACCTCTTTCATCGTCAACCTACTCTTCTCAATTCTCAACAACCCATCCCTTGTGTCATGTGGGGAGAACCAAGCTAAAAATCAAACACCAACTTATCCATGCCGAGTTAAAGTGCAAATGGGATATAACACATATTTGGCACTTAGACACGTACAATGCTCCAAGGAATACATATAATCGAAATCAAGTAATAAGACAATAATTAAATATGTGGTGAATGCACGTGCCATGAATGCATATACCTCGATCCTCAAATTCTTGTTAATGTTCAAATTGAAGCCTTTGATTTCATTCCCATCATTTGTGATTCCTTAATCGATCCCATTCTATGACCAAATGATTCTTCGATCCGCATGCATAACACTTCTTCAACCGATCCCAACACATGTTGTAGGCGTGATTAGTTTCTCCACAATAGCACAGGTTGATACTTCTTTCGTGTTCTGGAAGAATTCTCGACTTTATACTTCTTCCCATGGATCTTCCTTTTGGCTTGAATACCCGAATATTGAGATTTGCCTCTACTCGTAGGTTAGAGCGAAACCCCAACTCATTTCTTGATTCCGAATCCTCACCTTCTTTTCCACCGGCCACTTTCCAATTTTCAACCCTTAAAGCTTTAGTAATTGCCTTGTCCCAAATGCTCGTATTCTTTGCAATTAAAGCTTCCTTGAAGTTCTCCCGAAGGCCTTCCATAAAGCACCTTACTTTCATCTCTTCGTTGCCCATATGTGAGGTACATATTTGCCTAGTTTCTCGAACACATTGATATACTTCACAACCGTTCCTTTCCCTTGTTTGAGGTTGAGAAATTCTTCAATTCTTCGATTGTGTAGAACAGTCGGGGTACAGCTCTTCTTAAACTCATGAACAAAAACATCCCCAAGTTAATCCTTCGCTCTTGGCTTCAATTTATGGGGCAACTCGTCTCTACCATTACCTTGCTTGTCCTTGTCGTAGTAGAGTTACAAGGCGTGCCTTCTCTTGTAGGTTACACTGCCACACTTCAGAGACACCTTAAACCCCGAATATCCATTCTTCTACTTGTATATCATCACCTTCACAAAATTGGGGAGAAGTGAATGCTCTGAAGTCCAGGTATGTAACAGCGCGAAAACCCGTCTGCCGAAATTGTCCGCTTTGGGCAATCCGGTATAACCCGGCCTTCCCTCACGGCTTTGTTTCTCCCGGTGGAATTTAAGCCCGAAGGCGCCCACCCAGGAAAAGGGCTCAACAGGGAAGAGGTATCCACCCCCTTATAAAGAAGGTTTTGTTCTCCTCTTCTTCCGATGTGGGACATGAACTTTGAGCTTTACAGTCACCATATCAGAAGAAGAGGAGAACGAAGCCTTTCTTATAAGGGGGTGGATACCTCTTCCCTGTTGAGGCCTTACCCTGGGTGGGCTCCATCGGGCTTAAATTCCACCGGGAGAAACAAAGCCGTGAGGGAAGTCTGGGTTATACCGGATTGCCCAAAGCGGACAATATCGACAGGCGGGGTTTTGGGCTGTTACAAATGGTATCAGAGCTGGGACCCGCTCCGGTGTGCCAGAGAGGACACTGGGCCCTTATGGGGGGGTGGACTGTAAAGCTCAAAGTACTTGTCCCACATCGAAAGAAGAGGGGAACGAAGCCTTCCTTATAAGGGGGTGGATACCTCTTCCCTGTTGAGGCCTTTTCCTGGGTGGGCGCCTTCGGGCTTAAATTCCACCGGGAGAAACAAAGCCGTGAGGGAAGGCCGGGTTATACCGGATTGCCCAAAAAGGATAATATCGACAGGCGGGTTTTCGAGCTATTACACGGTATAATGTTGCCATCAGATTCATGGGTTGTACTTCAATGTGATGTTGTTCTTGATTGTGGAAATGTGGAGGTGATGGTTGATTAAGACCTTGTCATTGCGATGGAATCCTGAAAATCTCACAACTTACAATATAGATATATGTATGTCGGTTAGTATATGAGTATGCCACGTAATCCAGTTAGGTAATTGCAATTAAGAAATGCAATGCATTGCACGTAATAAAATCAACAAGTGTTAAGAGATTCAAAGGCATATCATATCAAATCGGATGCAAATGCACACACTTAGCCACATTGTACTATGTCGTACGACCTAGACAGACGCAAAACGACACCGAAACCTGGTTTTACAACCTGGGGCTCTGATACCACCTTAGGATGTAGCACCCCGCACGTGAGGCACCACATCCCCTGCACTACGGTCCAACCAGAGCAACGAAATGGAGAGTCCGCACCTGGATCAATTCGTAGCGAACGGGAGAAAAACAAAACAAACACCTAAGCTAGGCGGAACGTAGACCCTGTCAAACAAAACCAACCAACAAATCATATAGCAGCGAAAGACAGAAGATCAAACACATGCATTGGCCACGGGCCTGCAGAAATTAAACACACGGTTTACAAATAGACTTGGGCTCCTCAGGCCTCTTTTCAACAAATTAGAAAACCCGGCAAGGCCAACTCAAAAAAAAAAATGCATAAACATACATATACGTATCTTACATTTTGATCCGAATTCAAATAATACAAATGCAAATGCCAACTAATCTGACTCAGACCGACCGACTCAAAGACTTGACTCAACTCCGCCTAGCTCCAAACTCCAAAGCAGACCTGCACACTAAAAGATTGGAAAGGGAGAGGGTCAGTCTACAACTCGACTGAGTGAGGGGTGTAGCACCCCGCACTATAGGTCAATCGACATACGAAATGGTCAATCCGTACATGAACCAGCCTATAGCGAACGGGTGACAATGGAATACACGACAAGCTAGGCGGGATACTCGAACATGCGACATAATAAAGCGGAAGCATAAACAGAACATTATCAACTATTTCCATTTATTCAATCATGACATTTATCATCTTCCAAATAAAATATATTCTAACTTACATATCAATACATTATCATCTCCTAAAATACATAACATATAACCGTAAACATGATTTTCTCGAATAATAAATAAACAATCAGATAAATGCACCGTGTTTGACTCAACCCTAACAACTGGACTCGACTCACCTCCCGCCTAGCACGCACCTGCAATAACCTGAAAGGTGGAGGTGTCAGTCTGTGAAGACCGAGTGAGGGGTTTACTTACATATTAGCGCAGATAACATGCAAGTTATATTCTCGGGTAAAGATTTATAAAAGGTAAATATACAAGTTCAATAATAATATAGCTTCGCCCGAGAATACAACTATCAATATTAAATACTTGTTCTTTCATGCAATCGATGAACATGGTTGCTTGCTTGTTAATCATTAGGTGATCATACAATTCAATTATCATACAATCGTGCAATATTGTAATCAATTAGCACATTCATGGAATGGAAATCATGCAATCAATACATGGCTTGCTTGTAACACGATAGCGTTGTTCCTCCTATGGTTGGACGGACAACCACTAGCTCTAAGACCAGCCCAGCGCCCTTACTAAGAAGGACCTGGCCAAGAGGATACATGTACACAATAGGGCTTTGTTCTTCTTGGGATTGGACGGAGAACCACCAGCCCGAAGACCAGCCCAGCGCCCTCAATAAGGAGGACCTGGCCAAGAGAACACATTTACTAGATATGGCATTGTTCTTCCTGTAGTTGGACGGACAACCACCAGCTTTAAGACTAGCCCAACGCCCTCACTAAGAAGGACCTGGCCAGGAGAACGCATTTACTTGCTTTCATGAACATAGCATGCTTGATTCGTGAACACTAACATACTTGAAATTATAAGTCATTTCATGCAATTATATAAATACCTTTGGCCAAAATCACGTAAAGGTTATACGGGTTCTATATAACTAGAAATTAAACCTCACCTGACAGGCGACACACGACTCGTAAATGCGTGAACGTGCTCATGCTTGATAATCTCCGCCCTGGAGAACAACTGGACAAGAAACGGGACAATGTACGTGCATGAGACTATAATTCAAGGATATTATCTCATATAACGACGCACGGCATGATCACATACGAGGCATCGAGCAAAACACATTGTAGCATGTAAATATCACGTTTTGGCACGTAATCATTCATATAATAACAATTTGGGGTCAAATAACCCGTTGGAACGACGTCCCAAAATTCCATTTTTATGCAGAAAGTTTCTGCACTACCAGAGAGCTGGGAACGGTCGTTCCAGGTTTCAGTTCAAAGTGGGAATGGCCGTTCCCGCTGTCGGGCTCCCCGAAGATGGGAACGGCCATTCCCGTCTGTGAGACAAAGTGGGAACGGTCGTTCTCGTCCTCGCCGCCTGATACATTATTCAAACAATGGGAACGGCTGTTCCCCTATTGCAAAGGGGGCGGGAACGGCCGTTCCCGTTACACAGAAGCTTCAGAAAACAGGGGAGAAGAACAGGGGAGCTACGGACCAAGCTCCCACAGCTCCCAAACCCCCAAAATTCACTCCCATAACCCATAATTCATGCAAGGAAATAAATATACATGTCTAAGATATCACAAAGCTTGATATAAACACTAAAATCCTCCCTAATCTTCAAGGATCATGAATTTCAAGTTCTATCATATAACACCAATTCTTCCCATAATTCAAGCATGATTTCAATCTATAATCAAGTATTCATGGTTCTAACAACCAGACACATAATAATCCATCTAACCTCAAACCCTAGCTTCATGAATTAACATCAAGAATTCACATATATGATCATATATACCTTCAAGTGAAAATAGATGGAAAAAAAGATGATGAATATGGTTGCTTGAGCTTGAATTCCCTAGCTTTCTTGGAAAAATAGCTTGAAGATTAAGAATTTCTCTTCTTCCTTTTTCATGGTTTTGGCTCGGTAGAGAGAGCAAGGAGGGATGATGATTTTTGGATGAAAATGAATGAAGATGATGAAAGGGAAGCATGTATCGATATATCTCTTGAAGAGATATGATTTTTGCAATTAAATCCCTAATGTTTGTAAGTCATGCAATTAAGTATATCAAGTTTGGAAATGAGCAATTAGGTCCCCTAATATATTCATGCAATTTGGTCCTCTATTTGTGTAAGTGAGCATTTAAGGATAATTAAGCAATTAAGACAAATTGGACAATAAATTCATGTGACAATTAAATTCCATTTATACATGAATTCTATAAATGAAATGGATTTCACACAATTTCCACGTAATCATGTTGAAAACCATTTATAAGAATTAATATAGCACGTTTAAATTAATTGAACGAAATTAATAAAATAAAATCCTAACGCTCGAAACCCACACGTGTCGAGCGTACCTGACTGTCTAAAAATCGGGCCGTTACAGGGGGATAACACACACCAACACATATATACATATAGAGCAAAGCACGTATCAAACAAAAGACTACGAACCGGGATAGGGTTTTGCATACCAAAACCATTTTTGAATAAAACTTATACATATACTTATCAAAACATCTCAAACTTAACATATTCGTATAATAACATAAAGGAAATCTCCTATCCCGTTCCATAATCAACATATCTTAACGAATTCTTATACCCGGCGAGTACGGGTCTTAGTCTAACTCCTCAGCTATCAACATACGTATGAAAACAGAAAACTTAAGCGTAAACCAATCCAACCCCAACAACCTCGGTTTTTCAGGAGTCAAACCCTCTCCACCTAATTACGTATACACAAGGGGTAGCTAACCCACATTGTGCCTTCCCCGGCTATCCACCGAGGGCTCAAAGTACCACGCCTCCTCAACTTCCTAGAGTCGCGCGTAAGTACTTCAAATGGAGACCGTGTACAGGCTTAAACCGACGGCCCTTGCCGTCCCAAGCGTTCACCCACGTCTTCGGGGCCCAATAACAACTAATTATCTCATTAATTCACTTAACTCGCTACATAAATAAATGTAACTTACGTACCTTATCGAGCATACCATACCTTGCAACTCGGCATATGCTATACGCATACCTCTCCGTGTCTTCCTTAATATTAAGATGTTGAAGTAGATCCTAGCTTGCTTGACAACACACGGTTTGGAGCATAGCCTCGTTGCAAAACATTTTCAAGCTTATATATGCTTATACTTATAGTTCAAAACGTTTAATCGTATGACAAGGTCATAAACATATCATATTACACATATCTAATATGTAAATATATAGTATATTCGCTTGCGGGTGAGAAATCATCACATTTAGGCCATAGGTCGATTAACTAAAGGAAAAGATCCTAAACCTCACCTTACACCGAAGAAACCAAAACCGGACAAATGATTCACCCCGGAATTAGAACGGACCACGAAACACCACCCCGAGTGCCCCTGAACCAACTGAAGACAAAACACAAAGCTTAGACTCCAAATGAACCACATTGACGCACGACTTATGCTTATGAAAGCTACGGATACATGTATGTAGGTTTTAAACATAATTCATGACATGCATAAAACATAATACTTGTTCATGTCATGTGCAAGTAGTTAGGCACCTTGTATAATTACTTCAAGTTGTATGCGAAAACACAAAATCAAGCACATGGGCCATATAAGAGTGATTCGACAATAAATTACATGATATATTACATATATGACCAAATAGACATGTTAGCAACTAATTGAAACTCAATTAAGTCATATAAAAGCATATAAATACATTTCAAGTACAAGGAATTCATTTAAGGTTTCACATTGTCAACTACACTCGCACAATTAAGGTATAAAACCAAGAAATAAATTCATGCAAGTTGCATAATTAGAACAAATAAAAACACATAGACATGTTATAACCAGTTAGGAACAAGCTAGTCAATGTTCATGAATGCAATGGATGCAAATGAGATGCGTAAACATATCACTCAAGCCATATTGATTCATATTTTAGAACCTCCTATCAAATTAAGCCGCAAATAATTCAAATTAATCATATTAGTTCAAGCAAAAGCATAGAGATTCAAGCTCATGCATAGACAAGGCACACGGCAAGAACGAAACATGAAAGTAGCAAATTAACACTCAAAAGGACATCATACAAAGGTATTTCGGAAGCAAAGGAAGCGAACCACAAAAGTTGAAAAATCACATTTCACACAGTAGCTTCCGAAACGCCCATGACGTGACCTTAAGGTACGGTCAAACTCCCGTGTCGTACCCTTCTTTAACAATTTTTGCATGCCAAATGGGCTTTTAGAAAATGAACTGAGGCATGAAACGGACGTTTGGGTACCGTCTGTCAGAAAAATGAGTGGACAGTAACAATGGCGGAAATGGGAACAAACCCCATGCTCATCTGAACCCATGCAACACCGAATCACACGAAATTCACACCACGAAGTCTATTCAACACGTAGGTCACATATTTGCATATAAAAGCTCCCGAAACAAACTCGAACACATAAAACCCAAACCCAACACTATTCATCATCTTCTCCAACTAGCCACATAACACGAATCCAAGGCACGACAGGGATATTAAATCGAAACACGTAATGAAAGGGTCAAAAATCTTACCTTGGGGCATTGATCGGACGGTTGGATCGTCGGAAGCTTGAGCTTAAAGCCATGGTTGCCTAAAGGGGAAATTTCTTCTTCTCTTCTCTCTTCCCATGCTCGAACGTGAAAAGTGAAAGAGAGGGGGATATTTTCAGCCTTTAAGGCTAAAACGGGTCGGGCAAACGGGTCGAGCAAGCGGTATCCGGTCCAAACGGATCGTATTTTAAAACGGTAGGGCTATCAAATGGCTTTAGAAAATTAAAAGGTTAAATCCATTAAATCCGAATCATCGAAACGAATCAAATGGCGGGGTCGAAATTCGAATTTGAATTCCCGAGCTCAAATAGCCACGAAGGCTCAAACGTCCTAATTAAAATTAGGTATCCTAATTTACAATTATTCGACACTTGAGTCCAAGACATTTAATTAAATTCTAATGCACACGTATTAAAATAAATCTCACGTTGACACGTAAGCATGCTAATCACATAATTCACATAAATTACAGAATTAAACTCACTCGTGACGCCGTACCTGGAATGCCGAAGAGGCGGTGTGTCACATGGGCGGTTGCGTACCTAACTGCTCGGGGAACACATCGAGAAACTCTTTCACAATCTCTGTTTCTTCCAGTTTATCCTGATCCTTCGTTTTGTTGAGAAGATTGGCCACACAACTTCTTGCTCAATCCCGTATTATTTTATTTCCCTCCATGAATGAAATGAATGGACCGGACTTCACTCCTTCACCCGAAAATACCATCGAACCCAAAGAAATCTTCTTTTCATAACAATCTATGAAAGCTCTATGACGATGCAACCAATCCATTCCTCAAATTACACCATACCTTTTCATCGGCATCTCAATCAAATCCGCCGGATATGTTTTACCTTCAATACTCACCGGGCACTCACGAAAAACTCTATCGGTCACCAAGCTTCCTCCAAGAGGAGAGCTAACCACATACATATGCTCGACACATAAAGCGGGTAAGGATAATGAAGCAGCCATATCCAGGGCAATGAATGAATGAGTTACCCCGTGATCAAACAATCCATGTAATGTTATGCCATGTATGCATGTCGTACCTTCCACAACAGCAGTAGGATCAGGGTCGGCGGCGTCCTCTTCACCTCCCAACGCATAGGCCCGTGCATCAATGGTAGCCTTTTGATTCCCAGAGGGTCTGGACTCTAGGCTCTTATGAGGGCACGGATTCAACATATGGTCCAACGAGCCACATTTAAAACATTTGTTGAGCCTTTTCCTATACTCCTCAGCTGTGTGATTCGGACCATGGCAATATGAACATTCGGGTGGAGCTGGGGTAGACACTGGAATATGCCTTAGAGATCTAGGTTTCTTGCCCTAGGGTCTCGGTGCTGGACCTGACTGATACACCGGCCTCTTTCCAAACTTTAGAATCTGACCCGAACTTGATGCCGGTCCCGAATGATATGCCCTTCTTCGACTCACAACTCTTTCTTCAACTTTCAAAGCTTTCTTAGGCACCTTAGCCCAGGTGCTTGTATTTGCATCCTCAAGAACATCCTTCATGTAACACCCCAAACGGAGGATGCCACATCCCCCGCACTAAGACCCAGACCCTATCACGAAATGGAAAGTCCATGCCCGAATCCGAATCAAAGCGAACGGGAGACCAACTCACTCACTAGGCTAGGCGGATCTAACTCGACAGACTCAGAGCGCGGAAGCAATTTAAAAAATTATCATCAGATAGCGGAAGCAATTAAATCAACATACAAAATAAGTGACGGGTTCAACTAGCATAGATACCTAGTCCCGAATATCAGCATACATAACAGGTGACGGGTTCAACTAGAAAAGATACCTAGTCCCGAATATCAGCATACATAACAGGTGATGGGTTCAACTAGCATAGATGCCTAGTCCCGAATCTCAAATCATCACAACGTAATAAACCAATATAAGTATCAGCAGAATAGCTAATTACATCCAAATGCTAGCATACTAACCCTACACGTGTTTAAGTCTAAGTAGAGCATAAAACATAACCTGCAAAAGCGAAATAAGAATACATAACATAAATAGAGTATGTGACAAATGCATCTTAACACCAACTAAACCGACAAGTGTGACCCAGAAGACTCACTTCCGCCTAGCTCAAGCCAAAAGAAACCTGCAACTAAAAGATAAAATGAGGTGTCAGTCAACTGACTGAGTGAGGGGGCTAACGCACACCCACTGTATATATATAGAGCATAGCACATATCAGAAGGGTGGACTCATGAACCGGAGAGAGGTGTTGTATACCAAAACATTTCCAAAAGTACCCAAAAGATAGTTATTTAAGATTTACAAAACATTTCAGAAACTCTATCTCGATTCATGATTCCCAGACAGAACAGATCACATGCTCGGTGAGTACGAGCTTCCAACCTTTACTCCTCAGAACAGATCAAAATAAAAAATCAATCCAACCATTACACCAATGATGGAGGAGATGTACAGTCCCCAAACCATCCAGAACAGACATACCCTCAAGGGGTAGCGAACCCACAAGAGTCCTCCCTGGCCTTAGCCGAAGGCTCAAGATACCACACCTTCCCTACAACACGGGTCGCGTGAAGATATCTCAAATGGAACTACACACAGACCTATCCCTGACGGTCCTATACCGTCCCAGGGCCATCTATCCCATAGCTCCTTGGATCCAGAACAAAACAGAACAGAACAGAACATAACATATGCCAATCTTTCATGGCAATCTCGCTACATAATCACAACACAACTGTTTTTCCAAAATAGCTTACATATGCTTCAAAAACTGGTTTTTATAAGTATTCCTACGCTGCAGGGATAGCCCGCCCACGCAGGACTCACGCACTTACATTCCCACGCTGCAGGGATAGCCCGCCCACGGAGAAGTGCAAGCATAACATCATAAAAATATCATATTCAACACATACATATCTATAGTAAGGTATACTCGCATGCAAGGGTTGAAATTAGTATATTAAGGCCATAGGTCGTATAACTATACAAAATCCTAAACCTCACCGCGTGAAAGTAGAGTCTGAGAGTGTGAAGGGCCAAACACTCTAAACCTCGGGCCCACCGGCACCACCAATCTCTGTGACAAGACATACAGAAGCCCAGACTTAGACTCTATATGAACCAAACAAGACGCACGGCGTTGGTCAACATGATCGTGGTTATGCATAGGTGTTCATGTTGTGCTTGGATAAGGTGTCGTGGTCATTCAATGCATATCAATGCTCAACAAGGTCATATTTACAAGCAACCGATACGCAATTCCATATCCAAAGATGCAAGATCAATTTAGGAAGTCAATGCATTCAAAAAATGCAAATTAAATCATCCAATGTCACAGGGTTCAATTATAATATTAGAATTAAGCATCAAGTTCATGTCGAGTTATAAAGTGCATAAGTAAGAGCAACTTGATCATATAAACATACAAAGTTGTTGTAGGTAGATGGCATGCTTGATACAAATAAAGAGTGCATTTCATTCACTTAAGATCATACTTTACAATTTTACAACATGTTTGGTACACAAGCTCAAGTCACATTCATAGTTTCATAAATATTACACTTACATCCCCTAAGTTATTTATAAAAGTTTAGAATTATTACACATACATCTCCTTAGTTGATTATTAAGCATAATTGTTCGTTTAAAGTGTTTATACAATTATTCAACTAGGAATTGATTACTTACAAGCATGACAATTATCAATTTATCGTAATTCATAATATACCATTTTCGAGTAGTAAGAGTAAATCAAGATATTACAATTCTAACTCTTATCATGCCTCAAGTCTGAAGTTGTTCAAGCATCTTTCATGTATCTCAATTTTATATTTGAAACACAATTGACAACAAACTTAACATTGAGAACGTCTCAAATTCATATAGAGAAATCACAACATGTTCGTTCTTCTAAAATATCATTCAAGTTCATTTAGTCACACAAAAGATTAGTTTCTAGATATTACACTAATACCCCTTCATATCTAAACAAATAGTATAAATTCATCACATCGGATTCAAATTGTAAATCGAAACATTCATACATATCACAATCCATTCAATACATATTTTCATATACGATTGGAATACATCTCGATCAACAAACCAACAATAACCAATTTATTTGCACTTAAAACAATTAATTCAAATAATCACAATTACACAAAATAACTCGTAATAAATAGATCGAGTGTCCGATTAACGAACTGAAAGTGGCGTTAAACTCACCATAACGAGTGCATACCGGGCTAACCTGTCAAACTCATTAATATACTCTGTCATAGTCCGGTTGCATTGCTTCAGGTCCATGAAATCTCTCAACCTTCGGTCCCAAGCCACCAGTGGAATGTATTTATTTTTGAACTCCCGGGTGAACACCTCCCAATTGATTTCTTCGCCCGAGGCCTCCAACCTGGTTTTTATGTTCAACCACCAACTATAGGCTTGACCTTGAATGAGTGAGATAGTACACTGAGCTTTTTCCTGGGATCAATCCTTTCTATTTGAGTAAGCCACTCCTCCTCTTGCATATCATTCCCTTCTTCAAACCGGGGAGGATTCTGGTTCTGGAACTCTCGATAGATGGCAGTGATTTCTCCTACTTCATTAGCTATGAGAGTAGGAGCACGAGGATCTTGCCGACGAGGCGAACGATCTCGATGATGCCTACAGCCTAGCGACCTATCATGATGATGTCTACGGTCTGGCGACCTATCACGATGATGTCTATCGTCTGGCGACCTGTTACGATGATGTCTACGATCTGGCATATCTGGAGTGCACAAATGAGAAAAATATAGATGCATGCTCATTAGTGTATGTTTATGAATGCTAGCAAATAAGAAATGGAGTAGGTAAGAAATAAAATAACATCAAAGAATGGCACAGTGGCACATAATCCTAAGCCGTACGACTTAGACCGACTCGACACGACACTAGAGCTTTGGTTTTGCAACCTTGAGCTCTGATACCACGCAAGGATGTAGCACCCCAGAGCGTAGGGTCACCACATCCCCCGCACTCTGACCCGACACATATACGAAATGAGAAATCCGTATACATGCACAAGTCAAAGCGAACGGGAGACAACAAACACTCCTAAGCTAGGCAGATTCTAACCCTTACAAAATGCACATGAGAATATCAAATTACAAGCACATGCGGAAGTGTAATATTTCAGAACGATTCACACACACGAGCCCATCAGAGGCCATAACCGAGCAAATATATATCATTTACAAAAGCTATTCCAAAAGTTCAAGTCCGATAGGGGCAATTTAAAACTTAACATCTGAGATGGCAAGACCACAATATAAACATGAACAAAATGTAGGGTGTATGCAAGTATAACCCAAAAACTCGACTTAGACGAACACGAACTTGACTCGACTCAATGCTCCACCTAGCTCGACCAAAGCATACCTGTACCTGCGAAACTAAAAGATGAAAAAGCGAGGAATCAGTCCATGACTGAGTGACCGGTTAACCCACGCACGCTATAGATATAACAGAGCAGAGCACGTATCAAAATTCGAATGTTCATGAACCCAAGGATGGTTTTTTCACACAAACACATTTTCTAAAAGCAAAAGAATATGTACGTATACAAAAGAAATCAAAATCCTATTCAGTCCATCCTTGTTTCACGAACTCAAAATAGAACAGAGCTCGGCGAGTAGGAGCTTTTAAACCACATCCGTCAACAAGCCTCATAAATACAGGAAAAACAGAAATAAAAAAATAATCTTGCCATCACGCCATGGAAAGGAAGGGAGTGCACCCCAATCCTTTCATAAACACGTATACATGTCGAGACGGGGGCTCATGACTCCTACCCGCTCCTTCGATGGTGTTACCACCGGCTCAAGTTAACTGACCTGTACCAAACCTCCTGGAAAGAAGCAAGTAATCTCAAATGAAGACTATGCACAGGGCACGGTCCTGACGGCCTAATACCGTTCCAAGCTCCCTTACCCATAGTGTAGCACCCCGCACGTGAGGTACCACATCCCCCGCACTATGGCTCAACACGAGTAACGAAATGGTAAATCCGCACCCGTATCAAACCATAGCGAACGGGAGACAAATAGAAAAACCCTTCCTAAGCTAGGCGGAACTTAGACCCTGCAAATATAACTAACCAACAATACATAATGCAACGAAGAACTAAATCCAAACACAAGCATTGGCCACGGGCCTGCAGAAATTAAACACACGAACCACAGGCAGACTTGGGCTCCTTAGGCCTCTTTTAATTCAAAACAAGACCCGACAAGGCAATTCATTAACAAATACATAAAGCTTCAAATTCATAGTATTGTAGAATGGGACCATGTATAAATTAGATACATATGCGAGTGCAGAGACACTTCTAACTGAACTTGACCGACTCAAAGACTCCATACAACTCCGCCTAGCTCAAAACTCCAAAGCTAAATCTGCGCACTAAAAGGTTGGGGAGGGAGAGGGTCAGTCTCTAGAAGACTGAGTGAGCAGGAGCGATATAAATATATAAAACATGCACATGCAAGTCATAATTCCCGAGCAAGGTTTTATTTAAAAGTAGTTCCCAAAAAGGGCGAGGAAATGCCTAAGCGATGCTCGAACTTTACGACTAATCATATTAAATTCATTACGTTCATAATTTATACATAAACATAAAGGCTCGGCGAGTGAGCGTGCACAATCTCCAACCAAACTCCGACCGTGTACGACAAATATCATTAACACCTTAAATAGGTGGTCATGCAATATATCATAATACATGCAGATCATATATCATATCATAAAACATATTCGTTTGGGCAATCCGTGTCCCGACCTTCCCGCACGGTGCATGACAATCATATCATAACATAATCATATTCATAAAACAAGTTCCAACCTTCTTCCTCCGGCGGTGGACGGGTTTGCAAGGCCCGACCACCTAAACATATCATTATGGCTATGAGGTTCATGAGGCCTCAAAGCCCGATTAGCATTTCCTCGTCAAAAACTCCTTGACGAGGTCCGTTTCTCCGTAACATAGTGGAACTAGCACATGGGATCACCGTGGGCCCATGCCTCCCCGGATAGCCACATGTACTAAGTCCCTGGGCCCGTGCAATCATAATCGTGTCTCACCAAAACATATCAATTCATGTGAAACATATCATACATAAACATAATTCATTTGAAAAGGGTTTACTCGATCAATATTTACTCGATACATTTCATTTGAAAACCATATATATAACTATATTAGGTTTTTGGCCAAAGCTTGTCTCATACGGCTGTAGGGTTTAATACCTAACTAAAACGAAAACACCCTCACCTGAAACATGACGATACAAGGATACGAGTTACCGAGTGCCTAGTTGATCAGGATTTCTCCACCCTGGAGATAACTGTACAAAGGACAATGTAACGTGTTCGTAAGACTCAAGACTCCAATTGAACCATATATGACGCACGATAATGTATGATCATGATTTGAATGCATAAAAGATGATATTATGAAATGAACATGTTCATGTGCACTATTAACGCACTTAAATCATATAAACAAGCCATTCATTCTTTCAAGGAGACGTTCAATATCGGAAATTAAATAAAATATGAAATAGGTAAAAATTAAATTCTATAATCAAATAAATCAAATATTATTTAAAACATAATAAAACATATATATACAATAAATATATAAACGTACCCATCAAACCCCATGCATGCAATCATTTAAGTGTATATATATATATATATATATATATATATATATATATACATCCAGACTTAACTAAATAGATAGGCATGCAAACTCATGCATGTAATTTAATTAAATGCATGCAACAACTATAAAATATGCATGCATACGTACAACATGCACACACATAACAGCACAAGTATGCAACAATTCATACCTTTCATGCATTACATCCATCAAAGTAACTCATGCAATTACAAACAAAGGAAGATGAAAGAAAGATAAGAAGCAGCAGCAAGAAAATGAAGCAGCAGCAGCCGTCACAGTTCATCTCCCCGCCCGGGGAGATTTTCAAGTCAAAAGTCCCCGCCCGGGGACTTCCATGCAGAAAAGCTTCTGTAAAGGGGCTACCCGGCTGGGTACTTTCAAGAATAAAATCTCCCCGGCCGGGGAGATGCAAGACAGACACACGCTGCAGCAAACAAGTTTTCCCCTGTTTCTTGTCATGAAAATGTAACAGCAAGATGTAGCAACAAAAGCCAAATGATGCAGCAACAAAAGGGCACGACATAGAGTAACAAACTAGCTCTTACAACCCTCTAAGACGGATAGCAACCAGCAAGAAAAGCAACACTTTGACAGCAGTAAAACTCAGCTCAAAACAGCGCAAAATCACAGAAAAACAGAGCAACAACTGATCCTCTTTTATCTCATCACAATCAGGTAAGTTAGGCCAATAACTAGCAGCAAAACAACACTCAATTGACATATAAATCAGTCCCAAAAGAGCTCAGACGTGACAGGCAGTCATACATGGCCATTTCATGAAATTTCCTCAAAAAGTCATAAATGATATCTCATAAATACTTCAACTACCATGTAATCAATGATCATAAATGAGAAGAAGATGTCAAAATAATCATTTTCAGGCTTGGAGTCATTCAAATCCATCTAAAATCGAAGGAGATCAACATAATTGCTCTTAACCTACTATTTTTCAAGATCAGCCAAAACCTCAAGAAACCATGATCAAATTTAGGGATGGATAGATGAAAATGACTCATATTGAATGTACATAACATATCTAAGCTTACCTTGTGGATTAATGAAGGTTGGGAAGAGATTTGAGCTTGAATCTCTTGGTAGGGCTTGAGCTACGGGAAAACTGGGAAGCAGATGATGTTTGGGGAATTTTCAGCAAGTGGGAAGGGTTGGTTCGGTTTACGGGGTTTATGGTAGGTTAGAGGGTTGAGTTAGGGTTCTATAGAGTCTAACCATGGTTAATTTGGTCCACAAATGAATGAGTTATGATTTATTTGGTAAAAGGTGGCAGTTTTGTTCTCGTTCCGTTTTTTGGTTGAGTTATGGTGGTTCAAATGACTTTGGAAAATTATAAGGCTAAGTTCACCAAACTCGAATCTTCCTTACGAGTTCAGCGAAGTTGACTGAACTCGAATCCGAGTTCCCGAGCTCAAGATATTAAATACGGAACCAAGGGTGCGCTAATTGCTCATTAGCCCCCGATTTGGTTCCACGAATCAAATTAAATTCGTTAACACGTCAAATGAATTTGAAAACATAAACCAAGGAGAAAGACATGTTCATAACACATATATTTATGACATACTACATTTCCACGACATTTCGATATCATTTCATATAAGAACAATGCCCAAATTAAACAACCATGCACACATTCATAATAATTCACACATTATACATATATCCAACATTTAAATTCTAATATTAAATAAAATTCAAAGTCAACGTAAATTATAAAAATTAATTCAGGTAATTAAGGTTATCATTTGATTAATACTAAACACTTGATTAACAATTTGAAATATTAAATTAACGATATGGAATATTATAATTAAAATAGAATAGAATAATAATAATAATTTATAATAAAATTAAATATTTAAAACACTTATAAACAATTAATCACATAATTAAATAATTTAATTGTGCAATTTATGAACAATTACAACATATTAGTAAAATGAAAAACCGGGGCGTTACACATAGCCTCCGGGCCCAATACACGAAGTATCCACAAGTATCAGGAGTGCACTTGCCATATCTTTCAATGGCTTATCTCGTACGAGTACAGATATCATACTTTATCACTTTTGAAGTCAAGAGTTATCCCTTCTCAAAATCGAGGCATACATAGGCCCAAAATTATACACGTATGAAATAAAACCTTCAAGAGTGCAAATATCAAAAGTATACGTACATTTATAACCTTAATACATAGTTATTCAGGCCGGAAACAATCATATAGGGGTATTAGGGCATAACTAAAACACACCTAACCTCACCTTTGACAAAAGAGATCCAAAGATCAACACCGCACACGGAAACGATCCTAACCCTCCGGCTCGAACTCTCCTGGGATCACCTCTGAACAAAAAAAGAGCAAAACATGACAAAGACTCGATCATGAACCACTTAGACGCACGGAAATGAAAAATGAATGTAATGGAATGCAAGAAATGAAATGCACTTGAGCAAGGATTTCATTTAGGCATGCCGTGCTACGGAGAACAAATCACGGAGCGTATTTTCAACTCAGATCATAGCACCATAATCTTAACAGTACATAATTACATAATTTAACATGTTAGGAACAAGTTTGGTATGGAAAAATCACGAAAGAAACGGAAGAGAAGCTCAAACGAGGCTTCGGCTACAAATCTAGTAAAAGCTGGCAGTTTTCTGAAAATGACCAGGCTGTCGGAAAATCCGAATATCTTAAAATTTAGAAGTCCAAATTCAGTTTCATTTTTTGGAAATGAAACTAGACACACAGATTTTCTGACCATATATGGCTCAATTTTTATTCAAAGCGGATCAAAACAGTTTACTGTTTAAAGTTGGTTGAACACAGGATTTCGGCACACTGGTGACACCATTTTGTATTGGGCATATCTCACTCTCCAGAATGAATTTTGACAAGCCGTAAAAAGGAGAGTGTCCTAGACTCAAAGACGTTTCAGTGGGTACAAATTCAGGTAATTCTAAGATGTTTTACATGGGTAACAGATATGAGAAAGTCATTGCAGAAACTGTGAAACAGGGCAGAACAGGGGATTCTTTTGTAGGTTCGGTTTCTACTTGTCCCAGGCCTCAAAACTTGCATATAAGGTCCAGAACTCATACGTAAATCATCTATAATATCAAATAAGGTAACATGCTACAAATTTAACTTCAGTTCATGCCGGAATTATGCAGTTTATACACTTAAAAGTCACACAACGGTCATCGACTTTCAGCAAGTGCATAAGAATCTCAAATTTATCATAAATTCCTACACATAGCTGCACTTATAACTCCATGGCCACCATCTTAGAGACTGAACCTTGCTGAAATGGAAGGAAAAAGATGATGAGAGACTCAATTTCTTACCTTCCCTAACTGAAAATCGAAAGTGGAAGAGATGGAGGACTTTCTTCTTCATTTGTCTTCAATGCGGTTCTTCAATTTTTAGCAAGAAAGAAGAGAGCTGTTCGTGGGGAAAGAAAGGGAAGAAAATAGATTCTTTTGCTGCTGCTATGTCTTGCTTTGACGTGAGGAAAAGGGAAGCAAATAGGTGATGATGCATTTGAGATTAAGGAATTGCTGCCACTTGCTTTAACGTGAGCAAAAAGGGAAGCAAGGAGGTGATGAGAATGATATTTAGGAGCTGCTGTCATTGCTTAAACATGAGGGAAAAATGGAAGGAAGTAGGTGAATAATCTAGGCTCAATTCCAAGAGTAACCGGTTCACGTGGACTGGTTTTAGGGCGTCGTGGTAGGAAACGGTCTCCGAAAATTATGAAACTAACGTCAATTATCTTAAAACGTCAAAACGAGTTCAATGCCCAAAACGGATCTCAAATACCTCATTCTGAGATTAGGTTAATTCAAAGAGATTTGAAAGCGATCTATTGATGTTGTTATCCCGAAACTAGCTTGACAGGGTTACGTTTGTTCTAACGGATTCTCCGGGCAAACATCCCACAACCCTATCACTCATTAACCTAACCTTTAGACGAACAGGGTGTCACATCAGTAATTATATGAATTGCATGCCTTATGTGTTAATTTGTAATCTATTTTAGTTATGTGCGCATTAGAATTTAATTAAATGTACTTGGACTCAATCGTCCAATATTTGCAAATTAGGGACCTAATTGTAATTAGGATGTTGTTAGCCCTCGTGGCTACCTTGAGCTCGGGAATTTGAATACGAATTTTGACCTTGTCATTGAGTTTGTTTCGATGATTCGGATTTAATGAAATTAACCTTTTATTTTTCTAAAGTCGTTTGATGGCCCTACCGTTTTAAAATCCGATCCGAATAGACCGCACACCGTTTGACCCTACACGTTTTCTTGTAACCCGACCCGTTTATACCTTGAAATGAGCTGAAAAACAGCTCATTTCTTCCCCCCAACTTCATCACGTTAGAAGCAA
Organism: Lantana camara; assembly: GCA_037501455.1. NCBI lineage: Eukaryota > Viridiplantae > Streptophyta > Magnoliopsida > Lamiales > Verbenaceae > Lantana > Lantana camara. The sequence continues at coordinate 48,884,207 of CM074860.1, read as the reverse complement.
GCAGCAAGAGAGAAAGAAGAAGCTCCTAAGCCCAATCCTTTGAGCTCAAGTTCCGACTTCATCCCGGGGTGGTGTTTCGTGATCCGAGTTCATTCCAGGGTGAATAATTTGACTCGTTCTTGGCCACGTCGGTATAAGGTGAGGTTAGGTTATAGTTAAACCCTATGAAACGTGCCCGTTTTATATGCATGTGAACTATAACCTTAAGTATAAGTAAATATATGCGAAATATATGTAAGTATAATGAGCTATGTACAAGCCTATGTACGCTTGTTTTGATTTGTTAATGTACTCGTTCAGTATTGCAACATTAGACCATGCTTCAAACAGTGTGCCTCTTATGAGCCGGAAGATACGCCTAAAGGATTTGACACAAAGAGGTATGAATAGCAGGGTTGTTACTAGGTAATGCTTTGTATGTAAGTCAATGTTGATAATGATAAGTTTAATGTTGCGGGTTTTGTTACGTAATGTAATGTATTGGTAACGTTGGGCCCTGGAACCAATAAACCAGGGCGCTCGGTACGGCAGCAGGCCGTCGGTTTAAGCCTGGGCGTAGTCTCCACTCTAATAGGATTACCCCTGAACTCACCAGGAGGTTTGGTGAGGAATGGATATCCGAAGGGTTGAGAAGTGTAATGCCCCCACACGTTCCAGAACAAGAGGAGAGCGGCGTCTCAACCCCCGCACTGAAGCACCTCTCAAGTAATGGTGTGAGCCATCACTCAAGAAATACTCCAGCGAACGGCTGTCTATCTCAGAACTATATATGTAAACGATGTGGCTATGCAGCGAAAAATCAGAGTATTTTAAAACTTTTCAAAACATGTGCGTGGTGGCATGAAACAAGCAAGAACATATTGATCGTGTAAGAGAGACTCGGTATATCAGAACATGTAACAGATTCACATATAAGTACCGATATAGCAGAGTTCAATGTATCGGTAACAGAGTAGCAGAAAGAGTATAACAAATATACTCAAGTATTCAGAAACATATAGTGATGCAGCCATAAAACATATGCAGGACACAAAAGGAAGTAATACTAAGTCCTGACTGAAACAAAAATGACAATCTAGAGCTTCAAGATACCTCTAGACTGCGGCTGCAAGACCTGAAACCACGAGGCAAGAAAACGGGAGAGGTATTAGTCAAAAGGACTAAGTGAGGGAATACTTTAAAGAAAGTACTGAGTGGTACAGAACTTGAAGTGTAATTCAAAACTGTTAAATGCAATGCTTTAAAGAAGAACTTGAAACAAGTTCGGTTGATAAAACTCTTTTGAATGCAATGCTGTAAAAGTATACACGTTTTAAAACACTTTCATGAATGGTATCACACGCGCACACATATGCTGTTGATGGTTCATAGTTCTTTCATAAAACGGGATAAGGGTAAAGTGAACTTTTCCAGATATGAACCATCCTTTCTGAAACAGAATTTTGCCCGCAAACTAGGCTCCTCCATCCTTACTCCAGAAAACATGATTGGGTAGAGCATCGGAGCAGGATCAAAAATAATTCCCCGTATAGTAGAGTATCGGACCAAGATCAACAATAACCCCACATATAGTAGAGCATCGGACCAAGGTCAACAACAACTCCGCACTCAGTAGACTATCGGACCAAGGTCAACAACAACTCTCACCAACACATACAAACATGCACCATCCTCCACCGGATGTCACTTCGGGTAGCTAGCCCTAGGCGACCTGTAAACATGTAATGGGAACAGATTTGATGTCCGTTCCCAGACAGATTATCCTGACTTAACAAACCTCCTGTTAAAAGTCGATGTCAATTGTCTAATTGTGGCGGCTGGTATTGGTGATGTCGTTGACGCTCACCTCCCGAGCATCACCTCCACACATAACCGCCGGGCCCAAACTGTAAACTGTATGCTTGCATTTAAGATTAGTAGTGACCAGAGTACCACTCCAGTATGCTAACTATAACATGTGAAACTGTAACTGTAACATATGATGTTATCTGTAAAACATATGATTCTGTCTGAAAACATGTGATGTTGTCTGTAAAACATATGATTCTGTCTGAAAACATATGATGCTGTCTGTAAACTGTACTTTGAAAACATTTGCAGAACATGTAACCGTCTTTGAACAAGAATGCAGAACATTGGAAAACATGTGTTGTAGATCAAGGTATACTATTAAAGTATGAATGATCCTTTCAAAAGAATGTCCCGATAAAAGGGATAGTTCAAAACGAGGTTTAGCTTTGAATTTCAAAACATATGATACGATAGTATAATCGTGGTTCTAGTCGGAAAACATTTATAACTTCACCTCACCTAATAGTAACAAAAGGCAGGTAGACAGATTATGCGGTGCCCTGGGGATCCCAGTGCTCAACTTTAACTCCTGTAGGTGGTGTACTTAGAGTGAGCTTAAGAACTAAGACCCACTACTAACCACGATGCATATGAAATGCTTGAAACAATGAACAGGGAACATGTAAAGAACATGTAACACAAGAGAGTAATACCATTTAAGGTATTCAAGAAAGGTAACACACAAAGGAATACATTAAAGTGAGTTACTCTAAACGTTAGACTATGATCTTACTATAACCGAGTAAGCTTTAGTCAAATTATGAATCCTATCGCAAACCTTAAGTTATAAAACAAGTCCACGAAAGAAAACACATTTTAGACCCTGGATATGGAAACCCTAGGTGTAAATGTCTATTAAGAAAGCACAAGTTTTATTTCATTTTTACTATTCAAAAGCACTAGTCAAAAGTACTATTCCAGATTACTATTCATGATTACTATTCATAGGTTACTATTCACATGTCGGGTCAAAGGGTCGGGTCAAACCCTTACTACACACACACACCCACACACACGGTACACACACACACACCATGCACGAACATACATACACACACGGCATGCACCCACACAGACACCCTAAATCAATTATGATCTTGATTATAACCTATAGTTTCAAGTTCATGTTATAAAATCAAGAGTGGTCTAGGCTAAAGGTATAACCTATTGTTAAGAGATCCAATTAAGGCATAAGATCAAGTTATGAAACACTATTCTATCTTAGGTTATAACATGTGACACTATTAAAGTGTATAACATATGATCAAGGATTTAATCCATTAATCAATATCATATCATAAGCTCAATTCATAATTCAAGAATCATATACCATGTAACAACATGTCACAACATATATCATATCATATCATGAACCTTTAGGCATGTAACATGTAACAATTTAATTCAAACATGTAACAAGTTGTGACATAATTAATTGTAAATCACTATTCCATTAGCTAGCATGCATGAACATAATTCAAATTCCATAATCATGTATCAATTCTCATAATATAACAATCATATCACATGATCATAGCATATACTAGAGCAATTCATAACATATTCAAGCATATGCTAAACAATTAAAACAAATAAACAACTATTCAAACATATCATGAAAACTATATAATAAATGCATAAAATAAAACCCTATATGGCTTAGGGAAGACCCTAAGACCCAACCTAAACATAATATAAACATACCATAACATAAAAACATAAACTAACTAAACATAACATAAAACAAAACAAACTAACCTAGCTAATGGAGGGGGGTGGCTGACGGCAAGAGGGGGGAGAGGGAGAGAAGAAAGGGTGTTGTTAACACAACATTGAGCAAGGATTCAAATTCCATGAGAGGGGTATTTATAGTTGTGAAGAAGCCCCTCACCTTGCAAAGAAAGATGGCTTAAGGGTAGGAGAGCAAAATAAGAGTTCATCCACTTGTATCTTCCAGAAGCTTTAGGCATATGAAGGTAAAAATGGGACTGCTGGGGGTATTTCTGTAATTTCGTTGCCCAAGACTCGAGGATAAGTGAATGGAATTTTAACCATTCCGAAGGCAAGAAAATTAGCTTCGAAAAGCATATTCATTCGTCGAAATCGGATTTACCGTTTGAAAGATACACTAGTTTTAGTGAATAAAAGTTTTGAGCTCGAAACTCAACACGAGTAAAAAACGACTTTCTAGAATGATTTTCAAGTCCGGATTGTTTCCAAAATTCAAGAAATAAATCGAGAAGCGTTTTGAGTCCAAAATCGACTATAAAACATTTTATCGTTAATAAGTTGAAAACGTAGAATGAATAGTAAATTCTTACGTACAAGCGTACGCTTCAAAATTTCAAGCTACGGTTTCAATCAAGAGTTGTAAAACATCTCAAAAATCTTGAAATAGCTCAAGTAGTGCAAATCCAGAGAGAAAACATTTTTCGAATGAAAACCGTTCAAAAAAGGAATAGTGAACTAAGGTTTTCGTAAACGTTTTCAATAAAACAAAGTTCCAGAATAGATTTCCAAGCCAAGAATGATTTCAAAAGACTCGTCTCGACTCAAGGATCGATTCGACTGTAACTTGGGTAGGAAAAGGTATCAGAATCAAAAGCTCATTTTCTGATGAATAGTAACTTTGGTCGGTAAGTTCCAAAAATACCCTTATGGTTCAAGAAAGACTTTCTGAGCTCAGGAAACAAGTTCAAACGATTGGGAAACATGTGTGATGAACCTCTAGGGTTCGAGTAGCAATATGAACAAGGTAGGCTCGGGTTATGAATAGTAAACTGTATCAAAGGTCAAGAATTCCCCCTTAAAATATGTCAGATCATATACGAGCACAAAGTTCATGTAAGAATGCAATGCATGATGATTCAAAAAGTTGGATCACGGTCTATAAACGCTTTACCAATGCCCTTAACTTACTGTTTTCATCCAGGCCCTACTTTCGGCTGTTACAAGATGCTTGCCCTCCCCTCGATTGTAATGGATGGTTAGGGTCGTGTAACCCTTCCATCGCCGAAGAAGGAGGTTAATGTGTAAGTATGTTTTCGTTTGATTTCATTTGTTGCATGATTAGTCAGAGGAGCCCAGGGTGGGATTAGGTACTCGTACCCGCCGAGTTTTGTTTGTATTCATGTCATGTTAAAGTTCGTGAAACGGGGATAGACTCTTTAAAAAGATAAAATATGGTATTTTGAAACATTAAGATTAATATGAAATGACTTGTTACGTTTTGCACGTATGTTATGGTTCTAAGTTAATTTAGGCTTGTTTTGTTTTAGTTTTGATTTCTTACAAACCCTATATGTATGTATCACGGGAAAATAATTTGGCAAGCAAAACCTATCCCCGAGTTCACGAATAATGTTATTTAAATGTGCTATGCTCCTTTATATATATATATAGAGTGCGTGAGTCTCTCGTCACTCAATCGAGTTAAGACCGACACCTCCCTCTTTATATTTTTAGTTTGCAGGTTTGCTTTGGAGGTTCGTGCTAGGCGGAGTCTGATAGTTTGTAGAGTCCTTTTTGAGTCGGGTCCTCTGTTAGTTTGCATTTTCGCATTTTGTATTTGAACTTTTGTGTAAGTATGTATAAGTTTATATGCTTCGATATGTATGACTATTATGTAGTTGATATTATATTAGGGATAGGTTTCTAGGAAACAGATTGAACCCGTTGTGTTTATGTTTTGAATGAATGGAACTCGGGACAGGTTAGGACATGTGCTCGGAGATAGTTGAAACCGTTATTTGATTTTGATTGAATTTTATATGTCACTTTCAAGCTTCCCCATTCATGTACGTTTGGGTTGTTGTTCTTGGGGTCTACGTTCCACCTAGCCAGGGAGCGTGTTTGTTATCTTTCGTTCGCCTAGGCTTGGTGGATGTACGGGCTCTCCATCTCGTGTGTGAATTGGGCTTAGGTGCGGGGGATATGGTGACCCTGCGTTCGGGAGGCTACATCTTAAAGTGGTATTAGAGCCCTAGGTTGCAAAACCTGAGCTCGGGGTCGTGTCGTGTCAGTCTAAGTCGAACGGCATAGGACAATGTGGCTATGTGGTTGCATTTGCATCGTGATTTGCTGTGATATGCATTTGGATTCTCAACACTTTGTTGATTTTACATTTCCTGATGCATTGCATTTATCTAATTGCTCTTACTTGATTTAATTACGTGCCATTCTCACGTAATAACCCACATGCATAAATCTATGTTGTAGTTGTTGAGAATTTCAGGATGCCACCACGAAGACAAGATTTTGGTCAACCATCACATTGACATCATTACAATCAAGGGTAAAATCACGTCGAGATGCAACCTATGAATCCGATGGCAACCTTATATCGAGACTTCAGGACCTTTAATCCTCCCCAATTTAGAGACGGCAATGATATCCGAGCTGAAGAGTGGCTCTCCGAAATCGAGAGTATTTTTGAAGTATGGCCGTGCAACTCACAAAATATAGCTCGCCTTGCCATATTACTTTTACAAGGACAAGCGAGACAATGGTGGAAGAGAGTTGCCCCACAAATTGATGTAACGAATGAAGGATTAACATGGGATACCTTCATTCAAGAGTTTAGGAGAAGGTACTCACCGGCCATTCTACCAGGTCGAAGATTGGAGGAGTTTTGTACCCTAAAAAAAGAAGATGGAATGGTAATGGAATACATTGAAGAGTTCGAGAGGTTAGGCAACTACGTGCCTCATATGATGAATGATGAGAAGATGAAGACTTGGTATTTCATGGAAGGACTTCAGGATGAGTTCAAGGAGGCCTTAATTGCGGAGAATACGAGCACGTGGGATAAAGCTATAACAAAAGCTTTACGGGTCAAAAATCAAAGATTAACTAGGAGCAATGAAAGAGAATTAATGGAACCGAGAGATGAATTGGGAATTTGCTCAAATCTACAAGTAGAAGAAAGATTCTATCAATGTGGAACTCTAGCTAAGAAGGTCCGTGGGAAAAAGCATAAGACCGGAGACTTAGTGTTATGCTCGTTTTGTGTTTTTGGGTTCGTTTGGTTTGGCTTTGTGTTCGTTTTGTTTTTCAGAACCTACAGGATGGTTAAAGGGCATTTAGTGCACCTCAGGTTCTGGGAGGCGTATCTTGAGGTAGGGAATTTGGATTCAAATTCCGAAAGAGGAGTTGGACTCGTAATGAATAAAGGAAACAAAGGAATCAAGATTTATATTTTTCTAAGCCCATTTAGACCTCCGAATATCAACCGAAACAAGTACCATGCGCCAAAAGACCCCTTCTTTGACTAGTCTTCACTTGTCGGACCACCATTAACCTAACCGAGCCTTAACCATGACTTTATACACTTGAGTTAAGCCCTTTTTCTCCCTCACCTCAGCCATTTCGAACCAAACCCAAGAAAGGAAGAGAAAAAGGCTCCCCAACATCAGCTCCAAGGAGAAACAAAGGAAGGAAGAAGCAACTATTCACCTTTGAAGATTTTGAGTTCTTAGCTCTACCATTTCTTCTCCAATCAAAGAGGTAAGTCCATTTTTGACATTTCCATGTCTGTACAGGTTCATTTAAGTCCAATTTGATGAGTTTTCACCATGGATTGCATGAGTTTGGGTGTATATAGTGAATAGTAAAGGTTTGGCATGTTTGGTTGAATTTGGAGTGATCTTGCGTAGATTTCTTGAAAGTTATGCATCCTAATTGGTCTTAAGACATCATAAAATAAGTGAATGGTTGGAATTTGCATGAAAGTCTTGGATTCATTAGGTTTCATTTTACGTTTTGAAACTTTTGGCATGAATATGAATATATGCACCTCCCTTGCATTCCTCCTCGTATATCTTCATGTATGCATGAGTTTATGACTTGATATGGTATGCATTTGGTTGAGTTTTGAGTTGGTTTCATACATTTTGGCCTCCCAGTTCGTTCTTGCCCTGTTTTTACATTGTTTTGCTGCTGGAGAGGGATCCACGGGCGTTGTTTTTGGTCCATGGCCGTGGATTTGTGTCCAGAAAGTTGGGATTTTCGGCAAGAAGAATCCACGGGCGTGGATTTTTGTACATGGAGAAATCCACAGCTGTGGATCCTTCTCTGTTTTCAACCTGAGTTTGTTTTGTTTCGTTTACCCCGAAAACGAACTCTGATTTACCTAATTTTTTAACCCAACCGAAACCTCTTGAGGTTTAGAATACTCTCCCAAATGGAATTTCCTAAATATCTTTTCCCATTTGTGAGATATAATCAACTCTTTTTGATGTCGCCACTTCTTCGAAAATCTGCACTCATCCAACTTCGGGCCTACACTATTTTCACCTCGCTTTGAACCATGATTTGAGCCATATACCATTTGAAAGGTATATTTGTCTAGTTTCTTATCCAACCAACCAAACTCAATTCCCATTTCGTAAACACAAGATATTCTCAGTTTTCCACAGCCTATACGTTTCGAGAATTTCCAATTTTGACCTCTTTTTGCCCGGAGCCACCTGTTTTCTGTTTTCTTCCATTTTGCTTATACTTATCCAACTTGTTTATCTTGTATTTGTGTGTGATTGAGCTAATATGCTTTATGTTTTGCATTTATGTTATGAATTCAACTTTTGTATATGTACATGAACTTGATTGCACGACGTGCTTTCTCTTGTTAACAATTATGCATCATTTGCATCATATGTAACACCCCAAACGGAGAAGTGCCACATCCCCCGCACTATGACCCAGACCCGGAACATGAAATGAAAGTCCATGCCCGAATCCGAATCAGAGCGAACGGGAGACCAACTCACACACTAGGCTAGGCGGATCTAACTTGACCAAAACTCAGAGTGCGGAAGCAATTAAAACCAACAAAAATAGATAGCGGAAGCATTTAAAACAAAACATGCAAAGCAGGTGACGGGTTCAACTAGCATAGATACCTAATCCCGAATAATAGATCAACAAACATAACAAGTGACGGGTTCAACTAGCATAAATCCCTAGTCCCGAATATCAACATGAATTAATAATCATCAAGTGCCACAAGGGGCCGAATGAGGGTGCCACAAGGGGCTACCGAATAGTAAAGTATAATCTCAAGTCTACAAGTCTTAAGTATAAGTAAAGTGTATGAGAGGACAAATGCAAATAGAAAGACTAGACCGACGAAGTGCAACTCAAAGGACTCACTTCCGCCTAGCAAACGCCAACAACCTACAACTAAAAGTGTAAATGAGGGGTCAGTCAACTTGACCGAGTGAGGGGGCTAACGCACACCCACTGTATATATATATATGGAGCATAGCACATATCAGAAGGGTGGACTCATGAACCGGAGATAGGTGTTGCATACTAAAGACATTTCCAAAAGTACCCAAAAGATAGTTATAAGTATAAGCTTTAGAAAACATTTCAGAAACTCTATCTCGATTCATGATTCCCAGACAGAACAGAACACATGCTCGGGTGTTAGGAATAGTGCCCTAGAAAGCCGATTGTATATCCGCTTTGTACTTTTCCTTATTGTAATCACAGACAATCTTTGAATGAAATAACGAATTGAGGCAACACTTCTTTATATGCTCTTGTTTGGTATGCGTTTACTTTATCTGTGCATGTATGAGAACTCCCCTAATCCTGATGACTTTAGGACTCTACCATTTAGGTGAAATGGTTCATGAAACGAGCCCTATATCACATAAGTCATGATTAGTAAAATACTCCAAGCCGATGAGTCCTACAGACAGTGGGAGTGTCGACCTGACTCCTATAAGGTTTGCTTGTGGGATCACGCCCTTAAGAAGGACCACCTTGTTTCATGGAGGTGGAAAGTGTATAGTTGATACGTGCATGATACATGAGGGTGCTTACTTTAATAAGTGAGTTCACTGAGGTGCCCCGTGTGAGAACATTCCTAAATGGGAAAGGAAGTTTCTGTTTCAGAAAATGGAAACTTCCAGATTAGGAAATATCTCACGAGTCATTGATGTGATTAATTGATCCTTAGACTTGAGGTTCCTTGTCACTTTATGAGTTAACTCTGTAGTCTTAGGTATAAGCTTTAAAGGGTGTCGCCTTAGACAACTGATTCAAGGCTTATGCTGGGGCTGCACAAGTGACTCATGAAAGTGAATGAGAATCAAGAAAGGACCTACACTTGCATTTGCAAGGTGATCTCTTATTGTGTAAGTCATTCATATGCCATATGTAGTCCTTGGCCAAGGCAGTAGATCAAGACATCAAGAAAAGGGTTTCTTGGATTGAGATCAAATGGATATGAAATGCACTTAGATTTAAGACCGGATTATTAGGGTTCTGATTATTCCGTTGCCCTAGATCTTGGTTGAGAGATAGTAAGTAGGAGGATTGTATCTCACATGAATCAATGACTTAAAGGTTCTGTCGAATCCGAACATTCCAATTCAGCTAGGGGTTAAACACCTGTTGCTAGACTATGGTCGTTTAATCTGTGGACTGATTAATTAATTAGTGAATTAATTAATTGGGGTCACTGCTAATTGAATTGAGAACCTAGAGGGTCACACACAACAACTTGGTTACATGAGTTGAGGCTTGAAAATGATTAAACGAGTTAATCAGGCCAAGAGGGTTCCATACGTGTGAGATCACACGTGTGGCTCACGTGAGTGACACGTGTCACTGTGACACGTGTCACACACGTGTGTGTATATATATTATATATATTTATATTAAATAATTAATTAGTTAATTATTCAATAGACTTTGGTTTAATTTTGAATTAAAAAGAAAGTCTAATTTTGGAGAAAATAATCTAGTTAATTAATTATGAATTAATTAATTAGATAAAAATAAATTATTTATTTTATAATAAATAAAGTATAAAATTATCCAAAAATAGTTTGGATATTTTTAGCTCTCTTAAAAGTTGACTAGAATTAGAATTCAAAGTCAAAGTTGGAAAATACTTGGTGATCAAGTAATAGGAGAGAGAGGAACCAAATCCTTGTCCAATAAGGATTTGGATCGGCACTCCTTCCTATATATAGGGGAGCTCGAGCTCCCCTTTAGAGAAAAATTGACAATTCTTGGTTCATGTGTTGAACACCTTCCTTTCTCCAAGATTAAATTAAACCCTAGGTTAAGCCTAAACACTAACTAGAGAACTAGCATCCTTACTAGTTAGATTGTGATCAAGTTTGCGGACTTTCTCTAGAGACTTCAAGTTAGAAGTTTGAAGATTCGAGCTTTACCAAAGGAGAGGGGATCAAGCCGCGAGAAGAGCGTTCTTGGGTGGCTTGAAACGCTTCAAGAAAGAATTAAAGAAAAGTAAGTTTTCTATCTTTACGAATTTGGTTACACGATTGCGAGTTCAAGGTCCTTTTGTTGGAAAAATTTTTAAATTCCGCTGCTTTCTGATTCGTGTTTTCCAACAATTGGTATCAGAGCCACCTCATTAATCGTGTTTCTGATTCGTCTCAATTATTCTGAATTTGGTAGAAATTCTTAGGCTTAGATGCGAATTAGGTATTCATGAGTTCTTTTAGAAAGCCTGAATTACGAAACTGTAATTTTTCCTGAATTTCTAAAACTGTTTTCTCAAATTGTGTTTTTGAAAATTGTTTTGATTAAAATATGTTTAAATCGAATTTTTTAATTTTGGATTGAACCGGGTTTTCGAGAAACCCAGAAATACGAAACGAACACGAAAAGCAACGAGCCTAGGCGTTGTAGCACGTCGCACGCCCAGGCCCGTCGCCGCCGCCCAGTTCCTCCCGCAACAGCGCGGGAGCCGTTCCAGGCGCGCCTAGGCGCACCCGCCCAGCCCGTCCCGCAACCGCGCGGGACGCCTGCCCAGTCCGCCTAGTCGCGGCGGGCGCATGATGCGCGGCCGGCGCGCGCACGCGAGCGGCAACTGCCACGCGCTGTGCGCGCGCTGCTGCGCGTCTGTGCCTCGCGCGGCTAGGCCCCTTTTCGGGCCCGTTTTCGTGTTTCGTGTTTTTCGTGTTTTCAGTCCGCAAAATCCCGATTTAATTTTATTTTAATTTTATCTTTTAAAATCAGTTTTGTTAAAATAAAATTATTTTAAAATTTTTGATTAAATTGGGATTTTTGAGAAATTGAAGCGATTTGGATTTTGGGAAAATTATGAACTTTATTTTCTGAAAATAATGAAAGAATAAAATTATTAATTTTGGAAATTAATTGGAATTTTATTGGTTTGTTGTTTTTCGGGTTTTATTGAAAAGGCTCTTGAAGAAGAATTGCATCTAAGTCGTGTTTTAAGTCATTAGGACTTGAAACTAGAATTTTAATTTATTGGCTAAATTTAAATTCTCGCAAAAGCATGTTAGGTGATCATGGGTTTAGATCTATGTATGGTTTTAATTTATGCACATGGATGGTTTAAATTGGGGTTGGAGCCCTATAGTTGCGTTTTTCAATTGAGGTTGGAGCCTCACTTATGTGCGTACTGTTATGTGATTTATTATGTGGCTTTCCATATTACTGTTTTTGAGGCCGGGGTATGCCCCGTGTAATTGTCTAAGGCCAATACGAATACCCCAAGGTAGGGATTGAATCGTCAAGGTTGTCAAGAGTAGTTATCCTTGAGGGTATTTTAAATTCCGATATGGGTAAGCTAGTAGCTATGGACCTAACTTCGAGACGAGTGGTCTAAGGGCATTCGGGAAGTCAAATTCGATTAATTAAAAAAGAGTTGGTGGGGCGAATGAGGATTGAGGGAAATGGTGAAGACTGGAAACAGTACAAGTCGGAACGGATCTAAGAATATGATCCTTAAAAGGATTCATCAATCGCTTCACCGGGGAACCCTGAAGAGGTTCAAGACAAGCTGGGCACTGAACTACATTCAGGACAGAGCATACCTTGGACAACGACAATTCACGACTTAAATTTTTGCAACTACGGTGAACGGTACTTATAGCATTCATGATACATGCATCCATGCAGATTTAACCTACCCAATTTTTTTTTATTAGGTGCTTTGATCTCGTACTGTGGTAAATTACTTGGAGTAATTGAAATCAATATGGGTAATATTTATTACTTGCTTTAAGTGCCTTACGTGATTTTAATTTTGGTTTTGTGTGTGTTGCTTGGGAGTATTGGAGACTTCCTTGCTTTATTTTCGGTTAAGAGACGAGGATTCTCTTATTTTTGTTTGGGAGACGGGGTACTCTCTTTGCTTGCGAGAGACGGGGTTCTCTCATTGTTGTTGGAGAGACGGGGTTCTCTCATTGCTGTTCGAGAGACGGGGCTCTCTCCTTGTTGCTTGTGAGAGACGGGGAATCTCTCATCGTTTGTTTTCAGGCGTGTGTGAATCCGAGGACGGATTCTTTTTAAGGGGAAGAGATTGTAACGCCCCAGTTTTTCAGTTTTAGATAATGTGGCGTATTTGTTTATAAATTGCGCGATTTAAATATTTAATTATATGATTAATTGTGTATAAGTGTTTATATTTGATTTAAACTATAGACTATGGTTATTTTAAGTAATTCATTTTATTTTACTTTGATACTTAGTGTTTAAATTCTCAATTAGGGTTTCTTGTTACCTTAACTATTTCGGTAATTTCGTTAATTAATTTCAACATGTTATAAGTTGGCTTTAAATTTATTTAATATGGAATTTAAGTTTTACTAATTAATTTATAACAATATGAATTCGTTCATGCGCTTGAGTGTTCTATTTCTACTTCGTTCTTATATGTAATGATATCGGATTGGCGTGAAAATTTAATATGTCGTAAATATGTGTGTTATGAACATGCCTATATGCTCGGTTTATGTTTTCGGATTTATTTGACGTGTTTACGAATTTATATTGATTTGTGGAACCAAGTCGGGGGCTAACGAGCAATTAGCGCACCCTTGGTTCCGTATGTGATATCTTGAGCTCGGGAATTCGGATTCGAATTCTGACACCTCCGTTGCCTTCGTATCGACGATTCGGAGACAATGGAACAAGCCTCATACCTTTTTGAAATCATTAAGACCTCCGAAATCCAACCGTAACGGACAACTCGTGCAACAAGAGCTCTTTATGTTGACTAGTCTTCATGGTGGGACCCCATAACACCTCTTAACCTAACCATACCTTAACCATGACTCTTGTACCTAGATTGAGCCCCTTTCTCTTCCCTTTAGCTCTGAAAACCGAACCACACATCTCCATTTTCAGCTGGAACTGAACGAGAGAGAGAGGAAGAGGAGAAGAAAGAAAACCCTAGGCCATCCTTGTGATTTTGGAGCTCAAATCACCATCTTCTTTCACCAAATCTTCAAGGTATGAATATCTATGTCTTCTCTACTCTATTATACTTGATTTCAGCTTCTTACAACATGATTTGGATCAGATTTGATTAGGTTTTGGATTATGAGTTTGGAATGAACTTTTAGGGATTTTTGTTCTAGTGACCTATTTGCTTGTGTGGCTGATTTTCTTGCTTATTCATGATCATTTGAGCTTGTTTCTTGACCTATTTCTTTCCCAACTGATAGTATATGATGTTAGGAGGATTTCATCTCTTGCTCCTTTTATGAAATTATGAGATATGGAGCTTCAAACTTGATGATCAAACTACTTCCCCTGTTTTCGAACTGCTGTGTGAAATATTGTGTTGTTGCTTGATCAAATGGTCTCCATTTCGTGTGAAATTGCATGGAGTTGATGTACACTCATTACTTTATATGTTAGCATTCATGTTTTAAGTATTTGGATCCATTAGAAGCCTCAAAACCGAAGTACATGGCCTGTTCTTATGCATGATCTTTGACAGAATTGTTGCTGTTGCAATTGTGTGGTTGTTGGTCACCCTAATGTGCTTTAAATTGTACCATTTTGCATATATATGATGTATATTAGTTTTTTAGTATGTTAGCATGCATTCCCCAAAGTTTCAGATCCAAATTCAACCCCTAAGTACTTGATCAAGGCATGATTGGACAATTGAGCTTTTATGTGCGATTTTGCCGACCCAGTTTTTCTGCGTGATTTAGATGATCTTAACGTGTGATTTAGCCTTTTCAGTCTAAATGAAAAATGTTCATAACATGCCAAATATGCTGTATATTAAGTTTCAGAGCATTTGGAGTTGGTTTGGTATGCTTTTGGTTTGAGTTTGTAAGGGATCAGTTTTTGCCGGTTTAGCTTGTGAACGGTTTTGGTTCTGTACCGTGACACCCCCGTGTCTCATTTACTCATAAGAGTGAGACACGGGCGTGTCACACCCTCTGTCAGGTCTGTACTGAGCCACGGTCGTAGCTCAGTTTGGCTAAGGAAGGTGACACCCCCGTGTCCCTTCCCCTGCGCAGTCCGTGTTGCTTCCTTTTCGATATTTGATTCGTTTCACCTCCTTAATGATTTTATCTCCTTTCGTGTTGAACTATGAACTTGTTTTGCTATATGTTGGGAGCATTATGGTGCAATTTCATGATATTTGGATGAGGTTTAAAGTATGCTTTTAGTGAATTGCTTTGACGTGGCTTAAATGCTTCTATATGAAATATTAAGTACATTCTTGCATTCTTTTGATGTCTTAAGTGATGTTCTTTGCCTTTTTGTGTATCATACTCAATGTAAACATGTTTGAAGGTATAATATGATTATGGTTCTAAGATTTTGTAAGATATTGCTAAGAATTATGAAGGATATGAAATAAATGAGTATGATACCTTCATTTCTTGAAAGTATTTGAATGAATGGCTTGTTATATGCCTTAATTGCATTAATAGTGCACATGAACGTTTTTATGATATAACATGATCATATATGCATTCATTTCATATTCACTTCATTGCCGTGCGTCATATATGGTTCATTGAAGTCTCGAGTCTCACCAACACGTCATGTTGTCTTTTGTACAGTTTATCTCCAGGGTGGAGAGATCTTGATCCTTCGAGCACTTGTTAACCCGTTCCTTGTTTCGTCACGGTTCAGGTGAGGGTGGTTTTCGTTTTAGCTATGTAACAAACCCTACAACCCTTATGTGAAAAGCTTTGGCCAAAACCTTATGATTATATATATATGGTTTTCAAATGAAGTTATCGAGTAAATTCTTCTGAATTATATGTATGAGCGTATATAAGCTTAAAAATGGTTTTGTAATGAGGCTATGCTCCAAACCGTGTGTCTTCATGCTAGCTACGGAATAGGATGACACGGAGAGGTACGTATATAGCATATGCCGAATTACACGGTAAGGTAGGTATGATTTCTTATAGTATGTATTGATCGAGTAAACCCTTTTCAAATGATTTATGAATTATGATATGTACTTATGAATTGATTGTTTGGCGAGACACATTTCTGATTTCTGATTGTACGGGCCCCGGGACTTAGTATATGTGGCTAACCGAGGAAGCAAGGGCTGACGGGGATCCCATATACTAGTTCCAACCAACTACGGTGATACCGGCCCTCGCTAGGAGATTTAGCGGGGAATGGGAGCTGAGTGCCTTTGGGGGAGTCATGAAACCCCATTGGCCTATGTCTGAGGTGGTCGGGTCTTGCTAACCCGTCCACCACCCGGAGGAAGAAGGTTGGTTAGGATTTATGCCTTTTCTTATGTATATGTTATGATAGAATTATGCACCGTGCGGGAAGGCCGGGACACGGATTGCCCAAACGCATATGTTATGTTATGATTTATGGTCTGTGTGTATTATGATATATTGCATGATCGCTTAATCAATATACTAATGATATTTGTCGTACACGGTCGGAGTTTGGTTGGAGATTGTGCACGCTCACTCGCCGAGCCTTATATTTATGTATGATTTATGAATGTAATGAATTTAATATGAATTAGTCGTAAAGGTCGAGCATTGTCTATCTATCTTCTTGCCCTTTTCGGGAACTAAATTCAAATAAAACCTTGCTCGGGATTTATGACTTGCATGTGCATGTTTTATATATATGTATCGCTCCTGCTCACTCAGTCTTCTAGAGACTGACCCCTCTCCCTCCCCAATCTTTTAGTGTGCAGGGTTGATCTTTGGAGTTTCGGGCTAGGCGGAGGTGTTGGAGTTTTAAGTTGGTCGAGTTAGGTTAGGAGAGTCTTTGCACTCACTCATGTGTTGAATTTATGTCTGTATCGATTCTATGGTATCATGAACTTGAATAATTATGTATCATAATTGAATGGTTTTATTGGACTGTAATTATGAGTTTAAAAGAGGCCTGAAGAGCCCAATTCTGGTTATGGTTGATATGATTGAACTCTGGCTTTGCTATGCTTTTTACTTTGTGAATTGGTATTCGTTGCAGGGTCTAGCTCCGCCTGGCTTAGGAAGGTTTTTATGTTTGTCTCCCGTTCGCTAGGTTTTGATACGGGTGCGGATTTACAATTTCGTTACTCGTGTTGAGCCTTAGTACGGGGGATGTGGTGCCTCACGTGCGGGGTGCTACATCCTTAAGTGGTATCAGAGCCCGGTTGCAAAACCGGTGTTCTTGAGTCATGTCTGAGTCAGTTAGGTCGCACGGCATAGGAACAACTTGTGAATGTGTGCATTGCATCGATCTTGAACATGAATTTGGCTCTCTTTTTTTTTTTTTTAATTTTGTGGGACTATCTGTTGCATTTACATAACGATCCTTGCATTAATTGTTGAAAATGTGTCATGAGCATGCACTAATCGCATGCATCTACTCTTGAAATAAGTTGTGATTTATAGGTTATGGAGATAATATCAAACCACGGCCAAGTTCTACGACAAAGAAGATCGATTGCAAACCTTTCTGAGACACGGAAGATGGGCAGGATACTCTGGGAAGAATGTGGAGAATGCTAGATGTGTGGCTTCATAGACTGAGTTACAATTAACGGGTAGGATTCAGAATGGGAGGTTTGACTTTGGCGTTGCGATGGCAGAGGGATATCTGGTGAAATCGGAATAGGAGTTAATCATGGGATTGTTGGGACTCAAAAGACTAATTTATGAGAATCTGCTATTCGGAGTGTTTTAATTGGATTCAGCAAGATCTTTCAACCTAAAGGATGAAGTGAACGAACCTTCAAGATATTTTGATCCCGGATTGGATCGTTGAAGAGGTCTCAATAACTAGGAGAGACTAAGATAAAATAGGTCCGGTAGGAGCTGTGTATCTGGGGTCGACAAGAAGGATCTCTGATTAAGCCTAGTGAATTGAAATCAAGTCTGTCGAAGTCAAGACCGGGAAGAGTTGGACTTGGGTGATCTGGATGTCGATCGTGATGGGAAACTCATAAACAATCGTCACGGGAATCTTGATCAAGGTGTGGACTGGGAGATGAGTTCGTTTTTCTAAAACCAAGTTGAATTGCCATGTTGTGAAGTTGAAATGGAAGATATGAAGCAACAAATGGAAACGGTAAAGAAAGGCAACCACTCCTTGCAAGGAAATCATGCACTCAAATGTAAGCAGTGGGAGGTGAATTGAATTCACAAAGGATAGGCACGGGATTCTTGATTAAGGTGACGATTAGAAGTAAAGGTTGAATTGCAAGGAGAAGTGTGGATGCTAACTCAGTGGACGTGGAAGAATTAGGGATCAAGAAATTGCAATCTCGGACAGTGGATGATACAAGTTGATTTACAAAGATGCATGGAAGTCTCGAAGACCGTGGGAAAGGCAAGGAATAATTACCAGGATTAAGTGACCTTGGGATCGGAAGAACGAGGAAAGCTACCGAGCTAATAACTTCCCACATCGGTGACAGGTTCCAAAGCATTCATAGCACGTGCATCATATTTTACATTAATGATCTATTCTTTTGACCTTATTTTATCCGTGTATTTCTAAATGGGTTTCATTGCGCTAATGTGTGGTGTAATTGCTTGATGTAAACGTGACACATGCATTGCCATCTTTACCCGACATGCATCTTAGTGTTTACTTGATAGGCAGATGTGGCACCTCAATTGTCAAGTATATCCTCGCTCGAACCATATCTGAGTCAAGGGAAAGGAAAGAATGGTGTGGCAAATGACAAGAAAGACGATTGGGAAATAAAGAACTTTAGGTAAGGGATAGGTAAGTGGAAAGGACCTCCGAAGGAAAGTCAGATTAGATTCATCTTTGGGGTGTTCGGATCGAATAAGAATAGGGAAGAGGGATTGAGGGAGTTCGACATGAAAGAGCAAAATTTTAAGGGGGAGAGCACGACCGAGAGATAAAATGGAGGATGGAAGTAGTGCCCGAATAAATATGTCAATAGTAACAACGGGGATGCGAATTAAGGAGAATCCGGAAATCCAAATGGTGGCCATTGGAAATAAATAAGAGGACGGTAATGGTTAAGTTGTTAAGAGAGAAGTGACGAAGCCAAATTCGGGGGAAGATTTTTCGAGATATAAAGAAGAGAGTTTATTGAACGACTCTATGTCTGGAATTCCGAATTGGGAGTGATGAAATTATATGGGAGTTTCTGTGACCTCCTAAGATGGATTTAACTAAAGGAAAATTGGATCAATCTATTATATGAGGGGATGTTGTCGATCAAAATTTATTCAGTAAAAGTATTAAGGGATCCGAGACAACATTATTAAGTTCTCGGTTCTATCAAATGTGATCTAGAAGGAAACTTAAGAAGGGACCAAATGGAAAAAGATGATCATTGGAGGATTTACATCAAACTTCAAAACGCATCAAGAACATTTTATCTTCGATTCAAGAAATGTGGAGCTAGATACCGAATATAGCCTTAAGGGGGTTAAAGAGTATGAATAGATAACATGAACGGAAAATGGAAAAGGATTCGTGTTAAGGTAGATCCTAATGACGAATACCCCAAGGTAGGGATTGAATCGTCAAGGTTGTCAAGAGTAGTTATCCTTGAGGGTATTTTAAACTCCGATATGGGTAAGCTAGTAGCTATGGACCTAACTTCGAGACGAGTGGTCTAAGGGCATTCGGGAAGTCAAATTCGATTAATTAAAAAAGAGTTGGTGGGGCGAATGAGGATTGAGGGAAATGGTGAAGACTGGAAACAGTACAAGTCGGAACGGATCTAAGAATATGATCCTTAAAAGGATTCATCAATCGCTTCACCGAGGAACCCTGAAGAGGTTCAAGACAAGCTGGGCACTGAACTACATTCAGGACAGAGCATACCTTGGACAACGACAATTCACGACTTAAATTTTTGCAACTACGGTGAACGGTACTTATAGCATTCATTATACATGCATCCATACAGATTTAACCTACCCAATTTTTTTTTCTTAGGTGCTTTGATCTCGTACTGTGGTAAATTACTTGGAGTAATTGAAATCAATATGGGTAATATTTATTACTTGCTTTGAGTGCCTTACGTGATTTTAATTTTGGTTTTGTGTGTGTTGCTTGGGAGTATTGGAGACTTCCTTGCTTTATTTTCGGTTAAGAGACGGGGATTCTCTTATTTTTGTTTGGGAGACGGGGTACTCTCTTTGCTTGCGAGAGACGGGGTTCTCTCATTGTTGTTGGAGAGACGGGGTTCTCTCATTGCTGTTCGAGAGACGGGGCTCTCTCCTTGTTGCTTGTGAGAGACGGGGAATCTCTCATCGTTTGTTTTCAGGCGTGTGTGAATCCGAGGACGGATTCTTTTTAAGGGGAAGAGATTGTAACGCCCCAGTTTTTCAGTTTTAGATAATGTGGCGTATTTGTTTATAAATTGCGCGATTTAAATATTTAATTATATGATTAATTGTGTATAAGTGTTTATATTTGATTTAAACTATAGACTATGGTTATTTTAAGTAATTCATTTTATTTTACTTTGATACTTAGTGTTTAAATTCTCAATTAGGGTTTCTTGTTACCTTAACTATTTCGGTAATTTCGTTAATTAATTTCAACATGTTATAAGTTGGCTTTAAATTTATTTAATATGGAATTTAAGTTTTAGTAATTAATTTATAACAATATGAATTCTTCATGCGCTTGAGTGTTCTATTTCTACTTCGTTCTTATATGTAATGATATCGGATTGGCGTGAAAATTTAATATGTCGTAAATATGTGTGTTATGAACATGCCTATATGCTCGGTTTATGTTTTCGGATTTATTTGACGTGTTTACGAATTTATATTGATTTTGTGGAACCAAGTCGGGGGCTAACGAGCAATTAGCGCACCCTTGGTTCCGTATGTGATATCTTGAGCTCGGGAATTCGGATTCGAATTCCGACACCTCCGTTGCCTTCGTATCGACGATTCGGAGACAATGGAACAAGCCTCATACCTTTTTGAAATCATTAACACCTCCGAAATCCAACCGTAACGAACAACTCGTGCAAGAAGAGCTCTTTATGTTGACTAGTCTTCAAGGTGGGACCCCATAACACCTCTTAACCTAACCATACCTTAACCATGACTCTTGTACCTAGAGTTAGCCCCTTTCTCTTCCCTTTAGCTCTGAAAACCGAACCACACATCTCCATTTTCCGCTGGAACTGAACGAGAGAGAGAGGAAGAGGAGAAGAAAGAAAACCCTTGGCCATCCTTGTGATTTTGGAGCTCAAATTTGTTTCTTGACCTATTTCTTTCCCATCTGATAGTATATGATGTTAGGAGGATTTCATCTCTTGCTCCTTTTATGAAATTATGAGATATGGAGCTTCAAACTTGATGATCAAACTACTTCCCCTGTTTTCGAACTGCTGTGTGAAATATTGTGTTCTTGCTTGATCAAATGGTCTCCATTTCGTGTGAAATTGAATGGAGTTGATGTACACTCATTACTTTATATGTTAGCATTCATGTTTTAAGTATTTGGATCCATTAGAAGCCTCAAAACCGAAGTACATGGCCTGTTCTTATGCATGATCTTTGACAGAATTGTTGCTGTTGCAATTGTGTGGTTGTTGGTCACCCTAATGTGCTTTAAATTGTACCATTTTGCATATATATGATGTATATTAGTTGTTTAGTATGTTAGCATGCATTCCCCAAAGTTTCAGATCCAAATTCAACCCCTAAGTACTTGATCAAGGCATGATTGAACAATTGAGCTTTTATGTGCGATTTTGCCGACCCAGTTTTGCTGCGTGATTTAGATGATCTTAACGTGTGATTTAGCCTTTCCACACTAAATGAAAAATGTTCATAACATGCCAAATATGCTGTATATTAAGTTTCAGAGCATTTGGAGTTGGTTTGGTATGCTTTTGGTTTGAGTTTGTAAGGGATCAGTTTTTGCCGGTTTAGCTTGTGAACGGTTTTGGTTCTGTACCGTGACACCCCCGTGTCTCATTTACTCATAAGAGTGAGACACGGGCGTGTCACACCCTCTGGTCAGGTCTGTAGTGAGCCACGGTCGTGGCTCAGTTTGGCTAAGGAAGGTGACACCCCCGTGTCCCTTCCCCTGCGCAGTCCGTGTTGCTTCCTTTTCGATATTTGATTCGTTTCACCTCCTTAATGATTTTATCTCCTTTCGTGTTGAACTATGAACTTGTTTTGCTATATGTGGGGAGCATTGTGGTGCAATTTCATGATATTTGGATGAGGTTTAAAGTATGCTTTTAGTGAATTGCTTTGACGTGGCTTAAATGCTTCTATATGAAATATTAAGTACATTCTTGCATTCTTTTGATGTCTTAAGTGATGTTCTTTGCCTTTTTGTGTATCATACTCAATGTAAACATGTTTGAAGGTATAATGTGATTATGGTTCTAAGATTTTGTAAGATATTGCTAAGAATTATGAAGGATATGAAATAAATGAGTATGATACCTTCATTTCTTGAAAGTATTTGAATGAATGGCTTGTTATATGCCTTAATTGCATTAGTAGTGCACATGAACGTTTTTATGATATAACATGATCATATATGCATTCATTTCATATTCACTTCATTGCCGTGCGTCATATATGGTTCATTGAAGTCTCGAGTCTCACCAACACTTCATGTTGTCTTTTGTACAGTTTATCTCCAGGGTGGAGAGATCTTGATCCTTCGAGCACTTGTTAACCCGTTCCTTGTTTTGTCACGGTTCAGGTGAGGGTGGTTTTCGTTTTAGCTATGTAACAAACCCTACAACCCTTATGTGAAAAGCTTTGGCCAAAACCTTATGATTATATATATATGGTTTTCAAATGAAGTTATCGAGTAAATTCTTCTGAATTATATGTATGAGTGTATATAAGCTTAAAAATGGTTTTGTAATGAGGCTATGCTCCAAACCGTGTGTCTTCATGCTAGCTACGGAATAGGATGACACGGAGAGGTACGTATATAGCATATGCCGAATTACACGGTAAGGTATGATTTCTTATAGTATGTATTGATCGAGTAAACCCTTTTCAAATGATTTATGAATTATGATATGTACTTATGAATTGATTGTTAGGCGAGACACATTTCTGATTTCTGATTGTACGGGCCCCGGGACTTAGTATATGTGGCTAACCGAGGAAGCAAGGGCTGACGGGGATCCCATATACTAGTTCCAACCAACTACGGTGATACCGGCCCTCGCTAGGAGATTTAGCGGGGAATGGGAGCTGAGTGCCTTTGGGGGAGTCATGAAACCCCATTGGCCTATGTCTGAGGTGGTCGGGTCTTTCTAACACGTCCACGACCCGGAGGAAGAAGGTTGGTTAGGATTTATGCCTTTTCTTATGTATATGTTATGATAGAATTATGCACCGTGCGGGAAGGCCGGGACACGGATTGCCCAAACGCATATGTTATGTTATGATTTATGGTCTGTGTGTATTATGATATATTGCATGATCGCTTAATCAATATATTAATGATATTTGTCGTACACGGTCGGAGTTTGGTTGGAGATTGTGCACGCTCACTCGCCGAGCCTTATATTTATGTATGATTTATGAATGTAATGAATTTAATATGAATTAGTCGTAAAGGTCGAGCATTGTCTATCTATCTTCTTGCCCTTTTCGGGAACTAAATTCAAATAAAACCTTGCTCGGGATTTATGACTTGCATGTGCATGTTTTATATATATGTATCGCTCCTACTCACTCAGTCTTCTAGAGACTGACCCCTCTCCCTCCCCAATCTTTTAGTGTGTAGGGTTGATCTTTGGAGTTTCGGGCTAGGCGGAGGTGTTGGAGTTTTAAGTTGGTCGAGTTAGGTTAGGAGAGTCTTCGCACTCACTCATGTATTGAATTTATGTCTGTATCGATTCTATGGTATCATGAACTTGAATAATTATGTAATCATAATTGAATGGTTTTATTGGACTGTAATTATGAGTTTAAAAGAGGCCTGAAGAGCCCAATTCTGGTTATGGTTGATATGATTGAACTCTGGCTTTGCTATGCTTTTTACTTTGTGAATTGGTATTCGTTGCAGGGTCTAGCTCCGCCTGGCTTAGGAAGGTTTTTATGTTTGTCTCCCGTTCGCTAGGGTTTGATACGGGTGCGGATTTACAATTTCGTTACTCGTGTTGAGCCTTAGTGCGGGGGATGTGGTGCCTCACGTGCGGGGTGCTACATATTGTAATTTGAGAGTAGAGATAGGTGGTGAGGTTTTTATTTTCATTTTGGAGACAATGCACCCAAGGAGTAAGATGGACCACATTCAAGTAACAAGGAGGCCATAAGTGAAGACCCCTCAAAATGTTAGGGAGGGGAATCTCAATTGTTAAATGTAATAGAAATAGGGCTCGTATTTTGTTACCGCTTTCCCTTATGTGATTTAAACTGTTTATGTGGCATGTATGTTAGAACTTGTGATTGTGGAGTGGCTCCCACATATCACGCATAAGATAGGTAGAACCCATGATCATTACATGTTAGTATCATGCTAGGACATGTTATCTGTTTATGTGCTTGTTTGAAATGCATTTAAGTGTACTTGCATTAATCAAGACTAATAAAATTGGATAACATATATGTTGGTGAGGTCGAACCGGACAACTCTCCGGTTGATTCGAAAATTCCCATTAAATATTAAGCTAATTTCGAACAAATAGGTGTTTAATTCGAGATGCAAATTTTGAATTAAATTCCTAGCATTCCATCAATAGGTTTTAAGTTTAGTAAGTAAAGCTAGTTATTGTCCGCGAGTCGTGGGATAGCTAGTAGAGCTTATTAGTTCTTAGTTACCTAATTGATCATTTTAAATGATCAATATTTCGTGGTCAATTTTAGCAAGGGCGATGTCCGCGAGTCGTGGGTCGTTCGAACTAAGTTTTGGTCATGATCTTATGATTGATGGGTCTAGCTTAACGCCTAAGTAAATATGGATGTCGCACGAGTCGTGGGTCCATATTGAAAGATAGGTGATGCAAAAACAACTACTAAGAATTCTAAAAGTGTTAGAATTGGTAAGTTGTACCTACCTAGGGTTCTTACTTAGAATGTCCGCGAGTCGTGGGTTCGAGGTAAAATGCCTAGGATCTTAGTACCCATTGGGAAACGCGTTCCTCTTAGATCTTTGAGAATTCTAGATCTTTGAAAAACAGTGGGAGCTACATTAGATTAAAGACCTTATCTTTTGTATATCGTTATAATTCAGCATGCTCACTAGTTCTCTGTTTTACCATTTAGGTCGTAGATTCTGTGATTCTCTACGTGTTTTGAAATGGCAACCAAAAACCCTCTTGTATCGATCCTCGAGTCAAACAAGTTGACTGGTCCCAACTATTCTGATTGGCTGAGGAATCTAAAAATCATTTTAGATTCTGAGAAGAGAACTTATGTTCTCTTCGAAGGGGAGCCTATTCCCGAAGGGGAGGCTCCCACTCGGGCCGAGCGGGATGCGATTCAGAAGTGGAAGGATGATAATCTCCAAGCCCGTTGCCTTATGTTGGCTAACATGTCTCCAGACTTGCAAAGGCAACATGAGGCCATGGAATATGCTTGGGAGATTTACGACCACTTAGAGCAACTTTACCGCCCTCATGAACGTGTTACAAGGTATAACACTTCAAAGGAATTATTCCACTTGAGAATGAGGGAAGGTTCAAGTGTCCATGAATATGGACTCAAGTTTCTTGCCCTTACTGTGAAACTTGCTTCCATGGACATGCCACTGAAAGACGAGCTTTAAGTGGATTTGTTGCTAGCTTCGCTCGCACCATCATTCAACCCATTTGTCCTTAACTTCAACATGAATCATGCTGGTGCTACTGTAGCTGAGCTGATTAGTCAGCTTGTGACTGCTGAAAGCACGATCAAGAAGGACAATAAGGTTTTGATGGTGAATGCTCCATCTTCCTCTTCTGGGCCTTCTAAAGGTAAGGGCAAGAAAGCCCAAAAGAAGAAGAAGAAACCCCTTAGGCCCACTGGTGGCATTTCGAAGGGGAAAGCCCAAAAGAAGAAGCGTGATCAGAAAGAAGATGTTTGCTTCCATTGTGGCAAAGCGGGACATTGGAGGAGAAACTGCCCAGAGTACAAGGCTACTCTAAAGAAAGGTATCTTTCTCGTTGAAGTAAATCTGTCTATTAATTCTAGTTCTTGGGTACTTGATACCGGTTGTGGAACTCATATCTGTAATGATGTACAGATGCTAAGTGATGTTCAACAACTAAAAGAAGGAGAATGTGTCTTGAAGATCGGCGATGGCTCAAACGTTGAAGCTCGAGCTTTAGGCACAATTAGATTAGATTTGGGTAGTTTTGAGCTAGTATTAAGTAAAGACCTTTATGTACCGAGCATTATTCGTAATATAATTTCAGTTCCAATATTAGATTGTGAAGGTTATGAAACTTATATTAAGAATGGTAAATACTTTATCAAACGGAACAACTCTTCCGTTCATATCGGTACTCTAAGTAATGGACTTTACCTAACTCAAAATATCAATATTATGAATATACAACGAGAAACAAAGCGTAAGAGAGATGACAAAGTTTCAGCTCCCTTATGGCACGCTAGATTAGGACACATGTCCAAGAACAGAATTAGCAAGATAAACACTTTAGGATCATTCTCTGAAAATGATCTTAAAGAGTTAACTTCTTGCGAATCCTGTCTCAAAGGAAAAATGTCCAAAGTCCCTTTTAAGGGAACTGTGGAACGTGCCACTAAGGTTTTGGATTTGATCCATACTGATGTTTGTGGACCGCTTAGTGTAAGCACGAGAAACAATCATCAGTACTTCATAACCTTTACTGATGACTTTAGTCGGTATGGTTATGTATACTTAATGAAGTATAAATCTGAAGCTTTTGAGAAATTCTTAGAATTTCAAAAGGAGGTTGAGAACCAAACTGGTCACAGGATCAAAGCACTTCGATCTGATCGAGGAGGCGAATATCTTATTGAAGAATTCCTTAATCATCTCAAAGATGATGGGATTATCTCTCAGTGGACTCCTCCGGGAACTCCTCAGCTTAATGGAGTTTCTGAGAGAAGGAATCGAACCCTACTTGATATGGTTCGTTCCATGATGAGTTTCACTGACTTACCACCTTCTTTCTGGGGTTATGCCCTAGAAAGTGCAGCAAAGATTTTGAATCTTGTTCCCTCTAAGTCAGTCCCTAAAACGCCCTATGAAATGTGGCATGGTAAAATCCCTAGTTATTCTTACTTAAGAATTTGGGCTTGTCCTGCTTACGTGAAGAGGACAGTGGGAGATAAGTTAGAATCTCGTTCTAACTTATGCTACTTTGTAGGTTATCCTAAGGAATCCATAGGATACTATTTCTATGATCAATCTGAGCAAAAGGTGTTTGTTTCCAGAAATGCTACTTTTCTGGAGGAACCGTTCCTTAAAGAAAAGCAAGGCAAGATCATAGAATTAGAAGAAGTACAAAGTGACCCCATACCACCCACTGAAGAAACGTCCCACTCTGATCAACCACAACCAATCACGAATTTCGATACACATGTAAATCCTCCTCTAAGGCATTTTGAACGCAATCATTGACAGCCGGAGAGATGGTATGGATTCTTCCATGAAATCTCTCAAAAGGATAATGATCCTTCAACATATGAGGAGGCACTTTCAGATTCTGACTCTGAACAGTGGATAGAAGCCATGAAATCCGAAATGGACTCTATGAACTCCAACCAAGTTTGGACCTTGGTAGATTTGCCTGATGGGGTCAAACCCATAGGTTGCAAATGGATCTTTAAGAGAAAGCTTGGAGTTGATGGAAGCATTGCAGCCTACAAAGCAAGACTGGTTGCAAAAGGATTCACTCAAAGTCCCGGCATGGATTTTGATGAAACCTTTTCACCAGTTGCAATGCAAAAGTCTATTCGGATCATGCTTGCCATTGCTGCATATTATGACTATGAGATATGGCAAATGGATGTGAAAACTGCCTTTCTCAATGGTGACATTGACAAAGACATTTATATGGAGCAACCCATAGGTTTCACATTCAGTGGGAGTGAGCAAAAGGTTTGCAAACTCCAAAGATCAATCTATGGATTGAAACAGGCTTCTAGGAATTGGAACATTCGATTTGATGAATCGGTCAAAGCGTTTGGCTTCATCCAAATTTCGAATGAATCATGTGTGTATAGAAAGGAACTGGAGACCTCAGTGCAATTCTTAGTACTTTATGTTGATGACATCCTTCTTATTGGGAATTCGAAGGATGACATGAAAGTGACTAAGTTATGGTTATCGAACCAATTCGAGATGAAAGATCTTGGTGATGCGTCCTATATCCTTGGAATTAAAATCTATAGAGATAGATCTAGAAGGTTAATAGGACTGTCACAGTCAATGTACATTGACAAAGTATTGAAGAGATTCAATATGGAGTCAGCAAAGGTTAAGAACCTTCCTATGAGTGTAGGAACGTGTCTTTCAAAGAAGATGTGTCCTAAGACTAACCTTGAGAAGGAGAGAATGACTCATACACCTTATGTATCAGCAATAGGTAGCATAATGTATGCAATGTTATGTACTCGACCGGATGTGGCTTATGCACTTAGTGTAACAAGTCGTTTCCAATCTGACCCTGGAGATGGTCACTGGGCTGCCGTGAAGAATATTCTTAAGTACTTGAAAAGTACTAAAGATTTATTCTTAGTTTACGGAGGTCAGAAAGATCTTACTGTCGAAGGATACTGCGATGCAAGCTTTGCGTCTGACTTAGATGATTTTAAGTCAATGTCAGGATACATTTTCTGCCTAAACGGCGGAGCAGTGAGTTGGAAGAGTTCCAAGCAAACAACCACTGCAGATTCGACCACTGAGGCCGAATACTTAGCTGCAAATGATGCAGCTAAGGAAGGTGTTTGGATTAGAAACTTCATTCAAGAGTTGAATGTTGTTCCTAGCATGAAAGACCCCATTACTGTGTTTTGTAACAACACTAGGGCGGTTGCTCAAGCAAGAGAACAAAGATCTCACCAACGGACCAAGCACATTATGAGGAAGTATCACCTAATCCGTGATATTATCAAAAGAGGAGATGTGCTAATTGAGAGGGTCACATCAGCAGAGAACGTGGCCGATCCACTTACTAAACCCCTTAGTCGAGAAGCTTTCCAAGCTCATCTTCAGAAGATGGGACTTAGAGTAGCTTTAGAATGGCTTTGACCGGCAAGTGGGAGATTGTTAGGAATAGTGCCCTAGAAAGCCGATTGTATATCCGCTTTGTACTTTTCCTTATTGTAATCACAGACAATCTTTGAATGAAATAACGAATTGAGGCAACACTTCTTTATATGCTCTTGTTTGGTATGCGTTTACTTTATCTGTGCATGTATGAGAACTCCCCTAATCCTGATGACTTTAGGACTCTACCATTTAGGTGAAATGGTTCATGAAACGAGCCCTATATCACATAAGTCATGATTAGTAAAATACTCCAAGCCGATGAGTCCTACAGACAGTGGGAGTGTCGACCTGACTCCTCTAAGGCTTGCTTGTGGGATCACGCCATTAAGAAGGACCACCTTGTTTCATGGAGGTGGAAAGTGTATAGTTGATACGTGCGTGATAAATGAGGGTGCTTACTTTAATAAGTGAGTTCACTGAGGTGCCCCGTGTGAGAACATTCCTAAATGGGAAAGGAAGTTTCTGTTTCAGGAAATGGAAACTTCCAGATTAGGAAATATCTCACGAGTCATTGATGTGATTAATTGATCCTTAGACTTGAGGTTCCTTGTCACTTTATGAGTTAACTCTGTAGTCTTAGGTATAAGCTTTAAAGGGTGTCGCCTTAGACAACTGATTCAAGGCTTATGCTGGGGCTGCACAAGTGACTCATGAAAGTGAATGAGAATCAAGAAAGGACCTACACTTGCATTTGCAAGGTGATCTCTTATTGTGTAAGTCATTCATATGCCATATGGAGTCCTTGGCCAAGGCAGTAGATCAAGACATCAAGAAAAGGGTTTCTTGGATTGAGATCAAATGGATATGAAATGCACTTAGCTTTAAGACCGGATTATTAGGGTTCTGATTATTCCCTTGCCCTAGATCTTGGTTGAGAGATAGTAAGTAGGAGGATTGTATCTCACATGAATCAATGACTTAAAGGTTCTGTCGAATCCGAACATTCCAATTCAGCTAGGGGTTAAACACCTGTTGCTAGACTATGGTCGTTTAATCTGTGGACTGATTAATTAATTAGTGAATTAATTAATTGGGGTCACTGCTAATTGAAT
This sequence comes from Lantana camara, assembly GCA_037501455.1. NCBI lineage: Eukaryota > Viridiplantae > Streptophyta > Magnoliopsida > Lamiales > Verbenaceae > Lantana > Lantana camara. Next base: position 48,853,884 of record CM074860.1, on the reverse strand, counting down.
TGAGAACCTAGAGGGTCACACACAACAACTTGGTTACATGAGTTGAGGCTTGAAAATGATTAAACGAGTTAATCGGGCCAAGAGGGTTCCACACGTGTGAAATCACACGTGTGGCTCACGTGAGTGACACGTGTCATTGTGACACGTGTCACACACGTGTGTGTATATATATTATATATATATATATATTAAATAATTAATTAGTTAATTATTCAATAGACTTTGGTTTAATTTTGAATTAAAAAGAAAGTCTAATTTTGGAGAAAATAATCTAGTTAATTAATTATGAATTAATTAATTAGATAAAAATAAGTTATTTATTTTATAATAAATAAAGTATAAAATTATCCAAAAATAGTTTGGATATTTTTAGCTCTCTTAAAAGTTGACTAGAATTAGAATTCAAAGTCAAAGTTGGAAAATACTTGGTGATCAAGTAATAGGAGAGAGAGGAACCAAATCCTTGTCCAATAAGGATTTGGATCGGCACTCCCTCCTATATATAGGGGAGCTCGAGCTCCCCTTTAGAGAAAAATTGACAATTCTTGGTTCATGTGTTGAACACCTTCCTTTCTCCAAGATTAAATTAAACCCTAGGTTAAGCCTAAACACTAACTAGAGAACTAGCATCCTTACTAGTTAGATTGTGATCAAGTTGGTGGACTTTCTCTAGAGACTTCAAGTTAGAAGTTTGAAGATTCGAGCTTTACCAAAGGAGAGGGGATCAAGCCGCGAGAAGAGCGTTCTTCGGTGGCTTGAAACGCTTCAAGAAAGAATTAAAGAAAAGTAAGTTTTCTATCTTTACGAATTTGGTTACACGATTGCGAGTTCAAGGTCCTTTTGTTGGAAAAATTTTTAAATTCCGCTGCTTTCTGATTCGTGTTTTCCAACACGGCGAGTACGAGCTTCCAACCTTTACTCCTCAGAACATATCAAATCATAGAATACAAAAATCAATCCAACCGCTACACCAATGATGGAGGAGATGTACAGTCCCCAAACTATCCAGAACATACACACCCTCAAGGGGTAGCGAACCCACAAGAGTCCTCCCCGGCCTTAGCCGAAGGCTCAAGATACCACGTCTCCCTCATCACCCTAAGGTCGCGCAATGATATCTCAAAAGGAACTACGCACAGGTATATCCCCGATGGCCTTAACAGTCTCGGGGGCTCCTTACCCATAGCTCCTTGGAACTATGCACAGGTATATCCCCGACGGCCCTAACCGTCCCGGGGGCTCCTTACCCATAGCTCCTCGGATCCACATACAAACATGCATTCATACAGATGCCAATATTTCATGGCCAACTCGCTACAGAACATAACGTAACATACTTTTCAAAACAACTTACATATACCTTCATATCTAATTTTCCAAAACTGAGTTGATTCACAAGGTCATAAACATATCATATCCAACACATACGTATATATAACAGATATACTCGCATGCAAGGGTTGAAATCAACACATCAAGGCCATAGGTCGTATATCTATACAAAATCCTAAACCTCACCTCGTGAAAGTAGAGTCTGAGAGTGTGAAGGGCCAAACACTCTAAACCTCTGGCCCACCGGCACCACCAAACTCTGTGACAAGAAATACAGAAGCCCAGACTTAGACTCTATATGAACCAAACAAGACGCACGGCGTTGCTCAACATGATCGTGGTTATGCATAAGTGTTCATGTTGTGCTTGGATAAGGTGTCGTGGTCAATCAAGGCATATCAATGCTCAACAAGATCATATTTACAAGCAACCATCATGCAATTCCATATCCAAAGATGCAAGATCAATTTAGGAAGTCAATGTATTCACGAAATGCATATTAAATCATCCAATGTCACAGGGTTCAATTATAATATTAGAATTAAGCATCAAGTTCATGTCGAGTTATAAAGTGCATAAGTAAGGGCAACTTGATCATATAAACATACAAGGTTGTTGTACGTAGATAGCATGCTTGATACAAATAAAGAGTCCATTTAATTCACTAAAGATCATACTTTACAACTTCACAACATGTTAGGTACATAAGCTCAAGTCACATACATAGTTTCATAAATATTACACTTACATCCCCTAAGTTATTTATAAAAGTTTAGAATTATTACACATACATCCCCTTAGTTGATTACTAAGCATAATTGTTCATTTAAAGTGTTTATACAATTATTCAACTAGGAATTAATTACTTACAAGCATTACAATTATCAATTTATCGTAATTCATAATATACGATTTTCTAGTAGTAAGAGTAAATCAAGATATTACAATTCTAACTCCTATCATGCATCAAGTCTCAAGTTGTTCAAGCATCTTTCATGTATCTAAATTTATATTTGAAACACAATTTACAATAAACATAACATTGAGAACGTCTCAAATTCATATAGAGAAATCACAACATTTTCGTTCTTCTAAAATATCATTCAAGTTCATTTAGTTCACATAAAAGATTAGTTTCTAGATATTACACTAACACCCCTTCGTACATCACAAATAGCGTAAATTTATCACATCGGGATTCAAATTGTAAATCAAAACATTCATGCATATCACAATTCATTCAATACATGTTTTCGAATATGATTGGAAGACATCTCGATCAACAAACCAACAATAACCAATTTATTTGAACTTAAAACAATTAATTGAAATAATCACAATTACGCAAAATAATTCGTAATAAATAGATCGAGTGTCCGATTAACGAACGGAAAGTGGCGTTGAACTCACCACAACGAGACGACCATTCTGTCCGAAAGTCGCCGGAGTGCCGCCACCAGAGTCGCCGGAAAGTCGTCGGGCCGCCACCGGGCCGCCGTCAAAAGTCACCGAAAAAATCCCGAAAAATCAGTCCTGAATGAAGTCTTCGTGCCCGTTCCGAATCCTCGATCAATTTCTGGAAATTCCAAGCCGATTGTCCTAGATCTGAAATTTAAGAACACGAAAACCCTAAATCTTCAAACTCAAATTACTTCCAAACCGGTGAACCAAAATGCGATCCGAAAGAGGCGTTATCTTACCCATGACGAGCTCTTCGAAAGTCCTAAGGTAGCTTTCCGAAAAAATCCTCGGAGCTAGTGCCGCCGTTGCACCGCCACTTTGCCGCCGCCGATCCGCCACCAAACCACCGAATCTGGAGTCGCCTGATCACAGGTCACTAGTTCTCGTCGTTTCAAACAACTTTTGTGAAGAGCCCGAGACCAACAGATGGCCGGAAAAGGCCCCCGTTGGCTGTCGAATTTTCTGCCGCCGCCGCTACAGTAACTCGCGCCACCGCCGCGAGCCGCGCCGCCTCTGATCCGATGGCCGCGCCGCCAACGTCAACCGCTACGCCGGGAAGTCTACTTTCTGGGTCTCCGGTGCGTGTAACAAGGAGATGGCCGAAAAATGCCGCAAAACGCCGGCGAAGTGGCGGCGGTCTGACAGCTCCGCTGCTACTACTGAAATCCGGCCATAACTCCACCACCGTTTGTCGTTAGGCCGTGAAATTGGTACTCTTACGTCGGTCTCGCCGAGATAATCGAAATGGACTATTCGTTTATTGAATTCCATCGAGAAACGATCAAGTTATGGGCTCGTAACCGAAGCCGCGCCTAGTACCCCCGGGAGAGAGAGAGTGGGAGAGGAGAGAGAGAAAGAGAAAAGAGATTGGGAGAAATGTGTCTTGTGCACAAGCTATATACAACCGGGTATCCTTATCGCGTAGCAAAGGGAAATATCGCGTACAAATAATCGTGAATAAAATTGGTAAAATTACGAATAAACATTCAAGCTTCGAATTAATTTTACAAATTAATATGAAAATAGAGATTTACCAATTAGAGTTTAATTCAATTTAGTTTTTAAAAATCTTTCGTATAATTTAACGACACTTTGTAAACACATGATTGACAATTAATCTCAAGGAATTCAAGTAAACCGAAATTAAACAAGTTAAGTTACATGATGGATTTAAAATCAATTTAACAATTATTTCATGGAATAAATTTGAATTAAATCAAATTAGATAGTTAGGGTTAAATATGCTCGTAATTAATCAAGTTGGCAATTAATCTCAGAATAATTTGAATGATCACATATTAAATTGGATTTACATTAATTCACATAATTCAAGAACTCTTAAATTAAACACACACAAGTGTAGAGACTTACTTGTTAATGTCGCCAGGACGCCATTCGAGAATACGGGGCGTCACATCATATGCACTTGCGGAGCATATATTTAATACATTTTGAGTCTAAGAGTATCCCTTGTCATTTCTTTTCTTCAGCTCTTGGTCCCGTGGATAGAAAGGAAGTTCCCTAAGCGTCCGTTTGTGTCCGTTGCATATCCTTTTGCTCCACTACGTGGAAAGGTGAGGTTTTGTTCTTTCAGTTAATATGACCTACAACCCTAATTTGTATTTTAAACCCGCATTCGAAGTATTTTGTGGGATTTGTCCCGTTTTGGCATGAGACTTTGAAAACGCTTTTACACGTATATACACTCTATTTTCGTTGCTCTCTTGAAAATCTTTGGTAAGTGTGTGTGTGTAAGCGAGATAAGCTTTGTCATAAGTGTAAGTGTAAGTTTGGCCCCCGGAGGAGTGGTATTTGATCTTGGGTCGGCCATGGGGTCGCGGGGCTCTCTCATCGACACAACTCCACAAAAGGGAAGCTTAGCCCATCCTCGGGAGGTCGAGGGGATGGCGGGTCTTCTTGAGCCGACAGTGTGCTATGTGACCCATCGAAGGAGCGGGCGGATCCCCCGTCTCATTAAGTTTATAAGTGGGGTTGAGGGATGTAACACCCCGGAGCGAAGGGCGCCACATCCCCCGCACCATAGCCCAACACGGGTACCGAAATGGGAACTCCGTCCCCGCATCGAACTATGGCGAACGGGTGACAAACAAAAATCAACTCTAGGCTAGGCGGTCTAGACCCTGAACAGAGTGCGCAATACAATAAATCGAAAGTGCGGAAGCCACAGGATCATAAAACAAACCAATTACAGATATAAAAGCTCAGAAAGAGATATACATATTTTAACATGCTTTGCCCACCCCGGGCCAAAAGGAATATTCAAAGTTTGAAATTACAGAACATAGCTTATAATTATTTATACATAGTACCAAGTATACGTAGTACTAAAGCGGGAAAATAAATATGCAAATGCAGAGACTCTACAAAGACTCGAACAACTCCCAAGACTCGAAAGACAACTGCCGCCTAGCCAGACTCCCAACCGGGTACCTGCAAAGCTCAAATCAAAGGGGAAAAAGAGAAGAAGCAAAGAGGGTCAGTCCTAGAGACTGGCGAGGGGCTAACACAAGCACCCCTATATACATATAGAGCAAAGCACTTAGAAATTTGAAAAGAATCCATAAACCGGGGATGGTTTTTGTAAGCTAAATCATTTCCCGTGATAATAAATATATAGGAAAAAGGGGGGTTAAAGGCCAAAGGCCAAAGGCCAAAACAACAAATTTTAAGTACTTAAGAGTCCATTCCCGTTTCATAGATTTATACATAATCACACTAACTCGGCGAGTACGAGTTCTCCTTCCAAACTCCATTCATATTCAAAGACATAAATCATAATCAAAACATAATTCGTAATCCAACCTACTCCGGGTGATAGAAGGGTAGCAAGCCCTAGCTATCGGTCATAATTCACACGAGACAAGGTTTAATCACGTCCTTGAAACCTTCGGCGGTGGCTCCCGCCGGCTAAAGAGAAACGCACTCCCTCAACCTCCTAAGGTCGGGTGAGACTCTCAAATGGAAAGTGTTGATGGGGGAGCTCGGTGACCCCACGGTCAACCCGAGATGCCATACCACTCTCCGGCGCCCAATCATAATTCAAAAATCATACTTTTCATAAATTTCATAATTTTTATAAGCTTATCTTTCAAAGCTCTAACCTCGCTACACACTCACACATATTCAAAGCTTTCCAAAAGAATTTCGAAATAGAGCTATATACATATAAAACCTTTTTAAAGTCTTATACAAAATGGGACGAGCCCTCAAAATACATATCATACACATATTTATCATATAGTATACATAACTCGCATGCGGGCTTGTAAACACATAGGGTTGTAGGTCATATTATCTAAAAGGAAGAAAACCTCACCTCCGAGAAGCCATGGGAACAAAGGAAGCAATCGGACGTCTAGAAGATAACCTCGTCAACCAAGGAACAAACCTAAAGGCAAAGCAAAGACAAAAGACAAACTTAGACTCAATATGAACCAGATTAGATACTCGGCATATGTGGATGTATGTTTATGATGCAAAGAATACGAAATGAATGCACATTAGGTCATACAGGAGTATTCAAGGCATATAAGGTTCTATCTCATAATCGAGAGCAAAGAATATACCATAAATCCACAAGATCAAAATTAACATGTCATACAACAAGTTAATCATGCATACACATTATAAATGAGCCAAGAAAGATCAATAAAAAGCAACGAAACGACGAAAGAAACTCCTCCCAGCCAAAACCTACTAAGTGGACACGGCCTAGTCCAGAATGCATAGGAATCGGACATGGCCGTGTCCGGTTGAAATTAAATCAGAATTCAAAGTCGAGGGCTTGACATGGCCGTGTCCATTTCCAGTTAAAACATGACACGGCCGTGTCATGTGTTCGGGACTGAAAAATATAACGCAGCAACAACAGTTTTTTGGCAAGAAAAGCAGGGGATTTCGGTGTAAACCTTGGGAGTCTCTTATGTCTTCAAAAACACATATAACATACAAGGAAATAACATCAATTCACCAACAATTCATGCCACATAAGTAGGAATAATTTCAGTCACAAAACATGCAAGAATCAAAGCAAGAAAGGGGATGAAATAATCAAGATATATCATCTATTCTCAAGCACTCATCCAAGGCCAATCACTCATAACTCAACTACCATGAAAGGAGATGCAATAAACACTTAGAATCATGCTAAACGAGCATCATATAATCATCCAAACTCAAGAGAATCAAGAAGGAAGCAAGAATCATCAAATTCATCCAATCTACACTATTCACATGCTTGCCAAATTTCATCAACCCACCAATGAAATAAGCTCAAATCCACATATAAGAGATAAGAGAGAGTCTAGATTAACATCATAAACTTACCTTTGGAATTTGGGAAGACTCGGATGTGATTTGAGCTCAAAATCATCAAGAATGGCCAAAAGGGTTTCTTCCTTCTTTCCTTGCCTTGGAGCTGATCGATTCTTGAGGGAGAGAGAGGAATTGGTTCGGTTTTGGAAGCATAAGGGACAAGAGAGGGCTTAACTCAAGGTTTAAGTCATGGTTAAGGGTTTGGTTAAGTTCAAGTGGGGTCCACAAAGCTTAATTAAGTTAAAAGGTAGCTCTTAGGCGAAAAGGGCTCATTTGGGATGAAAAACGGGGAATCAAATGGGCTTAGAAAAATATGAACCTTGATTTTTTGTCTTTCTTTCTTCATTACGAGTCCAACGCATCTTCCAGAATTCGAATCTGAATTCCCGAGCTCAAGTTACGCCTTCCGGAACACAAGGTGCGCTAAGGCTCGTTAGGCCCTTATGTCCCTAAAACATAAAACGGCTTGAAAACAGTATCAAACGAACTGAAAAACAAGTAACAAACATAAAGACACATTCATAACGCATATAAGTCATGCATAGCACGTAGTCACAAAAATCGAAAACGAAAACGAACTCAAACGGAGCAAGAACGAAACAAAGAAAACAATTACGTACAAATAAGTCACATAAGGTCAAATACATTTCAATAATTTAAAAGATAGAGTTTTAGATGACGTGTCTCGGATACCTACGATGACGGAGCTATGAAGGAATTCGAAGAAATGGCAAAGAGGATGTCGGGTAAAGGAAAGGTCAATCAGGACATCATATTCCGTGATAGATGAAGTTAGAATCAACTCAAGTGTCAAAAAAGAGTTAATTTGGAAGAGGAATACTTAGAAGGAAAACACATAACATGAAGGATGGGTTACCAACTCGTCGAGCGTTTTTTCATGATTAACCGGGGATGTTATTAGGATTGGAGAATGGAATTTGAGCCACTAAAGATTAGATCAAGTTTTCGAGGTGAGGTTTTCTTTCTTTAGTTAATACGACCTATAACCCTACGTGTATTTTGAGGCCCGCATGCGAATTATCTATATATATATGTATTTAGATACGTGTTTGAATATATATTTTGTGGGAATTGGCCCTTTTGTTATGAAACACTTTTGAAAATGCTTTTATGCTTATGTAAGCCATATTTTCGTTCGTTTGATTTTGAAAAAGGGTTGGTGTGTGTGTTTTTGAAAAGTAGCGAGTTATGACTTTGAAATATAAGTCCGATTTTTTAAAATTTAGAACTTTTGAACTATGATTTTTGAACAATTTGAACAATTAGAAGGGCCCCGGAGATTTGTACAAAGGAGACCCAGGACGGTGTTGGGCCGTCGAGTCACTCCCGAGTACGGTCTCAATTTATAGGATCAACCCGGAACCCATTAGGAGGTTGGTGGGGGATGGAATCCTTGGGCGTGAGTGTCATGAAACTCACGACCCTGACATGAGAGCTGATGGTTAGGGTATGATCGACCCTTCCATCACCCGGAGAAGAGGTATGTGTGTTTGAATTATGTTTTAGTTTGAATTTTGATTCAGATTTTGATTATGAACGGAGTTAGGTGGTTTGAAACTCGTACTCGCCGAGTTGTGTGTTTGATTTTGAACATGGTTTGTGAAATGGGAGTGGACTACATAATTACTAAAATTTGGTTGATTTTGGCCTTCGGCCTTAACCCTTTTCCATATACTTAGTATCACGTGTTAAATGATTTAGATTGCAAAAACCATGCCCCGGTTCATGAACCCTTAATTTTGAATATGGTATGCTCTATGTATATGTACGTGTGAGTGTGTTAGCCCCCTCACCAGTCTTTAGGACTGACCCCTCCTCGTTGTCTTCTTTTTCCCCTTTTGTTTGTTGAGTTTGCAGGTGCAGGTTTGGTTCATGCTAGGCGGGGGTCCTTTATTTAGTTTGTTCGAGGTTATCGGTCGGGTCTTTTGCATCTTTACTCTTAAGTCTTGATATTATGAATAAGCTATGTATGAATTTGTATAAGTTAGGATTCTGAATTTTGAAATTTGATACTCATATAATTAACTGGCCTTGGATGGGCATAATATGTACAAATTGTAATAATTCGAGCATGTATGTTTGTTTGTATTGATCCTGTGGCTTCCGCATGTGGCTTCCGTATTAGGGTCTAGACCGCGTAGCTAGTGTGTACGTTTTGTTTGTCACCCGTTCGATGTGGCTTGGTACATGTGCGGAGTTCCCATTTCATTACACGTGTCGGGCTATAGTGAGGGGGGTGTAGTTCTCTGCGCTCCGGGGTGCTACATCTAAAGTGGTATTAGAGCTCCGAGTTGTAAAACTGGGGCTCTAGCGTTGTGTCGGGTCTGTGTAGGTCGTTCGGCTTAGGATTATGTGCTTGTTTGCATTCACTACATCATTTATGTGAATTATTTGATATTATTTGTATTAATTGTTTACATGAACATGCACCAAAACCCCACATGCATTGATATTTTGGAAAATATTGTTTTGTTTCAGGATATCATCACAATATCTACGAATATCACCTGGAAACGACAAGGAAGACAAGTATCTTACTCTGTGAGGAGGCTATAGAATTTTGGTCCTCCGAAATTTTTAATGGTGATGATGTGAAGATCGAGAAAGAGATATCATAGAGGATATGGCTTTGGAAGATTTGTTCGGGGATATTCCAATAAAAGGCGAAGTATATCTTCTATTCAAGTTGAGGTCGAGTTTCAAAGTATTTGTCTATAATGGAATTGAAATTTGATGAATTCTGGAAGAGTTAACTTGGGAGGTTTTATTCGGGAATCCTGATATAAGTACATTCCTTCTAGATTAATGATAAGAAGACTTTAAGAAATTCTTAGATTTCGAGTAATGATTGAAGAGAATAGATGATTTTAGGGCGGAGTTTGGGAGATCGGTTGCCGATGAAGATCGCTCTAACATTCGAAGTTATTTCAAGGGAATAGAGGTGAAACTCAACACGCTCTTCAAGTCCTAACAGTGTATACTTGGTTCAAGGAAATAAGGGATGCGGTTCTAATAGGTATGGATAAATAACAGGTTGAATCTCACTCTTCTATTGAGAGATGAGGACCTGGTTTGAGATCTGAATTACAAAAAAATCTTCAAGAATTCCAAGTATCGATAATATCACGAAGAAGGAGAATATTTGATTCACAAAAAAGAATTACAAGTTTCCCCACCGGAACCGATTTAATACTCATAATGCCGAGGTTTGAATCAAATGGAAGGGATTTATAAAAAAAGAAAATGAAGAAATGTTTCGAGCATGGAGAATTTGAGTACACGGTTAGATTTTGTTCGAAGAAGAACAAGAATTTAAGACCTTCAAAATGTCGTGACTTCAAGATCCTGGTTCAATCACAAGATAACCCTTTGGAAAGCAAGAAAGTGGACACCGAATTCGACATTTCTACCATGGTGCACGGTACACTAATGCATACATGACACTTCATACATGAATCTTCTATCTTAATTTTGTGCTACTTTTCTTTCTTTGTTGTTTCTTGGTACTTGTGTATCCTTCTTGCTTGCTTGTGGCTTTTTACTTTCGTGTAGACCCTCTTCTTAGACAGAGTTAGGTAAGCTTGAGTGTTCGGGATTGCTTTGTGAGTTGTGAGGGCCAAGGTTGCCTGGTGGTTTTTCCTGAAGGCACCTAATGAGGTACGGTGTTGCCGTACGCGTTGGTGGTTACTTTTGGAAGTCCTTTTTGGGGCTCAACGATATTCTCGGGTATGAGATCGAAGAATACCCCGTTTTTATCCTTTGTTGAGGCGGTTGGTTATTCCGAGACGTTTGGCCTGTTTGATAAGTCTCCCTATATGTATATTATCACGGGAAATGTTTTGGCGTGCAAAAACTAACCCCGGGTTCATGAACGTTGCTTCTTCTACGTGTTGTGCTCTATATATATGTAGGTGTGTGTGGGTAGCCCCTCACGTAGTCTTTGGACTGACCCCTCCCCGTTTATGTTTTCAATGTACAGGTTTCGGTTTGGGTTCGCATTGGAGTTCGTGTTAGGCGGCGGTGTTTCGTGTCTTTTGAGTCTGTGTCTGCACGTTTCAGTTTGTTAAGTATTTTGTTCTGATTTATAATTTGTAAATTTTGTATAAGATATGTTGTGAGCAGGTTGCATGTATGATTTGATTGAATGGAATTCGGGACAGGTTACGACAGGTGCTCGGATTAGTTTAACCCGTCTTGCTGTGTAATTGTTCGGGACAGGATAGGACAGGTTCGATAGGATAGTTTAACCCCTTTTTGGTGAGCCAAACATAGCCAAAACCCCCCTTTTTCTGCTGCACCTGATCGAGAGAGAGGGAGAGAAGAAAAGAGGAAGAACCTTGGCTACCTTTGTGATTTTGAGCTCAAATCACTTCCCTTATTCACCAAATCTTCAAGGTACGAATATTTATGTATTCTCTACTCTCTTATACATATTTTCATCCATTTAATTCTGATTTTAGATCAGATTTGGTTAGGGTTTGAGTTATGAGCTTGATATGAATTTTTGGCGGTAATTGCTCTTGTGACCTTGCTTGGTTGTGCAGCTGATTTCGTGGCTTTAAACTGAGTTTTTGGACTTGTTTCTTTGCCTCTTTGTTTCTTAACTGATAGTATGTGATGTTGGGATGATTTTCTCTTAACACCCTTTGCTGAAATTATGTGATTTAATAAGTGCTATGCTCCTATTTGAATTCTTGAATTAAATTGAATGAAAATGTGGAATTATGAATTCGAGTGAAAGTGAACGAAAGATCGAATGACTTGATTATATGATTTAAATTCCTTAATAGTGCACATGAACATTTTGATAAACATAATCTTATCTTTTACATATTCATATCGTGATCATTACATTGCCCTGCGTCTTATTTGGCCATATTGAGTCTCACTTCACCTTTCTTGCACAGATTTTGATTCCGTTGGAGACGAGGCCGGTCAGTGAGGCTTGTGTTGGCTCCTTTTTGCCGTTTAAGGCGGGTTTCTCTTCTATGTAGATGTAAGACCCTATATATACCTTCAATGTGAAAGTTTTCGACCAAAATTATATATATGTAGAGAATCGTTTTAAAGAGTAAATGTTTTCAACGTAAAGCCTTGTTTTATGAATCCTACCTAATGTTTTGGCGAGAAACGAACGAATGCACGAATGGGGCCCAGGAACTTAGTGTGAGTGGCTATCCGGGGAGGCACGGGCCGACAGTGATCCCTCACACTAGTTCCACCAATGAACGGAGTAACCTGTAACATCCCGCTCGTCCGGCCTTTCCAGGTACGCCTTCACGGGTGAGCTATGTGTGCTTTTAATTATTTAATTATGTTTTTATTATACTTTTTATGTGATATATTTCAATTACTTGAACGTATTTGACCTTATGTGATTTATTTGCACGTATTTGTTCTCTTTGTTTCGTTCTCACCCCGTCTATGTTTGTTTTCGTTTTCGATTCTTGTGACAACGTGCTATGCGTGACTTATGTGTGTTATGTATGCGCCTTTGTGATTGTTACTTGTTGTGAGTTCGTTTGATACGGTTTTGAAACCGTTTTATGTTTTAGGTACAGAAGGGCCTAATGAGCCTTAGCGCACCTTGTGTTCCGGAAGGCGTAACTTGAGCTCGGGAATTCGGATTTGAATTCCGGAAGATGCGTTAGACTCGTAACGAAGAAAGAAAGACAAGAATCAAGATTCATATTTTTCTAAGCCCATTTGATTCCCCGTTTTTCGACCGGAATGAACCCCTTGCGCCTTAAAGCTACCTTTTGACTTAATTAAGCCTTGTGGACCCCACTTAAACCCTCACCAAGCCTTAACCATGATTTGAGCCATGAGTTAACATCCCTTTTCAGCCATTAACCCCTCTAGAACCGTGCTATTCCCTCCATCTCGCATCAATCTCGTTCAACTCCAAGGGAAAAGAAGAGAAGGAAACCCACTTTGGCCATTTTGAAGAGTTTGAGCTCAAATCTCCACCAAATCTTCTCAAATTCGAAAGGTAAGTTTATAATCATAATCTACACTCTCTCTTCTCTCTTATATGTGGATTTGAGCTTATTTCATTGGTTGATTGATGAGATTTGGCAAGCATGTGAATAGTGTAGATTGGATGAAATTGTTGATTCTTGCTTCCTTCTTTATTCTCTTGAGTTTGGGTGATTATATGTTGCTTCTATAACATGATTCTAAGTGTTTATTGCATCTCCTTCCTTGGTAGTTGAGATATGATTAATTGGACATTGATGAATGCTTGAAAATTGGATGATATAGCTTGATATATTTCTCCCCTTTCTTGCTTTGATTCTTACATGTTTTGTCGCTGAAATTATTCCTACTTGTATGGCATGAATTGTTGGTGAATTGATGTTATTTTTATCCTTGTTAAGTGAGTTTTTGAAGGCATAAGAGACTTCCCAAGGCCAAATACCGAAATCCCCTGTTTTTCTTGCCAAAAAACTGATGTTGCTGCGTTATATTTTTTAGTCCCGAATGCATGACACGGTCGTGTCATGTTTTAACTGGAAATGGACACGGCCGTGTCAAGCCCTCGAATTTGAATTCTGATTTAATTTCAACCGGACACGGCCGTGTCCTATTCCTTTACATTTTGGGCGAGGCCGTGTCCACTCAGTAGGTTTTGGCCAGGAGGAGTTTCTTTCGTCGTTTCGTTGCTTTTAGTCGATCTTTCTTGCCTCGTTTGTAATGTGTATGTGTAACAGCCCGGATTTTTAAGATCAGGATAGCACGGGTAAGTAAAGGGTTAAGAGGAAAGCGTTTGTAGCCTTAATCCATTATACATTTCATTCTATATGAATTATGTGCATTTATGTCTCGATTTATAATTGTGCCTTTTTTAGAGAGCCATATCACTATTCATTCACCGAATCCTAAACCTTTACCTAAACCTTGAAAAATCTTAGAAAGCTGATTCCTATATTTTTCAAACTCATATCATAGTTTTCATCATTCCAAAATATATTTTTAAAATTGTTTGTTGAAAATTCCATTTAGGTCCCTAGTTACTATTCATCTTTAATTGTAGGAATTTTCGAAACACTTTTACCTATTCAATATTGGGCTCGATAGAATCCTTGCGAAATTTTATGAATATTAGGGTCTTTTCCCAACTCTAGTTCAAATCCTAACTCGATTTATAATTTTTTTTTCTTTATTTTCTTTATTTCCCCAAAGTACTATTTCTACCCTAAAAATTAATTTTTAAACCGTCCAACATTTGGTATACAATATTACAGTCAAAATGGTCCTTGAATTATTTCAAGAATCATGGACATTTTCTCGGAAATCAATTCACATTCTAGCTTCGTTATGAATTTTATTATATTTTTCAAAATTCCCGAACGACTACTACTTTAAATGTAGAAGTTCAAACGTTAAGTATTTATAACCATTAGAAAGCTCTTTCGATTCTCTTTCTTTTGCAATCTCTCACATTTCAAACTAAACCCTAGACGTTCTTCTACGAATTTATTACCATTTTCATCCTATTTTACAATTATTTTTATTTTGTCATGATTACTAAATTAATTAATTATTTCTTAAACTTACACATAAGTATACACTTAACCCCCCCTAATAAATGAACCTAGCTTATTCACTACATGATTCATCTAATTAATTCTTCATAATTGCAACATAAGCTCTCAAATGCCCACTATAAATACCCCTAGAAGCATAACATAAAATTCACACAAAAATCATCACATTTGCTCCCTCACAGTCACGACCAACCCTCTCCCTCTCTCTAAGGTGCAATTTTTTTTTATTACTTCATGCTTTATGTTATGTTTTAATATTATAATATTAGTAGCATGCTTAGGAATAATAAAATTATGCTTTAGGAATTTATTTTTATAATATATATGCATAATTGTTAGTTTTTTGTGTAATGTGCCTACATTCTGAAATTTTATTTAATTAATTGCATGAATTATGATATGTTGTAGCATGAGTATGTATTTAAATAATTATGTTCTTATTTGATTAAATTTATGCTTAGAATAATTTATTTAGATTTAAATTATTATTAAAGTGTTACATTTGAATTTAATTATATGTTATGAATTCAAAAATTTATTGAATGTCATCATGAACTAGTATGAACATCTTCATAAGCTTAAGAACACCTTCATAATGTTCTTGAACCAAATTCATGTGCTCATATGATAGTGTGTGAATGTGTATGTTTAATTTTGTGTTATAAAGTGTTTAATTCATAAGAAATTGAATAGTAAATGTTTTTAATAGTAATTTTGACTTTTTGGTCAACATTTAATTAATAATTTCGAAATTTATTTAAAATTAATTATAAAATAGAATTTTGGAATTTTAAATAAAGATTTTTCCAAATTAATTCAAAAATTAATAAAATGATAAAATAATTTCAAAATCAACCTACATTGTTGAATTAAATTTTAAATATAATTCCTAATACTCTAATTAAGGTCACAACATGATTAATAAATATTTAAGTGGTTAAAGAAATTTTTGAAACCTAATTAATTAATTAATTTTCCTTAAACAGTTAAAATTAAATTTTACCGGGAAAATAATTTCTGAATGTTATAAGAATTTCGAAATATGTTATATTTCCTAAACCTTATGTGATTATGTGATTAGAATAATAAGAACCTAGTTCTAAGTCAGTAGTAATTATTTTCAGGCGACAATTGCACTGAACAGTGGGATCCGTCTCAATGTGTTTGAATTTTGATACTAGGTGAGGGTTAAAACATTTTCAACTGGAATCATGTTTATATCTATATCTAATTATAAAACGATTTCCAAACCTATCTGTTATTTGATTTCCTATCTACATATATATATATATCAATATTATACATATTCCTCTTTATGAGGAAAATACCAATAAGTCGGAATCAGGATCTTATCCGGACATTATATATTTCAATCCTATTAATACTAAGAACTGATTCCCGACTAAGCAAGTCAATCATTATCATTTATCAAAATGGGCCCGGCGTGCAGCTGTGTCGAGCAATACTCGGAAGGTAACGGGCCGAGAGTATTGTTGGTGCCACAGACCGCCACCAACTCTTGGTAGTGGTTTAGCTGGAGGTTAGTTACTCCACGCCAAGAGACTTAAAAGAGAGAATAACCTCCCTGGGAGAGATAGCTTCCTCCCACATATTCCATATCGTCGGTAGGGTTTGCTCCCCTACTGGTGCCTTGATCAGCCCGGTACTATTTTACAAATATTTTAAGGAGATCGGAAGGAGACGCCTTACTTGCAGGCGGTACAAATCTTTTATTAAACGGTTCATCATTTACAAATAAACTCCAAATACCCCTATCCTGGTTTCTAACATATGAACTGTATCATATTTGCTATATCCTATTGTTATGATTTTATATATATATATATCTATATATATAATTATATATATATCTAAATCTAATCTTCCTTCACTTAGTCATCTTGACTAATTCCTCGCCTGTTTTTTAAATACATGATTTCAGGAGGCGAGGACACCGACACCTAGAGGTATCTTGAAGCTATAGGTGTCATATTTATTAGATCAGGCTTAGATTAAGAGCATTTAATCCTGATCATGTATATATATATATTACTATTAAATTGCTCTTATACATTAACTCCGTACACTACGCTATTATATTACCCCCTTACAATATCATGCACTTTTCTGTGTGTTATCTTGTTGCTCGTTGCAAATTTTAAATCCTTTCATTTTCCGCTGCATTTTTCGCTACGCTCTACTTAAGTACTGTCTATACCGTCCGCCGTATTATTTCTCGGGTGCTAGGTCTCACATCCACGCGAGGTTAGTACGGTGCGGGAGTTGTAGTGTTAGGGGGCGCTACAGCTTAAGGTGGTATCATCTTCCCCC
This sequence comes from Lantana camara, assembly GCA_037501455.1. NCBI lineage: Eukaryota > Viridiplantae > Streptophyta > Magnoliopsida > Lamiales > Verbenaceae > Lantana > Lantana camara. Next base: position 48,836,854 of record CM074860.1, on the reverse strand, counting down.
CTTAAAGAGAATCTGTCCTCAGATTCTATTCTTGTTTCGGAACAACTCTGGGTAATATTTCTGCATCTTTTCCTCAGTTTCCCAGGTTTGTTCTTATGTTCTATGTCCTTTCCATAACTCTTTAACAAGGGGGATTTTTTGATTCCTTAGTTCTTGGAATTTCCTATCCAAGATTTCGGTTGGTTTTACTGTATAAGTTAAGTCGGGCTTTAGAGGAACTTCTTCTATTGGTAAAATGTGGGATTCATCCGCAAAATATTTACGGAGCTGTGACACATGGAATACGTTATGTATTCCAGTGAGATTTGCTGGTAAATCTAGGCGATAAGCTGTCGGTCCAATACGTTCTGTGATTTCAAAAGGTCCTATGTATTTGGGATTCAGTTTTCCACCTTTCCCAATACGGGTGAAGCCTTTTCTTGGTGATGCCTTTAAAAACACTTTATCGCCTACTGTAAATTCTATATCCTTTCTCCGGGTATCGGCATAACTCTTTTGCCTATCTTGAGCTGCTTTCATTCTTTGACGGATAATTTCAATCTTTTCTGTAGACTCCGCTATCCACTTTCTAATGGTTTTCCGGGTATCCCCGCTTTCAGTTGCTTTAGTTTCTTCCATATCCCAATATAACGGAGACCTACATTTCGTTCCATACAAAGTTTCATAAGGTGCTGCTTGGATCGACGCCTGATAACTATTGTTATATGCAAATTCCACAAGAGGCAAACATTCTTTCCAGTCCTCTTGAAAATCCAAGGCACAAGCTCGCAACATATCCTCTAGATATTTGATCGTCCTTTCTGATTGACTATCGGTCTGAGGATGTGCGGCCGAACTGAAATGCAATTTAGTCCCCATTGTTTCTTGAAAACTTTTCCATAACTATGAGGTGAATTTCGGATCTCTATCGGAGACTATACTAATGGGTACACCATGTAACCTTATAATCTCTTTCTGGTACAACTTTGCTAGAGAACCGACCTTCTCAGTAGTCTTGACCGGTAAGAAATGTGCTGACTTAGTTAATCGATCAATGATAACCCATATACTATCATATCCTCCTTTAACTTCTGGCAAGCCCGTGATGAAGTCCATGGTGATTTGTTCCCATTTCCAAGTAGGAACTGGTAGTGGCTGTAACTTTCCTCCAGGTTTCTGATGGTCAACTTTGACGTGCTGGCACGTCAAGCATCTTTTGACATAGCTAGCAACATCTCGTTTCATTCCATTCCACCAGAAATGTTTCTTGAGATCATGATACATTTTTGTTCCTCCTGGATGTATCGTATATCGAGTCTTATGTGCTTCATCCAGTATTTCTTTTCGAGTTGTAGGAGGTACACAGACTCGGTCTTTATATCTCAAGATCCCATGATCATCTGTTGTGAATTTTGTCTCAATATCCTTTTCCTTGGAATTGAGACACTTCTTGATCCATTCATCCTGTGCTTGGGCTTCCCTAAGTTTTTCTTTTAATGGCGAGGATATCACTATATTGGCCAGTCGGGATTTCGAAATGACAGTTATGGGTTTGCTTTTTCCGTCTAATGCTGATAGACTGGATTTTCGGCTTAAAGCGTCTACCACTACGTTGGCTTTTCCTGGATGGTACTGTATTTTACAGTCATAGTCTTCCAGAAATTCCATCCATCTTCTCTGCCTCATATTCAACTCCTTTTGAGTGAATAAATATCTCAAACTTTTATGATCAGTAAAGACTTCAAAATTTACCCCGTATAGATAATGCCTTCATTTAGCTAAGGCAAATACAATCGCAGCTAATTCTAAATCATGTGTGGGGTAATTCTCTTCATAAGGTTTGAGTTTCCTTGAGGCATAGGCTATAACCTTACCATTTTGCATTAGGACACACCCTAATCCTTCTTTGGATGCATCCGTATAGACTACATAACCTTCTTTTCCTTCTGGTAAGGTTAATACTGGGGTAGACGTTAATCTTTGCTTCAATTCTTGAAAACTCCGTTCACACTTTTCTGTCCATTCAAATTTTCCTTGTTTCTTGGTTAACTAAGTAAGAGGCGCTGCTACCTTGGAGAAATCTTTTACAAACCTCCTGTAATATCCGGCAAGTCCTAGAAAACTTCTCACTTCTGATGGGTTCTTTGGTGCCTGCCAATTCATTAAAGTTTCAACCTTTGAAGGGTCTACTTCTATTCCAGAACCGGATATTATATGTCCAAGGAAGGACACTCTTTCCAACCAAAATTCACACTTGCTGAACTTCGTGTATAACTTATGATCCTTTAATTAAAGCTCTTAATACTTTACGAAGGTGTTCAGCATGTTCTTCCGGGGTTCTTGAGAATACCAAAATGTCGTCAATAAAGATGACCACGAACTGGTCCAAATATGGTCGGAACGTTCGGTGCATTAAATCCATGAATGCAGCTGGGGCATTGGTTAACCCAAAAGGCATTACTACAAATTCGAAGTGGCCGTAGCGGGTATTAAAAGCAGTCTTTGGTATATCCTCCTTTTTAATCCTCAGCTGATAATACCCTTGCCTTAAATCCAACTTGGAGTATACTCGTGATCCTTGAAGAATATCAAACAGTTCTTCAATATGGGGAAGAGGGTATTTATTCTTGATAGTCATACGATTGAGTTCTCGATAATCGATACATAATCGTAATGATCCGTCTTTCTTTTTGACAAATAGCACAGGCGCTCCCCATGGGGATGTGCTAAGACGGATGTATCCTGAAGCTAACAACTCATCAAGTTGTTTTCTCAATTCTTGGAGCTCGGCTGGAGCCATTCGATAAGGTGTTTTAGAGAATGGCTCAGCTCCAGGGACTAAGTCAATTACAAATTCTAGTTCCCTGTCAGGAGGTAATGAATTCAGATGCTCAGGAAAAACATCAGTGAATTCTTTTACTACTTCTACTTCCTCAATTTTCAGCTGATCTTTAGGCCTATTTAACAGATAGGCAATGAATCCAGTAGCTCCATTACTCACTAACTTCTTAGCTTCGACAGCTATAATCAATGGCATCGACTCATTTTTTCCTTTCGACCCAGAGCTATCACCTTTCCCTAAGATGACTTCTTTCTTGAAACAATCCAACTTCGCACGGTACTTACTAAGCCAATCCATTCCCAGAATAATTCCATATCTTGACATTGGTAATTCTATAAGATCTATCGGGTAGTATTGGGTATCAATCCTTATAGGACAGCGTTTATATCCTCTATCCGTAGTAAAACAAGCTCCCAAAGGAGATTTCGAGCATATAAGGCAATGATTCTAATGGAAAATTGAAATGCACACATAATGGAGATGCAATAAATGAATGCGTGGCGCCAGGGTCATATAAAGCAATAACTGGCGTGTTTAGGATGTGTACCGTACCATCAACAACCTTGGTAGGATCGGGATCCTCACTGCCCTCTATAGCATAAGCACGTCCCTTAACCACTGGTCTTCCAGGAGTCTTAGCTGGAACCTTTCCTTTATTCCACTGTTTTGGTCCCTTTGGGCATTCTGGGTACTGATGTTCAGGGCTTCCACATCATGTACAGACTCCAGCTTTCTTACGACAATCCTTCTCAATATGTCCACGCTTCTGACAATATTCACAAATAATATCTTCTTGAGGTTTTGGGAATGTCTGTTGAGGTCGGGGCCATGATTGCATCGGTTTCTTTCCTGGATTTGGCTTTGCTGGTCCAGTAGGTCGTTTAGATCCCTAAGTTGGCTTATAGAAGGATCCAGGACGGCTATTAGCTATACGAACCTCTTTATGTGTAGCCTCTGTTTTTATAGCCGTTTCCACAACCTTAGTATAGATTTCCAACTCGAATGGGGGCAAAGCGCACCTAAGATCCGACTTAAGTCCCTTAATGAATCGCTGAGTTTTCCGACGTTCATCATGGAGGATGTGTGGGGCATATTGAATCAATCGGATGAACTTGGCTTCATACTCAGCTACCGACATATTGCCTTGTACTAATTCCATAAATTCTGCCTCTCGAGCATCCCTAACTATTTGAGGGATGTATTTGTTCTGAAACACTTTGACAAAGTTTACCCACCTATAATTAACTTGATCTTCTGCCCAAACACGCTTGATATAATTCCACCAACTTAATGCTACTCCTTCTAACATAAAAACTGCAAGCTGGATTCTTTCAGGTTCTCCAGGAGAAATACCCATAGCCTCAAAGATCTTTTCGAAACTAGCTATCCAACTTTCAGCTTTTACATCACTGGGTTCTCCAAAGAACTTTGGCGGGTTCATTCGTAGAAATTTCTCCAGAGTCTTTTCATTATTTCCCTTTGTTCCATTAGCACAAGTTTGCACTATCTCTTTCAAAGCATCTACTAATTCAGAGTTTCCTCCTGTCGAGGATGCACCTTCTTGTGGGGAAGTGTTGTCTTGGGCAACTCTTCGAGGAGACATATTGATTTGCAGTTGCTTTATGAAGAATATAATGCATGATGGTTAAGAATGTGTTGCATATAATTACATAAATACATGTTTCAGATAATATCAAGCAATAGATATCATATCACATAGATTGAGTAAAGTAAAGCACAAAATTAAACATAACAGCAATTAAAAGGGTGCAGAAAAGCTAAGCACAAACATAATAACAAGTAAAGGTACAGGAAAATAAAATACTCACTCACGGCCCTGCTAGTATCTTGAAGCAATTCTAACTCATAATGCAATAAGTATGAAAGCAGTAAATGTGAGATAAGAATATAACTGCAAAAGTGGGTTATCTATATGCATCAAGTTTGAGAGCTATAGCTACAACTACAAAAAGCAAAATGGGGTGGACCTGATCTATGTCAAGTTACACCCCACAAAGCTCACAACTCTCTCATCTCCGTCAGGCTAGCTGCTTCAGTTGCTATGTCAAAAGGGGAAGGTCCTCTACTGACTGATCTGTACAACCTCCCACTGATACTACTCCTATATATACCAAACTCCGTAATATCCTCAGTCTAATCATGCTGATCACTATCCACAACCTCACCTCGAATAGGGCTCCAACCGTCACCATGCTGCTCCTCCTCTGAACCCTGCTCATCCTCCTCAGGCTCCTGCTCAGCCAATGCCTGACCTCCGGGTTCCTCCTCCTTAGGCTCTGCTGCTGCAATCTCCTGAACAGCCTGTACACCAGACAGATGATAGGCACCGGCCAGGCGGCTCCGAATACAAGAACGGTAACGCTGATATAAAGTCCGAGCGGCATTCCTGGAAAGAGTCATAGTAGGTAGATCCTGCTGTAAAGTCGCTACCTGTGCCACAAGATCGACGTTCTCCTGCTCTAGCATGGATGTTTGCTGCTGAGCAAAATTCCTACTCACAACATTCTGTAGGGCTAAATCAATATGTCTAGCAGACTCCAGCTGATACTCACGAGCCATCTGAGCCTCCATATAATATGCATCTCGCTCTGACTCAAGTATGTACACTAAACGGTTCGGATAAGCATGCCCAACACTAACTGCTCTACCTCCCCGAACTACATGTCTCGCCCTCTGCCAAGTGTAGTAACGTATAGGGTTCTCACGATGAGATACCGCTATAGTGTGTGGGGCCTCGTACTCCTCAAGCTAGATATGTTGTGGGTTCCCGGGTTCCTGATTCTCCATTGCTATATAAAGAAACACTTAGAGTGAATTCTAAAGTTTAAGTACAAAACGAGCATTCTCCCAGCATTTGTAGGTTAAGTCTCTTCTTATCCCAACCTGATGCTCTGATACCACCTTAAGCTGTAGCGCCCCCTAACACTACAACTCCCGCACCGTACTAACCTCGAGTGGATGTGAGACCTAGCACCCGAGAAATACTACGGCGGACGGTATAGATAGTACTTAAGTAGAGCGTAGGGCAAAATGCAGCGGAAAATGAAAGAATTTAAAATTTTCAACGAGCAACATGATAACACACAGAAAAGTACATGATATTATAAGGGGGTAATATAATAGCGTAGTGTACGGAGTTAATGTATAAGAGCAATTTAATAGTAATATATATATATACATGATCGGGATTAAATGCTCTTAATCTAAGCCTGATCTAATAAATATGACACCGACACCGCTATGATGACCTACAACCCTAATTGTAGTTTAAGCCCGCATGCGAACTATATATACGTATAAATAAGTGTTTGATATGTATTTTGCGGGAATTGGCCCATTTGCTATGAAATCCATTGAAAAGGCTTTTATATGTATATAAGCTAACTTTTGTTTAGTCGTTTTCAAAAAGGGTTGGCGTGTGTACGTGTTAAGTTTTGACAAGAAAGTTTTCGTGATAAGTATACGCTTTGTGAGATATATATATGTGTGTGTGAGTTCTGTTATCAGTTTGGGCCCCGGAAGAGTGGTATGTGATCTCGGGTCGGCCATGGGGTCGCTGGCCTCTCTCATCAACACGACTCCACAAAAGGGAGACTTTGCCCAACCTCTGGAGGGCGAGGGGAAGGCGGGTCTTCTTAAGCCGGCGTTGTGCTGTGTGACCCATCGAAGGAGCGGGCGGATCCCCCGTCTCATTCAGTTTATCAGTGGGGTTTGAGAGGGGCACCTGTCTCCCAAAAACGGTGTTGGGTTATGATTTGTTTTGTTTTCGTTTCGCCTTGGTGTATGGAATAAGTGAGTTGAAGTTAAGATTTCGGTGCTTCATGTTTCCGTTATGGTTTTTGAAACGGGGTGGACTCCTAACTTGTAAAACTTGTTAGATTTTGGCGTTTGGCCCTAACTCTTTCTTCGTATATATAGTATCACGTGTTAAAACCTTTTGGAATGAAAAAACGACTCCCGGTTCATGAGCATTTTCGATTTGAATATGCTTGGCTCTTATGTATACGTATATGTGCGTGTGTTAGCCCCCTCACCAGTCTCTAGGACTGACCCTCGTTGCTTCTTCTCTTTTTCCCCTTTGACTTGAGCTTTGCAGGTACCCGGTTGGGAGTCTGGCTAGGCGGCAGTTGTCTTTCGAGTCTTGGGAGTTGTTCGAGTCTTTGTAGAGTCCTTGCATTTACATATTTACTTTCCCGCTTTGGTACTATGTATATTTGGTACTATGTATAAATAAATATAAGTTATGTTTTGCAATTCGACGCTTTCAATAATTCTTTAGCCCGGCGTGGGCATAGCATGTAAAAAAATGTATATACCTCTTTCTAAGCTTTTATATCTATAATTGGTTTGTTTTGTGATCCTGTGGCTTCCGCACTTTCGATTTTAATTTATTGCGCACTCTGTTCAGGGTCTAGACCGCCTAGCCTAGAGTTGATTTTTGTTTGTCACCCGTTCGCCATGGTTCGATGCGGGGATGGAGTTCCCCTTTCGATACCCGTGTTGGACTATGGTGGGGGGGATGTGGCGCCCTCCGCGCCGGGGTGTTACATCTGTAAGTGGTATCAGAGCTCTGGGTTGCAAAACCAGAGCTCTAGCGTCGTGTCGGGTTTGTCTAGGTCGATCGACTTAGGATTATGTGATTGTTTGCATTCACTCTCATCTCTTACGTGAATTACTTGAATTATTTGGCTTAATTATGTTAATAGTTCACATGAACATGAACTGAACCCTGCACGCATCGATATTTTGGAATCATCTTTCTTATCTCAGGATGACTTCTTTGTATCAACATACGTCATCAAAAGTAAGACAAGAGAAACGAGTTTCTTCAGTCTCAAAGAAGCTTGAAGGTTTTAATCCACCGAAGTGGCTTGGGGGGATAGCATTGAAGCCGAGGAGTGGCTATCCAGAATAATGTGGATTTAGGAAAATTTTCCAGGAACCTCACAAGAGAAAGTAAGATACACTTCCCGCTTACTACAAGGTGAAGCTTCAACATGGTTCAAGGACATCGGGTCACATTTAAAGAAGTCCGGGGAAGAGTTCCATTGGGAGAGGTTTATCCGAGAATTTTGCTACAAGTATATCCCTCCCAATGAATTAATTAGAAGAGTCCAAGAATTCCTAAATCTTGAGCAAGAAGTGAAGATGATGGATGATCTTATGATGGAACTAGAAAGCTCGAGAGCTAATCAAGATTGCCCCAAGGTCCGGGGATATATACAAAGGCGTAGCGACGAAATACAACAAGCTTTTCAAGGTTCACTGGTGCATGAATGGTCCGAGGAAGTTAGAAGAGTTGTTCAAGATGAAATGAATAAACAAGAGGTGGAGCTTCACAGTTCTAAGGTGGAGTAAGATCCAGGATCAAGTTTAAACTCAAACAAGAGGCCTACGTTCCGAGAAGAAACCCAAGAACTCCAAGAGGTCGACTACACTAAAAAGAAGAAGAAACTTCAACTACTAAGGGTGGATCCGATACTTCTTCCGTTGGAGATAATTCAATGTTCGTATTGTCAAGGCCCTAACCACTCCAAAGAAATTTGCCGAAAGAAACTTGGGAGATGCTACAAGTGTGGGGAACCGGGACATAAGGTGAACAGTTGCCCGAAGACTAGGAATCCAAGGATTACATGGAGCCGTGATTCGAAGACTCCAAGCCCAATCCAAGTGGAGAATTCGAGAGGCGTAGTCCTCATTGATAGAGCTAGAGTTCAAGGGATAGGAGCTGAAATGGAAGTTCGACTTAAGAAATGCAACTATAGAGGGATATTCGTAGAAATAGGAGTTGATCGGGAAATATTTATGAATCCAAAGGTTGACATATGCGGCTCTCTTACATAAGAAGCCATAATTGGATTCGACAGGACTGTTCAACCTAAGGAATGAAGTAAATAAACCTTGAAGGTATTTTGGTTCAGGGTTCGGACCATTGAAGAGGTACCGAGGACTGAGAGGAGTCAAGGTAAAATAATTTCGATGGGAATTGAGCATCAAGGGTTGTCAAAGAAGGGTTTCCAAATAAACCTCGAAATTACAAATCGAGATTGTGGAGGTGAAGATCGAGAAGAGTTTAAATTTAGGTGCTCTGGATTTTGATTAAGATAAAAACGAGTAGGGAGGAGAGTAGAGAAAGGCAATTGACGGGGTAAACACAAATTTAGGGAAGGTGGTGATATTGAGGACGGGAATTAAATTCGTTTCCCAAATCCAAGCTAAATTGCCGAGTTGTGAGGTTGAATTGGGAGATATGGAGCAACAAATGGAAACGGTAAAGAAAGGCGAAGACTCTTTGGGAGGAAATCATGTGCTTAAGTATAAGCCATCGAAAAATGAGTTTATTTCACTAATCTCAACGCATCAATGATAAGCACGGGAGTCTTGATCACGGTGACGATGAGAAGTAGGGTTTAGAATTACATTAGGGTTCAATTTTGTAAGAGAATTTAGGTAAAATTGAAGGGTGATTCTCGGGGAGAAATGCAGAGGCCAATACAGTGGATATCGAAGAAATCGGGGATCGCAAATTTTTAATTCCAGACAGTAGAAGATACGAGTGATGCAAAGAGATTCATGGAAAACTTGAAGACCGTGGGAAAGACAAGGCGTGATTAGCAAGTCAAAGTAACCACTTGATTTGAGGAACGAGAAAAAGGTACCGAGCTAACAACTTACTATATTGGTGATAGGTTCTAAAACATTCATGGCACGTGCATCACATTTGGCATCAAATTATTATTTTTCTTTACTTTTGTTTGTGCGAGCATTTCTATTTGGTTTTGTTGCTTTAATGTGCGGCATATTTAATTGTTGGAAGTATGCCACGTGCATCATTATTTTAACCCGACATGCATTCTAGTGTTTATTTGGTAGGAAGTTCTTTCGTCCCACTTATCAAGTATTTCCTCGATTGGGCCACATCTGAGCTAAGAAGAAAAGAAATAATGGGATGGTGCGTTACAAGGAAGGTGATGTCGGGAAAATAAAGAATTTAAAGAAAGGGATAGGTTAATGGAAATAGGGATTCATAAAGAGAAGTGAGATTTGAGTCGATCGCGGGGTGTTTGGATCGGACAAGAATAAAAAAGGGGTTTCGGACATCAAGCCAAGTAGAAGGGAGCTGAAAGGCAAAATGTTAGAGTTGTTCTTTATATTAAAATCCTCTCTAATGGAAATTATTCATCCAGAATTTCGACAAAAGAAGAATCGATGGAGTTCAACACGCGACAATAGCAATTTAATGGGGAGAGCACGACCGAGGAACAAATTGGAAAATTGAAATGGTGCTCGAAGAAATATTTTCGTAGGAGTAACGGAATTGCAATCTAAGGAAGACCTGGAGGTCCAAATGGTGTGATCGGAAATAAATAAAAGAACCTTAACGGTTAAACGGTTAAAGTGAGCGTTAAGTAATAAGTTAGTGTTGAAGGCCACCACGGGATATTGAGGAGATGGTTTGTTGAGCATTTTTATATATTGGATTTGGATTTTGGAAAATAATGGAGCTTCTGCGAGACCATTAAATCGTCTCAGGGAACAGAAATAAATCAAATTAATATGTTCGTGATGGCAACCATAGAGGGTAATTTGACTAATGATTGGAGGTATTCGGACATCACTTAACAAAATAAAACCATACTGCATCGCTAGCCATTTTTCCGTAACGAGTTAGAAGGAATTTGAGCATAAAAGGAATCAGAAAGAAGTGACTAAGGAAAGACTCGAATTGAATATCAAGAAGTATCAAGGAAGTTTTCCCTCGATTGAAATTTGGGTAGACCGAAATTTAATGCACGCTTAATGGTTTTAAGAGGATGAAAGGATGAGTAAACGATCCACGAAGAGATTAATTCAAAATTTTTTGGGGAACCGATGATCACAACCCGGTTTGGAAAGAACTCGTCAAGAAGGCTTTGATTATTAATAAAAAAGGTTATTGAATTTCAGAGGTTTAACCAAATTATAGAAGGAAACGCGAACCGTGAAGAAGACCGGTCCGAAATCTTAAGATGTAGGGTAAAACTTGTTTGGAAGGGCAGGTTGATTGGATCAAGGTTAACATATAGCCGAGAAATGGAAGAAGGTGGACACATTGAAGATATTAAAGACAAGCCAAGAGTCGAACTAGCTTTTGGGTTCAGACCATACTTTGGGATCAGGAAGGCTTTAGGTTTCAAATTCGCTTCCACGCTAAACGGTACCTCAGACATCCATGGCATATGTATACACGCATTGGTAATTTTAGAAATTTTGATAATCTGTGATTTGATTCTTTTATGTGTTAACAATTGTCGTATAATCGAGGTTGGATGTAAATAAGTGATAATTGATGTCTTGCTTTATGTGGTTGTTTTGATTAAGTTGTCTTAATTAGTTGTTTTGATTCTTTCTCGTTGTTGATTGCTCTTCCTTGTGATTGTATTTTGTATTTTGAACTTCATTACTTGTTCGAGAGACGGGGTTCTCTCTTTGTTGCTTTTGAGAGACGGGGTTCTCTCATTGTTGTTCGAGAGATGGGGTTCTCTCTTTGTTGCTTTTGAGAGACGGGGTTCTCTCATTGTTGTTCGAGAGACGGGGTTCTCTCTTTGTTGCTTTTAAGAGACGGGGTTCTCTCATTGTTGTTTGAGAGATGGGGATTCTCTCCTTGTTGTTTGTGAGGAACGGGGTTCCTTCATTAATTGTTTTCCGGCAGATAGTGAATCCGAGGACGGATTCTTTTAAGGGGGAGAGGTTGTAACGGCCCAGTTTTTTTTTTATATATATAGTTGTACGGCATGACGTATATGTTTATCAAATTGCGCAAAATAATTATTTCTACGTGTCTTGTATGTGATTATATGTTCGTTTCGTATTTTCGGATTCATTTGCATGTGTTTCGGATTTATTTTAATGTTGGAATCCAAGTCGGGAGCTAACGAGCAATTAGCGCACCCTTGGTTCCGTAATTGATATCTTGAGCTCGGGGATTCGGATTCGAATTCTGTCACCTCCGTTACCTTCGTATCGACAATTCAGAGACAATGGAACAAGCCTCATACCTTTTTGAGATCATTTAGACCTCCGAACTCCAACCGTAACGAACAACTCGTGCAATAATAACCCTTTTGTTGACTAGTCTTCATGGTGGGACCCTTAACACCTCTCTAACCTAACCATACTTTAACCCATGACTTGTGTACTAGAGTTAAGCCTTTCTTCCCCCTTTTTGGTGAGCCAAACAGAGCCAAACCCCCCTTTTTCTGCTGCACCTGATCGAGAGAGAGGGAGAGAAGAAAAGAGGAAGAACCTTGGCTACCTTTGTGATTTTGAGCTCAAATCACTTCCCTTATTCACCAAATCGTCAAGGTATGAATATTTATGTAGTCTCTACTCTCTAATACATATTTTCATCCATTTATTTCTGATTTTGGATCAGATTTGGTTAGGGTTTGAGTTATGAGCTTGATATGAATTTTTGGGGGTAATTGCTCTTGTGACCTTGCTTGGTTGTGCAGCTGATTTCGTGGCTTTAAACTGAGTTTTTGGACTTGTTTCTTTGCCTCTTTGTTTCTTAACTGATAGTATGTGATGTTGGGATGATTTTCTCTTAAGACCCTTTGCTGAAATTATGTGATTTAATACGTGTTATGCTCCTATTTGAATTCTTGAATTAAATTGATTGAAAATGTGGAATTATGAATTCGAGTGAAAGTGAACGAAAGATCGAAGGACTTGATTATATGATTTAAATTCCTTAATAGTGCACATGAAAATTTTCATAAACATAATCTTATCTTTTACATATTCATATCATGATCATTACATTGCCGAGCGTCTTATTTGGTCATATTGAGTCTCACTTCACCTTTCTTGCACAGATTTTGATTCCGTTGGAGACGAGGCCGGTCAGTGAGGCTTGTGTTTCTCCTTTTTGCCTTTTAAGGTGGGTTTCTCTTCTATGTAGATATAAGACCCTATATATACCTTCAATGTGAAAGTTTTCGACCAAAATTATATATATATAGAGAGTCGTTTTAAAGAGTAAATGTTTTCAACGTAAAGCCTTGTTTTATGAATCCTACCTAATCTTTTGGCGTGAAATGAACGAATGCACGAATGGGGCCCAGGAACATAGTGTGAGTGGCTATCCGGGGAGGCACGGGCCGACGGTGATCCCTCACACTAGTTCCACCAATGAACGGCGTAACCGGACCTCGTTAGGAGTTAGCGAGGAATGGATGCTGAGAGCCATCTGGGGAGTCATGTAACCCCCTTTGGTCAATGAATGGGTGGTCGGGCGTTGCAAACCCGCCACCAGCCCGGAGGGAGAAGGTGTAAATGTTATTGAATGTGCACGAAAGAATGATATGCATGGAAAGAACGAATGAATGAATGTTTAAATGGTTTACACAAGGTGTTGGTTGGAGATAATGCACGCCCACTCGTCGAGCCAATAATGACCTAATGTAACTGAATCGTTATAATCCCTTTTGATGATTTCTATTCACCCACTTGGGAAATTCTTTAAAAACTTCACTTGGGATTATAACCTGCATGTGAATGTTTAATTACCGCCGTATATTATATTTATCCCCTGTTTTTATACCCACCAGTCCCTTTTGGACTGAACCCGATTGGTTTTCAGTTGTGTTATGCAGGTGTCGAGGGAGCTACGCGGGAATACGAGTCATAGGTCTTGCATTCTTCTTTAGCTCTTATATTTTGGTCGTGCACTTGCATACTATACTTTTGACCCTTGTATATGAATGATATTATGGAGCGTACTTGTTTTGAGTCGTGATGGCAATTGATGATGTATATGACTTATTTTTGGAGTTGTGATGCTCATTGTATATACATATGATGTATGTTCGCTTATTGCTTCCGCTTTAATGTTTATTCAGATTTTATGGTTTAAGGGTTAGCCCGCCTCGCTTAGAGTGTGTGTTTGTCCCCGTTCGCCGTGATTTAGCTCGAGTATGGATCGTCAATTTCATATTCGGGTCGGGTCTCGGTGCGGGGGATGTGGTACCTTGCGCTCGGGTGCTACAAGGGGAGTTTGTAACATCCCGTTCGTCCGACTTATAAGGTACGCCTCACTTCAACCTTTTCACGTGTTTAATTATGTGATTTTGTGTTTTGCGTGGCCCTATTTTGAACTCTTTTAGAGTTTAGGGGGGCCCTTTGTAATTTTCTCTTTTTAGGGGTTTTTCGGTCATTTCTCGTTCGATCGAGTTTTCGACCTTTTCGACCCTTCAATTCATTCGTGGCATCGAGACGAGTCGGTAGACTCTGAGTTTGCCCTATTCTGACGTCGTTAGCCCTTCCTCCCGATCGTTTTCGCGTGGGAGGACCCGAGATATATACCCGGATCCCCGTCTTTAGTGCCAAACGCAGCAGACTTCAGTTCTCTCCCTCTCTCCCGCATTTTTCACTATACACACACACTCACGGTGTGGAAACATGCACAAACCGGAACTTAGCCATTCCTCGACGGATTTCGACGAATGACTAGTCAATTTCGAAGAGGTCAACGACGTGGTCACAACCGTACGAAGATCTTGGCCCGACGACAAGCGGAGGTGGACCTTTTCGCCGATTTTCAGTCGCGCTTGGAGGGGGTGGCGGAGCCGTCACTTTGTCGGCCTTTCACGGCGGCTTCCGGCGACTTTCCGGTGAAACGCGCCCCAGACCCTGAGAGAAGACCTCCTGGCACAGTGGGGGATGTTGGCGGCGCGGCTAATGGCCACCGGACGGCGGCGCTCGCGCCGCCTGAAGCTCACGTCGCCGCTGCTTGAACAGTGTCACGGCGGATCTCCGGCGCCCTTTTTCGACGAAGGTTAGTGTTTTCCAAGGTTTTCCGACCTCCCGACTCCATTTTAGGCATTGGTTTCATCCAATTTTGGTCGTAGGTGGTGGTTCCAAGGAGGCGTACTGCGGCAGAAACTTCAGCGGCCAACGGGGCGCTTTTCCGGCGATCTTTTGGTCTCGGGCCCTTCACGAAAGTTGTTCGGAACGATGAGAACTAGTGGCCATTGATCACGCGACTCCAGATTTGGTCGATTGGCGGCGGATCGTGGCGCCACAGTGGCGATGCAACGGCGGTGGTAGCTCCGAGGATTTTTCCGGCGAGCTACCTTCGGGCTTTCGAATAGCCCGTCATGGGTAAGACAATGCTTCTTTCGGATCGCATTTTGGTTCACCGGTTTGCAAGTAATTTGGATTTGAAGATTTTAGGCTTTTCGTATTCTTGAATCTGAAATTGGTGGCGATTGGCTTGGATTTTTCAGAAATTGATCGAGGAATTGGAATGAGCACGAGGAATCCTTGCACGGGTGTATTTTCGGCATTTTTCCGGCACGTTCAGGCGGCGCCGAACGGCGGCCGACCACTGTTCCGGCAGCTCTGGCGGCGGCGCTCCGGCGACCTTCGGACAGCTTGTCCGTTTCGTCGTGGTGAGTCCAACACCACTTTCCGTTCGTCAATCGGACACTCGGTTTAATTTCGGAGAATTCATTTGTGCATTTGGGATTTATTTGATTAATTGAACTATATGTAATTTAATTGCGATTTGCTTGACTTATCGATTTGTATGAACTCCGATGTATACGAAATCTTACATTAATGAAATGTGATATGCATTGATGCTTTCAATTGTAAATTGAACCCGTTATGCCGAAATTGTATTAGTTGTTAATTGTTTAAAATGTAAATCGTACTTGTATGTTTGATAAATTGATGAATATGCATTGCTTGGTATTTGAAAATATGTAATGAATTATGAATGTATAAATTTATGAATTGTTGTTGATATTAGTTTCATTTCATGCCATTTGGGTATAATTCTCGTACAAGGGGTGTTTATGTAATTTTAGAAAATACAAATTTGTATAACTTGAATTAATTGAACCTTATCATTTGAAAACGATTAAGCTAATTTTGATTTAAGTAAAAGTTTAAATAGCATACCTAGGATGATTAAATTTGAGACTTTTGCAATTAAAGTTTAATTACCTAACTTGAATTTGAATCTAATATGTAATGTATGAATTGTATGAACTTAGTAGGGTTGAGTGATTTAATTGGAATTTGATATGTAATCTTATGAATTAAATGAAATTCGTAGCATGCTTTAATATGATTTATTTGGTCTTGTAATACGTGTTTTTGTATGAAAGGTGTTATGTGCATTTAGTTTGTTGTTTTGTAAATATGCATCATATGAATTTCGTTTTGTGCAATCATGAATATGGCCTAAGGTTTTCTTTTGCATATAGTTTATGTGAATCAGAACCCTGCTTATGTGGTTACATTTCTTAAGTGGTTGAGCATGTGTCGTGCATCTTTGTATGGTTGTTTGAGTCTGTCTGAGCTCTTTGTTGTGTTTGGTGTGTGTCCTTTTGGTTCAGGTGCACCCGGGGTGGTGACAAGTGAGTCGTGCAGGTTCTGGGGTGAACCGTCTGCCGTGTCTTCGGCTGTGTTTGGTGCCAGGTGAGGTTAGGATATAGTTATACCCTATTGCAATGTGCCCGTTTTCGAATGTGTGCGGTTTATAAGCCTTATATAAACGTAGATATGTGTGAAATATGTACTTTGATGGTTGGTCATATGTTTGAAAGTAAGAAACGCTATGCACGAGCCTATGTATGCTTAGCTTTGATATGTTATAATTTCGAGGTCAGTCTGCGTTATATGTACGTACGATATGATAAGTAGGATATGCATGAGATATGTCTGTTTGTCTGTCTGTGTGTGGCGGGTTAAGTTTCCGATATATGTCTGTTTATCTGTGTGATGGGCCTCAGATTTCTGGGTAAGGGAGACTTAGTTCTCCTATGCCGACGGAGCGCATTTTGGCTGGCCATCGAAGGAACCGGGCGGGATCCTCCGGTTCACAAGTTTCGTTCTGTGGAGGGTTGAGAGGGGCACCTCTCATCCCCAAACGGTGCAAAGGAAGGTATGTTTGTTTTTATTCAGTTTCTTTATGCCTGTGTGTGATCTGAGGAGTTTGGTTGGATTGAATTCGTACCCGCCGAGTGTTCTGTTTGTCTGTCTGTCATAAGTTCGTGAAACGGGGGTAGATTCTTAAATTAAGATAAAAATTGGTATACTTTTATACTAATGAGTTACGTTCCGGTATGTGTGCTAAGTTTGCATGAATATGAGTTTGTGCCTTAAGAAACCTTTGATTTAAGATTTGTTTTGTCTGTTTGATAAGTCTCCCTATATGTATATTATCACGGGAAATGTTTTGGCGTGCAAAAACTAACCCCGGGTTTACGAACGTTGCTTCTTCTAGGTGTTGTGCTCTGTATATATGTAGGTGTGTGTAGGTAGCCCCTTGCTCAGTCTTTGGACTGAGCCCTCCCCATTTATGTTTTTAGTGTGCAGGTTTCGGTTTGGGTTCGCGTTGGAGTTCATGCTAGGCGGCGGTGTGTCGTGTCTATTGAGTCTGTGTCTGCACGTTTCAGTTTGTTAAGTATTTTGTTCTGATTTATAATTTGTAAATTTTGTATAAGATATGTTGTGAGCACGTTGCATGTATGATTTGATTGAATGGAATTCGGGACAGGTTAGGACAGGTGCTCGGATTAGTTGAACCCGTCTTGTTGTGTAATTCTTCGGGATAGGATAGGACAGGTTCGATAGATTAGTTGAACCCGTGTAGATGATTTTAATTTCTGTATTGCTCTATATGTTTAACGTATGAAAGTTTTTGAAAGTTACCATTTTGTATTGCTCCCGCTATCATGTTTCGCCTATTTTCTTCTATACAGAGTTATGTACCGCCTAGCTAGTGGGTGTGTTTTTCTTTAGTCACCCGTTCGCTGTGACTTGGTGCGTCTGCTGACTCTCCATTTCGTACACGTGTCGGGTCATAGTGCGGGGGTGTGATGCCCCACCACTTGGGGTGTTACAGAGAAGATATGTTCTCTTAGAGGGAGAGCCTGTCGCTGAAGGCAAGGCTCCGACTCGGCCCGAAAGAGAGGCGATTGCGAAATGGTCGGAAGATAATCTTCAAGCCCGTTGCCTCATGTTGACCAACATATATTCGGATATGCAAAGGTAACATGAGTCTATGGATAACGCTTGGGAGATTTATGACTGTAACGCCCCAGCTTTCGACCTTTCAGGTAAGTACGCCACGTGTGAGTTTGAGAGTTAGAATTTAATTTAATTTGTTCATTTCTTCAATTTTATATGTGATGACAAAATTTTGTAAAATTATATTTCAAGTGTTTTACGAAAGTCATATTAAATTGATGATTATTGCATAAATGGTGTGTGATTGAAATGAGAATTAATTACCGAACATGATTTAATTTCTTCTATGTCCTTATTTGATCATTTTCTTAAATTTGGGGGACTTAATAGCATGAATCTTGCATTGGACTTAAGTGATCATTTAATATGGAATTGGACTCAATTGCATGACTTAATAAGTTGAGGGATTTAATAGTAAATTGGAGCATTTCTCTTCCCCCTGTAGCAACATCATGTGCCATTCCTTTCTTGATACATACAAACATTTCATATAATTGCTCCTTGCTTCCCCTTTTGTACTAATCCAAACGCCAACAAGAGAAGGAAGGATTTCATCAATTCAAGCTGTATTTTGTGGGATTTGTGGACATTGGAGCATCATTATCATCATATCTTCATCTTTCCTCTTTTTTCTTTCATTTAAGGTAGGCATGGAGATTTTGATGAATTCATGAATTATGAATGGTAGTTAGGGTTATGATATAAATTGACTGAAGTGTGTTTTAGTTATTGGAGATATGAATACTTGATCATGGCTTGAATTTGACGTATATATATTGAAGTTTATGAACTTGGAGCATGAGTTGATATATGGGTTTGAAGTGATGATTCTTGATGATTTGAGCGTGATATAAGTGTTTGGATTGGATTTTATTGATCTATAAGCATGCTAGAGTGCGTATTGCATGATTTATAACATTTGGAGATTGAATCATGGATCATTTGTGCTGTGTGGTTTTGGTTCGTATTTCCCCTGCATTGCCCTGTTTCTGCTGCTGCAACTGCATAACGGGAACGACCGTTCCCGTCCGAGTTAATTCTGGGAAAGGCCCTTCCCACCCCTGATAGCTGGCGCGCGAGAATAGGAACGACCCTTCCCATTTTGGCCTGTGGCCGGAACGGCCGTTCCCAGTCCCAAAAATTCCTAAAAACTTACAGACGCGCGGGATTTTTTCGGGGAGCCGGGAACGGCCCTTCCCATTCCTAGGTCAAACCGGCTGTTCCAATGCCCCCTGGGATTTTATGAATTTTCTGCATAAAATGTAACTTTCTAAATCCGTTTCTAATGCCATAATTGACTGATACGTGTTACTATATGGTCATTGTATGCATGAATATGATCATACCATACTATAAATCGTTAATGCACGTTATATTGTTCATTATTACGCCGTTCGTCCTAATTGGTACATTTGAGTCGTGTCTCACGGATAATTGTCTTTCTTGCACAGACCAGCTTCCTGGTCGTGAGGAGCAGGCCCCGTGAGCTATATCCTTGTTTCTTTTGGTTACACAGGTGAGGTTTAATTTCTAGATATATATAGAACCCTTATAACCCTATGTGAACTTTTCGGCCAAAATGTATATATATATCTATAAATCTTTCAAAACCCTAATTGATTGAACAGAATGACCGTTTTAGCGAGTAACGGTATTACACTGTGGGCCCGAGGGTAATGGCTTGAGCCAACCGGGAAAGCATGTGCTGACGGGTAACTTTAGCCCTATACTCACCATTCGGGATAACCCCAGAATCCACCAGGACGTTTGGTGGAGGAAGGGATCCTGTACGTGGGAGTCATGTTCCTGAAGTACGCACTGATTGGATGGTTGGGCCTTGCAAACCCACCATCACCCCAGAGGAAGAAGGGCTAATGAAACTACTAATTGTGCACTATAATAACTTGCATGATCACTATTAAATTGAAACACGGTTATTATATTGTCCAATGTCAGGAGTAAAGGTTGGAGACTGCCCTTACTCGCCGTGCCGCTGATTGACCGAAATTGTAAATAATTGATAAATTTAATAGTTATAACCTCGGGCGATATTACTTCTTATTTTCTTGAATTGTATTGTTTTTCACGAAATATTACCTGAGATTATAACAAGCATGTGTGTGCGCTTATAATTATATACCCCTCACTCAGTCTGTTGTAGACTGACGCCTCAACCTTTCAGTTTTGCAGGTGCGTGCTAGGCGGGAATTAGAGTCGAGTCTTGTCTTTAATTTGGGTCTAGCATACTTCACCTTCATATTACTTTCATGTATTAATACTTATGATATTTTGGCATGTCTTATGGAATATTTTGGAGATGATAATCTATTGATATGTACATGGATAGATAGTATGCTTTTGGATATTTGATATTTGATAATGAAAGTTATGCTTCCGCTTTTATTGTTCTGAATTGATTATTTAGTTTGGGGTTAGTCCCGCCTAGCTATTGTCGTTTGTTTATTGTGTCCCGTTCGCTATAGCTTTGGTTCATGTATGGATTGTTCATTTCATATGTGAATTTAACTATAGTGTGGGGGATGTGGTACCTGGCGTTGCAGGTCGTACATCCTAAGGTGGTACCAGAGCCCGGTTGCAAAACCGGGTCTCCAGTGTCGTGTCTTGTGAGTCTAGGTCGCACGGCATAGGAATTAATTGTCAAATTGAGAGTCTTGCATTGTTACTTGAATTATTTGAACCTATATGAATTCTTTGAATTATTTGAATTACATGATTTATGTGCCAATTGAGAATTATTTGGACCCATTTGCATCTAATAATTGAACATGCATATTAGTGTCTTGATTTCAGGATACCTCGCAGTAGACCTCGACGGGAGCATTCTCCAGGTCATCGACATAATCATCACCGTGACCGGTCTCCTCCTCCACCTCCTCAGGCTTAGCCACATGACTTCATGAATGCAGTGGTTAGCCTTATGGATCAGAGGCTCCGGGAGTATGTTCCTCCAACACCACCAGTTCCACCACCACAGTCGGGGGCACAGATTTCAGTGGTATTTAGGGAGTTCTAGAACCAGCACCCACCAAAGTTCTTTAAAGGAAATGATATTCAGGCCGAGCAGTGGCTAACAGAGGTTGAAAGAATTTGGGAGCTCATTCCTCGTGAGTCCCAAGAGAAGGCCCGTTGCACCATTTCATTAATTCAGGGCGAGGCTTATTTATGGTGGGAGAGTGCAAGGATAGTGCTAGTGTTAGGAATAGTGCCCTAGAAAGCCGATTGTATATCCGCTTTGTGTTTTTCCTTATTGTAATCACAGACAATCTTTGAATGAAATAACGAATTGAGGCAACACTTCTTTATATGCTCTTGTTTGGTTTGCGTTTACTTTAGCTGTCCATGTATGAGAACTCCCCTAATCCTGATGACTTTAGGACTCTACCATTTAGGTGAAATGGTTCATGAAACGAGCCCTATATCACATAAGTCATGATTAGTAAAATACTCCAAGCCGATGAGTCCTACAGACAGTGGGAGTGTCAACCTGACTCCTCTAAGGCTTGCTTGTGGGATCACGCCCTTAAGAAGGACCACCTTGTTTCATGGAGGTGCAAAGTGTATAGTTGATACGTGCGTGATACATGAGGGTACTTACTTTAATAAGTAAGTTCACTGAGGTGCCCCGTGTGAGAACACTCCTAAATGGGAAAGGAAGTTTCTATTTCAGGAAATGGAAACTTCCAGATTAGGAAATATCTCACGAGTCATTGATGTGATTAAGTGATCCTTAGACTTGAGGTTCCTTGTCACTTTATGAGTTAACTCTGTAGTCTTAGGTATAAGCTTTAAAGGGTGTCGCCTTAGACAACTGATTCAAGGCTTATGCTGGGGCTGCACAAGTGACTCATGAAAGTGAATGAGAATCAAGATAGGACCTACACTTGCATTTGCAAGGTGATCTCTTATTGTGTAAGTCATTCATATGCCATATGGAGTCCTTGGCCAAGGCAGTAGATCAAGACATCAAGAAAAGGGTTTCTTGGATTGAGATCAAATGGATATGATATGCACTTAGCTCTAAGACCGGATTATTAGGGTTCTGATTATTCCCTTGCCCTAGATCTTGGTTGAGAGATAGTAAGTAGGAGGATTGTATCTCACATGAATCAATGACTTAAAGGTTCTGTCGAATCCGAACATTCCAATTCAGCTAGGGGTTAAACACCTGTTGCTAGACTATGGTCGTTTAATCTGTGGACTGATTAATTAATTAGTGAATTAATTAATTAGGGTCACTGCTAATTGAATTGAGAACTTAGAGGGTCACACACAACAACTTGGTTACAAGAGTTGAGGCTTGAAAATGATTAAACGAGTTAATCGGGCCATGAGGGTTCCACACGTGTGAAGTCACACGTGTGGCTCACGTGAGTGACACGTGTCACTGTGACACGTGTCACACACGTGTGTATATATATATATTATATATATATTAAATAATTAATTAGTTAATTATTTAATAGACTTTGGTTTAATTTTGAATTAAAAAGAAAGTCTAATTTTGGAGAAAATAATCTAGTTAATTAATTACGAATTAATTAATTAGATAAAAATAAGTTATTTATTTTATAATAAATAAAGTATAAAGTTATCCAAAAATAGTTTGGATATTTTTAGCTCTCTTAAAAGTTGACTTGAATTAGAATTCAAAGTCAAAGTTGGAAAATACTTGATGATCAAGTAATAGGAGAGAGGGACCAAAATCCTAGCCCATGAAGGACTAGGAATTTCGGCACTCCCCTCTCTATAAATAGAGGAGCTCGAGCTCCTTAGGGAGCTAATTGGCAATTCTTTTGGTTCATATGTTGAACACCTTCCTTTCTCCAAGATTAAATTAAACACTAGGTTAAGCCTAAACACTAACTAGAGAACTAGCATCCTTACTAGTTAGATTGTGATCAAGTTGGTGGACTTTCTCTAGAGACTTCAAGTTAGAAGTTTGAAGATTCGAGCTTTACCAAAGGAGAGGGGATCAAGCCGCGAGAAGAGCATTCTTGGGTGGCTTGAAATGCTTCAAGAAAGAATAAAAGAAAAGTAAGTTTTCTATCTTTACGAATTTGGTTGCACGATTGCGAGTCCTAGATCCTTTTGTTGGGAAAATTTTTTAAATTCCGCTGCTTTCTGATTCGTGTTTTCCAACAAGTGGTATCAGAGCCACCTCGTTTATCGTGTTTCTGATTCGTCTCAATTATTCTGAATTTGGTAGAAATTCTTACGCTTAGATGCGAATTAGGTATTCATGAGTTCTTTTAAAAAGCCTGAAATACGAAACTGTAATTTTTCCTGAATTTCTGAAACTGTTTTCTTAAATTGTGATTTTGAAAACCGTTTTGATTGAAATATGTTTAAATCGAATTTTTAATTTTGGGATTGAACAGGGTTTTCGAGAAACCCAGAAATACGAAACGAACATGAAAAGCAACGAGCCTAGGCGTGCTAGCACGTCGCACGCCCAGGCCCGTCGCCGTCGCCCAGCTCCTCCCGCAACAGCGCGGGAGCCGTCCCGGGCGCGCTAGTCCGTCCCTCAACCGCGCGGGACGCCTGCTCAGCCCGCCTAGTCGCGGCGGGCGCTGCTGCGCGCGGCGCGCGCATGATGCACGCCCAGCGTGCGCACCCGAGCGGCAACTGCCGCGCGCAGCTGGCGCGCGTCTGCGCGCGCTGCTGCGCGGCGGTGCCTCACGCGGCTGGGCCCTTTTTTTTGGGCTCGTTTTTCGTGTTTCGTGTTTTTCGTGTTTTCGGTCCCAAAAATCCCAATTTAATTTTATCTTAATTTTATCTTTTAAAAACAGTTTTGCTAAAATAAAATTATTTTAAAATTTTGATTAAATTGGGATTTTTGAGAAATTAAAGCGATTTGGATTTTGGGAAAATTATGAATTTTATTTTCTGAAAATAATGAAAGAATAAAATTATTAATTTTGGAAATTAATTAGAATTTTATTGGTTTATTGTTTTTCGGGTTTTATTGAAAAGGCTCTTGAACAAGAATTGCATCTAAGTCGTGTTTTAAGTCATTAGGACCTGAAACGAGAATTTTAATTTATTGGCTAAATTTAAATTCTCGCAAAAGCATGTTAGGTGATCATGGGTTTTAGATCTATGTATGGTTTTAATTTATGCACATGGATGGTTTAAATTGGGGTTGGAGCCCTATAGTTGCGTTTTTCAATTGAGGTTGAAGCCTCACTTATGTGCGTACTGTTATGTGTTTTATTATGTGGCTTTCCATATTACTGTTTTTGAGGCCGGGGTATGCCCCGTGTAATTGTCTAAGGCCAATATGAAGATTGAGCCTTATTAGTTTATGTCTTTTTCCTTTTATTGTAATTTGAGAGTAGAGATAGGTGGTGAGGTTTTATTTTCATTTTGGTGACAATGCACCCATGGAGTAAGATGGACCACATTCAAGTAACAAGGAGGCCATAAGTGAAGACCCCTCAAAATGTTAGGGAGGGGAATCTCAATTGTTAAATGTAATAGATATAGGGCTCGTATTTTGTTACCGCTTTCCCTTATGTGATTTAAACTGTTTATGTGGCATGTATGTTAGAACTTGTGATTGTGGAGTGGCTCCCGCATATCACGCATAAGATAGGTAGAACCCATGATCATTACATGTTAGTATCATGCTAGGACATGTTATCTGTTTATGTGCTTGTTTGAAATGCATTTAAGTGTACTTGCATTAATCAAGACTAATAAAATTGGATAACATATATGTTGGTGAGGTCGAACCGGACAACTCTCCGGTTGATTCGAAAATTCCCATTAAACATTAAGCTAATTTCGAACAAATAGGTGTTTAATTCGAGATGAAAATTTTGAATTAAATTCCTAGCATTCCATCAATAGGTTTTAAGTTTAGTAAGTGAAGCTAGTTATTGTCCGCGAGTCGTGGGATAGCTAGTGAAACTCATTAGTTCTTAGTTACCTAATTAATCATTTTAAATGATCAATATTTCGTGGTCAATTTTAGCAAGGGCGATGTCCGCGAGTCGTGGGTCGTTCGAACTAAGTTTTGGTCATGATCTTATGATTGATGGGTCTAGCTTAACGCCTAAGTAAATATGGATGTCGCACGAGTCGTGGGTCCATATTGAAAGATAGGCGATGCAAAAACAATTACTAAGAGTTCTAAAGGTGTTAGAATTGGTAAGTTGTACCAACCTAGGGTTCTTACTTAGAATGTCCGCGAGTCGTGGGTTCGAGGTAAAATGCCTAGGATCTTAGTACCCATTGGGAAACGTGTTCCTCTTAGATCTTTGGGAATTCTAGATCTTTGAAAAACAGTGGGAGCTACAATAGATTAAAGACCTTATCTTTTGTATATCGTTATAATTCAGCATGCTCACTAGTTCTCTGTTTTACCATTTAGGTCGTAGATTCTGTGATTCTCTACGTGTTTTGAAATGGCAACCAAAAACCCTCTTGTATCGATCCTCGAGTCAAACAAGTTGACTGGTCCCAACTATTCTGATTGGCTGAGGAATCTAAAAATCATTTTAGATTCTGAGAAGAGAACTTATGTTCTCTTCGAAGGGGAGCCTAGTCCCGAAGGGGAGGCTCCCACTCGGGCCGAGCGGGACGCGATTCAGAAGTGGAAGGATGATAATCTCCAAGCCCGTTGCCTTATGTTGGCTAACATGTCTCCGGACTTGCAAAGGCAGCATGAGGCCATGGAATTTGCTTGGGAGATTTACGACCACTTAGAGCAGCTTTACCGCCCTCATGAACGTGTTACAAGGTATAACACTTCAAAGGAATTGTTCCACTTGAGAATGAGGGAAGGTTCAATTGTCCATGAATATGGACTCAAGTTTCTTGCCCTTACTGAGAAACTTGCTTCCATGGACATGCCACTGAAAGATGAGCTTTCAGTGGATTTGTTGCTAGCTTCGCTCCCACCATCATTCAACCCATTTGTCCTTAACTTCAACATGAATCATGCTGGTGCTACTGTAGCTGAGCTGATTAGTCAGCTTGTGACTGCTGAAAGCACGATCAAGAAGGACAATAAGGTTTTGATGGTGAATGCTCCATCTTCCTCTTCTGGGCCTTCTAAAGGTAAGGGCAAGAAAGCCCAAAAGAAGAAGAAGAAACCCCTTAGGCCCACTGGTGGCATTTCGAAGGGGAAGGCCCAAAAGAAGAAGCGTAATCAGAAAGAGGATGTTTGCTTCCATTGTGGCAAAGCGGGACATTGGAGGAGAAACTGCCCAGAGTACAAGGCTACTCTAAAGAAAGGTATCTTTCTCGTTGAAGTAAATCTTTCTATTAATTCTATATCTTGGGTACTTGATACCGGTTGTGGGACTCATATCTGTAATGATGTACAGATGCTAAGTGAAGTCCAACAACTCAAAGAAGGAGAATGTGTCTTGAAGATCGGCGATGGCTCAAACGTTGAAGCTCGAGCTTTAGGCACAATTAGATTAGATTTAGGTAGTTTTGAGTTAGTATTAAATAAAGTCCTTTATGTACCGAGCATTATTCGTAATATAATTTCAGTTCCAATATTAGATTGTGAAGGTTATGAAACTTATATTAAGAATGGTAAATACTTTATCAAACGGAACAACTCTTCCGTTCATATCGGTACTCTAAGTAATGGACTTTACCTAACTCAAAATATCAATATTATGAATATACAACGAGAAACAAAGCGTAAGAGAGATGACAAAGTTTCAGCTCCCTTATGGCACGCTAGATTAGGACACATTTCCAAGAACAGAATTAGCAAGATAAACACTTTAGGATCATTCTCTGAAAATGATCTCAAAGAGTTGACCTCTTGCGAATCCTGTCTCAAAGGAAAGATGTCCAAAGTTCCTTTTAAAGGAACTGTGGAACGTGCCACTGAGGTTTTGGATTTGATCCATACTGATGTTTGTGGACCGCTTAGTGTAAGCACTAGAAACAATCATCAGTACTTCATAACCTTTACTGATGACTTTAGTCGGTATGGTTATGTATACTTAATGAAGTATAAATCTGAAGCTTTTGAGAAATTCTTACAATTTCAAAAGGAGGTTGAGAACCAAACTGGTCACAAGATCAAAGCACTTCGATCTGAGCGAGGAGGCGAGTATCTTAGTGAAGAATTCCTTAATCATCTCACAGATAATGGGATTATCTCTCAGTGGACTCCTCCGGGAACTCCTCAGCTTAATGGAGTTTCTGAGAGAAGGAATCGAACCCTACTTGATATGGTTCGTTCCATGATGAGTTTCACTGACTTACCACCTTCTTTCTGGGGTTATGCCCTAGAAAGTGCAGCAAAGATTCTGAATCTAGTTCCCTCTAAGTCAGTCCCCAAGACGCCCTATGAAATGTGGCATGGTAAAATCCCTAGTTATTCTTACTTAAGAATTTGGGGTTGTCCTGCTTACGTGAAGAGGACAGTGGGAGATAAGTTAGAATCTCGTTCTAACTTATGCTACTTTGTAGGTTATCCTAAGGAATCCATAGGATACTATTTCTATGATCAATTTGAGCAAAAGGTGTTTGTTTCCAGAAATGCTACTTTTCTGGAGGAACCGTTCCTTAAAGAAAAGAAAGGCAAGATCATAGAATTAGAAGAAGTACAAAATGACCCCACATCACCCACTGAAGAAACGTCCCACTCTGATCAACCACAACCAATCACGAATTTCGATACACATGTAAATCCTCCTCTAAGGCGTTCTGAACGCACTCCTAGACAGTCGGAGAGATGGTATGGATTCTTCCATGAAATCTCTCAAAAGGATAATGATCCTTTAAAATATGAGGAGGCACTTTCAGATTCTGACTCTGAACAGTGGATAGAAGCCATGAAATCCGAAATCGATTCCATGAACTCCAACCAAGTTTGGACCTTGGTAGATTTGCCTGATGGGGTCAAACCCATAGGTTGCAAATGGATCTTTAAGAGAAAGCTTGGAGTTGATGGAAGCATTGCAGCCTACAAAGCAAGACTGGTTGCAAAAGGATTCACTCAAAGACCCGGCGTGGACTTTGACGAAACCTTTTCACCAGTTGCAATGCAAAAGTCCGTTCGAATCATGCTTGCCATTGCTGCATATTATGACTATGAGATATGGCAAATGGATGTGAAAACTGCCTTTCTCAATGGTGACATTGACAAAGACATTTATATGGAGCAACCCATAGGTTTCACATTCAGTGGGAGTGAGCAAAAGGTTTGCAAACTCCAAAGATCAATCTATGGATTGAAACAGGCTTCTAGGAATTGGAACATTCGATTTGATGAATCAGTCAAAGCGTTTGGCTTCATCCAGATTACGAATGAATCATGTGTGTATAGAAAGGAATTGGAGACCTCAGTGCAATTCTTAGTACTTTATGTTGATGACATCCTTCTTATTGGGAATTCGAAGGATGACATGAAAGTGACTAAGTTATGGTTATCGAACCAATTCGAGATGAAAGATCTTGGTGATGCGTCCTATATCCTTGGAATCAAAATCTATAGAGATAGATCTAGAAGGTTAATAGGACTATCACAGTCGATGTACATTGACAAAGTATTGAAGAGATTCAATATGGAGTCAGTAAAGGTTAAGAACCTTCCTATGAGTGTAGGAACATGTCTTTCAAAGAAGATGTGTCCTAAGACTAACCTTGAGAAGGAGAGAATGACTCATACACCTTATGCGTCAGCAATAGGTAGCATAATGTATGCAATGTTATGTACTCGACCGGATGTGGCTTATGCACTTAGTGTAACGAGTCGTTTCCAATCTGACCCTGGAGATGGTCACTGGGCTGCCGTGAAGAATATTCTTAAATACTTGAAAAGTACTAAAGATTTATTCTTAGTTTACGGAGGTCAGAAAGATCTTACTGTTGAAGGATACTGCGATGCAAGCTTTGCATCTGACTTAGATGATTTTAAGTCAATGTCAGGATACATTTTCTGCCTAAACGGCGGAGCAGTGAGTTGGAAGAGTTCCAAGCAAACTACCACTGCAGATTCGACCACTGAAGCCGAATACTTAGCTGCAAATGATGCAGCTAAGGAAGGTGTTTGGATTAGAAACTTCATTCAAGAGTTGAATGTTGTTCCTAGCATGAAAGACCCCATTACTGTGTTTTGTGACAACACTGGGGCGGTTGCTCAAGCAAGAGAACCAAGATCTCACCAACGGACCAAGCACATTATGAGGAAGTATCACCTAATCCGTGATATTATCAAAAGAGGTGATGTGCAAATTGAGAGGGTCACGTCAGCAGAGAACGTGGCAGATCCACTTACTAAACCCCTTAGTCGAGAAGCTTTCCAAGGTCATCTTCAGAAGATGGGACTTAGAGTAGCTTTAGAATGGCTTTGACGGGCAAGTGGGAGATTGTTAGGAATAGTGCCCTAGAAAGCCGATTGTATATCCGCTTTGTGCTTTTCCTTATTGTAATCACTGACAATCTTTGAATGAAATAACGAATTGAGGCAACACTTCTTTATATGCTCTTGTTTGGTATGCGTTTACTTTAGCTATGCATGTATGAGAACTCCCCCAATCCTGATGACTTTAGGACTCTACCATTTAGGTGAAATGGTTCATGAAACGAGCCCTATATCACATAAGTCGTGATTAGTAAAATACTCCAAGCCGATGAGTCCTACAGACAGTGGGAGTGTCAACCTGACTCCTCTAAGGCTTGCTTGTGGGATCACGCCCTTAAGAAGGACCACCTTGTTTCATGGAGGTGCAAAGTGTATAGTTGATACGTGCGTGATACATGAGGGTGCTTACTTTAATAAGTAAGTTCACTGAGGTGCCCCGTGTGAGAACACTCCTAAATGGGAAAGGAAGTTTCTATTTCAGGAAATGGAAACTTCCAGATTAGGAAATATCTCACGAGTCATTGATGTGATTAAGTGATCCTTAGACTTGAGGTTCCTTGTCACTTTATGAGTTAACTCTGTAGTCTTAGGTATAAGCTTTAAAGGGTGTCGCCTTAGACAACTGATTCAAGGCTTATGGTGGGGCTGCACAAGTGACTCATGAAAGTGAATGAGAATCATGATAGGACCTACACTTGCATTTGCAAGGTGATCTCTTATTGTGTAAGTCATTCATATGCCATATGGAGTCCTTGGCCAAGGCAGTAGATCAAGACATCAAGAAAAGGGTTTCTTGGATTGAGATCAAATGGATATGAAATGCACTTAGCTCTAAGACCGGATTATTAGGGTTCTGATTATTCCCTTGCCCTAGATCTTGGTTGAGAGATAGTAAGTAGGAGGATTGTATCTCACATGAATCAATGACTTAAAGGTTCTGTCGAATCCGAACATTCCAATTCAGCTAGGAGTTAAACACCTGTTGCTAGACTATGGTCGTTTAATCTGTGGACTGATTAATTAATTAGTGAATTAATTAATTAGGGTCACTGCTAATTGAATTGAGAACCTAGAGGGTCACACACAACAACTTGGTTACATGAGTTGAGGCTTGAAAATGATTAAACGAGTTAATCGGGCCAAGAGGGTTCCACACGTGTGAAGTCACACGTGTGGCTCACGTGAGTGACACGTATCACTGTGACACGTGTCACACACGTGTGTATATATATATATTATATATATATATTAAATAATTAATTAGTTAATTATTTAATAGACTTTAGTTTAATTTTGAATTAAAAAGAAAATCTAGTTTTGGAGAAAATAATCTAGTTAATTAATTACGAATTAATTAATTAGATAAAAATAAGTTATTTATTTTATAATAAATAAAGTATAAAATTATCCAAAAATAGTTTGAATATTTTTAGCTCTCTTAAAAGTTGACTTGAATTAGAATTCAAAGTCAAAGTTGGAAAATACTTGATGATCAAGTAATAGGAGAGAGGGACCAAAATCCTAGCCCATAAAGGACTAGGAATTTCGGCACTCCCCTCTCTATAAACAGGGGAGCTCGATCTCCTTATGGAGCTAATTGGCAATTCTTTTGGTTCATGTGTTGAACACCTTCCTTTCTCCAAGATTAAATTAAACCCTAGGTTAAGCCTAAACACTAACTAGAGAACTAGCATCCTTACTAGTTAGATTGTGATCAAGTTGGTGGACTTTCTCTAGAGACTTCAAGTTAGAAGTTTGAAGATTCGAGCTTTACCAAAGGAGAGGGGATCAAGCCGCGAGAAGAGCGTTCTTGGGTGGCTTGAAACGCTTCAAGAAAGAATAAAAGAAAAGTAAGTTTTCTATCTTTACGAATTTGGTTGCACGATTGCGAGTCCTAGATCCTTTTGTTGGGAAAATTTTTTAAATTCCGCTGCTTTCTGATTCGTGTTTTCCAACAGCTAGATGCCGCCGGTGAGGAAGTTAATTGGGAGGTTTTCACCCGGGAGTTCAGAAACAAGTTTATTCCTCCTTCTTCTCACACCCCGAAGATTGAAAGAGTTTACTGATCTTAAGCAGGGAAGTAGATATGTTTCAGAATATATTGCCGAGTTCGAGAGATTGTCTCGCTATGCACCCAATATAGCGAGTGTTGACTTCCATAAGGCGATGCAGTTGGTTCAGTCCTTAGACCGGATATTCAGACAGTGATTGAGGAGGTTAACACGAGCACCTTGTTGAAGGCTACTACAAAGGCATTGAAACTTGAGGATTCAGTGAATGCAAGGCGATCTACTTTTCACTCATGTTCGGGTTCAGGTTTCAGATCGGGTTTCAAAGGTTCTGGTTCGGGTTCTAGCTCGGGCAAGAGGCCTATGACTTATTCTTCTCCACCACCACCTTGAGGCCCCGGGAAGAAGTCCCGACTCGCGGGACCTGTTATGAGAGCTCCAGCTGTGCCTGCGTTGTCACCACCACCTGAGAGGCCTGCATGTACCTTCTGTGGACAGACTACGCAGACCTACGAGGGTTGTAGACGTCGACTGGGCTTATGCTTGATTTTTGGTAGTGCCGAGTACATGGTAGATAGATGTCCCGATCGTAGAAATCCGCCACCTAGGGGTCAGAGACCACTGATTAGAGCTCGTTCTTATGCTCTGGATGGAGAGGAGCAGGATGCTGAGATTGATCCAAGCCGCGGTAGTTGACGGTACCATTTGCATACATGGCACGAACATTCATACTTTATTTGATCCGGGAGCTACACACTCCTTTCTCTCGAGTGCTATATTTGTTACTTTGCCTTTGCCTGTTATTCTCTCTCTAACATGTTATGTGGTCAGTTCTCCTTTCGGTGGTAGTATAGAAACTGATCGGGCGTTCAGAGAGGTTCCAGTGAGTATTGAGGGCCGAGTTTTTCTGACAAACTTCATTGAGATGCCGATGACTTGCTATGGATCTATTTTGGGCATGGATTGACTCTACATACATTGTGCTACAGTTGATTGCCGGGCAAAAGAGAGTTCCGTTGGGATCAAATTTGACAGTGGGTTGGAGATCTAAAACGGTGCCTCCGCTTTCTTTCACAGAAGCTCAGAAATTGGTCCGAGAGGGAGCTACGGGTTCATTGCATATATTCTCAACAAGCCTAAGGATCAGATTAAGTTGGAAGAAACTGAGGTAGTGAAGGATTTTCCCGAGCTCTTTCCATAGAAGTTGGATTCCTTATCTCCTGAACGAGAGATTGAGTTTGTGATCGATTTGTACCCTAATGCAGAGCCATACTCCAAGACTCCATATAGGATGGCTCCGGGGTTCCACTGTCCAGACCTAGTTCCTAAAAGTAGTGAACTACTACGGACTTAGAGAACTAAGTTCTTTCTATACTGATGAGGCACATGAATAAGTACAATTAAAGCATATTGTAACTAGGAGTAACAGTAAATGTAGAGGAAATTTGGTAATCTGGAATTGAAATATTATTGTAAAACACACTGATACCAAAGTCATACAACCTAATTAACCAAGAAATTCTTATTCAAATTATAAATCCAAATTTGAGGTTTATTTTTAATAAAGGTAAACCCGATTTTGAAAGCACTATTTAATCCCCGACTTTGAAATCGCTAGGCAAACGTCCTTTCATAAAAATCCAAATTTTATTTTATATTAATTCTTGAAATTACTACATGATATTATTGGTCAAAGTTCATACTTAAAGCTAAAATTCAAAGTTACTATTGAAAAACGGTTACTATTTAAACATACTAGATTAAATGTTCTTAAACATTAGATTTAACACATTCCTACACACACTATACACATACACGGTTCATACACTACACACATTGTTCAAGAATTCTAAGAAGATGTTCTTGATCATATTCAAGTATTCATAAAATGTTCTACACATGCTTGATTATATTCATATTCATAACATAAGATTTGAAGCATAATATATAAATTCTCGATGAAAAATTAATTCTAAATAAATTATTCTAGGCATGAATTTAATCAAACAAGATCATAATCATTTAAATACATACTCACATCATGTCATATCATAACTCATGCATTTAATTAAATAAAATTTCATAATGTACACACATTGTATTTAAAACTAACAATTATGCACATATTTTATAAAATAAAATTCCTAAAGCATAATTTAAGTAATCCTAGGCATGCTACTATTATTATTATTATACTAAGAACATAATATAAAGCATGAAATAATAAAAGAAAAACTCACCTTGTAGAGAGAGAGAGAGGGAATGTCGTGGGTTTTGGGGGGGGGGGGGGGGGAGAGAGTGATTTTTGTGTTGATTTTGTGAGTTATAAATGATGCTTGGGAGGGGTATTTATAGGTAGTTATGAGGGGCTTTTGTGCAATTCCTAAGGGTTTAGGGGAGATGTGGATGCTTCATAACTTAAACAAATGCTTGGTAGTTAAGTAGGTAATGTGGTTGTCTCACATCTTAAACAAATGCTTGGAAGCTATATAAGAAATGTGGGTGGATTACATTCGTTTATTTAAACTTTCTAGAAGGTCTATGTTGTCATGGATGATGTCATATTGAATAAAAAATAAATATAAAATGAAACAAGATTTATTCAAGAGTCGAGAAGTGAAAACTTGAAGTAGTAAATTAATGAAAGAACGAGTGCGAAATAAGCTTCGTCATGATTGTAAATGTGGAATATTTAGATTTTTCGTTTATAAATTATGAACGTTAAAGATGATGAAAATCATGAGAAAATTTTATAGACGAAGCTATGATGAAGTTTAAAGGTTGTAAAATTTATCATAGTTTAGAGAAAGATTCAAGAAACGTTTTAAGTAAAATTTCGAATATTGAATGAAAGCTAATTGTTTAAAATAAAATGACAATTTTTAAAATGGAAAATATTTATAAAATATGCTATGGGTGGAATCGAGTTAGGGTAAATGTATGAAAATTCATAAATTAATTCAAGGGTCGTTTTGACTATAATATTGAATATCGAAAAGTAGATGAGTAAAGAGTTGTCTACGGTTGAACTGTAGGTAGGATTTTACCGGTTTTTGGTACTACTAGAGTTAGGATGGGAATTATGGTTCACGGAGAGTGTCAAGATCCTTGAAATAATGTGAGGGTTCTTTTGGTCACAATATTGGGTAGTAAAAGTACTTCGGGGAATGTAGGAAAATTCTAGGGCTGTAGTGGTATTTTCGTAATTTCTTGTAGGAATACGTTTTGAAACATATGAAGGGATTTTAGGTGCTGGAAAGGGATAAATACTAGAGTTCTAAGATTCTATGAGAAAAGTTTCAAGATATATGCTTGATAAAGGAAATAACTAAATTACGAACTTTTAATTAAAACTATAGCACATAAGTCACATAAGAATGCAATGCATGAAAGAATAAATAGGGATAGAGATTATAAACGCTTCTTGAGTAACCGTTTACTTACCTTTCCCAACTCGGCCCAGGTTAGGGTTGTTACAATCCTCCCTCAAAACGAATCTGTCCTCAGATTCTCATTTTGTCATAAAATAATTTTGATTGTATTTTTCATCCTTTTCTAGGATGATCTCGTATTTTTTCATTAATAACTTCATAAACTAGGGGGTAGTAATGATTACTAGCCCAGAAGGGCAATGTTTATATGTATCGTAATGACCTAAATCCCTAAAAAAAAAATACTCAGAAAGTACGCATATAATTTTAATGCAATGAATGAATGCATGACGCCAGGGTTATAGTACCTTAACTGGCATGGGAAGAATGTGTACCGTACCCTTTACATTACTTGAAGGTTTGGGATGCACATGTAACATCCCGATCGTTCGGATTTCCAGGTACGCCGTAACGAGAGGGTTTTATATGCTTTAAATTATTTAATTACGTATTTGAATGTTATTTTAATGCTTATATGATTATTTGAAATAATATGAAATTAATTGTTTATATTCTTTAACTTTGATTTTTAAATGTTTAAGTTTCGTATGCTCGTAATTTGCTCGTTATGTGCCGGAATTCAATTCCGATTTTTGTGAAATTTTGGTATGCGTGATATATGTGTGTTATCAAGGTGTTTGTATTCTCGTTTTATGTTTTCCGGTTCGTTTGTCGAGGTTTTAAACCTTAAGTATTTGACGAGGGACATGAGAGCCTAACTAGTTTTAGCGCGCCTCTTGTTCCGGAGGCCATAACTTGAGCTAGGGAATTCGGATTCGAATTCCGGAAGATGCGTTGGACTCGTAACGAAGAGATGAAGCCAAGGAACCTGATTTTGTATTTTTCTAAACCCGTTTAGACCCTCGTTTTTTGACCGGAACTAACAGCTTGTGCTTAAGCCACCTTCTTTGACTAGTCATGTACTTGTGGGCCCATTTTAACCATACTCAAGCCTTTAACCTTGGTTTACATGACCTTGATTCATCCCTCTCTCTCCCTATCAGTAGCATTTCGTGCTCCTCACCCCAAGAGAAGGAAAAAGCTGCTGAAATGAAGAAAGAAAGAAGAAGAAAGAAGCCCTCTCCCATGTCTTGTGATTTTTGGAGCTAAACTCTTCCACACTTCATCAACTCTTAAAGGTAAGTATATTTATGTATTCTCCTCTCTTCTATGCTTCATTTGATCCTTGAATTCATTAAATGCATCAGATTTATTAAGGGTTTGAAAGCTTGCATGAATAGTTAGGGTGCTTCCTAGTTGATTTGAATCCTTGGCTTAGTTTAAGTTTGTGGCTGATTTGGTGCTTCCTTGTTGATTATATGAGCTTCTTTGCTTCCATTCTTGATCTATACTTCATGATAGATGTGTTAGGGTTGATTCTCCAGTGATAATATGATTGAAACCTTGAGCTATTGGCCATGAAACTTGAAAACCGAACTGCTGCAAATCTGCTCTTTTTCACCAAACTGCTGTCACGTTTTTGAGATCAAATGGATGAATTCTTGCCTCCAATTTCGTATGCTAATGCTTGGTAATGTAGTATACATGTTGTTCTATGAATGTGCTTCGTTTTTCCCTGAATTCATGCTTTAACATGGCTGCAAACTTGAGTTCTTGAACCTTAAAAACTGCTCCCCTGTTTTGGGACTGCTGTGACGTTTTGTGCTTTGTTGCTTGAGTTAATGACTTCCAATTCGTGTGAATTTGCATGGAGATGTTGTATACTAATTTATTTACATGTTAGCCCTGCTCTTGCAAGTTTTTAGATTCATTTTCAGCTCCTAATCGAAGCATGATGGCCTGTTTGTATGCTATGCGCGAACCGAACAGCTGCTGTTGCATTTTGTGATTATTTGGTGGTTCTAATGTGCTCCAGTTCGTGTCAATTTGCATATACATGGATTATATTAGTTGCTTATCATGTTAGTGTTCATTCCCTAAAGTTTTAGCTTCATATTCAGCCCCTAAGTACTTGTTCATGGCATGATTGAACCAATTGAGCTCATGTGTCCGTTTTTGACGCTCCAGAGTTGCTGCATGATTTCGGTGCTCTTAACGCGTGATATAGACTTTGAGTTCTAAATGAAATATGTTCCTAACATGCTAAATATGTCGTATATTAAGTTTCATAGCATTTGGAGTTGATTTGGTATGCTTTTGGATTGATTTTGTATGGGTTCAGTTTTGTCGGTAAAGTCTGGTGCGCGTTTTGGGTCTGTACCGTGACACCCCCGTGTCTCATTTGCACTAAAGTGTGAGACACGGGCGTGTCACACCTTATGGGCAGGTCTGAACTGAGCCACGGTCGTGGCTCAGTGTAGCTGGGGTGGGTGACACCCCCGTGTCCCTCCCCCTGCGCAGCTCTTGGTTTTCCTTTTCGGTTTTTGGTTTGTTTCACCTCTTTAATGTCTTTATCTTCCTCTGTGATGAACTATGAACTTGTTATACTATGTGTTTGGAGTATTTTGGTTCAATTTCATAACTTTTGGATGAGATTTAGACATGCTTTTGTTGAATGCTGTTTATGTGCGTTTTGTGGCGTTTGTGTTTCCCGTAACCCATTTCCCTTATCTTGTGTTTTGTTCTTGTTTTCAAACTTTGGAAATATGATATATTATGTAATAGGGTGTATGTAGTAGAGTTTTGTGAAAGATTGAATACGTTTGAGTGTGTGTCAAACTTAATTTACTTCAATGCTCTTATTTGCCTAAATGTTGGAGCTTGTGCCTTGAATTTCTTGAATTGTTTGGAAACATGAAATTATGAATTCGAATGAAAGTGAGCGAAGGATATAATGACTTGATTATATGATTTAAATTCCTTAATAAGTGCACGTGAACGTGTTCATGACATAATAGCATCTCTTATGTATCCATACGCATTCGCCGAGCGTCAATATGGTTCATTTGAGTCTAAGTTTGCCTCTTGCTCTTTGTTTTGCTCTTAGGTTAGTTCCGTTGTTGAGGAAGTGGTTCATTTGACTCCTCTTGGACCGTTTTGGTTGGTTTGGTCGGCAAGGTGAGGTTTTCTTTCCTTTTAGTTATGATGACCTAAAACCCTATTTGTATTTCGAACCCGCATGCGATACATATATGTATACATATGTAGATATGTGTTTTGATAAGTATTTTGTGGGTTTTGTCCCGTTTGTCAAGAAGCTTTGAAAACGCTTTTATAAGTCTATAAACTCTATTTTCGGTTGTTTTGATAAGCTTTGATAAGAGTGTGTGTGTGTAAGCGTGGTATGTTTTGCAGAGGAGCTTCATATGGTAAGTACGATATGCACAAGTTATGTCTGTCTGTCTGTCTGTGTGAGTTCTGTAATCTGTTTGGGCCCCGGAGTTGTGGGTAAGGGAGACCCAGGACGACCATCGGGGTCGCCAGTTACGACCCCTGTGCACTTCTCCACCAACGGGAGACTTAGTACTCCTATGCCGATGGAGCGCATTTTGGCTGGCCGTCGAAGGAACCAGGCGGGATCCTCCGGTTCACATGTTTTGTTCTGTGGTGGGTTGAGAGGGGCACCTCTCTTCCCCAAACGGTGTGGAGGTGGGATTGATTTATGATTTGTTTTGTGTTTCGCTTCGCCTTCGTTTCTGGAGTAAGTGAGTTGGCTTTAAGCATTCGGTTCGTTATGATTCGTTTATGGTTGTGAAACGGGGACGAACTTCTAATCTCTAAAACTTGACTGAATTTGGCCTTCGGCCCAAACTTCTTTCTTTATATATATTACCACGGGTTAAATGTTTTAGAATGTAAAAACCGTACCCGGTTCATGAACCCCTCTCTGCTTTGTATATGCTTTGCTATTATGTATATGTATGGGTGCGTGTGTTAGCCCCCTCACCAGTCTCTAGGACTGACCCTCGTTATTTCTATCTTTTTCCCCCTTTGATTTGAGTTGCAGGTACCCGTTCCGAGGTGTTGGAGCTAGGCGGTTGTCTTTGAGTCGGGTTTGAGGATAGCTTGAGTCTCATGCATTGTATTTTCGTTTTCTTTATGCACTTTGGCCAATTCTGAAATATGTATAAGTTATACTTTAAATTTGGAATTGTAAGAGTTTGTATAACTTGAATCGATAATTTGATATGTCTCGAGTAGGTTTATTTGCTTTATGAGATTCTGGTGCTTCCGCATTTCGTTATTTGTTTTATTGCGTGCTCTGATTAGGGTCTAGACCGCCTAGCTTAGGTTTGAATTTTGTTTGTCACCCGTTCGCCGTGGCTTGATACGTGGGCGGAGCTCCCATTTTGCTTCACGTGTTGGGTTATGGTGCGGGGGATGTGGCGCCCTTCGCTCCGGGGTGTTACATCTTTAAGTGGTATAAGAGCTCTAGGTTGCAAAACCGGAGCTCTCGTGTCGTGTCGGGTTTGTCTAGGTCGTTCGGCTTAGGATTTCATGTTTGTTGGCATTCACTACATCATTTGTGTGACTTACTTGATATTATTTGATATTATTTGTATTAATAGTTTACATGAACATGCACTAGAAACCCCGCATGCATCGATACCTTCTTGGAATTGTATTTTATTTCAGGATACTCCTTCGACATCAACAAGTATTACCGGGAAAAGGACAAGGGAGACAGGTATATTCGGGCTATAAGGGGTTTAGAGACTTTATCTTTTGAAGCGGTTTGAAATGGGGATATCAAGGTCAAGTTCTAGGTGGTCAAGAGATTTGAATAAAGATTTGAGGAGTTCGAGAATAATTCCTGTGAAGAAGTTCTATTCGAGAACTTTGTACAAGCACCCTCCTTTCGTGTTTGGTGATAGGAAAGTTTCAAATTTAAGAATGAAAGTAGATGGACGATTTCCAATAAAGGTTTAAAAGATTGGGTATCTTCGAGGACTGTCCTAAGGTTCAAAGCATGCTCAAATCAAAGGTATTCATGATCCAACTTATTTTCAAAGTAAATGTAAGTTTTAGAAAATTATGGATCATAAACCACACATAACCGGCTCGTCGAGAATGAGCACTCCATCCAATCTTCCCAAACCAAGAAATCAAACCAATCCAACCTTTACACCGTTGATGTCGTGGGTGTGCACCCCCGAGCATCCATAACGTAGAGAATTCGGTCCATGCAACCTAGCTCTCTCCAAGAAAACTTCAACCCCGAAACCTCCCCGGAGTCTTAGTAGTCTTGTCCACAGTGGGAACTTTGGATAAGGACATCCGTCGGCCCTTACCTTCCCGGAATATCTCTCACCTCCATCCCCGAGCTCAAATTCGATTGCCCCAAGCAAGCGTCCTTGCAAGGTACATCATAACCTCGCTACACAACTCACACATACATAATATCCAAATAAAAGTTCCAAAGGCATTTTGGGTACTTATCCCATATACGAAAACTCAAGTTCTAGTTGTAAACCATTACCATAAGCGAATATCCAATATATAAGCATAGCTCACAAAACATGGCTTATTAAGCCTATATATATATACGTTTGAAAACGGGAGTTTAAAACCAATAAATATGAAAGGCTATAGGTGTCCACAGTTTTGAAAACATTTTACATATATATAACTCCTCACCTTTACCAAGAACCTCGAAGATCAAGCACG
Organism: Lantana camara; assembly: GCA_037501455.1. NCBI lineage: Eukaryota > Viridiplantae > Streptophyta > Magnoliopsida > Lamiales > Verbenaceae > Lantana > Lantana camara. The sequence continues at coordinate 48,796,618 of CM074860.1, read as the reverse complement.
AACAAGGAAGGTTACACGTCCGGAGACTCATCACCTAACAAGACAATGTACCAACAAAGGTAAGACTCGACTCGAAACCCAACAAGATGACGCACGGCTTTGACATGAATGCAAATATGCTAATGATGTGCAAGGAATGTTCGACGATGGTATATATTAGGAATTATGATCACATTGCATCATATAAGTCATGTATCAAGTTCTCAAGTCATATGTAATAAGCGACCTATGAATCATACTTAACACAATTAAATTAAACGCATAACTTAATCAATTAAGATAACTTAAGCATGATTGAGGTATAAAGATCATAATATAAGGTATGTATGAGATGTCACAACATATAATGAGGGCACAATACATTAGAGACATAATATAAATAAGTAAGGAACAAACGAGAGGCAAAACAAGTGAAACGAATCAAGAAAACAGGGCTGGGGACAATCCACCCCCATGGATTTTCCTTCACAAAAAATCCACCCTCGCGGATTGTCCAGAAGCTACTGCCTTAAATCCACCCCCATGGATTTCTACACAGCAAAATTCCACCCTATTGGATTCTGCCCAGAACTTAAAAAAAGGTGACAACAACTTCAAACTCGACAGAAATGAGTTCAAAACACCCCATAACATGAAATTAATCTTCCTAAACCACAAATAAGCATCATAAATCATCAAGCTACATAATAAATCACTTAGGAACATATAAACATCAAGAAAGCTAGCAATTCACACAAGAACTTCATCTTCTACAAGTTTCATGAAAGCTTTAAGCATAACAATGGTGAAATCAACAATCACGCAAGAAACTCAAAGGAATTAATCACATTCTTCTTGGAATTTCGCAAGGAACAAGAATCGATCATCAAATCAAGTTAAATCACACAAGAACATAACCATGCAAGAATTCTCAAGAAAGCTTCAAAGGTCATCAATGGTGGATTCTTCAAATAAGCATGAAACTGAAGGAAACCTATCGTATTCTTCATAAAAGCACATAAGGAACATGAATCCATTATCAAATCAAGTTGAAACAAGCTAGGGCATGAACATGCATAAGTTCTTATGAAAAGCTTCAAAGTGCTTTAATGGTGAAATCTTCAAATGGACATGAAAACAAGAAATTCTTATATCAAATCGTTCCTAGCATCAAGATAGACAGATTTCCATCATAAAATTCTTATCTAATCCATCTAACATGAACCCTAGATTCATATTCAAGCTTAAAAGTTTCAAGAACACAAACCCATGAAAAGAGCACATAAGCTTACCTTGAGAGCTGAAAATCGAAGAAGAAATCTTGTTCTTTAGTCTTGAATCTCCAGCTTTAACCTTCACTCTTGGCTCTTGAAGATGGCTTGAAGGTGGCTTGAGGTTCTCGAGAGAATATGAATAGACTTTGAAAAAGTGTTGGGAGAGAATGAATATGATTCTTGGAAAATAACGTAACTTATGTTTGGTGTTTAGTATCTGATTTGGGTCAGCTGAATAGGGTCATGGACCGGGTCATACGGGTCGGATTTAAGTGAAATTGGATCTCAAATTGGGTCAGAATTGAACTTGGGTCGCAGGTCAACATTTAGGCTTAAAAGGGTTGACTTTTCGTAGAATGGCCATAACTTCTTCGTCAGAACTCCGAATTGAGCGATTCAAGAACCCACGAACTCGTAATCGAATTATCTACTCAATTTCATTACGTTCCAACCAGTTCCACGCTTTGAAAATAATTTACCATTTAGTCCCTAAATTATGCTTTAATATCCAAATAAGCACATTATTTCATTTAACCATAAAGCATGCTATCAAAACTCTTTAAGTACAATACGAGCACATACTTATCATATAAAATAGCCACATAAGTCATGTAAATCATGTTTTTTACATAAGCACCAAATGTCTATCAAATTAAGGGATAAATCCACATAAATCATGCATAGAAAGGTAAATCGTACACTCTCGTGCCAAACCCTACCTTGATCGAGAAGTGGGGCGTCACATTTCAAAAATACCTATTAATTTAATAAAACAAAAATTTTAAAGAAATCAAATCGGGATCGGATTGGACTAAACATGAAAAATGAGACAGCCACGGATTCGAGTGCCCTCCACGCCCGCCCAACAGCCCAGGTTGCCAACACGCGCCACGTGCGAGCGCACTCGCACGCTTAGCGCGCGCCTTCTCGGTCGTAAGCACCTAGGCCATCAGGCCGGTGCTGCGCGAACACCCTCCCGCGCGGATACGGGAGGCGCTGGTGGAAGGCCCCGCGCGGTTGCGGGGCTGTGGTGCGGGACACTCCCGCGCGGTTGCGGGAAGGGCTGGTGGGCCAGTCCGGGCGCGCGGTGATTGTGGGCCGTCGCGCACGCCTGGGCGTGCGACAATATAGCACGCCTAGGCTCGCGTTCTCGTATCGTGATTTTGTGTTTCGTACTTTTAGCTCAAAATTCAAATCAATCCAAATTTCAAAAACACGATTTCAAAGAATTTCAACTAAAATAGTTTTTCAAAACAGATTTAAGAAAACAATTTTCAGAAATTTTTAGGAAAAACACAGTTTCTTATTTCAGGCATTCTAAAAGAACTCAACAATATCCAATTCGCATCTAAGCCTAAGAATTTCTACAAAATTCAGTTAAGTGGAGACGAATCAGAAACACGATTAACGAGGTGGCTCTGATACAACTTGTTGGAAAAACGGAATCAGAAAGCAACGGAAATTTTTTAAATTTTGCAACAAAAGGATCGAAACTCGCAATCATGAATCCAAATTCGTAAGGTAAAGAAACTTACTTTTCAATAATCTTTCTTGAAGCGTTTCAAGCCACCCAAGAACGCTCTTCTCGCGGCTTGATCCCCTCTTCTTGGTAAAGCTCGAATCTTTAAAAGTTCTAACTTGAAGCTCTCTAGAGATAGTAAGGATGCTAGTTCTCTAATTAGTGTTTAGGCTTAACCTAGGGTTTATTTTATCTTGGAGAAAGGATGGTGTTCAACACATGAACCAAAAGAAACCGATCAATCACTCTCTAAGGGGAGCTCGAGCTCCCCTATATATAATATAGAGAGGGACGGCCGAACCTACTCTTAATGGACCAAGGATTTGGTCCCTCTCTCTCTTATTACTTGATCATCAAGTAATTCCAAACCTTGACTTTGAATTCTAATTCAAATCAACTTTTAAGAGAGCTAAAATATCCAAAGTCGTTTTGGATAATATTATGCTTTATTTATTAATAAATAAATAACTTATTTATCTAATTAATTAAATCGATTAATTTCTCCAAAATAAGATTTTCATTTTAATTCAAAATTAAACCAAAGTCTATTAAATAATTAACACATTAATTATTTAATACATAAATAAATATACACGGATGGTACACACGTGTCCATATAGGACATGTGTCACGAACGTGACCCACACGTGTGTTTCACACGTGTGGAACCCTATTGGTATGATCAACTCTTTTAATCATTTTAAAGACATAACTCATGTAACCAAGTTATTGTGTGTGACCCTCTAGGTTCTCAATTCAATTAGCAGTGACCCTAATTAATTAATTCACTAATTAATTAATCAATCTACTGATTAAACGACCATAGTCTAGTAACAGGTGTTTAACCCCTAGCTGAATTGGAATGTCTCGATTCGACAAAACCTTTAAGTCATTGATTCATGTGAGATACAATCCTTCTACGTACTATCTCTCAACCAAGATCTAGGGTAAAGGAATAATCAGAACCCTAATAATCTGGTCTTAAAGTTAAGTGCATATCATATCCATTTGATCTCAATCCAAGAAACCTTTTTCTTGATGTTTTGATCTACTGCCTTGGCCAAGGACTCCATATGGCATATGAATGGCTTACACAATAAGAGATCACCTTGAAAATGCATATGCAGGTCCTTTCTCGATTCTCATTCACTTTCATGAGTCACTTGTGCAGCCCCAGCATAAGCCTTGAATCAGTTGTCTGAGGTGACACCCTTTAAAGGTTATACCTAAGACTACAGAGTTAACTCATAAAGTGACATGGAACCTCAAGTCTAAGGATCAATTAATCACATCAATGACTCGTGAGATATTTCCTAATCTGGAAGTTTCCATTTCCTGAAATAGAAACTTCCTTTCCCATTTAGGAATCTTCTCACACGGGGCACCTCAGTGAACTTACTTATGGAAGTAAGCACCCTCATGTATAACGCACGTATCAACTATACACTTTGCACGTCCATGAAACAAGGTGGTCCTTCTTAAGGGCGCGATCCCACAAGCAAGCCTTAAAGGAGTCAGGTTGACACTCCCACTGTCTGTAGGACTCATCAGCTTGGAGTATTTTACTAATCATGACTTATGTGATATAGGGCTCGTTTCATGAACTATTTCACCTAAATGGTAGAGTCCCAAAGTCATCGGGATTAGGGGAGTTCTCATACATGCACAACTAAAGTAAACGCATACCAAACAAGAGCATATAAAGAAGTGTTTCCTCAATTCGTTATTTTATTCAAAGATTGTCTGTGCTTACAATAAGGAAAAGTACAAAGCGGATATGCAATCGGCTTTGTAGGGCACTATTCCTAACAGTGTGTGCATGTATTTATATTTATGTAGTATGTATATAATATATATGGACTTATGTATGTGAATAAGTATATATATATATATATATATATATATATATATATATGTAATATTATGCATGGTTGTTATGTATATATGTATATATATTATATATTATATAAATGTATAAAGTGTATAGATATATATATCATATGCAATATATTATACGGGCATGTATATGTATTATATGTATTGTTGATTTATTTGGAATCATGGAATTAACTAGCTATCTATTTCACGTTTACATATTTAAATGATGACCCGATATATATCCCTTATTTGAAAGTTTTAAGACAAAGTATATATATATATATATATATATATATATATATCGAGTCGTTTCAAGGAGTCTATGATTTTGTTTGTTAAACCCTTTTTCTTTTATGAATACTTACCGATTGTTTTGGCGAGGACATGACTGATTGCACGGGCCCAGGGACTTGGTACATGTGGCTATCCGGGGAGGCATGGGCCGACGGTGATCCCGTATGCTAGTCCCATATCGTAGCGGTGATATCGGCCCTCGCTCGGAGTTTTAGCGGGGAATGGGAGCTGAGTCCCAATTGGGGAATTCATATAACCCCATCGGTCAATGATTGGGTGGCCGAGTCTTGCTAACCCGTCCACCACCCGGAGGAAGAAGGTGTAATTATTAATGCATGAATGAATGATAAAGATCGAATGATCGAAAGAATGAATGAAATGATTATCGCATGATCGCTAATGAATGAAGTTTTGTACACACGAGGTGTGGGTTGGAGATTTTACCCCCCTCGTCGGGCTCACGTTTTGATCGATTGAATGATTAAATTAAATTGGTTGTTGTAATCCCGAGTGTTGTTTTACTTTGTTTTCACCCACTTAGGAAATTATTTCAAAACCTCGCCCGGGATTATAACTTGCATGTGTGGGTGTTTAATTTCTGCAGTATTATATTAATATACCCCTTTTATACCCACCAGTCTCCTATAGACTGAACTCGGATTGTTTTCAGTCTTCTTGTAGGTTTGGAGTGGTAGGCGGGAAGTCAAGTCTGTCAAGTCTTTCGGTCAAGTCAGAGTCGGTTCAGATGTATATTGTATCATGATTTGTTTAAGTTGAAGAATGTAAGATGTGTATTGATTCTTACTACTATCATGAACCCACAGACTTGATGTTTTATAATTTTATTGAATTTCGGGACTAGGTACCTATGTTAGTGGAACCCGTCTCTATGATTGATATAATCTTTGGAATATATGTCCCACTTCTGTAATTGCTTTTATCTTATTGAATTGTTCTATTTGGTTGCGAAAGTTTAGTTCCCGCCTGGCCTATGGAGTGAGTGGGTCCCCGTTCGCTGTGAGCCAGGTTCATGAATGGACTTTTCATTTCATGGGTGGATCGGGCTCATAGTGCAGGGGATGTGGCACCTTCCGGTTGGGGTGCTACAAAATGCATATCTCCAACTTTGAGCTTTGAATTCATGAATGTGGGTTTGATTAAATATTATTTCAATTCTAGTTTTCCTCGAGTTTTAAGCATGTATATGTGATCCTTAATTGCTTTGTTCCCCTATTTTTCGGGAGTAGACATGCGCTCCAGACGCAGGCGAAAAGGCCATTTCGGCCATCTTTGAAATTGGAAACGGCCATTTCGGTCGCGTGGGAAGGCAACTCTGGGACTCGGAATGACCGTTCCAAGATTTAACTAAAAGTGGAAACGGCCATTCCAGCCTTCGAAGGGGAAGTCAGTAGCTTTGGAAACAACCATTTGGTGTTTGAACAAGAGCCGAAAACGGTCGTTTCCAAGCCCGCTGTCGATTTTGTGATTTTTTGACTTTCTCGATTTGATTGCTTTGCTTCTTAAATGCTCTTATATGTCTTATATGTTTTTTAATTCGCTACTTTCGCATTCCGAACTTGCCATTTAACTTGTCTGTGCATGAGATCGGATTATTGTGTATTTGTTTGGTTATTTGATTGCATTTTGCTTAATAAGCGACTTGCATCATACCTCATGCATACTTTGTATTTGTCGTGTGTCGTATTTGGTGTATATAGAGTCTAAGTCTTGGGTTCTTGTGTTTCTTTTCAGACGAGGTTGCCGTTGACAAGCCCGAGACCTAGCTTTGCTCTTTCTCACTCGTTTCACTCTCAAGCACAAGGTGAGGTTTGGGATTTTTTATATCTATGACCTATAGCCTTTATGTGACGTTTTCATGCCTTACATGTGGTTATATATTATTTATATATAACTAAATAAGTGTTGTATATGATACGTTTATGACCTTATGAAACGATTTTGTTTTGGAAAAGTTAATTATGAAGGCATATGTAAGCTATTTTGCAAAGTTTGACTTGTTTAAGTCCTGTAGCGAGTTAGGCCATGAAATATTGTTATATGATATGTATATTTATACGTGGATCTAAGGAACTCTAGGTGAGGAATCCCTATGATGGTATTAGGCCATCGGGGCTCAGCCTGTGCATAGTCTCCATTCAAGGTATCATGCGTGACCCCGGGAGCTAGGGAAGGCATGGTATTTTGATGCCCCCGGTGTGAACACCGGGGAGGGCAAGTTGTGGGTTACCTACCCCACGTGATTTCGCTGAAGATATGGTGGGTGAGAGCTACGTGCGTGGTTCTTCCATCACCGGAGAAAATGATGGATTTGTTTATGATTTAGGTTTTGTTATGATTTGAGGAGTAAAGGTTGGAAGCTCGTTCTCGCTGAGCATATGTTATGATCTGTATAGGAGTTATGAATTGGAATAGAGTCTTTGGAAATGGTTTTAATTAGATATGTTTATCTTAAATGTTTTGGTTTGTAAAACCTATTTCGCTTCATGACTTCATTTTGTTATGTGCTTTGCTTTATACATATAGTGTGTAGGTGTGCGTTATCCCCCTCACTCAGTCAGTTGACTGACCCTCATTTTCCTTTCAGTTTCAGGTTCTTCTTTTAACTTGAGCTAGGCGGAGAAGTGTGTCTGCACTGTCACACTTACCGTTCTAGGTCTTGTTTAGATGCATGTGCCTACATACACTTCATAATATTATGTATATTTATGACTCAATTACTTGGAGATTTCATTACGGTTTCGTTTGATAGGGCGTGAGGGCCATTGGGTATGATGCATAAAAATGTTGGTACCTATATGTAAATATGATATGAATATGTGTGATGGTACCTATATGTACTTTTGAGATGCATCTTCTTACTTGTTCGTTTTTCTTAATGCTTCTGCGCACTCTGAGTTATTATAGTTAGTTCCACCTGGCTTAGTGAGTGATTTGGTCTCCCATTCGCTAAGGTTCGGATTCGGGTATGGATTTCTTATTTTATAACCGGGTTTGTGTCTTGGTGTGGGGGACATGGTCCCTACGTTTGGGTGCTACACGGGGCGTTACACCCGAGATGGTGACGGGCCATCGGGATAAGCCTGAGCGTGGTCTCCACTCTCATAGGACTATCCCTAAATCCACCAGAAGGTTTGGAAGGGGGACGAGAACCTGAGGGTTTGAGTGTTCGTGCTCCCCTCATCTGTATGAATGGTTAGGGTCGCCCAACCCTTCCATCACCGGAGAAGGACGTATGTCTGTTATGTATGTTTTGTTTTGATATGTTCTAGTATGATATGTTATGTCCGAGAAGGTGTGTGAACTCTCAAGTTAAGGATTCTTTCAAGGAAACCGAGGTCGAGGGATCCGGGTCACGAGCTCTAAGGCATCAACCTTGGCTCTTCATTTCATCTCAATAATATGAAGGAATTTGAGAATGGTGAACGGTACACAAATCATTCATGGCACGCACATCATGCATCGTTAATTGTTATATATACTTGTTGTGTATTTTACTCATGCGTGTGTGTTGGTTGCGTGCGTTGCTCGAGTGTGTGGTTTTCTCGGTACGTTGAGGGTCATGTTGCAACGGTCTTCCGGAGCAAGCAAGCAGTGGTGATTTAATTCACTAGCAAAGGGACTTCTCGAGTGAGAAGGTGCGAGTGGTGGAAGTTCGGTAACTATTCCATTCGTGTAACACCGAGCTCTTGAGTAGTTGGAATGAATAAAATGATAGGTGATGAATCAAACTTTGACCCTCCTGTGGTGCGAAACATTTTAGTTGCTCTTAGCACGGATCAAGCGGTGAGGAACTACTTCATCAATATTTGAAGAAGTGATCAAACTCCCTTGTGCGTGAAGGCCTTTCTTGAGCTAACCCTTGTCGGGACATCATGAACCTCAAACTTGGGTGAATACGGAAAGTTGCTTGAGCTTGAAACTTGAGCGGTGAACCTGGGGGCCAGGTTCTTTTAAGAGGGGAAGATTGTGACACCCGATTCATTTGGCAAGCAAGGTATGACGTCACGAGAGGTCTTTTCGATGTTTTATTTTCTCTTTAGATTTAAATTATATGTTGATTTTATTTTTTCAAGTGACACTTATGCCTTAATTGTTTAAATTTCACGTTTTAACTTCCGTATTAAATTTCTCTAACTTGAATTTAATTCCCGAACTACGTGATTATGGGATATATTTGAATTATATGTTTATGAACTCATTTATGTGTTTATTTTATTCGTTTTTACTTGTTCAAATTGTTCGGGGACCATTTCATTATTTTTGGGATTTGAGGGCCTAACGAGTTTTAGCGAGCCTCGGATTCCAGAGGCTATAACTTGAGATTGGAAATTCGGATTCGAATTATGGAAGTGGCACCGGACTTGTAATGAGAATTTCAAGCTAAGGAAACTATCCTTATATTTTTCTAAACCCGGTTGAGCCTCCGAAATTTGACTGAAACAAGCTACTAGTGCCTAAATGACCACCTTCCACTAAATTGCACAGAACTCCTTCAATTTTCAACCTTTTTGCATGAATCTTGGTCACACTTAACCCCATCTTAGCACACTATCACTCCACTCTCTCTCCATTTGGTTCAACACAAGGAAAAGAGGGAAATAGCTGAATACTTTCGAGAAACCATTCTCATCTCATCAATATTCACTACAGATGATTTTGGAGCTCAAACCTTCATTAAACTCAACCAAATTCAAGGGGTAAGAGTATGATTGATGTATATATCCTTTTGTGGTCATTTACTTCAAGAATTTTTGAATTTGAACAATTATTGATTGAGATATGATATATGGAGTGAATAGTAAGGGTTATTTATATATACATGAGGTCTCTTGCCATCTTTGAGTTACAACTTAAATTGATGCATGATATATGACCTCTTGCACTTCATTTATGATTATATGACTTCATATTTGTTGGTAGTTGATGGATGGGAGAGTTTCCACAAATATACTTGAGCTTTTTCCTTGCAAGAACTTGATGCTTATGCATCCTTGTCTTAAGCTAGCTTGTGCCGTGTGAATATGTGTTGGATGTGCATGATTTTTGAGTGTTTTGATGCCTATATGTGCTGCTTTATTACCCCTTCTTTCTCCACCTCGAAACAACCCTGTTGATTGTAGCACCCCAAGCTGTGGGCACCACATCCCCTGCCGTAGAGTCCAACATATGTAACGAAATAGAACTCCAAACACATGTCAAACAATAGCGAATGGGTGATAAATCAAAACTTTCCTAAGCTAGGCGGACTTGACCCTTACATCAAAGCGCGCAATTAAACAAATATATACGGAAGCGATTAAAACACAAGTATAACCAACTATCAACACATATATATACATCATAGCTTCAAGGTCATATGAATATGAATGTAAATGATGCGCATGAAGTGAAATGAACTAGCATGTTGTACACGTAAGAGCATGTAACACCATAATTGGAAAACGAACATGCAAATGAAGCCATAAATTCAAGACATACAATTTAACACATAATATAAGAATTTAATCGTTTATACAGGTCATCAACGGGACAAGAAAAGCTAACGAAAAGCAACAAAACGGCGAAAGAAACTCCCCCCGGGCACCACCTACGAGACTGACACGGCCATGTCCAAAATACACATAAAACGGACATGGCCATGTTCAGTTTAAATAAAATCAAGAGCCCAAGTCGTTAACCCAACACGGCCATGTCCAGAATCAACTATTTTTGGACATGGCCGTGTCATATCCAAATTTTTTAAAAAAAAACGTTGCGCAGATTTCGGTTTTGAAAACAAAAACAAGGCAGTTCGTGGACTAGCCTATCAACTCCCCCCGCACCATGACCCGGCCTGTATATGAAATGGATGTCCATACACGTACCAAATCATAGCGAACGGGGACACACACACCGCTAAGCCAGGCGGGACTAGCCTATCACTTAAACCCTAATAACCATAACAATCCGAGTAGCAGAGAAGCGGAAGCAATAAGCCATATAACATAGATTGAGCTATATACTCTAGGTACCAACAGTTATTCCATATATTGAGCTCTATGCTCTATGTACCAACATTTAAGTTCACGGGAGTTAAAACCCAATACAAAAACGCTCCAAATCATAAACCACATTCACTTGCCATCACGGCCCAAAACAATATTCAAAAGTACGAGTATACAAGTGTAACACCAAAATACAGAGCTAGAGACGAATGCAAGACCTAGGACTCGTATTCCCGCCTAGCTCCCTCACACCTGTACAACACAGCTGAAGGCAAACGGGTTCAGTCCGAAAGGGACTGGTGGGTATAAAACAGGGCATAAATAGAATATATGATGATAATTAAACAATCACATGCAAGCTATAATCCCGAGTGAGGTTTTAAAGGATTTCCCAAGTGGGTGAATAACAATCATCAAAAGGGATTATAACGAATCATTAACATTAGGTCATTTTTGGCCCGGCGAGTGCGCGTGCATTATCTCCAACCAACTCCTCGTGCACTCCATTAAACATTCATTCATTCATTCTGTTCATATATTTCAATCTTGTGTGCACATTCATTAACATTTACACCTTCTTCCTCCGGTTTGGTGGCGGGTTTGCAAGGCCCGACCACCCATTCATTGACCGAAAGGGGAACATGACTCCCCAGATGGCGCTCAGCGTCCATTCCTCGCTAACTCCTAACGAGGTCCGGTTACGCCGTTACTTGGTGGAACTAATGTAAGGGATCACCGTCGGCCCATGCCTCCCCGGATAGCCACTCACACTAAGTCCCTGGGCCCCTATTCGTGTATAACATTCATTCTTTCTTCCTCGCCAAAACATTTGGTAGGGTTTAGAAATTAAGGCTTTACGTTGGAAACATTTACTCTTCGAAAATGACTCTAAATATATATATACATTTTGGACGAAAACTTTTCACATTAAAGGTATTTATAGGGTCATGTAGCTAAGTAGAAGAGAAACCCACCTCGAACGGCAAAAGAACACACAAAAGCCTCACGGGTCGGCCTCGTCTCAAACGGAATCAAAATCTGTGCAAGACAGGTAAAGTGAGACTCAATATGACCATATAAGACGATCGGCAATGCCATGGTTATGATATGAACGCATAAAAACAAATGTAATGGGCATGTTCATGTGCACTATTAATGTCAGAAGGCATATAACCGTTCATAACTTTCATACTTGCATTCTTGCATTTATATAACACTCATAAACATAGCTTAATTGGAGTCACGTTCAATATAATCCACAAATACGAGCCACGCATGCCATTCGAGCAAGAAAAGAGACTTCCCAAGGCTGCCATTTCAAATGACACAGCCGTGTTGAGTTTTCAAAGGATTCGGACACGGCCGTGTCCGAGGTTTAAAAATAAAAAAAATTCAAAGTCGAGGGCTTGAAACGGCCATGTTGAGTTTTCAAAGTATTTGGACACGGCCGTGTCCGAGGTTAAAATTAGAAAAATTCCCAAGTCGAGAGCCCAACACGGCCTTGTCCATTTTCAGATCAAAGCTGACACGGCCGTATCAGCTCATCGTTTTGAAAAAAATAACAGAGCAACAACTCTGTTACGCGAGGGAAAAGCTTAAGAAAACAGGGAAGCCACCAAGAAGCTCTCAAACCACACTTAGACAAGATTTTAATCCATATTATTCATACAAAACATGCAACACAAGCAAGAACACAAGAATACATGCTTGAACGGGCCAAATCATCATCAATATACATGATCAACTGTAACACCGCGGAGTGAAGGGTAGCACATCCCCCGCACCGTAACCCAACACGTGAAGCGAAATGGGAACTCCAACCACGTATCAAGCCACAGTGAACGGGTGACAAACAAAAATCCAACCTAAGCTAGGCGGTCTAGACCCTACTCAGAGCACGTAATAAAACAAATAACGAATGCGGAAGCACCAGAATCTCATAAGGCAAATAAACAAACTCAAGACATATCAAACTTTCGATTCAAGTTATACAAACTTTACAATTTTGAATTTAAAGCATGACTTATACATGTTTCAGAATTAGCCAAAATACATAAAGAAAACTAAAATACAATGCATGAGACTCAAACTATCCTCAACCCCGACTCAAAGAAAATCGCCTAGCTCCAACACCACAGAACGGGTACCTGTAACTCAAATCAAAGGGGGAAAAAGATAGAAATAACGAGGGTCAGTCCTAGAGACTGGTGAGGGGGCTAACACACGCACCCATACATATACGTAAGAGTAAAGCATATACAAAGCTGAGAGGGGTTCGTGAACCGGGCGTGGTTTTTCCATTCTAAGACATTTAACCCGTGGTAATATATATAAAGAAAGAAGTTTGGAGCCGAAGGCCAAATTCAGTCAAGTTTTAGAGTTTAGAAATCCGCCCCCGTTTCACAACCCTAAACAAAGACATAACGAACTGAAAGCTTATCCATCACCATTACTTACTCCATACACCAAGGCGAAACAAAAACAAAACAAATCATAACCCAACTCCACCCCAACATCGTTTTGGGGAGAGAGGTGCCCCTCTCAACCCCTGCTGAAAAACTGAATGAGACGGGGGATCCGCCCGCTTGTTCGACGGGTCACTAAGCACACCGCCGGCTCAAGAAGACCCACCTTCCCCTCGACCTCCCGAGGATGGGCAAAGTCTCCCTTTTGTGGAGTCGTGTTGATGAGAGAGCTCGGCGACCCCATGGCCGACCTGGGATCACATACCACTTCTCCGGGGCCCAAACTTACACTTACACTTATACTTGCACATATCAGACTTACCAGGCGAAGCTTATCCACAAATCTTTTCACGCTTACACACACACACACTTAACAAAGCTTGTCAAAACAAAAGAAAATAGAACTTATATACTTATAAAAGCGTTTTCAAATTCTTAAGACAAACGGGACAAATCCCACGAAATACGTATCCAAACACATATCTATATATATACATATATAAGTCGCATGCGGGTTCGAAATTCAATTAGGGTCTTAGGTCATCATAACTAAAAGGAAAGAAAAACCTCACTTGGACGAGAAAACCAACCAAAACGGAGCAAAAGGAGTCAAACGAACCACTTCCTCAACAACGGAACGAACCTAAGAGCAAAACAAAGAGCAAGAGGCAAACTTAGACTCAAATGAACCATATTGAGGCTCGGCGAATGCGTATGATTGCATAAAAGATGATATTATGTCATGAACACGTTCATGTGTACTATTAAGGAATTTAAATCATATAATCAATTCCCTCAATCCTTCGCTCACTTTCATTCGAATTCATAATTTCACGTTCCCAATCAATTCAAGAAATTCAAAGTACAAGATCTAACATTTAGACAAATAAGAGCATTGAAGTAAATTAAGTTTGACACATACTCAAACATATTCAATATATCACAAAGCTCTACTACATACACCCTATTACATAATATAACATATTTCCAAAGTTTGAAAACAAGGACAAATCACAAGATGAGGGAAAAGGGTTATGGAAATCACAAACGCCACAAAACACACATAAACGGCATTCAACAAAAGCATGCCTAAATCTCCCCCAAATGTTATGAAATCGAACCAAAATACTCCCATCACATAGTAAAACAAGTTCATAGTTCATCACAAATGAAGATAAAGGCATAAAATAGGTGAAACAAACCAAAAACCGAAAAGGAAAACCAAGAGCTGCGCAAGGGGAGGGATACGGGGGTGTCCCTCAACTTAACTAAACTGAGCCACGCCCGTGGCTCAGTACGGACATGCCCAGGAAGCCTGACACGCCCATGTCTCACCTTTCAAAGAAATTGAGACACGGGGGTGTCTCGGTACAGAACCAAAATCGCATACAAAGTTTACCTGTAAAACTGACCTTAAACAAAATCAGTCCAAAAGCATACCAAATCAACTCCAAATATTGTGAAACTTGATATAAAACATATTTATCATGTTAGGAACATATTTCATTTAGAGTTAAAAGGCTAAATCACTCGTTAAGGTCACCGAAATCATGCATCAACTCTGGAGCGCCAAAAACGGACCTATGAGCTCAATTGGTTCAATCATGCCATGATCAAGTGCTTAGGGGCTGAAAATGGATCTAAAAACTTGCAAGATCAGGGCTAACATATAAAAAAATTAGTATACAACATTTCCATACAAATTCACACGAATTGGAAGTCATTAACTCAAGCAACGAAACACAAATTCACACAGCAGTTCCAAAACAGGGCAGCAGATTTTCTAGCTTAAGTTTGAGCCTCAAAACTCATAATTTCATCAAAGGATCTCAAGAACAAACCATCCTAACATCAAATAATATCATTTGAGCATCCAATGACCAAAGAAACAAGTCCATATAATCAGTTTAAGGCAAGGGAAACAACCATAAAGCAAGTTAGCTCATAAGAGCAAAAATCTCCAAAAGCCCCTATTCATGCTCCTACCCAAACCCTAATCAAATCTGATGCAAAAAAAGTATTAAATGGATCAAAACTTGTATAAAAGGGTAGAGAATACAAAAATAGACATACCTTGAAGATTTGGAGAAGAAAGATGATGATTTGAGCTCAAAATCCACAAAAGGGCCAAAGTTCTTCTCTTCTCTTCTCCTCCTTGGTCTCGATCAGTTGCTGCGCCAAATGAGGGGGTTTGGCTCGTTTTTCAGCTGATAAGGGATAGGGAGAGACTTAACTCAAGTCAAGTTATCAAGGGTTAGGCTTAGGTTTAGTTAAATTGGCCCCACAAGTACATGACTAGTCAAAGAAGGTGGCTTAAGCACAAGCTGTTCGTTCCGGTTGAAAAACGAGGGACTGAACGGGCTTAGAAAAATACCAAATCAGGTTCCTTGGCTTAATCTCTTCCTTACGAGTCCGACGCATCTTCCGGAATTCGAATCCGAATTCCCTAGCTCAAGTTATGGCCTTCGGAACAAGAGGCGCGCTAAAACTAGTTAGGCCCTCATGTCCCTCGTCAAATACTTAAGGTTTAAAACCTCGATAAACGAACACGAAAACTTAAAACGAGCATGCAAACACATTCATAACTCACATATGTCACGCATATCAAAATTTCAAAAAAATCGGAATTGAATTCCGACACATAACGAGCAATTTACGAGCATGCAAACTTAAACGTTTAAAATCAAAGTTCAAGAATAGAAACAATTAATTTCATATTATTTCAAATAATCATATAAGCATTAAAATAACATTCAAATACGTAATTAAATAATTTAAAACACATAAAACCCTCTCGTTACGACGTACCTGGAAATCCGAACGATCGGGATGTTACATCAACAAACATGGAGCTTCAAGCTCCTCCAATGGCAACTCATGCTATACTCCACCAACATAAAATCCAAGCATAAAGAAATGATAAGGAAGTTTCAAACATCATCCTTCATGCATCAAATCTCATCTCAAACCATGAAAACCATTGATCAACCCAAAACCCTCAATTCATGCTCAAAGCCAAACCTCAAGAATTCCCCAACTTCTAACAAGCTTCACTTTGATGAAAATATAGAGGGGAAGATGGAGATTACAAATCCTAGCTCACCTTAAAAAGAGATAGAGGATTGGTTGATCTAGAGCTCAAAGATTGGTTGATCACAATATAGGGTTTCTTGGAGCTTCTTCTTGTCCCTTGGGATGATAATGATCGATGGAAAATGGAAGCAAGGAGAAGAAAGTACTGATATTTAGTATCATTTGGATAGGATTCGGGTCGGTTCAAGTCCGGTTCATTTAGGAAAAGAGTTCAAACAAGTTATAACGTCGAGGTTATGAAATGGTTCGTTGTCGAAGGTTCAAATGATACCAAAAAGATATAAAATCAAGTTTAAAGGATAAGTATTGTAACTGCCCAGGTTTTCGGTTAAAATAATGTGGCGTAATTGTTTATAAATTGCGCAATTTAATTATTTAATTATATGATTAATTGTTTATAAATGTTACATTTGATTTAAACTATAAACTATTGTTATTTTAATTTAATTCATTTTATTTTACTTTGATACTTAGCGCACCCTTGGTTCCGTACGTGATATCTTGAGCTCGGGAATTCGGATTCGAATTCCGTCACCTCCGTTGCCTTCGTATCGACGATTCGGAGACAATGGAACAAGCCTCATACATTTTTCAAATCATTAAGACCTTCGAAATCCAACCGTAACGGACAACTTGTGCAAGAAGAGCTCCTTTTGTTGACTAGTCTTCATGGTGGGACCCTTTTTACTCAACCTAACCTAACCAAAGCTTAACCATGACTTATGTACCTTGATTTAACCCCTTTCTCTCCCTTTTAGCAGCAAAAACCGATCCAAACTTGCCCCTTTTCAGCTGGAACTGATCGAGAGAGAAAGAGAGAAGAAAGGAGAGAAAACCCTTGGCCATTCTTGTGATTTTGAGCTCAAATCACCTCCCTTCTTCTTCTAATCTTCAAAGTATGAATATTTATGTCTTCTATACTCTATTATGCTTTATTTTATCTACTTACATCATGATTTGGATCAGATTTGATTAGGGTTTGGGTGATGAGTTTGGTATGAACTTTTAGGGATTTTTGCTCTTGTGACCGATTTGCCTGTGTAGCTGATTTTCTTGCTTATACATGATCATATGAACTTGTTTCTTGGCCTATTCCTTTCTTAACTGATAGTATATGATATTAGGAGGATTTTATCTATTGACCCTTTGATGAAATTATGAGATATGGAGCTCCAAACTTGATGATCAATCTGCTTCCCCTGTTTTTCGAACTGCTGCTGTTCATTTTGCTTTCTTGCTTGATGAAATGATCTTCTTTTCATGTGAAATTGCATGGATATTATGTACACTCATTGCTCTATATGTTAACATTCATGTTTTAAGTATTTGGATCCATTTTAAGCCTCAAAACCGAAAGACATGGCCTGTTCTTGTGCATGATCTATGACAGACTTGTTGCTGTTGCTATTGTGTGGTTGTTGGTCACCCTAATGTGCTTTAATTCGTGCCATTTTTCATATATATGATGTATATTAATTGTTTAGTATGTTAGCATGCATTCCCCAAGGTTTCAGATCCAAATTCAACCCCTAAGTACTTGATCATGGCTGATTGAAACAATAGGGCTCTTATGTGCGATTTTGGCGACCCAGTTTTGCTGCATGATTTAGATGATCTTAATGTGTGATTTAGCCTTTGCACTCTAAATGAAATATGTTCCTACCATGCTAAATAAGTTTTATATTAAGTTTCATAGCATTTGGAGTTGATTTGGTATGCTTTTGGATTGAGTTTGTAAGGGATCAGTTTTGCCGGAAACTCTGCGAACGTTTTAAGTTCTGTACCGTGACACCCCCGTGTCGCATTTACACATAAGTGTGAGACACGGGCGTGTCACACCTTCTGGGCAGGTCTGTACTGAGCCACGGTCGTGGCTCAGTTTGGCTAAGGAGGGTGACACCCCCGTGTCCCTTCCCTTGCGCAGTCCTTGTTGCTTCCTTTTCGGTTTTTGAATTGTTTCACCTCTTTAATGACTTGATCTCCTTTTGTGATGAACTATGAACTTGTTTTGCTATATTTTGAGAGTATTGTGGTTCAATTTCATGGCATTTGGATGAGTTGTAGGCATGCTTTTTGTAACAGCCCTAACCTGGGCCGAGTTGGAAAAGGTAAAGTAAAGGGGTTATTCAAGAAGCACTTATAATCTCGGTCCTTATTTATTCTCTTCATGCATTACATCTTATGTGACTTATGTGCTTTTATGTGTTACACTTTAATTAAATGATCGTAGATTTAATTATTTCCTTTATTTAACTCGTACCTTGAAACTCTTCTCATAAAATCCTAGAATTCTAGTATTCATTCCCTTCTAGCACCTAAAACCCTTTCATATGCTTCAAAACCCATTCCTACAGTTTTAGGTTAGAAATTACGAAAATACCCCTATAGTTCAAAAATATTCCTATGTTCCCCGAAACACTTTCACTACCCAATATTGTAACCAAAAGAATCCTCACATTATTTCGAGGATCGTGATACTCTCCGTGAACCATAATTCCCATCCTAACTCCCGTAGTGTCAAAAACCGGCAAAAACCCTAGCTTATGATTCGATGATAAATAAATCCTTGCTCATCTACTTTTTGATATTCAATATTATAACCAAAACGATCCTCAAATTATTTTATGAATTTTCATGCATTTACCAAAAACTCGATTTCACCATAGCATATTTTATAAATATTTTCCTTTCTAAAAATCACCATTTTATTTTAAACGATTAGCTTTTATTCAAGAGTCGAAATTATACTTAAAACGATCCTTGAATTTTTCTCTACGTTACAGTGATTTTTCCAAACTCTAAACCTTATCATAGCTTCGTTTATATAATTTTCTCATGATTTTCATTATCTTTATTATTCATAACTTATGAACAAAAACTCCAAATATTTCACATTTATAATCAAAACGAAGCTCGTTTTTCACTCAATCTTTCATTAATCCACTACTTCAAGATTTTACCTCTCGACTCTTGAATAAATTTTACATTTATTTTATTTCAAGATGACATCATCCATGACCTCATGCTCTTCTAGAAGGATTAATTAAATGAACATAATTTCTCCACATTTCCTAACTAATTACCTAGCATTTGTTCATAATATAATTTAACCACATCTCCTAATTAATCACCAAGCATTTGTATGAATTAGGAGACATCCACATCTCCCTTAAACTTTCATTTATTGCTTAGAGACCCCTCATGACTACCTATAAATACCCCATCAAGCCTCATTTATACTTCACAAATCAACACACAAAAATCACTCTTTTCTCTCCATTCTTCACGCCATTCCCACTCTCCCTCTCTAAGGTATGTTTTTCTTCTATCATTTCATGCTTTATATTATGTTCTTAGTATAATAATAATAGTAGCATGTCTAGGATTAATTAAATTATGCTTTAGGAATTTTATTTTATGAAATATGTGCATAATTGTTAGTTAAATACAATGTGTGAACATTATGGAATTTTATTTAATCAAATGCATGAATTATGATATGATATAATGTGAGTATGTATTTAAATGATTATGATCTTGTTTGATTAAATTCATGCCTAGAATAATTTATTTAGAATTATTTTTCATAGAAAGTTTATATATTTTGCTATATTATGCTTCAAATCTTATGTTATGAATATGAATATAATCAAGCATGTGTAGAACATTTTATGAATACTTGAAGATTTGAATAAATTCATGTTTAGGAATTTATTTATGAATCATGTTTCATGAAAAGTTTATATATTATGCTCATTTATTCTTTAATCTTATGTTATGACTATGAATTTGATCAAGAATGCCTAGAACATCTTATGGATATTCAAACATGATGAAGAACATGTTCTTGATGTTCAAACATGATGAAAAAGGCTGGATTGATTCTGTTATTTCTGATTTCATTCTGTTTAAGGAGTAAAGGATGGAGAACGCCTACTTGCAGGGCATTATTACTTTATTATCGTACGGTTCATATTTTCAAGAATCTGATACCCAATCCCCTTATTCCCCTTTTTCTCAAAATAAATATGAACCAAATATTTGTGTTGATTATTATTTTATTGATTTTCGGTATAATAGTATTAATCTATTATTTTATTAATATTATCAAACTTCAACTTTTATAGTCAAACACTTTTTCAAATATACCTATACCTATATATGTAGTCCCAACTACCCCCTCACTTAGTCACTTTGACTAACCCTCGCACTTTGCAACTCATGGTTTCAGGTTTAACGGGCGCTTACTAGAAGGTATCTTGAAGCCTAGGGTGTCTTCTCGTTAGCATGATAGCCAAGGTTCTTTAGAATAAGTTTTGCTTCCGAGCTTGCAATTATCTATCACGGCATGGTCACTACTTTTGATACCTATACTATGCCATTACTGGCTTATTTATTGCATTCCCCTATCATAGTTTTGAAAGTTTTTAAATTATAAAATTTCCGCTGCAGTGTGTTAATACTCTGATATTGTATAGCACTGTCCGTTCGCCGGAGTGTTTCTCGGGTGCTAGGCCTCACATCCACTCGGGAGATACTTTGGTGCGGGGTTGTAGTGTCTAGGGGCGCTACACTTTTGCTTAATACCGTTTATGTGTGTTTATATGTCGTTTATGAAGCGCGTAATTCATTTTCTATGTCATATGATTCCTTCTTGTTGTCAAACCTTGGAAATATGCTATCTTATGTAATATGAAGTATGTAGTAGCATTTTGGGAGAGCTTGAATATATTCTATGCTCCTATTTGAATTCTTGAATTTATTTGATTAGAGATATGAATTGATGAATTGAATGAAAATGGATGAATAAGTGAAGGACTTGGTTATATGATTTAAATGCCTTAATAATGCACATGAACATTTTCATGACATAATATCATCTTTATGCCTTCATATCATGCTTGAGCATTGTCGTGCGTCATATATGGTTCATTTAGAGTCTTGAGTCTCACAAACACGTCATGTTATCTTTTGCACAGTTTATCTCCAGGGTGGAGAGATCTTGATCCTTCGGGCACTTGGTAACTCGTATCCTTGTTTCGTCACGGTTCAGGTGAGGGTGTTTTGTTTTAGCTATGTAACAAACCCTACAACCCTTATGTGAAAAGCTTTGGCCAAAACCTTATGATTATATATATATGTTACTTTTAAAGTAAAGTCATCGAGTAAATATTGATCGAGTAAACCCTTTTCAAATGATTTATGAATTATGATATGTACTGATGAATTGATATGTTTGGCGAGACACATTTATGATTTATGATTGTACGGGCCCCGGGACTTGGTATATGTGGCTAACCGAGGAAGCAAGGACTGACGGGGATCCCATATACTAATCCCAACCAACTACGGCGATACCGGAGCTGAGTGCCCTTGGGGGAGTCATGAAACCCCATTGGCCTATGTATGAGGTGGTCGGGTCTTGCTAACCCGTCCACCACCCGGAGGAAGAAGGTTGGAAATGATTTATGATTTATGTTATGTTATGATTATGCACCGTGCGGGAAGGCCGGGACACAGATTGCCCAAACGAATATGATTTATGATATATAGTCTGCATCTATTATGATATATTGCATGAACACCTAATCAACATATTAATAATATGTGTCGTACACGGTCGGAGTTTGGTTGGAGATTGTGCACGCTCACTCGCCTAGCCTTATGTATATGTATGATTTATGAAAGTAATGAATTAATATGATTAGTCATAAAATCCGAGCATTGATTAATCATTCTTTTGCCCTTTTTGGGAACTAAGTTCAAATAAAACCTTGTTCGGAATTTATGACTTGCATGTGCATGTTTCTTTATATGTTTATCGCTCCTGCTCACTCAGTCTTCTAGAGACTGACCCTCTCCCTCCCCAATCTTTTAGTGTGCAGGTTGACTTTGGAGTTTCAAGCTAGGCGGAGGTGTTTGGAGTCTTTAAGTTGGTCAAGTTAGGTTAGGAGAGTCTCTGCACTCACTCATGTATTTGAAATTATGTATGATTCGATTCTATAGTATCCTGAACTTGAATATTTTATGAAATTATTATTGAATTGATTTTACTGGGATTTGCTATGATTTAAAAGAGGCCTGAAGAGCCCAAATTCTACTTATGGTTTGTATGATTGAACTTTGGCTTTGCTATGCATTATATTTTGTTGATTGGTTATCATTTCAGGGTCTAGCTCCACCTGGCCTAGGAAGGTTTTTATGTTTGTCTCCCGTTCGCTATGGTTTGATATGGGTGCGGATTAGCGGTTTCGTTACTCGTGTTGAGCCATAGTGCGGGGGATGTGGTGCCTCACGTGCGGGGTGCTACATTCTTAAGTGGTATCAGAGCCGGGTTGCAAAACCGGTGTTCTTGAGTCGTGTTTGAGTCAGTTAGGTCGCACGGCATAGGAACAACTTGTTAATGTGTACATTGCATCAATTTGGCATGAATATATGATACTAATTGTTGGTAATTGCTTAATACATATATATAATCTACGCTCTCATTTAGTTGCTTTAAATGTTGCGTTTTGCATTCTATGTGCATTGATTCATTTAACTACGTGCCATAAGCATACGCTAATCTTCATGCATCCATATTTGAGTTGATCTTTCTTATATAGGCTACTATCATGCAAACAAAGCTACAAATCACCCCAACTACAATTGGCAAAGTAACTTGAAGGCCGAGTGTTCAAATTCCGCGGCTTGCACAATGGAACTACCTATCATGGCTAGTATCATGGGAGGAAGCTTGGATCACGGGAAAGTTCATCAATCATGCCCTACCTACAAACCTTGAAGGTTCTCAACATACCAGAATTGCAAAGACTCAAGTTCTAACTTGAGGGATGCGTGAGACAACGAGAGGGGTGTGGAACTCTTCACCACCCCGATTTTGAAGACATTTAATACAAGATTAAATGCTCCAAGGTTCACCGTTGAAGCTCCGAGTTAGGAATGGTTGGGTGATTGGAAGACCAAATTGGAAAGCTTCAAGGGATCGGATGTAAGATGTGTTAAAAAGGTTCGACTCAACTCAAATGCAGGATTGGGAGCCGTTAATCATAAAGCTCACTATGAGGTCAAATATGGAAGCTCACTTGATACGAATATAAGCGTGGGACAACAAATGGACGCAAGGCAAAGAGACTTATGAGCATTGAGGAATACAAATCGCGTCGTCTTCTTGGAACCTTGGAACATGGAGACATCAAGAAGCAAGCAAGAATGGAAAGCGTTATCATGGGTGAATTATGTGCGTAAATCGGAAACAAAGGATAAGCTAAAGGAATTTTAACCGAAGAGGACATCAAGATGAAGATTCGGACGACCTTTGGAGGTCGATGCTTGGAAGTATGTTGAGGTGTCAACTCCATTAACAAAGAAGACCTTGGGTTCCAGAATAGCACGTTCGGGCCATGGGATATACAAATGGATGCAAGAAGATTAGGGAGATTCGAAAACCATGGAAAGCTAAGGAATTATCAATGGTTGCGAAGAAAGTTACAATTATGGGAATGAGGAACCCGTCATCAAACTAAAAGCTTACCACCTAGGTGACAGGTTCTGCATATTCATGGCATGAACATCATGCATCGATTTAAATTAATTGCTTTCTTTATCTATATGTACGTTTATGTTTAATTAATATAATTGCTCCAACGTGTTGCATCTTTAATTGTTTACTACGTGCATTGGCATGTTAATCCAACATGCATGGCGTAGTGTTTAATTGATAGGGAATGGCTCCACCTTGTCCATTAAGCGATTCTTTGATCAAGGCTTACTCGAATCAAGACGAGAAGGATAGTTGGGTTATATCTTGGGAGTTCCAGGCATATAGCTTAGCTAGCACAATCTACACCGAAGAAACTAAGTTGAAGAGTTTTGGAGAAACCTTAATCTCAGAGGCGAAGTAACGAATTCAACTAAAATTTCCAAATAAGGGAGCATTGATTAGGAAATAATGTAAATCCTTTTTGATCCTTGAAGGGATTATCTTTAGTTGAAAGAATGGAAATATAAGAGGAGATTAAAATTAGTCTAGGTTTCAAGAAGAGCGAGAAAGAGAAGAGTTGGGGATTAGAAGGAAGTAATTATTGAAGGGTTTGAATTAAACCTTAGGAGTGAATTAAAGAAGTAGAAGTGGAGGATTCAGGGAGTTCGACATGTAAGAACAGAATTTGTTAAGGGGGAGAGCACGACCGAGAGGTGAATTGGAGTATGGGAGTGGTACTCGAATGAATACGTTAGGAGTAAGGACGGGGATGCAAATTAAGGAGAATCTGGAAGTCCTAAGGGTGGTGATTAGGAATGAATAAGACGGCGATTATGGTTAAGATGTTAAGTTTCGCTTGGTTGCTGCGTCTTTTTTGTTGCTGTCGCGCAGGTCGCGCCCGCGACCTTGATTGCTTGTAAATTGGGTCGCGCCCACGACTGTACAGTACGCTGCCCTCGTATTCTTTAAATTGGAGAAAATGCTGGAAATTAAGGGTAGCGGCCGCTACCATTTCATGAAGAAAATGGGTCGCGGCCGCGACCCCTGTTTTCTGAAAAATTCCAGTCGAGTTGCTGTGTGTTGAACTGTAACTTGGTTTCCTTCCTTTATTTGCATGCATGGAGTGGACGTGTGAATATATATATGTATATCCATGGTACTTCATACATAAAATATAATTTAAGTAATTGAATGCATGCATGTGTAAATTATAAAGTTTCATTTTATACAATGCATGCATGATTTACATGCATACGTGCATATATGTATATATATATCTATATAAATATTAATATTAAGTTAAATATATATATATATATATATATATATATATATATATTAATTATGGTTTAATTTGTTTGAATTTTAGAATTTAATTGTTATCTAATTCATGTTTTATTTAATTTCCTAAATTTAATTGAATGTATTTACTTGTTTATTTTGTAATTGTAAATGTGATTGAATGTATTTAATTATCGAATTCCTAATTTTATATGTGATTTACTCTGTGCTAAGATTTAATTGGAATTCTTGAATTAAGTTGATTGAAAATGTGAATTATGATTTGAACGAACGTGAATGAATGATGGAATGACTTGATTATATGAATTAAATTTCTTAATCGTGCACATGAACATTTCATAACATAATTTTATCTTTTATACGCTCATGTCATGATCATTTCGTTGCCGAGCGTCTTAATTGGTCATTTTGACTCTCACTTTACCTTTCTTGCACAGATTTTGATCCCGTGGGAGACGAGGCCAATCCTTGAGGCTTTCGTATCTTCTTTTGTCAGTACAAGGTGGGTTTCTCTTCTACTTAGATAAAACGACCCGATATATCTCCCTATGTGAAAAGCTTTAAGCCAAAGTGATACGATATATATATATATATTGAGTCTTTTATCGAGTAAACGATTGCAAACGTAAAGCCCTTATTTCTTAAAACCTACCAAATGTTTTGGCGAGTATTGATTGATTGATTGCACTGATTGGGGCCCGGGGTTCTTGGTGTGAGTGGCTATCCGAGGAAGCATGGGCTGACGGTGATCCCTCACACTAGTTCCCACTATTGAACGGCGGTACCGGACCTCGCCAAGAGATTGGCGGGGAAAGGGAGCTGAGTGCCATCTGAGTCATGTAACCCCTTTTGGCCAATGATTGGGTGGCCGGGTCTTGCAAGCCCGCCCACCAACCCGGAGGAAGAAGGTGTATATGACCGATTGAATAGAATTGATTGATTGAGCACAAAAGAATGATATGCATGAAAGACTATCCGAGGAAGCATGGGCTGACGGTGTGAGTGGCTATCCGAGGAAGCATGGGCTGACGGTGATCCCTCACACTAGTTCCCACTATTGAACGGCGGTACCGGACCTCGCCAGGAGATTGGCGGGGAAAGGGAGCTGAGTGCCATCTGGGGAGTCATGTAACCCCTTTTGGCCAATGATTGGGTGGCCGGGTCTTGCAAGCCCGCCCACCAACCCGGAGGAAGAAGGTGTATATGACCGATTGAATAGAATTGATTGATTGAGCACAAAAGAATGATATGCATGAAAGACTTCATGAATGAATGATTGTTTAATCTCACGTGGTGTTGGTTGGAGTTGATGCACGCCCAATCGCCGGGCCACTAATGACCTATTGTAAAATTGATCATTATAATCCCTTCTGATGATTCCTCTATTTTTCCTACTTGGGAACCGTTTCTAATGTAACGCCCCAGTTCTGTGATTTAAGCTTGACGTATGTGGTTACTAAAGTGCGTAATTTAATTAATTATATATGATTTTTAATTATGGATTCTTTTGTTAAGTTTTATTGTTTGATTATGAACTCTTGATCGTATTTGCGTATATGCTCTTGTTTGAGTGTCGTTCTCATTATATTTGATTTCTGTTTTTCGTGGATTCTTGGCATGAGTGAATTATGTGCTTTAAGATCATGTTTATTTGCTCTTTGCATGATTTTGTTCTTGCATGTTTGAATTTTGTGTTCGTTTGTGTGATCGGAACCGAAAAGGGGGCTAAAGAGCATTTAGTGTACCTTGTGTTCCAGGCGGCATATCTTGAGCTCGGGAACTCGGAATCGAGTTCCGTCACCTCCATTGGATCCGAATCGACGAATCGGAGACAATGGGACAAGCCTCATATTTTTCTAAGACCAATTGGATCCTCAAATTTCAACCGGAACGAGCAACTCGCGCTTAAATTGACCGATCAAGACTATACCTAAGTCACGGACCTATTATTACGCACCTAGACCCTACCCATTGACCCTAGCCCACTTGCACACTCTCTCCCTCACCCTTTTCTGCCCCAAACCGACACCCTAACCCCCCCACACTTAGACATTTTCAGTTTTATGGAGAGAGAAGGAGAAAAAGGAAGAAAAGAAGAAGAAGAAGAAACCCTTTTTTGGCCATGGGAGTTTTGAGCTCATCTCCCCACCTTTTCTTCTCCAAATTGAAAGGTAAACTCATATTTGTGTTATGTATCACTTGGTAATCATTTTAAGTTCCATATTCCATGATTTCTCCAAGATTTGAGCATGTTTGGGCATATGGCATGAATAGTGACGGGTTGGGAGAAAATAGATGATTCTAGCTTGCTTTCTTGTGAATTCTTTTGGTATGAAGCATGTATTTTACTCCTAACACATCATATGTGATATGTATGAACTTAGTTTGGATAGTGGATTAGAATTCATGACTTTGCCATTTGTGAAAAGTGAAGAGTTTGCATGAACTTGTTCCATATTCATTCCTTGCTTGATTGGTTGCATCTTTGGTTGTCTTAATGGATTGTAATGCATGCATTCTTGCTACCTTAACTTACCTATGTGTGTTAATTTGATGTTTATATGGTCTTTCATGAGTTTTGCCCTGCTTGTTGTGTGTTTTTCGCCACTGACCTAAATCCGCGAGGGTGGATTTTTCCTTTTGGAAAAATCCACGGGGGTGGATTTGATGCAGAAACTTTGGACCCTCCCCTGTTTCAGCCTGAGATTGTTTTGCTTCGTTCTCCCTCATACGAACTCGGATTGACCTGATTTTTGAACCCAAGGAAACCTATTGAAGTCTAGAAGATGCTCCAATTGGAATCATCTTAATGTCTTTTTACATTTTCGGGATATGATCAATTCATTTTGGTGTCGCCACTTCTTCGACAATCTGCGTTCGTCCAACTTCAAACCTATGCCATTTTCACCTCGCTTTGAATCATGATTCGTGCCACATATCCTTGAAAACATATATGTGTCTAGTTTCACCTCCAACAAGCAAAACTTAATTCCAGTTTCTCAAACTCAAGTTATACCCAATTTTCTACAGCTTGCGTATTTTCATAAATTGTCAACTTTTCCTAACTTTTGCTAAACTTTGCCAAAACTCGTTCTATCGCCTTTCTTGCACTTCCTCGACCCCTTATGTGACTTATATGCATTATATACATGCCTAATTGATCCTTATTTATTGTTAACATGTATTGTAATTTATTATGAATTGATTGATTGATTGAATCATTTATGTGTTTAAAATGAACTTAATGGTGTGCATGAACATGATCACATCAACTCATGACATTTTATGATCCATTGTATATTGAATCATGATATAGCATTTCACGAGCACCTCATGTTAATGCCGTGCGTCCTAATTGGTTTCATATTGAGTCGTTTCTCACGAGTACACATTGTTCCTTCTCTTGTACAGTTTGTTTCCAGGGCGGAGACATCCAAATTGAATAGGCACCCGTATTGCTCATGTTTCTTGTCTCGTGGTATTCCAGGTGAGGGTGTTTTCGTTCTAGTTACATATCAAACCCTACAACCCTTATGTGAAAAGCTTTGGCCAAAACCTTATGATTATATATATGTTACTTTTAAAAGGAGAGTTATCGAGTAAATACTGATTGATTGAGTAAATTATTGATCGAGTAAATACTGATTGATCGAGTAAACCCTTTTCAAATGGATTATGGATATGGTATGATTCTTATGAATCAAATGTTTTGGCGAGAATATGATTATGGATATGATTATGATTGCACGGGCCCAGGGACTTAGTGCAAGCGGCTATCCGGGGAGGCAAGGGCCGACGGTGATCCCTTGTACTAGTCCCACCACATTTACGGTGATACCGGCCCTCGCTAGGAGGTTTAGCGGGGAATGGGAGCTGAGTGCCCTTGGGGGATTCATGTAACCCCATTGGCCTATGTATGGACCGGTGTTCGGGTCTTGCTAACCCGTCCACCACCCGGAGGAAGAAGGTTGGAACTTACTTTATGATTATGATTATGATTATGATTATGATTATGATTATGAATATGTTATGATTGATAGGCACCGTGCGGGAAGGCCGGGACACGGATTGCCCAAACGAATATGATTTAGGATATGATATATGATCTGTGTGTATTATGATATATTGCATGATCACCTATTTAATATATTGATGATATTTGTCGTACACGGTCGGAGTTTGGTTGGAGATAATGCACGCTCACTCGCCGAGCCTTGATGTTTATGTATGAATTATGAACTTAAATGAATTCAATATGAATTAGTCGTAAAGTTCGAGCATTGCTTACTTAATTTCTAGCCCTTCGAGGGAACTAACTTCAAATAAAATTTTGCTCGGGATTTATGGCTTGTATGCGCATGTTTCTATATTATATGTATAGCCCCTACTCACTCAGTCTTCTAGAGACTGATCCCTCTTTTCACTCTCTCAGCTCTTGCAGGTTTAGCTAGGCGGGAGTCGAGTCTTATCATGGTTGTTCGAGTCACTTGCTCACTTGAGTCACATTTCACATTATTATGAATCTAATTGTATCTCTTTATGAATTTAGGCCTCGGTGCCAATTTTGGTTATTGGATTTGATTCGGGACAGGTTGCGTGTTTAGTTGAACCCGTTGTTAGGTTGCATGTTTGCTTTAATTTATGTTCATGATATATATTGGGCTTGTAGCCATTATTGAAATTCATATTTGGCTCTGATGCTTCCGCAATATGCTTTGGTATTCTGATTTAATTGGTTCAGGGTTAGATTCCGCCTAGCCAGGATATTTTGTTTTGTCACCCGTTCGCTATGAGTCCGGTCCATACTTGAACTATCCATTTCTTGTGTGGGCTAGACTTGTAGTGCGGGGGTTGTGGCGCCTATCGTGAGGGGTGCTACATCCTTAAGTGGTATCAGAGCTACCAGGCTCAGAACCGGTGCTCTGGGTCGTGCTGTCTCGAGTATAGGTCGCACGGCATAGGAACTAATTGTCAATGTGTGCATTGCATCATTCTTGAACACTGAATTGTGATTTTTTTTCAAACTTTATTAGATTATTTGTTGTATTTTGCATTGAATCCATTCTTTTGGTGATAATTATGTAGCATGAGCATATACTAATCGCATGCATTTATTTTCAAAATGAGTTGTGATTCGTAGGATATGAAGATAATATCAAACCACGGTCAATCTTTACGACAACAACAGGCTACCACAAGCTCTTCTCTCTAGCTCGAAAGCTGTAAGGAATGCCTTGGGGATTTCTACAGAAATTTAAGAGTCAAACCTTTTCTAAAATGAGGTTAGGGCTCGAGTGACAGAGTCCAGAATAAGAGGTCAGTTCGAAGGAGAAGTTTGCAAGCTCTATTACTGATGGTGAATCCATAATGAGACGAGATTTGTGGTGTGTAATGATTTGGTTTCACAAGATCAACATGTTTATTTACACTATGAAGATTTGTCAACCAGATTCCAAAGAAGAGAAATCTCGAAGATGTTTTAGACTCGAGGTTTCTATCAACATGGAGGCGATGACCTTCAAGAGAATTAAAGTAAAGTAGGTTCGTGGTTGAGAAGCAGCAAAGATCATCTAACTTGAGAAAGAGGCGAAAGAAAATATGAAGAATAATATAGCTTGGGATTTAGATCGATGAAAAAGAACAAAGAGCTATTGGAGGGAAATTATGTACTTAAATGTAAACAATTAGGGGATGAGCTCATACAACTATTCGAACTCATAAAGAATAAACCAGAGAAGTTTTGATCAAAGGAATAACTATGGTAAGGATTAGGACAACAATTGGAGATTGATTCTTCGAGAGAAGTCAAGATACCAACTTCATGGGTGTTGAAGAATTTGGGTTCAAGAGATTTCAATCTCGGACTTGGGAGATCCATAAGTTGATACACGGAAACTTTGAAGATTTGGAAGACCGTGGGTAAAGAAGAGGTGAATAACTAATTCAAGACAAACCTGCAAATTGAGAAACAAAGAAATATGCCAAGTTAAAGTTTACAACTACGGTGACAGGTTCTATGCATTCATAAGCACATGCATCATACATCGCTTTAATTATTTCAATTTCTCTATTCATATGCGCATCTCTAATTTGTATAATTGTTCCAATGTGTTGCATCTTTAATTGTTTACTATGTGCGTTGGCATGTTAATCCAACATGCATGGCTTAGTGTTTAATTGATAGGGAATGGCTCCACCTTGTTCATCAAGTGATTCATTGATCAAGGCTTACTCGAATCAAGACGAGAAGAATAGTTGGGTTATATCTTGGGAGTTAAAAAGGAAAAATGAATTTGGAGGCTTGGAAATTAGAACCGGAGTAGAGCAAAAGCGGATGTTTAACCCTATCAATCATGTCGAATTGAATGAAAGCAAGAGTTCCGGGCATATAGCTTAGCTAACACAATCTACACCGAAGAATCTAAGTTGAAGAGTTTTGGGGAAACCTTAATCTCAGAGGCGAAGTAACGAATTCAACTAAAATTTCCAAATAAGGGAGCATTGATTAGGAAATAATGTAGATCCTTTTCGATCCTTGAAGAGATTACCTTTAGTTGAAAGAATGGAAATACAAGAAACAACAAGTAACAAAAACTTCATATGAGGGATAAAGGACGAATGGAGCTGGAATCTTAGGGAGCGAGAAAGTTTTGGGTTAACCTCGGGGATTATAGGAAGAACAAGACTAGAGAATAGTATTCCAAGAATTAAGAGAATTAGGTGAGAAATTGGAGGGGCAACGAATTTGGGTTTATGGCGATAACCTCTCTACCAGACACGGCTTATCAAGAATTTTGATACAAGAGGGGATTAAATTAGTCCAAATTTCAAGAAGAGCAAGAAAGAGAAAAGTTGGGGATCAGAAGGAAGTAATTATTGAAGGGTTTGAATTGAACCTTAGGAGTGAATTAAAGAAACAGAAGTGAAGTGCACTTATAAAGGTCGAAGATGAAATAAATTCGGAGATTAGCAAAGGACGCCGCTAAGTATTGAAGGGATGTGATTAATGTACGACACACCAACTTTACCTAGTGGTCGATCAGCCCTTCACGAAGGCTTCATGGAAAGGTTTAGCACTTGCTATCATTTCAAGATTCAATTAGATGAAGCCATGGAAGTAATAGCGGAAGGGATTAATACCTTTACGAACTCAACTTCTCAATAGAAAAAGGAAACTTCAAGAATTGCTCGGGAGTCAAATCGGATCCTCCAACTACTTTATGAACTATCAATCTTCAACCTCATGGCTACGGTGAACGGTATCATAAACATTCATGGCATATACATACATGCAATTTAATTCAATAATTTTGTTGTTGTGTGCCTTGGTCTGTTTTCATGATAATTGCCTCGTATAATTGATGAATAATGTGCTTGCCTTATATATATATTACTTGGCCCTACGTGTCTTATTTGATGTTAATTGTTGTAATTGCCATTGTTACCTCCTCCTTGTTATTTGCTCTTTGTTGTTGTTGTTGCTTATGTTTGGGTTGTGTTGCTCGGGAGTATTGGAGGCTCCCTTGTCTTCTTGTTGGTTGAGAGATGGGGTTCTCTTTCCTTGTTGCTTGAGAGACGGGGTTCTCTCTCCATGTTGTTTGAGAGACGGGGTTCTCTCTCCTTGTTGTTTGAGAGACGGGGTTCTCTCTCCTTGTTGTTTGAGAGACGGGGTTCTCTCTTCTTGTTGTTTGAGAGACGGGGTTCTCTCTTCTTGTTGTTTGAGAGACGGGGTTCTCTCTCCTTGTTGTTTGAGAGACGGGGTTCTCTCTTCTTGTTGTTTGATAGACGGGGTTCTCTCTTTGTTGCTTTCGAGGGACTCTCTCTGTGTTTGCTTTAGTTTTAGTGAATCCGAGGACGGATTCTTTTTAAGGGGGTGAGTTTGTAACGCCCCAGTTCTGTGATTTAAGCTTGACGTATGTGGTTACTAAAGTGCGTAATTTAATTAATTATATATGATTTTTAATTATGGATTCTTTTGTTAAGTTTTATTGTTTGATTATGAACTCTTGATCGTATTTGCGTATATGCTCTTGTTTGAGTGTCGTTCTCATTATATTTGATTTCTGTTTTTCGTGGATTCTTGGCATGAGTGAATTATGTGCTTTAAGATCATGTTTATTTGCTCTTTGCATGATTTTGTTCTTGCATGTTTGAATTTTGTGTTCGTTTGTGTGATCGGAACCGAAAAGGGGGCTAAAGAGCATTTAGTGTACCTTGTGTTCCAGGCGGCATATCTTGAGCTCGGGAACTCGGAATCGAGTTCCGTCACCTCCATTGGATCCGAATCGACGAATCGGAGACAATGGGACAAGCCTCATATTTTTCTAAGACCAATTGGATCCTCAAATTTCAACCGGAACGAGCAACTCGCGCTTAAATTAACCGATCAAGACTATACCTAAGTCACGGACCTATTATTACGCACCTAGACCCTACCCATTGACCCTAGCCCACTTGCACACTCTCTCCCTCACCCTTTTCTGCCCCAAACCGACACCCTAACCCCCCCCCCCCCCCACTTAGACATTTTAAGTTTTATGGAGAGAGAAGGAGAAAAAGGAAGAAAAGAAGAAGAAGAAGAAACCCTTTTTTGGCCATGGGAGTTTTGAGCTCATCTCCCCACCTTTTCTTCTCCAAATTGAAAGGTAAACTCATATTTGTGTTATGTATCACTTGGTAATCATTTTAAGTTCCATATTCCATGATTTCTCCAAGATTTGAGCATGTTTGGGCATATGGCATGAATAGTGACGGGTTGGGAGAAAATAGATGATTCTAGCTTGCTTTCTTCTGAATTCTTTTGGTATGAAGCATGTATTTTACTCCTAACACATCATATGTGATATGTATGAACTTAGTTTGGATAGTGGATTAGAATTCATGACTTTGCCATTTGTGAAAAGTGAAGAGTTTGCATGAACTTGTTCCATATTCATTCCTTGCTTGATTGGTTGCATCTTTGGTTGTCTTAATGGATTGTAATGCATGCATTCTTGCTACCTTAACTTACCTATGTGTGTTAATTTGATGTTTATATGGTCTTTCATGAGTTTTGCCCTGCTTGTTGTGTGTTTTTCGCCACTGACCTAAATCCGCGAGGGTGGATTTTTCCTTTTGGAAAAATCCACGGGGGTGGATTTGATGCAGAAACTTTGGACCCTCCCCTGTTTCAGCCTGAGATTGTTTTGCTTCGTTCTCCCTCATACGAACTCGGATTGACCTGATTTTTGAACCCAAGGAAACCTATTGAAGTCTAGAAGATTCTCCAATTGGAATCATCTTAATGTATTTTTACATTTTTGGGATATGATCAATTCATTTTGGTGTCGCCACTTCTTCGACAATCTGCGTTCGTCCAACTTCAAACCTATGCCATTTTCACCTCGATTTGAATCATGATTCGTGCCACATATCCTTGAAAACATATATGTGTCTAGTTTCACCTCCAACAAGCAAAACTTAATTCCAGTTTCTCAAACTCAAGTTATACCCAATTTTCTACAGCTTGCGTATTTTCATAAATTGTCAACTTTTCCTAACTTTTGCTAAACTTTGCCAAAACTCGTTCTATCGCCTTTCTTGCACTTCCTCGACCCCTTATGTGACTTATATGCATTATATACATGCCTAATTGATCCTTAT
Organism: Lantana camara; assembly: GCA_037501455.1. Taxonomy (NCBI): domain Eukaryota; kingdom Viridiplantae; phylum Streptophyta; class Magnoliopsida; order Lamiales; family Verbenaceae; genus Lantana; species Lantana camara. The sequence goes on along the minus strand of CM074860.1, from coordinate 48,761,684 downwards.
TTATTGTTAACATGTATTGTAATTTATTATGAATTGATTGATTGATTGAATCATTTATGTGTTTAAAATGAACTTAATGGTGTGCATGAACATGATCACATCAACTCATGACATTTTATGATCCATTGTATATTGAATCATGATATAGCATTTCACGAGCACCTCATGTTAATGCCGTGCGTCCTAATTGGTTTCATATTGAGTCGTTTCTCACGAGTACACATTGTTCCTTCTCTTGTACAGTTTGTTTCCAGGGCGGAGACATCCAAATTGAATAGGCACCCGTATTGCTCATGTTTCTTGTCTCGTGGTATTCCAGGTGAGGGTGTTTTCGTTCTAGTTACATATCAAACCCTACAACCCTTATGTGAAAAGCTTTGGCCAAAACCTTATGATTATATATATGTTACTTTTAAAAGGAGAGTTATCGAGTAAATACTGATTGATTGAGTAAATTATTGATCGAGTAAATACTGATTGATCGAGTAAACCCTTTTCAAATGGATTATGGATATGGTATGATTCTTATGAATCAAATGTTTTGGCGAGAATATGATTATGGATATGATTATGATTGCACGGGCCCAGGGACTTAGTGCAAGCGGCTATCCGGGGAGGCAAGGGCCGACGGTGATCCCTTGTACTAGTCCCACCACATTTACGGTGATACCGGCCCTCGCTAGGAGGTTTAGCGGGGAATGGGAGCTGAGTGCCCTTGGGGGATTCATGTAACCCCATTGGCCTATGTATGGACCGGTGTTCGGGTCTTGCTAACCCGTCCACCACCCGGAGGAAGAAGGTTGGAACTTACTTTATGATTATGATTATGATTATGATTATGATTATGATTATGAATATGTTATGATTGATAGGCACCGTGCGGGAAGGTCGGGACACGGATTGCCCAAACGAATATGATTTAGGATATGATATATGATCTGTGTGTATTATGATATATTGCATGATCACCTATTTAATATATTGATGATATTTGTCGTACACGGTCGGAGTTTGGTTGGAGATAATGCACGCTCACTCGCCGAGCCTTGATGTTTATGTATGAATTATGAACTTAAATGAATTCAATATGAATTAGTCGTAAAGTTCGAGCATTGCTTACTTAATTTCTAGCCCTTCGAGGGAACTAACTTCAAATAAAATTTTGCTCGGGATTTATGGCTTGTATGCGCATGTTTCTATATTATATGTATAGCCCCTACTCACTCAGTCTTCTAGAGACTGATCCCTCTTTTCACTCTCTCAGCTCTTGTAGGTTTAGCTAGGCGGGAGTCGAGTCTTATCATGGTTGTTCGAGTCACTTGCTCACTTGAGTCACATTTCACATTATTATGAATCTAATTGTATCTCTTTATGAATTTAGGCCTCGGTGCCAATTTTGGTTATTGGATTTGATTCGGGACAGGTTGCGTGTTTAGTTGAACCCGTTGTTAGGTTGCATGTTTGCTTTAATTTATGTTCATGATATATATTGGGCTTGTAGCCATTATTGAAATTCATGTTTGGCTCTGATGCTTCCGCAATATGCTTTGGTATTCTGATTTAATTGGTTCAGGGTTAGATTCCGCCTAGCCAGGATATTTTGTTTTGTCACCCGTTCGCTATGAGTCCGGTCCATACTTGAACTATCCATTTCTTGTGTGGGCTAGACTTGTAGTGCGGGGGTTGTGGCGCCTATCGTGAGGGGTGCTACATCTAAAACCTCGCTTGGGATTATAATCTGCATGTGATTGTTTAAATTCAGTTATATATTATATTTATGCCAATGTTTTATACCCACCAGTCCCTTTTGGACTGAACCCGTTTGGTTTTCAGCTGTTTGGTGCGGGTGTCGAGAGAGCTAGCCAGGAATACGAGTCTTAGGTCTTGCATTCGTCTCTATCTCTGTATTTTGGTCTTACACTTGCATCTCACACTTTTGATTATTGTATATGGATATTATTGGAGCGTACACATGTTTTGGGCCGTGATGGCTTGCATTGATGTATATGAATTATATTTTGGAGCTTGGATGCTCATGGTATATATATGATATGCTTTGTTCGTTTATTGCTTCCGCTTTAATGTGTAATTCTGATTTTATGGTTCAAGGGTTAGTCCCGCCTAGCATAGAGTGTATGTGTAATTTTGTAAACAATATGAATATTGTTTGATTTAATTAGGCAACCTTGTAATTGAATCTGTTTAGTGATACATGAATTGAGTATGCCATGTGTGAATTATATAAAATTGATATAGTTGGAATTGATATGCGACTTTATGAGATTTAAGTGATTTGAATGACTCTATTTTGTTTATTTTATAATTGTAAACTTGATATACTTGATTATGTAACTCCATAACATCATTTTACTTCTTGTACCTTTCAAATCATGTGTTTAGCATTGCCGTGCATCTATCTGGTTTCATATTGAGTCACTTCTCACCAGTACACATTGTTCCTTCTCTTGTACAGTTTGTTTCCAGGGCGGAGACTTCCAAATTGAATAGGCACCCGTATTGCTCTTGTTTCTTGTCTCGTGGTATTCCAGGTGAGGGTGTTTTCGTTCTAATTACATATCAAACCCTATAACCCTTATGTGAAAAGCTTTGGCCAAAACCTTGTGATTATATATGTTACTTTTAAAAGTGGAGTCATCGAGTAAATACTGATTGATCGAGTAAATATTGATTGATCGAATAAATATTGATCGAGTAAACCCCTTTTCAAATGGATTATGAAATATGGTATGATTCTTATGAATCAAATGTTTTGGCGAGAAAAGAAAGAATGATTGATTGATTGCACAGAATGGGGCCCAGGGGCTTGGTGTGAGTGGGGACCCGAGGAGGCAAGGGCTGACGGTAAACCCTCACACTAGTCCCACTATTGAACGGCGGTACCGGGCCTCATGAAAACGCCCCTGCGCTTTTAAAAAATAAAATGGTGACTTATGCTGGGAACGGCCCTTCCGGCTCGCAAGCCAAAATGGGAACGACCATTCCCACGCGCGCGCCGTATTTGAATTCGAAGGAGTGGGAACAGCCGTTCCCAGAATGAACTGGGGACGGGAAGGGTCGTTCCCGCTACTCTGTAAGTGCAGAAACAGAGCAGAACAGGGGAGGTTCACGGCAACAACAACCAAAGCAACAAAGTCATGTTTTGATCCTTCAAAACTCATGATTTATGGGAAAATAAGATGCATATATATTCATAGTATCATAAAACACAAAGGAACTCATCAAACCATGCTTGATCATCCAAGTTTGCCACTTTTAAGCTTATATATGAAAACACCACCTAACCTCAAATTTGGCAAGAACTCATGTATCAAATTAGGCTATAATCATATATCCATGTTTCAATCAACAATTAATCCATTTATGCTATAAATCACAAACCCTAGCTATTTCATATATGATGAAAATCACCAATCCATGCAACCACCCACCTTTGAAGAACAAGAAATGGAGAAGAAAGATGATGATGATGATTACGCTTCAAATCTTGAAATATTTCTTGAAAATTTTGGATGAATATACTGAAATCTCTTCTTTCTTTCTTGAGGAGTGGTTCGGTGAGCAAAGGAAGCAAATTGATGGATGATTTTTGGATGAAATAGACAAGGAAGCTTGGAGATATAATGATACGTGATTCACCATTTTTTATTTTGTGTGAAACGCATAAATTGCAATTTAATCCTCCAGGAGTTCAAGTCATGCAATCAAGTATGTATAGTTTTGAAATATGATCAATTAAGTCCTTGAAAATGTTCTGAAATTTGGTCCCAAAATTTAAAAGAATGAACATATAGGGACACCTTCACAATTATATCATATTCGGTGATTATTTCACGAAATAAATATTTTCAAGTTATGAAATAAATTCTTAGTTTAATATGAATTCATGAAATTTCATGAAAGTTTGATAAAATATAATTTATAAAATTATAATAGACATAAAAATGTGATTAATGAAATTCGGGGCGTTACATGACCTGAAGCAAAGAAAGGTTCATTCTCCTGCACTACTGCATCTTCAAGATACTGACTAATTTATGAAGGTCGAAGAATCCACTTAACATTTATCTGCTTGAACTTATCAGCATTTCCAGATCCCAATATTCTTCCCACTATCCAGATCATGCCAGAACTTATTACGTCACAGACCAACAATTCTCACAACTCCCAAAACATTACTAGACTTCAGGTATAATCAGATGACCCGGTTACCAACATAATACCCGATGGCTAAGAGATACTCTTCTTTAAACTCCAATTCGTAGGAATGGATTGCAAAGATAATTGGGTAATGAATAGGAAGAGCCTACATACAATAAACACTAAATAATGCATGCGGGTTAAAATGTTAATATACATATTACCACCAATTTAAAATGTAACACGTTGAGACAATTGTATTAATTTAAGGATATACTTATAAATAAAGAAATTTAAATACCTCAACTAATTTAACCATATACTTAATGCATCAAGTAGGTAATCACGAATAACATTTAAGACAACATTTATAAATAAGAGGCATTTAATTAACAAATATGATGCACATGCTTATGAATGCATTGAAGAACCTGTCACCGTAGTTGGGGAAATTTTATTCCGACACTTTTCTTGGTTGTTGTATTACAAGCTTGTTTCAAACTGTTGATTGTTCCTCGTTTACCCACGATTTTCTAAATCTTCAAAATCCTCCCGCCTTGATTCATACATTTCCATGACTTGATTTTGAATTTTCTTGAACCCTATTCCTTCTGGATTATCAATGTGTAAGTGGTCCCCGAACCTTTTCCTTAATTAATTCCTCGGTCCAAAATTTTCTTGATAGTACTTTTTGTAGCTTTACGCCCCGACATTGTATTTCTTAAATTTATCCACTTCTACGCTCATGCAGGTGATATCTTGGTATTCCCTTGACTGTCATTTTAATCCTCTTTATGGTTTCCATTTGTTGCTCCATATCTTCCAATTCAACTATACCAAAGTTGGCAATCCTTAAATGCAAATTTTCTTCCCACCGTCTTTTGCTTCTTCCTTGAATTGGATAACCTTGATGACTTATCCAACTCGAATCACTTTATCACTACTTCCCCGAGAATCAACTCTTCCTTATTGCTAGAAATCCCAAGTCTAAACCCCCTCGAAATTTTCTTCTTCTTTTCTCTTTTTGTTTTTTTTTTCCATCTCCTGCAAATGATTTCCATGCTGGATTCTTCTTTTCCGGATCTCGTTCCTTGAATTTTCCCTCGGTAGGAAAATAATGGCTCTCGAATCCTCATATGAATTTCCAGCACACTTCCTTACCCTTTCCAAGTTAAAGAAGAATCTTGTAGTAGACTAAAGTTGTTGAACGATTGGCCGTGGTTTGATATCATTTCCATACCCTGTAACACACAACTTTCTTTTGAAAATAAATGCATGTGGGTAAAGCATGCTCATATCACATAATTGATGCCAACGACAAGAATTTAATACAAATACAACAAGATATTCATCAATATTTAAAATAAACACGTGGGTCACATAAATTTCAACAATTCAAGATCAACTAATTGACAATTAATAGCATAAATCAATGCAATGCAAAAGTTATCAAGCAATTCAATTAATTCAAAGAAGTCAAATAGATCAAAAAGTTCAAATGCAAGACTCTCAAATTGACAATTAATTCCAATGTCGTTCGTCCTAGACTTGACACGACATGACACGACACTAGAACCTCAGTTTTGCAACCGGGCTCTGATACCACTTAAGATGTAGCACCCCTACACGTGGAGATACCACCCCCCCACACTATAGGTCGATACACATACGAAACGGGTAACCCGTGCATGAACTAACCTATAGCGAACGGGTGACAATACAGATAAAATGACAAGCTAGGCGGGACTAACTCATACATGCAATAGAATAAAGCGGAAGCATAATCGATAACTATTAAAACATGCTTTAACCTGGATCATTCGTCAGATAACTCGTATACTAGTTCACATATCAATTCATTATCATCTTCTAATACATAACAATTAACTTTAACAATGATGTCATACGCAATTATAAATAATCAAGTAAATACACCGTGCCTGACTCGACTACATGGACTGGACTCGACTCGATTCCCGCCTAGCGTGCACCTGCAATAACCTGAAAGGTGGAGGCGTCAGTCTGTGAAGACCAAGTGAGGGGTTTAAATAAATATTTGCGCAATTAACATGCAAGCTATATTCTCGGGTAAAGTTTTAGAAAAGATAAATGTATAAGTTCAATAATAAGATATCGTCGCCCGAGAGTACAACTGTCAAGATTAAATACTTGATCATTTTCATGCATTCAATACATGGCCCCAACGAGTGAGGGGCAGTCTCCAACCTTACTCCAAATGTACATGAAACATGTTTGCTTGATTTCTTAACACGTGATCATGTAATTCAGTTACCGTGTGTAGGTGCGATAGTGTATTCAGGCAATACAATCAAGGAATGGAAATCATGCAACATGCCGAGGATAATCTGTGGTGCCGGATCCGTCCCCAGTCTCCTTCTCCCTCCAATGATGGGAAGGTAGCTGGCCTTCACCATCCACGACGTGTTGAGCAGAGGGTACATGAATCCCTAAGCCCGGAACTCCTTCCTCCACTAATCTCCTAGCGGATTCAGGGGTCATCCCAATGTGGTGAGGATAGCGCCAGAGTTACCCGTCAGCCCTTGCTTTCCCGGTTGGCTCAAGCCACTACCCTCGGGCCCAATCGTGAACATGCTTTATTCGCCAAACGTGCTTGATTCATGACATGAACATGGCTTGCTTGCTTGCTTTTCATGATCATGACTTGCTTGCATTTAAAGTGAATGGTTTGCAAATGGAAAACTATAATTATAAATACCTTTTGGCCGAAAGTTCACATAAGGGTTGTATACGGCTTCTATATAACTAGCAATTAAACCTCACCTGACAGGCAACACGACGACTCATGGATGCGTGAACATGCTCATGATCAACAATCTCCGCCCTGGAGAAGAACTGGACAAGAAGACGGGACAATGTATGTGCATGAGACAATAACTCAAGAATATTATCAACTAAGACGCACGGCTTAACCACACAACGAGATGACATGTATTCACGAATGTAGCATGATATATTCATATTATTGCATGTAATTGATCATATAGTCACAAATTGGGATCAATAAAGCCATTGGAATTGAAAGTGAAAAATGGAATTTTATGCGGAATGTTTCTGCCTCTCCAGAGGCCTGGGAACGGCCGTTCCGGCCCTTAGTTCAAAATGGGAAGGGTCGTTCCCAGCTCCCCAAAGTTGCTCCCTGAAGATGGGAACGGTCGTTCCGGCTTGTAAGCTAAAACAGGAATGGCCTTTCCCGTCCTCGCCGCCATGAATATGATTCAAACATGGGAACGGTCGTTCCCCAAAACAACTGGGAACGGGAAGGGCCGTTCCCGTTACACAGACAATGCAGAAAACAGAGCAGGAAAGAGGGGAGCTATGAACCTCATCCAAAACTCACCAAAATCATCATAATTCAAGTTCTAAATGTAGAAATCCATGAATTATACATATATTCATGCTCAAGATACAATAAAACTTGTACAAACACATAAATCATGCCTTGATCATCATGATCTTCACCTTGGAAACTATATATGCACTCATCCAATATTTTCATAAAACTCATGAATTCTTGCTCAAATTCAATCTCAAAGCTCCTCATCATGCTTCTAACATCTAAAGCACATAACATTAAATTTAACTTCAAACCTTAGCTTCACATATAAATTCAAGAATTCATAGATATCATCCATGTCTACCTTGGAAGAAAGGAGAAAAGGAATGAAATGAAGTGGTGATGATGATGAAGCTTCAAAGCTAGCAAATCCTTCAAGTTTTGGGTTGAAATTGATGAGATATCTTCTTCCTTCCTTGTTGGTTTTTGGCTCGGTAGAGAAGGAGCAAATATGTATGTGGTATATGATGAAAAATGAAACGAAATGGAGGAAGGAAGCAATTATATCACGTACTTCATTTCTTGGTTTTGATGAAATCTATGAAATTGCAATTGAATCCTCCAAGTTTATAAATCATGCATTTAAGTATAGAAAGTTTGGAAAATGGTCAATTGGGCCCGAGAAATACTTATGCAATTGGGTCCATTAGTTTAAATAAATATCAATTAAGGATAATTAAGCAATTAGAACGAGTTGGACACTTAATTCATGTAACAATTGAATTCAATATGTAAAATAATTCTGAAGTTGGCACGTATTTCATATATTTTCACGTAATCATGTTGAGATACAATTTATAAAATTAATATAACACGTATAAATTGAAACAACGAAAATAATAAAAAAAAAATCCTAACGCTCGAAACTCACACGTGTCGAGCGTACCTGACTATCTGGAAATTGGGGCGTTACATTACACGTGTGGGATGCGTGTCCCAAGTGACACGTGTCACTATGTGGTGTACATTAAATAATTAATATTGATTAATTATTTAATGGACTTTAATTTAATTATGAATTAATATTATAGTTCAAATTTGGAGAAATAAAGTCTAATAAATGATTAATTATGAATTAATTAATTATTAGCTTCAAGTTATTTATTATGAATAAATAATTAATTAAATTAAAATATCTATAGGAGTTTTCAAAATTGATTTAAAACACTTAATCAATAATTCATATTAATTCAAGAATAGCATTTAAACATTATAATAAACACATAAAAGAATAATTAAATAATTTAAATGCGCAATTAACACTCTCATTACAACGTACCTGTACGGCCGGACGAGCGAGATGTTACAACCTCCCCCCTTGAAAAGGACCTGTCCTCAGGTCCAAAGTCGGTTCTTCATCGACTTTCAACTCTGCTGAACCTGAACTCTAGCTCACGAATGACAAACCCCTCGTAGGAGATGCTTCCAAGAAGTCTCGATCTCCCACTTCAACTCCAGGGATCTTCTCTTTGAACAACAACACTCTCGACCTCTTGTCGCATCGTCCCGAATTAACCACCTGCTTCTACGAAGGATATAAACGGGCTAGCCTTAAATCTATTACGAAAAAATATCGTTGAGGCCCGAACGGACTTCCTAAAATCAACCACTAGTTCAGCATGACGCTCGAACTACCAACCTGTAACAGCCCAAAACAGGGCCTGGATGAAAACAGTAAGTTAAGGCAGTGGCAAAGCGTTTATAGACCGTGATCCAACTTTTTGAATCATCATGCATTGCATTCTTACATGAACTTTGTGCTCGTATTTGTTCTGACATGCTTTAAGGGGGAATTCTTGACCTTTGATACAGTTTACTATTCATAACCCGAGCCTACCTTGTTCATATTGCTACTCGAACCCTAGAGGTTCATCATACATGTTTCCCAATCATTTGAACTTATTTCCCGAACTCAGAAAGTCTTTCTTGAGCCATAAGGGTATTTTTGGAACTTACCGATCAAAGTTACTATTCATCAAAAAATGAGCTTTTGATTCTGATACCTTTTTCAACCCAAGTTACAGTCGAATCGATCCTTGAGTCGAGACGAGTCTTTTGATATTATTCTTGGCTTGGAAATCCATTCCGGAACTTTGTTTTATTGAAAACCTTTTTGAAAACCCTAGTTTACTATTCCTTTTACGAACGGTTTTCATTCGGAAAATGTTTTCTCTTCGGATTTGCACTACTTGAGCTATTTCAAGATTTTTTAGATGTTTTACAACTCTTGATTCAAACCCTAGCTCGAAATTTTGAAGCGTACGTTCGTACGTGAGAATTCACTATTCATCCTACGTTTTCAACTTTTTAACGGTAAAACGTTTTATAGTCGATTTTGGACTCAAAACGCTTCTCGATTTATTTCTTGAATTTTGGAAGCAATCCGGACTTGAAAATCATTCTAGAAAGTCGTTTTTCACTCATGTCGAGTTTCGAGCTCAAAACTTTTATTCACTAAAACTAATGTATCTTTCAAAGTGTAAATCCGATTTCGATGAATGAATATGCGTTTCGAAGCTAATTTTCTTGCCGTCGGAATGGTTATACTTCCAGCCACTTATCCTCGAGCCTTGGGGGAAGAAATTACAGAAATACCCCCAGCAGCCCCATTTTTACCTTCTTAATCCCTAAAGCTTGTAGAAGATACAAGTGGATGAACTCTTGTTTTGCTCTCCTACCCTTAAGCCATCTCTAATTGGAAGGTGAGGGGCTTCTTCACACCTATATATACCCCTCTCATGGCATTTGAATCCTTGCTCAAAGTCTTGTGTTAACAAGCACTCCTCTCTCCCTCCTTTCCCTCATTGCCGTCGGCGTCCCCTCCCCTTGTAGCTAGGTTAGTTTGTTTTGTTTATGTTATGTTAGTTTAGTTTATGTTTTTATGTTATGGTATGTTTATATTATGTTTAGGTTGGGTCTTAGGGCCTTCCCTAAGCCATATAGGATTTTATTTTATGCATTTATTATATAGTTTTCATGATATGTTTTGATAGTTCTTTATATGTTTTAATTGTTTAGTATATGCTTGAATATGTTATGAATTGCTCTAGTATATGCTATGATCATGTGATATGGTTGTTATATTATGAGAATTGATGCATGATTATGGAATTTGAATTATGTTCATGCATGTTAGCTAATGGAATAGTGATATACAATTAATTATGTCACAACTTGTTACATGTTGATATGGAATTAAATTGTTACATGTTACATGCCTAAAGGTTTATGATATATGATATGATATGATATGAGATATGTTGTGACATGTTGTCACATTGTTATATGACTCTTGAATGATGAATTGAGCTTATGTTATGATTTGGATTAATGGATTAGTGCCTTGATTATGTTATACACTTTAATAGTGTCACATGTTATAGCCTAAGATAGATTAGTGTTTCATAACTTGATCGTATGCCTTAATTGGACCTCTTAACTATAGGTTATACCTTTAACCTAGATCACACTTGATTATATTAACATGAACTTGAAACTATAGGTTATAATCAAGATCATAATTTGATTAGGGTGTGTGTGTGTGTGCATGCCGTGTGTGTGTGTGTGTTCGTGCATGGTGTGTGTGTGTGTACCGTGTGTGTGTGGGTGTGTGTATAGTAAGGGTTTGACCCGACCCTTTGACCCGACATGTGAATAGTAATCGTGAATAGTAATCTGGAATAGTACTTTTGAATAGTAAAAATGAATTAAAACTTGTGCTTTCTCTATAGACATTTGGACTTAGGGTTTCCATATCCAGGGTCTAAAATGTGTTTTCAAAATGTGTTTTCTTTCGTGGACTTGTTTCTTAACCTAAGGTTTGCGATAGAATTCATAATTTGACTAAAGCTTACTCGGTTATAGTAAGATCATAGTCTAACGTTAAGAGTAACTCACTTTGACGTATTCCTTTGTGTGTTACCTTTCTTGAATACCTTAAATGGTATTACTCTCTTGTGTTACATGTTCCTTGTTCATTTGTTTCTTGCATTTCATATGCATCTTGGTTAGTAGTGGGTCTTAGTTGTTAAGCTCACTCTAGTACGCCACCTACAGGAGTTAAAGTTGAGCACTGGGATCCCCAGGGCACCGCATAATCTGTCTACCTACCTTTGTTACTGATAGGTGAGGTGAAGTTATAAATGTTTTCCAACTGGAACCACGATTATACTATCGTATCATATGTTTTGAAATTCAAAGCTAAACCTTGTTTTGAACTACTCCCTTTTATCGGGACATTCTCTTGAAAGGATCATTCATACTTTATAATAGTATATCTTGATCAACAGTACATGTTTTCCAAAGTTCTGCATTCTTGTTCAAAGACAGTTACATGTTTTGCATATGTTTTCAAAGTACAGTTTACAGACAGAATCACATGTTTCAGATAGAATCATATGTTTTACAGACAGCATCATATGTTACAGTTACAGTTTCACATGTTGTAGTTAGCATACTGGAGTGATACTCTGGTCACTGCTAATCTTAAATGCAAGCATACAGTTTACAGTTTGGGCCAGGCGGTTATGTGTGGAGGTGATGCCCGGGAGGTGAGCGCCAACGACATCACCAATACCGGCCACCACACTTAGACAATTGACACCGACTTTTAACAGGAGGTTTGTTAAGTCAAGACAATCTGTCTGGGAATGCACAGCAAATCTGTTCCCATTACATGTTTACAGGTCGCCTAGGGCTAGCTACCCGAAGTGACAACCGGTGGAGGATGGTACATGTTTGTATGTGTTGGTAAGAGTTGTTGTTGACCTTGGTCCAATAGTCTACTGTGTGCGGAGTTGTTGTTGACCTTGGTCCAATGCTCTACTTTCTATGGGGTTATTGTTGATCTTGGTCCGATACTCTACTATACGTGGAATTATTGTTGATCCTGGTCTGATGCTCAACCAAATCATGTTTTCTGGAGTAAGGATGGAGGAGCCTAGCTTGCGGGCAAAATTCTGTTTCACAAAGGATGGTTCATATCTGGAAAAGTTCACTTTACCCTTATCCTGTTTTATGAAAGAACTATGAACCATCAACAGCATATGTGTGCGCGTGTGATAGCATTCATGAAAATGTTTTATAACGTGCAGTCTTTTACAGCATCGCATTCAAAGAGTTTTATCAACCGAACTTGTTTCAATTTCTTCTTGAAAGCATTGCATTTAACAGTTTCGAACTTTACTTCAAGTTCTTTAATTCAGTACTTTCTTTAAAGTATTCCCTCACTTAGTCCTTTTGACTAATACCTCTCCTGTTTTCTTGCCTCGTGGTTTCAGGTCTTGCAGCCGCAGTCTAGAGGTATCTTGAAGCTCTAGATTGTCATTTTTGTTTCAGTCAGGACTTAGTATTACTTCCTTTTGTGTCCTGCATAGGTTTTATGGCTGCATCACTTTATACTTCTGTATATGTTTCTGAATACTTGAGTATCTTTGTTATACTCCTGCTGCTACTCTGTTACCGATACATTGAACTCTGCTATATCGGTACTTATATGTGAATCTGTTATATGTTCTGATATGCCGAGTCTCTCTTACACGATCAATATGTTCTTGCTTGTTACATGCCATCACGCATATGTTTTGAAAAGTTTTAAAATACTCTGATTTTCCGCTGCATAGCCACATCGTTGTACATGTATAGTTCTGATAGACAGCCGTTCGCTGGAGTATTTCTTGAGTGATGGCTCACACCATTACTTGAGAGGTGCTTCAGTGCGGGGGTTGAGACGCCGCTCTCCTCTTGTTCTGGTACGGGTGGGGGCATTACAGCCTGAGGTGGTATCAGAGCATCGGGTTAAGTAAGAAGAGACTTAACCTAGATTGCTCTCATGTTGCATCATGGATTGTTCACGCATTGCATCCAGGATCATTCTCATATTGCATCGAGACAGGATATTTGGGGATTGCATGGTTCTGTTATCTGGATTTCATATCTGTGGTATCTTCTGTATAGCTATGGCAGTTCAGCCACACCAGGATCCTAATCAGCAGATGGATGAGGCTTTCTTTGAGCAGTTTGAGGCCCCGCGTACTGTGGCAGTTTCTCGCCGTGGAGGCACTCGTTTCTACACTTGGCGTAGGTCTAGGAACAGTGGCAGACCTGGGTATTCCTATCCTAACAGAGTTGTGCACTATCTCGAGTCTGAGAGAGATGGTTACTTTCAGGAGTATCAAAGGACCCGTGAGGTCAGGTTGGAGTCTCTGCGCTATCAGTATCAGTCACTGCAGTACCAGATTGATAGGGACATGGCTCGTGAGCATGCTACAGAGATGACTCATATTGCTGATCAGAGGGCTGCTCGTATTGCTGAGCTGGAGGCAGATCTTATGCAGATGACTATCGATCGCGACACCTCTATGGAGCGTCACTAGCACTACCGTGCACGCGTGAGAGCTCGCCTGTATGATACCTATCACTTATCCGATGAGCAGGCAGTTGAGGAGGTCGAGGGTCAGGATGTCAGTCAGGCCTCTCAGGAGCCCGAGCCTATGCAGTATCAGTCTGATGGAGGCGATGGAGGGTCTGATGATGATGATGATGGCGGAGATGATCCAGCAGGACACAGACAGGGTGAGGTCGTTGCCGTTTCTGATGACACCACCAGGGGTTCTTTGGACCACAGTTATCAGGGTTGATTGCTGATGGGAGATTTCTGTATATAGTACTGATGCATATATATCTATCTATGGATGGCGGACGTATAGCCGGGACAGTTCAGGACTGACTTTTGGATGAGGGGATGTATAGCTCTGGTAGATGATCCCCGACTTTTGGCACCACGGATGACGGTTCAGATGACTTGGTACCTACTAGGTTATTTTCAGCAGGGTTGGACGGATTGGTAATTCCTGTAAGGGAGTCAACTCGATAGTATCGGGTCCTACCCATTTTGAATTAATACTGTTAACATGTGGCCTGTAGTAAATTTTACCAAACCTTGCACAGTTATAACACTTTCGGCTTTATGTTGAATATCTGTTTACTGCTTTCCATAACTGTCATTGCATGAGTCTTAGAGTTGCTTCAAGATACCATTAGGACCGTTGATAGGATCATGCCATTTCATTTATTGATAGCATGCTATTATTCTTGATATGTTGATACGCTTCTGGATATGTTGATCATACTTCTGATCATGTTACAGTTCTTGTTGATATGACAGTACACGTTCTGTTCCTGTTTTACATGTTGATCATATTTTGGGATATGTTATACATGTTTCTGATATGTTGATATGTTACCCGAGCTTCTGTTCCCGTTTACATGATGTCTGACAATTGTTTCTGATTATATGATATGTTTGGAAATCTTGAATCTTTGCTGACATGTTGTTATGGGAATGTGTTGTTCTCATACTTATATGTGACTACGTGAGAATGTGAATACGTGGTTACGAATTCTGTGAATCATTATATGTCATGCATCGAATATATGTATCTGAATGCTTATGAATTCAGTAACAACATGCCACCGAGAAGAGCACCGCGGAATCGTGTACCACCACTGCCACCCCAAAGAGATGTCACGCCACCCCCTGAAACAGAAAGAACTCCGGAATTAAGGGATGTGCTATGACAATTTATGAGAGCTTGTGCACCGAGAGATAATCCTCCTAATGAGAGATCATTGGAGAAGTTTCTGAGGATGAATCCGCCTAAGTTCTATGGAGAATCGAACGACCTAAAGGCTGAGAATTGGATTACTAGTCTTGAGAAGATTTTCGAGGCTATGGAGATCTACCCAGAGGATCGTGAACGAGTTCGGTATGCTACTTTCCTTATGGAAGGAGCTGCATACAATTGGTGGAAGCACGTTCAGCATATGTGGATTGAGAATAACGTTGAAGGAAGTTGGGATAAGTTTATCAGAGAGTTTCAGCAGAAGTATACGCCTCAAGTGACTCGTGATGCACGGGAGGCTGAGTTTATGAGTCTGGTTCGGGGAACTATGAATGTGATGGAGTATGAAGCTAGGTTTGTGAGGCTGATCAAGTATGCGCCTCATATTCTGAATGATGAGCGTCGCAAGACAAAGAGGTTTATTGATGGACTGAAGCCCGAACTTTGGTTGGCACTTGCATCTTTGGTTATTGAGACCTACAACCAGGCTGTTGATAGAGCGCTAAGGGTTGAGGCTGCACACAAGGAGATCAAGATAACTACTGCCCGTCAAGGACCTTCTAACCCTAAGCCTTATCAAGGTAATAAGCGACCTTCCGGATCTTTTCCCCAAGGAACTGGAAAGAGGCCAATGGTAACACCACAGCATCACCAGCAGAATGCTCCACCGAAATAGCGAGCACAGAAGCAGAAAGCGCCACAGCAGTATCAGAAGGCGCCACAACAGCAGAGAGCACCTCAGCCAGGTCCAGAGGAAATTGTTTGCCGATATTGTCGTCGAACGGGACACACTGAGGAGAACTGTCTCAAGAAAGCTGGACAGTGTTTCACGTGTGGTTCCCCTGAGCACCAGATGGATAGTTGCCCGCACAAGATCAGGAGATTTGGGGTCCAGGATAAAGGAAAAGCAGTGGTGGGTACGACGAACAAACCGGTGGTCAAAGGCAGAGCTTATGCTTTGGATGGTAAGGACGAGGTTGATCCTTCGTCTATTGTGGAAGGTATTGTGCACATTCTTAACACGCCAGTTAAGGTCTTGTATGACCCTGGTGCCACACATTCATTTGTTGCTTCTAAATTATGTGTGCATTTACAGTTTCCGCTTGAATACTTGCCATATAAATTTGAAGTGAGTTCTCCTTTGGGAACTTGCCTTGTTACGGATCAAGTATATAAACGCTGCCCTATATGTATTGGTACCCGTTGTTACCCGACGGATCTGATTGAGTTACCGATGACGAGATACGATGTTATACTTGGTATGGATTGGTTGTCTAAGTACCGAGCTACCTTGGATTGTTACAAGAAAGAGATCATCTTGGAAGAAGATGAAAGTGGGACATCAGAAGGGAAAGTTGAGAAGTTATCAGTGATTTCTTCGATGGAAGCTAAGAAGTTGATTCAGAAAGGAGCTAGTGGAATTGTGGCTTATCTTTTGAATAGACCGAAAGATCAACTTAAGATCGAAGAAGTGGAAGTGGTGAACGAATTCTTAGATGTGTTTCCTGAGCATTTAGATTCGTTACCTCCTGACCGAGAGTTGGAGTTTGCGATCGAGACGATATCAGGAGCTGAGCCGTACTCAAAGACACCTTATAGAATGGCTCCAGCTGAATTAGATGAACTGAGAAAGCAATTGGACAAGTTGATTGAGTCAGGATATGTTCGACCGAGCACCTCGCCGTGGGGAGCGCCTGTGCTTTTCGTTAAGAAGAAGGATGGATCATTGCGTTTATGCATTGACTTTCGGGAGCTGAACAGGATGACAATTAAGAATAAGTATCCTCTCCCTCATATCGAAGAGTTGTTCGATATACTACAAGGATCAAAGGTCTACTCCAAGTTAGATCTAAGACAAGGGTATTATCAGTTGAAGATCAGGGAAGCAGATATTCCGAAGACTGCTTTCAACAACCGATATGGACATTATGAGTTTGTAGTAATGCCGTTTGGTTTGACGAACGCACCAGCTGTATTCATGGATATGATGCACCGTATATTCAAGCCGTTTCTCGACAAGTTTGTAGTGATCTTCATCGACGATATTTTGGTATTTTCGAAGACACCGGAGGAACATGCTGAACATCTACGAATCGTGTTACGCACTTTGCTGGATCACAAGCTATATGCAAAGTTCAGTAAATGTGAGTTCTGGCTTGAGAGAGTTACATTTCTCGGACACATCATATCAAGATCTGGAATCGAAGTAGATCCCTCGAAGATCGAAACGATCATGGATTGGAAGTCACCGAAGAATCCTTCAGAAGTAAGGAGTTTTCCGGGATTAGCTGGTTACTACCGGAGGTTTGTCAAAGATTTCTCAAAGATAGCTACACCTCTCACTAAGTTGACAAAGAAAGAAGGAAAGTTTGAATGGACGGAGAAGTGTGAGCAAAGTTTTCAAAGATTGAAAGAGATGCTAACAACTGCACCCATGTTAGCGTTACCAGAAGGAAAAGAAGGATATACAGTCTACACCGATGCTTCGAAAAAAGGACTAGGAGGAGTTTTGATGCAGAACGGGAAAGTGATTGCGTATGCATCAAGGAAACTCAAAACGCATGAAGTCAACTACCCGACACATGATTTGGAGTTAGCCGCGATAATTTTTGCTCTGGGAAAATGGAGACATTACCTGTATGGAGTTACGTTTGAGATCTTTACTGATCATAAGAGCCTGCGATATCTATTCACTTAGAAGGAGTTGAATATGTGACAGAGGAGATGGATGGAATTTCTGGAGGACTACGATTGCATTATTCAATACCATCCAGGAAAGGCGAATGTTGTAGCCGATGCACTAAGCAGGAAAGTTCATTTGGCACAGATTTCTGCCAACCCCGAGGTTGATAAAAGAGAAAGAATGGAGGTGATAACTAAAGCTCGAATCGCGAACGTTGTGATGATATCACCTTTGAAAGAACAAGTGCTGGAGGCACAGAAGAACGACGAGTGGATCAAGAAATGTCTCGAATCTAAGGAGAAAGATGATGAGACCAAGTTCAAGGTTGATGAACATGGAATATTGAGGTACAAAGGTCGAGTATGCGTACCAACTGTTTTGAGGAAAGAGATTCTCGACGAAGCGCATAAGACTAAGTACACGATACATCCCGGAGGCACTAAGATGTATCAAGATGTTAAGACGCATTTCTGGTGGAACGGAATGAAGAGAGACATAGCCAACTATGTCAAGAAGTGCTTAACTTGTCAGAAAGTTAAAGCTGAGCACCAGAAACCGAGTGGGAAGTTGCAACCATTACCGATTCCGACTTGGAAGTGGGAGCAAATCACGATGGATTTTGTCAATGGATTACCCAAAGTCAGAGGAGGACAAGATAGTATCTGGGTGATCATTGATCGATTGACAAAGTCAGCACACTTTTTGCCAGTTAAGACGACGGATAAGGTCAACACGTTGGCAAAGCTGTATCAACAAGAGATTGTTAGATTACATGGAGTCCCGAACAGTATAGTCTCGGACAGAGATCCAAAATTCACGTCGCACTTGTGGAAAGAAATTCAGACTTTGATGGGAACGAAGTTGAACTTCAGTACTGCAGCGCATCCTCAGACGGATGGACAATCAGAAAGGATGATCAAATACTTGGAAGATATGCTAAGAGCTTGCGCTTTGGACTTCAAGGAAAGTTGGAAAGATTGTTTACCTCTTGTGGAGTTTGCATACAACAATAGTTATCAAGCTTCTATTAAAGCTGCTCCGTATGAAGCTCTGTATGGAAGGAAATGTAGATCCCCGTTATACTGGGATTTGGATGAAGCGAGATGTACTGAGGAAGGACCGATCAGAGTGAATTCAGCTAAATGGATAAGAGAAGCGACAGAAAAGATTCAGATCATTCGCCAGAGAATGAAAGCTGCCCAGGACAGGCAGAAGAGTTATGCTGATCGATGAAGAAGGGATTTGGAATTCGCAGTGGGCGAAAAGGTATTTCTGAAGGCATCGCCAAGAAAAGGGTTTTCCCGAATTGGGAAAGGTGGAAAGTTAAACCCGAGATATGTTGGACCGTATGAGATACTAGAGAGAGTCGGACCGACAGCTTATAGATTGGATTTGCCTGTAGGTCTAACAGGAATCCACAACGTATTTCATGTATCTCAGCTTCGCAAGTGTTTCTCGGATGAGACAGAGGTTGTGCCGGTAGAGGAGATACCGTTGGAACCGGATCTGACTTATGTTTTGAAACCCGCTAAGATTCTAGATAGGAAGTTTCAAGAGCTGAGGAATAGGAAGATTCCTTTGGTTAAAGTCCTTTGGAAGGGACATGGGACAGAAGAGGCAACCTGGGAGACAGAAGAGAAAATGCAGAAACATCACCCTGAGTTGTTTGCAGTTACAGCGGAAGAATCTGAGGACAGATTCTCTTTAAGGAGGGGTGATTGTAACAGCCCAAAACAGGGCCTGGAAGAAAACAGTAAGTTAAGGCAGTGGTAAAGCGTTTATAGATCGTGATCCAACTTTTTGAATCATCATGCATTGCATTCTTACATGAACTTTGTGCTCGTATTTGTTCTGACATGCTTTAAGGGGGAATTCTTGACCTTTGATACAGTTTACTATTCATAACCCGAGTCTACCTTGTTCATATTGCTACTCGAACCCTAGAGGTTCATCACACATGTTTCCCAATCATTTGAACTTATTTCCCGAACTCAGAAAGTCTTTCTTGAGCCATAAGGGTATTTTTGGAACTTACCGACCAAAGTTACTATTCATCAAAAAATGAGCTTTTGATTCTGATACCTTTTTCAACCCAAGTTACAGTCGAATCGATCCTTGAGTCGAGATGAGTCTTTTGATATTATTCTTGGCTTGGAAATCCATTCCGGAACTTTGTTTTATTGAAAACGTTTTTTAAAACCCTAGTTTACTATTCCTTTTACGAACGGTTTTCATTCGGAAAATGTTTTCTCTTCGGATTTGCACTACTTGAGCTATTTCAAGATTTTTGAGATGTTTTACAACTCTTGATTCAAACCCTAGCTCGAAATTTTGAAGCGTACGTTCGTACGTGAGAATTCACTATTCATCCTACGTTTTCAACTTTTTAACGGTAAAACGTTTTATAGTCGATTTTGGACTCAAAACGCTTCTCGATTTATTTCTTGAATTTTGGAAGCAATCCGGACTTGAAAATCATTCTAGAAAGTCGTTTTTCACTCATGTCGAGTTTCGAGCTCAAAACTTTTATTCACTAAAACTAATGTATCTTTCAAACGGTAAATCCGATTTCGACGAATGAATATGCGTTTCGAAGCTAATTTTCTTGCCGTCGGAATGGTTATACTTCCAGCCACTTATCCTCGAGCCTTGGGGGACGAAATTACAGAAATACCCCCAGCAGCCCCATTTTTACCTTCTTAATCCCTAAAGCCTCTAGAAGATACAAGTGGATGAACTCTTGTTTTGCTCTCCTACCCTTAAGCCATCTCTAATTGCAAGGTGAGGGGCTTCTTCACACCTATATATACCCCTCTCATGGCATTTGAATCCTTGCTCAAAGTCTTGTGTTAACAAGCACTCCTCTCTCCCTCCTTTCCCTCATTGCCGTCGGCATCCCCTCCCCTTGTAGCTAGGTTAGTTTGTTTTGTTTATGTTATGTTAGTTTAGTTTATGTTTTTATGTTATGGTATGTTTATATTATGTTTAGGTTGGGTCTTAGGGTCTTCCCTAAGCCATAGAGGATTTTATTTTATGCATTTATTATATAGTTTTCATGATATGTTTTGATAGTTGTTTATATGTTTTAATTGGTTAGTATATGCTTGAATATGTTATGAATTGCTCAAGTATATGCTATGATCATGTGATATGGTTGTTATATTATGAGAATTGATGCATGATTATGGAATTTGAATTATGTTCATGCATGTTAGCTAATGGAATAGTGATATACAATTAATTATGTCACAACTTGTTACATGTTGATATGGAATTAAATTGTTACATGTTACATGCCTAAAGGTTTATGATATATGATATGATATGATATGAGATATGTTGTGACATGTTGTCACATTGTTATATGACTCTTGAATGATGAATTGAGCTTATGTTATGATTTGGATTAATGGATTAGTGCCTTGATTATGTTATACACTTTAATAGTGTCACATGTTATAACCTAAGATAGATTAGTGTTTCATAACTTGATCGTATGCCTTAATTGGACCTCTTAACTATAGGTTATACCTTTAACCTAGATCACACTTGATTATATTAACATGAACTTGAAACTATAGGCTATAATCAAGATCATAATTTGATTAGGGTGTGTGTGTGTACCGTGTGTGTGTGGGTGTGTGTATAGTAAGGGTTTGACCCGACCCTTTGACCCAACATGTGAATAGTAATCATGAATAGTAATCTGGAATAGTACTTTTGAATAGTACTCTTGAATAGTATAAATGAATTAAAACTTGTGCTTTCTCTATAGACATTTGCACTTAGGGTTTCCATATCCAGGGTCTAAAATGTGTTTTCAAAATGTGTTTTCTTTCGTGGACTTGTTTCTTAACCTAAGGTTTGCGATAGAATTCATAATTTGACTAAAGCTTACTCGGTTATAGTAAGATCATAGTCTAACGTTAAGAGTAACTCACTTTGATGTATTCCTTTGTGTGTTACCTTTCTTGAATACCTTAAATGGTATTACTCTCTTGTGTTACATGTTCCTTGTTCATTTGTTTCTTGCATTTCATATGCATCTTGGTTAGTAGTGGGTCTTAGTTGTTAAGCTCACTCTAGTACGCCACCTACAGGAGTTAAAGTTGAGCACTGGGATCCCCAGGGCACCGCATAATCTGTCTACCTACCTTTGTTACTGATAGGTGAGGTGAAGTTATAAATGTTTTCCAACTGGAACCACGATTATACTATCGTATCATATGTTTTGAAATTCAAAGCTAAACCTTGTTTTGAAGGACTCCCTTTTATCGGGACATTCTCTTGAAAGGATCATTCATACTTTAATAGTATATCTTGATCAACAGTACATGTTTTCCAAAGTTCTGCATTCTTGTTCAAAGACAGTTACATGTTTTGCATATGTTTTCAAAGTACAGTTTACAGACAGAATCACATGTTTCAGACAGAATCATATGTTTTACAGACAGCATCATACGTTACAGTTACAGTTTCACATGTTATAGTTAGCATACTGGAGTGATACTCTGGTCACTGCTAATCTTAAATGCAAGCATACAGTTTACAGTTTGGGCCCGGCAGTTATGTGTGGAGGTGATGCTCGGGAGGTGAGCGCCAACGACATCACCAATACCGGCCGCCACACTTAGATAATTGACACCGACTTTTAACAGGAGGTTTGTTAAGTCAGGACAATCTGTCTGGGAACGGACAACAAATCTGTTCCCATTACATGTTTACAGGTCGCCTAGGGCTAGCTACCCGAAGTGACAACCGGTGGAGGATGGTGCATGTTTGTATGTGTTGGTAAGAGTTGTTGTTGACCTTTGTCCAATAGTCTACTGTGCGCGGAGTTTTTGCTGACCTTGGTCCAATGCTCTACTTTATGTGGGGTTATTGTTGATCTTGGTCCGATACTCTACTAAACGTGGAATTATTGTTGATCCTGGTCTGATGCTCAACCAAATCATGTTTTCTGGAGTAAGGATGGAGAAGCCTAGCTTGCGGGCAAAATTCTGTTTCATAAAGGATGGTTCATATCTGGAAAAGTTCACTTTACCCTTTTCCCGTTTTATGAAAGAACTATGAACCATCAACAACATATGTGTGCGCGTGTGATAGCATTCATGAAAATGTTTTATAACGTGCAGTCTTTTACAGCATCGCATTCAAAGAGTTTTATCAACCGAACTTGTTTCAAGTTCTTCTTGAAAGCATCGCATTTAACAGTTTCGAACTTTACTTCAAGTTCTTTAATTCAGTACTTTCTTTAAAGTATTCCCTCACTTAGTCCTTTTGACTAATACCTCTCCCGTTTTCTTGCCTCGTGGTTTCAGGTCTTGCAGCCGCAGTCTAGAGGTATCTTGAAGCTGTAGATTGTCATTTTTGTTTCAGTCAGGACTTAGTATTACTTCCTTTTGTGTCCTGCATATGTTTTATGGTTGCATCACTTTATACTTCTGTATATGTTTCTGAATACTTGAGTATCTTTGTTATACTCTTTCTGCTACTCTGTTACCGATACATTGAACTCTGCTATATCGGTACTTATATGTGAATCTGTTATATGTTCTGATATGCCGAGTCTCTCTTACACGATCAATATGTTCTTGCTTGTTACATGCCATCAGGCATATGTTTTGAAAAGTTTTAAAATACTCTGATTTTCCGCTGCATAGCCACATCGTTGTACATGTATAGTTCTGATAGACAGCCGTTCGTTGGAGTATTTCTTGAGTGATGGCTCACACCATTACTTGAGAGGTGCTTCAGTGCGGGGGTTGAGACGCCGCTCTCCTCTTGTTCTGGTACGGGTAGGGGCGTTACACAACCCATGCCTAAGGTAACCCCGTACCTCACTAGGCGCCTTCAAACGAAACCGCCGGGCAACTCGGCCCTCGCAACTCACAACCACTCGAGCTCTTGACCTAACCAAATTCTCCAAAAAGATAGATCACACGTAAGAAGCAACAAGGAAGCAGCAAGCAACACCAAAAGCTACGAGAAGAAAAATAGTCACAAAACGGGGTTTCCCCGAAAAATAAAAAATGCATGTATGAAGTGCCATGTATGCATTAGTGTACCGTGCACCACGGTGGAGCTGTCGAGTTCGGTGATAACTTTCTTGCTTCCCAAAGTGTTATCTTGTACTTGAACCGGGATCTTGAAGTCACTATGTTGAAGGCCTCGGATTCTGGTTATTCGGACACTAGCTCGTCTTGTAACCCAATTCTCCGCACTTGAAGGGTTCCTTCACTTTCTTCTTACCATCTCTTCCATGTGGCTCGGACTTCGGTGATAGAAGTATTAAGTTCTCTCTAGTGAGGAGACATTGATTCCATCTTTGGTGGGAGAATCTTCTTAATCTTGATATCGTTAATATCTTAAAGTCCTTTGAAGATTGTCTTGTAATTCGGGTCTCTTTCTCGGACTAGAACTCGAACCGGGTTCTCATCCCACATAGGGAGTATGAGATTCAAACCGTTGTTTACATATCTCCATTCGGACCGCATCCCTTATTTCCTCGAACTAAATATATACCGTTGAACTTGAAAAGCTTCTTGAATTCCATCTCTAATCCCTTGTAGTAATTTCGGACATTCTAGTAAATCTTCGTTGGCTCCCAATCTCTCAAATTCCAATATAAAATCACCCATCTCCAATTCTTGCTCAGGAGCTATGAATTCATAAAATCTTCTTAACGTTACACTTAAAGAGATGTACTTGTGTTAAATCTCTTGAACGAATTCTTCCAAAGTGAACTCTTTTCCAGGCTCTTCAATTTTAGGGGTTCACTTTCTTCAACTATCTTGAAACCCGACCTTAAATTAAATGACAAATACACTTCCCTTTTTCTCATAATGTCACCGAGCCAATTTTCCGCAGCCCTTGATCTCTGAAACTTCAATCCAAAATCATCCACCCTCTTCAATCATCGCTCGAAATCTAGGAATTTCTTGAAGTCTCTTATCATTAAACTTGGAGGGATTTACTCGTAGAAATTTCTCGAACGAAATTCTTACCCGAACGAAATTCTCTGAAAAATACTTTGAAGCTCGACTTTGGACTTAAATGGAAGATATATTTCACCTTTCTTGGAATATCTATGAACGAGCCTTCCAAAACCATATCATCTCGGATATCACTTCTCGGTCTTGACATAAACGGGAAATACTTCTCCTTTCTCATGTGAATTTTTGAATAACTTCCCACACTCATGTTATCTCGAATAACTGTTCGTCAACTTCGACATCTTCAACCCCGAACCACTTCGATGTATCAAAATCTCTAAACTCCTTGGTATACCGTAGACTCTTGTTTCCTTTGTCCTTACCCGATAATATTTATTGATATCGGAACAATATCCTGAAGTAAAACATAATTTCCAAGAAATATCGATGCATGTGGGGGTTTGGTACATGTTCATGTGCACAATTAACACAAATAATATAAATAATTCACATAGATGGTGTAAATGTATGCAACATACATATAATCCTAAGCCGAACGACCTACACAAACCCAAACGATTGAAGAGCTCCGGTTTTGCAACCAAGAGCTCTGATACCACTTTAGGATGTAACACCCCGGAGCGCAGAGCACTACATCCCTCACACCATAACTCGACAAGTGTAACGAAATAGAGACTCCGCACACGCATCAAGCCACGGAGAACGGGTGACAAACAAAATCTCACCTAAGCTAGGCGGTCTAGACCCTAATCAGAGTGCGCAACAAAAATCAAAATACAAACGGAAGCACCAGGATCGTCAAACATGCATATAAAATCTAACTAATTTAATTAAATTAGATACTTATACAAATATACCCATCCCGGCCAAATAAATCTTACAATTTCACAATTTCATAATTCATACTTCGTAATTCATCTACATAATCATACTTAACATACTACCAAAATGGAAAAGTAAAGATGCAAAACGCCGAAGGACTCAAACAAGGACTCGAACAACTCAAAACACAACCGCCTAGCTCGAACCGGAACCTGCACCTGCAAACTCGAAGAAACAAAAGGGGAAAAAGAAGACAACGAGAAGGGGTCAGTCCTAAAGATTGGTGAGGGGGCTAACACACTCACACGTACATATACATAAATCAGAGCATATTCCTAAGTCATGAAAGCTCATGAACCGGGGCGTGTTTTTACAATCTAAAACATTTTCGCCCGTGATATTAGTTATATAGAAAAGACTTAAGGCCGAAGGACAAAATCGATAAATTTTATAAATTAGGAATCCACTCTCGTTTCACGAACTATTTTCATAATCAAATCACACAACTCGGCCAGTACGAGTCTTAAACCACCTAACTCCGTTCATAGTCAAAATCAGAATCATAATTCAAACGAAAAACATAATTCAAACACTCATACCTCTTCTCCCAGTGATGGAAGGGTGGTACCTACCCTAACCAACGTTCTCATGTCAGGGTCGTGAGTTTCATGACACTCACGCCCAAGGATTCCATCCCCACCAAAACTCTTAGTGGGTTCCGGGTTTATCCTTTAAGTTGGAGGCTGTACTCAGGAATGACCCGATGGCCCGACACCATCCCGGGGCTCCTTTACACAAATCTCCGGGGCCGAATTCATAAATCATAGTTCATAAGTTTCATAATTTTCGAAAATCAGACTTATTTTTCAAAGTCATAACTCGCTATTTTCAAAGCACATATGCCAACCCTTTTTAAAAACAAAATAAATGAAAATATAACTTACGTATACATAAAAGCGTTTTTCAAACGTTTCATAACAAACGAGTCAATTCCCACAAAATACATATCAAACAAGTATATATATATATATACATAGGTAGGTCGCATGCGGGCTTAAAACACATTTAGGGTCGTAGGTCATAATACCTAAAAGAAAGAAACCTCACCTCGGCGAACAAACCGAACAAAACGAGCAAATCGATGCCTAAAGAACCACCTCCTCACCAACGGTGCAAACCTCTGAACAAAACAAACGATAAAGACATACTTAGACTCAAAATGAACCATTTAGAGGCTCGGTAAATGCATAGGAATGCAAATGACGCAATGCACTTCACATGTAGTACCCCAATACGTAAGGATGCCACACCCCCACACCATAGGTCGATCCACATACGAAATGAACAGTCCATAGATGAACCAACCTATAGCGAACGGGTGACAATAAAATAAAATGACAAGCTAGGCGGGACTAACTCGCAAATCAATTATCATAATGCATATTAAATAAGCGGAAGCATGCTAAACTATTGATCATTTATCCAGTAGTCCGTATTATGAATTTACATATCAATATATTATCATCTCCTAAAATACATAACAAGTAACATTAACAATAGTTCCTATGAAATGATAATTAAATAAATGCACCGTGCGGGGCTCGAATGCAAGGACTCGATTTAGCTTGATTCACACCTAGAATGTACCTGCGAGAACGCTGCACATATATCGGTTTCATGAATAACCCCATCACTCCCATAAACTCCATCACTCCAATAACTCCATCACTCCAATAACAGGAAGGTTGCGAGCCTTCACCATTCACGGTAACACGGTATTCACGATACCCGCAGCGTTAGGATTCTAGAGGTGGCTCCGACGGGTTCAGGAGGTGGCTACCACACATGTAGCACTTTGCCCCGCAGGTTCAAGTGATGGCTCCCATGTGCGTAGCACGTTGTCCCGTATAGCACTTAGCTCCTACGGCTGGCGAGCGGTACATGGTAACACGATATTCACGATGATCACGATGCACGCATTTCTTTACATGATCATGACATTAACACGATAATCACGGTACGTGCATTGCTTTGCGCGACTATGACATTAATCAAGCTACACGCATTGTTTTGCATGGGCCTGACTTGCTTGCTGACAGGTGACACGACGTATCATGGATGTGTGAACGTGCTCGTTGATCCCAATGTCCGCCCTGGAGAACAACTTGAATGAAACAGAAATATTTGTGCACTCATGAGACTATAACTCGATAATGTTACCAAATAGAGCACATCACGTGATCAAGTGATGAAATGGCATGCAATGAATAATGTAGCATAATATATTCATATTATGAGATGTAATCGATCATATAATAGCTTGTTATGGTCAATTAAATGATTAGAGAAGGAATTGGAATTGTTACATTTATGCAAAAACATTCTGCCCCTCCAGGGGTCTGGGAACGGCCTTTTCGGCCCTTCGTTCAAACTGGGAAGGGCCGTTCCCAGCTCCCCGAAGTTACTCCCCGAAGATGGGAACGGCCGTTCCGGCTGGTAAGCCAAAACGGGAAGGGTCGTTCCCATCCTCGCCGCCATGCAAACCTGTTCAGACATGGGAACGGCCGTTCCCAATAACAAAGGGAATGGGAAGGGTCGTTCCCCGTTACACAGAAGGTACAGAAGCAGGGGAAGCACGAACACATCTCCAAAGCATCAAAATCAATTATAATTCAATCTCTTAATGTATAATTTTATGAAAGAACCATAGATACATGCTTAAGACACAATAAAACCAATATAAACATTTAGTTCTAGCTTGAGTCTTCAAGAAACCAAGATCAAACCCCATGAACACATATATCATCAAACTCCATGATTCTAAAGATTTATGCATGAAATCAAGTCTAAAGCTTGTAATCATGCTTCTAACATCATATAAGCAAGTTATTGTAATCAAATCCTAACCCTATCCTCAAGAATTATTATCAAGAAATCCTACATATTACCTTCAATGAAAAGAGTGAGATGAAGAAGATGGAAATGGAGGATTTAAGCTTCAAAGTTCATAATTTAATGGAAGAATAGATGAAAGATGATGGATTCCCTTCTTCTCCTTGAAGCGTGGATCGGGAGAGATGGAGAGCAAAAGTGTATGATTGCAAGAGATGAAAATGGAATGAAGAAGAAGCATCACGTAATACATCTCTTAAATTTGATGAAATATTTGAAATTATAATTAAATCCTCCAAGTTTTATGAGTTATGCGATTAAGTATAGAAAGTTTGGAAAATGATCAATTTAGTCCAAGAATATAGTTATGCAATTTAGTCCTTGAATTAAAGTGGATGCATATTTAAGGACAACTAAGCAATTAAGACACATTCAGTAATTAATTCACGTACCAAATGAATCCAATTTATGCAATAATTCCCAAATTGATACATATTTCACATAATCTTATTGAAATATAATTTATCTAATTTATCATGAATTATAGGAATTTAATAAACGAAAGAATTTAAAATAATCCTAACTCTTGAAAAATTCACATGTGTCATGCGTACCTGGAAAGCCGGAAATTGGGGCGTTACATCACATAATTTCGTACTTAGGCATGTCGAGGCAAATAACAAAATATCAAACAAATAATCAACAAATTAAACTCATAATGCATCAATGAAAAATCCTAACTTATCATATAATAGCATAGTAAGAGCATTCATAAATTTAAGTTCATAAGAGGCAAGGAATGCATAAAAAAATGAACTAAAATGGCACATAAGAGCATATGAGTTTATAAATTAAAACGAGCATTCAAGTCAAACCGTAAATTTAAAATATACAACCTAACACGTAATATGACCTATTCTCATAGCATATAAGTCATAAACGAATAAAAAGAAGGAATTAGAAAGTACAAAACGAAGCACGAAAGTTAAGCATGCAAGATCGAAGTATCTAAAGTTATAAAATATAAAAGTAAATCAAATACTTACACTAAATACATAACACAATTATGATCTATACATATATATATATACGTATATGCGCACCCCTTAACACGTGGAGGTACCACACCCCCGCACTATAGGTCAATCCACATACGAAACGGCCCCTCCGTACATGAATCAATCTATAGCGAACGGGTGACAATGCAATAGACGACAAGCTAGGCGAGAAAACTTATACATGCGACATAATAAAGCGGAAGCATAATTCAATCACTATCAAATATTTCCATTTATCAGGGCATGACATTTTCCATTTACCGAATAGAACATATTCTAACTTACATATCAATACATTATCATCTCCTTAAAATAAATAACATATAACAGTAAACATGATTCTCTCGAATAATAAATAAACAATCAAATAATGCACCGTGTTTGACTCAACCCTAACAACTGGACTCGACTCACTTCCCGCCTAGCACGCACCTGCAATAACCTGAAAGGTGGAGGCGTCAGTCTATGAAGACCGAGTGAGGGGTTTACATACATATTAGCTCAGATAGCATGCAAGTCATATTCTCGGGTAAAGATTTATAAAAGATAAATATACAAGTTCAATAATAATATAGCTTCGCCCGAGAATACAACTGTCAATATTAAATACTTGTTCTTTCATGCAATCGATGAACATGCTTGCTTGATTGTTAATCATTAGGTGATCACGCAATTCAATTATCGTGCAATCGTGCGATATTGTAATCAATTAGCACATTCATGGAATGGAAATCATGCAATCAGTACATGGCTTGCTTGTAACACGATAGGGTTTGTTCCTCTTGTGGTTGGACGGACAACCACCAGCCCTGAGACTAGCCCAGCGCCCTCACTAAGGAGAACCTGACCAGGAGAACACAGGTACACGATAGGGCTTTGTTCTTCTTGTGATTGGACGGACAACCACCAGCCCGAAGACCAGCCCAGCGCCCTCAATAAGGAGGACCTGGCCAAGAGAACACATTTACTAGATATGGCATTGTTCTTCATGTGGTTGGACGGACAACCACCAGCTCTAAGACTAGCCCAGCGCCCTCACTAAGGAGGACCTGGCCAGGAGAACACACGTACTTGCTTTCATGAACATGGCATGCTTGATTCGTGAACACTAACATACTTGAAATGATAAGTGATTTCATGAAATTATAACTATAAATACCTTTGGCCAAAATCACGTAAAGGTTATACGGGTTCTATATAACTAGAAATTAAGCCTCACCTGACAGGCGACCCACGACTCGTGCTTGCGTGAACGTGATCATGCTTGACAATCTCTGCCCTGGAGAATAACTGGACAAGAAATGGGACAATGTACGTGCATGAGACCACAATTCAAGCATATTATCTCATATAATGACGCACGGCATGATCATACACGAGACATCGAGCTATACACAATGTAGCATGATAACATGTTGTTTCGACATATAATCAATCATATAATAGCAATTTGGGGTCAAATAAGCCATTGGAACGACGTCCCAAAATTCCATTTTTATACAGAAAGTTTCTGCACTACCAGAAAGTTGGGAACGACCGTTCCAAGTTTTAGTTCAAAGTGGGAATGGCCGTTCCCGCTGTCGGGCTCCCCGAAGATGGGAACGGCCGTTCCCGTCTGTGAGACAAAGTGGGAAAGGTCGTTCCCGTCCTCGCCGCCTGACACATTATTCAAACAATGGGAATGGTTGTTCCCCTATTGCAAAGGGGGCGGGAACGGCCGTTCCCGTTACACAGAAGGTTCAGAAAATAGGGGAGAAGAACAGGGGAGCACGAACCTATACCAAATTCTTCTCAAACAATTACAATTTACATCCATCTATTACAATTCATAGGAGAACGCATATATACATGCTCAAGATGCAATAAAACACAATATAAACACACAACCCATGCTTTAATCATTATATTTACCAACTTTAGCTTACATATAAACTCATCATATAATCTCATGTTTCTCAAGAATCATGCATGAAATTCAAGCCTAAAGCTTAGGATCATGCTTCTACCAATTAAAGCACATAATATTTCATTTAACTACAACTCTGGTTTCCTATAAAGTCCCAAGAAATCATGTATGCTTCCACCCCTACCTTGAATGAAAGAGGGAGAAGAAAGGATGGAGAGATGATGAAGATGAAGTCCCAAGGCTTCCAATTCCTTATAGATTTTAGCTTGAAACGAAGAGAATCCCTTTTCTTTCCTTGGAGGGTTGGCTCGGTGAAGGAGGAAGCAAATGGTATGTTTTGATGAAAGTGAAGAATGAAGCTTGGAGAAGAGATGCATATAACGTGATATTTTTGGGCAAAAATATGCAATATTTGCAATTAAATCCTTAATGTTTGTAAGTCATGCAATTAAGTATATCAAGTTTGGAAATGAGCAATTAGGTCCCCCAATATATTCATGCAATTTGGTCCTCTATTTATGTAAGTGAGCAATTAAGGACAATTAAGCAATTAAGACAAATTGGACAATTAATTCATGTAACAATTAAATTCCATTTATACATGAATTCTAGAAATGAAATGGATTTCACACAATTTCCAAGTAATCATGTTGAACACAATTTATAGAAATTAATGTAACACGTTTAAATTAAATAAACGAAAATAATAAAATAAAGTCCTAACGCTCGAAACCCACACGTGTCGAGCGTACCTGACTGTCTGGAAATCGGGGCGTTACAACTCTCTCCCCCTTAAGAGAATCCGTCCTCGGATTCCTTGTCCTGAATTCCTGGAATTTAACTGGCTCTTACGTGTTCGTCCCATGCGGGTTAGCTACTCCCCGTCAGGGACTAGTTTGAAAGAGGTCTTCGATTCACAATGTCCTCCCATATGTGAAATGACGATCCTCAACTTTTCGGAGCCTAAACACTTGTAAGAAAATCTACCCTTCCACTAGAACAAATTGACAAGTAGTTGAAAATAATGAGAGTGCCCTGTCTCTCAAACAGTTAACGAGAGAACCCCGTCTCCCCGAGCAAGTAGCAAGAGAACCCCGTCTCCCGATAACCCCGAGAGAATCCCCGTCTCTCACGCACACGAAATAAAAGTTCAAGTAAGACACAAGAATCAAATAAAATTACTACTTATGCAACTATTAGTTCACATAAACAATTATTAATAAGCAAGGAATCATGTACAGGAGTAACAAAATAATAATATACAAGTACCAGAATAACAAGATAATGATAACAATAAAATAATTGTGCATGTGGTATGCATGATTGAGTGTACCGTTCACCGAGGATTGAAGTTCAGGTGTTGAAATAACTCGGCTGAATACTTGATTCTTTAGTTGAGATTTCTCTTGCTCGGTACCGTTACGGTTCAACATTCCCATTTCTAATAACCGTCTCCGTCTTTGTACTATTTTCTAACATAATCCGTAAATCATCATTAATCACCGCATCTTCAAACTCGTTTTAATCCCAGATTTGTCGGTTGAACTGTGACGCCCCGTCTCTTCGGCATTCCAGGTACGACGTCACGAGAGAGTTTAATTCAGTAATTTTGAGAAACATGTGATTTAGCATGCTTACGTGTCAACGTGATATTTATTTTAATTATGTGTGCTTTAAAATTTAATTAAATGTCTCGGACTCAATTGTCCAATATTTGCAATTTAGGGACCTAATTATAATTAGGACGTTTGAGCCTTCGTGGCTATTTGAGCTCGGGAATTCGAATTCGAATTCTGACCCTATCTTGAGTTCGTTTCGATCATTCGGATTCAATGAATTAACCTTTTAATTTCTAAAACCATTTGATAGCCTTACCATTTTAAATTCGATCCGTTTGGACCGGATACCTTTTGACCCTACCCGTTTTAACCGACCCGTTTGACCAGCCCCAAAAGGGGCCAGCCTTTCGTTCTCTCTCCACTTCCACGATCAGCAGCAACAAGGAAGAGAGAAAGGAGAAGATTTTTTCCCCTTTGGCCATGAAGCCTTTGGCTCGGGTTTGCAAGATCCAACCGTCCGATCAACGACTCAAGGTAAGATTTGTGACCCCCTCGTTACGTACTTTAATTTAATGTCTCTTTAGTGCCTCGGATATGTGTTATATGGCTAATTGGGGAAGATGATGAATAGTGATGGGGTTGGGAGTTTGGGGTGTTCGGGCTCGTTTTGCAAGCTTTAATGTGGAAATATGTGACCTACGTGTCGAGCATATTTTATTATGTTAATTTTGTGGGTTGTAGTTGTTGTTTTGCTGCTGTTGCTTTGTTGCTTCCTCTCCAGATGCCATTTTCGTACTGCTGCTGTTTTTCAGCTGTCCCAGGTGGGAACGGCCGTTCCCGTTTTGCCTTGGGGTGGGAACGGCCCTTCCCGGGCTGTCGTCAGTGCCGAGAATGGGAACGACCGTTCCCTGTTTGTGCTTGTGCTCGGAACGGCCGCTCCCGTTGTCCAGTCACTCTGGGGCGTTTGTGGGAACAACCCTTCTCGCCTTGGGCAAGGCCGTTCCCGCCTGTTTCTTGGGCCTTTTGTGTGTTATGTGTTTTATATGCTTTGTTATGACTTTATTCTGCATCCTTAGTTTATTACTTCAATTTAATTGCATGTTTTCAGGTGAAATTGTACAGTATACTTTAATATGTCCATGAAATGTGAATTATTGTTAATGCATGATTGTTTTATATTTTTATACGTGACTCATGAATTCATGTCAACCATAAGCATACGCCGTGCGTTAATTTGGTTCATTCTCGTGTCTAAGTCCTGTTTTGTATTCAGTTTGTTCAGGTACACCCGGGGTAGTGTTTTGTTGGCTGTGTTGATTCCGGGGTGGATCATTTGTTGTGTCTTCGGCCCCTTCGGTGTCAGGTGAGGTTAGGATATAGTTACACCTTATTGTAGTGTGCTCGGTTTTGACTGCATGTGATTTAGTAAACCTTATATGTATATAAATAAGTGTGAAATATGTATTCGTTGAATATGCCTCGAGTTTGCAAGTATGTTAAGCAATGTACAAGCCTATGTATGCTTGATTTGGGATGATTTGTTATGTTTTGCCACGCGAAGCTATGCTTCTACCTGTATACTTCTCATGAGCCATGTTTGGCAAGGACTGAGTGGATTGAAACGGAAAGTGGTATGTATATGTATATACGTATAAGTCTGTCTATCTATCTGTCTCTACTGTAGCGGGTTATGGTATGATATGTGTATGTTGGGCCCCGGAGCTATGGGTAAGGAGCCCTCGGGATGGCATAGGGCCGTCGAGGTTAAGCCTGTGCATAGTCTCCATATGTTTGCAGAGGATCACCCCTGAACTCACCAGGAGGTTTGGTGAGGGAAGGAATCCTGAGGGTTTGAGTACTCGCAAGGCGCTCCCCTCGTTTGTTTGGATGGTTTGGGCGTATACACCCTTCCATCAACCGGAGTTGAGGATGATATGATATGATTTGTATGTAAGTTTTCTGTTTTGATTCTGATATGTTATGTTATGAGGAGTTTGGGAGAGTCGGAGCTCGTACCCGCCGAGTTCTATATGATATGTATGTTCTGTTAAGGTTTATGAAACGGGGATAGCTTCTAAGTTAAACTAAAAGGGAGTTTTTATAAGATAAGCTAAGTTTGAATATGTTAAGATTTAATAAGCTTTGCTAAGTTTGTTCGGTATGTTATTTTGGTTTGTTTGTTTTTGCTAAAGTAAACCCTATCTGTATATATATCACGGGAATTGATTTAGTGTGCAAAAACTATCCCCGCGTTCATGAACACTATGAGTTTGATACGTGCTTTGATCTTATATATATAGGGTGAGTGTGTTAACCCCTCACTCAGTCGTGTTAAGACTGGCCCCTCCCCTCTTACTTTTAGTTTGCAGGTTCTGCTTGGAGTTCGTGCTAGGCGGAGTGTGTCTGTCTTTTGGAGTCTGTTCCGAGTCTTTGTCTAGTAGGTGGTCTTGCATTCGCATTTCTTTCATTCGGCTTATGTATAAGATATGTTGTATATGATAATTGGAATTTATATATGAAGTGATATGTATATTTCGGGACATGTTAGGACAGGTTTGCTCGGCTTAGTTGAACCCGTTGGATTTATGATTATCGTTTGATATTCGGGATTAGGTATTTATGCTAGTTGAACCCGTCAACTGCTTATGAATGTTTTGATTATTGCATGGCTTGTTCGCTTCCGCATTCTTGTTTTGGTTTGAGTTTTGTTTTCAGGGTCTAAGTTCCGCCTAGTCTAGGTGTGAGTTTGTCAGTCTCCCGTTCGCCACTGCTTGGTTCATGTACGGACTCTCCATTTCGTATGTGGATCGGACTTTGGTACGGGGGATGTGGTGACCCACCGTGCGGGTCCTACATCGTTAAGTGGTATCAGAGCCCCAGGTCGAAAAACCGGGGTTCAGTGTCAGGTCGTGTTTGTCTAAGTCGAACGGCATAGGACAATTTGGTTATGTGTGCACTTTCATCATGATTTGATAAGCTATGTATTTGAAATTTCGATACTTTATTGATTTTATATTACGTGGTGCATTGCATTCTTTGATGCTCTTACTTGATTTACTACGTGACATGAGCACTTACTAGTCAACATGCAAATATCTCTGTTGTAGTTGTTGATATTTTCAGGATTCCACCGCATCGGCAACACTACAGATAACCTTTCATCCAAATCTGTGCAACCTAGGATAATCTTCCAGTGAGGTACTAGCAATGAATCCGATGTCAACCATGTACCAGGAATTCATAGCATTCAAGCCTCCCCAATTTCGAGAGGGAAATGATGTAAAGGCTGAAGAATGGCTTTCGGAAGTAGAGGGTATTTTTTAAATATGGCCACGTAACTCTCAGGAGATGGCTCTCCTTGCTACATTTCTTTTGCAAGGACAAGCAAGACAGTGGTGGAAAAGAGTTGCTCAACAACTAGAGACTACGAACGAAGAGTTGACTTGGGAAGTATTTATTCGAGAATTTCGAAAGAGGTTTGCACCAGCTATTCTACAAGAGCGAAGACTTGAAGAATTCCTCAATCTGAAACAAGGAGATAGATCCGTTGTGGAATACATGGAAGAATTCGAAAGGTTGGGCGTATATGTGCCTCACATTATGGGTAACGATCAGATGAAGGCCAGAAACTTCATGGAAGGTCTTCGGGATGAATTCAAGAAAGCCCTAATTGCAAAGGATACGACCACGTGGGATAAAGCTACAAAGAAAGCATTAAGGGTCGAAACTTGGATCATGACAAAAGGCAAGGAAGAAGAGGTACAGGGGTCTAATGTTGAGTCGGGTTTATGCTCAAACCTGTAAGTAGAAGGAGAATCTCACCAACATGGAACTCGGGCTAAGAGAATTCGAGGAAAGAAATACAAGACCGGGAATACTTCAAGGTTGGGGAAAGGGCCCCAATTATGTGCTTATTGTGGAGGGACCACTCATACCTACGAAGCATGTTGGGACAGACTGAAGAGGTGCTACATTTGTGGGTCAACAGAGCACAAGATTTCCGACTGTGATCGACCGAGACCTAACAAGCAACGAGGTAAGGATCAACGGCTTCAAATTGGGAACCAACATGAACCCGGGTTTTGAGGTAATTGTATCCATGGCACGAGCATTCATCCTCCATTTTAAATATTACAATTATTTGTTCTTGTGCCGTAGATGTTGATTTTCGTTAATTATCATTAATGGCTACATATTATTAATTATTGATAATTGTTGCTATTATGTGTCTAAGTGATGGTTAAGTGATGCATCTCATTCGCACTTTGACTCGACATGCATATTTAGTGTTTTATTTTAGGATATTTCTTCATTCAAGGTACCAAGTTATGTTCAACGGGAATTGGAAGAAATGGTTTGGGGTATGGAGCGAAATTGAGGATTTCTCTTGGAGAGCGGGTTGAGTTTTATGGAGACACAGAGGATATGATAAAGAAGAATGGTTTGAGAGGTCCGGGTACAAGGTTAAAGAATTTAGGAATTGGGATATACCTTGAGGAGAAGTTAAAAGATTCGAGGTAGCTTATTCCATCAAACACAAGGCATATTTTGTTTTGGAGTTCGGACTTAAAGAACAATGAAGATAGTTAACTCTTGGAAATAATTAGGAGAAAGACATCAAGATTCTTTACCGGTGGAATTTAAACAAGAATGACAAGGGTTAGAATAAGAATTGATTTGGGAGTTAGGAACGAATTTAATCAATTGCAGTTTCGGGATATGGTGACCGCTTTCCATTTAACCATACTTTGGATAAGAAGAATCGACAAATATGATTAAAAGATGTAGATTGAATTTCTAAAGGATTTCAGAAATTTCAAAAGGAGTAGGGTGCTAACTGTAAAGAAAATTGATGCCACAGTCAAAAGATTTTATGGGAAGGAAACTATAATTTTAGAGCAAGAGTTTATCTCGGGATTTGGGAACAAATATGAGTAATTAAAATCCCGGGAACATGGTGATCAATTGGTTTCTAGTTAACCACGCCTGAAGAGAAGAATTTTGGCAGGAAACTTTAATCCAGCATCTAATAGACCTAAAAGGAAAGAGACGGAAAATTATGAATAGGATATCTTGATCCGGGAAAGAAACTCTCGAATGGAAGAATTGGAATCATGAAGTGAAGAAGATTTAACGAACTTAAAAAAAAATAAAAATAAACTATACAAGAATTTCGGGAGAAACGAAAACAAGACCAAGAGATCACTTAAGAGATGGAGTTTAAATTAGAGAAATTATCAAGGATTAACCAAAGTCCCAAGAATTCAAATACTTTGGGAAAACGAGGACGATGCAGAGTGGAGAATTGGGTTAGAAAAATTATTCAAGCTAATAACAACCATAAGAGGAAGGTCGGATTAATTTATGAAGCATGAGACTTACCAAGAATTACAAGACACAATGGCGAACAAAGAGACTCCAATGTTGATCAAATCATCACTAAAGAAAAGATTCCAATGTTTTGGTGAACGGTACATTAAACATACATATCACGTGCATCATCCATCTTTTGTTTTACTTTGTTAGGGGTGTGTGTTGTGGTTGTGAGTTGTTGATTATCCTTTGGGGTAACTTGAGAGTTCGTGTGTTGTTGCTTGCGGTAAGTCGAGGGTCGTGCTTTGCAACGGTCTTCTCCACAAGTTCCCCGAGTTCACGTTTGAGGTGATCAACGTTCGAATGTCAACTTCGAACCACGGGTTGAAGGCCCTTCGTGGGTGGAGAGCGAGTGGTTTGAGTTCTTTAACTACTCCACTCGTGGTCCCGGATTGTGGGTTGGTTTGGATTGATTCAAGCGGTGGGAGTTGAATCACTTGTGAGCCTCCTATCGTGCGAGAGGTCTGAACTACTCCTAGTCGGGGTCAAGTTCGTGTGAAGCTTGAAGTGAGTGATCGAACCCCTTCGTGCTTGGAAGACCTTTCTCGGGCTAACCCTTGTCGGAGTGTCGCGAGCCCCGAACTTGGGTGAATACTGGAGAGTTGCTCGTAGTTTTGTTGTGAGCGGTAGAACCTGGGGACCAGGTTCTCTTAAGGGGGGGAGATTGTGACGCCCCGTCTCTTCGGCATTCCAGGTACGGCGTCACGAGAGAGTTTAATTCAGTAATTTTGAGAAGCATGCGATTTAGCATGCTTACGTGTCAACGTGATATTTATTTTCATTATGTGTGCTTTAGAATTTAATTAAATGTCTCGGACTTAATTGTCCAATATTTGCAATTTAGGGACCTAATTATATTCGAATTCCGACCGTATCTTGAGTTCGTTTCGATGATTCGGATTCAATGAATTAACCTTTTAATTTCTAAAACCATTTGATAGCCTTACCGTTTTAAATTCGATCCGTTTGGACCGGATACCTTTTGACCCTACCCGTTTTAACCGACCCGTTTGACCAGCCCCAAAAGGGGCCAGCCTTTCCTTCTCTCTCCACTTCCACGATCAGCAGCAACAAGGAAGAGAGAAAGGAGAAGATATTTTCCCCTTTGGCCATCAAGCCTTTCGCTCGGGTTTGCAAGATCTAACCATTCGATCAACGACTCAAGGTAAGATTTGTGACCCCCTCGTTACGTACTTTAATTTAATGTCTCTTTAGTGCCTCAGATAAGTGTTATATGGCTAATTGGGGAAGATGATGAATAGTGATGAGGTTGGGAGTTTGGGGTGTTCGGGCTCGTTTTACGAGCTTTAATGTGGAAATATGTGACCTACGTGTCGAGCATGTTTTATTGTGTTAATTTTGTGGGTTGTAGTTGTTGTTTTGCTGCTGTTGCTTTGTTGCTTCCTCTCCAGACGCCATTTTCATACTGCTGCTGTTTTTCAGCTGTTCCAGGTGGGAACGGCCGTTCCCGTTTTGCCTTGGGGTGGGTCACCACATGAACCCTTCTTGAATCAATTCCTACCTTTACTTTCTGGTTTCCGAAGTGAGAATAGCCTGGTTTTCTTGTTAGAGAGTAATTGCCCGTTCAAGGTTAAAGGACTGACTTTGTGTTTCAAGCAAACTCTTGTCCAACAACCAGAGAGAACCGGTTTTACCATTTTCTCGACCTCCGTAATCAAAGTAAAACATCTTCCCGAAGCAAAGATCCCAACTCTTTTGTTTGAAACTCGAAGGTAGCACTTCTATTTCCTTAGAAGGTAGCACGACGGATATTTACTACAGAATAATCAAGGTTGTCATCCCGTGAGAGTAATTCAGCAAGCACACTTGCATGGAAACTGAAAGAATCAAGTCCTAGTGAAACGTCCTCCTTTGATCCCTGAAATATGATAACATACCCCACAATTCCACGAATTATCTTGAAAGAGAGGATCAATCAGTCTTTCATCTATCTGAAGTGTTCATGGTAAACTGGTATATTCATGGAGGCGACGGCGACAACACGGATGAGAACACGGTGTGCTATTACTGGCATCTCTAGGGTATAAGTAATAACTTCGTAAGAAAACTCTTGTCGGAGTTAACCTACTAAAACTGAAGATTGCTTCCAAGTATTACCCAACTGAATCCTTTCTATTTACTGAGTCAAATGATACCCTAAGGCTATCGGAGAACTGTGGACGGTGTACTCATTTCTGGAAAATGATAATGGAACAAAGGTACTGTCGATGATGGGACTTTTCTTTGTATGAGAGGGAGAAAGTTTAGATTATTGACAACCTCCTTCACATGATTCTGATAGAGAATTCCAGGAAGAATTGATTCTCTGAAAATTCCCAACTTCCTCGAGTGCTATCTAACTTCAGAATTTGAACTTATTTTCAGACCGGTTCTCCCCCTTAAGAAAATAGAAATTTTCTTATCCTTTAGATTCATTCTATCTTTTCCCACTTGCAAGCTTCTCTGCTGAATCAATTCCTGTAATTCTCTATCTTTAGATTCATTCTATCTTTTCCCACTTGCAAGCTTCCTTAGTTCTACTTGTTATTAATCAAGATTTTGGATTGAGGATCCTTTTCTAATTCTTTCTGCTAGCAACATACTCAACTTGAAGCTCCCTGACTGTCACCACTTTGATTTGATATTAAAATTTCCAGCATCCGACAACCCTTCTGCTACTCGTGAAAATGTCATATCCTGTACTTACCACCTACTGCTTCTAGATTCATATTTGCCAAGTGAACAACCTGATTCAGAGCAAGAAAAGTTCTTTTTCCTACCCTTACTGAATCCTAAAAATGCTGATTAATTTCTGAAGGTTGAAAGACCCACCGAACATTTATCTGCTTGAACTCATCATCATTTTCCGGTTCCAAAAATTTTCCAATATTTATTTCATACCCCTGCTCCTACTAAATCCCGGATCGGTAAATTCTCAAAATCCCAAACATTTCTAAGCTTCAAGCAAAAATCAAATGACTCAGTTCCCAAACTGATACCCAATGATTCAGAAATCTCTTCTTTAAATTCAAGTTGGTAGAAATAGAATTGAGGATTGTGCAGAGCAGAGGCAGGACCTATTAACAATAAACACTAAATAATGCATGATGATTAAAATGTCAGTGCACATAGTATACCTATCAACAAAATTGAAATGCAACACGTTGGAACAATTACATCAACTTGAAGATATACTTATAGGTAAGGAAGTGTAAATAATGTAAATAATTTGAACATGTATCCAAGACCTCAAGGAGGAAATTTCAAATACAATTAGAGCAACATTTATAAATGAGAAACAATTAATTAGTAGCTTTGATGCACGTGCTTATGAATGCATTGAAGAACCTGGCACCGTAGAAATGTTGGGCTCGATTCCGGTGTCCCTTCCTTGTTGACCAAATTGCAACTTGGTTCGAACGGTTAATCAATCTCTTAAGTCCTCAAAATCCTCCAGCCTTGATTCATACATTTCCAAAACCTGTCACTCACAACTTATCTTGCAAATAAATGCATGTGGGTGAAGCGTGTTCATGTCACGTAATCGTCACATAATTGATGCTGATAACAAGAATTTAATATAAATTGAAACAAGTATTTCATCAATATTTAAAATAAACACGTTGGTCACATAAATTTCCAGACAATTCAAGATCACCCAATGGCAATTAATAGCATGAATTAATACAAAGTATAAGCTATCAAGTATTTCAGGTAATTCAAAAAATCCAAGTAGACAAGTAATTTCAAATAAAATGCAAGACTCTCAGATTATCAAGAAATTCCTACGCCGTACGACCTAGACTCGACACGACACGACACTAGAACCTCGGTTTTGCAACCGGGCTCTGATACCACCTTAGATGTAGCACCCCTTAACACGTGGAGGTACCACACCCCCGCACTATAGGTCAATCCACATACGAAACGGCCCCTCCGTACATGAATCAACCTATAGCGAACGGGTGACAATGCAATAGACGACAATCTAGGCGGGAAAACTTATACATGCGACATAATAAAGCGGAAGCATAATTCAATCACTATCAAATATTTCCATTTATCAGGACATGACATTTTCCATTTACCGAATATAACAAATTCTAACTTACATATCAATACATTATCATCTCCTTAAAATAAATAACATATAACAGTAAACATGATTCTGTCGAATAATAAATAAACAATCAAATAATGCACCGTGTTTGACTCAACTCTAACAACTGGACTCGACTCACTTCCCGCCTAGCACGCACCTGCAATAACCTGAAAGGTGGAGGCGTCAGTCTGTGAAGACCGAGTGAGGGGTTTACATACATATTAGCGCAGATAGCATGCAAGTCATATTCTCGGGTAAAGATTTATAAAAGATAAATATACAAGTTCAATAATAATAAAGCTTCGCCAGAGAATACAACTATCAATATTAAATACTTGTTCTTTCATGCAATCAATGAACATGTTTGCTTGCTTGTTAATCATTAGGTGATCACGCAATTCAATTATCGTGCAATCGTGCGATATTGTAATCAATTAGCACATTCATGTAATGGAAATCATGCAATCAGTACATGGCTTGCTTGTAACACGATAGGGTTTGTTCCTCCTGTGGTTGGACGGACAACCACCAGCCCTGAGACTAGCCCAGCGCCCTCACTAAGGAAAACCTGACCAGGAGAACACAGGTACACGATAGGGCTTTGTTCTTCTTGTGATTGGACGGACAACCACCAGCCCGAAGACCAGCCCAGCGCCCTCAATAAGGAGGACCTGGCCAAGAGAACACATTTACTAGATATGGCATTGTTCTTCATGTGGTTGGACGGACAACCACCAGCTCTAAGACTAGCCCAGCGCCCTCACTAAGGAGGACCTGGCCAGGAGAACACACGTACTTGCTTTCATGAACTTGGCATGCTTGATTCGTGAACACTAACATACTTGAAATGATAAGTGATTTCATGAAATTATAACTATAAATACCTTTGGCCAAAATCACGTAAAGGTTATACGGGTTCTATATAACTAGAAATTAAACCTCACCTAACAAGCGACCCACGACTCGTGCATGCGTGAACGTGATCATGCTTGACAATCTCCGCCCTGGAGAATAACTGGACAAGAAATGGGATAATGTACGTGCATGAGACCACAATTCAAGCATATTATCTCATATAATGATGCACGGCATGATCATACACGAGACATCGAGCAATACACAATGTAGCATGATAACATGTTGTTTCGACATATAATCAATCATATAATAGCAATTTGGGGTCAAATAAGCCATTGGAACGACGTCCCAAAATTCCATTTTTATGCAGAAAGTTTCTGCACTACCAAAGAGCTGGGAACGGACGTTCCAGGTTTCAGTTCAAAGTGGGAATGGCCGTTCCCGCTGTCGGGCTCCCCGAAGATGGGAATGGTCGTTCCCGTCTGTGAGACAAAGTGGGAACGGTCGTTCCCGTCTGTGAGACAAAGTGGGAACGGTCGTTCCCGTCCTCGCCGCCTGACACATTATTCAAACAATGGGAACGACTGTTCCCCTATTGCAAAAGGGGCGGGAACGGCCGTTCCCATTACACGGAAGGTTCAGAAAACAGG
Organism: Lantana camara; assembly: GCA_037501455.1. Classification (NCBI taxonomy): domain Eukaryota; kingdom Viridiplantae; phylum Streptophyta; class Magnoliopsida; order Lamiales; family Verbenaceae; genus Lantana; species Lantana camara. Next base: position 48,717,669 of record CM074860.1, on the reverse strand, counting down.
GGAGAAGAACAGGGGAGCATGAACCTATACCAAATTCTTCTCAAACAATTACAATTTACATCCATCTATTACAATTCATAGGAGAACGCATATATACATGCTCAAGATGCAATAAAACACAATATAAACACACAACCCATGCTTTAATCATCATATTTACCAACTTTAGCTTATATATAAACTCATCATATAATCTCATGTTTCTCAAGAATCATGCATGAAATTAAAGCCTAAAGCTTAGGATCATGCTTCTACCAATTAAAGCACATAATATTTCATTTAACTACAACCCTAGTTTCCTATAATGTCCTAAGAAATCATGTATGCTTCCACCCCTACCTTGAATGAAAGAGGGAGAAGAAAGGATGGAGAGATGATGAAGATGAAGTCCCAAGGCTTCCAATTCCTTATAGATTTTAGCTTGAAACGAAGAGAATCCCTTTTCTTTCCTTGGAGGGTTGGCTCGGTGAAGGAGGAAGCAAATGGTATGTTTTGATGAAAGTGAAGAATGAAGCTTGGAGAAGAGATGCATATAACGTGACATTTTTGGGGAAAAATATGCAATATTTGCAATTAAATCCTTAATGTTTGTAAGTCATGCAATTAAGTATATCAAGTTTGGAAATGAGCAATTAGGTCCCCCAATATATTCATGCAATTTGGTCCTCTATTTATGTAAGTGAGCAATTAAGACAAATTGGACAATTAATTCATGTAACAATTAAATTCCATTTATACATGAATTCTAGAAATGAAATAGATTTCACACAATTTCCACGTAATCATGTTGAACACAATTTATAGAAATTAATGTAACACGTTTAAATTAAATAAACGAAAATAATAAAATAAAGTCCTAACGCTCGAAACCCACACGTGTCGAGCGTACCTGACTGTCTGAAAATCGGGGCATTACAATGCATGCATTAGATATAAATATATATTACACATATACATACATGCAATACACAATATATAAATATACATTACGTACACACCCATGCAATTCATGAAAAACAAAGCTCTAAATTGACAATTAAGGAGAACAGAAAACAGGCAGCACACACAGCAGCAGTTCACGAAAAGAAGCTCCAACAAACAGGTCGCGGCCACTACCACCATCATCACCAACATCTCCAGCAGTTGAAGGTTAAAAGGAGGGAAATTTCAGGCCGCGGCCGCGACCATGAAAGGCTGTGTTACGGTCGCGGCCGCGACTGCAGGTTGCATTCGCGATAACGCAGCAGAACAACCCTTTTTTCCTTCCCTTTCTCACAGCAGCGGGAGAGCAACGTAGCAGCACCAACACAACAACAAAAAGGCAATAAAAGAGAGCAATAAGAGCGGCCAAAACATCCCAAAACAACGCGTACACACACGGGAGAAGCAAGGAAGCAAATCAATCCCAATTTCATCAAAAATCATTTTCACCCATGGTTGACCAAGAAGCAGCAAATTTCCCTGAATTTCATGCTTAGGAATGAAACATATAAGCTATCTAGATCAGATATATGGTTTCAAACCAAGAAATGGATCAAGAATTCATCAAATCTTTCGTAAACCCTAATTCACATATAAATTCATACCATGCTCAAATCATGCTGAAAATCGAAGAATCATGGCTTCAAAGTTATCTCAAGATGTGGGGGACAAGAAAACATGCTTACCTCTTGGATATGACGAAGATCGGAGGTCGAACGAGTTTGAAATCCTCCATGGGTGAATAGTGATGGGTTTCTACCCTTCTTTTCCCTTTTTCTCCATCTCTCTTAGTTTTCTTGGGATCTGGGCCAAAATGGCTGGGTTTGGAAGATAGGGTTATGAGTTAGGAAGAAATAGGTTCAAGAATAGGGTCAAACGGAGTTAAAACGAGTAAATTACGAGCAAAATGGTGAAGGGTGGCGAATCTGCGCGAGGTTTGGGTTTCGAACGAAATTCGGCAGATCAAACGTGTAACATCCCGCTCGTCCGGCCTTTCCAGGTACGCCCTGGAAATTATTTGTGCTTTTAATTATTTAATTATGTGTTTATTTTACTTTTTATGTGATATATTTGAATTACTTGAACGTATTTGACCTTATGTGACTTATTTGTACGTATTTGTTCTCTTTGTTTCGTTCTCGCCCCGTTTATATTTGTTTTCGTTTTCGATTCTTGTGACTACATGCTATACGTAACTTATGTGTGTTATGTATGCGTCTTTGTCATTGTTACTTGTTTTGAGTTCGTTTGATACGGTTTTGAAACCGTTTTATGTTTTAGGGACATAAGGGCCTAACGAGCCTTAGCGCACCTTGTGTTCCGTAAGGCGTAACTTGAGCTGGGGAATTCGGATTCGAATTCCGGAAGATACGTTGGATTCGTAACGAAGAAAGAAAGACAACGAATCAAGCTTCATATTTTTCTAAGCCCATTTGATTCCCCGTTCTTTGACCGGAACGAGCCCTTGTGCTTACGAGAACCCTTTTGTTGACTAATCTTCACTTGTGGGGCCCCATTTGACCCTAATTAACCCCCTAACTTTGATTATTATGTATCTAACCATCCCACACTCTCTCCCACTCCCTCATTTCGTCCCACACCCAAAGAAAAAGAAGGGAAAGTGCAGCAACTTCAACTCCAAGAGAGAAGGAAGAAACCCTTGGCCATTTTCATGATTTTGAGCTCCAATCTCCACCAAATCTTCCCAAATTTGAAAGGTAAGTTTATGATTGTAATCTACACTCCCTCTTATCTCTTATATGTGGATTTGAGCTTATTTCATTGGTTGATTCTTGAGTTTGGGCAAGCTTGTGAATAGTGTAGTTTCGATGAATTTCATGATTCTTGCTTCCTTCTTGATTCCCTTGAGTTATGGTGAATATATGTTGCTCCTTTAACTTGATTCTCATCATTTATTGTATCTCCTTTCATGGTAGTTGGGTTTTGATCAATTTTCCATTGATGAGTGCTTGAGAATTTGATGATATGGCTTAATGCATTCCCTCCCCTTTTCTTGTATTGATTCTTGCATGTTTTGTGGCTGAATTTATTTCCACTTTTATGGCATGAATCTTTGTTGGATTGATGTTATTTTCATGCTTTATTTATGTGTTTTTGGAGGCATAAGAGATTCCCCAAGGCAAGAACCGAAATGCCCTGTTTTTCTCTCCAAAAAACGATATGTTGTTGTGTAATTTTTCTGTCCCGAACACATGACACGGCCGTGTCATGTTATAACTGGAAATGGACACGGCCGTGTCAAGCCTTCGACTTTGAATTCTGATTTAATTCCAATCGGACACGGCCGTGTCTAATTCCTATGCATTCTGGACGAGGTCGTGTCCACTTAGTAGGTTTTGGCTGGGAGGAGTTTCTTTCGTCGTTTCGTTGCTTTTTGTTGATCTTTCTTGCCTCGTTTATAATGTGTATGCATGATTAACTTGTTGTATGACATGTTAAGTTTGATCTTGTGGATTTATGGTATATTCTTTGCTCTCGGTTATGAGATAGAACCTTATATGCTTTGAATACTCTTATATGACCTAATGTGAATTCATTTCATATTCCTTTGCATCATAAACATGCACACGCATATGCCGAGCGTCTAATGTGGTTCATATTGAGTCTAAGGTTGTCTTTTGTCTTTGTTTTGCCTTTAGGTTCGTTCCTTAGTTGGCGAGGTTGTCTTCTAGACGTCCGTTTGCTTCCTTTGTTCCCGTGGCTTCTCGGAGGTGAGGTTTTCTTCCTTTTAGATAATATGACCTACAACCCTATGTGTTTTGAAGCCCGCATGCGAGTTATGTATACTATATGATAAATATATGTATGATATGTATTTTGAGGGCTCGTCCCATTTTGCATAAGACTTTAAAAGGGTTTTATATGTATATAGCTCTATTTCGATATTCTTTTGGAAAGATTTGAATATGTGCGAGTGTGTAGCGAGGTTTGAGCTTTGAAAGATAAGCTTATGAAAATTATGAAATTATGAAAAGTATGATTTTTGAATTATGATTGGGCCCCGGAGAATGGTATGGCACCTCGGGTTGACCGTGGGGTCACCGTGCTCCCCCATCAACACTTTCCATTTGAGAGTCTCACCCGACCATAGGAGGTTGAGGGAGGGCGTTTCTCTTGAGCCGGCGGGAGCCACCGCCGAAGGTTTCAAGGACGTGATTAAACCTTATCTCGTGTGAATTATGACCGATAGCTAGGGCTTGCTACCCTTCTATCACCCGGAGTAGGTTAGATTACGAATTATGTTTTGATTATGATTTATGTCTTTGAATATGAATGGAGTTTGGAAGGTGAACTCGTACTCGCCGAGTTAGTGTGATTATGTATAAATCTATGAAACGGGAATGGACTCTTAAATACTTAAAAATTGGTTGTTTTGGCCCTTGGCCTTTAACCCCCCTTTTTCCTATATATTTATTATCACGGGAATTGATTTAGCTTGCAAAAACCATCCCCGGTTTATGGATTCTTTTCAAATTGCTAAGTGCTTTGCTCTATATGTATATAGGGGTGCATGTGTTAGCCCCCTCACCAGTCTCTAGGACTAACCCTCGTTGCTTCTTCTCTTTTTCCCCTTTGATTTGAGCTTTGTAGGTACCCGGTTGGGAGTCTGGCTAGGCGGCGGTTGTCTTTCGAGTTTTGGTAGTTGTTCGAGTCTTTGTAGAGTCCTTGCATTTGCATATTTACTTTCCCGCTTTGGTACTACGTATATTTGGTACTATGTATAAATAATTATAAGCTATGTTCTGTAATTTGAAGTTTTGAATATTCCTTTTGCCCGGGGTGGGCAAAGCATGTTAAAATATGTATATCTCTTTCTAAGCTTTTATATCTGTAATTGGTTATGTTAGATGATCCTGTAGCTTCCGCACTTTTGATGAATTATGTTGCGCACTCTGTTCAGGGTCTAGACCGTCTAGCCTAGAGTTGAGTTTTGTTTGTCACCCGTTCACCATGGTTCGATGCGGGGACGGAGTTTCCATTTCGGTACCCGTGTTGGGCTATGGTGCGGGGGATGTGGCGCCCTCCGCTCCGGGGTGTTACAAAACACGTTTAGAAAAATACAAAACTAGGTTTGAAAGCTTCCATTTATTACGATTCCAGCGCCTCTTCCGAAATTCGAATCCGAATTCCCAAGCCATAGTTATGCCTTCCGGAACACAAGTTGCGCAAAAACGAGTTAGGCCCTCATGTCCCTAACAAATAAAACTGTTCAAGAACCGTATCAAATGAGCTCGACAACAAAAACCGAACATGCAAACAAGTTCATAACACGTAAAATTCATACATAGCAATTTTTCGTAAAAATCGAAATCGAAAACGGGTACGTATGGGTTAAATTCGAAGGCAAATGAACATAAACGTTCGAAATTCATTTAAAACACTTAATGAATAATTCACATTAATTCAAGAATATCATTTAAACATTATAATAAACATATAAAAGCATAATTAAATAATTTAAATACGCAATTAACACTCTTGTTACAACGTACCTGTACGGCCGGACGAGCGGGATGTTACATACCTGATTTACCAAAAGAAGGAAATAAGGACCTCACTGCCCGGCCTCGTCTCCCACTTGACCAATACCTATGTAACAAAAGTGGTGTGAGACTAAATATGACCATAAACGATGCACGACATGCAATAAACGTGATATGAGGTGCATGAACAAGGAAGTTATGTTATGAAGATGCTCATACGTGCAATTAGGGTTATATAAACACATGATCAAGTTATTCATTCAATTCCTGAAGAATTGATACTCATTCACGTGCATTCGTTCATTTCATTTACAATTCGATGCATATGTTAATCCATAATCAAGCTTCTCATATTCATATCACATAATTCGAGAACTATGTTCATATAATAACATAAAGGTTCATATAGTATTTAGTATTCGTGATCGAAGCTCATAGAATACGGAAAGTACGCATGTAATTCCATACATAAAACAAACTATACACATTCAAGAAAATAGGGGAGACACGGGCGTGTCTCCCTCACAGTACAAAAAAGGACACGACCATGTCTCAGTACAGAGCCAGTTTCCCCTGTTCTGACACTGGGGTGTCTCCTCCGTAGTTGAAAGTGAGACACGCCCGGGTCTTGGTACAGACGACATTCCTTCGCGGGAAAAATAGGGTGACACGGGCGTATCACGTTTCACACACAAAGGGCGACATGCCCGTATCGTGCATCAGTCACCATCAAACACACTTGCATCCCTTGATTTCGAACGAACAACCACCACAACATGCTAGACACCATCTTGGACCAAGAATTCACCATAAAACTTAGGGAAAACATGTATTTCAATCTCCTAAACAATAATTCATGCATGTATATGGGAAATTCATGTTAAATCTTCATTTCCATGCATGAATCTTAAATATCCATTAATGGAAACTTTCATCTCATGCAACCAACACTGAATCTATGCTTATAGAAACGATAAGGGATCTAGGTGGAGCTTGTTTCATGCATAAAAACACAACTTAAGCCATGGATAGATAGGAAACAAGAATCAAGCTTTCATCTTTACTATTCATGTTCTTCTCCAAACCCTAAGAATTCCTAACTTAATTCATGCTTCTCATGGATGAAAATATGCATGAAGATGAGAAGATTGCATTACAATCTTTACCTTTGAAGAAGATTGGATGATGGTTGATCTTGAGCTCGAAAATGATGGTTGATCTTGAGCTTGAAATATGAAAATGTTATGGCTAAAATGGTAAGAGGTGGCAGTTCTGCGATTGAGGCTTGTTTCGGTGGAATTTCGGAGGTTCTAACGGGTTCGAAAAAATATAAGGCTTATTCCATTGAACCCGAATCATTGAAAAGAGTCCAATAATGGTGACGGAATTTAAATCCGAATTCCGGAGCTCAAGTTATGTGCCCCGGAACCCAAGGTGCACCAAATGCCCTTTAGCCCCTTTTGGGTCCCGTTCACAAAAACGATCCGAAAGCTCAATCAAACAAGTTCAAAATCATGCAACGAGCATAAAAACAAGTTCATAACACACATAACTCATAAGAGCAATACGTTCGAATTTGAACTTATAAATCCATAACAAATATTCATATAAATTCAAAGAATATCAAACGACAATATAATAAACAAATAATTACATAAATAAAAAATTAAAATGCGCAAATAATAAATACATACGCCATCCCTCTACGACCGAAAAGTCAGGGCATCACAATTTCTTTTCTTAGAAATTTGGGATTGTCTTCCTAATGAAGAGGACAGTGGGAGTCTTCTTGAGTGAAAAAGATAGTAGGAGGTATTGCTTTTGTGATTCATTTGAACAAATGTTGTTTATTTTAATGAATATACCTCTCTTAAGTATTCTTAAGTGAAAAAGATATCGAGAGATAAGCTTGAAACTAGTTCAAGTTTATGCAAGCAATATAGAATATTAATTTTACGATTCTTTTGAACAAATATTATTTGTTTTAAAGAATATACCTTTCTTGAGGAATCATTCCTAAGAGAGAAGAAATGAGAGCCCATAAACTTTAAAAGGTTTGAGGATGAAACCCACGCAATAAATAGGAAAAAACAAACCAATCTGATGCAACATAGCCAAATTTGAGAGATAGTACACGTATGAACTCTCCTCCCTCAATGCGTTCAGAAAGCATTTCTAGATAGCCAACGATATAATATGGTTTTCTCCATAAAATATCTCAAAAATGGATATTGATCCATTTACCCATGAGGAGGCGTTATCAGATTTGGAATCTAAGCAGTGAAAACAATTTATGAAATCTGAAATGGATTCCAAATAATCGAACAAAGTTTGGACGTTAGTTTAACTGGTTGATAGGAGATTGATGAAGACATAAATATTAAACATCCACGGATTTCACATTTAGTGGGAATAAGCAAAAGTTTTACAGACTTCAAATGGTCAATTTACGAAATTGAATCAGGCTTCTAGGAATTAGAGTATTCGAATTAGTGAAATAGTCAAAGTTGTTTGACTTTATACATAAAACTCGAGATTAGCGTATAAAACGAAGGTTAGAGACTAAAGTTCAACTTTTGGTAATTTACGAAGATGACATCCTTGTCATTGCGAATGTGGATGATGACATAAAAGTTACCAAAGCCTGGTTAGGAACTAGTTTGAGATGTATGGTCTTGGTGATAGATCCTACATTCTCGAGACAAATATCTATGGATATAGATCTAAGAGACAATGGAACATCTCTTTTGAAGAGGATGTGTCCTACAATAACTCTGAGAAAGTTAGAACGTCCAAGAATCCTTTTAAAACAAAAAGGGTGCATAATGTATGTAAACTTATGTACTCGACTAGATATGGCTTACCACAAAGCGTGAATCAGGAAATAGTATTTCCCTAAGGATGTGCAATTTATAAATGTTCACATCGACAATGTAGCACCTCCCCTAGAACTACAACTCCTGCACCACAATACTCCTCGAGTGGAGGTTAGACCTAACACGCGAGGAGTACTACGGCGAACGATTTGGTACTCTAAATAGAGTGCGAGTTCAAATGCAACAGAAGATAGGAAATTTTAAATCTTTGCCAGTCAACGGGCATTCGATCGAAATTGTTTGCAAAAGAAAGAAATATAAATGGTATAGCATGCGGAGGTAAAGTGTAAGATAACTTATTCATATAAATAATATGCTTAAACTATGGGTGTGACACCCCGTCTTCTCGGCAATCCCAGTTTGGCATTACGAGAGAGTTTAAATCTGTATTTTCTTGACTTATGTGATTTCTCCTTCCTTATATGTCAATATGTATGTTATTTAATTAAGTGCGCATTAGAATTTAATAAAATGTACTTGGACTAGCCTTGTCTTTTTCTGAAGCCGTTTGACCTTCCTACGGATCTAATTTCTAGCCGATTGAACCGAACCCGTCTTGTACCGAACCGAACCGAACCGGTTTTCTTGGCCTTAATAAACCAAACCAACCCTTCCTCCTCCTCATTCTAGCTTTCATCATTCCACAAGAGAAGAAGAAGAAAAGAAGGGTCTCCATCTTCAAACTTTGAGCTCAAGCCTCATCTTCATTTTTCATCCAATCAACAATCCGAGGTAAGATTTGAACTCCACTCCTCGTGTACTTTGATTCTATCCAATTGAATCTTGTCTGCCTTGCTTGTTTCTTTGAACTTGGAGAAGAAGATGAATAGTACAAGATATGTGAAATTTGCTCCCTTGCTCTCATACTTGATTAATATGTTCCAAGATGTATATATGTTGTTCTTTGGAGTTTATTTGATGCATTCATGAAGGTTTTTGTTATTGCCTTGAGTTTCCCTGATTTGCCATTTTTGAAGCTTGATATATATGTTAATGGCAACTCATTTAATCCTTGTTTTCATGCCTTGATTTTGAGATATATGTTAGATCATGTATATATGATCTTATGTCTTCAATTTGAAGTGTTTTGGTTGAGGTTTGATGTGGTTTTGGGTGATTTTTGCTCCTCCCGCGTAAGTGCTTCACTACTACCTCGAATTTAACCTCTGACCCTAATCCATGGGGGTGGATTTTGCTTTGAAAATAATCCACGAGGGTGGATTTTCGTCAGCCCTGAATCCACTAGGGTGGATTTTCCTTTGAAAATAATCCATGGGTGTGGATTTGAGGCAGTGGCTTCTTTTGCTACGAACTTTGTTTTCTTATTTCTCTTCGCTTATTTGACCCCTAATATGATCCCTATGATTTGCTAACATGTATTATTATGTGTTAACCTGCTTGTATTAGATTTTTGGATTTATTTGATATCGTGTGGTGTTTGAAATTGTTTCATTTTGTACGTTCGTTTTACCCTTTTGCCCCTCCCCGATCGTGATCCGAACTTGATTTGTGACTTAAAATGAGTATGCATTCGCATGTTAAGGTGTCTTTTGTGATTTTATGATATGGATTTAATGTGTAAACGTGTTATGTGTTCCTAAATAACTATGTGCCACCTTATGCATTTCAATTACTCTTATTTGAATTAATTGTGCACATGAACATGTCTTTATGTCTATTATGATTGTGTTAGGTTAAGAAATATATTCTTTTGCATGAAATGAGTTTGAATATGAACCTTCCCTATGTAATTGCATCTCTTAAGTTCCTATGCATACACCGTGCGTCTATGTGGTTCATCCTTGAGTCTAAGGTTTGTATTTTGTCTTCAGTTTGTCCAGGTGCACCCGGGGTGGTGTTTCGCTAACCGTGGTGATTCCGGGGTGGATCACCCGTCTTGTTCTCAGTTCCATTGGTGTAAGGTGAGGTGAGGTTATAGTTAAACCCTATGAAATATGCTTGTTTCCTATGCATGTGGACAATAACCTTATATATAAGTAAATATGTGCAAGATACGTAAGTTTATAATTTGCCTAAGTATTTGTAAGTATGACACGCTATGTACAAGCCTATGTACGCTTGTTTTGATTTATTATTTGTTCTATTTGCAACATTAAACTATGCTTCAAACCGTGCGCCTCTTATAAGCCGGGAGATGTAGCACCCTAAACCCCAAGGCGCCACATCCCCCGCACTATAGCCTCGATCCACGTATGAAATGGACAGTTCATACATAAACCAAGACGACAGCGAACGGGTGACAATAAAAATGACGAGCTAGGCGGGACACTCTCCCCAACATAATCAAACAAACATGAACAGAAAAGCGGAAGCAATAAAGTCATTCATATATATAGGTACCATATTTATTACATAGATACATATAGGTACCAATTAACTATCACTACATTGTCATTTCTAAATAAGATACATCATTAAGTATTCAAAATGTAACAATAACGAGCATAACATGGAATGTCTCAAGGTACTATACATGAAAGGTGCTAGACTCGTGAAGATGCAAAAGACTCGAACAACGCCCGCCTAGCACGACCACGCTCAAAAGGTACCTGAAAAGTGAAGTATCAGTCTATCGAAGACTGAGTGAGGGGCAATAAATATATATATCACACGTCACATGCAAGTTGTAGCCTCGGGTGAAGACTTTAGCATAAAATAGATATGTATTTCAAGAAGTTAATCTTTGCCCGAGATTACAACCAATCGTTTTAACACGTTTATTTAATCGTGCTTGTCAATGTCATGAACATGTGGCCCCGGCGAGCAAGGGCAGTCTCCAACCGTACTCCCAATCGTGAACAATACGTGATCATGCTTGCTTGCTTGATAAATACGTGATCATGCAATTTAATTAGTGCTCATATAAACAAGTTCATGCTTGAAATCATGCAATAACCCGAGGATAACCCGACACGCCGGATTAATCCCCAGTCTCCTTCTTCCTCCGGTTGATAGCGAGTTTGCAAGGCTCGACTATCCACGACATGGTGTGTGTAGAGGACATGACCCTCTAGACACGGAACTCCTTCCACCACTAATCTCCTAGTGGCTTCGGGGGTGATCCCAACAATGTGAGGATAATTCAGGAGTTACCCGTCAGCCCTTGCTTTCCCGGTTGGCTCAAGAACTACCCTCGGGCCCACGTGCAATCATGTACTCGCCAAACATGCTTGAATTCATGATAATCAATACTTTCTTGCTTGGAACCGTTCATGGTTTGAAAATCATTTATAAGTATAATACGTTTTGGCCGAAAACTAGCACATAAGGGTTATAGGGTTCGTGTTACCAAAACAAAACCTCACCTTTCTTGCAAAATATAATAAATAAACAAAACCTCACCACGCCCTCGTGACCTGTGCAAATACGACGTACATTCGTGAGACATGACCTAGAATGACCAAAATATGACGAACGGCGGAAATGTGTCGAGACGACCATGAAAATGCAATGTGGTATGATAACTTTTCGTTTCACATCAGATTAACACATATTATAGCAATTCGGGGTCAAAGAAGTCGTCGGGTCGAGGGGCTAATTTCGTAATTTTATGCAGTGAAGTTTACACTGCAATACAGGTGGGAACGGCCGTTCCGTTCCCCTTTGAAAAATGGGAACGGTCGTTCCCAAGAGTTCCCCAAAACGTGCCCGCGTTTTCCCTTTTTAAAACGCGCCTCATGGGAACGGCCCTTCCGGCTCCAAGGCCAAAATGGGAACGACCGTTCCCATAGTCGGCCGCGCGGTTTGAGTTTGAAAGAAGGGAACGCCCGTTCCCGCAATGCCTTGAGGCTGGGAACGGTCGTTCCCAGTTCTGCAACTGGGAAAACAGAGCAAAAACAGAGTATGCTCTCGGGGAAGAAGCAACAAAGCAATAAAATTTCATTTTTGATCCCCAAAAGCTATAATTTCTGGAAATATGATGCATATATACTCAAGAAGTGATAAACTAACACTTAAACACTTAAAACACAAAATATAATCAAGCTTTCATGGTTTCATGTACATGATCATACTTGCTCATTCAAGCCAAATATTCCAATATTCAAGCCATAAATCATACAATAATTCATGTTATGATCATTTAATCATGCTTTGCACAATACATAATTCATATAACATGAATTCCTAAACCCTAGCATGTCAAACACAATCAAGAATTCATCCCTTCCATGCTACCAACCTTGAACTAAGAAAGGGATGAAGAAGAAGATGATGATGATGATGATCACTCCCAAATAAGCTTTCTTGAAATCTTGATGATTGATGGAAAAATCCACTCTTCCCTTTTCTCTTCTTTGAACCGAGAGAGAGATGAATATGTTTAGCAAATTTTAGAGTGAAATGAGCTCCTAGAAGCTCATGGAATGGATTATCACGTAAAACCCAACCTTGATTTTTGTGAAATGTAGAAATTGCAATTTAATCCTTTGTCTTACGAAGTCATGCGATTAGGTATGCCACAATTTAAAATATGCTCAATCAAGTCCCTAAGAGTTAATGCAATTAAGTCCCTAGAGTTTTGAAAAATATTTAACTAGGGACAATTTGGTAATTTTATCACTCTCGGTATTGGTTTTCATGCAAGAAATATTTTTCGTGCCATGAAATAATATTTTGAATCATATGAAATCATATAATTGATATAAATAATGTTTCTTGAATTTTTATAAAAATATGAAATGTCACGTAATATTTTATAAATTAAAGAAATAAAATAAACCTACGCTCAAAACGCACACGTGGCGTGCTTACCTGTTCATCCGGAAACCGGGGCGTTACAACTCTCCCCCCCTTAGAAGAATCTGGTCCCCAGATTCTCTAGTCTTGCTCGAACAACTTCGGGTGGAACCGTTTCATTTTATCCTCTGTTTCCCAAGTAACTTCTTCGGTTTTGTCACTTCTCCACAACACCTTAACCATGGGAATTTTCCGGTTTCTCAACTCTTGAAATTTCCGATCCAATATTCTAACCGGCCTCTGAACAAATGTCAAATTCGGTTCCAGTTCAACTTCTTCCACGGGGAGAATTGTAGTCTCATCGGGGTAGTATTTCCTTAGTTGTGAGACATGAAACACGTTGTGAATCCCCGTAAGACTCGGTGGTAGGTCCAGTCGATAGGCTACCTCGCCTATTCTTTCCAGAATCTCGAACGGACCTAAATAGCGAGGATTAAGTTTTCCTCCTTTCCCGATCCGGGTGAAACCTTTCCTTGGTGACACCTTCAAGAATACCCGGTCACCAACTTCAAATTCTAGATCTCTTCGGCGCTTATCGGCGTAGCTCTTCTGTCTATCTTGCGCGGCTTTCATCCGTTGTTGAATCATTTGAACCTTTTCAATCATAGCTTGAACAACTTTGGAAGGCCTTTCGAATCTTTCACCTTTCTTTACCCCTTCCTGTTTCGACCATTTCCATTCTTCCAAGTCGAAGAACAACGGAGATCGGCACTTTCTTCCATAAAGTAACTCGTAAGGAGCCATCCCGATCGAAGCCTGAAAGCTGTTATTATAAGCAAACTCGATCAAGGGAAGCTGTTCTGCCCACGAGTTCTGAAAATCCATCGCACAAGCCCGAAGAAGATCTTCCAAATACCTGATTAACCTTTCAGTTTGACCATCTGTTTGCGGGTGAAATGCTGTACTGAACTTAAGTTTCTTCCCCAAGACAGCCTGTAACTCTTGCCACAACTTAGAGGTAAACCTCGGGTCTCGATCTGAAACTATGCTCACCGGAATACCATGAAGTCGAATAATCTCTCTGTTATAGATTTCGGCCAACTTCGGAATCTTATAGGACATCCGGACCTGTAGAAAGTGAGCAGACTTTGTAAATCTATCCACGATTACCCAAATTCCATCAAACCCACCTTTAACCTTCGGTAATCCAGAAACAAAGTCCATCGTTACTTGTTCCCACTTCCACTCGGGAATAGGTAACGGTTGTAGAAGTCCCGCGGGTTTTTGGTGCTCCGCTTTCACTTTCTGACAAGTCAGGCAATGTTTCACATACTCTGCCACGTCCCTCTTCATCCCGTTCCACCAATAATATTGTTTCAAATCCTTATACATTTTATTTCCTCCTGGGTGGATCGAGTAAGCTGACTTGTGAGCTTCTTCGAGTAGGACCCGTCACAACTCTTCAGGTACTACTACTCTGTTTTTAAACCGAAGCAACCCGGTCTCATCAAACCCAAACGGACTCTCCGGGTCATCCTTAGCTTTACCTGCAAGCTTCTGTACTTCCGGATCCTTATTCTGAGCCTCAAACAGCTGATACCTTAATTCCGGCTGAACTGTGATATTAGAAACCCGAGCCTTTAACACAATCGGGGCGACTTCCTCACTTTCCTTTATTTCCAAACTCGATACGCTCGCCTTCCTGCTAAGTGCATCGGCGACCACATTGGCTTTCCCGGGATGGTACTTAATTGTACAATCATAGTCTTCCAACTTTTCCATCCAACGCCGTTGCCTCATATTCAAATCCTTCTGTGTGAATAAATACTGGAGGCTCTTATGGTCGGTAAAAATCTCAAAGGAAGTCCCGTAAAGATAATGTCTCCATTTCCCGAGAGCAAAGATCACGGCTGCAAGCTCTAGGTCGTGTGTTGGATAATTCCTTTCATATTCCTTTAGCTTCCGAGAAGCATAAGCGATCACTTTTCCTTTCTGAGTCAAAACACAACCTAAGCCTTCTTTAGAAGCATCTGTATACACTGCATATCCCTCTGAACCCTCGGGTAAAGTTAACACCGGAGCTGAAACTAACTTTTCTTTCAGAAAATTGAAGCTTTGATCACACTTCTCGTCCCAGACAAACTTAACATCCTTCTTTGTCAACCGGGTTAACGGTGCCTGTAACGCCCCAGCTTTCGGCAATTCAGGTATGAACGACACGTGTGCGTTTGAGAGTTGTAATTTAATTATTAATTGATCATTTAATTCATTTTTCCATCATGACATAATTTTATAAAATTATATTCTTGTTATTTTATTGAAAATTCATATCATATCATATTTTTCGAAATTATTGAACGTGATTGCAATGTGATTTATTTCTTTATGTCCTTAATTGCTCATTCGCATGATTATAGGACCTAATTGCATTGAACCATATGGATCATTTAATATTGGAATTGGACTCAATTGCATAACTTAATAAGGGAAGGGATTTAATTGCAAAATTTGGCCATTTCTTCCTTCTTCATTAGAAGCATTCACGTACCATTTGCTTCTTTCTTCATACAAACTTGCTCCATCTTTTTCCTTTGCTCAACCGATCCAAACCCTAGGAAGAGAAGAGGGAGATTTCATCCATTCAATCAAATTTGTGTGGGATTTGGGATCATACAAGCTTCATCATCATCATCTCTTCTTCTTGACTTCCATTTCTTGTTTTTGAGGTAATTATGGAGATTGGATGAATTCTTGAAATATATGGTATATCTAGGGCTTTGTTATACATTGAATGAATTGTGTATTGAGTGTTGGAAAATTGATTGTGAACTTTAAGCTCAAGTTTGATGCATATAACTTGTGATTTATGGACTTGAAGCATGAATGAGTGTGGGGGTTTCAAATAATGAGTTATTGATGATCTAATATGCAAATATGTGTTTTTATGATTTGTTATTGATCAATATACATGCTAGCATATTTATTGTATCTAATATTTACATTTGAACTTGGTTTGCATCCATTTTTGTGGTTGTTTGTGGGATTTCCATGGCTGCTCTGTTCTGTTCTACATTTACAGCTGCTCACGTATTCTGGGAACGGCCCTTCCCAGCTCCAGTTCAAAACTAGAACGGCCGTTCCCATGATGCTGAGAATCAGGCCAGCGAGACTGGGAACGGCCGTTCCCACTTTGGCCTGTGAGCCGGAACGGCCCTTCCCAGCCAAGACGCGTTTTATATTTTAAAAACGCTGGCGCGTTTTCTTCAGGCCTGGGAACGGCCCTTCCCATTTTCAAAGGGAAGCCGGAACGGCCGTTCCCATAGTCCAGAAAGTGCGAAAATTCACTGCATAAAATTAAAATTTTTGCACCTCGATCGGACGGCTTCTTTGACCCCTAATTGCTATTATATGATCGCATACATGTTGAAACGCAATATTTTCAAGGTGCATTGTATTTTTCCCGTCGTTTCGTCGCATTTTGCCGTTCGTCATATTTGGTACATTTTGAGTGGTGTTTCACGGACAATTGTCTTTCTTGCACAGACCAGCTTCCTGGTGACGAGGAGCAGGCCCCGTGAGCTGTTTCCTTGGATTATTTTTGGGTCGTCAGGTGAGGTTTAATTTTAGATACATAGGACCCGTACAACCCTATGTGATATTTTAAGCCAAAATCTATATTTATACTTATAGTTTTCAAATGAGATTGGTTTTCAAATGTTTTATTGAAATATTGAAAAGAATTGATTGATTGATTGATTGATTGGGCGAGTATTGTATTGCACTGTGGGCCCGAGGGTAGTGACTCGAGCCAACCGGGAAAGCATGGGCTGACGGGTAACTCGGGAGCTATCCTCACCAAATTGGGATGACCCCTGAACCCCCTAGGAGATTAGGGCGGGAAAGGAGTTCCGGGCTTAGGGATTCATGTACCCTCTGCCCAGATTGATTGGATGGTGGGGCCTTGCAATCCCACCATCACCCGGAGGAAGAACGCGTTATTGAAACTACTAATTGTGCACATTAATGAATTGCTTGATCACCTAATCACCTAATAATTGATTGATTGATTGTACAAAGTCGGTGTAAGGTTGGAGAATTGCCCCACTCGCCGGGCCACTATTGATTGTATTGAATTGATTGAATTGAAATGGAATCAGTTGTAATCTCGGGCGATAGTATCTCTTTTAACCTATTTGATTGTATTGTTTTTCCAAAATTATTACCCGAGGTTATGACTTGCATGTATGTGCGCTTATATTTATTTATACCCCTCGCTCAGTCTGTGTTGGACTGACACCTCAACTTTTCAGTGTTTTGCAGGGCGTGCTAGGCGGGAATTTAGAGTCATGTGGTCTTTAAATTTGGGTCTAGCACACTTCATTCCCACATTTTGTTATGTATAGCTATTTGGGATATTTTGTATATCGCCTTGTGATCATGTATTGACAATGTAGATGATGGTACATATAAGTAACTAAATAAATATGGTACCTATACGTATTTAATGAATGTTACTGCTTCCGCCTTTTGATACTCTGATCAGATTGATTGGTTGGTTTTAAATTGAGGGTACCCGCCTAGCCTTGAGTCATTTTATTGTCTCCCGTTCGCTATAGCTTTGATTCATGTATGGATAGTCCATTTCATATGTGGATTGGAGCCATAGTGCGGGGGATGTGGTGCCTGGCGTTCCGGGTGCTACATCCTACGGTGGTATCAGAGCCCGGTTGCAAAACCGGGTCTCTAATGTCGTGTCTTGTGAGTCTAGGTCGCACGGCATAGGAACTAATTGTCAATTTGAGAGTCTTGCATCGTTATTTGATGCTTGAATCTACTTGACTTACTTGAATTGGGATGACTTGTTAAATTTCTGAATTTATGTGCAATTGTGAATTATTTGCACACATTGGCATTGACTAATCGAACTTGCATAATAGTGACTTGATTTCAGGATGGCTCGCGATAGACATCACCGTGATCGTTCTCCTAGACATCGACATCATCGACATCATCGCAGGGAGAGATCACCACCTCCTCCTCCACCTCCTCAGGCTCAGCCCCAGGACTTCATGAATGCAGTGGTGGGTCTTATTGATCAGAGAGTTCGGGATCATGTTCCTCCACCACCACCAGTTGCACCACCACAGCCTGGAGGCCAGATATCAGCTGTCTTTAGGGAGTTCCAGAACCAGCATCCTCCCAAGTTTTACAAAGAAAATGATATTCAGGCCGAGCAGTGGCTCAGGGAGATCGAGAGGGTTTGGGAGCTCATTCCTTGTGAGTCTCAGGAGAAGGCCCGTTGTACGCTTTCTTTGATTCAGGGTGAGGCCTATTCCTGGTGGAAGAGTGCCCGGATAGTGTTAGAGGCAGCAGGTGAGGAAGTGAATTGGGAAGTGTTTGTCAGAGAATTCAGAAACAAGTTCATTCCCCCATCTTCTCGCACTAGGAGATTGAAGGAATTTACAGAGTTGAAGCAAGGAAACAGGTCGGTCTCAGAGTACATCGCTGAGTATGAGAGGTTGTCCCGCTATGCCCCTAATATAGCGAGTGATGATTTCCATAAGGCGATGCAGTTTGTTCAGGGCCTTAGACCGGATATTCAAGCAGCGATTGAGGCGGTTAACACGAGCACGTGGGCAAAGGCTACCAAGAAGGCTCTATTGGTTGAGGATTCAGTGAATGCGAGGCGGTCTACCTACCGTTCAGGTTCAGGTTCGGGCTCAGGTTCAGGATCGGGATTCAGAGGTTCTGGATCAGGTTTCAGAGGTGCCGGATCAGGGTATAAGGGTTCTGGCTCGGGATCGGCTTCAGGCAAGAGGCCGATGGTTTATTCTTCTCCACCACCAGCTCCACAGGGCCTAGGGAAGAAGCCCCGACCAGCAGGACCAGTGATTAGAGCTCCAGCTGCTCCAGTTGCTCCAGCTTTGCCACCACCACCCGAGAGACCTTATTGTACCTTCTGTGGACAGAGGACACATGTCTATGATAACTGCAGGAGGCGTTTGGGTTTATGCCTACTTTGTGGGAGCGATGAGCATTTGGTAGATGGCTGTCCGGATCGCAGGATACCACCACCGGGGGCACCGAGACCACTGATTAGGGCTCGGGCTTATGCTTTGGACGGAGAGCAGCCGGATGCTGATGTTGATCCAGCCGCGGTAGTTGAAGGTACCATTTGCATACATGGCACGAACATTCATACGTTGTTTGATCCGGGAGCTACTCACTACTTTCTTTCGAGTGCTATATCTGTTTCTTTGCCTCTGCCTGTTTCTCGCTCTTCTGCATGTTATGTGGTCAGTACTCCTTTTGGTGGTAGTTTAGAATCTGATCGGGTGTTCAGAGAGATTCCGGTGAGCATCGAGGGTCGGGTTTTCTTGTCAGACTTCATTGAGCTGCCGATGACTTGCTATGGATCTATTCTGGGCATGGATTGGTTGTACAGACATTCTGCTACGGTTGATTGTAGAGCGAAGAAGGTTCAGTTGGGATCAGATTTGGTAGTAGGTTGGAGTTCCAAGACTGTACCGCTACTTTCTTTTTCCGAAGCTCATAAGTTGGTTCGAGAGGGAGCCACGGGTTTCATTGCTTATATTCTTAACAAACCTAAGGATCAGAGTAAGCTGGAAGAAACGGAAGTAGTGAAGGAGTTTCCCGAGGTCTTTCCTGAGGAATTGGATTCTTTACCTCCAGAACGGGAAATTGAGTTTGTGATCGACTTGTACCCTAACGCAGAGCCATACTCCAAGACTCCGTATCGTATGGCTCCGGCCGAGTTGAAAGAGTTGAAGACTCAACTTGATGCGTTGTTGGAGATTGGGTACATTAGACCGAGTTCTTCTCCTTGGGGTGCACCGGTTTTGTTTGTAAAGAAGAAGGACGGGACCTTGAGAATGTGCATAGACTATAGGGAGTTGAACCGGATGACGATCAAGAACAAGTATCCTCTTCCACACATCGAGGAGTTGTTTGACATACTTCAGGGTTCGAAAGTCTATTCGAAATTGGATTTGAGACAAGGTTACTACCAGCTGCGTATCCGATCAGGGGATATTCCTAAGACAGGATTTAACACTCGGTACGGGCACTATGAGTTTGTTGTGATGCCGTTTGGTTTGACTAATGCCCCAGCAGCTTTTATGGATATGATGCACAGGATTTTCAGGCCTTTTCTGGATAAGTTCGTGGTCATCTTTATTGATGATATCCTGGTTTTCTCGAACTCTGCCGAGGAGCATGCAAGACATCTTCAGTTGGTATTGAGGACTTTGAAGGAGGATCAGTTGTTTGCCAAGTTTAGCAAGTGTGAGTTCTGGATTGACAGGGTGTCATTCTTGGGTCACGTGATTTCAGGCAATGGTTTGGAAGTCGATCCTTCCAAGATTGAGTCGGTTCTGAAGTGGGAGAAACCTAGGAATGCCTCTGAGATTAGGAGTTTCTTGGGATTGGCAGGTTATTACCGGAGGTTTGTGAAGGATTTCTCCAAGTTAGCAGCTCCTTTAACCCGGTTGACGAAGAAGAATGTGAAATTTGATTGGAATGAAGAATGTGAGAAGAGTTTCACTTTCTTGAAGGAGAAGTTAGTGTCTGCTCCAGTGTTAGCCCTTCCGGAAGGTTCTGAAGGGTATGCTGTTTTTACGGATGCTTCTAAGGAAGGCTTGGGATGTGTGTTGACTCAGAAGGGTAAGGTAATTGCTTATGCATCCCGGAAGCTAAAAGAGCATGAGAAAAATTACCCGACGCATGATCTTGAGCTTGCTGCCGTAGTCTTTGCACTTGGGAAGTGGAGACATTATTTGTACGGGGTATCCTTCGAGATTTTCACCGACCACAAAAGCCTCCAGTATTTGTTCACTCAGAAGGATTTGAATATGAGGCAACGGCGTTGGATGGAAAGGTTGGAAGATTATGATTGCACGATCAAGTACCATCCCGGCAAAGCCAACGTGGTCGCCGATGCACTTAGTAGGAAGGCTAGTGTGTTGAGCCTGGATGTGGGTGAGAGTAGTGGAATCGAGCCAATTGTTTTAAAGGCTCGAGTTTCTAATATCTCGGTCCAGCCAGAATTGAAGCACAAGTTGTTTGAGGCTCAGAGTACAGATTTGGAAGTTCAGAGATTGGTAGCTAAGGCAAGAGCTGATCCAGAGTGTCCATTCGGGTTCGATGAAACCGGTCTTCTTCGTTTCAAGAACCGAGTGGTTGTACCCGAAGAGTTAAAACGGGTATTGCTCGAGGAAGCTCACAGATCGGCTTATTCTATCCACCCCGGAGGAAACAAGATGTATAAGGACTTAAGGCAATATTATTGGTGGCGTGGATTGAAGAAAGATGTGGCCGAGTTTGTGAAGCATTGTCTCACTTGTCAGAAAGTGAAAGCCGAGCATCAGAAACCGGGAGGTCTTCTTCAGCCGTTACCTATTCCTGAGTGGAAGTGGGAACAGGTGACGATGGATTTCGTGTCCGGATTACCTAAGGTGAAAGGTGGATTTGATGGGATTTCGGTGATTGTGGACCGTTTGACGAAGTCTGCACATTTTCTGCCGGTTCGGATGTCGTATAAGATTCGCAAGCTAGCCGAGCTTTATAACCGGGAGATTGTTAGACTTCATGGGATTCCGATCAGTATCGTTTCAGACAGAGATCCACGGTTCACTTCGAGGTTGTGGCGTGAATTGCAAGAGATTTTGGGTACGAAGCTCCAGTTTAGTACAGCTTTTCATCCTCAGACGGATGGTCAGTCCGAGAGATTAATAAGGTATCTCGAGGATTTACTTAGAGCTTGTTCTTTGGATTTTCAGTCTTCTTGGCATGATCAGCTACCTTTGATTGAGTTCGCGTACAACAATAGTTTTCAGGCTTCGATTGGAATGGCACCGTATGAGCTACTTTATGGACGGAAGTGTCGTTCTCCGTTGTTCTTTGACTTGGAAGAGTGGAAATGGACTAAGCAGGAAGGTGTTAAGAAAGGTGAGAAATTGGAAAAACCTTCCAAGGCCGTTGAAGCTATGATTGAGAAAGTCCAATTAATAAAACAACGGATGAAATCAGCTCAGGACAGACAGAAGAGTTACGCCGATCGTCGCAGAAGGGATCTCGAGTTTGAGGTTGGAGACCGGGTAGTCTTGAAGGCGTCTCCACGTAAAGGATTTGCTCGGATTGGGAAAGGAGGTAAACTTAAACCTCGTTATTTAGGTCCTTATGAGATTGTGGAAAGAATTGGAGAAGTTGCTTACAGATTGGACCTACCACCGAGCCTCACGGGGATTCATAATGTATTTCACGTGTCTCAGCTGAGGAAATATTACCCCGATGAAACCGAGATCATTCCTGTTGAAGAAGTGGAATTGGAACCAAGTCTTACCTTTGTTCAGAAACCGGTTAAGATATTGGATAAGAAGTTTCAGGAATTAAGAAACCGGAGGATTCCCATGGTTAAGGTTCTTTGGAGAAGTGATAAGACCGAAGAAGCCACGTGGGAGACCGAAGACAAAATGAGACGGTTCCATCCAGAGTTGTTCCCTTCTGATCAGTGAATCTGGGGACCAGATTCTTTTAAGGAGGGAGGATTGTAACGCCCCAGCTTTCGGCAATTCAGGTATGAACGACACGTGTGCGTTTGAGAGTTGTAATTTAATTATTAATTGATCATTTAATTCATTTTTCCATCATGACATAATTTTATAAAATTATATTCTTGTTATTTTATTGAAAATTCATATCATATCATATTTTTCGAAATTATTGAACGTGATTGCAATGTGATTTATTTCTTTATGTCCTTAATTGCTCATTCGCATGATTATAGGACCTAATTGCATTGAACCATATGGATCATTTAATATTGGAATTGGACTCAATTGCATAACTTAATAAGGGAAGGGATTTAATTGCAAAATTTGGCCATTTCTTCCTTCTTCATTAGAAGCATTCACGTACCATTTGCTTCTTTCTTCATACAAACTTGCTCCATCTTTTTCCTTTGCTCAACCGATCCAAACCCTAGGAAGAGAAGAGGGAGATTTCATCCATTCAATCAAATTTGTGTGGGATTTGGGATCATACAAGCTTCATCATCATCATCTCTTCTTCTTGACTTCCATTTCTTGTTTTTGATGTAATTATGGAGATTGGATGAATTCTTGAAATATATGGTATATCTAGGGCTTTGTTATACATTGAATGAATTGTGTATTGGGTGTTGGAAAATTGATTGTGAACTTTAAGCTCAAGTTTGATGCATATAACTTGTGATTTATGGACTTGAAGCATGAATGAGTGTGGGGGTTTCAAATAATGAGTTATTGATGATCTAATATGCAAATATGTGTTTTTATGATTTGTTATTGATCAATATACATGCTAGCATATTTATTGTATCTAATATTTACATTTGAACTTGGTTTGCATCCATTTTTGTGGTTGTTTGTGGGATTTCCATGGCTGCTCTGTTCTGTTCTGCATTTACAGCTGCTCACGTATTCTGGGAACGGCCCTTCCCAGCTCCAGTTCAAAACTGGAACGGCCGTTCCCATGATGCTGAGAATCAGGCCAGCGAGACTGGGAACGGCCGTTCCCACTTTGGCCTGTGAGCCGGAACGGCCCTTCCCAGCCAAGACGCGTTTTATATTTTAAAAACGCTGGCGCGTTTTCTTCAGGCCTGGGAACGGCCCTTCCCATTTTCAAAGGGAAGCCGGAACGGCCGTTCCCATAGTCCAAAAAGTGCGAAAATTCACTGCATAAAATTAAAATTTTCGCACCTCGATCGGACGGCTTCTTTGACCCCTAATTGCTATTATATGATCGCATACATGTTGAAACGCAATATTTTCAAGGTGCATTGTATTTTTCCCGTCGTTTCGTCGCATTTTGCCGTTCGTCATATTTGGTACATTTTGAGTCGTGTTTCACGGATAATTGTCTTTCTTGCACAGACCAGCTTCCTGGTGACGAGGAGCAGGCCCCGTGAGCTGTTTCCTTGGATTATTTTTGGGTCGTCAGGTGAGGTTTAATTTTAGATACATAGGACCCGTACAACCCTATGTGATATTTTAAGCCAACATCTATATTTATACTTATAGTTTTCAAATGAGATTGGTTTTCAAATGTTTTATTGAAATATTGAAAAGAATTGATTGATTGATTGATTGATTGGGCGAGTATTGTATTGCACTGTGGGCCCGAGGGTAGTGACTCGAGCCAACCGGGAAAGCATGGGCTGACGGGTAACTCGAGAGCTATCCTCACCAAATTGGGATGACCCCTGAACCCCCTAGGAGATTAGGGCGGGAAAGGAGTTCCGGGCTTAGGGATTCATGTACCCTCTGCCCAGATTGATTGGATGGAGGGGCCTTGCAATCCCACCATCACCCGGAGGAAGAAGGCGTTATTGAAACTGCTAATTGTGCACATTAATGAATTGCTTGATCACCTAATCACCTAATAATTGATTGATTGATTGTACAAAGTCGGTGTAAGGTTGGAGAATTGCCCCACTCGCCGGGCCACTATTGATTGTATTGAATTGATTGAATTGAAATGGAATCAGTTGTAATCTCGGGCGATAGTATCTCTTTTAACCTATTTGATTGTATTGTTTTTCCAAAATTATTACCCGAGGTTATGACTTGCATGCATGTGCGCTTATATTTATTTATACCCCTCGCTCAGTCTGTGTTGGACTGACACCTCAACTTTTCAGTGTTTTGCAGGGCGTGCTAGGCGGGAATTTAGAGTCATGTGGTCTTTAAATTTGGGTCTAGCACACTTCATTCCCACATTTTGTTATGTATAGCTATTTGGGATATTTTGTATATCGCCTTGTGATCATGTATTGACAATGTAGATGATGGTACATATAAGTAACTAAATAAATATGGTACCTATACGTATTTAATGAATGTTACTGCTTCCGCCTTTTGATACTCTGATCAGATTGATTGGTTGGTTTTAAATTGAGGGTACCCGCCTAGCCTTGAGTCATTTTATTGTCTCCCGTTCGCTATAGCTTTGGTTCATGTATGGATAGTCCATTTCATATGTGGATTGGAGCCATAGTGCGGGGGATGTGGTGCCTGGCGTTCCGGGTGCTACAGTGCCGCAATCTTGGAGAAGTCCTGAACAAACCTTCTATAATATCCGGCCAATCCCAATAAGCTTCTAATCTCCGAGGCATTCTTTGGTTTCTCCCACTTAAGCACGGCCTCGATTTTCGAGGGATCGACCTCCAACCCTTTTCCTGAAATCACATGCCCCAAGAATGAAACCCGATCGATCCAAAATTCACACTTGCTGAATTTAGCAAACAACTGATGCTCCTTTAGTGTCTGAAGAACAAGTCTGAGATGTCTCGCGTGCTCCTCGGCTGACTTCGAGAAAACCAGAATATCATCAATGAAAATCACCACGAACTTGTCGAGGAAAGGCCTGAATATCCGGTGCATCATATCCATAAAAGCTGCAGGGGCATTAGTCAATCCAAACGGCATAACCACGAACTCATAGTGCCCATACCGAGTATTGAATCCCGTCTTTGGAATGTCCTCTGCTCGGATTCGCAGCTGATAGTATCCCTGTCTTAAATCCAATTTCGAATACACCTTAGAACCCTGGAGTATATCGAACAACTCCTCGATATGTGGGAGGGGATACTTGTTCTTGATAGTCATCCTATTCAACTCCCTGTAATCGATGCACATTCTTAGAGTCCCGTCCTTTTTCTTTACAAACAACACCGGTGCTCCCCACGGCGAAGAACTCGGCCGAATGTACCTAACTTCCAACAAAGCCTCAAGCTGAACTTTTAGTTCCTTTAATTCGGCTGGAGCCATCCGGTACGGAGTCTTTGAATACGGCTCGGCATTCGGGAAAAGATCAATCACGAACTCAATCTCCCGCTCAGGAGGCAAGGAATCCAATTTCTCTGGGAATACCTCGGGGAATTCCTTTACCACTTCTGTGTCCTCTAATTTCACCTGATCTTTGGGCTTGTTCAGAATATAGGCAATGAACCCTGTAGCCCCGTCTTTGACTAATCTCTGAGCCTCTGAAAACGAAAGTAGGGGCACGGTCTTTGAAGTACAGCCCGTAACAACCTCTGAACCCAACTGAACCTTCTTAGCCCGACAATCCACAGTAGCACAATGTCTGTAAAGCCAATCCATCCCCAGAATAGCCCCGTATCTCTCCATCGGCATAACAAAAAAATCTGTCAGAAACTCCCGGCCTTCAATTACAACTGGAACATCCCTGTAAACCTGATCCGTCTCTCGCCTACTACCGAAAGGAGTACTAACTAGATAGCGCACAGAAGTACACATAGCAGGCAAAGACAAGGTAATAGCAATAGAATGCGCAAGAAAGGAGTGTGTAGCTCCTGGATCAAATAATGTATGGATGTTCGTGCCATGAATGCAAATAATACCTTCAACTACTGCGGCGGGGTCAATATCAGCCTCCTGCTCTTCTCCCACAAGTGCATAAGCCCGAGCTCTCACCAGTGGCCTCGGTCCTGCGGGTGGCGGATCCTGACGATCCGGGCAACCATCAACCAGGTGCTCGTTACTCCCGTAAATCAAACATAGACCCAACCGGCGTCTGCAGTTATCATAGGTGTGTGTAGGATGTCCACACCATGTGCATCTCGGTCTCTGAGGTGGCTGAGGTGGTGCTGGAGCTCTTGGACCTCTCGGAAATGGCCCGGTGTACTTAGGTTTCTTCCCGGTATCCCTCTGACCTGGAGGTGTAGGGTAAATCATCGGCCTTTTTCCTGAACTCGAACCCTGGCCTGGTCTCGAGCCTGAAGCCTGTCCTGCTCGCTGAGTAGCCCTCCTAGCACTATCAGAATCTTCAACCTTTAGGGCCTTTGTTGTAGCCTTTGCCCAGGTGCTGGTATTAGTCGCTTTCAGTGCATCCTGAATGTCTGGTCTCAACCCCTGAACGAACTGCATCGCCTTGTGAAAGTCATCATTCGCTATGTTGGGTGCATAGCGAGAAAGTCTCTCGAACTCGGTGATATACTGACCCACAGACCTGCCTCCCTGCTTTAATTCTGTAAACTCCCTCAACCTGCGGGTACGGAAAGCTGGAGGAATGTACTTGTTTCTGAACTCCCGTACAAAGACCTCCCAAGTAATCTCGGTCCCGGCTGCCTCCAAAACAATCTGAGTGCTCTCCCACCAGGAGTAAGCCTCGCCCTGAATAAGAGTGAGGGTGCAACGAGCCTTCTCCTGACTGTCGCAAGGAATAAGCTGCCAAATCCTCTCGATCTCTTTCAACCACATCTCTGCCTGTATATCGTCTCCCTTATAAAACTTCGGGGGACGCTGATTCTGAAACTCTCGCAAAATAGCAGAAATGGGGTTCTCCGGAGGTGCTACCTGCGCTGGTGGTGGTGGTGGAGGTACCCGTTCCTGTAACCTCTGATCAATTAGCCCCACTACTGCATTCATGAAGTCCTGGGGCTGTGCCTGAGCAGGCGGAGGAGGTGGTGATCTCTCGCGGCGGTGATGTCGGCGGTGATGATGCCTGTGCCTCGAGGATCGGTCACTGGAACGTCTATCGTGCTCCATCCTGAAATCAGATCACTAAACATGCGTGGCTTGATCAATAAATGCAAATGTGTGCACACAATTTCCATAATATCAAATATCACACGTTCAAGGAAGATCAAGTAGCTCAAGTAATGCAAAGAAATAAATAATTCAGGTAAGTCAACCCAATGCAGACTCCCAAATACCACATAATCCTATGCCGTACGACCTAGAATGACTTGACACGACTCGAGAACCTCGGTTTTGCAACCGGGCTCTGATACCACCTGTAGATGTAGCACCCTAAACCCCAAGGCGCCACATCCCCCGTACTATAGCCTCGATCCACGTATGAAATGGACAGTTCATACATAAACCAAGACCACAGCGAACGGGTGACAATAAAAATGACGAGCTAGGCGGGACACTCTCCCCAACATAATCAAACAAACATGAACAGAAAAGCGGAAGCAATAAAGTCATTCATATATATAGGTACCATATTTATTACATAGATACATATAGGTACCAATTAACTATCACTACATTGTCATTTCTAAATAAGATACATCATTAAGTATTCAAAATGTAACAATAACGAGCATAACATGGAATGTCTCAAGGTACTATACATGAAAGGTGCTAGACTCTTGAAGATGCAAAAGACTCGAACAACGCCCGCCTAGCACGACCACGCTCAAAAGGTACCTGAAAAGTGAAGTATCAGTCTACCGAAGACTGAGTGAGGGGCAATAAATATATATATCACACGTCACATGCAAGTTGTAGCCTCGGGTGAAGACTTTAGCATAAAATAGATATGTATTTCAAGAAGTTAATCTTTGCCCGAGATTACAACCAATCATTTTAACACGTTTATTTAATCGTGCTTGTCAATGTCATGAACATGTGGCCCCGACGAGCAAGGGCAGTCTCCAACCGAACTCCCAATCGTGAACAATACGTGATCATGCTTGCTTGCT
Source organism: Lantana camara (assembly GCA_037501455.1). Classification (NCBI taxonomy): domain Eukaryota; kingdom Viridiplantae; phylum Streptophyta; class Magnoliopsida; order Lamiales; family Verbenaceae; genus Lantana; species Lantana camara. The sequence continues at coordinate 48,689,098 of CM074860.1, read as the reverse complement.
TGATAAATACGTGATCATGTAATTTAATTAGTGCTCATATAAACAAGTTCATGCTTGAAATCATGCAATAACCCGAGGATAACCCGACACGCCGGATTAATCCCCAGTCTCCTTCTTCCTCCGGTTGATAGCGAGTTTGCAAGGCTCGACTATCCACGACATGGTGTGTGTAGAGGACATGACCCTCTAGACACGGAACTCCTTCCACCACTAATCTCCTAGTGGCTTCGGGGGTGATCCCAACAATGTGAGGATAATTCAGGAGTTACCCGTCAGCCCTTGCTTTCCCGGTTGGCTCAAGAACTACCCTCGGGCCCACGTGCAATCATGTACTCGCCAAACATGCTTGAATTCATGATAATCAATACTTTCTTGCTTGGAACCGTTCATGGTTTGAAAATCATTTATAAGTATAATACATTTTGGCCGAAAACTAGCACATAAGGGTTATAGGGTTCGTGTTACCAAAACAAAACCTCACCTTTCTTGCAAAATATAATAAATAAGCGTTCTAAGGAGCTTGCTCCCCGTCCACGCCCTCGTGACCTGTGCAAATACGACGTACATTCGTGAGACATGACCTAGAATGACCAAAATATGACGAACGGCGGAAATATATCGAGACGACCATGAAAATGCAATGTGGTATGATAACTTTTCGTTTCACATCATATTAACACATATTATAGCAATTCGGGGTCAAAGAAGTCGTCGGGTCGAGGGGCTAATTTCGTAATTTTATGCAGTGAATTTTACACTGCAATACAGGTGGGAACGGCCGTTCCGTTCCCCTTTGAAAAATGGGAACGGTCGTTCCGAAGAGTTCCCCAAAACGTGCCCGCGTTTTCCCTTTTTAAAACGCGCCTCATGGGAACGGCCCTTCCGGCTCCAAGGCCAAAATGGGAACGGCCGTTCCCATAGTCGGCCGCGCGGTTTGAGTTTGAAAGAAGGGAACGCCCGTTCCCGCAATGCCTTGAGGCTGGGAGCGGTCGTTCCCAGTTCAGCAACTGGGAAAACAGAGCAAAAACAGAGTATGCTCTCGGGGAAGAAGCAACAAAGCAATAAAATTTCATTTTTGATCCCCAAAAGCTATAATTTCTGGAAATATGATGCATATATACTCAAGAAGTGATAAACTAACACTTAAACACTTAAAACACAAAATATCATCAAGCTTTCATGGTTTCATGTACATGATCATACTTGCTCATTCAAGCCAAATATTTCAATATTCAAGCCATAAATCATACAATAATTCATGTTATGATCATTTAATCATGCTTTGCACAATACATAATTCATATAACATGAATTCCTAAACCCTAGCATGTCAAACACAATCAAGAATTCATCCCTTCCATGCTACCAACCTTGAACTAAGAAAGGGATGAAGAAGAAGATGATGATGATGATGATCACTCCCAAATTTCTTGAAAGCTTTCTTGAAATCTTGATGATTGATGGAAAAATCCACTCTTCCCTTTTCTCTTCTTTGAACCGAGAGAGAGATGAATATGTTTGGCAAATTTTGGAGTGAAATGAGCTCCTAGAAGCTCACGGAATGGATTATCACGTAAAACCCAACCTTGATTTTTGTGAAATGTAGAAATTGCAATTTAATCCTTTATCTTACGAAGTCATGCGATTAGGTATGCCACAATTTAAAATATGCTCAATCAAGTCCCTAAGAGTTAATGCAATTAAGTCCCTAGAGTTTTGAAAAATATTTAACTAGGGACAATTTGGTAATTTTATCACTCTCGGTATTGGTTTTCATGCAAGAAATATTTTTCGTGCCATGAAATAATATTTTGAATGATATGAAATCATATAATTGATATAAATAATGTTTCTTGAATTTTTATAAAAATATGAAATGTCACGTAATATTTTATAAATTAAAGAAATAAAATTAACCTACGCTCAAAACGCACACGTGGCGTGCTTACCTGTTCATCCAGAAACCGGGGCGTTACAGGAGATATAAGTTATAGATATGCTATGGATTTGGCATGGAGAGGTATGTATAGCATAGTTATTGCATGGTAAGGTTGTCAAGTAAGCTAAGTTCAGTAGCGGGTTATGTATTACTCTATATTCGTATTCGTATTTGTGTTGGTAACTGATGGGCCCCGGAGCCTACGAGTCAGGACGTCCGGTACGGCTGCGGGCCATCGGGTTAAGCCTGAGCATAGTCTCCACCTTGATAGGACTAACCCAGAACCCGGCCAGGAGGTTTGGTAGGGGGATGGGAACCTGAGGGTTGAGTGTGCGGGCTCCCCTCTTCTGTACGGATGGTTAGGGTCGCGCATGTAAGATCCCGCTTCTTTAGCATTCTAGGTACGGCGTCACGAGAGAGTTTCATTCTGTATTTATGTGATTCGCATGCTTTAAATGTCAACGTGTAATTTATTTAAGTTATATGAGCTTTCGAATTTAATTAATTGTTTGGGCTCGAATGCCCAATATTTGAAAGTTTAGGGACCTAATTGTAATTAGGATATTTTGGCCTTCGTAGTATCTTGAGCTCGAGAATTCAGATTCGAATTCCAACCTTGTCATTGAGTTCATTTCGACGATTTGGATTTGATGAAATTGACTTCGTATTTTTCTAAAGCCGTTTGATAGCCCTACCGTTTTGAAATCCGATCGGTTTGGACCGGATCTTTTGACCCGACCCGTTTTGCCCCTAACCCGACCCGTTTTCAGCTTTTTTGAGCTGAAACCTTACCCTTTTGCTTCTCATTTCACGTGAGACAAGGAAGAGGAAGAGAGAAGAATAAGCTCCAAGCCCCAACCCCTTTGAGCTCAAGTTTCGGATTTATCTCTCTCCCGATCAACGATCCAAGGTAAGATTTGAATTCCTCTCCTCGAGTGCTTAGTTTTGTTCCGATTGAACCTTGTTTTAAGTGCTTCAATCCATGGCTTTCTTGAAGATGATGAATAGTATTGATTTGTTAAAATTTGATCTCTGACTCTGATACTTGAATTAAATGCCCTAAGATTGATATATATTGTTTCTTTGAGGTTTCTTGTTGCATATTTGTAGGAATTTTTGTTGTTGGTTATGTATTGTATGAAACCCCATTGTTCGAGCTTGGAGGTATTTTAATGGTAACTTGTTAATTACTTGAGTTCATGCCTTGAACGTGAGATATTTGATAGAGCATGTTTATAAGAACTTGTACTTCGATTTTCATTGTATTTGGATGAGTTTTGAGATGGTTTTGATCATTGTTAGCTTCCTTAATGTTTCGCCCCAGTTCTGCTCCGTCTTTTCTACCCAGAACGACTCCCCGGGCGGGTAGTTTTTGAACTAAAAAATGCCCGGGCGGGTACTTTGCTCCAGAGGATTTTCTGCACTGTTTTCCCCGGCCGGGTAAAATTTTGCCTTGTGTTTCCCCGGCCGGTTTCCCCCTCATACGGCGTCCGACTGAGTAGAATTTTGGACACGGTCAACCTTTTTGAGTCTAGAACAATATCCAATTGGAATCAACCCAAAATTCATTCTAGATTGTGAGATATAATCGTTTTAATTTGGTGTTGCCTCTTCGACGAAATTCTGCAATCGTTCAACTTCAAACCTACGCCATTTTTGACTCCCATTGAACCACAATTCGTGCCATATATCATTTGAAAGATCTTTGTGTCTAGTTTCATCTCAAAGAAAAAAAAACTTGGTTCCTATTTGTAAGACTCAAGTTATGCCCATTTTCCTACAGCTTGTCTGTTCCGAAAAACTGTCAGCTTTGGCCTAAATTCACTCGGAACCCCTTTTCATGTTTTTATTCCATTTTGTATTTTGTCTCCAGTTTGTCCAGGTGCACCCGGGCTGGTGTTTTGTTTGTCAAGTTGATTCCTGGTGAATCAAGTGCTTTGTCTTCGTCTTCGTTTGGTTCGAGGTGAGGTTATGATATAGTTATACCCTTTTGCAACGTGCTCTCTTTCGAATGCATGCGATTTATAAGCCTTATGTATATGTAGATATGTGCGAAGTATGTATTCTGTCGATTTTGCCATATGATTTGATTTCAAAGTATACACGCTATGTATGAGCCTATGTATGCTGAGCTTTGATTTTGATATGATTTTGAGGTAAGTCTACGTGTGGTATATACATATGTTACGATAAGTACGATTTGCATTAAATATATCTGTCTGTCTGCCTGTAGTGGGTTATGAATTTTGACTTCTGAATTTCGAATATTTTGAACTGGGCCCCGGAGACTTGTACAAAGGAGCCCCGGGATGGTGTTGGGTCGTTCGGTCTACTCCTGAGTGCAGTCTCCATCCGTTGGAAAGGATGTACCGGAACCCACCAGGAGATTGGTTGGGGAATGGAGTCCTAAGGGTCGGAGAAGCATTGGGCACTCCCCTCACCTGTTTGGATGACTAGGGTAGGATCAACCCTTCCATCACCCGGAGAAAAGGTAGGTTTGTGTGATTTTGATTTCGTTTAATTATGAACTGAGGAGGTGGTTGGATTCTGAGCTCGTACCCGGTGAGTGTTCCGTCTGTTTGTCATAAGTTCGTGAAACGGGGGTAAATTCTTACATTAAGATAAAATTTGGTATACTTTTAACCTAATAAACTATGTTTGGATACGTGTGCTACATGTCAAGTGTGACTGACCCCTCCCTCAGGTCTGCTTTACAGGTCTGCTTCGGAGTTCGAGCTACGAGGAGTCTTTAGTTTGTGGAGTCCGTTCGAGCTGTGTCTTTTGTTAAGTATGCATTTTATGCATTTTGTATTTTGTATTCGGATTATATTTGTATGATTTGATCACAAGATTGTATAAAAATAATTATCATATTATGATTTGAATTCGGGACAGGCTTCAAGGGATAGATTTGAACCCGTTTGTATTTTATGATTTATGATATGATTGAATTTCGGGATTTGGAATTATGCTAGTTTGAACCCTTCACCTGTTTGCTTGGTTTTTGATTTTTGTATCTCACGAGCATGCTTCCGCATATTTTGCTTTGTACGGTTATGTGCAATGTCTACATTTCGCCTAGCTTAGGTTTTGGTTTTGTTTATCTCCGTTCGCTATGGCTCAGCACGTGTGCGGAGGTCTAGTTTCGTTACACGTGTCAGGCTATAGTGCGGGGGCGTGGTGCCCCCCGTTGGGGTGCTACAACACAACCCTTCCATCACCGGAGAAGAGGTTATTCTGGAAGTACGTTATTTGTCTTGTCTGTATGTTTAGTCGTAGGAGCCCAGGATGGGATTAGGCACTCATAATCGCCGAGTTATGCATGTTTTACTCTGCTAAAATTTGTGAAACGAGGACAGACTTATAATTAAGATAAAATATGAATCTTTCAGAAGTATAAGCTAAGATATAATTTGATTTGATAAGATTTGTTAGGTAAGAATTTGTTATGTTAAGTTTGATTGATTTGTTACGTTTTGCTATAAATCCCTATATATATGTATCATGGGCAAATGTTTTAGTGAGCAAAAACTGTCCCTGAGTTCACGAACATTGTATGCTATACGTGCCTTACTCCTTATACGTATGTAGTGTGTGTGGCTAGCCCCTCACTCAGTCCATGTGACTGACCCCTCTCCCCTTTTGTTTTAGTGTGCAGGTGTCGCGTGGAGTTCGAGCTAGGCGGTGCGTGTCAAGTTCTTAGAGTCTGTTGTCTCTTTTATTACGTTCGGGTCTGTTGCATTTCATATGTTTCAAATTTGTTTAAGTATAATTGTAGGTTTATCTAACCATTGTTATTTATGAATTTGATGTTTCGAGACAGGCTTATAGGAAACAGTTGAACCCGTGTGCATTTATGATTTATGTTAATATTCGGGATTAGGTGTCTATACTAGTTGAACCCGTCACCTGCTACTTGTGTTGAATTGTGATTTTCTGATTCGCTTCCGCATACGCATTCATTTTTTGTGGTTTGGGTTTATTTGTAGGGTTTACGTTGTGCCTAGCTTAGGTGTGTGTCTTTCGGTCTGCCGTTCGCCTCTGCTTGGTTCATGTACGAGTTTCCATCTCGTTTCTGGATTGGGCTTAGGTGCGGGGGATGTGGTGAGCCACCTTGCGGGGTGCTACATCCTAAAGTGGTATCAGAGCTTTGGGTTGCAAAACCCAGGCTCAGAGTCGTGTTGTGTTCGTCTAAGTCGAACGGCACAGGATAACATGATTATATGTTCGTATTTACATTATGATTTATAATAATATATGCTTGATATTAACTTTATTGTTTGTACATCTTACGTGGTGCATTGCATTTGTCCAAGTTGCTTTTACTTGACTTATCTATTTGGCATTCTCACGTACTAACCGACATGCATATATCTATATTGTAGTTGTTGGAATTTTCTGGACGCCACCAGGAAACAAGATTTCGGTCAACCATCCCATCTACATCCTTATAACTAAGAGCGACCACCAACCGAAGCACAACCTAAGAATCCGATGGCAACCTTATATCGGGACTTCAGGACCTTTAATCCTACCTAGTTTAGAGAAGGCGATGATATCCGGGAGGAAGAATGGATCTCTGAAGTAGAAACCATATTCGAAGTATGTCCGTGCAACTCCCAAGACAAAGCCTGTCTTGCCATTCTACTCCTACAAGGACAAACGAGACAATGGTGGAAAAGAGTTGGCCCACAAATTGAAGCAACGAGCGAAGGATTGACATGGGATACCGTCATTTGGGAATTTAGAAAACGGTATACTCTGGCCATTTTACGAGACCAAAGATTTGAAGAGTTCCGTACCCTAAAACAAGAAAATAAAATGGTCATGGAGTACATTGAAGAATTCGAGAGGCTAGGAACTTACGTGCATTATATTATGAACAACGAGGAGATGAAGACTTGGGACTTCATGGAAGGAGTTCGTGATGATTTTAAGGAAGCCATAATTGCGGAGGATACGAGCACATGGGATAAAGCTACAATGAGAGCTTTAAGGGTCGAGAATCGAAGATTAACGAGAGGCAAAGAAGAAGAGAATCCGTTAAATCTTAGCGTTATCCCACATAAGGATGTAGCACCCGAGTGCAAGGTACCACATCCCCCGCACCGAGACCCGACCCGTATATGAAATAGAAGTCCATACACGTGCCAAATCCACGGCGAACGGGGACACAACACACACGCTATGCTAGGCGGGACTAACCCTTAAACCATTCAACTCAAGACAATATAAAATCAGAGTTATAATGAAACGCGGAAGCAAGAGCAACATATAATATATACAATGAGCCACCAAGCTCCTAAATAGATATACAAAATTATTCAGGTATTCAATGGCCACACGGCCTACAAAAATCATTAGGCTCCATACAATGATCATATACAAAAGAACAATAAGGGTACGAGATGCTGAAAAGAAGTGCTAAACTTAAATGCAAGACCTATACCTGCACAAAACAACTGAAAACAAACCGGGTTCAGTCTATACGAGACTGGTGAGTATAAAACGGGGCATAAGATATAATATCGCAGAAATTAAGCACATACATGCAAGCCCTAATCCCGTGTGAAGTTTGATAAGAATTTCCCAAGTGGTTAAAACAAAAGAAAACATCAACGGGATTACGACGTTCATATTCATTCATAATTGTTCATAATGGTTTATGGCCCGGCGAGTGGGCGTGCACAATCTCCAACCTACACCTCGTGTAATCATAATCAATTATTCATTCATTATCATATATATCTTTTGTGCTCATACATATCATGATCATAATCATTCATATACACCTTCTTCCTTCGGGTGGTGGACGGGTATGCAAGGCCCGACCACCTAATCATATCAATGTGGCAATGAGGTTCATGAGTCCTCAAAGCCCGGTTAGCGTTTCCTCGCCAAAAACTCCTTGACGAGGCCCATTTCGCCGTAATTGGTGGGAACTAGTACATGGGATCCCCGTCAGCCCTTGCTTCCTCGGTTAGCCACATGTACTAAGTCCCGGGGCCCATGCAATCATGATCATGTCTCGCCAAAACATAAGGTAGGGTTTCATAATTAAAAAGGGGTCATACGTTTGAAATCATTTACACGAAATGACTCGATTTATATAATATACTAATTTGGCTTAAATATTGCACATAAGGGATATATAGGGTTGTTTTAACTAGTAGAAGAAAAACCCACGTTTTCAAAGCAAAAGAAAGGCACAAGCATCTCAAGGCTCGCCCTCGTCTCCGACCAAACCCGAATCTGTGCAAAAGAAAAGGTATGAGACTCAATGACCACATATGACGCTCGGCAATGAAGTGAATATGACATGATTGCATAAATGATCATATTATATCATGAAAATGTTCATGTGCACTATTAAGGAATTTAAAACATATAATCCAATCATTCGTTCATTCATTTCATTCAATTCATAAATTCATAAATTCATATCTCATATCAATTTAATCCAAGAACCCCTTTAATAATCATAACATGTAATATTCATGTTGACAATTAGAATAGGATAAATGAAACATTCAAACAATAATCGGTAGTTTAAATACGCGAAATAGAAATCATTTAATTCTAAAATTGAATTAAATCAAATATTATTTAAATATATAATAGATATATAATAATCATATAATAACTATATAATAAACAATTATATAAATATGTATATATATGCATATATTATATTATATGCATGCAAACATAAGTGTAATTATATATATATATATATATATATTATACATGCATGTAATTCATTAAATTTAACTAAATCATGCATGAAACATATACTTATACATATATGCATGCAATTAAGATAACAAACCATGCACACACAAACACATATCCATGCATGCACAACAACACACACACAACACATATATATATATATATATATACAGCAGCATACACACACACACAGACCTGAATCTAATCAAGAATCGCAGCTGCAGTTTTACAGGTTTGCAAAACAAACACACACACACACACTGAACCAAGGAAGAACAGCAGCAACAAACTGGACAACAGGCACACCCACACAGCAGCAAGAAAGGAAAGAAATGAAGGAAAAGAAGAGAACAGAAGCAGCAGTAACAACATTCTGCAGGAAATTCAAAGGGTGACACCCCCGTGTCACCAAAATAGAACACGCCGAGACGCCCCCGTGTCTCGGTACAATGAGAACTGGACCAGCTACACCCCCGTTTCGGGCTGGAAGGAAGTGGGATGACACCCCCTGTCCCAAGCAGCCGCAGTACAGAAGCTCCGCAGCACCATGGCGGAACAGGGGAGGAGAAAGCAAGGAAAGGAGCAGGCCAAACATACACATAATTTGCAAACAATTCAAGCCAACAACTAAGGTGAGAAGGGACTACCAATACACACCAAAACAAGTCTAGAAGAACCCCAACAAACGTAGCAAAAAGAGAAGAAAACGAGACAACAGTTTCAGCGGGAAAAACAGGGGAAGAAGAAGATGGAGCATGCCAATACATGATCAAACAACCATTAACACAGCTGCAAATAAACTAATAATGAATAACATTTAACACCAAAACAAGTTCCAAAAGCTAGCAGCAAACCGGTACGTGAAGGGAGTGAAGATCAGTTCAAAATTCATTCAATACATGAACATTCCATTAATGATATCTCACCAACCTCTTGACCATCAATTAATACAAGCCTACTCTGTCATAAATGGAGTATATATGTAGCGCCCCCTAACACTACAACTCCCGCATCGCACTACCCTCGAGCGAAGACCTAACACTCGAGAAATACTACGGCGAACGGTATAGACAGGACTTAAGTAGAGCGTAGGGTAAAATGCAGCGGAAAATGGAAGAATTTAAAATTTGCAACAAGCAACATGATAACACACAAAATAGCGCATGATATTGTAAGGGGGTAATATAATAGTGTAGTGTACGGAGTTAATGTGAGAGCAATTTATTAGCAATATATACATGATCAGGATTAAATGCTCTTAATCTAAACCTGATCTAATAAATATGACACCTATAGCTTCAAGATACCTCTAGGTGTCGTTGTCCTCGCTCCCTGAAACCATGTGTTTGAAACAGGCGAGGAATTAGTCAAAGTGACTAAGTGAAGGACGATTAGATTTAGATATATATATGGTTATATATATATATATATATATATATATATATATAAATAAAATGATAGCAATAGGATATAGCAAATATGATACGGTTCATAAGTTAGAAACCGGGATAGGGGTATTTGGAGTTTATTTATAAATGATGAACCGTTTAATAAAAGATTTGTACCGCCTGCAAGTAAGGCGTCTCCCTCCAATCTCCTTAAAATATTTGTAAAATAGTACCGGGCTGATCAAGGCACCAGTACTTTAATAAAACTAAATATGATAATAACTCCGCAACACCGTAGTGTCAGTAGGGGAGCAAACCCTACCGACGATATGTAATATGTGGGAGGAAGCTATCTCTCCCAGGGAGGTTATTCTCCCTTGTAAGTCTCTTGGCGTGGAGTAACTAACCTCCAGCTAAACCACGACTAAGAGTTGGTGGCGGTCTGTGGCACCAACAATACCCTCGGCCTGATACCTTCCGAGTATTGCTCGACACAGCTGAACGCCGGGCCCATTTTGATAAATAATAATGATTTACTTGCTTAGTCGGGAATCAGTTCTTAATATTAATAGGACTGAAATATATAATGTCCGGATAAGATCCTGATTCCGACTTATTGGTATTTTCCTCATAAAGAGGAATATGTATTATATTAATATGTATAGATAGGAAATCAAATAATAGATAGGTACATTTGGAAATCATTTTATAATTAGATATAGATATATACAAGATTCCAGTTGAAAATGTTTTAACCCTCACCTAGTACGGAAATTCAAATAGGTTGGAACGGATCCCACTGTTCAGAGCAATTGTTGCCTGAAAGTAATTACTATTGACTTAGAACTAGGTTCTTATGATTCTAATCACATAATCACATAAGGTTTAAGAAATATAACATATTAGAGAATTCTCAAATCATTTAGAAATTATTTCCCGGTAAAATTTAATTTCATTTGTTTAAGGGAAAATAATTAATTTATTAGGTTTCATAAATTCTTTAACCACTTAAATATTTATTAATCATTTCATAACCTTAAATAGAGCATTAGGAATTAAATTTGGAATTTAATTCAACAATGTAAGTTGATTTTGAAATTATTTTATAATTTTATTAACTTTTGAATTAATTTGGAAAAAAAAAATTATTTAAAATTCCAAAATCATATTTTATAATAAAAATTAAATTAATTTCGAAATTAATTAATTAAATGTTGACCAAAAGTCAAAATTACTATTGAAAACATTTACTATTCAATTTCTTGTGAATTAAACACTTAATAACATAAAATCGATCACACACACACACACTATCACACGTGCACATGAATTTGTTCAAGAACATTATGAATGTGTTCTTGAGCTCATGAAGATGTTCATACTAGTTCATGATCATATTCAACAAGTTCTAAGTCCATAACACATGATTAAATTCAAATGTAGCACTTTAATCATAAAATTAAATCTAAATAATTATTCTAATCATAAATTTAATTAAACAAGAACATAATTATCTAAATATACATTCATATTATATCATATCACATTTCATGCATTTAATTAAATAAAATTTCATAATGTAGGCACATTACACATAAAGTTCCCAATTATGCATATATATTATAAAAATAAATTCCTAAAGCATAATTTTATTATTCCTAAGCATGCTACTAATATTATAATATTAAAAACATAATATAAAGCATGAAATAATAAAAGAAAATTGCACCTTAGAGAGAGATTGTGGTTGTGCCGTGACTTTGGGGAGCAAATGTGATGATTTTTGTGTGAATTTTATGTTACAAGTTCTAGGGTATTTATAGTTGGTATTTAGGGGCTTATGTTGCAATTAATTAGATGAGTCAGGTAGTGAATAAGCTAGGTTCATTTATTAGGGGGGTTAAGTGTATACTTAGGTGTAAGTTTAAGAAATAATTAATTATTTTAGTAATCATGACCAAATAAAAATAATTCTAAAATAGGATGAAGATGGTAATAAATTCGTAGGAGAACGTCTAGGGTTTAGTTTGGAATGAGAGAAATTGCAAAAGAAAGAGAATCGAAAGAGCTTTCTAATGGTTATAAATACTTAACGTTTGAACGTCTACATTTAAAGTAGTTGTCGTTCGGGAATTTTGAAAAGTACAATAAAATTCATAAACGAAGCTAGAATGTGAATTGATTCCCGAGAAAGTGTCCATGATTCTTGAAATAATTCAAGGATCATTTTGACTGTAATATTGTATACCAAATGTTGGACGGTTGAAAATTCGTTTTTTTACGGTAGAAATAGTACTTTGGAAAAATAAAGAAAAATTTATAAAACGAGTTAGGGTTTGTACTAGAGTTTGGAAAAGATCTTCAAATTCATAAAATAATCCAAGGATCGTAATGGTTATGATATTGCATAGGAAAAACGTTGGAATTCAGAAATTTCTAATTTAGGCCAAAACTAGGGTTTTTCGGTCGGCTTTGATTTCTACGGAAGCTACGTTAAGAATTAAGGTTTGGAAATCATACCAAAATTCATAAAATTTTGCAAGGATTCTATCGAGCCCAATATTGAATAGGTAAAAGTGTTTCGAAAATTCCTACAATTAAAGATGAATAGTTTTTAGGGACCTAAATGGAATTTTCAACAAACAATTTTAAAAATATATTTTGGAACAATGAAAGCTATGATATGAGTTTGGAAAAAATAGAAATCAGCTTTCTAAGGTTTTTCAAGGTTTAGGTAAAGGTTTAGGGTTCGATGGATGAATAGTGATGTGATTCTCTCAAAAAGGCACAAATCAAAAATCAGAACATAAATGCACATAATTCACATAAAATGGAATGTGTAATGGACTAAGGGTATAAACGTTTTCCTCTTAACCCTTTACTTACCCGTGCTATCCTGATCTCAAAAATCCGGGCTGTTACAATCTTCCCCCCTTAAAGAGAATCTGTCCTCAGATTCTATTCCTGTTTCGGAACAACTCTGGGTAATATTTCTGCATCTTTTCCTCAGTTTCCCAGGTTTGTTCTTCTGTCCCATGTCCTTTCCATAACACTTTAACAAGGGGGATTTTCTGATTCCTTAGTTCTTGGAATTTCCTATCCAAGATCTCGGTTGGTCTTACTATATAAGTCAAGTCTGGTTTTAGAGGAACTTCTTCTATTGGCAAGATGTGGGATTCATCCTCAAAGTATTTACGGAGTTGGGATACATGGAACACATTATGTATCCCAGTAAGGTTTGCAGGTAAATCCAAGCGATAGGCTGTTGGTCCAACACATTCTATGATTTGAAAAGGTCCTATGTATTTGGGATTTAGTTTTCCACCTTTCCCAATTCGTGTGAAACCTTTCCTTGGTGATGCCTTTAGAAACACTTTATCGCCTACTGCAAATTCTATATCCTTTCTTCGGGTATCGGCATAACTCTTTTGCCTGTCTTGAGCTGCTTTCATTCTCTGGCGGATAATTTCAATCTTTTCTGTAGACTCCGCTATCCACTTTCTAATGGTTTTCCTGGTATCTCCTCTTTCGGTTGCTTTAGTTTCTTCCATATCCCAATATAACAGAGACCTACATTTCCTTCCATATAAGGCTTCATAAGGTGCTGCCTTGATCGATGCCTGATAACTATTGTTGTACGCAAATTCCACATGAGGTAAACATTCTTTCCAGTCTTCTTGAAAATCCAAGGCACAAGCTCGCAACATATCCTCTAGATATTTGATCGTCCTTTCTGATTGACCATCGGTCTGAGGATGTGCGGCTGAACTGAAATACAGCTTAGTCCCCATTGTTTCTTGAAGACTTTGCCATAACTGTGAAGTGAATTTCGGATCTCTATCGGAGACTATACTAATGGGTACACCATGCAACCTTATAATCTCTTTCTGGTACAACTTTGCTAGAGAATTGACCTTGTCAGTAGTCTTGACCGATAAGAAATGTGCAGACTTAGTTAACCGATCAATAATAACCCATATACTATCATATCCTCCTTTAACTTTTGGCAAGCCCGTGATGAAGTCCATGGTGATTTGTTCCCATTTCCAAGTAGGAACTTGTAGCGGCTGTAATTTTCCCCCGGGTTTCTGGTGGTCCACTTTGACTTGCTGGCATGTCAAGCATCTTTTGACATAGCTAGCAACATCTCGTTTCATTTCATTCCACCAGAAATGTGTCTTGAGATCATGATACATTTTTGTTCCTCCTGGAGGTATCGTATATCGAGTCTTATGTGCTTCATCCAGTATTTCTTTTCGAGTTGTAGGAGGTACACAGACTCGACCTTTATATCTCAAGATCCCATGGTCATCTGTTGTAAATTTTGTTTCAATATCCTTTTCCTTGGAATTGAGACACTTCTTGATCCATTCATCCTGTGCTTGGGCTTCCCTAAGTTTTTCTTTAATGGCGAGGATATCACTATATTGGCCAGTCGGGATTTCGAAAGGACAGTTATGGGTTTGCTTTTTCCGTCTAATGCTGATAGACTGGATTTTCGACTCAAAGCGTCTGCCACTACGTTGGCTTTTCCTGGATGGTACTGTATTTTACAGTCGTAGTCTTCCAGAAATTCCATCCATCTTCTCTGCCTCATATTCAACTCCTTTTGAGTGAATAAATATCTCAAACTTTTATGGTCAGTAAAGACTTCAAAAGTTACCCCGTATAGATAATGCCTCCATTTAGCTAAAGCGAATATAATCGCAGCTAATTCTAAATCATGTGTGGCGTAATTCTCTTCATAAGGTTTAAGTTTCCTTGAGGCATAGGCTATAACCTTACCATTTTGCATTAGAACACACCCTAATCCTTCTTTAGAGGCGTCTGTATAAACCACGTAGCCCTCCTTTCCTTCAGGTAAAACCAGTACTGGAGCGGACGTTAATCTTTGCTTCAGTTCTTGAAAACTTTGCTCACACCTATCTGTCCATTCAAATTTTCCTTGTTTCTTGGTTAACTGAGTAAGAGGCGCTGCTATCCTGGAGAAATCTTTTACAAATCTCCTGTAATATCCGGCAAGTCTTAGAAAACTTCTCACTTCCGATGGGTTCTTTGGTGCTTGCCAATTCATTACTGTTTCAACCTTTGAAGGGTCTACTTCTATTCCAGAACCGGATATTATATGTCCAAGGAAGGACACTCTTTCTAACCAAAATTGACACTTGCTGAACTTCGCGTATAACTTATGATCCTTTAAAGTTCTTAACACTTTACGAAGGTGTTCAACATGTTCTTCTGGGGTTCTTGAGAACACCAGAATGTCGTCGATAAAGATGACCACGAACTGATCCAAATACGGTCGGAACATTCGGTGCATTAAATCCATGAATGCAGCTGGGGCATTGGTTAACCCAAAAGGCATTACTACGAATTCAAAATGACCGTAGCGGGTATTGAAAGCAGTCTTTGGAATATCCTCCTTTTTAATCCTTAGCTGATAATACCCCTGCCTTAAATCCAATTTGGAATACACTCGTGATCCTTGAAGAATGTCGAACAGTTCTTCAATATGGGGAAGAGGGTATTTGTTCTTGATAGTCATACGATTGAGTTCTCGATAATCGATACACAATCGCAACGATCCGTCTTTCTTTTTGACAAATAACACAGGCGCTCCCCATGGGGATGTGCTAGGACGGATGTATCCTGAAGCTAACAACTCGTCAAGTTATTTTCTCAACTCTTGGAGCTCGGCTGGAGCCATTCGATAAGGTGTTTTAGAGAATGGCTCAGCTCCAGGGATTACATCAATTACAAATTCTAGTTCCCTATCAGGAGGTAATGAATTCAGATGCTCAGGGAAAACATCAGTGAATTCTTTTACCACCTCTACTTCCTCAATTTTCAGCTGATCTTTAGGCCTATTTAACAAATAGGCCATGAATCCAGTAGCTCCATTACTCACTAACTTCTTAGCTTCGGCAGCTGTAACCAATGGCATCGACTCATATTTTCCTTTCGATCCAGAGCTATCACCTTTCCCTAAGGTGGCCTCTTTTTTGAAGCAATCCAACTTAGCATGGTACTTACTAAGCCAATCCATTCCCAGAATAATTCCATATCTTGACATCGGTAATTCTATAAGATCTATCGGGTAGTATTGGGTACCAATTCTTATAGGACAGCGTTTATATCCTCTATCCGTAGTAAAACAAGCTCCTAAAGGAGAACTTATTTCGAGCATATAAGACAATGATTCAAGTTGGAAAATTGAAATGCACACATAATTCAGATGCAATAAATGAATGTGTGGCGCCAGGGTCATATAAAGCAATAACTGGCGTGTTTAGCATGTGTACCGTACCATCAACAACCTTGGTAGGATCAGGATCCTCACTACCCTCTATAGCATAAGCACGTCCCTTAATTACTGGTCTTCCAGGAGTCTTAGCTGGAACCTTTCCTTTATTCCATTGTTTTGGTCCCTTTGGGCATTCTGGGTACTGATGTTCAGGGCTTCCACACCATGTACAGACTCCAGCTTTCTTACGACAATCCTTCTCAGTATGTCCGCGTTTCTGACAATATTCACAGACAATCTCTTCTTGAGGTTTTGGGAATGTCTGTTGAGGTCGGGACTATGATTGCATCGGTTTCTTTCCTGGATTCGGCTTTGCTGGTCCAGCAGGTCGTTTAGATCCTTGAGTTGGCTTGTAGAAGGATCCAGGACGGCTATTAGCTATACGAACCTCTTTATGTGTAGCTTCTGTTTTCATAGCCGTTTCCACAGCCTTAATATAGATTTCCAACTCAAATGAAGCCAAAGCCCACCTAAGATCCGACTTAAGTCCCTTAATGAATCGCTGAGTTTTCCGACGTTCATCATGGAGGATGTGTGGGGCATATTGGATTAATCGGATGAACTTAGCTTCGTACTCAGCTACCGACATATTGCCTTGTACTAATTCCATGAATTCTGCCTCTCGAGCATCCCTAACTATCTGAGGGATGTATTTGTTTTGAAATACTCTGACAAAGTCTACCCACTTATAATTAACTTGATCTTCTGCCCAAACACGCTTGATATAATTCCACCAACTTAATGCTGCTTCTTCTAACATAAAAACTACAAACTGGATTCTTTCTGGTTCTTCTGGGGAAATACCCATGGCTTCAAAGGTCTTTTCTATGCTAGCTATCCAATTTTCAGCTTTTACGACACTGGGTTCTCCAAAGAACTTTGGCGGGTTCATTCGTAGAAATTTCTCCAGAGTCTTTTCATTATTCCCCTTTGTTCCATTAGCACAAGTTTGCACTATCTCTTTCAAAGCATCTACTAATTCAGAGTTTCCTCCTGCTGAGGATGCACCTTCTTGAGGGGGGGTGTTGTCTTGGGCAACTCTTCAAGGAGACATATTGATTTGCAGTTGCTTTATGAAGAATATAATGCATGATGGTTATGAATGTGTTGCATATAATCACGTAAATACATGTTTCAGATAATATCAAGCAGTAGATATCATATCACACAGATTTAGTAAAGCACAAAATTAAACAGAACAACATTTAAAGGAGTGCAAAAAGTAAAACACAAACATAACAAGTAAAGGTGCAGGAAAATAAAATACTCACTCACGGTCCTGATGGTATCTTGAAGCAATTCTAACTCGTAATGCAATAAGTATGTAAGCAGTAAATATGGAACAAGAATGTAACTGCAAAAGTGGGTTATATATATGCATCAACTTTGAGAGTTATAGCTACAACTACAAAAAGCAAAATGGGGTGGACTTGATCTACGTCAAGTTACACCCTACAAAGCTCTCAACTCACTCATCTCCGTCAGGCTAGCTGCGTCAGTTGCTATGTCAAAAGGGGAAGGTCCTCTACTGACTGATCTGTATAACCTCCCACTGATACTACTCCTATATATATACCAAGCTCCAGAATAATCTCTGCCTAATCATGCTGATCACTATCCACAACCTCACCTCGAATAGGGCTCCAACCGTCACCCTGCTGCTCTTCCTCAGGCTCCTGCTCAGCCTCTGCCTCACCTCCGGGCTCCTCCTCCTCAGGCTCAGCTACTGCATCCTCTCCCTGATCCATCATCTCCTCAACAGCCTGTACACCAGACAGATGATAGGCACCGGCCAGGAGGCTCCGAATACAAGAGCGGTAACACTGATATAAAGTCCGAGAGGCATTCCTAGAAAGAGTCATAGAGGCTAAGTCCTGCTGTAGGGTCGCCACTTGTGCCACCAGATCGGCGTTCTCCTGCTCCAAGGTAGAGGTCTGCTGCTGAGCAAAATTCCTACTCACAACATTCTGTATGGCTAAATCAAGATGCCTAGTAGACTCCAGCTGATACTCGCGAGCCATCTGAGCCTCCATATAATACGCATCTCGCTTTGTCTCAAGTATATGTACTAAAAGGTTTGGATAAGCATGCCCAACTCTACCTGCTCTACCTCCCCGAACTACATGTCTCGCCCTCTGCCAAGTGTAATAACGTATAGGACTCTCACGACGAGATACCGCGATAGTGTGTGGGGCCTCGTACTCCTCAAGCCAGGTATGATGTGCGTTCCCTTGTTCCTGATTCTCCATTGCTATATAAAGAAACACTTAGAGTGAATTCTAAAGTTCAAATACAAAATGAGCATTCTCCCAGCATTTATAGGTTAAGTCTCTTCTTAACCAAACCTGATGCTCTAATACCACCTTAAGTTGTAGCGCCCCCTAACACTACAACTCCCGCACCGTACTACCCTCGAGCGAATGTGAGACCTAGCACTCGAGAAATACTACGGCGAACGGTATAGACAGTACTTAAGTAGAGCGTAGGGTAAAATGCAGCGGAAAATGGAAGAATTTAAAATTTGCAACAAGCAACATGATAACACACAAAATAGCGCATGATATTGTAAGGGGGTAATATAATAGTGTAGTGTACGGAGTTAATGTGAGAGCAATTTATTAGCAATATATACATGATCAGGATTAAATGCTCTTAATCTAAACCTGCTCTAATAAATATGACACCTATAGCTTCAAGATACCTCTAGGTGTCATTGTGCTCGCTCCCTGAAACCATGTGTTTGAAACAGGCGAGGAATTAGTCAAAGTGACTAAGTGAAGGAAGATTAGATTTAGATATATATATGGTTATATATATATATATATATATATATATATATATATATAAAATGATAGCAATAGGATATAGCAAATATGATACGGTTCATAAGTTAGAAACCGGGATAGGGGTATTTGGAGTTTATTTATAAATGATGAACCGTTTAATAAAAGATTTGTACCGCCTGTAAGTAAGGCGTCTCCCTCCAATCTCCTTAAAATATTTGTAAAATAGTACCGGGCTGATCAAGGCACCAGTACTTTAATAAAACTAAATATGATAATAACTCCGCAACACCGTAGTGTCAGTAGGGGAGCAAACCCTACCGACGATATGTAATATGTGGGAGGAAGCTATCTCTCCCAGGGAGGTTATTCTCCCTTGTAAGTCTCTTGGTGTGGAGTAACTAACCTCCAGCTAAACCACGACCAAGAGTTGGTGGCGGTCTGTGGCACCAACAGTACCCTCGGCCCGATACCTTCCGAGTATTGCTCGACACAGCTGCACGCCGGGCCCATTTTGATAAATAATAATGATTTACTTGCTTAGTCGGGAATCAGTTCTTAATATTAATAGGACTGAAATATATAATGTCCGGATAAGATCCTGATTCCGACTTATTGGTATTTTCCTCATAAAGAGGAATATGTATTATATTAATATGTATAGATAGGAAATCAAATAATAGATAGGTACATTTGGAAATCATTTTATAATTAGATATAGATATATACAAGATTCCAGTTGAAAATGTTTTAACCCTCACCTAGTACGGAAATTCAAATAGGTTGGAACGGATCCCACTGTTCAGAGCAATTGTTGCCTGGAAGTAATTACTATTGATTTAGAACTAGGTTCTTATGATTCTAATCACATAATCACATAAGGTTTATGAAATATAACATATTAGAGAATTCTCAAATCATTTAGAAATTATTTCCCGGTAAAATTTAATTTCATTTGTTTAAGGGAAAATAATTAATTTATTAGGTTTCATAAATTCTTTAACCACTTAAATATTTATTAATCATGTCATAACCTTAAATAGAGTATTAGGAATTAAATTTGGAATTTAATTCAACAATGTAAGTTGATTTTGAAATTATTTTATAATTTTATTAACTTTTGAATTAATTTGGAAAAAAAAATAATTATTTAAAATTCCAAAATCATATTTTATAATAAAAATTAAATTAATTTCGAAATTAATTAATTAAATGTTGACCAAAAGTCAAATTACTATTGAAAACATTTACTATTCAATTTCTTGTGAATTAAACACTTAATAACATAAAATCGATCACACACACACACACACTATCACACGTGCAGATGAATTTGTTCAAGAACATTATGAATGTGTTCTTGAGCTCATGAAGATGTTCATACTAGTTCATGATCATATTCAACAAGTTCTAAGTCCATAACACATGATTAAATTCAAATGTAGCACTTTAATCATAAAATTAAATCTAAATAATTATTCTAATCATAAATTTAATTAAACAAGAACATAATTATTTAAATATACATTCATATTATATCATATCACATTTCATGCATTTAATTAAATAAAATTTCATAATGTAGGCACATTACACATAAAGTTCCCAATTATGCATATATATTATAAAAATAAATTCCTAAAGCATAATTTTATTATTCCTAAGCATGCTACTAATATTATAATATTAAAAACATAATACAAAGCATGAAATAATAAAAGAAAATTGCACCTTAGAGAGAGATTGTGGTTGTGCCGTGACTTTGGGGAGCAAATGTGATGATTTTTGTGTGAATTTTATGTTACATGTTCTAGGGTATTTATAGTTGGTATTTAGGGGCTAATGTTGCAATTAATTAGATGAATCATGTAGTGAATAAGCTAGGTTCATTTATTAGGGGGGTTAAGTGTATACTTAGGTGTAAGTTTAAGAAATAATTAATTATTTTAGTGATCATGACCAAATAAAAATAATTCTAAAATAGGATGAAGATGGTAATAAATTCGTAGGAGAACGTCTAGGGTTTAGTTTGGAATGAGAGAAATTGCAAAAGAAAGAGAATCGAAAGAGCTTTCTAATGGTTATAAATACTTAACGTTTGAACGTCTACATTTAAAGTAGTAGTCGTTCGGGAATTTTGAAAAATACAATAAAATTCATAAACGAAGCTAGAATGTGAATTGATTCCCGAAAAAGTGTCCATGATTCTTGAAATAATTCAAGGATCATTTTGACTATAATATTGTATACCAAATGTTGGACGATTTGAAAATTAGTTTTTTTACTGTAGAAATAGTACTTTGGAAAAATAAAGAAAAATTTATAAAACGAGTTAGGGTTTGTACTAGAGTTTGGAAAAGATCTTAAAATTCATAAAATAATCCAAGGATCATAATGGTTATGATATTGCATAGGAAAAACGTTGGAATTCAGAAATTTCTAATTTAGGCCAAAACTAGGGTTTTTCGGCCGGTTTTGATTTCTACGGAAGCTACGTTAAGAATTAGGGTTTGGAAATCATACCAAAATTCATAAAATTTTGCAAGGATTCTATCGAGCCCAATATTGAATAGGTAAAAATGTTTCGAAAATTCCTACAATTAAAGATGAATAGTATCTAGGGAGCTAAATGGAATTTTCAACAAACAATTTTAAAAATATATTTTGGAACAATGAAAGCTATGATATGAGTTTGGAAAATATAGAAATCAGCTTTCTAAGGTTTTTCAAGGTTTAGGTAAAGGTTTAGGGTTCGATGGATGAATAGTGATGTGATTCTCTCAAAAAGGCACAAATCAAAAATCAGAACATAAATGCACATAATTCACATAAAATGGAATGTGTAATGGACTAAGGATATAAACGCTTTCCTCTTAACCCTTTACTTACCCGTGCTATCCTGATCTCAAAAATCCGGGCTGTTACAATATATATCATCAACCAAGCCAGAGATCAAGAGAATTCCAAAAATCATCCAAATGCTCAAAAACCTAACTGTTCAAACACATGCTCCAAAACCCCATGAAATCTGAATCAAAATCAGGGATGAGAGGATGAAAATAACTAGATAAGCATGTATAACATAATCCTGACTCACCTTGTTGATTGGATGAAAGATGATTGAGATTTGAGGTAAAGATAAGCATGTATAACATAATCCCAAAAATTTGCACAGTTGCGGGAAAAACTGGACTGTAGAAGCTTTGGATAAGTTTTCTGGTTTGTGTGAGGGTTAGATCGAGATGGGGTAGGTAAGGGCTGATAGAGGGTTGAACTAGGGGTTAAAGACCAGGAACCATAGTTAATTTGGTTAAGTTTTGATCAACTTATGGTCATTTTAGTGAAAGGTGGTCCAATTGATGCTGTTTCGTTTTTCGGTTGGATTTCTGAGGTTCAAATGATTTTTGAAAAATATATGTCTTAGTTTACTGAACCCGAATTTTCGTTACGAGTTCAGCGGAGTTGACCGAACTTGAATCCGAGTTCCCGAGCTCAAGATATTAAATACGGAACCAAGGGTACGCTAAGTGCTCGTTAGCCCCCGATTTGGTTCCACGAATCAAATTAAATTCGTTAACATATCAAATGAATTCGAAAATATAAACCGAGCATATAGGCATGTTCATAACACATATATTTACGACATACTACAATTTCACAGCATTACGATATCATTTCATATAAGAACGATGCACAATTTAAACAACCAAGCATATATTCATGCAATTCATGCACATATTCACTAAAAATTCATGCATTATAAAATTAAAGTCAACGTATTATATTTGAATAAATTAATTAATATGGTTAAACATGATTAAATAGCATAATGCTTAATTAACGACATAATTAACATTAATCATTAATTAACAATAATTCAAGAAATATATATATATATATATATATATATATTTATACTTAAAATACGAATCAGTTTTTAAAATAATATTGAATTAAAATATAATATAATAAAATAAAATAATAACAATTTATAATAAAATTAAATATGGAACACGTAAAAACAATTAATCACATAATTAAATAATTTAATTGCGCAATTCATAACCAAATATGACATATTAATATAAATGAAAAACCGGGGCGTTACAATCTCTCCCCCTTAAAAAGAATCCGTCCTCGGATTCACTGCACGCTTAAAACAACCAATGAGAGATTCCCCGTCTCTCGCAAGCAACAAGGATAGAGCCCCGTCTCTCGAGCAACAATGAGAGGACCCCGTCTCTCGCAAGCAAAGAGAGTACCCCGTCTCTCAAACAAAAATAAGTAAATCAAGGAAGTCTCCAATACTCCCAAGCAACACAGGTAAAACCAAATTCAAAATCGCACAAGCCACCCCAAGGCAAGTAACAGATATCATCCACGTTAATCATCAATTGCTTCACGTAGTTTAGCTTGATAAGAAAACAAAGCACATAACAAAGAAATTATTAAATTAACTTTGCATGAATGTATGTATCATGGATGCTATAAGTACCATTCACCGTAGTCGCGAAGTTTTAGAATTGTGAGTTGTCGTTGTCCAGTGTATGATCTGTCCCGAAGATAGACTCAGTGCTCAGTTTGTCCTTAACCTCTTCAGGGTACCCCGATGAAACAATTGATGAATCCTTTAGGGATTATACTCTTAGATCCCTTCTACCTGGTACTGCTTCCAGTCTTCATCATTTCCCTTAATCCTCATTTGACCAACCAACTCTTTTTAATTAACCGAGCTTGACCTCCCGAATACCCTTAGACCATCCGTCTCGAAGTTAGGTCCACAGCTACTATCTTACCCATATCGGAGTTTAGAATACCCTCGAGGATAACTACTCCTGACAACCTTGACGCTTCAATCCCTACCTTGAAGTATTTATCATTAGGATCTACCTTAACACGAATCCTTTTCCATCTTCCGTTCATGTTATCCATTCATTCTCTTTAACCCCTTAAGGTTATATTCGGTATCTGGCCCCACATTTATTGAATCGAAGATAGAATGTTCTTGATGATTCTTGAAGTTTGATGTAAATCCTCCAATGATCATCTTTTTCGGTTTTGTTTTTTCTTAAATTTACTTCCCAATTATCGTGGGAATAACCGATGAGTTGATAATATTGTCATTATTGAACCCCCCCTTTGTACTCTATTGGATTACTCTTGATCGCCATCATTCCATTATATGCTAGCTTGATTCGACTCTCTCTCTTGTCAATTATGACTTAGGGTTCACAGAAGCTCCCTTATAATTTTGTTATCCCCAGATCCATATTCTATACATTGGAATATTCTCCAAGCCATTTCCTTTATACCTAGTGAGGGACTTCAACCCGGATTTAGTAACTTAGCTCCCCTCTTAACAACTTAACCATTCAAGCCGCCTTATTTATCTCTGATCATCACTAATAGGACTTCCAGGTCTTCCTTAATTTGCAATTTCGTTATTCCTACTAAAATATTTTTTCGAGCACCCCTCCAATCGTCCAATTTGTTCCTCGGTCGTGCTCTCCCCCTTAAATTTCTATTGTCACATGTTGAACTCCATTAATTCTCATTTTGTCGAAATTCTTGATAAATAATTTCCATTAGGGAGGATTTTGATCACAAGGTAACCCCAAGGTTTTGCATTTCAACTTCCCTTCTAATTCGCTTAATGTCCGAAACCCCTTTCCTATTCTTGTCCGATCCAAACACCCCGCAATCAATTCTAATCTCGCTTCTCCTCATGAATTCCCGTTTCCATTAACCTATCCCTTACTTGAAATTCTTTGTTTCCCGAAGTCATCTTTATTGAATTAGAAAGTGGCTCGGTCAAGTAATACTTGATAGTTGAGGCGAAAGGACTTCCTATCAATTAAACACTAAAATACATGTCGGGTTAAAATGACGATGCACGTGTCACGTTTACATCAAGCAATTATACAATACATTAGCGCAACGAAACCAATTAGAAATGCACGGATTGTTAGGAATAGTGCCCTAGAAAGCCGATTGTATATCCGCTTTGTGCTTTTCCTTATTGTAATCACAGACAATCTTTGAATGAATTAACGAATTGAGGCAACACTTCTTTATATGCTCTTGTTTGGTATGCGTTTACTTTATCTGTGCATGTATGAGAACTCCCCTAATCCTGATGACTTTAGGACTTTGTCATTTAGGTGAAATGGTTCATGAAACGAGCCCTATATCACATAAGTCATGATTAGTAAAATACTCCAAGCCGATGAGTCCTACAGACAGTGGGAGTGTCAACCTGACTCCTCTAAGGCTTGCTTGTGGGATCACGCCCTTAAGAAGGGCCATCTTGTTTCATGGAGGTGGAAAGTGTATAGTTGATACGTGCGTGATACATGAGGGTGCTTACTTTAATAAGTGAGTTCACTGAGGCGCCCTGCGTGAGAACATTCCTAAATGGGAAAGGAAGTTTCTATTTCAGGAAATGGAAACTTCCAGATTAGGAAATATCTCACGAGTCATTGATGTGATTAATTGATCCTTAGACTTGAGGTTCCTTGTCACTTTATGAGTTAACTCTGTAGTCTTAGGTATAAGCTTTAAAGGGTGTCGCCTTAGACAACTGATTCAAGGCTTATGCTGGGGCTGCACAAGTGACTCGTGAAAGTGAATGAGAATCAAGAAAGGACCTACACTTGCATTTGCAAGGTGATCTCTTATTGTGTAAGTCATTCATATGCCATATGGAGTCCTTGGCCAAGGCAGTAGATCAAGACATCAAGAAAAGGGTTTCTTGGATTGAGATCAAATGGATATGAAATGCACTTAGCTTTAAGACCGGATTATTAGGGTTCTGATTATTCCCTTGCCCTAGATCTTGGTTGAGAGATAGTAAGTAGGAGGATTGTATCTCACATGAATCAATGACTTAAAGGTTCTGTCGAATCCGAACATTCCAATTCAGCTAGGGGTTAAACACCTGTTGCTAGACTATGGTCGTTTAATCTGTGGACTGATTAATTAATTAGTGAATTAATTAATTGGGGTCACTGCTAATTGAATTGAGAACCTAGAGGGTCACACACAACAACTTGGTTACATGAGTTGAGGCTTGAAAATGATTAAACGAGTTAATCGGGCCAAGAGGGTTCCACACGTGTGAAATCACACGTGTGGCTCACGTGAGTGACACGTGTCACTGTGACACGTGTCACACACGTGTGTATATATATATTATATATATATATTAAATAATTAATTAGTTAATTATTTAATAGACTTTGGTTTAAATTTGAATTAAAAAGAAAGTCTAATTTTGGAGAAAATAATCTAGTTAATTAATTATGAATTAATTAATTAGATAAAAATAAGTTATTTATTTTATAATAAATAAAGTATAAAATTATCCAAAAATAGTTTGGATATTTTTTAGCTCTCTTAAAAGTTGACTAGAATTAGAATTCAAAGTCAAAGTTGGAAAATACTTGATCATCAAGTAATAGGAGAGAGAGGGACCAAATCCTTTGTCCATTAGGAGTACGTTCGGCCGCCCCTCCCCTTTCCTATATATAGGGGAGCTCATGCTCCCCTTTAGAGCGAATTGACAATTCTTGGTTCATGTGTTGAACACCTTCCTTTCTCCAAGATTAAATTAAACCCTAGGTTAAGCCTAAACACTAACTAGAGAACTAGCATCCTTACTAGTTAGATTGTGATCAAGTTGGTGGACTTTCTCTAGAGACTTCAAGTTAGAAGTTTGAAGATTCGAGCTTTACCAAGGAGAGGGGATCAAGCCGCGTGAAGAGCGTTCTTGGGTGGCTTGAAACGCTTCAAGAAAGAATAAAAGAAAAGTAAGTTTTCTATCTTTACGAATTTGGTTACACGATTGCGAGTTCAAGGTCCTTTTGTTGGGAAAATTTTTTAAATTCCGCTGCTTTCTGATTCGTGTTTTCCAACAAGTGGTATCAAAGCCACCTCGTTAATCGTGTTTCTGATTCGTCTCAATTATACTGAATTTGGTAGAAATTCTTAGGCTTGATGCGATTGAGTATTTGTAATTGTTTTAGAAAGCCTGAATTACGAAACTGTATTTTTTCCTGAAAGTTTCTGAAAATTGGTTTTTACAAAATTTAATTTTTGAAAACTGTTTTAGATTTGAAACTGTATAAACTGTTTTTGGATTTCTTGGATTGGTTTTGCTTTTGAACGAAAACACGAAACAAAAACCCGTATCGCGACGAACAAGCGAAACCCCGCGCGCGAAGGCGTCGCGCGCGCGGGCTTCGCGCGCACCGCCCGCCTGTACTAGGCGTGCGCAAGGGCAACCGCCCAGGCCTGGCCGGGACAGACCGGCCAGCCGCCCAGCTCCTCCCGCACGCCTGTGCGGGAGTCTTCCGGGCGCGCCTAGGCGCGCCCGCCCAGGGCGGCCGAGACTGGCCGCCCACCCCGCCCGCATGCTTGCGGGAAAGCCTCACGCGCACTCGCGCGCGCCGCGTGCGTGCGGTCTTCTCCGCGTACGGGTCCCGTTTTCGCGATCCGGCCTTTTCGTGTTTCGTGCAATCCAGTCCCAATTTTATTTTAATTTTAAAATTTTATTTTTTAATATTTATTTTAATTTTGAACAAAACTTAAAATTGGGATTTTTGAGAAATTGAAACGGTTTATGTTTTGGGAAAATACATCTTGATAAAATTATTAATTTTCAGAAATTAATTGGAATTTTATTTGTTTTGGCAATTTGGGATTTATTGAAAACTTTTATAAACAAGACTCGCATCAAGTCGTGTTTTGAGCTATTAGAGCTTAAGGCGAGAATTTTAATTTATTGGTTAAATTTAAATTCTTGCAAAAGCATGTTAGGTGATCATGGGTTTAGATCTATGTATGGTTTTAATTTATGCACATGGATTGTTTAAATTGGGGTTGGAGCCCTATAGTTGCGTTTTTCAATTGAGGTTGGAGCCTCACTTATGTGCGTACTGTTATGTGATTTATTATGTGGCTTTCCATATTACTGTTTTTGAGGCCGGGGTATGCCCGGTGTAATTGTCTAAGGCCAATATGAAGATTGAGCCTTATTACTTTATGTCTTTTTCTTTTTATTGTAATTTGAGAGTAGAGATAGGTGGTGAGGTTTTATTTTCATTTTGGAGACAATGCACCCATGGAGTAAGATGGACCACTTTCAAGTAACAAGGAGGCCATAAGTGAAGACCCCTCAAAATGTTAGGGAGGGGAATCTCAATTGTTAAATGTAATAGAGATAGGGCTCGTATTTTGTTACCGCTTTCCCTTATGTGATTTGAACTGTTTATGTGGCATGTATGTTAGAACTTGTGATTGTGGAGTGGCTCCCACATATCACGCATAAGATAGGTAGAACCCATGATCATTACATGTTAGTATCATGCTAGGACATGTTATCTGTTTATGTGCTTGTTTGAAATGCATTTAAGTGTACTTGCATTAATCAAGACTAATAAAATTGGATAACATATATGTTGGTGAGGTCGAACCGGACAACTCTCCGGTTGATTCGAAAATTCCCATCAAATATTAAGCTAATTTCGAACAAATAGGTGTTTAATTCGAGATGTAAATTTTGAATTAAATTCCTAGCATTCCATCAATAAGTTTTAAGTTTAGTAAGTAAAGCTAGTTATTGTCCGCGAGTTGTGGGATAGCTAGTGGAGCTTATTAGTTCTTAGTTACCTAATTGATCATTTTAAATGATCAATATTTCGTGGTCAATTTTAGCAAGGGCGATGTCGGCGAGTCGTGGGTCGTTCGAACTAAGTTTTGGTCATGATCTTATGATTGATGGGTCTAGCTTAACGCCTAAGTAAATATGGATGTCGCACGAGTCGTGGGTCCATATTGAAAGATAGGTGATGCAAAAAACAACTACTAAGAATTCTAAAAGTGTTAGAATTTGTAAGTTGTACCTACCTAGGGTTCTTACCTAGAATGTCCGCGAGTCGTGGGTTCGAGGTAAAATGCCTAGGATCTTAGTACCCATTGGGAAACGTGTTCCTCTTAGATCTTTGGGAATTATAGATCTTTGAAAAACAGTGGGAGCTACATTAGATTAAAGACCTTATCTTTTGTATATCGTTATAATTCAGCATGCTCACTAGTTCTCTATTTTACCATTTAGGTCGTAGATTCTGTGATTCTCTACGTGTTTTGAAATGGCAACCAAAAACCCTCTTGTACCGATCCTCGAGTCAAACAAGTTGACTGGTCCCAACTATTCTGATTGGCTGAGGAATCTAAAAATCATTTTAGATTATGAGAAGAGAACTTATGTTCTCTTCGAAGGGGAGCCTAGTCCCGAAGGGGAGGCTCCCACTCGGGCCGAGCGGGATGCGATTCAGAAGTGGAAGGATGATAATCTCCAAGCCCGTTGCCTTATGTTGGCTAACATGTCTCCGGACTTGCAAAGGTAACATGAGGCCATGGAATTTGCTTGGGAGATTTACGACCACTTAGAGCAACTTTACCGCCCTCATGAACGTGTTACAAGGTATAACACTTCAAAGGAATTATTCCACTTGAGAATGAGGGAAGGTTCAAGTGTCCATGAATATGGACTCAAGTTTCTTGCCCTTACTGAGAAACTTGCTTCCATGGACATACCACTGAAAGATGAGCTTTCAGTGGATTTGTTGCTAGCTTCGCTCCCACCATCATTCAACCCATTTGTCCTTAACTTCAACATGAATCATGCTGGTGCTACTGTAGCTGAGCTGATTAGTCAGCTTGTGACTGCTAAAAGCACGATCAAGAAGGACAATAAGATTTTGATGATGAATGCTCCATCTTCCTCTTCTGGGCCTTCTAAAGGTAAGGGCAAGAAAGCCCAAAAGAAGAAGAAGAAACCCCTTAGGCCCACTGGTGCCATATCGAAGGGGAAGGCCCAAAAGAAGAAGCGTGATCAGAAAGAGGATGTTTGCTTCCATTGTGGCAAAGCGGGACATTGGAGGAGAAACTGCCCAGAGTACAAGGCTACTCTAAAGAAAGGTATGTTTCTCGTTGAAGTAAATCTGTCTATTAATTCTAGTTCTTGGGTACTTGATACCGGTTGTAGAACTCATATCTGTAATGATGTACAGATGCTAAGTGATGTTCAACAACTAAAAGAAGGAGAATGTGTCTTGAAGATCGGCGATGGCTCAAACGTTGAAGCTCGAGCTTTAGGCACAATTAGATTAGATTTAGGTAGTTTTGAGTTAGTATTAAATAAAGTCCTTTATGTACCGAGCATTATTCGTAATATAATTTCAGTTCCAATATTAGATTGTGAAGGTTATGAAACTTATATTAAGAATGGTAAATATTTTATCAAACGGAACAACTCTTCCGTTCATATCGGTACTCTAAGTAATGGACTTACCTAACTCAAAATATCAATATTATGAATATACAACGAGAAACAAAGCGTAAGAGAGATGACAAAGTTTCAGCTCCCTTATGGCACGCTAGATTAGGACACATTTCCAAGAACAGAATTAGCAAGATAAACACTTTAGGATCATTCTCTGAAAATGATCTCAAAGAGTTGACTTCCTGCGAATCCTGTCTCAAAGGAAAGATGTCCAAAGTTCCTTTTAAAGGAACTGTGGAACGTGCCACTAAGGTTTTGGATTTGATCCATACTGATGTTTGTGGACCGCTTAGTGTAAGCACTAGAAACAATCATCAGTATTTCATAACCTTTACTGATGACTTTAGTCGGTATGGTTATGTATACTTAATGAAGTATAAATCTGAAGCTTTTGAGAAATTCTTAGAATTTCAAAAGGAGGTTGAGAACCAAACTGGTCACAAGATCAAAGCACTTCGATCTGATCGAGGAGGCGAATATCTTAGTGAAGAATTCCTTAATCATCTCAAAGATGATGGGATTATCTCTCAGTGGACTCCTCCGGGAACTCCTCAGCTTAATGGAGTTTCTGAGAGAAGGAATCGAACCCTACTTGGTATGGTTCGTTCCATGATGAGTTTCACTGACTTACCACCTTCTTTCTGGGGTTATGCCCTAGAAAGTGCAGCAAAGATTTTGAATCTAGTTCCCTCTAAGTCAGTCCCTAAAACGCCCTATGAAATGTGGCATGGTAAAATCCCTAGTTATTCTTACTTAAGAATTTGGGGTTGTCCTGCTTACGTGAAGAGGACAGTGGGAGATAAGTTAGAATCTCGTTCTAACTTATGCTACTTTGTAGGTTATCCTAAGGAATCCATAGGATACTATTTCTATGATCAATCTGAGCAAAAGGTGTTTGTTTCCAGAAATGCTACTTTTCTGGAGGAACCGTTCCTTAAAGAAAAGCAAGGCAAGATCATAGAATTAGAAGAAGTACAAAGTGACCCCATACCACCCACTGAAGAAACGTCCCACTCTGATCAACCACAACCAATCACGAATTTCGATACACATGTAAATCCTCCTCTAAGGCGTTCTGAACGCAATCCTAGACAGCCGGAGAGATGGTATGGATTCTTCCATGAAATCTCTCAAAAGGATAATGATCCTTCATGAGGAGGCACTTTGAGATTCTGACTCTGAACAGTGGATAGAAGCCATGAAATCCGAAATGGATTCCATGAACTCCAACCAAGTTTAGACCTTGGTAGATTTGCCTGATGGGGTCAAACCCATAGGTTGCAAATGGATCTTTAAGCTAAAGCTTGGAGTTGATGGAAGCATTGCAGCCTACAAAGCAAGACTGGTTGCAAAAGGATTCACTCAAAGACCCGGCGTGGATTTTGATGAAACCTTTTCACCAGTTGCAATGCAAAAGTCTATTCGGATCATGCTTGCCATTGCTGCATATTATGACTATGAGATATGGCAAATGGATGTGACAACTGCCTTTCTCAATGGTGACATTGACAAAGACATTTATATGGAACAACCCATAGGTTTCACATTCAGTGGGAGTGAGCAAAAGGTTTGCAAACTCCAAAGATCAATCTATGGATTGAAACAGGCTTCTAGGAATTGGAACATTCGATTTGATGAATCGGTCAAAGCGTTTGGCTTCATCCAAATTTCGAATGAATCATGTGTGTATAGAAAGGAATTGGAGACCTCAGTGCAATTCTTAGTACTTTATGTTGATGACATCCTTCTTATTGGGAATTCGAAGGATGACATGAAAGTGACTAAGTTATGGTTATCAAACCAATTCGAGATGAAAGATCTTGGTGATGCGTCCTATATCCTTGGAATTAAAATCTATAGAGATAGATCCAGAAGGTTAATAGGACTATCACAGTCGATGTACATTGACAAAGTATTGAAGAGATTCAATATGGAGTCAGGAAAGGTTAAGAACCTTCCTATGAGTGTAGGAACGTGTCTTTCAAAGAAGATGTGTCCTAAGACTAACCTTGAGAAGGAGAGGATGACTCATACACCTTATGCATCAGCAATAGGTAGCATAATGTATGCAATGTTATGTACTCGACCGGATGTGGCTTATGCACTTAGTGTGACAAGTCGTTTCCAAACTGACCCTGGAGATGGTCACTGGACTGCCGTGAAGAATATTCTTAAGTACTTGAAAAGTACTAAAGATTTATTCTTAGTTTACGGAGGTCAGAAAGATCTTACTGTCGAAGGATACTGCGATGCAAGCTTTGCATCTGACTTAGATGATTTTAAGTCAATGTCAGGATACATTTTCTGCCTAAACGGCGGAGCAGTGAATTGGAAGAGTTCCAAGCAAACTACCACTGCAGATTCGACCACTGAGGCCGAATACTTAGCTGCAAATGATGCAGCCAAGGAAGGTGTTTGGATTAGAAACTTCATTCAAGAGTTGAATGTTGTTCCTAGCATGAAAGACCCCATTACTGTGTTTTGTGACAACACTGGGGCGGTTGCTCAAGCAAGTGAACCAAGATCTCACCAACGGACCAAGCACATTATGAGGAAGTATCACCTAATCCGTGATATTATCAAAAGAGGAGATGTGCTAATTGAGAGGGTCACATCAGCAGAGAACGTGGCAGATCCACTTACTAAACCCCTTAGTCGAGAAGCTTTCCAAGCTCATCTTCAGAAGATGGGACTTAGAGTAGCTTTAGAATGGCTTTGACGGGCAAGTGGGAGATTGTTAGGAATAGTGCCCTAGAAAGCCGATTGTATATCCGCTTTGTGCTTTTCCTTATTGTAATCACAGACAATCTTTGAATGAAATAACGAACTGAGGCAACATTTCTTTATATGCTCTTGTTTGGTATGCGTTTACTTTATCTGTACATGTATGAGAACTCCCCTAATCCTGATGACTTTAGGACTCTGCCATTTAGGTTAAATGGTTCATGAAACGAGCCCTATATCACATAAGTCATGATTAGTAAAATACTCCAAGCCGATGAGTCCTACAGACAGTGGGAGTGTCAACCTGACTCCTCTAAGGCTTGCTTGTGGGATCACGCCCTTAAGAAGGACCACCTTGTTTCATGGAGGTGGAAAGTGTATAGTTGATACGTGCGTGATACATGAGGGTGCTTACTTTAATAAGTGAGTTCACTGAGGCGCCCCGTGTGAGAACATTCCTAAATGGGAAAGGAAGTTTCTATTTCAGGAAATGGAAACTTCCAGATTAGGAAATATCTCACGAGTCATTGATGTGATTAATTGATCCTTAGACTTGAGGTTCCTTGTCACTTTATGAGTTAACTCTGTAGTCTTAGGTATAAGCTTTAAAGGGTGTCGCCTTAGACAACTGATTCAAGGCTTATGCTGGGGCTGCACAAGTGACTCGTGAAAGTGAATGAGAATCAAGAAAGGACCTACACTTGCATTTGCAAGGTGATCTCTTATTGTGTAAGTCATTCATATGCCATATGGAGTCCTTGGCCAAGGCAGTAGATCAAGACATCAAGAAAAGGGTTTCTTGGATTGAGATCAAATGGATATGAAATGCACTTAGCTTTAAGACCGGATTATTAGGGTTCTGATTATTCCCTTGCCCTAGATCTTGGTTGAGAGATAGTAAGTAGGAGGATTGTATCTCACATGAATCAATGACTTAAAGGTTCTGTCGAATCCGAACATTCCAATTCAGCTAGGGGTTAAACACCTGTTGCTAGACTATGGTCGTTTAATCTGTGGACTGATTAATTAATTAGTGAATTAATTAATTGGGGTCACTGCTAATTGAATTGAGAACCTAGAGGGTCACACACAACAACTTGGTTACATGAGTTGAGGCTTGAAAATGATTAAACGAGTTAATCGGGCCAAGAGGGTTCCACACGTGTGAAATCACACGTGTGGCTCACGTGAGTGACACGTGTCACTGTGACACGTGTCACACACGTGTGTATATATATATTATATATATATATATTAAATAATTAATTAGTTAATTATTTAATAGACTTTGGTTTAATTTTGAATTAAAAAGAAAGTCTAATTTTGGAGAAAATAATCTAGTTAATTAATTATGAATTAATTAATTAGATAAAAATAAGTTATTTATTTTATAATAAATAAAGTATAAAATTATCCAAAAATAGTTTGGATATTTTTTAGCTCTCTTAAAAGTTGACTAGAATTAGAATTCAAAGTCAAAGTTGGAAAATACTTGATCATCAAGTAATAGGAGAGAGAGGGACCAAATCCTTTGTCCATTAGGACTAGGTTCGGCCGCCCCTCCCCTTTCCTATATATAGGGGAGCTCATGCTCCCCTTTAGAGCGAATTGACAATTCTTGGTTCATGTGTTGAACACCTTCCTTTCTCCAAGATTAAATTA
Organism: Lantana camara; assembly: GCA_037501455.1. Classification (NCBI taxonomy): domain Eukaryota; kingdom Viridiplantae; phylum Streptophyta; class Magnoliopsida; order Lamiales; family Verbenaceae; genus Lantana; species Lantana camara. The sequence continues at coordinate 48,654,222 of CM074860.1, read as the reverse complement.
AACCCTAGGTTAAGCCTAAACACTAACTAGAGAACTAGCATCCTTACTAGTTAGATTGTGATCAAGTTGGTGGACTTTCTCTAGAGACTTCAAGTTAGAAGTTTGAAGATTCGATCTTTACCAAGGAGAGGGGATCAAGCCGCGTGAAGAGCGTTCTTGGGTGGCTTGAAACGCTTCAAGAAAGAATAAAAGAAAAGTAAGTTTTCTATCTTTACGAATTTGGTTACACGATTGCGAGTTCAAGGTCCTTTTGTTGGGAAAATTTTTTAAATTCCGCTGCTTTCTGATTCGTGTTTTCCAACACGGGTAACATAAGGTCAAAAGAATAAATAATTAATGCAAAATATGATGCACGTGCTATGAATGTTTTGGAACCTGTCACCAATGTGGTAAGCTGTTAGCTCAGTAGCTTTTCTTCGTTCCTCCAATCCCGAGGTTACTTTGACTTGGTGATTATTCCTTGTCTTTCCCACGGTCTTCAAGTTTTCCATGAATCTTTTTGCATCACTTGTATGTCCCACTGAATTAGCCTCTGCATTTACCCTTGAGAATCGCCCTTCAACCTTGTTCAAATTCTGTTACAAAAATGAACCCATATGTCATTTTGAACCCTACTTCTCGCCATCACCGTGATCAAGACTCCCGTGCTTATCCTTTATAAGTTTAATTCACCTCCAGTTGCTTATACTCGAGCGCAGGATTCCCTTGCAAAGAGTCTCTCCCCAAGAATAATTCTTCAACCAGTCTTTGCCTTTCTTCATAGTTACCATTTGTTGCTCCATATCTTCCAATTCAACTTCACAACATGACGATTCAGTTTGGATTTGGAAAAGCAACGCAAATCCCGTCCTCAATATCGCCACCTTCCCTAAATTTGTACTCACACAATTACTTGCCTCTCTCGACTTGTTTCTATCTTAGTAGCAATCCAGAACACCCAAATTTAAACCCTTCTTGATCTTCACCTCCAAAATCTCGATTTCTAATTTCCAGGTTTATTTAGCAACCCTTCTTTGACAACTCTTCGTACTCAATTTTCATCGAATTGATTTTACCTTGACCCCTTCCAGTCCTCGGTACCTCTTCAATGGTCTGAACCCTGAACCAAAATACCTTCAAGGTTCTTTTACTTCATTCCTTAGGTTGAACGATCCTGTTGGCTCCAATTATGGCTTCTTATGTAAGACAGCCGCATATGTCAACCTTTGGAGTCATAAATATTTCCCGATCAATTCCTATTTCTACGTATATCCCTCTATAGTTGCATCTTCTTAAGTCAAACTTCCATTTCAGCTCCTATCCCTTGAATTCTAACTCTAACTATGAGAACTACGCCTCTCGAATTCTCTACATCTTTCCCCCTATACGTCATTCCTATCCTCCATGCCTCAGAAAGAGCTAGTAGTAAGGCGTTGTCGGCATGATACTTGGCCGTGGTTTGATAGGACCTTCATATCCTGTAATTCATAACTTATTTCAAGGGTATATGCATGCGATTAGTACATGCTCATGGCACATATTTAACACGAAAGGCACGGATCCAATATAAAATGCAACAGGCAATTCGACAAGATTAAAAGAAAGACAATTTCATGTTCAAGATCGATGCAATGCACACATTATCACGTAGTTCCTACGCCGAACGACCTAGACTGACCCACACGACACGAGAATCCGAGTTTTGCAACCCGAGGCTCTGATACCACATAAGGATGTAGCACCCAAGCGCAAGGTACCACATCCCCCGTACCGAGACCCGACCCGTATATGAAATAGAAGTCCATACACGTGCCAAATCCACGGCGAACGGGGACACAACACACACGCTATGCTAGGCGGGACTAACCCTTAAACCATTCAACTCAAGACAATATAAAATCAGAGTTATAATGAAACGTGGAAGCAAGAACAACATATAATATATACAATGAGCCACCAAGCTCGTAAATAGATATTCAAAATTATTCAGGTATTCAATGGCCACACGGCCTACAAAAATCATAACGCTCCATACAATGATCATATACAAAAGAACAATAAGTGTACGAGATGCTGAAAAGAAGTGCTAAACTTAAATGCAAGACCTAGACGACTCGTATTCCCGCCTAGCACTTCTATACCTGCACAAAACAATTGAAAACAAACCGGGTTCAGTCTATACGAGACTGGTGGGTATAAAACGGGGCATAAGATATAATATCGCAGAAATTAAGCACATACATGCAAGCCCTAATCCCGTGTGAAGTTTGATAAGAATTTCCCAAGTGGTTAAAACAAAAGAAAACATCAACTGGATTACGACGTTCATATTCATTCATAATTGTTCATAAGGGTTTATGGCCTGGCGAGTGGGCGTGCACAGTCTCCAACTTACTCCTCGTGTAATCATAATCAATTATTCATTCATTACCAAACATATCTTTTGTGCTCATACATATCATGATCATAATCACTCATATACACCTTCTTCCTCCGGGTGGTGGACGGGTTTGCAAGGCCCGACCACCTAATCATATCAATGTGGCTATGAGGTTTATGAGTCCTCAAAGCCCGGTTAGCGTTTCCTCGTCAAAAACTCCTTGACGAGGTCCGTTTCGACGTAATTGATTGGAACCGGTACATGGGATCCCCGTCAGCCATTACTTCCACGGTTAGCCACATGTACTAAGTGCCGGGGCCCGTGCAATCATAATGATGTCTCGCCAAAACATAAGGTAGGGTTTCATAATTAAAAAGGGGTCATACGTTTGAAATCATTTACACGAAATGAGTCGATTTATATAATATACTAATTTGGCTTAAATCTTGCACATAAGGGATATATAGGGTTGTTTTAACTGGTAGAAGAAAAACCCACCTTTTCAAAGCAAAAGAAAGGCACGAGCGTCTCAAGGCTCCCCCTCGTCTCTGACCAAACCTAATCTGTGCAAAAGAAAAGGTATGAGACCCAATGACCACATATGACGCTCGACAATGAAGTGAATATGACATGAATGCATAAATGATCATATTATATCATGAAAATGTTCATGTGCACTATTAAGGAATTTAAAACATATAATCCAGCCATTCGTTCATTCATTTCATTCAATTCATAAATTCATAAATTCTTATCTCATATCAATTTAATCCAAGAACCCCTTTAAGAATCATAGCAAGTAATATTCATGTTGACAATTAGAATAGGATAAATGAAACATTCAAATAATAATCGGTAGTTTAAATACGCGAAATAGAAATCATTTAATTCTAAAATTGAATTAAATCAAATATTATTTAAATATATAATAGATATATAATAATCATATAATAACTATATAATAAACAATTATATGCATATATTATATTATATTATATTATATTATATATATATATATATATATATATATAAGATACATGCATACGTACATAACCATGCATGCAAACATAAGTGTAATTATATATATATATATATTATACATGCATGTAATTCATTAAATTTAACTAAATCATGCATGAAACATATACTTATACATATATGCATGCAATTAAGATAACAAACCATGCACACACAAACACATAGCCATGCATGCACAACAACACACACACATCACATATATATATATATACAGCAGCATACAAACACACACAGACCTGAATCTAATAAAGAATCGCAGCTACAGTTTTACAGGTTTGCAAAACAAACACACACACACACACTGAACGAAGGAAGAACAGCAGCTACAAACTGGACGACAGACACACCCACACAGCAGCAAGAAAGGAAAGAAATGAAGGAAAAGAAGAGAACAGAAGCAGCAGTAACAACATTCTGCAGGAAATTCAAAGGGTGACACCCCCGTGTCACCAAAATAGAACACGCCGAGACACCCCCGTGTCTCGGTACAATGAGAACTGGACCAGCTGCACCCCTGTTTCGGGCTGGAAGGAAGTGGGATGACACCCCCGTGTCCCAAGCAGCCGCAGTACAGAAGCTCCGCAGCACCATGGCGGAACAGGGGAGGAAAAAGCAAGGAAAGGAGCAGGCCAAACATACACATAATTTGCAAACAATTCAAGCCAACAACTAAGGTGAGAAGGGACTACCAATACACACCAAAACAAGCCTGGAAGAACCCCAACAAACGTAGCAAAAAAAGAAGAAAAGGAGACAACAGTTTCAGCGGGAAAAACAGGGGAAGAAGAAGAAGAAGAAGATGGAGCATGCCAATACATGATCAAACAACCATTAACACAGCGGTAAATAAACTAATAATGAATAAAATTTAACACCAAAACAAGTTCCAAAAGCTAGCAGCAAACCGGTACGTGAAGGGACTGAAGATCAGTTCAAAATTCATTCAATACATGAACATTCCATTAATGATATCTCACCAACCTCTTGACCATCAATTAATACAACCCTACTCTGTCATAAATGGAGTATAAGAATCATATATATATCATCAACCAAGTCATAGATCAAGAGAATTCAAGAAATCATCCAAATGCTCAAAAACCTAACTGTTCAAACACATACTCCAAAACCCCATGAAATCTGAATCAAAATCAGGGATGAGAGGATGAAAATAACTAGATAAGCATTTATAACATAATCCTAACTCACGTTGTTGATTGGATGAAAGATGATTGAGATTTGAGCTCTAAAATCCCAAAAATTTACACAGTTTCGGGAAAACCTGGACTGCAGAAGCTTTGGATAAGTTTTCTGGTTTGTGTGAGGGTTAGATCGAGATGGGGAAGGTAAGGGCTGATAGAGGGTTGAACTAGGGTTAAAATTCCACCAACCATAGTTAATTTGGTTAAGTTTTGATCAAGTTATGGTCATTTTAGTGAAAGGTGGTCCAATTGATGCCGTTTCGTTTTTCGGTTGGATTTCGGAGGTCCAAATGATTTCGGAAAAATATATGGCTTAGTTTACTGGACCCGAATTTCCGTTACGAGTTCAGTGGAGTTGATGGAACTCGAATCCGAGTTCCCGAGCTCAAGATATTAAATACGGAACCAAGGGTACGCTAAGTGCTCGTTAGCCCCGATTTGGTTCCACGAATCAAATTACATCCGTTAACATATCAAATGAATTCGAAAATATAAACCAAGCATATAGGCATGTTCATAACACATATATTTACGACATACTACAATTTCACGGCATTACGATATCATTTCATATAAGAACGATGCACAATTTAAACAATTAAGCATATATTCATGCAATTCATGCACATATTCACTAAAAATTCATGCATTATAAAATTAAAGTCAACATATTATATTTGAATAAATTAATTAATACGGTTAAACATGATTAATTAGCATAATGCTGAATTAACAACATAATTAACATTAATCATTAATTAACAATAATTAAAGAAATATATATATATATATATATATATATATATATATATATATTTATATTTATACTTAAAATACGAATTAGTTTTTAAAATAATATTGAATTAAAATATAATATAATAAAATAAAATAATAATAATTTATAATAAAATTAAATATGGAATACGTAAAAACAATTAATCACATAATTAAATAATTTAATTGCGTAATTTATAACCAAATATGACATATTAATATAAATGAAAAACCGGTGCGTTACAATCTCTCCCCCTTAAAAAGAATCTGTCCTCGGATTCAATGCACGCTTAAAACAACCAATGATAGATTCCCCGTCTCTCGCAAGCAACAAGGATAGAGCCCCGTCTCTCGAGCAACAATGAGAGGACCCCGTCTCTCGCAAGCCAAGAGAGTACCCCGTCTCTCAAACAAAAATAAGTAAATCAAGGAAGTCTCCAATACTCCCAAGCAACACACGCAAAACCAAATTCAGAATCGTACAAGCCACCCCAAGGCAAGTAACAGATATCATCCACGTTAATCATCAATTACTTCACGTAGTTTAGCTTGATAAGAAAACAAAGCACATAACAAAGAAATTATTAAAATAACTTTGCATGAATGTATGTATCATGGATGCTATAAGTACCGTTCACCGTAGTCGCGAAGTTTTAAAATTGTGAGTTGTCGTTGTGCAGTGTATGATCTGTCCCGAAGATAGACTCAGTGCTCAGTTTGTCTTTAACCTCTTCAGGGTACCCCGACGAAACAATTGATGAATCCTTTAGGGATTATACTCTTAGATCCCTTCTACCTGGTACTGCTTCCAGTCTTCATCATTTCCCTTAATCCTCATTCGACCAACCAACTCTTTTTAATTAACCGAGCTTGACCTCCTGAATACCCTTAGACCATCCGTCTCGAAGTTAGGTCCATAGCTACTATCTTACCCATATCGGAGTTTAAAATACCCTCGAGGACAACTACTCCTGAGAACCTTGACGCTTCAATCCCTACCTTGAAGTATTTATCATTAGGATCTACCTTAACACGAATTCTTTTCCATCTTCCGTTCATGTTATCCATTCATTCTCTTTAACCTCTTAAGGTCATATTCGGTATCTGGCCCCACATTTCTTGAATCGAAGATAGAATGTTCTTGATGATTCTTGAAGTTTGATGTAAATCCTCCAATGATCATCTTTTTCGGTTTGGTTTCTTCTTAAATTTCCTTCCCAATTATCGTGGGAATAACCGATGAGTTGATAATATTGTCATTATTGAACCCCCCTTTTGTACTCTATTGGATTACTCTTGATCGCCATCATTCCATTATATGCTAGCTTGATTCGACTCTCTCTCTTGTCAATTCTGACTTAGGGTTCACAGAAGCTCCCTTATAATTTTGTTATCCCCAGATCCATATTCTATACATTGGAATATTCTCCAAGCCATTTCCTTTATACCTAGTGAGGGACTTCAACCCGGATTTAGTAACTTAGCTCCCCTATTAGCAACTTAACCATTCAAGCCGCCTTATTTATCTCTGATCATCACTAATAGGACTTCCAGGTCTTCCTTAATTTGCAATTTCGTTATTCCTACTAAAATATTTCTTCGAGCACCCCTCCAATCGTCCAATTTGTTCCTCGGTCGTGCTCTCCCCCTTAAATTACTATTGTCACATGTTGAACTCCATTAATTCTCATTTTGTCGAAATTCTTGATGAATAATTTCCATTAGGGAGGATTTTGATCACAAGGCAACCACAAGGTTTTGCATTTCAACTTCCCTTCTAATTCGCTTAATGTCCGAAACCCCTTTCCTATTCTTGTCCGATCCAAACACCCCGCAATCAATTCTAATCTCGCTTCTCCTCATGAATTCCTGTTTTAATTAACCTATCCCTTACTTGAAACTCTTTGTTTCCCGAAGTTATCTTTATTGAATTCGAAAGTGGCTCGATCAAGTAATACTTGATAATTGAGGCGAAAGGACTTCATATCAATTAAACACTAAAATGCATGTCGGGTTAAAATGACGATGCACGTGTCACGTTTACATCAAGGAATTATACAACACATTAGCGCAACGAAACCAATTAGAAATGCACGGATAACATAAGGTCAAAAGAATAAATAATTAATGCAAAATATGATGCACGTGCTATGAATGTTTTGGAACCTGTCACCAATGTGGTAAGCTATTAGCTCAGTAGCTTTTCTTCGTTCCTCCAATCCCGAGGTTACTTTGACTTGGTGATTATTCCTTGTCTTTCCCACGGTCTTCAAGTTTTCCATGAATCTTTTTGCATCACTTGTATCTCGCACTGAATTAACCTCTGCATTTACCCTTGAGAATCGCCCTTCAACCTTGTTCAAATTCTGTTACAAAAATGAACCCCAATGTCATTTTGAACCCTACTTCTCGCCATCACCGTGATCAAGACTCCCGTGCTTATCCTTTATAAGTTTAATTCACCTCCAGTTGCTTATACTCGAGCGCAGGATTCCCTTGCAAAGAGTCTCTCCCAAAGAATAATTCTTCAACCAGTCTTTGCCTTTCTTCATAGTTACCATTTGTTGCTCCATATCTTCCAATTCAACTTCACAACAAGACGATTCAGTTTGGATTTGGAAAAGCAACTCAAATCCCGTCCTCAATATCGCCACCTTCCCTAAATTTGTATTCACACAATTACTTGCCTCTCTCGACTTGTTTCTCACTTAGTAGCAATCCAGAGCACCCAAATTTAAACCCTTCTTGATCTTCACCTCCAAAATCTCGATTTCTAATTTCGAGGTTTATTTAGGAACCCTTCTTTGACAACTCTTGGTGCTCAATTTCCATCGAATTGATTTTACCTTGACCCCTTCCAGTCCTCGGTACCTCTTCAATGGTCTGAACCCTGAACCAAAATACCTTCAAGGTTCTTTTACTTCATTCCTTAGGTTGAACGATCCTGTTGGCTCCAATTATGGCTTCTTATGTAAGAGAGCCGCATATGTCAACCTTTGGAGTCATAAATATTTCCCGATCAATTCCTATTTCTACGTATATCCCTCTATAGTTGCATCTTCTTAAGTCAAACTTCCATTTCAGCTCCTATCCCTTGAATTCTAACTCTAACTATGAGGACTACGCCTCTCGAATTCTCTACATCTTTCCCCCGATACGTCATTCCTATCCTCCGTGCCTCAAAAAGAGCTAGTAGTAAGGTGTTGTCAGCATGATACTTGGCTGTGGTTTGATAGGACCTTCATATCCTGTAATTCATAACTTATTTCAAGGGTATATGCATGCGATTAGTACATGCTGATGGCACATATTTAACACGAAAGGCACGGATCCAATATAAAATGCAACAGGCAATTCGACAAGATTAAAAGAAAGACAATTTCATGTTCAAGATCGATGCAATGCACACATTATCACGTAGTTCCTATGCCGAACGACCTAGACTGACCCACACGACACGAGAACCCGAGTTTTGCAACCCGAGGCTCTGATACCACATAAGGATGTAGCACCCAAGCGCAAGGTACCACATCCCCCGTACCGAGACCCGACCCGTATATGAAATAGAAGTCCATACACGTGCCAAATCCACGGCGAACGGCGACACAACACACACGCTATGCTAGGCGGGACTAACCCTTAAACCATTCAACTCAAGACAATATAAAATCAGAGTTATAATGAAACGTGGAAGCAAGAACAACATATAATATATACAATGAGCCACCAAGCTCCTAAATAGATATTCAAAATTATTCAGGTATTCAATGGCCACACGGCCTACAAAAATCATAACGCTCCATACAATGATCATATATAAAAGAACAATAAGTGTACGAGATGCTGAAAAGAAGTGCTAAGCTTAAATGCAAGACCTAGACGGCTCGTATTCCCGCCTAGCACTCCTATACCTGCACAAAACAACTGAAAACAAACCGGGTTCAGTCTAATAATGAGTCGATTTATATAATATACTAATTTGGCTTAAATCTTGCCTATAAGGGATATATAGGGTTGTTTTAACTTGTAGAAGAAAACCCCACCTTTTCAAAGCAAAAGAAAGGCACGAGCGTCTCAAGGCTCGCCCTCGTCTCCGACCAAACCCGAATCTGTGCAAAAGAAAAGGTATGAGACTCAATGACCACATATGACGCTCGGCAATGAAGTGAATATGACATGAATGCATAAATGATCATATTATATCATGAAAATGTTCGTGTGCACTATTAAGGAATTTAAAACATATAATCCAACCATTCGTTCATTCATTTCATTCAATTCGTAAATTCATAAATTGACATCTCATATCAATTTAATCCAAGAACCCCTTTAATAATCATAGCAAGTAATATTCATGTTGACAATTAGAATAGGATAAATGAAACATTCAAACAATAATCGGTAGTTTAAATACGCGAAATAGAAATCATTTAATTCTAAAATTTAATTAAATCAAATATTATTTAAATATATAATAGATATATAATAATCATATAATAACTATATAATAAACAATTATATATATATATATATATATATATATATATATATATATATATATATATATGCATATATTATATTATATTATATATATATATATATATAAGATACATGCATACGTACACAACCATGCATGCAAACATAAGTGTAATTATATATATATATATTATACATGCATGTAATTCATTAAATTTAACTAAATCATACATGAAACATATACTTATACATATATGCATGCAATTAAGATAACAAACCATGCACACACAAACACATAGCCATGCATGCACAACAACACAGACACAACATATATTATATTATATTATATATATATATATATATAAGATACATGCATACGTACACAACCATGCATGCAAACATAAGTGTAATTATATATATATATATTATACATGCATGTAATTCATTAAATTTAACTAAATCATACATGAAACATATACTTATACATATATGCATGCAATTAAGATAACAAACCATGCACACACAAACACATAGCCATGCATGCACAACAACACAGACACAGCACATATATATATATATATATATATATATATATATATATATATATATATATACAGCAGCATACACACACACACAGACCTGAATCTAATAAAGAATAGCAGCTGCAGTTTTACAGGTTTGTAAAACAAACACACACACACACACACTGAACCGAGGAAGAATAGCAGCAACAAACTGGACAACAGGCACACCCACACAGCAGCAAGAAAGGAAAGAAATGAAGGAAAAGAAGAGAACAGAAGCAGCAGTAACAACATTCTGCCGGAAATTCAAAGGGTGATACCCCCGTGTCACCAAAATAGAACACGCCGAGACACCCCCGTGTCTCGGTACAGTGAGAACTAGACCAGCTGCACCCCCGTTTCGGGTTGGAAGGAAGTGGGATGACACCCCCGTGTCCCAAGCAGCCGCAGTACAGAAGCTCCGCAGCACCATGGCGGAACAAGGGAGGAGAAAGCAAGGAAAGGAGCAGGCCAAACATATACATAATTTGCAAACAATTCAAGCCAACCACTAAGGTGAGAAGGGACTACCAATACACACCAAAACAAGCCTGGAAGAACCCCAACAAACATAGCAAAAAGAGAAGAAAAGGAGACAACAGTTTTAGCTGGAAAAACAGGGGAAGAATAAGAAGAAGAAGATGGAGCATTCCAATACATGATCAAACAACCATTAACACAGCTGCAAATAAACTAATAATGAATAACATTTAACACCAAAACAAGTTCCAAAAGCTAGCAGCAAACCGGTACGTGAAGGGAGTGAAGATCAGTTCAAAATTCATTCAATACATGAACATTCCATTAATGATATCTCACCAACCTCTTGACCATCAATTAATACAAGCCTACTCTATCATAAATGGAGTATAAGAATCATATATATATGTCATCAACCAAGTCAGAGATCAAGAGAATTCCAGAAATCATCCAAATGCTCAAAAACCTAACTGTTCAAACACATGCTCCAAAACCCCATGAAATCTGAATCCAAATCAGGGGTGAGAGGATACAAATAACTAGATAAGCATGTATAACATAATCCTAACTCACCTTGTTGATTGAATGAAAGATGGTTGAGATTTGTGCTCTAAAATCCCAAAAATTTGCACAGTTGCGGGAAAAACGGGACTGCAGAAGCTTTGGATAAGTTTTCTGGTTTGTGTGTGGGTTAGATCGAGATGGGGAAGGTAAGGGCTGATAGAGGGTTGAACTAGGGTTAAAATTCCACCAACCATAGTTAATTTGGTTAAGTTTTGATCAAGTTATTGTCATTTTAGTGGAAGGTGGTCCAATTGATGTCGTTTCATTTTTCGGTTGGATTTCGGAGGTTCAAATGATTTCGGAAAAAATATATGGCTTAGTTTACCGAACCCGAATTTCCGTTACGAGTTCAGCGGAGTTGACGGAACTCGAATCCGAGTTCCCGAGCTCAAGATATTAAATACGGAACCAAGGGTATGCTAAGTGCTCGTTAGCCCCCGATTTGGTTCCACGAATCAAATTAAATTCGTTAACATATCAAATGAATTCGAAAATATAAACCGAGCATATAGGCATGTTTATAACATATATATTTACGACATACTACAATTTCACGGCATTACGATATCATTTCATATAAGAACGATGCACAATTTAAACAACCAAGCATATATTCATGCAATTCATGCAGATATTCACTAAAAATTCATGCATTATAAAATTAAAGTCAACGTATTATATTTGAATAAATTAATTAATATGGTTAAACATGATTAATTAGCATAATGCTTAATTAACAATATAATTAACATTAATCATTAATTAACAATAATTAAAGAAATATATATATATATTTATATTTATACTTCAAATATGAATTAGGTTTTAAAATAATATTGAATTAAAATATTATATAATAAAATAAAATAGTAACAATTTATAATAAAATTAAATATGGAACACGTAAAAACAATTAATCACATAATTAAGTAATTTAATTACGCAATTTATAACCAAATATGACATATTAATATAAATGAAAAACTGGGGCGTTACAGTTGCTACAAGATTTGGTCGGGTTTCTTGAATCACGAGAGGAGGGGATAAATTCGAAAAAAAGGTTAGCGGTAATATGGACAAGAAATAGGAAGTAACTACGACAACAGAGATACTAGTTAAAAAGAAATCGAAGTGATATCTTGGAAATTATAAATGGAGCTTCGGAAGTTTCAAAATCCATCAAGTCATGGACTACACAAGTGACTCTAGCATAAGATGATGAAGGTGCTTCATTATCGAGGATATGGAAGGCCCAAGCTCGAAGAATCGAGTTAGTGGGAAAGAAGATTCAAAGAAGATTGTTAGGAGGCCTCGGTTGGATTTCTCGAGGCTCTAGAATTTCTAAAGAAGAAAAGTGCTAACCATGGGGAAATAATTCCACTCCCGAAGGAATTTTCTCAAGGAATAATTATAATTATGGAGCGAGGTCAATTCTTGGAATTGCTACGAGACACATACAGGCGAAGGAATTTGGGCTATGAGAGTGAGGATGATGTGCCGGATTCATAAATCGTATGAAGAATCATAATGATTAACCGAAGACCGAAGAATTCAAATCTTTGGGGAATGTGAACGAAACCAAGAGAACACTTAAGAATTAAAAGTTGGATTAGAAGAAGTTCCAAGAAGAGATAGTCGAAGGTCCCAAACTGTAACGCCACAATTTTTCTAGTTATGCATTACGTGACATTATATGAATTATATTCTTTTACGTATGTGAAAATATATGATATTATTCTCAAACCATGAATTATTGCATAACTCGTATTTGAGTGATACTTGAATTAATTGCCAAACATGATTTATTTGATTATATGACCTTACTTGATCTATTCTCATAATGTGGACTCAATTGCATTAATATAACATAAATGAATCATACATACATAGATAGATATTTATACTTGACTATATATTTTTACAACTTATATATATATGCATCCACTTGATCATTATATAATATAATTGCATTTACACCCTCATCCCACTCACTACTAACATGTAATTAAATAAGTAATAAGGGTCTAGTTGCAATAATCACAATCATGCAAGACTTTTACACTCTCATCATATATACATACACACATTTATATATATTATATACATAATATCTACTTTTACTTTATACATATAAGTGATATATCTATATATTGCATTACATACACTCATTCTCTCTCTCAATTCCATTTCATCAAAAATCCCCCCCCCCCCCCCCTCCCCCACAAACACACTAATACACTATCAAAACACCAAGAAGAGAAGAGAAGATTTCATCACATTTCAAGCTAGATTCTTGGAGGATTTGTGAAGCTAGAAGCATCATCTTCATCATCTCATCATTTCATCCATCCTTTCATTCATCTTAAGGTATAAATGGGAATTTGGTTGATCTCTTGAATCTTTGATGATATAGGGTTTGATGACTAAGTGATATATTCTTGTTCATTTATGGTTAGAAGAATGTTTAGGTCAATTGTATTCCAAAGCTTGCATGAAAACCTTGAGTTTCTATGAAAGTTGACGACTTGAGATTTTTGGGGTTTTGATTGATAAATTCTTGATGATCCATACATGTTTCCATGGATTATATGATGCCTAATTGATATAAATGAGCTATATGCATGATATATGTTAGTTTGGAGTGATTTAATTTCCTTGGTTTGGTGTTGTATTGATTTGGGAGCCAAATTTCGAGCCTTGTCCTGTTTTCCCTTCGTATTGCTGCTGTAGCATGATCCATGGGCATGGATTTTTGTCCAAGGCCATGGATTTGAGTCCAAAAAACTTGGATTTTCGGCCTAGAGAATCCACGGGCGTGGATTTTTGTGCATGAAAAAATCTACGGCCGTGGATCTTCCTTTGTTTTCATACTGAGTTTCTTTTATCCCGTTTACCTCTCAAACGAACTCCGATTGACCTGATTCTTGAACCGACGGAAAGCTATTAAAGTCTAGAACAACCTAGAATAGAATCACCTCATTATCATTTCCCATTTGTGAGATATTATCAATTATTTTTGGTATCGCTGCTTCATCGACAAACTGAAATCATTTAACTTCAAGTTTACGCCATTTTCTCCTCGCTTTGAACTAGAAAACGAGCAATATATCATTTTAAAGGTCTAATTGTCTAGCTTCATTCCAAACAAACAAAACTCAAGTCCAATTTCTACAACTCAAGATATTCCAGTTTTCCTACAGCATGCGCATTTCCGAAAATTGTCAACTTTTGCCCAACTTTGCCAAAACCTCTCTTATTGCATTCCTTTCACTCCCTTGGCTCCCATATTTGACTTATATGAGTTATAAACTTGGTTTATTTCTAATCATGCTCCTATTTGAAACTTCTTGGTACTTAATTGCTCAAACGTGATTGTGTGACTCCATGCCTTATATGAATTGAATTTGAAATAATTGAATGATTTGAATACATGATTCCTTGATATTAATTTCACCTCTTAGGTGTTAATTGGTTTGAATACATGCTAAATTCACTTGATTGCTAGTTTATTTATTTACATGAGCATGGCCGTGCGTCATATTTGGTCTCATATTGAGTTTCGTCTCACGAGTTCCCGTTATTTCATTTCTTGTCCAGTTTTTCTCCAGGGCGGAGATCATTGACCATTTGGGGACTTTATTGTATCCTTGTCTTGTTCCGTCGGTCCTCAAGTGAGGTTTAATTGCTAGATATATATAGAACCCTTACAACCCTATGTGATGCTTTAAGCCAAAATGTATTTATATATCTATAGTTTTCCAAATTCTATCGATTTTCAACTGATCTACTAAATTGTATTGTATTGATTGACTGTTTTGGCGAGTATAGTGTACTGCACTGTAGGCCCGAGGGTAGTGGCTTGAGCCAACCGGGAAAGCATGGGCTGACGGGTAACTCGAGTGCTATCCTCACCAAATTGGGATGACCCCTGAACCCCCCTAGGAGATTAGGGGGGGAAGGAGTTCCGGGCGTAGGAGTCATGTTCCTGATGCTCAAACTGATTGGTTGGTGGGGCCTTGCAATCCCACCATCACCAGAGGGAGAAGGAGTCACTGAAACTGCTACTTGTGCACCGTAAATGGATTGCTTGATCACCTAATCACTTAATAACTGAATGATTGTACACTGTCGGAGTAAGGTTGGAGAATTGCCCTCACTCGCCGGGCCACTGATTGATTGATTGAAATTGATTAAAGTGTCTAACCTGATGGTTGTAATCTCGGGCGAGTTCTAAGTATTCTTGAACTTATTATTTTCTGTTATAAAACCTTACCCGAGGTTACGACTTGCATGTTATCTGCGCTAACATTTATTTAAACCCCTCACTCTGTCTTTCAAAGACTGACACCTCACATTTTCAGGTTACAGGGTTCGTGCTAGGTGGGATAGAGCCTTTCATGTTGGGTCTAGCACTTGTCCTTCTCATTTTCTTGTACATTAATGATGCATATATAGATTGTTATAGCTTTTAGTATTTATGTATGTTATGTTTTGTTTTTTGAAAGATTTGAATTGTATATGTAAGTAATGAAGTTGAATTTCAAGGGTGATAATGAAATGCATGTACCTTATGCTTCCGTTTTAATTGCTATGCATGTTGGTTATTTAAATAAGGGTTAGTCCCGCCTAGCAAGTGTGTCATTTGTTTTAGTGTCTCCCTTTCGCTATAGTCTTGGTTCATGTACGAATTAACCATTTTGTATGTGGACTAAGCTATAGTGCGGGGGATGTGGCTATCTAGCGATCCGGGTGCTACACAAACCGTTGAGATAAGTAGAAACAAAGCCAAGCGCACATTCAAGGAGTGGCATTCCAAATTGAAGCGGTATTTAAAGACTAAGGTTATTGGAGGAATTGAAGATCGGGTAAATGCTATGGTATGAAGACCTACTAGAAACTCCAAGACTCGGTGCCGAGGCGTTGGAGTGTTGGGATACATCAAGGATCTCAGGCCGAGCATCAATAATCAAAAGGGGACTTCAACCAAGTCTTCGGCATAGATCAGAATTCCATCACAAAATAAGGTTCCCAACATCGGTGAACGGTACACTTAAACATACATATCACGTGCATCATGCATCTTTAACATTGTTTTATGTTTTGAGTGTTCAGGAGTTATTTTGGTAAGATGAGGGTCGTGCTTTGCAACAACCCAACAAATCTCTTTGAAGAGTAGGTGATGTATGAAGGGGGTTCGGATGTTAGACACTTCGAACCTCAGATCGTGGGCAAGCAGGAGATTCAGTTTGAGCTTCTTCATGTAAGTCGTGTGACTGAGCTCGAGAGCTGACTCAAATGAACTCAAACGATGAGAGTTGAATCTACTTTAGAGCCTCTGTATCGTGCGAGTCGATCGACCAATTCAATTGATCGGATCAATTTAAAGACTCAAACCCCTTGTGCTTGAAGACCTTACCGAGCTAACCCTCATCGGGATGTCATGAACCTCGAACTTCGGTGAATAAGAAAAGTTGTTCGAGCTTGAAACTTGAGCAGGCGAACCTGGGGACCAGGTTCTCTTAAGTGAGGGAGATTGTGACACCCCGTCTTCTCGGCAATCCAGGTTTGGCATTACGAGAGAGTTTAATTCTGTATTTTCATAACTTATGTGATTTCACCTGCCTTACGTGTTAATTTGTATGTTATTTAATTAAGTGCACATTAGAATTTAATAAAATGTACTTGGACCCAATCGTCCAATGTTTGCAAATTAGGGACCTAATTTTAATTAGGGTGTTTGAGCCTTCGTGGCTACCTTGAGCTCGAGAATTCGAATTCGAATTCTGACTTCACCATTGGATTCATTTCGACGATTCCGGTCCAACAGGACTAGCCTTGTCTTTTTCTGAAGCCGTTTGACCTTCCTACGGATTTAATTTCTAGCCGATTGAACCGAACTCGTCCTGAACCGAACCGAACCGAACCGGTTTTCTTGGCCTTAATAAACCAAACCAACCCTTCCTCCTCCTCATTCTTACTTTCATCGTTCCACAAGAAAAGAAGGGTTTCTCCATCTTCAACCTTTGAGCTCAAGCCACATCTCTGTTTCTCGTCCAATCAACAATCTGAGGTAAGGTTTGAACTCCACTCCTCGTGTGCTTTGATTCTATCCGATTGAATCTTGTCATCCTTGCCTGTTTCTTTGAACTTGGAGAAGAAGATGAATATTAAAAGATATCTGAAATTTGCTCCCTTGCTCTCATACTTGATTAATATGTTCCAAGATGTATATATGTTGTTCTTTTGAGTTTATTTGATGCATTCATGAAGGAAATTTTGTTATTTCCTTGAGTTTCCATGATTTGCCATTTTTGAAGCTTGATATATATGTTAATGGCAACTTATTTAATCCTTGTTTTCATGCCTTGAATTTGAGATATATGTTAGATCATGTATATATGATCTTATGTCTTGAATTTGAAGTGTTTTGGTTGAGGTTTAATGTGGTTTTGGGTGATTTTTGCTCCTCCACCGTAAGTGTTTTACTGTTGCCTCGAATTTAGCCCCTGACCCTAATCCACGGGGGTGGATTTTCGTCTGCCCTGAATCCACTAGGGTGGATTTTCCTTTGAAAATATTCCATGGGTGTGGATTTGAGGCAGTGGCTTCTTTTGCTCCGAACTTTGTTTTCTTGGTTCTCTCGCTTATTTGACCCCTAATATGATCCCTATGATTTTCTAACATGTATTATTATGTGTTAACTTACTTGTATTAGATTTTCGGATTTATTTGATATCGTGTGGTGTGTGAAATTGTTTCGTTCTGTATATTCGTTTTATTCTTTTATCCCTCCCCGTTCGTGATCCTAACTTGATTTATGACTTAAAATGAGTATGGATTCGCATGTTAAGGTATGTTTTGTGATTTTATGATATGGATTTAATGTGTAAACGTGTTATGTGTTCCTAAATGACTGTGTGCCACCTTATGCATTTCAATTGCTCTTATTTGCCTTATTTGTGCACATAAACATGTCTTAATGTGTATTATGATTGTGTTAGGTTACGAAATATATTGCTTCGCATGAAATGAGTTTGAATATGAACCTTGCCTATGTAATTACATCTCTTGAGTGCCTATGTATACGCCGTGCGTCGATGTGGTTCATCCTTGAGTCTAAGTTTTGTATTTTGTCTTCAGTTGGTCCAGGCGCACCCGGGATGGTGTTTCGCTAACCGTGGTGATTCCGGGGTGGATCACCCATCTTGTTCTCAGTTCCGTTGATGTAAGGTGAGGTTAGGTTATAGTTAAATCCTATGAAATATGCTTGTTTTCTATGCATGTGGACTATAACCTTATATAAAAGTAAATATGTGCAAGATACGTAAGTTTATAATTTGGCTAAGTATTTGTAAGTATGACACGCTATGTACAAGCCTATGTATGCTTGTTTTTATTTATTATTCATTTTGCAACATTAAACTATGCTTCAAACCGTGCGCCTCTTATGAGCCGGGAGATATAAGCTATGGATATGCTATGGATTTGGCACGGAGAGGTATGTATAGCATAGTTGTTGTAAGGTAAGGTTGTTAAGTAAGCTAAGTTCGGTAGCGGGTTATGTATTGCTCTGTATTTGTATTGTTATTTATATTGGTAACTGATAGGCCCCGGAGCCTGCGAGTCAGGACGTCCGATACGGCAGCGGGCCGTCGGGTTAAGCCTGAGCGTAGTCTCCACCTTGATAGGACTAACCCGGCCAGGAGGTTTGGTAGGGGGATGGGAACCTGAGGCTTGAGTGTGCGCGCTCCCCTCTTCTGTACGGATGGTTAGGGTCGCACAACCCTTGCATCACCAGAGATGGGTTCATGAATGAATTCTTGGTTCTTGATGATTGACATAGGAGCTAGGGTTTGTGATTCGTGCAATATATGGATTATATGTTAGTAGATGCATGAATATGTGATTATAACTTGGATTGACACATGAATTCTTGAAGGAATTGAACTCATGTGATGGTTTGGTGTGTGAGCATGAAAGTGGAAATTCTTGGTGTTCTTGGGGGATTTAAGTGTTTATATGGGGTTTTATTGTATCTTCATCATGTATGCATGTTTGTACCCAGAATTCTTGCATTTTAAAGTGGATTTGATGATGTTTTGAAGTGGTTGTTTTTGTCCCCAGAGTCTCCCCTGTTCTGCTCTGTTTCTGCACTTGCAGGGGAGCAGGAACGGCCCTTCCCGTCCCCAGTTCATTTTGGGAACGACCGTTCCCACTCCTTTGAATTCAAAGACGGCGCGCGCATGGGAACCGCCGTTCCCAGTTTGGCCTGCGAGCCGGAAGGGCCGTTCCCAGCATAAGTCGCCTTTTAAAAATAAAAGCGCAGGGGCATTTTCTTGGGGCTTTGGGAACGGCCGTTCCCAGTTTACACTGAAGACCGGAACGGCCGTTCCCACCTCGCTGACAGAACAAAAGCTACTGCATAAAAATGGGATTTTGGGATTTTATTCCAATCACTTCTTTGATCCCAAATTGCTATTATATGATTGATTACATGTCAAAACAAGACATTTTCCTACCACATCGTATATTGCACGTCATCTCGTTGCTTTTGCACCGTTCGTCATATTTGGTGCATTTAGAGTCATGTCTCACGTGTACACGTCTATCTTGCACAGGCCAGCTTCGCGGAGACGAGGAGCAAGCTTTGTAGGTCGTGCCCTACTTGTCTTTTGTCGGTAAAGGTGAAGTTTAATTGCTAGTTATATAGAACCCGTATAACCATTATGTGGGATTTCAAGCCAAAAGGTATATATATCTATTTATAGTGATTTCTAAACTTATAAACAATTGCAAGCAAGCCATGTTCATGAAAAGCAAGTCATGTATCGTGATTGATTGATTGATCGTGTTTTGGCGAGTAAAGCATGTCACGTTGGGCCTGAGGGTATTGGTTTGAGCCAACCGGGAAAGCATGGGCTGACGGGTAGCTCCAACTCTATCCTCACCACATTGGGATGACCCCTGAATCCGCTAGGAGATTAGTGGAGGAAGGAGCTCCGGGCTTAGGGATTCATGTACCCTCTGCTCGATGAGATTGGATGGTGGGGCCTTGCAATCCCACCATCACCGGAGGGAGAAGGAGACTGGGAACGGGTCCGGCACCACGGATTGTCCTCGGTTATTGTCATGATTGCGCTTATTAATTGTCTTGCTTGAATACAATACGCACGAGTGCACGATAACTGAATTACATGATCATCTATTGATTAACAGAGCAAGCATGTATTGTACACTATCGGAGTAAGGTTGGAGAATTGCCCTCACTCGTCGGGCCACGTATTGCACGTATTGAACGCATGAAATAGATTAAAGTATTTAATATTGGTAGTTGTAATCTCAGGCGAGTTCTATGTTATTTTGAGCTTATATAACTTTTAATTACAAAACCTTACCCGAGGTTATAACTTGCATGTTAATTGCGCTAATATATATTTATGCCCCTCACTCAGTCTTCCATGGAGTGACGCCCCACCTTTCAGGTCGTCGCGGTCATGAGCTACGCGGTAGTCAGAGTCATGTCTTGTCGTCCAGTTGAGTCTAGCACTTCATGCACTTTCATGTTACTGATAGTAGTATCTCAGAGTTAGTCTGTTATTGTTATTGTTATCATCTAGGGACTTTTATCTATATAATATATTAGAGATGATAATGTATTGATACATGTTGGTACTTATTAGTATTTATACTTTTGATGTAAATATGGTACCTATAAGTAATGTTGATATTATGCTTCCGCTTTTAACTTTTATGTCTTGGATTCGTATTGCTTTGGGGTATAGTCCCGCCTAGGTAGATTGTTTCTTTTATTTGTCACCCGTTCTCTATAGGTTAGTTCATGTACGGATTGTCCATTTCGTATGTGGATCAGCCTATAGTGCGGGGGTGTGGTATCTCTACGTATAGGGGTGCTACATCTTAAGTGGTATCAGAGCCCGATTGCAAAACCTGTGTTCTTGTATCATGTCGTGTCAAGTCTAGGTCGAACGACATAGGATTAATTGATAATTTGAGAGTCTTGCATATTATTTGAATCCATTTGAATTACCTGAATTTATTAAATTACTTGATAATCTGCGCCTTGCATTGATTTCTTCTATTAATTGTTAATTAATTGCTCTTGAATTGTTTCAAATTATATGATCAACGTGTTTTATTTTAACTATTGAAAAATTACTTGTTGCATTTTATATTAAATTCTTCTTGTTGGCATTAATCACGTGACAGTTGTGGGACATGAGCACGCCTCACCCACATGCATCTATTTTCAAAGTAAATTGTGAGTTAGAGATTATGGAAATGATATCAACCCCACGGTCAACTTGTATGACAACCTCAGCATACTACAAGTACTACTTCTTTAGTTTGGAAGGGTCAGAGATGAGCCAAAAAAAATTCATACACGGATTTGAGGGCTATTAGCTTCTACTATCGGGTCGTGATTCAAAGAATAAGGTCCGGAATGAAGTAATCAACCGTGGAAATTTAGGTTTCATTCGAGAGCTAGGTGAAGGGAGAATCGAAGTACTAATTATTCAAGATTCGGGCGTATTGTCAAACTAAGACTCAGTTAATAGGGAAGCAAATCCACGTAAGAGAAGAAAATCACTCCGATAAGTCAAATCGAGCTAGTAGAGTCGGACGATCTATTCATGGATGGTTATGATGCTAGGGATTCTATAATCGGGTGGATTGAGCTCATTTTTCAAATTCAAGTTAAATTATCATGTTTAGAGAGCGAAGCAGAAAATATGGAATAGCAAACGGAAATGGTAAAGGAGTAAGAACGAAGGAAAGGAAATTATATGTTCAAGGCATAGACAAGTAAGAAGACAAGTTCTACAATCTATTCAATTCATAAAGATTAGATTTAAAGAATTTCAATCACAGTGGCGACTCGATTAATCGGGGTAATAATTGGAGATTGATTTTTCGAGAGAAGTCAGGAAATTAATTACATAAGTGGAGCAGAATTTGAATTCAAGAGTTCCTATTTGGGGAATCATACAATTACACGAGTTAACGCAAGAAATTTTGGTCAAGAAGGTAGTTATGGTAAGAGGCAACCAAGTTTAACTTTCGTGAAAATGAAACAAGGGAGGATATGGAAAATAGAATGGCTTGGGAGTTTGATTAAAGAAGGAGTAACGGAAGTTCAGTACTCCAGTGGGTATAAAGTTTGGAAGACCATCATGCTAAAGGTTTTATTTAGTTGGGGCATTTTCTAGATCCAAGCTGAATTGTTATGTTGTGAGGGCATGTTAAAAGATGTGAAGTAACAAATGGAAACGATAAAGAAAGGCAAGGAATTGCTAGGTGGATGTCGGGCGATCAAGTATAAAGAATGGAAAGGGAGTTCATTTAATTATTCGAACTCCTAAAGAGTAAACCGGGAAGTTTGGATCAGAGTGACAACCATAAAGGAGACCCGGGCAACAATTGGGGAGTGATTATTAAGGAACAGGCAAGATACTAATTCTCTGAGCGTAGCGGACTTCGGGTTCAAGCAATGGTAATTTCAAGCTGTAGGAATGTCCAAGTTGTAACATCCCGCTCGTCCGGCCTTTCCAGGTACGCCTTCACGGGTGAGCTATGTGTGCTTGTAATTATTTAATTATGTGTTTATTATACTTTTTATGTGATATATTTGAATTACTTGAACGTATTTGACCTTATGTGATTTATTTGCACGTATTTGTTCTCTTTGTTTCGTTCTCGCCCCGTTTGTGTTTGTTTTCGTTTACGATTCTTGTGACTACGTGCTATGCGTGACTTATGTGTGTTATGTATGCGTCTTTGTGGTTGTTACTTGTTTTGAGTTCGTTTGACACGGTTTTGAAACCGTTTTATGTTTTACGGACATAATGGCCTAACTAGCCTTAGCGCACCTTGTGTTCCGGAAGCCGTAACTTGAGCTCGGGAATTCGGATTCGAATTCTGGAAGATGCGTTGGACTCGTAATGAAGAAAGCAAGGCGAAGAATCAAGATTCATATTTTTCTAAGCCCATTTGATTCCTCGTTTTTCAACCGAAACAAGCCCTTTTCGTCTAAGAGCTACCTTTTGACTTAATTGAGCTTTGTGGACCCCACTTGAACTTAACGAAACCCTTAACCATGATTTTAGCCTTGAGTTAACACTCCTTTTCATCCCCTTGACCAAGAGAACTGATCCATTTCCTCTCTCTCCCATAAGAGTCGATCAGCTCCAAGGCAAGGAAAGAAGGAAGAAACCCTTTTGGCCATTCTTGATGATTTTGAGCTCAAAGCACATCCGAATCTTCCCAAATTCGAAAGGTAAGTTTATGATCGTAATCTACACTCTATCTTCTCTCTTATATGTGGATTTGAGTTGAATTCATTGGTTTATTTATTAGTTTTGGCAAGCATGTGAATAATGTAGATAGGATGAATTTGATGATTTTTGCCTTCTTCTTGATTCTCTTGAGTTTGAATGATTAGCATTTATTGCATCTCCTTCTTTGGTAGTTGAGATATGATTAATTGGACATTGATGAATGCTTGGAAATTGGATGATATAGCTTGATACATTTCTCTCATTTTCTTGCTTTGATTCTTGCATGTTTTGTGGCTGAATTTATTTCCACTTGTATGGCATGAAAATATGTTGGATTGGTGTTATTTCCTTGCTTGCTAAGTGAGTTTTTGAAGGCATAAGAGACTCGCCAAGGCCAAATACCGAAATCCCCTGTTTTTCTTGCCAAAAAACTAATGTTGCTGCGTTATTTTTTAGTCCCGAACGCATGACACGGCCGTGTCATGTTTTAACTGGAAATGGACACAGCCGTGTCAAGCCCTCAAATTTGAATTCTGATTTAATTTCAATCGGACACGGCCGTGTCCGATTCCTATACATTTTGGACGAGGCCGTGTCCACTTAGTAGGTATTGACCGGGAGGAGTTTCTTTCGTCGTTTCGTTGCTTTTAGTTGATCTTTCTTGCCTCGTTTCTAATGTGTATGCATGATTAACTTGTTGTATGACATGTTATGTTTGATCTTGTGGATTTACGATTTTATTCTTTGCCCTCGTTTGTGAGATAGAACCTTATATGCCTTGAATGCTTCTATTTGACCTAATGTGCATTCATTTCATATTCTTTGCATCATAAACATACATCCACATGTCCCGAGCGTCTAATGTGGTTCATTTTGAGTCTAAGGTTATCTTTTGCCTTTGTTTTGCCTTTAGGTTCGTTCGTTGGTTGACGAGGTTGTCTTCTAGACGTTAGTTTGCTTCCTTTGCTCCCGTTGCTTCTCGGAGGTGAGGTTTTCTTTCTTTTTAGCTATTATGACCTACAACCCTAATTGTAATTCAAGCCCGCATGCGAACTATATATACGTATAAATAAGTGTTTGATATGTATTTTGCGGGAATTGGCCCATTTGCTATGAAATCCATTGAAAAAGGCTTTTATATGTATATAAGCTAAGTTTTGTTTAGTCGTTTTCAAAAAGGGTTGGCGTGTGTACGTGTTAAGTTTTGACAAGAAAGTTTTCGTGA
The DNA here is from genome assembly GCA_037501455.1 of Lantana camara. Classification (NCBI taxonomy): domain Eukaryota; kingdom Viridiplantae; phylum Streptophyta; class Magnoliopsida; order Lamiales; family Verbenaceae; genus Lantana; species Lantana camara. Next base: position 48,629,245 of record CM074860.1, on the reverse strand, counting down.
TAAGTATACGCTTTGTGAGATATATATGTGTGTGTGAGTTCTGTGATCAGTTTGGGCCCCGGAGGAGTGGTATGTGATCTCGGGTCGGCCATGGGATCGTCGGTCTCTCTCATCAGTACGACTCCACAAAAGGGAGACTTGCCCAACCTCGGGAGGTCGAGGGGAAGGTGGGTCTTCTTGACCCGGCGGTGTGCTGTGTGACCCGTCGAAGGAGCGGGCGGATCCCCCGTCTCATTCAGTTTATCAGTAGGGTTTGAGAGGGGCACCACTCTCCCCAAAACGGTGTTGGGGTGGTGTTGGGTTATGATTTGTTTTATTTTCGTTTCGCCTTGGTGTATGCAGTAAGTGAGTTGAAGTTAAGATTTCGGTGCTTCATGTTTCCGTTATGGTTTGTGAAACGGGGTGGACTCCTAACTTGTAAAACTTGTTAGATTTTGGCCTTTGGCCCTAACTCTTTCTTCGTATATATAGTATCACGTGTTAAAACCTTTTGGAATGTAAAAACCACTCCGGGTTCATGAACATTTTCGATTTGAATATGCTTGGCTCTTATGTATACGTATGTGTGCTTGTGTTAACCCCCTCACCAGTCTCTAGGACTGACCCTCGTTGCTTCTTCTCTTGTTCCCCTTTGATTTGAGCTTTGCAGGTACCCGGTTGGGAGTCTGGCTAGGCGGCAGTTGTCTTTCGAGTCTTGGGAGTTGTTCGAGTCTTTGTAGAGTCCTTGCATTTACATATTTACTTTCCCGCTTTGGTACTACGTATATTTGGTACTATGTATAAATAAATGTAAGTTATGTTTTGCAATTCGAAGCTTTGAATAATTCTTTAGCCCGGCGTGGGCAAAGCATGTTAAAATATGTATATCTCTTTCTGAGCTTTTATATCTGTAATTGGTTTGTTTTGTGATCTTGTGGCTTCCGCACTTTCGATTTTAATTTATTGCGCACTCTGTTCAGGGTCTAGACCGCCTAGCCTAGAGTTGATTTTTGCTTGTCACCCGTTCGCTATGGTTCGATGCGGGGATGGAGTTCCCCTTTCGATACCCGTGTTGGACTATGGTGCAGGGGATGTGGCGCCCTCCGCTCCGGGGTGTTACACAAGTGATATTAGAAAATTCTGGAGATTAGAAGACCGTGGAAAAACAATAAATGATCAACGGTTCAAGACAAGTTTATAATTCAACAAACAAGGAATTATGTGCCGAGATAAATCTTTCCATTATTACGGTGACAGGTTCAATGCATCCATAAGCACGTGCATCATACGCTACTTTAAATTTTAAATCTGTATATTTATGTGTGCTTTTCCGATTGAGCCTAATTATATTAATGTGTTAAATATACTACTTCCAAGGGTGTTACGTGCACTGGCATATTAATTCAACATGCATATCTAGTGTCTTGATTATAGGATGTCTCAAGGTCGCCCTCATCATGAACGAGTGCCTAGGGTTTCCCCGCCTTTACCCCCTCCGGTTCAGCCTCAGGAGTTTTTCGAATCCTTGGTCCGTTTAGTTGATCAGAAGATAAAAGAATATGTTTCCTCAGCGCCACTAGCTTCATCATCACTGCCGGGTCAAATTTCGATAGCGCTTAGGGAATTTCAGAACCAACCGTCCTCAAGATCCTTTGAAGGAAATAAGGATCCTGCCGAGTCACAACTTAAGAACATCAAAAGAGTGTGGGAGTTGGTTCCAGGTGAACCCCAAGAGAAAGTTCGAGACACCACCTCGTTGGAGGCAAGAAGGTCTAATCCTCAATCCGGGCAGGCTTCAGGTTCAAAAGTAGGACAAAACTTCAACAAAGGAAAGCGACCTATCCCTTATCACACCCCGGTACCTCAAGAAAGATCTCAAAAGAGAAAGAAATAATCACTTGGATCGAGTTCGGGAGCTTCGCGTACCCCAGCTTCAACAGCATCTTCCGGGAAGCTTCTTTGCAATTATTATGGATGGGATAACCACACTTATGAAGGTTGTAGAAGACGGTTGGGATTATGTTTGTACTGTGGGAGAGATGAGCATCAAATAGACATATGCTCAAAGCGGCGAGAAAAGTCTATTAGGGATGAAAGACTGCTTGTTCGGGCCCGGGAAGGTGTTCATGAGAGGGGGATGCAAAATGCAAATGTGAATCCGGTCAGGAAAAAGGAAGATACCAATTATATACATGACACTACCAACGGTGAACGGTACATTTAACCATGCATATCACGTGCATCACGAGCTTCATTATTGTTGGATTTAATTTATTATCAATGAAAATTGATTATTTATGAATGACATTTATGTAATCAATATGGTTCTACTCGTCTATATGACATCTATGTAATTATTCCTACCCTTTGTTTCCTTGAATTACCTTCGTATATCTTGAGAGACCGGGTTCTCTCATTTCTTGTTGAGAGACGGGGTTCTTGTTAGGAATAGTGCTATAGAAAGCCGATTGAATATCCGCTTTGTACTTTTCCTTATTGTAACCACATACAATCTTTGATTGAAATAACGAATTGAGGCAGCAGTTCTTTATATGCTCTTGTTTGGTATGCGTTTACTTTATCTATGCATGTATGAGAACTCCCCTAATCCTGATGACTTTAGGACTCTACCATTTAGGTTAAATGGTTCATGAAACGAGCCCTATATCACATAAGTCATGATTAGTAAAATACTCCAAGCCGATGAGTCCTACCGACAGTGGGAGTGTCAACCTGACTCCTCTAAGGCTTGCTTGTGGGACCACGCCCTTAAGAAGGACCACCTTGTTTCATGGAGGTGCAAAGTGTATAGTTGATACGTGCGTGATACATGACGGTGCTTACTTTAATAAGTAAGTTCACTGAGGTGCCCCGTGTGAGAACATTCCTAAATGGGAAAGGAAGTTTCTATTTCAGGAAATGGAAAATCCAGATTTCGAAATATCTCACGAGTCGTTGATGTGATTAATTGATCCTTAGACTTGAGGTTCCATGTCACTTTATGAGTTAACTCTGTAGTCTTAGGTATAAGCTTTAAAGGGTGTCGCCTTAGACTGTAACACCCCGCACGTGAGGCGCCACATCCCCCGCACTATGACCCGAAACGTGTACGAAATGGAGGGTCCGCACACGCACCAAGTCACAGCGAACGGGTGACAAACAAAAACACGCACTAGCTAGGCGGTATCTAACCCTGTACAGAAGAAAATATGAGAAGCATGACAGCGGAAGTAGTACGAAATGTCAAATTTTAAAAACTTTTACAGACGAAGCATACAACGCAGTACGTACATTAGAATCAAATATACGGGTTCATCTAGTTCAGAAAACCTATCCTAACTTGTCCCGAATAAATACACATCAAAACGGGTTCAACTAAACCGAGCACCTGTCCTAACCTGTCCCGAATTCCATACATTCAATCATAAGTGCAAACCTGCACAAACCTATGTTATACAAAATTAACAAATTATAAATCAGAACAAAATACTTTAACAAACTTAAACGAACAGACACAAACTCAAAAGACACGACACACCGCCGCCTAGCACGAACTCCAACGACCTGAACCTGCAACTAAAAACATAAACGGGGAGGGGTCAGTCCAAAGACTGAACGAGGGGCTACCCACACACACCTACATATATATAGAGCACGACATGTAGAAGAAGCAACGTTCGTGAACCCGGGGTTAGTTTTCGCATGCCAAAACAGTTTCCCGTGATAGTAAATATATTGGGTGATTTATCAAAACATAACGAACAAAACTTAGCTTAAGCATATCTCAAAACATACGTTCAACTCATGCAGACTTCACACACGTATCAAAACATAACTATTGGTTTAATAGCAAAATCCAATTTTTATCTTAATTTAAGAATCTACCCCCGTTTCACGAACTTATGACAGACTGACAGACAGAACACTCGGCGGGTACGAATTTAATCCAACCAAACTCCTCAGATCACACACAGACATAAACCAACGGAATCAAATCAAACGTACCTTCCTTCACACCGTTTGGGGAAGAGAGGTGCCCCTCTCAACCCCCACACAGAAATGTAATGAGACGGGGGATCCACCCGCTCCTTCGACGGGTCATGTAGCACGCCGCCGGCTCAAGAAGACCCGCCTTCCCCTCGACCTCCCGAGGATGAGCTAAGTCTCCCTTTTGTGGAGAAGTGCACAGGGGTCGTAACCGGCGACCCCATGGTCGTCCCGGGTCTCCCTTACCCACAACTCCGGGGCCCATCGCACAGATAACACACATATATCGGAAACTTAACCCGCCACACACAAACAGACAGACTTATCTCATGCTTATCGTACTTATCATATCCTACGTACATATCACGCAGACTGACCTCGAAGTCATAACAAACCGAAACTAAGCATACATAGGCTCATACATAGCGTTCTTTACTTTCAAACTTATGACAAAACCATCAAAGTACATATTTCACACATATCTACGTATATACCAGGCTTATAAATCGCACGCATTCGAAAACGGGCACATAGAAATAGGGTATAACTATATCGTAACCTCACCTGGCACCAGACACAGCCGATGGTTCACCCCGGAACGTGCACGACTCACTTGTCACCACCCAGGGTGCACCTGAACCAACTGAACACACAAAACAGACTACAAAGCTCAGACTCATACAGACAACCACACAGGGACGCACGGCAAATGCAATCACATAATCAGGATTCAAATTCATATTAATTTCAAGCAAAACAAAACATTAAGGCATGTCCATAAGCACAATTAATGCAATTAAGGGAACTCGAAAGGCAATGGAATTCACTTTATTTCATATCAATTCATATGTTGCACATTTAGAAAGATATCAAATTAAATTCACATATAACGTTTCATAAATTTATACGTATTACAAAGTCAAACAAATCATATAATAGCATGCTTCGAGTTTCATATAAATCACATGAGCTTACCTATCAATTCCCAACCATACTAAGTTCATATAATTCATGTATAGCGTATCCAATTCGTATATCACAGAACGGATTCAATTGACACGGTTTACCTAATTAAATCAAAAAAATTCATATCTTTTCCAAAATTACACATACATCCCTTCAAGTTAAACAATTAGCTCGATTAGACAAAACCGGATTCAAATTGCAAATCAAAGCATCCACGTATATCATAATTCATTTTATACATGATTTCATATACATTAGAGTTCATATTGATCGACAATTCAAACATATAGCAATTAATTCGCATTTAAACAATTAATTCAAACAATCATAAATACACGAATAAATTCGTAGAAAATAAACCGAGTATCCGATTGACGAACCGAAGGTGGTGTTGGACTCACCACGACGAAGCGGACAAGCTGTCCGAAGGTCGCCGTAGTGCCGCCGCCGGAGCTACCGAAACAGTGGCCGGCCGCCGTTCGGCCGCCGCGTAACGTGCCGGAAAAAACCCAAAAAATCACCCGTGCAAGGATTCCTCGTGCTCGTTCCAATTCCTCAACCAATTTCTGCAATTTCCAAGCCAATTGTTTCCAATTTCAAAACCAAGAATACGAAAACCCTAGAATCTTCAAACTTCAATTACTTTCAAACCGGTGAACCAAAATGAGATCCGAAAGAGGCATCGGCTTACCCGTGATGAGCTTTACGAAAGCCCTAAGGTAGCTCGCCGGAAAAATCCTCGGAGACCTCCGCCACCGCGAACCGCCCTTGCACCACCGCAAACCACCGCTAAACGGTTGAATCAAGAGTCGTGTGATCACAGGCCACTAGTTCTCGTCTTTCCGAACAACTTTCGTGAAGGGTCCGATGCCAAAAGATGGCCGAAAAAGACCCCCGTTGGGCTCCAAAGTTTCTGCCGCTGCACGCCTCCCCGGAACCACCACCTAAGGCCAAAATTCGGTGAAAACGAAGTTGGAAATTAATTCGGGGTAGTCGAAAACCTTGGAAAACACTAACCTTGGTCCGAAAAAGCCGCCGGAAGGCGGTGAAACCCGCCGCTACAGTGCCGCGCTGAGCTTTGGCCGGCGCGTGCGGCTCAACCGCCGCCCTGATGGCGGCGACGCCTACGTCAGAAGGAACACCGGGAAGCCTTCTCCATAGGTGTATGGCGCGTGTCACCGGAAAATAGCCGGAAGCCACCGCGAACGGGCGGCGAAGTTGCGGCTTCGCCACCTCCTCCAGCCACATCTGAAATTCCTCCGTATCTCTGCCACCGTTCGTCGGTTGGTCGAGTGCTTCGTACGGTTGTGACCGCGTCGTCCAGATAATCAAAATGGACTATTCATTCGTCGAATTCCGTCAAGAATCGAGCGAGTTCCTAGTAGTACGTGAAAACATACCGTGAGTGTGTGTGAACAGTGAAAATCACGGGAGAGAGGGAGAGAGCTGAAGTCTGCTGCGTTTTGGCACGAAAAACGACGATCCGGGTATATATCTCGGGTCCTCGTATGCAAAAACGGTTGGAAGAACGAGCTAACGAAGTCGGAATGGGGCAAACTCAGAGTCTACGGACTCGTCTCGATGCCCCGAACGCGTTGAAGGGGTCGAAAAGGTCGAAAACTCGATCGAACGAGAAATGACCGAAAAACCCCTAAAATGAGAAAATTACAAAGGGGCCCCTGAACTCTAAAAGAGTTCAAAATAAGGCTACAAAAATATAAAATCATATAATTAAACACATAAAATGGTTGAAACGTGGCGTACCTTATAAATCGGACGCGCGGGATGTTACATAGACAACTGATTCAAGGCTTATGCTGGGGCTGCACAAGTGATTCATGAAAGTGAATGAGAATCAACAAAGGACCTACACTTGCATTTGCAAGTTGATCTCTTATTGTGTAAGTCATTCATATGTCATATGGAGTCCTTGGCCAAGGCAGTAGATCAAGATATCAAGAAAAGGGGTTTCATGGATTGAGATCAAATGGATATGAAATGCACTTTGCTTTAAGACCAGATTATTAGGGTTCTGATTATTCCCTTACCCTAGATCATGTTTGAGAGATAGTACGTAGGAGGATTGTATCTCACAATGAATCAATGACTTAAAGGTTCTGTCGAATCCGAACATTCCAATTCAGCTAGGGGTTAAGCACCTGTTGCTAGACTATGGTCGTTTAATCTGTGAACTGATTAATTAATTAGTGAATTAATTAATTAGGGTCACTGCTAATTGAATTGAGAACCTAGAGGGTCACACACAACAACTTGGTTACATGAGTTGAGGCTTTAAAATGATTAAACGAGTTAATCGGGCCTAGAGGGTTCCACACGTGTGAAACCACAAGTGTGGGTCACGTGACTGGACAGGTGTCATTGGGACACGTGTGCCACACGTGTTTATTTAATTATATATTAAATAATTAATTTGTTAATTATTTAATAGACTTTTGTTTAATTTTCAATTAAAAAGAAAGTCTTATTTTGGAGAAAATTAATCTAGTTAATTAATTATGAATTAATTAATTAGATAAAAATAAGTTATTTATTTATTAATAAATAAATTATAATAATATCCAAAAGGGTTTGGATATTTTAGCTCTCTTAAAAGTTGGTTTGAATTAGAATTCAAAGTCAAAGTCAAAATTACTTGATGATCAAGTAATAGGAGAGAGGGACCAAAATCCTTAGCCCATAAGGACTAGGGATTTTCGGCCACTCCCTTTCCTATATATAGTGGAGCTCATGCTCCAAGATAAATTAAACCCTAGGTTAAGCCTAAAGACTAATAGAGAACTAGCATCCTTACCAGTTAGATTGTAGTGAAGTTGGTGGACTATCTCTAGAGAGCTTTACCAAGGAGAGGGGATCAAGCCGCGAGAAGAGCGTTCTTTGGTTGCTTAAAACGCTTCAAGAAAGTTAATTAAGAAAGTAAGTTTCTAATCTCTACGAATTTGGATACACGATTGCGAGTCACAGATCCTTTTGTTGGAAAAAATTTAAAATTTTCACTGCTTTCTGATTCCTGTTTTCCAACAGTTCTCTCGTTTCTTGCTGAGAAACGGGGTTTTCTCAGTTCTTGTTGAAAGACGGGGTTGTTTCATTTCTTGTTTAAGAGACGGGGTTCTCTTAGGGCCTGTGCATCATTCGAAACATGACAGTGGACCTGGGGACCAGGTCCGTTTAGGGGGAGAGGGGGGGGGGGGGGGGGGGGGGAGAATTGTAACGCCCCGAATTTCATTATCTAAATTCTTATATTCATTATAATTTTCTAAATTATGTTTTATCAAACTTTCATGAAATTTATGAATTCATATTAAAGTGAGAATTTATTTCATAACATGAAAATATTTATCGCGTGAAATAATTGTCGAATATGATTTAATTACCAATTTGCCCTTAAATGATCTTTCTTTAAAATTCAAGGACCAAATTGCATTTTATTTGCTTGGACTTAATTGATCAAATCTTCAAAGCTTTCATCCTTATTTGCATGCCTTAAACAATTGAGGGACTAAGTTGCAAATTGAACATTTCACACATTTCAAAAATGGTGAATCACGGTATAATATTTCTTCAAGCTTCCTTGTTCATTTTCATCCAAAACTCTATCGATCATTTGCTTCCTTTTCTCCACGGAACCATAAACTCCAAGAATAGGAAGAGATTCATCAAAATCATTCAAGTTTTTCAACAGAAATTCCAAGCTTTGAGGTTTATCATCCATCATCATCTTCTTCATCCATTTCTTTGCTTTCAAGGTGGGTTCATGCATGAATTCTTAGTTCTTGATGATTGACATAGGAGCTAGGGTTTGTGATTCATGCAATATATGGATTATATGTTAGTAGATGCATGAATATGTGATTATAACTTGGATTGAGACATGAATTCTTGAAGGAATTGAACTCATGTGATGGTTTGGTGTGTGAGCATGAAAGTGGAAATTCTTGGTGTTCTTGGGGGATTTAAATGTTTATATGGGGTTTTATTGTATCTTCATCATGTATGTATGCTTGTTCCCAGAATTCTTGCATTTTAAAGTGGATTTGATGATGTTTTGAAGTGGTTGTTTTTGTCCCCAGAGCCTCCCCTGTTCTGCTCTGTTTCTGCACTTGCAGAGGAGCGGGAACGGCCCTTCCCACTCCTTTGAATTCAAAGACGGCGCGCGTATAGGAACGACCGTTCCCATTTTGGCCTGCGAGCCGGAAGGGCCGTTCCCAGCATAAGTCGCCTTTTAAAAATAAAAGCGCCGGGCTTTGGGAACGACCCTTCCCAGTTTACACTAAAGACCGGAACGCCCGTTCCCACCTCTCTAACAGAACAAAAGCTACTGCATAAAAATGTGATTTTGGGATTTTATTCCAATCACTTGTTTGATCCAAAATTGCTATTATATGATTGATTACATGTCAAAACAAGACATTTTCCTGCCACATTGTATATTGCACATCATCTCGTTGCTTTTTTGCCGTACGTCATATTTAGTGCATTTAGAGTCATGTCTCACGTGTACACGTCTATCTTGCATAGACCAGCTTCGCGGAGACGAGGAGCAAGCTTTGTAGGTCGTGCCCTACTTGTATTTTGTTGGTAAAGGTGAGGTTTAATTTCTAGTTATATAGAACCCGTATAAACATTATGTGGGATTTCAAGCCAAAAGGTATATATATCTATTTATAAAGATTTCTAAACTTATAAACAATTGCAAGCAAGTCATGTTCATGAAAAGCAAGTCATGTATCGTGATTGATTGATTGATCGTGTTTTGGCGAGTAAAACATGTCACGTTGGGCCCGAGGGTAGTGGTTTGAGCCAACCGGGAAAGCATGGGCTGACGGGTAACTCGAACTCTATCCTCACCACATTGGGATAACCCCTGAATCCGCTAGGAGATTAGTGGAGGAAGGAGTTCCGGGCTTAGGGATTCATGTACCCTCTGCTCAATGAGATTGGATGGTGGGGCCTTGCAATCCCACCATCACCGGAGGGAGAAGGAGACTGGGGATGGGTCCGGCACCACGGATTGTCCTCGGGTTATTATCATGATTGCACTTATTAATTGTCTTGCTTGAATACAATATGCACGAGTGCACGATAACTGAATTGCATGATCACCTATTGATTAACAAAGCAAGCATGTATTGTACACCGTCAGAGTAAGGTGGGAGAATTGCCCTCACTCGTCGGGCCATGTATTGCACGTATTGAACGCATGAAATAGATTAAAGTATTTAATATTGGTAGTTGTAAATCGGGCGAGTTCTAAGTTATTTTGAGCTTATATTACTTTTAATTACAAAACCTTACCCGAGGTTATAACTTGCATGTTAATTGCTCTAATATATATTTATGCCCCTCACTCAGTCTTCCATTGACTGACGCCCCACCTTTCAGGTAGTCGCGGTCGTGTGCTAGGCGGGAGTCAGAGTCATGTCTTGTCGTCCAGTTGAGTCTAGCACTTCATTCACTTTCATGTTATTGATAGTAGTATCTCAGAGTTAGTCTGTTATTGTTATTGTTATCATATGGAGACTTTTATCTGTATAATATATTGGAGATGATAATGTATTGATACATGTTGGTACCTATTAGTATTTATACTTTTGATGTAAATATGGTACCTATAAGTAATGTTGATATTATGCTTCCACTTTTAACTTTTATGTCTTGGATTCGTATTGCTTTGGGGTATAGTCCCGCCTAGCTAGCTTGTTTCTTTTATTTGTCAGCCGTTCGCTATAGATTAGTTCATGTACGGATTGTCCATTTCATATGTGGATCAGCCTATAGTGCGAGGGTGTGGTATCTCTACGTATAGGGGTGCTACAATGAGCATGTTATATTATGTGCTAACTTGCTTGTATTAGATTTACTGATTAATTTTATATGATTTGAATGACTTATTAATCGATATGCCTTAAGTGGTACGTTTATGCACTTCATATGCATACATTGCATTCATGAGCATTTACGGGCATTGATAAGGGGAAAATCGGGGAGTCTGATTGAGCGCCAGATGTCATTGCCAGATAGCAGCCTATGCCTCGTAAGCTTTCCGCGACCGAGCCGCTTAGGCGATCATCGACCCACTACTTGGCCGAAGACCACAAGTCCTGGTTTGGCGGCGGTCTCCCGCGACCTAGGGTCTCCTTTCACTCCTGAGAAAGGCGCGACCCAGCGGAATCCCGACCCGATCACTACCGGACAACCATATTCAATGCGAGTACCACCTACGGCTGGCCGCATTAATTGCAGCCGCGCTCAGTACAGTGTCAGGGATCCTGGCAGGAGCAGGCGAACAGTGCTTTGGCTGGAAAAGCACTGTTCCGACCAGAGGCCAGGACTCTCTCCTCCCAACCAGATCCACACTTTCTGGGAGGTGTACTTGCTCCCGCGAAGTCCATCTTCACCCTATAAAAGCCTCGCCCTGCGACGGCCAAAGGTAAGCTCTTTTTCACGCCCAAAACTCTTAACTCTAGCATTTTTCGACCGAGAGCTTGAGCTGACTTGAGCGTCGGAGTGCCAAAACGGGTCCAACCCCCACTCTTCCCCGTCTTGGCCTTTGAGCTCACGTTTGTTCTACCTTTTCAGTTGGAGGAAGCGTCGGAGTTCTCCACACATTACAAATATGTTGGGTGATTTGGCGTCTTAGTCTGCAGCCCCGTACAGAGCCCAGATTTTGACACGATCATCTTGGCGCCGTCTGTGGGAAACTCTGAACAAAAAAGTCTTTCTTCCTTATCAGTTTAATCCAGCTCTCCACTGACGATGGTCCAAACACATCACGGACGACGAGTCTACGGCGAGAATGGTGAAGAGATCTTTCCGGATCTCAACACCTCAGGGGGGAACTTCCTAGCCCCCGTAGTGGGGATCGTCGCTACGGATGCCGGCCCTAGTGCTCCTAGCCGTTTAATACTCTCTGAAGTGGATTTGGCGGCTTACGCGGAGAGCTGTCGGGCAGAGGCGTTGGCCGCTGCAAGAGAAAACAGGGAGCCGGCAGGAAGCCCTTTGGCTCTGACCCCTCAGAATGTTGCACACCCCACGGTTCAAGGGCCTTCTGCACCAGGGACGTATGCTGTCCATCAGCATGCCCCTCTGCCAAGTATCTGGGGGTATCCGTAGCTCCCCTATGGTCAAAACCCCTACGCGCAACCTCAGACCATATACATTGCTCCGGCCTTGGGAGCCCAGCATCCAGTCCATCTGGGTGCGCACCTGGAGGAGGGTTTCGATGACAATGAAAACCCACCCCGCCGACGGGAGCCAGCTAGAAGAAGGAATTATCAGGCTGAGGAACGCCCCTCGCAGCTCTTACGCAATATGAGGGAAACGGATAGGGGCGCGCGCCACATTGCAGGGACGGTAAGCGAAATGAATAGAGACGCTCCTGTCCCTAGAAATGTGCCTGTTTTCGATCGCCTGGGGGCCAGGGTCCATCCCGACGCCTACCATCAGGCCAACCGGGGACATTGGGTGGGCCAGGGCGATCTCCGAAATAATCTCCCCCGGAGACAGCAGCAGCAACAACAGCGACAGCAGCAACCTTATTTACCCGGCCCGGCACCAGGGTCGGAGTATCTTGATCCACAAGAAGAAGTGTCATCACACTTCCCCCAAGGGCAGGTCTTCGAGGAAAGGGCACCTGCCCACCACCACGGTCACCTCCCCCCACGTCAGGGGAGGATGTACCGCAGCGAAAGGGAGGCAAGGTCCCCCTTTTGCGACGAAATCATCGATGCCAAGATGGTGGATAGAGTCCCCACCAGTCTGCCAATTTACCACGGGAGCACTGACCCCGTGAAGCACTGCTCCAAATTCAAAGCACAAGTCGGCCTCTATAGCCACTCCAAACTCATTTGGGCCAAGATTTTCGAAACCACGCTCGAGGGTCCAGCCCAAGACTGGTTTGAGCGGCTAGCTCCCCATAGCATCCGAGATTATGATCATTTGGCTAGAAAGTTCAAAGCTCACTTCTCCTCCATGACGGGGGTCAAGCTCCCGTCCACCTATCTGTATAGTATCACGCAGGAATAAGGCGAGACCTTGAGGAGTTTCTTTTCACGATTCAACGAGGCATTCGTCAAGGTCGAGCACTTGGACATTGACATCCTGACCCAGACCCTACACAAGGCGATCCGCCACACGGAGTGCGCCGATGAAATCATCCTCCAGTCTCCCCAGAATATGGAGGAAATAATGACCATCGCATGCCGTTTTATGCGGTTGGAGGAGGTCAAGTCCACAACGCGCGCTTTGGGGCACAAAAGTGATCGACGGGCAAATGACCCAGCTCCCGATAGATTTCCCAGATCCGACCCACCTCGATCGGAGCCTCCAAGGATCTCCAGCAGAATGGAACAGAGGCTCAAGCGGGAAGTGCCCTCATCGAGCGGGGTCAGGAAAGGTTACACGCCTTTGGTTTGCCCCATAGAGGAAATTTACGAAGTCATGGATCGAGGACTCCTTAAAAAGCCAAAGCAGCTGAAAGAAACCAAGAAGGCTAAGGAGTCTGGGAAGCGCTGCGCTTACCACATGCAGCCCGGTCATTGGACTTCAGAATGCATCGCTTTAAGGGAGGAGGTAGAGCGATTAATTCAAGGGGGCCACCTCATGGAGTTTGTCAGAAAATTGGACGAGCGGGCCCGCCAAATTCTCGACCCAAGGGAGTCGCCCCCGCCCAGGAGGGGACGAAAGCCACCATTGGAGAAGCCTGGAGAGGCTAACCCCCACAACATGCCCACAAACGAAATCTTCATGATTGCGGGTGGCCCCGCAGGAGGGGACTCCAAGACGGCCCGCAAGCGGTCAAGGCGCCAGACGGGTCGGGAGCTTTATGGGCCCAGATAGATCATGCAAGTGGAGCAAGGGCAAGAATGGCGCGAGCAAGAAATCTCATTTAGTGATAGGGACTTCGTACCAGTAATGCCACGAGATGGTGGTATGCCTAGTTGTCCGCTGGTCGTTACTTTAGACGTAGCAAATTGCGTTGTTCATAAGACCCTAGTCGACAGTGCGAGCTCCGCTGACATTATCTTCTATTCCACCTTGCAAAAGATGAACATCCATAATTCCCTTGAATATGAGCCTATTAAAACACCATTGACAGGTTTTGGGGGCTCGGAGGTCTATTTTAAAGGGAGAGTCAAGCTTGTTACCTCCATGGGAAAGCTGCCGCAACGGGCCACACAATTATTGGAATACTTGGTGGTGGAAGGCCCCTCTGCTTACAACATCATCGTGGGATGCCCCGCTCTGATCAGCTTCCGAGCGGTGATCTCCACTTACCACCAAACCATCAAGCTGCCGACCCCGCATGGGATAGGGGAGGTCCGTTGCAACATACCGGAATTATGGGAATGCTACTCCATCTCCTTGGAAAAGGTACAACTTCCGAACAAAGCTGTCGTTCCTTTAATAGACGTAGGAGATTTCCTAGATGCGGAACTTGCCGACCCAGACGATCCCACCGCCGAGATGTGTTCCAAGCAGATGACCTCCACCATAGCAAGGAAGAAGCGTAAGCTTGATGATGGTAAGATAGAGGCAGCAGGAGCCCTCGTCCCAGTCACACTGATTCCGGATGACCCAGAGAAAACCACGCACATTGGAGCGAATCTCAAGGGTAAGCAGCAGTGTATGCTCATCCAGTTCCTACGAAATAATGCATACGTGTTTGCTTGGAAGTCCTCAGACTTGGTCGACGTCGACCCAAAAATTATCGAACACCATTTGAATGTGGACCCAAGTTTCCGACCCATCAAACAGAGGTCAACAAACTGCTGGATGCCGGATACATCATGCCAGCCAAGTACGTGGATTGGCTCTGCAATGTCGTTCTGGTCGCGAAGACAGGAGGGAAGTGGCGAATGTGCAACGACTTCACCGACCTAAACAAGGCCTGTCCCAAGGAACCTTACCCTCTCCCACGCATTGATCAGTTGGTCGATTCGACTGCCGGCTGTGAGCTCCTGAGCATGATGGACGCCTTCCAGGGCTACTATCAAATCTTCATGGCCCAGGAGGACAAGGGGAAGACCGCTTTCATTGTGGTGAAGGGAATCTACTGTTTCGAGGTCATGCCTTTCGGATTGAAAAACGCGGGCGCGACCTATCAAAGGCTGGTCAACAAGGTTTTCGCAGACGAGATAGGCAAAACAATGGAGGTCTACGTTGACGACATGATCATCAAGAGCGAGAGGGCAGAGATGCATTTGGCCGATTTGGGTCGGACTTTCGACCTGCTCCGCAAGTACAGGATGAAGCTTAATCCCGGCAAATGCTCCTTCGGCGTAGAAGGAGGAAAATTCCTTGGTTACATAGTCAGCCAACGAGGAATCGAAGCCAACCCGAAGAAAATCTTAGCTCTCAAGGGCATCAACAGACCCCACAACGTGAGGGACGTGCAGCGTCTCGTCGGTCGAATCATTTCACTAAACAGGTTCATCTCTCGCTCTTCTGAGAAAAATCTCCCGTTCTTTAAGATTTTACGCAATATTAAAAAATTCGAGTGGACTGATGAATGTGATGAGGCCTTTGAGGGGTTCAAAGAATATCTTGCTTCTCCTCCCTTGCTTGCTAAGCCTGTAACAGGAGAAACTTTGTACCTTTATTTGGCGGTCACGGAGGAGGCCGTGAGCTCTGTGCTAGTGGCCGTCCGCGAAAGGAAGCACATGCCGGTATATTACGTTAGCAAGATACTCCACGGCGCGGAAACGCGCTATATGGAGATCGAAAAATTCGCTCTGGCCCTCGTGCACGCCTCCAGAAAGCTAAGGCCTTACTTCCAATCCCATTCCATCATTGTCCTCACAGACCAAGGCTTACGCCAAGTTTTGGAAAAACCGGAAGCATCGGGAAGAATCATAAAATGGGCCAGTTCGATATCAGTTACCAGCCCCGAGCTGCATATCAAGCCCAGATCCTCGCAGATTTCATCATTGAAAAGAGCAACCCCCGTAAGGAAACCCCGCGCCCAGCGCTATGGACAATGTCGGTCGATGGCTCCTCAACCTCTCAAGGAGGTGGTGTGGGGATCTCCCTAACAAGCACGGGGAGCGAGACGCTTGATTTCTCCATCTCCCTGGACTTCCCAGCCACCAACAATGAGGCAGAGTACGAAGCGCTCATCGCTGGCCTTAAAATCGGAAAGGAGCATGGGGTCGAAAGGATTGCCGTAACGACGGATTCCCAGCTGGTGGCGAGCCTGTTTCAGGGCTCCTATGAAGCGCGTGAGGAAACTATGATCAAGTACCTTGCCAAGGTCAAATCCTTGGCGTCCCAATTCAAAGAATTTACGCTACAGCAAGTCCCCAGGGAAGAGAAATTCGCGAACGGAATGAGAGGCTCCAAGGACCAAAACATCACTTACTTGTCAAGCAAGGGGAGAGTGATTGATGGCGAGGCAGAGATAATATGCTCCATCGACCCAGCAGAACCGTGTTGGGTTGACGAATTTATACTTTACCTCAGAGATGGAGTGTTACCTGCCGACCGAAATGCCGCGAGACGCCTCAAGTACAAGGCCGCAGGTTACTCCCTAGATTCCGAAGGGAGATTATACAAGCGGGCATTCATGGGACCAACCAAGCGGTGCCTACGCCCCTCACAGGCTTTGGACGTCTTGGAAGAGATACATAGCGGGCAGTGTGGAAATCATGCGGGCGGTCGATCCTTGGCCAAGAAAGTTTCCAGAAGTGGGTTCTACTGGCCCACTCTAAACGAGGATGCTAACGAATACGCCCGTAGGTGTGTTAATTGCCAAAAACACGCCAACATCCCGCATCAGCACCCCACAGAAATGGTCCCTGTAGACATTTGCTGGCCCTTTGATCAGTGGGGCATTGACATCGTCGGGCCACTGCCACTCGCGACGGGTCAACGGCAATACCTGTTAGTCGCGGTGGAATACTTCTCTAAATGGGTCGAAGCCCAACCCGCGGCAAAAATCACGGACAAGGTTATCCAAAATTTCTTATGGCGCAACATCATTTGCAGATTTGGGATCCCCAGGGTCCTCATCTGCGACAACGGAACTCAATTTCAAAGCGCCAGCACTAGGTCCTACTGTACAGATATGGGAATCAGCCAGCGCTTCGCGTCGGTCGGCCATCCCCAGGCAAACGGCCAGGTCGAAGTAATTAATCGGATCATTATTCAGAACCTCCAAACCAGGCTGGAGGCCAAGAAGGGGGCTTGGGTCGACGAACTTGACGGGGTCCTATGGGCGTACCGCACAACTCCTAGAACTGCGACAGGGCTAACCCCCTTCTCAATGGTTTACGGGTCGGAGGCCATGATCCCCGCGGAGCTTCTACATCAAACAGCGAGGGTTTCCAACTACCAGCTCGCCAGAAACGCAGAAGATCGAGCGCATGAGCTTGACACCATTGAAGAAATTCGGCAGAAGGGATTCCAACGCATGCAGCAATATCGAGCCACGGTGGCTCGGAGCTACAACAAAGGGGTCAAGCCCCGCGCTTTTCAAATCGGCGACCTGGTTCTCAAAAAGGTTGAAGTGACGAAACACGTGGGCAAGTTACAACCTAACTGGGAAGGCCCATACCGCATTGCTGAAGTAGGGCGCAACAAAGCTTATCACCTAGAGGATATGGAGGGAAACGCCATCCCCAGATCTTGGAATGCGCATAACCTCAAGAAGTTTTATGTTTAAGAATTTCTCTAAGTTGTAGGTACCATTTTGTACTCTCCCCAGTTCGTCCCCAAATGATGAAAAGTACTTTCAGTCCATCTGAATTGTCTTTTATCTTCACCTAAATGTTGTAATGTACCCGTTAATCGAAGTTTACGTTTGCGATCCGAAACATCTTAAGGAGGATGAACAACGCATAC
The DNA here is from genome assembly GCA_037501455.1 of Lantana camara. Taxonomy (NCBI): domain Eukaryota; kingdom Viridiplantae; phylum Streptophyta; class Magnoliopsida; order Lamiales; family Verbenaceae; genus Lantana; species Lantana camara. Next base: position 48,611,455 of record CM074860.1, on the reverse strand, counting down.
AGAGACCAAGGAAACCTTAAGAAGTCGCTCGGGGTGACTCGCGATGTAAGTTCCCAGCGAGCCAGCTTCGGCTCGCAAGGGCAACTTCTTCCGACCCACGACACGAGCACTTTTCAAGTTTCATTTAAGTTTCGTTCAAAAGATTGCGAAAAAGTCATACTCGCCAACAAGACCAATGTCTTGGAGACAAACAACGTTAGAATGAGACAGTATCAAAAGCAAATAATAAATACTCGATTCGAATTTACAGGAGGAGGTGGGGGCTCAGTCCCCGGAATATTACAAAGGAATAGCAATAATAATGTTACAAGTTCCGTGTGCCTTCAAGAGCTGGAAGGAGGAGTTGGAAGATCAGGCTGAGATGCTGGGGGAGTCACTTCAATGGCGGGAGGGAGTGATGCCAGAGGGGGGATCGCTAAAGCAGGACCACCCGGGTTCCCGGTCAAGAGGCCATCATCTTTCGACCAGCTACTTGAGGGAGCATAAGTGGCCAACAAAGTCTCTTTTGTCTGCTCTATATCCACTGGGCCCGGCAAGGATACCGCTCCTGCTTGTTTGTCGAGCTGAGATTCAGCCCATTCCACAGCCCAGCCATAGGTCACTTTGTTCCAGTCCGGCTCCTCCTCGTTTTCTTCGCCGTCTGTCGCTTCCTGATTCGCCCCTTCTTCGAAATCAACGCGAGCCATGAACTCTTACGGCAATGTGTTGGGAACATACCCGTTCGCCGCATTGAGTTTACGAGGGTCGTTAAGGAGGGCATGGGGGATTGGGTGGTGAAGGTGGATCTGCGATAGAGCCCTCATGAAGCCGGTCTCTATGTCCGAAGCCCCCAGGGTGCCTGAGACGGTGCCAAACACCTTGGATTGAAGAAACTCTGCCACGGCGCTATCCTTTATTTGCGGCACTAGTTTCTCGACCGTCCAGAAGGTCATTTTGGTTCCATCCTTTTGCCCTTCCACAAAGCCATCCCGCCATCCATCCTGTTTGCCCTTGGCATAAGCAGCCTCGGTTTTCGCTTCCGCGGCATCCAACAAGCTTTGCCGCGTGGCCACACCCGTTCGTAGCTCCTCGTTCGCAGCCCTTAGTTCCCCCAACTCCTTCTCTAGGGCAGACCTTTCCATAAGGGAATCTTTTACCAGCTTGTCCATTTTGTCAAGCTTCACGGTGTATGCCTTCTGGGCATCTTCCAAATCCTGGGATTGCCTCGCCGCCTCGTCTTTCCAGCTCTTCTCCTGCAACACCTCTGCCCTCTCCGCCAGCAGCTTGCGGCGGGCTTCATCGGCCAATTCCAGCCGCATGGCAGACTGGTGCTCCCTCACTATCAACTGGGAAGAGGAAAAAGAGAAAAAGTCAGAAACAAAACAATGAAAAGCGTACCTCAAGAATGTGCTTGCGAATTCTCCCGGAGTGCGTTTTGACAGAGTCTGGTGGAGGGCAAAAGTCACTTCAAATCTAGGGTTTGCTCTTGTGGAAGGCGTGGAAGGGAGAAAAACTGCCTAAGTCACCAATTTATAGCAACGTTTCAACTAGGCGTGGTTATCCCTTCCCACGTGGCCATAAATTAGTATACTGGGGAAGAACGTGGCCCCTTACCCCCAAAACGGCCGCCTGTAACCGAACCTCAGAACCCGTGCTAGTCCCTCAAATTTCAAAAGTGTAATCATGACTCTGACAAAGGGAGTTTCCAGAGTTCCCCGCCCAGTGGGGCACAGCTAGCATGCGCGCATGAGGCCACGCCTCATGTCTTGGGTCGAAATATATCTGGGGTCGAAGGAGGTTGGCTCGTTGAATCCTGGCTCGGACAGTTTTCCCAACGATCCAGATCACCACAAGATCATCGCGACCCAGGCCTCCCCTTTTTACCCCAGCCAAAAAGCCTTCCTTGAGATCAGACACCACTCTTTTAATGGTGCCCGATCTGGGGGGAAGATGATAAGGGGAAAATCGGGGAGTCTGATTGAGCGCCAGATGTCATTGCCAGATAGCAGCCTATGCCTCGTAAGCTTTCCGCGACCGAGCCGCTTAGGCGATCATCGACCCACTACTTGGCCGAAGACCACAAGTCCTGGTTTGGCGGCGGTCTCCCGCGACCTAGGGTCTCCTTTCACTCCAGAGAAAGGCGCGACCCAGCGGAATCCCGACCCAATCACTACCGGACAACCGCATTCAATGCGAGTACCACCTACGGCTGGTCGTATTAATTACAGCCGCGCTCAGTACAGTGTCAGGGATCCTGGCAGGAGCAGGCGAACAGTGCTTTGGCTGGAAAAGCACTGTTCCGGCCAGAGGCCAGGACTCTCTCCTCCCAACCAGATCCACACTTTCTGGGAGGTGTACTTGCTCCCGCGAAGTCCATCTTCACCCTATAAAAGCCTCACCCTGCGACGGCCAAAGGTAAGCTCTTTTTCACTCCCAAAACTCTTAACTCTAGCATTTTTCGACCGAGAGCTTGAGCTGACTTGAGCGTCGGAGTGCCAAAACGGGTCCAACCCCCACTCTTCCCCGTCTTGGCCTTTGAGCTCACGTTTGGTCTACCTTTTCAGTTGGAGGAAGCGTCGGAGTTCTCCACACATTACAAATATCTTGGGTGATTTGGCGTCTTAGTCTGTAGCCCCGTACAGAGCCCAGATTTTGACACGATCAGGCATCTAATTGGTATGTAATTGAGTCTAAGTCTTGGGTATTCTGTTCTTTTATCTCAGAGCCACTTTCGGACATCGTCGAGCCCAAGCTTTAGGTGTTCGAGTGCTTATTTTGGCCCCGGTTCCCCTCTACTTTTGCTAAGGTGAGATTTAGGTTTGGTTCTTTTAGATAATGCGACCTGCAACCCTATGTGCTTGTTTTCAAGCCCGCATGCGACTATACTATTGTATTTATATAATATATATGTTCTTATATGGTACGTTTATGGCTTTGTCTTATGGTTAAAGATTTTGAATTGTATATATGAGCATATATAAGCTTAAAACCATGTGCCTTCATGCAAGCTATGCTCCAAACCGTGTGCCTTCATACAAGCTATGCTCTTCTCCAACATGACCTGACTTATGATGACACGGAGAGGTACGGTAAAATCATATTCCGAGTTGCAAGTTAAGGTATGCATTAAGGTACGTCAAGTTACACTTTTGTTATGTAGCGAGTTAGATTTCGTAATGAGTTTTGCTCTAAAGTATTCGGGCCCTCGGGGATTGTGGGTAAGGAATGCCCAAGACGAAAAGGGCCATCGGGTTTGGCCTCTGCATAATTCCCATTTGAAGCATTTACGCGCGACTCTTGAAGGTTGAGAAGGCGTGGTGTTTCGAGCCCTCGGTGGATAGCCGAGGAAGGCATATTGTGGGTTAGCTACCCCGTATGTGTTGGTATTATACGTGGAGAGGGTTTGATTCCTGAAACACCATGGATCTGCAGTTGGATTCATATTTGTGAATTTACTTTTTGTACATTGTTATGAGGAGTTGGTGGAGGCCCGTACTCACCGGACATTTATTTTGGTTTATGTATTGGTGGATTAGGAATCGAGTTAAGCTTTCTTTTATGTATTATAAGTTAAGCTTTTGAAAATGATTTAGTATGCAAAACCTTAGCTCGGTTCGTGATGACCCCTTTTGTTTTTTGCTATGCTCTATATATATATATGTGTTGGTATGCGTTAGCCCCCTCACTCAGTCGAGTTTAGACTGACCCTCCCTTTAACACTTTAGTTTCAGATTGTTCAAGCTATGCGGGGAACTTCGTTGTCATTGTCGAGTTGTACTTTTGGATTTAGTTCGAGCCTGCATACATACTTTCTCTGATGGATATTAAGATATGGACCTGACATTTGATTTGTAAACTCGGGAGAATTTGGTATTACTTGATGTATATTTTGGGCCGTGAGGCCATCTGTAAATTATGTAGGCTCGTGTAGAGCTCCTTTTTGGATATTGTGTTATTGTTTTCGCACTTTATTTATTGCTTTTAAACTCTCTGTCTGTTTTTGGCCCCGCTTAGCCTAGTGTGTGTGTGTAGGTCCCCGTTCGCTTAGACTTGGGCTCATGTATGGACTTCCATTTCATATGTGGGTTCGGGTCTAGGTGGGGGGGATGTGGTGGCCCGCCGCTCCGGGCGTTACATCCTAAAGTGGTATAAGAGCCGTCGGTTGTAAAACTGAAGTTCTAGTGTCTTGATAGGTTTGTTTAGGTCGTACGACTTGGGAACAACGTGCGAATGTGTTCATTGCATCATGATATGTGATATTTCTTGACATCATTTGCTTTAAATCTTGGTTTTCTTTCATTACTTATTATATGTGCACACTTTAATTGCATTTATTACCTTAAATACGTGTCATAATCACTTACTAACCACATGCATTGTATTTTCACCTAGATTGTGTATTGGAAGTTAATGCCTCTACACTGAACACAGCCGACGGGAAAGTCCATGAGTTGATATCCTTACCTATCAAGATGCACAGCAAGATACTTCAACCTACCCTAAGCGGCCCCTTAGCTTCATCGAGTACTCCACCCACCGAAGGACAAGTCTTGTGCACTCATTGTGGAGGATAAAACCACACCTACGAGAACTGTAGGAGGTGGTTAGGGACTTGTTTCGGATGCGGTGCGTCCGACCATAAGCTTGACTCGTGCCTTCATAAAACTCAAAGGGAGTCGAAGGAGTCTAAGAGGCTGGCCCAAATTAGGGAAGGGATTAGGAAGGATCTCAAGAATATGGAGAGCAAAATTGAATCAGGAAGTAGCTCGGGGTTGGCATCAAAGTGAAACCAAGGGAGTTCTCAATCGGGTTCAAAAGAGAAGAAGAAAGTAAAAGTCTCTTCGTCAATGAAGCAACCGTCATGTGCTCATTGTAGGAGGAGTTCTCGTACCTATGAGAATTGTTGGAGGAGATTGGGACGATGTTATGGATGTGGTTCGCCGAAACGTAAATTGGACGAGTGTGAATGGCGAAGACCAAAGAAACAACCGAGAGGTAATCGTATTCATGGCACGACCATTCTTCTTACGTCGCATCTTCATACATATTTGTGATGTGTGTCATGCATTGTTATTACTTGTTGTTAAAAAATTGGTGACAACATAACGCATAACATAAGCAAATCTAATTCAGAATGCATAAGTTTAATGTCTTTGTGGTATCTTACACGATATCCCTACTCTATCAAATGAAGTCACCCTTTGTGATGGTGAAAGTAAGGATAAGAAAAAAATGATAATTCCAAGGATTTAGATGAGAGGATAACAAGGACGTTAAGGGCACTACGGAAAGAGAAGATTGCTACCGCATCGGGTGAATCTACCCCTTATCTAATTATATATCACTTTGCATTATGAGAGGGGAGGTTTCTTCAATGGTGGGTAATCAAGAGAGTGTTGAAGTGAGAAGTGGAACCGAGATACGTGAACAAATATTTGCACTCAATTTCTAGGAGGGAAATGAATGATTCACTGTTCAATGGGAATGTCAAGAAAGAGTGAATGGTGGTGGTAATAGAGAGGGATCGATTGCTCTTCCTTTCTTGAGAAGATAATGTCTAAAGGAAGAGAGCCTTGTTGTGAGAACTCAAAAGGAACAACTGTAGAAAAGTTGAAGGTTCTCTCAATGGCAATTCTGAGGGCTCGATTCGAAATGATAGAAAAGTGAACCGAAGATACTACTTGAGAGAAGTATTTCACATCAGGGAGATAAAGAAGTGAAGATTATTTGATTTGTGAGCCATCAAGAGTGTTGAAAAATAAATACAGTCGAGATCTGAGACCATGTGTCCGATCTCAAGTCCAAGGATTGTAGATAATTGATTACGGGTTCAAAGTGGATCTCGGGGAAGATTAGTTGATGGCAACATTTATGGAAACATCGATGGCTTCAACCTTTCTTGAGAAGGAGCAACGTTCAAGTAAGGGAATCTTGCTACCGGAAAAACCGATCAAGTTAGTCAAAAGGGAGATCGAAGGTTATTTTCAAGATGATTCCATGGCATAGGCCGACCAAGGGCACTCTTTCCCCTTTCATGAAATCTTCCAGGTGTACGGTCGAGAATGAACGAAATGAAATCCAACATGGGGCTAGAATGAGAGTTAGGGCTCGCTCTCATGCCAGAAGGAGTAGTGGTTAGCTCATCGTACAAATGCGACAAGAGCAAGTGGAACGGAGATAATCATGGGGATAAGAGCCAAGAGTTCGAGAGAGTTCGGGGTAAATAAATTGTGTCCATACTGGTAAACGAGTTTAACGGAACCTTAAGGAGTTACAGAATGATGGAGGCTTAAGGGAAACAACAATGTTAAGGTACTTTTAAGTGCGAAAATCTAAGATGAGTGTCATAAAATGGAGGTTCAATTTAATAGGGGTTCGAGATTTTGAAAGAGCGTGGTCCGAAGCCACTCAGGACTTGCTACTACACTTCTTTGTCGAGCGCGCCATGGGTTAATTCGAAGAGGAGTAGAGAGAAACTTTCAAAATGGATCGACCCGACCAACTCCTCACCGCAACAAGGGGATTGTTAGGTGGGACAAGGAGAGTCCATCGGGCGAATATGGTGATAGAAAAGATAGAATTGGAGGAAGTAATCAATTATCAAGTTAGGGTTCGTAAAAAAAGCCTGAGATCGAGAATGCCGAGCCAAGAGCCTCACAACACCAACTTTGGCTATTCACCTAATCATCCGAATGTCAAGAAATTCCAAACAACGGTGAACCGTACACAAATCATTCATGATACAAGCATCATGCATTCTTGTTTTGTTATTTGGATGGTTGTCTATTTGTTTCTTGTGTGTATTTCATGCTTGCTGAGTGCTTAGTTGTCCCGAAGTCAACTTTCAAAGTACGAGAGTGTGGTAATTCGATGGTTGTGATTCCAATGGGCTCTTGAGGCAAACAACGAATCGAATCATGGCCATTTTGGGGAGACCTCCACTTTGGAAGGTGCGAGTGGTGAGAGTTCAGTAACTACGCCACTCGTGTAACACCGAGCTCTTGAGTTAATTTGGAATAAATCAAACGGTAGGTGATGAATCAAATTTGGACCCTCCTATAGCGCGAGACGTTTGAACTTCTCCTAGCCCGGATGAAGTTGTGTATGAGTTACCGCATCAAGATTTCAAGAATGATTAAACCCCTTCGTGCTTAAAGACCTTACTGGGCTAATCCTTGTCGGGACGTGATGATCCTCAAACATGGGATGGATACGGGAAGTTGCTCATGCTTGAAACTCGAGCAGTAGAACCTGGGGACCAGGTTCTCTTAAAGAGGGGAGATTGTGACACCTCGTCTGCCTGCACGTACAGGTTAGTGCCACGCGTGAGTTTATCTTCCGTATTTGCATTTAATCTCTTATTTAAGTTATGCATATATTTGAATTCTATATTATAATTATATTTCTTATATGAATTATTTGAATTACTTGATGAGAATTTCCCTATGTGACTTTAAGACTTGAATTCTTGCGACATGTTAAATTTACAAATAATGAATTTTATTCCCAAGCATGCTAAATTCATGAATTTATGTGATATATATGATTTTAGGAGTTAATTTTATATTTTAAATTTGTTTTGGACTTGTTTTATTTTGTTTGGACTCAATTGAACTTCTGTTCAAACTTTTGGGTCATTTTGCAAATTGGCCACTCTTGAGTCATTTATTCATAACTTGAGCTCAGGAACTCACATTCAAGTTTTGTGTACTCCATTGGACTCAAATCGACGATTTGAACCCAATGGAATAAGCCTTGTAACTTTTTGATGCAGTTTCGACCTCTGGCGACCTAGATTTTGGCCACGTGCACCTAAAACGTGCCTATGACCTAATTTGGAGCTACAAGCCTATCTCTTGTCCTTGTTTTACTATCTTACACCCAAATTCATCTCTCTCTCTCCCTAAAACTACTGAAAATCGAGCCATTCATCCCTAAGAAGAAGGAAGTGAAGCAACACAAACCCTTCCTCCATTATTGTCCCTTTGAAGCACAAGTTTAGCCATTTGTTGCTCCAATCTTTATGGTGAGTTGGGATTCTTGTTCTCCACATTATTGTAATTATTTTCACCCATATGAATCATGATTTATGCTAGATATTTCATGTATTTGCCATGCTTGATGAATAGTTAGGGTATGTGGAGAAATTGGAAGAATCTGCTCATCTCTTTCCCATTTTGAGTTTGGAGACTTGTATGTTGATATATATGTCTCATTTATTGCTAATATTTACTCCTATTACATGGTAGTTGGCTGAGGTATAAGTTTCCGTTAATGCTCTTTAGCTTTCATGGAAGAATTGGAGGAAAAACTTGCATATTTTCATCTCACTTTTACCGGTTTGAAGCTGCTTGTATGAGGCTGATTTTGTGTGATTTTCTTTCATATTTGTGTGGTTTATTTGCTCCTTTGCATCCTATTATGTCGCTACTTAAGTTATCGATGAAGATCAGGGGTGTTGGTGCTCAATTAAATGGAGAAACCGAATAAATTTTGTGACAGCTTTTCCTTCCCGCGAGCAGACACAGACGTGTCTCATGGCCCGAATTTTTCGTAGTGAGACACGTCCATGTCTCCTTTTATTCCTAGGGAGAGACACGGTCGTATCTCTGGCCTGATTTTGGAACCATTTTTGTTCTGTATCGAGACATGGCCGTGTCTCATTTTGTGCTTGGTTGGAGACATGGCCGTGTCTCATTCTGTGCTTGTTTCATTATTTTCTTGCTTCATTTATGACTTCTAATTGTTATAACCATGTTATATTATGTGTTAACTTGCTTGTATTAGATTTTCGGATCAATGTGATATGATTTGAATGAGTTATGAATCGATATGCCTTAAGTGGTACGTTTATGCACTTCATACGCATACATTACATTCATGAGCATTTTTGGGCATCTAATTGGTATATAATTGAGTCTAAATCTCAGGTATTGTGTTCTTATATCTCAGAGCCACTTTCGGAGGTCATCGAGCCCGAGGTTTAGGTGTTCGAATGCTTGTTTTGGCCCTAGTTCCCCCATACTTTTGCTAAGGTGAGGTTTAGGTTCATTTCTTTTAGTTAATACAACCTACAACCCTATGTACTCTTTTTCAAGACTGCATGCAACTATACTATTACAATTATATAATAGATATATGCTTATATGGTACATTTATGGATTTGTCTTACGGTTAAAGATTTTTAATTATATATATGAGCGTATATATGCTTAAAATGTTTTGCAACGAGGTTATGCTCCAAACCGTGTGCCTTCATGCAAGCTATGCTCTTCTCCAACATGTCCTAAATCAGGATGACACGGAGAGGTACGTTAAAATCATATGCCGAGTTGCAAGGTAAGGTATGCATTAAGGTACGTTAAGTTACACTTTTGTTATGTAGCGAGTTAAATTTGGTAACGAGTTTTGTTCTAAAGTATTCGGGCACTCGGGGATTGTGGGTAAGGAATGCCCGGAACTGCAAGCGCGGTTAGGTTTGGCCTGTGCATAATTCCCATTTAAAGCATTTACGCGTGACTGTTGGAGGTTGAGAAAACATGGTGTTTTGAGCCCTCAGTGGATAACCAACGAAGGCATATTGTGGGTTACCTACCCTATATGTGTTAGTAATGTAGGTGGAGAGGGTTTGATTCCCGAAACACCATGGACGTTCGGTTGGATTCGTATTTGTGAATTTTGTTTTTGTACATTGTTATGAGGAGTTTGTGGAGCTCCGTACTCGTCGGACATTTGTTTCTGTTTATGTATTGGTGGATTATGAATCGATTTAAGCTTTCTTTTATATATTATAAGTTAAGCTTTTGAAAATGATTTGGAATGTAAAACCTTAGCGCAGTTTATGATGACCCCTTTTGTTATTTGTTGTGCTCTATATATATGTGTGTGGGTATGCGTTAGCCCCTTCACTCAGTTGAGTTTAGACTGACCCTCCCTTTAACACTTTAGTTTCAGGTTGTTCGAGCCAGGCAGTAAACTTCATCGTCGTCGTCGAGTCATACTTTCAGGTTTAGTTCGAGTCTGCATTCATACTTTCTCTCATGGATATTTGGATATGTACCCGACTTTTGATTTGTATACTCGGAGAATTTGGTATTACTTGATGTATATTTTGGGTCGTGAGGCCATGTGTAAATTATGTAAGCTCGTGTAGAGTTCTTTTTTTGAGACTGTGTTATTGCTTCTGCACTTTATTTATTGCTTTTGTGCGCTCTGTCTACATTCAGTCCCGCTTAGTCTAATGTGTACGCGTAGGTCCCGGTTCGCTTAGACTTGGACTTGTGTATGGACTTTCATTTCATATGTGGGTTCAGGTCTAGGTGTGGGGGATGAGGTGGCCTGCCTCTCTGAGCGCTACACCATCTCCTCAAGGAAAGTAAGAATGTTGTTCTCCTCTTCATTGTGATTATTTCTATCCATATATTTCTTTTTATAAGCCAATGATTCATATAAAATGGTAGAGGTGATGAATAGTATGAATAGTAAAGGTTTATGATCTTGTATGAATTCCTATGCAGTTCCTTATGATTTCTTTTGATATAAAACACGAAATATAACCCTAAGACCTACATTAATGCTTATTTGATCATTTTTCCGTTGATGGTTGAGTTATATGGGAGTTTCCATTAATGCACCATAAATGAAAATGCAAGAACTTGAACACCCTTCTTTGCTCTCAACATGTGCTTACTTGTGGCTCGGTTTTGTGTAGTTTTTGTGCATGATTTGTTGCATTTTTTAAGCCTAAGCATGCTCTTACTTGTTGGCTTTGAAGTTCCCTTGGCTTTAATTATGTTGCAGGGGTAAACAGGGCTACAAATCGCACCCATTCCAGCCCCCAATGCACTAACGCCCGTTAAGGCAAGTGCATGAATTGAGGGGTAATGGGCGTTACCCCAACACCCTTAGCCCCTGAACCTATTAATGGGTGTTAGCCTCCTCATATGTTAAGAGGGGTCAACGACCGTTAGTCTAGGCCAAACCTACTGACCAAGTTAATGGCCATTAGTGGCTTTAGTGAAGAAATGGGGATAATGGGTGTTAGCCCCTCCCTTGTGTACATGTGTGATGTTTGTTCGTTTCTTTACTTCATATGCTCGTTCCCTTACCCCGTTTATGATATATATGCATTTTTAATATGTTAAGATATGTGTTATGAGTTTCATATTAAGATTATGAATTGATTTGATGCGTTATTTGTATGATATGGTCATGAATGACGTAAGTGTTACATTCTTACATCTCAAGTGCATATGTTCCATTCACGTGCCTGGCTGAGCGTTTAATTGGTACATGATTGAGTCGAAATCTTGGGTATTATGTTGTTTTGTTATAGATCCACTGTTGGATATCGTTCCCGAGGCTTAGGTGTTTGTTTGTCCATTCTAATCCTCATTCTCTACCACTTTTGTCATAAGGTGCGATTTAGGTTTCTTTCTTTTAGTTAAGCGACCTATGGCCTAACATGTGATGACTTCTCACCCCGCATGTGACTATATATCTTATATATAGTTAAATATATGTTTATGATCTTATGAATACATTTCGAATTTATCTAAATGGTATGAGGATACGTAAGCTTATGTTTGAACTCTTATGTATGTTTATCTTATGGTATGAGCGAGGTAAGCCCTGAAATATGGGAATATGGTCAGATATGGTATGTTGGGCCCCAGGAATTGTGGGTAAGGATGCCCAGGACAGTAAGGGCCGTCGGGTTAAGCCTGTGCATGATTCCCATTTGAAGCACTTACGTGCGACTCTTAGAGGTTGAGGAGGCGTGGTGTTTTGAGCCCTCGATTGATAGCCGGGGAAGGCACAATGTGGGTTAGCTACCACGTGTGTATTTGTAATGTTGGTGGAGAGGGTTTGATTCCTGAAACACCAAGGTTGTGGGGGATGGATATGTATTATGATTTCGGTTTTTATGATATGTTGTGAGGTGTGTTGATGGAGGACCGTACTCGCCGGGCATTTGGTTATGTTTAAGTTATTGGTGGATTATGAATCGAGTTGCGCTTTCTTTTACGTATTATATGGTAGGCTTTTGAAAATGATTTGGTAAACAAAACCTTAGATCGATTCATAACCATCCCTTTGTAATATGCTATGCTCTATACTTATAAGTGTGTGGGTGTGCGTTAGCCCCCTCACTCACTCGAGTTTAGACCGACCCTCTCTTTTATCACTTTAGTACAGTTTACTCGAGTTAGACGGTGAAGTAGATCGTCGTCGAGTCGTACTTATGTGTAACATCCCAAGCGGTGGGGCACCACACCCCCGCACTATGACCAGACACGTGTACGAAATGGAGAGTCCGCACATGCACCAAGTCACAACGACCGGGTGACAAACGAATACACACACACTAGCTAAGCGGTATCTAACCCTGTACAAAGGAAAGAATGCAAAACATGACAGCGGAAGCAGTACGAAAGGCCAACTTTTAGAAAAATTTTCATACAATACGGATGAAAGCATCAAACATACTTCAAAATCAACTATACGGGTTCAACTAAATGATCGAACATGTCCTATCCTGTCCCGAACAATTACACAACAAGACGGGTTCAATTGGCCCTAGAAACCTGTCATATAATCACAACGGGTTCATCTAATCCAAGCACCTGTCCTAACCTGTCCTGAATTCCATACATTCGATTCATAATTGCAAACATGTATAGAATAAACCTTATACAAAATTTCCAACATCATTCAAAAGAAAATACTTAACAAACTGACACGAACAAACACAAACTCAACTGACACAACACACCGCGGCCTAGCACGAACTCCAACGACCTGAACCTGCAACTAAAAACATAAAGGGGGAGGGGTCAGTCCAAAGACTGAGTGAGGGGCAACCCACACACACCAACATATATATAGAGCATAGCACATTCCAAATAAAATGTTCGTGAATCCGGGATTAGTTTTAGCACGCCAAAACATTTGCACGTGATAATAATTATAGGATGGCTTATCGAAACAGAACGAACAAAACATAACTTATACATAACTCAAACATACGTTCAACTCATGCAGACTCCCAAACTTTCATGCAGACTTATCGCACATACCGAAGCATATTTTATTAGATTTAAAGTATACCAAATTTTATCTTAATTTAAGAATCCACCCCTGTTTCACGAACTTAAGACTGGCAGACAAAGAAAACTAGACGGGTACGAGTGCAGACCAACCAAACTCCTTCATATCACACATAGGTATAAGCAAACGAAATCAAATCAAATGTACCTTCTCTACTCTGGGTGATGGGACGAAGCTCCTCCGAAAAAAGCCGCTGGAACGATGCGGACGTCGCTGCTCTTCGAAATGGACTATTCATTCATCGAATTCCGTCGAGTATTGACCGAGTTTGGAGTAGTGTGTGTTTTCACACCTCGAGTGCATATGAACAGTGTTTGGATCGCTAGAGGGGGGAGCGAGAGAGCTGAAGTCTGATGTTCTGGCACGAAAAACGAGGATCCGGGTATTTAATCCTGGGTCCTTGTGTGCAAAACGAACGGTAGGAGGGGCAAATGACGTCAGAATTAGGCAAACTCAGAGTCTACAAACTCGTCTCGATGCCATAAACACGTTAAAGGGGTCAAAAAGATCAAAAACTCGATCGAACAAGAAATGATCGAAAAACCCCTAAAAAGAGAAAATTGCAAACAAGCCCCTAGACTCTTAAAGAGTTCAAAATAGGGTCACGTAAAACACAAATTCACATAATTAAACACATAATAAAGTTGAAATGTGGCGTACCTTATACGTCGGACAAGTGGGATGTTACAAACTCCCCTCCTTCAAAAGGATCTGTCCTTAGGTCCGAAAGTAATATTTTGAACAACTCTGAAACAAACTCCACTTCACGCTTGAGCTGTGTTACTCTGATCTCGGTAAACTGCAGACTCCTCAGGATACTACTCCCGTTGTTTACGTAAACTCCCTTCATATTGTGCCGTTGTTACTAAGGTCCATCCGAGCAGTTGACTGTTGATCACGTCAATCTCATATGATCACCACTGGGCCACGGGCCCCAAAGCTCGATACCATCGCGTCCTTGTCGCTTGCAAACTGTCATCAGGCCACACACAATGCAATGGCGACAAACAGGAGAGTATCCCATCTCTCAACACGCAAGAGAGGGAAGCTCATCCCTCAGCACACACAAAAGAGAGAACCCCGTCTCTCAAGCATAGAATTGAGAGAGCCCCGTCTCTAAAACACAGAACTGAGAGACCCCATCTCTCAGCCTAAATCTGACAGATTCCACATCTCCTAGACATTCTTGTTTGAGAAAATCCATCATTTCTCAAACCCCTAAATTCAAGAGAATCCAACATCCCTCGAATACCAAAGTACAAGAGAATCCAACATCTCTCGTACACAAAATCAGAAAGAATCTAACATCTTTCTAACACGAAATTTAGAGAGAATCCAGCATCTCTCTAACACACAAATAGGAAGAGTTAACACCTCCCTAGCACATAAATAGAGATAATTAAATCTCCCTCTCAATCAAGCACATAAGCAGAACTAGAAATCACAACAATCAACACGTATCACGATTGACAGGTATATTACATAATAACAAGAATTAATCAAACAAGGGATGCATGTATGCTCGTGTCATGAATGCTTAGTGTACCGTTCACCATGGTATTGGAAATCTTGGCCATAAAGTTATAAGGATATCATGGAAGGTGATTAAATTGTTGCTGAAGCAGCCCTGTAGTTAAAACACTAAAGTTGGTGCATGAGGGTTAGGAATGCAAATGTAATGTGGCACTTAAGTCACGTACGTGCAACAATGAAAAGCAATTAAGAGCACATTGATAAAATGTTGCACAATCATAGTCATAACGCTCACATAGTCATATAACTCAATGCAATTCACACTAAGAAGTCAAAAATGTTATGCCAAATGGATACATATTCCTATGCCATACGACCTAAACTGACACGACAGGACTCCAGAGCACCGGTTCTGAACCTGGTAGCTCTGATGCCACTTAAGATGTAACACCCCAAGCGGTGGGGCACCATACCCCCGCACTATGACCCGATGTAAAACCCCAAACGGAGGATGCCACATCCCCCGCACTAAGACCCAGACCCGGTCACGAAATGGAAAGTCCATGCCCGAATCCGAATCAAAGCGAACGGGAGACCAACTCACTCACTAGGCTACGCGGATCTAACTCGACAGACTCATAGCGCGGAACAATTTAAACAATTATCATCAGATAGCGGAAGCAATTAAATCAACATACAAAATAAGTGACGGGTTCAACTAGCATAGATACCTACTCCCGAATATCAGCATACATAACAGGTGACGGGTTCAACTAGCATAAATACCTAGTCCCGAATCTCAAATCATCGTAACGTATAAGTATCAGCAGAATAGCTAATTACATCCAAATGCTAGCATACTAACCCCACACGAGTTTAAGTCTAAGTAAAGCATAAAACATAATCTCCAAAAGCAAAATAAGAATACATAACAAAAATAGAGTATGTGATAAATGCATCTTAACACCAACTAAACCGACAAGTGTGAGCCAGAAGACTCACATCCGCCTAGCTCAAGCCAAAAGAAACCTGCAACTAAAAGATAAAATGAGGTGTCAGTCAACTGATTGAGTGAGGGGGTTGACGCACACCCACTGTATATATATAGAGCATAGCACATATCAGAAGGGTGGACTCATGAACCGGAGATAGGTGTTGCATACCAAAACATTTCCAAAAGTACCCAAAAGATAGTTATATACGATTTAGAAAACATTTCAGAAACTCTATCTCGATTCATGATTCCCAGACAGAACAGATGACATGCTCGGCGAGTACGAGCTTCCAACCTTTACTCCTCAGAACATATCAAAACATAAAATACCAAATCAATCCAACTGTCACACCAATGATGGAGGAGATGTACCGTCCCCAAACTATCCATAACAGACATACCCTCAAGGGGTAGCGAACCCACAAGAGTCCTCCCCGGCTTTAGCCGAAGGCTCAAGGTACCACACCTTCCCTACAATACGGGTCGCGTGAAGATATCTCAAATGGAACTACGCACAGGTATATCCCCGACGGCCCTAACCGTCCCGGGGGCTCCTTACCCATAGCTCCTCGGATCCACATACATACATACATATATACAGATGCCAATATTTCATGGCTAACTCGCTACATAATGACAACACAACTGTTTTTCCAAAATAGCTTACATATGCTTCAAAAACTGGTTTTTATATATATTCCTACGCTACAGGGATAGCCCGCCCACGCAGGACTCACACACTTACATTCCCACGCTGCAGGGATAGCCCGCCCACGGAGGAGTGCAAGCATAAGATCATAAAAATATCATATTCAACACATACATAACTATTGTAAGGTATACTCGCATGCAGGGGTAGAAATCAGCATGTAAAGGCCATAGGTCGCATAACTATATAAAATCCTAAACCTCACCTCGTGAAAGTAGAGTCTGAGAGTGTGAAGGGCCAAACACTCTAAACCTCGGGCCCACCGGCACCACCAAACTCTGTGACAAGACATACAGAAGCCCAGACTTAGACTCTATATGAACCAAACAAGACGCACGGCGTTGTTCAACATGATCATGGTTATGCATAAGTTTCATGTTGTGCTTGGATATGGTGTCGTGGTCATTCAAGGCATATCAATGCTCAACAAGGTCATATTTACAAGCAACCAACACGCAATTCTGTATCCAAAGATGCAAGATCCATTTAAAAAGTCAATGTATTCACAAAATGCATATTAAACCATCCAACGTCACAGGGTTCAATTATAATATTAGAATTAAACATCAAGTCCATGTCGAGTTATAAAGTGCATAAGTAAGAGCAACTTGATCATATAAACATATAAAGTTGTTGTACGTAGATGGCATGCTTGATACAATTAAAGAGTGCATCTAATTCACTTAAGATCATACTTTACAACTTCACAACATGTTTGGTATACAAGCTCATGTCACATTCATAGTTTCATAAATATTACAGTTACATCCCCTTAGTTGATTATTAACCATAATTGTTCGTTTAAAGTGTTTATACAATTATTCAACTAGGAATTAATTACTTACAAGCATGACAATTATCAATTTATCGTAATTCATAATATACCATTTTCGAGTAGTAAGAGTAAATCAAGATATTACAATTCTAACTGCTATCATGCATCAAGTCTCAAGTTGTTCAAGCATCTTTCATTTATCTCAATTTTATATTTGAAACACAATTTACAACAAACATAACATTGAGAACGTCTCAAATTCATATAGAGAAATCACAACATGTTCATTTTTCTAAAATAGGGGGAATGTTTGAAAACTCCCCATGGGTTTGAAAACTTTCTTTTAGCTCCCCTTTTTCAAATACATCTTTTGGGGTTTTAGATACAAGATTTTGTTATTTAGATACGCGATTCTGGGATTTAGATACGTGATTTTTTCCTTGTATTTCAAATACATCATTTGGGGTTTTAGATACGCGATTCTTGAGTTTTAATACATCATTTCTGTAAATGGGGAGCTAAAAGGATTTGGACTTATCATTTGGGGAGTTTTCGGGAATTCCCCGTCTAAAATATCATTCAAGTTCATTTAGTCACATAAAATATTAGTTTCTAAATATTACACTAACACCCCTTCATATCTAAACACATACTGTAAATTCATCACATCGGGATTCAAATTGTAAATCGAAACATTCCTGCAAATCACAATCCATTCAATACATGTTTTCGTATACGAATGGAATACATCTCGATCAACAAACCAACAATAACCAATTTATTTGCACTTAAAACAATTAATTCAAATAATCATAATTAAGCAAAATAAATCGCAATAAATAGATCGAGTGTTCGATTAACGAACGGAAAGTGGCATTTAACTCACCACAACGAGAAGAACATTCTGACCAGATATCGCCGGAAGGCCACCACTGTAGCTGGCTGAATTTGGCCGGACCAACGACGGGCCGCCGGAAAAATCCCGAAAAATCAGTCCTGAATGAATTCTTCGTGCCCGTTCCGAATCCTCGAACAATTTCTGGAAATTCCAAGTCAATCTCCTCCAATTTCAGATCTAAGAACATGAAAACCCTAAAATCTTCAAACTCAAATTACTTCCAACCCGGTGAACCAAAATGCGATCCGAAAGAAGCGTTGTCTTACCCGTGACGAGCTCTTCGAAAGCCCTAAGGTAGCTCGTCGGAAAAATCCTCGGAGCTAGAGCCGTCGTTGCCCCGCCACTGTGCCATCACGATCCGCCTCCAATCGGCCGATTCTGGAGTCGCGTGATCAATGGCCACTAGTTCTCATCGTTCCGAACAACTTTAGTGATGGGCTCGAGGCTAAAAGATAGCCGGAAAAGGGCCCCGTTGGCCGCCGAAGTTTCTACCGCGGCCCATGTCGCCGGAACCCTACGGCCAAGATCTAGTGAAATTGATGCCGAAAATGAACTCAGGGGGTCGAAAAACCTTGGAAACCATCAAGCCCCGTCGAAAAACACCGTCGGAAGGCGGCGAAACCCGCCGCTACAGTAACTCGCGATGTCGCCGCGAGCTTTGGCCGGCGCGTACGGCCCAACCGCCGCCCTGATGGTGGCGCCGCCTGCACAGAAAGATGCACCGGAGAGTCTAGTTTATCGGTCTTGGGCGCGTGTTGCCGGAAGCAGCCAGAAATGGGCGGCGAAGTCGCGGTCCACCGCCACCCGCCTGCGAGTCTGAAAATCGGCGATATCTCCGCCGTCGCTCATCACTAGACCGTGAAATTGGTACTCTTGCTTCGGTCTCACCGAGATATCCGAAATGGACTATTCATTTGTTGAATTCCATCGAGAAACGATCGAGTTATGGGGTCGTAACCAAAGCCGCGCATAGTTCCCGCGGGAGAGAGAGTGGGAGAGGAGAGAGAGAGAAGAGTGAGAGAGAAAAAGGAGATTGGGAGAAATGTGTCTTGTGCACAAGCTATATACAACCGGGTATCTTTATCGCATAGCAAAGTGAAATAGCGCGTACAAATAATCGTAAATAAAATTGGTAAAGTTACGAATAAACATTCAAGCTCCGAATTAATTTTATAAATTAAAATGAAAGAGAGATTTACCAATTAGAGTTTAATTCAAATTTAATTTTAAAAACCTTTCGTACAATTTAATGACACTTCGTAAACACATGATTGACAATTAATCGCAAGGAATTCAAGTAAACCAAAATTAAACAAGTTAAGTAACATGATGGATTTAAAATCAACTTGACAATTATTTCATGGAATAAATTCGAATTAAATCAAATTAGACAGTTAGGGTTACATATGTGCGTAATTAATCAAGTTGACATCTAATCTTAGAATAATTTGAAAGATCACATATTAAATTGGATTTACATTTAATCACATAACTCAATAAACTCTTTAATTAAACACACACAAGTGTAGAGATTTGCTTGTTAATGTCGTCAGGACGCCCTTCGAGAACACGGGGCGTCACACCCGACACGTGTACAAAACATGACAGCAGAAGCAGTACGAAAGGCCAACATTTCAAAAACTTTTCATACAATACGGATGAAAGGATCAAGCATACATCAAAATCAACTATACGGGTTCAACTAAACGATCGAACCTGTCCTATCCTGTCTCGAATTCCATACATTCGATTCATAATTGCAAACATGTACAGAATAAACCTTATACAAAATTTCCAACATCATTCAAAAAAAAATACTTAACAAACTGACATGAACAGACCCAAACTCAACCGACACAACACACCGCCGCCTAATACGAACTCCAACGACCAGAACCTGCAACTAAAAACATAAAGGGGGAGGGGTCAGTCCAAAGACTGAGGGAGGGGCAACCCACACACACCTACATATATATAGACCACAACACGTTCCAAATAAAATGTTCGTGAATCCGGGATTAGTTTTTGCACACCAAAACAGTTGCACGTGATAATAATTATAGAATGGCTTATCAAAACAGAACGAACAAAACTTAACTTATACATAACTCAAACATACGTTCAACTCATGCAGACTCCCACACTTTCATGCAGACTTAGCACACATACCGAAGCATATTTTATTAGATTAAAAGTATACCAAATTTTATCTTAATTTAAGAATCTAGCCCTGTTTCACGAACTTAAGACTGACAGATAAAGGAAACTCGGCGGGCACGAGTGCAGACCAACCAAACTCCTTCATATCAAACAAATTGCATAAGCAGACGAAATCAATGAAACGTACCTTCTCTACTCCGGGTGATGGGAGGGTTGTACATACCCTAACCATCAACACATATACATCAGGATCGTGGGTTTCATGACACTCATGCCCAAGGATTCCATCCCCCACTAACCTCCTAGTGGGTTCCGGGTTGATCCTACCAAAATGGAGAAGTGCACAGGGGTTGCAACCGGCGACCCCATGGCCGTCCCGAGTTTCCCTTACCCACAACTCCGTGGCCCAACATATCTTAAACACAGATAACTCGGAAACTTAACCCGCTACAGACAGACAAACAGACATATTTCATACATATCGTACTTATCATATCGTACGTACATAACACGTATATTGACCTCAAAATCATATCAAAATGAAACTAAACATACATAGGCTTGTACATAGCGTTCCATACTTTTCAAATCAAGTCATATAACAAAACCGACAGAATACGTACTTCGCACATATCTACATATACGTAACGCTTATAAACCACATGCATTCGAAAACAATCACATTTTATAGGGTCTAACTATATCCTAACCTCACCTGGTACCAGACAAAGCTGAAGACACAACAAATGGTCCACCCCGGAACATGCACGACCCACTTGTCACCACCCCGGTGCACCTGAACCAATTGAACACAAAACACAACACAGGGCTCAGACTCACGGTCTGACAACTACACAGAGACGCACGGCAATGCTCAAGCACTTAAGGGATGCAATCACATAAGCAGGATTCAAATTCATATCAATTACATGCAAAAGAAAACGTTATATAGTTCAATGAAATCATATTAAACATTAGGGCATGCTCATGTGCAGAATTAATGCAAAGAAGAGAAACTAAAAGACAATACAACTCACATTATTTCGTATCAATTCATTCAAGGCATATCCAATTCACCTTTGTACGAATAACTTATTTCTTACGTGCAAAAGTTTCTAACTTAATCATATAAGTCTCATTCAATTTATATATCGAATAATAGGTTTATATATTGGACATTTACAAAGCAATCAAATCAAATTCACATATCACATTTCATAAAATTGCACGTATTACAAAGCCAAATAAATCATATATTAGCATGCTACGAATTTTATTTAAGGATCACGAAGTTACATGTAAAATTCCAACTGAATCATACAATGCACAAGCGAAGAATACTAAGTTATTCAATTATGCAAGGTTTCATATAATTTTATAATGCATAACGAATTCACATTTTACATAATAGATTAAATCCCAATTTACGTGATTTAAACCTTCATTTAGAGTTTCAAGCTTAAGCATATTAACTTCTTCTAACGAAATCATAATTAGCATATTTGTTTATCGAACAACAAGGATTAATTAAATCAAGCCTTATAATTTCATCTTATTCAAAATTATATTAACACCCCATTCTAAGTTGAACAGTTAGTGCAAAATAACATATCGGGATACAATTTATCAAATTACAACGTCCAAACTTATCACCATTCATACCATACATGATTTCATACACATAGGAGTACATTTCGATCGACAATTCAAGCATATGGCAATTAATTAGCATTTAGAACTATTAAATCAAATAATCACAAATACACAAATAAATTCGCAACAAATAAACCGAGTATCCGATTGACGAACGGAAAGTGGCGTTGGACTCACCACGACGAGGTGGACAAACTGTTCGAAGGTCGCCGGAGCGGTGCCCACGGAGCTGCCGGAACAGTGGCCGGCCGTCGCCTGGTCACGCAGGAACGTGCCGGAAAAATCCCAAAAAATCACCCCTGTAAATACTCCTTGTGCTCATTCCTATTCCTCAATCAATTTCTGAAAATTCCAAGTCAATCGTCTCAAATTTCGGATCTAAGAAAACAAAAACCCCAAATCTTCAAATCCAAATTACTTCCAAACCTGTGAACGAAAATCGAATCGGTAAAAGGCATTGTCTTACCCGTGGCGAGCTCTTCGAAACCCCCAAGCTATTCACCGAGAAAAATGCCCGGAGCTGACCTCCACCGCGAACTGCCGCTGCGCCTCTCTGGAACCACCACCTACGCCGTGAATTAGGTCAATCCGAGGCCAAAAATGAGATCGGCTGGTCGAAAAAATCTAGGAAACCATTGAAGCTCCTCCGAAAAAGCCGTCGGAACGCCGCGGACATCGCTGCTACAGTAACGTGCCGCCGCGGTGCTTACGCCGCCATCGCGGCCCCATTGGTCGTGCTTCCGGAAGTCCACCGGAAACCGCCGCAAGGGGGCCGCAAAGTGGCGGTGTTTTGAACCAGAATCTGACAGATTCCACATCTCGCAGACATTCTAGTTTGAGAAAATCCAGCATTTCCGAAACCCCTAAATTCAAGAGAATCCAACATCCCTCGAATACCAAAGTACAAAACAATCCAACATCTCTCGTACACAAAATCAGAAAGAATCCAGCACCTTTCTAACATGAAATTTAGAGAGAATCCAGCATCTCTCTAACACACAAATAGGAAGGGTTAACACCTCCCTAGCACGTAAATAGAGATACTTAAATCTCCCTCTCAATCAAGCACATAAGCAGAACCAGAAATCACAACAGTCAACACGTATCACGATTGACAGGTATATTACACATAACAAGAATTAATCAAATAAGGGATGCATGTATGCTCGTGTCAAGAATGCTTAGTATACCGTTCACCATGGTATTGGAAATCTTGACCATAAAGTTGTAAGGATATCATGGAAGGTGATTAAATTGTTGCTGAAGCAACCCTGTAGTTAAAACACTAAAGTTGGTGCATGAGGGTTAGGAATGCAAATTTAATGTGGCACTTAAGTCACGTAAGTGCACCAATGAAAAGCAATTAAGAGCACATTGATAAAATGTTGCACAATCATAGTCATATCGCGCACATAGTCATATAACTCAATGCAATTCACATTAAGAAGTAAAAAATGTTATGCCAAACGGATACATATTATTATGCCGTACGTCCTAAACTGACACGACACGACTCCAGAGCGCCGGTTCTGAACCTGGTAGCTCTGATACCACTTAAGATGTAACACCCCAAGCGGTGGGGCACTACAAAATGGAGAGTCCGCATACGCACCAAGTCACAACGAACGGGTGACAAATGAAACAAACAAACTAGCTAGGCGGTATCTAGCCCTGTACACATGAAAGAATACAAAACATGACAGTGGAAGCAGTACGAAAGGCCAACTTTTCAAAAACTTTTCATACAATACGGATGAAAGCCTCAAGCACACTTCAAAATCAACTATACGGGTTCAACTAAATGATCGAACCTGTCCTATCCTGTCCCGAATTCCATACATTCGATTCATAATTGCAAACATGTACAACATAAACTTTATACGAAATTTCCAACATCATTCAAAACAAAATACTTAACAAACTGACACGAACAGACACAGACTCAACCGACACGACACACCGCTGCCTAGCATGAACTCCAACGACCTGAACCTGCAACTAAAAACATAAAGGGGGAGGGGTCAGTCCAAAGACTGAGCGAGGGGCCACCCCACACACACCTACATATATATAGAGCACAACACGTTCCAAATAAAATGTTCGTGAATCCGGGATTAGTTTTTGCACGCCAAAACATTTGCGCATGATAATAATTATTGGATGGCTTACTGAAACAGAACGAACAACACTTAGCTTATACATAACTCAAACATACGTTCAACTCATGCAGACTCGCACACTTTCATGCAGACTTAGCACACATACCGAAGCATATTTTATTAGATTAAAAGTATACCAAATTTTATCTTAATTTAAGAGTCTAGCCCCGTTTCATGAACTTAAGACTGAAAGACAAACAAAACTCGGCAGGTACGAGTGCGGACCAACCAAACTCCTGCATATCACACATAGGCATAAGCAAACGAAATCAAATCAAACGTACCTTCTCTACTCCGGGTGATGGGAGGGTTATAAATACACTAACCATCCACACATATACGCCAGGGTCGTGAGTTTCATGACACTCACGGTCAAGGATTCCATCCCCAGTAACCTCCTAGTGGGTTCCGGGTTGCTCCTATCAAAATGGAGAAGTGCACAGGGGTTGCAACCGGCGACCCCATGGCCGTCCCGGGTCTCCCTTACCCACAACTCCGGGGCCCAACATATCTTAAACACACATAACTCGGAAACTTAACCCGCTACAGACAGACAGACATACATATTTCATGCATATCGTACTTATCATATCGTACATACATAAACCTCATATTGACCTCAAAATCATATCAAAATGAAACTAAGCATATATAGGCTTGTACATAGCGTTCCATACTTTTCAAATCAAGTCATATAACAAAACCGACAAAATACGTACTTCGCAAATATCTACCTATACGTAAGGCTTATAACCACATGCATTCGAAAACGATCACGTTGTTTAGGGTCTAACTATATCCTAACCTCACCTGGTACTAGACAAAGCTGGAGACACAACAAATGGTCCACCCCGGAACCTGCAAGACCCACTTGCACCACCCCGGGTGCACCTGAACCAACTGAACACACAAAACACAACACAGGGCTCAGACTCACACTCTGACAACCATACAGAGAAGCACAACAATGCTCAAGCACTTAAGGGAAGCAATCACATTAGCAGGATTCAAATTCATATCAATTACATGCAAAAGGAAACATTATATAGTTCAATGAAATCATATTAAACATTAGGGCATGTTCATGTGCACAATTAATGCAAAGAAAATAAACTAAAAGACAATACAACTCACATTATTTCATAACAATTCATTCATCGCATATCCAATTAACATTTGTACGAATAACTTATTTCTTACGTGCAAAAGTTTCTAATTTAATAATATAAGTATCATTCAATTTATATATCGCATAATAGGTTCTTATATTGCACATTTACAAAGCAATCAAATCAAATTAACATATCACATTTCATAAAATTACACGTATTACAAAGCCAAATAAATCATATATTAGCATGCTACGAAATTTATTTAAAGATCACGAAGTTACATATCAAATTCCAACCGAATCATAGAATGCACAAGCGAAGAATATTAAGTTATTCAATTATGCAAGGTTTCATATAATTTTATAATGCATAACGAATTCACATTTTACATAATAGATTAAATCCCAATTTATGTGATTTCAACCTTAATTTAGAGTTTTAAGGTTAAGCATATTAACTTCTTATAAGGAAATCATAATTAGCATATTTGTTTATCAAACGACAAGGATTAATTAAATAAAGCCTCACAATTTCATATTATTCAAAATTACACTAACACCCCCTTCTAAGTTGAACAATTAGCGTAAAATAACATATCGGGATTCAATTTATCAAATTACGACGTCCAAACTTATCACCTTTTATGCCATACATGATTTCATACACATTAGAGTACATTTCGATCGACAATTCAAGCATATGGCAATTCATTAGCATTTATAACAACTAAATCAAATAATCGTAAATACACAAATAAATTCGCAACAAATAAATCGAGTGTCCGATTGACGAACGAAAAGTGGCTTTGGACTCACCACGATGAGGCAGACAAACTGTTCGACGGTCACCGGAGCGCCGCCCACGGAGCTGCCGGAACGGTGGTCGATCGCCGTCGGAACGTGTCGAAAAAATCCCGAAAAATCACTCGTACAAGTACTCCTCATGCTCGTTCCAATTCCTTAATCAACATCTGAATAATCCAAGCCAACCGTCTGAAATCTTCAAATCCAAATTACTTCTAAACCGGTGAATGAAAATCGAATCCATAAAAGGCATTGTCTTACCCGTGACGAACTCTTCGAAACACCCAAGCTATTCGTCGGGAAAAATCCCCGGAGCTGACCTCTACCGCAAACCGCCACTGTGCCTTGCCGAAATCACCACCTACGCCATGAATTGGGTCAATCCGAGGCCAGAAATGAGATCGGGGGGTCGGAAAACCTCAGAAACCATCGAAGCTTCTCCGAAAAAGCTGCCAGAATGCCGCGGACGTCGCTGCTACAGTGACCCGCCGTTGCGGCGCGTGCGCCGCCATCACAGCCCCGTTGGCCGCACCGCCAACGTCAAACAATGCATCGGGAAGCCCTCTAACTAGGCCTGGGGCGTGTGCTGCCGGTAGTCCGCCGAAAAACACCGCGAGGGGGCGACGATGTGGCGGTGGTTTGAACCTCCACCTGCTGCGATTTAAAATCGACAAAAAGGGCCACCTCTGCCTGTCATTGGGCCAAGATCTTGGTACGGTTGTGACCGCATCGTCGAGCTCTTTGAAATAGACTATTCATTCTTCGAATTTCGTCGAGTATTCACCCAGTTTGGAGTAGTATGTGTTTTTACACCTCGAGTTTATGTGAACATTGTTTGGATCGCTAGATGGGAGAGAGAGAGAGCTGAAGTCTGATGTTCTGGTACGAAAAACGAGGATCCGGGTATTTTATCACGGGTCCTTCTGCGCAAAACGAACGGTAGGAGGGGCAAATGACGTCAGAATTGGGCAAACTCAGAGTCTACGGACTCGTCTCGATGCCCCGAACACATTAAAGGGGTTGAAAAAGGTCAAAAACTCGATCAAACGAGAAATGACCGAAAAACCTCTAAAAAGAGAAAATTACAAAAAAACCCCTAAACCCTTAAAGAGTTCAAAATAGGGCCACGCAAAACACAAAATCACATAATTAAACACATAATAAAGTTGAAGCATGGCGTACCTTATACGTCGGATGAGCGGGATGTTATGTTATGTGTTTAGGTCGAGTCTGCAAACATATTTAATGGTTTTGGAGTTTTGTACTCGTATTTATGTTATGGATTTGTATTATGGAGAGTTTGATAAATACTTGATGTATTTTTGGGCCTTGTGGCCATGTATATAAGTTTTAGGCTCGTGATGAGGTCTTTTATGCCGATCTTTGTTGTTGTTTCTACACTTTATTAATTGTTTTTGGACGCTGTCTGTAGCACCCTTACACGTGGAGGTGCCACACCCCCGCACTATAGGCCAGCCCACATACGAAACGGGCGTACATGAAATTGGGGCGTTACAATTCTCTCCCCCTTAAGAGAATCCGTCCTCGGATTCACTATCTCGAATTCCGGGAAGTTAATTGACTCTCCCGTTTTCATCCCACGCGGGGTTGGCCATTCCCCGTCTGGGATTAGTACGAAAGGGGTCTTCAATCCGTGAGATTCCTTGCATTGCTGTTAAATCACGACCCTTAACTTTCCGGGATTCTAAACACTCGAGAGGGAATCTAACCTTTCATTAGAACAAATTGCCAAATAAAATGAGAGTGCACCGTCTCTCTAACAAACAACGAGAGAACCCCGTCTCTCGCACAAGAACCAAGAGAATCTCGTCTCTTGACTAACAAATTAAAACCAACTAACAAGAGATTAAGGGTAACAATAATGAAATATATGATGCACGTGATATGCATGTTCAAGTGTACCGTTCACCGTGGATTGAAATTCTTCATTGTGGTAGTGCGGTTGACACTTGATTCTTTAAATTAGTTCCTTGGCCGTCTCTCCCCCTTCAGGAAGAAAATGAAAATTTTCTTTCTTAAGCCTTCCGAAGCTCGAAGTGGATATCCAAGCATTCATACTTGACTTGATTCGGCAAAACTGGATGAATATTTACTAACAAGAATCACGGAATTATGTATGCCAGTTAAGATGTTAATGCACGTGTCACACTTAAAAGCAATCTAAAGAGGCAAAATTTAACAATTAATTTCACAAGATTCACGTAGACACGTTGATCACATAAATTTCACGGCACATAAGGCCAATCAGTGAGCAATTAATGACAAGAATGAATGCAATACACAAGTCACCAAATAATTCCTACGCCGTTCGACCTAGACTCAACACGACACGACACTAGAATCTCGGTTTTGCAACCAGGCTCTGATACCACCTAAGATGTAGCACCCTTACACGTGGAGGTGCCACACCCCCGCACTATAGGCCAGCCCACATACGAAACGGGCAATCCGTACATGAAATTGGGGCGTTACACTCTCTCTGTCTTTCGCCCCGCTTAGCCTAGTGTGTGTGTCTGTAGGTCCCGGTTCGCTTAGACTTGGACACATGTATGGAGTTCTATTTCCTATGTGTGTTCGGGATTAGGTGCTGGGAACGTGGTGGCCCACCACTCTGGGCGCTACAAGCGATACGTTTTTCGAGGCTAAGGCATGGCAGTTCAATCTTCGTCAAACAAGGATTTTGAACAGAGATTTAATCATGCTCTTAATTATTATCTTGTTTCTTATTTCTTTAATACACATATTATAGTACTAGTATACTCACTGATATGATTTGAACCTATGACTGGTGTAGATACTTCTAGAGGATTTCTGCTTTAGAAACTTGATGAAAGAAACATTCAAGAAACGAGGATATTCATGTCACATGAAGAACGTTTGAGGGCGGCTCAATATGTTTCAAAGAAAGCTTCAATTCTTATAAGTTTCTTGAATTCCAAAAGTTTTGAAACGAACATTGCAAGATCACGATCCCCTTTGGAAATTTTTTTTAAACCTTTGTTGCTTTTACTCTATATTTTCCAACATACTTTCCCAAACGGTTGGACATAGAAAGGTATTGGGCCACCGAACATAAATTCTTGCTCCTTTCTTTCACAAACCACTTCGTTAAGAAAAGCTTCATGTAACTCCCTTTTAAAGACTTCCCAAGAAACCTCTTGCCCATCCACATCAAATTTCTTTTGCGTTCACTCCCCCCAATCATAAGCTTCGCCATCAAGTTGGAATATTGCAAAATGGGCTTACTCTTGAGGAGCAAATTGACAAACGCTGTAGATCCTCCGAATCCGGGTAAACCTGATAGGAATAGTGCCCTTAAAGCCGATTGTATATCCGCTTTAGTACTTTCCTTTTGTAAATCACAAACAATCTTTGAATAATAAACGACTCTGGCAACACTTTTTTATATGCTCTTGTTTGATTATATGATTACTTTAACTTCGCATGTATTGGAACTCCCCTAATCAATATGACTTGTAGGACTCAAACATTTAGGTTAAATGGTTCACGGAACGAGCCCTCTTTCACATATGTCATGATTAGAAATCACTCCAGGTCGATGAGTCCTAAAGACAGTAGGAGTGTCGACTTGACTCATTCGAGGCTAGCTCGTGAGATCACGCCCTTAAGAAGGACCACCTTGTTTCATGGGGTGTAAAGTGTATTTGTAACGGCCCGATTTTTAGCTATTCAGGTACGCACGACATGTGTGAGTTTCCGAGAGTTAGGATTTACTTAATTTTTTTGTTTATTAAATTATACATTTCATGATACTTATATGAATTATATGTCAACATATTTACGTGAAATATATGGAATTCATGTCAACCTGAGAAGTATCACATGACTTGAAAATGTTTGTTATTGCATATAATTGCCGAATGTGATTTAATTGCCAAATTGTCCTTACATGATCTTCCTTTTAAATTCGAGGACCAAATTACATACTTATTTCATGGATTTAATTGATCAATTTCAAAACCTTTCATCCTGGATTGTATAACTTATACAAATGAGGGACTAAGTGGCAATTTGAATATTTCATCAATTTCAAAAAATGGATAAATCACATTATATGCTTCTTCACGCTTTCAACTCCAATTTTATCCAAATTTCATCCATCACTTTGCTCTTGTTGCTCATCCTGGTTTATCCAATTTCAAAACCTTTCATCCTGGTTGATCCAATTTCTTGTTAAGGGCTTCAAACTTAGCATTGATGGCGGTTAGGCCATCCAACTCTATGACTCCTGCTTGCACTTTCGCTGGTTGCGAATGGCTCATCTCATGCACAAAAACATCGTTTTGTGACATATTATCTAACAACTCGGTAGAAGCTGCTCTAGATTTTGCTAAGAATACTGTGCCAGCTGCAGCAGCCATCGCTCCTCTAAGAGTAGGGGACATCCCATTGTAAAAAGTCTGAATCAATAACTAACCGGGAATCCCGTGATGTGGACACTTCTTCTGCAAATCCTTAAATCTCTCCCAAGCTTCATAGAAAGACTCTCCATCTAACTCCCTGAAACCTTGAATATCATTCATGTACTTCGTGGTTTTGCTAAGTGGAAAGCACTTGGCTAGGAAAGCCTGAGATAATGCTGCCCAAGTCTGAAAGGATTAATTTGGGACAGTACTCAACCATGCTTTAGCTCGTTCCCTAAGTGAAAAAGGAAAAAGCCTAACTCAGATAGCATCAGTAGTGACATTGTGAATTTTGATGGTATCACACACTTCAAGAAAATACTCAAGGTGTGATGTCAGATCCTCCAATGGTAATCCTGAAAACGGATTGTTTTGCAGCAAGTTTATGATAGCTGGTTTGATCTCAAAGTTATTTGCTGCGATCGGGGGACGAGCTGAAGTCTGAATTGCTACAGCCTGCAGCACGTTATAATCTCTTATGACCGGTGGTGGTGGTGGGTCTGCTTCAGCCATTTGTAAAGTGATCAGTTTCTTCTCCTTCTTAGGTCTTCTCCTAATAGCACTCAGTGTTCTCTCAATTGTCGGATCGTATGGAACTAATTCGGGATCTTGAGATCTACGCATGCATCGTAAACCTGCACAAAAGAAAAGAAATCCTCAGTCCAATTCCACAGTGACAAAGATAATGAGCACATAGTAAAATAATAGTCTAAAGCACTAGATCAAAATATTAGAGTAATATTGACTTAAAACGCATTCCCCGGCAACGATGCCAAAAACTTGTTGTTGTGCTTCACTCAAGTTAAAACCAATCGTGTAAGTGTACACTAACATACGCGTAGCACAATAGGATTGAACCCCCAGGGAAGGGAAATCAATCACTACTCTATATCCCTCTCTAATCTAAAGACCAAACGAAAAGCAATTATTGTTTTTATCTATAAATCTACTAAAACAGAGACTAGCAATTAACCAGAAATAAACGCAAGTTATACTAAAACACACGGATTAACTCAATAAACTAAATAGGTAGGGGAAAAGTAATGAATCATACAATCTAGAGATGATATGATACTCGTCTGACGAGTATAATTCTACAACCTAGTCATTTATATTTGTATTACCCTCTCTCAAGGTGTAACCAAGTGCTTAAGTACTGTTCAATGTTGCTCTCGCAATCACCAATAGTTAATTAAACCATAGGAACAAGACTAGTGCAATTCAATATTCTAGCGGCTCGGCGTGGAATAAGATTACTGTTGTATTAGCTAGGACCAAATCTCTTTATACGCTATAACTCACAAGTTGTGAAAACCATCTAAATTACCATCACTCTTTCGATCTATAGGCAATTATGACACATGCTAAGTGTGATCAGGCTATCGCAAGTCAATTCAAACCTGTTTTCAAACTAAGAATTAACACAACTCATTCAAGCATCTTATCAAACATCTATCATGCAATCTTCATCACTCTCCCTAGCCCTAGAGAATTAGCTACTCATAATTAAAACAAAACTCATAAAACTAAAGGAAATTGCATTAAAATAATTCATAGTTATCAAATCTAAACAAAGTTTCAAAAACAAAAGCATAAACATTCAGTAATATCTAAAAACGAATCTAACATGCAAAAACTAATCAAAACTAAACTTAAAGGAATTAGTTTGTAAATTAAAGCAACAATAAAACCAAAGTTCGTTCTAAGAATTCAATTCTCTCGTCTTCTCGAATCCTCTAGAAAATCTCTAAAATTCCTTGTCTTCTCTCGAAACCCTAGGTCTTGCCCTGGAAGAAAAGCTCTCTGAAAAAGACTCCAAAAACGCACTAATATAGCCGCCCAAAGAATTCTCTCACCGCCCAAGGTAACGGGCATTACCTCTCCATATACATTCGTTGTTAACGCCCGTTACTGCTTGAAATCGCCATAACATTTTTATTAGTGGTAACTGGGCATTACCACATTCCTTCTGCACAGGGATAACGGGCGTTACCCCTCTTCTCTCGCCAAAAGCTCCACTACTGTGGCTAGTAACGGGGGTTACTAACTTTGTACTCGTAAGTGCTAACGGGAGTTACCACATTTTCTTCCAAAAATGCGTGAAATTGCTTCGCTTCATCGTTTCTTAACTTTTACTCTAAAATCACCTAAACGGAGTAAAATAAACATATAAACGCATCAAACGGCACCAAAAATATGATCTTATTACGCTCAAAACCATTCAATTTCTACACATAACAAGTACCCATTGGGATGACAAGTATCCTCGAAGATCTTTGGGCATTGTAGATCTTCTAAAAACAGTGGGAGCAACATAGACTAAAGACCTATCTCATCTTTATCGTTATTATTCAGCATGCTCACTTAGTTCTCTGTTTTTCCATTTAGGTTGTAGATTCTGTGATTCTCTACGTGTTTTGAAATGGCAACCAAAAACCCACTAGTATCGATCCTCGAGTCAAACAATTTGACTAGTCCCAACTATTCTGATTGGTTTAGGGATCTATAAATCGTTCTCGATTCTGAAAAGAGAACTTATGTTCTCTATGAGACGGAGCCCATTCGCGAAGGGGAAGCTCCGACCAGGGCTGAGCGGGACGCGATCAAGAAGTAGAAGGATGATAAACTCCAAGCCCATTGTCTCATGCTTGCTAACATGTCTCCGGACACGCAATGATAGCATGAGTCCATGGAATTTGGTTGGGGGATTTACGACCACTTAGAGCAACTTTACCGCCCTCATGAGCGTGTTACTGTAACACCCGGTTTTTCAGTTTATACATTATGTGATGTTATATATTTTTCCTAACATTATATGTATGATATCTTCATGCATTTATATGAATTTTCATTAAAGTGAAACTTAAGTGAATTATTTGCTAGTGTGATTAAATGTCTTATGTGTACTTACTTGATCATTTCTTAAATATGCGGATTGAATTTCATAACATGAAATGGAGTTATTTGATCATTTTCCATGAGTTCAAACTTGATCGCATGACCTTAATTATTCCAAGGACTTAAGTGCAAAATTTGGTGAGTCATGGATATTCTTGGAAGACTTTTATGTCATCCCATATACCTTAATCTCTCACAACTTCATTCATCATATTTTCATCAAAACCTCACACATACACACACTAAATATCGGTCCTTACACCAAGAAGAGAAGAGGAAGATTTCATCTCAATTTTAAGCTAGAATTTTGGAGAAATTTTGAAGCTAGAAGCATCATCATCATCATACCACCATTTCATCTCTTCTTTCCTCGATTTCAAGGTAGAATTGAGATTTTATTTGAATTCATGAATCCATGCTTGAGTAGGGTTTGATGATTATATTATGATTTCTTGGTTATTTGTGGAGTAGAAGCATGCCTAGTGTCATTATACTTCAAAGCTTGCATGAATTCATGGATTATGTGAGAGTTGGAGATCTTGAAATTATTTGAATTTGTTGGATGAGTTTTGGTTGATCAAAGGATGTTACCATGGATTAAATGTTGCTTAATTGATATATATTATCATATACATGTTATATGTTAGTTTGGAGTTGAATTCTAGCCTTGGTTTGGTGTTAGTATGGATTGGGAGCCAAAATTCGAGC
The DNA here is from genome assembly GCA_037501455.1 of Lantana camara. NCBI lineage: Eukaryota > Viridiplantae > Streptophyta > Magnoliopsida > Lamiales > Verbenaceae > Lantana > Lantana camara. The sequence goes on along the minus strand of CM074860.1, from coordinate 48,577,579 downwards.
CTTCCCCTGTTTTCCCGACACCATAGCTGCTGCTGGACTTGAAGGTCGCGCCCGAGACCGTTTCGTGACCATTTTGGGTCGTGGCCACAACCAACAAGTCGAGAATTGGCCATTTTTCAGTCGCGGCCGCGACTGATTTTCAGCGCAGTTTTGTCAAGGCCGCGACACCCTCATCCGAACTCCGATTGACCTGATTGTTTAACCAACGGAAACCTCTTGAAGTCTAGAACAACCTAATATTGGAATCACCTCATTATCATTTATTTTTTGAGAGATATAATCAATTCTTTTTGGTGTCACCACTTCGCCAGAAAACTGCTTTCACCCAACTTCAAGCTTCCGCCATTTCCTCCTCACTTTCAACTAGAAAACGAGCCATATATCCTCGGAAAGGTCTATGTGTCTAGTTTCATATTCAATGAACAAAACTTAATTCAAACATCTAGAACTCAAGATATTCCAGTTTTCTTACAGCATGTGCGTTTCCAAAAATTGTCGGTTTTTGCCAAACTTCACCAAAACTTTTCTTCTTGCATTCGTTTCACTCTATTGGCTCCCGCATGTGAATTTTATGACTTGTATGCATGATTAATTGATAATATATGATATGTTTGATTATTTATTCTATGTTTATGGTTTCATTGATAAGTGCAAATGTGACTTGAATGCATGAATGCTTAAATGACATGTTGAAGCTTTCTTTTATCCTCTTGCCTCTGTATTTATTGTATGCATTGTAAACATGTTACAATGTGCAATATGATTATAGTTTGAAAATTTTGGCTCAATTTGATATGATTGATGAAAGATATGGAATTAATGAATATGGAACCACCATTGAACGTTTTGAATGAATTACTTGAATATATGATCTCATAACATGATTTATATTTCCTATATATCTGAAAACATGTGCATAGTATTGCCTTACGTCATATATGGTTCATATGGAGTCTTGAGTCTCACGTTTGCACCGTGTCAGTTCTTTTACAGTTTTCTCCAGGGTCGAGATGTGCCGGGTTCATAGGCTATCTTCAAGTCTTTCTTCCCTTTTGGTATCATTTGGTAAGGTGTAACAGGTGGGTTTCTCTTCTATTGGTTAAATAATGACCCGATATACCTCAATGTGTAAGTTTTAAGCCAAAAGTATGTATATACTTATATATCGAGTCATTTGAAAGGAGTTATTGTTTTCACGTTAAAGCCTTTTCTTATTTATTGAATTCCTAACCTAATCATTTGGCGAAATCAGTGATCACAATGAATGAATGGGTCCCAGGAAGTATGGGTAGGGGGGAACCCGGGACGACAATCGGGGTCGCCGGTTATGACCCCTGCGTACACTCTCCACCAGCAAGAATGAAAGGACTGACCCGAAACCCACTAGAAGGTTGGTTGGATGATGGGAACCTGAGGGTTTGAGTGTTCGCGCTCCCCTTGTCTAATTGGGTGGTCGGGTCTTGCAAACCCGTCCACCACCCGGAGAAAGAAGGTGTCATTGTTAATGCATAAATGAATGATAATGATCGAATGAATGAATGATAATGATCGAATGACCGAATGAATGAATGATTGAATGAACGAATGAATGTAGCATGATTGCTAGTGAATGAATAAATTAATTAATGCACACACGAGGTGAAGGTTGGAGAATTTACCCACTCGCCGGGCTCGCGTTATGATCGATTGAATGATTAAATTAAATTGATTGTTGTAATCCCGAACGTTGTTTTATTTCATTTTTGCCCACTTGGGAAATATTCCAAAAACCTCGCACGGGATTATAGCTTGCATGCGTGGGTGTTTAAATTCTTGTAATATTATAATATTAAACCCTATTTTATACCCACCAGTCTCCTATAGACTGAACCCGGATTTGTTTCAGTTTCTTTGCAGGTTTGGTGTGCTAGACGGGAAGTCGAGTATGTCAAGTTTATTAGTGAAGTTTGGGTCACTTCATATGCATTTTCTAATTAGATTGAATTTTACAAGAATGTACAAGTGTTATGACTATGATTATGATTATGATTATACAATTATGTTTATGTATGAATTTTCGGGAATAGGTCATTATGCTAGTTGAATCCGTTATTTTGCTTGAATAGGTATTGGATTAAATGATATGCTTCCGCATTTGTCATTTATCTTTTTTTTTTTTCATGATTTGGTTGCGATGGTTTAGTTCCCGCTTAGCCTAAGGAGACACTGTCAGACTTGAATTCTGAACAGTGGAACAAGCCATGAAATCCAAAATGGATTCCATGTACTCCAACCAAGTTTGGACCTTGGTTGATTTGCCTCATGGGGTAAAACCCATAAGTTGCAAATGGATCTTTAAGAGAAATCTCGGAGTAGATGGAAATGTTGCAGCTTATAAAGCAAGGCTCATTGCCAAAGGCTTTATTTAAAGGCCCAGTGTGGACTTTGATGAAACCTTCTCCCCAGTTGCAATGCAAAAGTCCATTCGGATCATACTTGTCATAGATGCATATTACGACTATGAGATATGGAAAGTGGATGTGAAAACTTCATTTCTCAATGGAGACATTGATAAAGACATTTATATGGATCAACCCATAGGTTTCACATTCAGTGGGAGTGAGTAAAAGGTTTGCAAGCTCCAAAGGTCAATCCACGGATGGAAACAGGCTTCTAGAAATGGGAACATTGGTTTTGATGAAGCGGTCAAAGCGTTTGGCTTTGCTCAAAATTCGAATGAGTCCTGCGTGTATAAAAAGGAATTGGAGACTTTAGTGCAATTCTTGGTGCTTTATGTTCATGTCATCCTTCTAATTAGGAATTCGAAGGATGACATGAAAGTTACCAAGTCTTGGTTATCGAACCAATTCGAGATGAAAGATCTTGGTGATGCGTCCTACATCCTCAAAATAAAGATCTATAGGGATAGACTAATAGATTGATAGAACTATCACAATCGATGTACATTGACAAAGTACTGAACCGGTTAATATGGAGAATGCGAAGAACAAAGTTCTTCCCATGAGTGTAGGAACATGTCTTTGTAAGACGATGTGTCCTAAGACAACCCTTGAGAAGGAAAGAATGACTCATATGCCTTATACCTCAGCAATAGGTAGCATAATATATATAATGATGTGTACTCGACCGGACATGGCATATGCACTTAGTGTAACCAGCCGTTTCCAATCAAACCCTGGAGAAGGTCACTGGACTGCCGTGAAGAATATCCTAAAGTACTTACGAAGCACTAAGGATTTGTTCTTAGTTTACGGAGGACGGAAAGATCTAGTAATCAGAGGATACTACGATGCAAGCTTGGCATCTTACTTAGATGATTTTAAGTGAATGTCATGATACATTTTCTGCCTCAACGGCGGAGCAGTGAGTTGGAAAAGTTCCAAGCAAACAACCACTGCAGATTCGACCACTAAGGACGAATACTTGGCTGCAAATGATGCAGCTAAGGAAGGTGTTTCGATTAGAAACATCGTTCAAGAATTGAATGTCGTTCCTAGGATGAAACACCCCATTACTGTGTTTTGTGACAGCACAGGGGTGGTTGCTCAAGCAAGAGAACCAAGATCTCACCAATGGAGCAAGCACATTATGAGGAAGTATCACCTAATCCATGATATCACCAAATGAGGTGATGTGCAAATTGAGAGGGTCGCATCAGCAGAGAACGTGGATGACCCGCTTGCTAAACCCCTTAGTCGAGAAGCTTTCGAAGGTCATCTTGCAAAGATGGGACTTAGATTAGCTAATGAATGGCTTTGACGGGCAAGTGGGAGATTGTTAGGAATAGTGCCCTTAAAGCTGATTGTATATTTGCTTCAGTACTTTCCTTTTGTAAATCACAGACAATCTTTGAAAAATAAATGAACTTTGGCAACACTTCTTTATATGCTCTTGTTTGATTGTATTATTACTTTAACTGCGTATGTATTGAAACTCTCTTAATCAATATCACTTATAGGACTCAACCATGTTGGAAAACGGAATCAGGAAAGCAGCGGAAATTTAAAATTTTTCCAACAAAGGATCTTAGGCTCGCAATCGTGTATCCAAATTCGTAGGGATTAGAAACTTACTTTCTTAATTATCTTTCTTGAAGCGTTTCAAGCCACCCAAGAACGCTCTTCTCGTGGCTTGATCCCCTCTCCTTGGTAAAGCTCGAATCTTCAAACTTCTAACTTGAAGCTCTCTAGAGATAGTCCACCAACTTGACTACAATCTAACTAGTAAGGATGCTAGTTCTCTAGTTAGTGTTTAGGCTTAACCTAGGGTTTCATTTATCTTGGAGAAAGGATGGTGTTCAACACATGAACCAAAAGAATTGCCAATTAGCTCCAAGAGGAGCTCGAGCTCCCCTATTTATAAGAAGGAGAGGACCGAAAATCCTAGTCCTTATGGGCTAGGGTTTTGGTCTCTCTCTCCTATAACTTGATCATCAAGTATTTTCCAACTTTGACTTTGAATTCTAATTCAAATCAACTTTTAAGAGAGCTAAAATATCCAAACTAATTTTGGATAATTTTATACTTTATTTATTTAAAATAAATAACTTTTTTTTATCTAATTAATTAATTAGTAATTATTAACTAGATTATTTTTCTCCAAAATAAGACTTTCTTTTTAATTCAAAATTAAACCAAAGTCTATCAAATAATTAACACATTAATTATTTAATCACCAAATAAATATTCACGCACATGCACACGTGTCCATGAAGGACACGTGTCACGCACGTGACCCACACGTGTGGTTCCACACGTGTGGAACCCTTTGGCCCGATTAACTCGTTTAATCATTTTAAAGCCTTAACTCTTGTAACCAAGTTGTTGTGTGTGACCCTCTGGGTTCTAAATTTAATTAGCAGTGACCCTAATTAATTAATCAGTCCACAGATTAAACGATCATAGTCTAGCAACATGTGTTTAACCCCTAGCTGAATTGGAATGTTCAGATTCGACAGAACCCTTAAGTCATTGATTCATGTGAGATACAATCCTCCTACTTACTATCTCTCAACCAAGATCTAGGGTAAGGGAATAATCAGAACCCTAATAATCTGGTCTTAAAGCTAAGTGCATTTCATATACATTTGATCTCAATCCAAGAAACCCTTTTCTTGATGTCTTGATCTACTGCCTCGGCTAAGGACTCCATATGGCATATGAATGACTTACACAATAAGAGATCACCTTTGAAATGCAAGTGTAGGTCCATTCTTGATTCTCATACACTTTCATGAATCACTCGTGTAGCCCCAGCATAAGCCTTGAATCAGTTGTCTAGGGCAACACCTTTTAAAGCTTATACCTAAGACTACAGAGTTAACTCATAAAGTGGCATGGAACCTCAATTCTAAGGATCAATTAATCACATCAATGACTCGTGAGATATTTCCTAATCTGGAAGTTTCCATTTCCTGAAATAGAAACTTCCTTTCCTAGTTAGGAATGTTCTCACACGGGGCACCTCAGTGAACTTACTTATTGAAGTAAGCACCCTCATGTATCACGCACGTATCAACTATACATTTTGCACCTCCATGAAACAAGGTGGTCCTTCTTAAGGGCGTGATCCCATAAGCAAGCCTTAGAGGAGTCAGGTTGACACTACCACTGTCTGTAAGACTCATCGGCTTGGAGTATTTTACTAATCATGACTTATGTTATATAGGGCTTGTTTCATGAACCATTTCACCTAAATGGTAGAGTCCTAAAGTCATCAGGATTAGGGGAGTTCTCATACATGCACAGATAAAGTAAACGAATACCAAACAAGAGCATATAAAGAATTGTTGCCTCAATTCGTTATTTCATTTAAAGATTGTCTGTGATGACAATAAGGAAAAGCACAAAGCGGATATACAATCGGCCTTCTAGGGCACTATTCCTAACAATCTCCCACTTGCCCGTCAAAGCCATTCTAAAGCTATTCTAAGTCCCATCTTCTGAAGATGACCTTGGAAAGCTTCTCGACTAAGGGGTTTAGTACGTGGATCTGCCACGTTCTCTGTTGATGTGACCCTCTCAATTTGCACATCTCCTCTTTTGATAATATCACGGATTAGGTGATACTTCCTCATAATGTGCTTGGTCCGTTGGTGAGATCTTGGTTCTCTTGCTTGAGCAACCGCCCCAGTGTTGTCACAAAACACAGTAATGGGGTCTTTCATGCTAAGAACAACATTCAACTCTTGAACGAAGTTTCTAATCCAAACACCTTCCTTAGCTGCATCATTTGCAGCCAAGTATTCGGCCTCAGTGATCGAATCTACAGTGGTCATTTGCTTGGAACCCTTCCAACTCACTGCTCCGCCGTTTAGGCAGAAAATGTATCCTGACATTGACTTAAAATCATCTAAGTCAGATGCAAAGCTTGCATCGCAGTATCCTTCGACAGTAAGATCTTTCTGACCTCCGTAAACTAAGAATAAGTCTTTAGTACTTTTCAAGTACTTAAGAATATTCTTCACGGCAGCCCAGTGACCATCTCCAGGGTCAGATTGGAAACGACTTGTTACACTAAGTGCATAAGCCGCATCCGGTCGAGTACATAACATTGCTTGCATTATGCTACCTATTGCTGATGCATAAGGTGTATGAGTCATTCTTTCCTTCTCAAGGTTAGTCTTAAGAAACATCTTCTTAGAAAGACATGTTCCTACACTCATAGGAAGGTTCTTAACCTTTGTTGACTCCATATTGAATCTCTTTAATACTTTGCCAATGTACATCGACTGTGATAGTCCTATTAACCTTCTAGATCTATCTCGATAGATTTTAATTCCAAGGATATAGGATGCATCTCGAATTGGTTCGATAACTTTCATGTCATCCTTCGAATTCCCAATAAGAAGGATGTCATCAACATAAAGTACTAAGAATTGCATTGCAACTGGCGAAAAGGTTTCATCAAAGTTCACGCCGGGTCTTTGAGTGAATCCTTTTGCAACCAGTCTTGCTTTGTAGGCTGCAATGCTTCCGTCAACTCGAAGCTTTCTCTTAAAGATCCATTTGCAACCTATGGGTTTGACCCCATCAGACAAATCTACCAAGGTCCAAACTTGTTTGGAGGAGTCCATTTCGGATTTCATGGCTTCTATCCACTATTCAGAGTCAGAATCTGAAACTGCCTCCTCATTTGTGAAAGAATCATTATCCTTTTGAGAGATTTCATGGAAGAATCCATACCATCTCTCCGGCTGTCTAGGAGTACGTTCAGAATGCCTTAGAGGAGGATTTGCGTGTGTATCGAAATTCGTGATTGGTTGTTGTTGATCAGAAGGGGACGTTTCTTCAGTGGGTGGTGTGGGATCACTTTGTACTTCTTCTGATTCTATGATCTTTCCTTTCTTTTCTTTAAGGAACGGTTCCTCCAGAAAAGTGGCATTTCTGGAGACAAACACCTTTTGCTCAGATTCATCATAGAAGTAATATCCTATGGATTCCTTAGGATAACCTACAAAGTAGCATAAGTTAGAACGAGATTCTAACTTATCTCCCACGGTCCTCTTCACGTAAGTAGGACAACCCAAAATTCTTAAGTAAGAATAACTAGGGATTTTACCATGCCACATTTCATAGGGCGTTTTAGGGACTGACTTAGAGGGAACTTGATTCAAAATCATTGCTGCACTTTCTAAGGCATAACCCCAGAAAGAAGGTGGTAAGTCAGGGAAACTCATCATGGAACGAACCATATCGAGTAGGGTTCGATTCCTTCTCTTAGAAACTCCATTAACCTGAGGAGTTCCCGGAGGAGTCCACTGAGAGATAATCCCATTATCTTTTAGATGATTAAGGAATTCTTCACTAAGATATTCGCCTCCTCGATCAGATCGAAGTGCTTTGATCTTGTGACCAGTTTGGTTCTCAACCTCCTTTTGAAATTCTAAGAATTTCTCAAAAGCTTCACATTTATACTTCATTAAGTATATATAACCATATCGACTAAAGTCATCAGTAAAGGTTATGAAATACTGATGATTGTTTCTAGTGCTTACACTAAGCGGTCCACAAACATCAGAATGGATCAAATCCAAAACCTTAGTAGCACGTTCCACAATTCCTTTAAAAGGGACTTTGGACATTTTTCCTTTGACACAGGATTCGCAAGAAGTCAACTCTTTGAGATCATTTTCAAAGAATGATCCTAAAGTGTTTATCTTGCTAATTCTGTTCCTGGAAATGTGTCCTAATCTAGTTTGCCATAAGGGAGCTGAAACTTTGTCATCTCTCTTACGTTTAGTTTCTCGTTGTATATTCATAAAATTGATATTCTGAGTTAGATAAAGTCCATAACTTAGAGTACCAATGTGAACGGAAGAGTTATTCCGTTTGATAAAGTACTTACCATTCTTAATATAAGTTTCATAACCTTCACAATCTAAAATTGGAACTAAAATTATATTACGAATAATGCTCGGTACATAAAGGATTTTATTTAAGACTAACTCAAAACTACCTAAATCTAATTTAATTTTGCCTAAAGCTCGGGCTTCAACGTTTGAGCCATCGCCGATCTTCAAGACACTTTCTCCTTCTTGGAGTTGTTGGACTTCACTTAGCATCTGTACATCATTACAGATATGAGTTCCACATCCGGTATCAAGTACCCAAGAACTAGAATCAATAGAAAGATTTATTTCAACGAGAAACATACCTTTCTTCAGAGTAGCCTTGTACTCTGGGCAGTTTCTCCTCCAATGTCCTGCTTTGCCACAATGGAAGCAAACATCCTCTTTCTGATCACGCTTCTTCTTTTGGCTTTCCCCTTCAAAACGCCACCAGTGGGCCTAAGGGGTTTCTTCTTCTTCCTTTGGGCTTTCTTGCCCTTACCTTTAGAAGGCCCAGAAGAGGAAGATGGAGCATTGACCATGAAAACCTTATTGTCCTTCTTGATCGTGCTTTCAGCGTTCACAAGCTGACTAATCAGCTCAACTACAATATCACCAGCATGATTCATATTGAAGTTAAGGACAAATGGGTTGAATGATGGTGGGAGCGAAGCTAGCAACAAATCCACTGAAAGCTCATCTTTCAGTGGCATGTCCATGGAAGCAAGTTTCTCAGTAAGGGCGAGAAACTTGAGTCCATATTCACGGACACTAGAACCTTGCCTCATTCTCAAGTGGAACAATTCCTTTGAAGTGTTATACCTTGTAACACGTTCATGAGGGTGGTAAAGTTGCTCTAACTGGTCGTAAATCTCCCAAGCAAATTCCATGACCTCGTGTTGTCTTTGCAAGTTCGGAGACGTGTTAGCCAACATAAGGCAACGGGCTTGGAGATTATCATCCTTCCACTTCTGAATCGCGTCCTGCTCAGCCCGAGTAGGAGCGTCCCCTTCGGGACTAGGCTCCCCTTCGAAGAGAACATAAGTTCTCTTCTCAGAATCTAAAATGATTTTTAGATTCCTCAGCCAATCAGAATAGTTGGGACCAGTCAACTTGTTTGACTCGAGGATCGATACAAGAGGGTTTTTGGTTGCCATTTCAAAACACGTCGAGAATCACAGAATCTACGACCTAAATGGTAAAACAGAGAACTAGTGAGCATGCTGAATTATAACGATATAGAAAAGATAAGGTCTTTAATCTAATGTAGCTCCCACTGTTTTTCAAAGATCTTTAAGTCCCAAAGATCTAAGAGGAACACGTTTCCCAATGGGTACTAAGATCCTAGGTATTTTACCTTGAACCCACGACTAGCGGACATTCTAAGTAAAACCCTAGGTAGGTACAACTTACCAATTCTAACACCTTTAGAACTCTTAGTAATTCGTTTTGCATCACCTAACTTTCAATATGGACCCACGACTCGTGCGACATCCATATTTACTTAGGCGTTAAGCTAGACCCATCAATCATAAGATCATGATCAAAACTTAGTTCGAATGACCCACGACTCGCGGACATCGCCATTGCCAAAATTGATCACGAAATATTGATCATTTAAAATGATCAATTAGGTAACTAAGAACTACTAAGCTCCACTAGCTATCCCACGACTCGCGGACAATAACTAGCTTCACTTACTAAACTTAAAACCTATTGATGGAATGCTAGGAATTTAATTCAAAAATTGCATCTCGAATTAAACACCTATTTGTTCGAAATTAGCTTAATATTTAATGGGAATTTTCGAATCAACCGGAGAGTTATCCGGTTCGACCTCACCAACATATATGTTATCCAATTTTATTAGTCTTGATTAATGCAAGTACAACTTAAATGCATTTCAAACAAGCACATAAATAGATAACATGTCCTAGCATGATACTAACATGTAATGATCATGGGTTCTACCTATCTTATGCGTGATATGTGGGAGCCACTCCACAGTCAGAAGTTCTAACATACATGCCACATAAACAATTTAAATCACATAAGGGAAAGCGGTAACAAAATACGAGCCCTATCTCTATTACATTTTTACAATTGAGATTCCCCTCCCTAACATTTTGAGGGGTCTTCACTTATGGCCACCTTGTTACTTGAATGTGGTCCATCTTACTCCATGGGTGCATTGTCTCCAAAATGAAAATAAAACCTCACCAACTATCTCTACTCTCGAATTATAATAAAAGGAAAAAGACATGAAGTAATAAGGCTCAATCTTCATATTGGCCTTAGACAAATACAAGGGGCATACCCCGGCCTCAAAACAGCAATATGGAAAGCCACATAATAAATCACATAACAGTACGCACACAAGTGAGGCTCCAACCTCAATTGAAAAACGCAACTATAGGGCTCCAACCCCAATTTACACCATCCATGTGGATAAATTAAAACCATACATAAGTCTAAAACCGATTAAAACACGACTTAGATGCAATTTTATAACACGACATAAATTAAAATTCTCCCTTTAAGCTCTAATAGCTTAAAACACGACTTAGATGCAATTCTTGTTCAAGAGCCTTTTCAATAAAACCCGAAAAACAATTAACTAATAAAATTCCAATTAATTTATGAAAATTAATAATTTTATTCTTTCAATATTTTCATAAAATAAAGTTTGTAATTTTTCCAAAATTTAAATCGCTTAAAATTTCAAAATCCCAATTTAATCAATTATTTCAAAAATAATTCAAATTTAATAAAATAAAATTTTTCAGGAAAAATTAAATCGGGATTGGATTGGACTAAAGACAAAAATCAAGATCACGAAACGAGGGCCAGGCTTCGCCCGCAGGCCAGCCCAGGCGGAGCCCCTTCATCGAGCGCGAGCACGCCAGCAGCAAGGCTGCCGGCACGCGGGCGCAGCGCGCACGCCTTCTCGCGCGCATCGCTCGCGCTTCGCCTAAGAGGGGAGGCAGGCGGGCGACGGGAGGCTCCCGCACGGTTGCGGGAGGAGCAGGCGGGCGCACCTAGGCGCTGGTGGGCAGGCCTCCTGCGTGGTTACGGGAGGGACGGGCGGGCAGTCCCGTGCGGCTGCTGGACAGCTGTGCGGGACGTCACGGGCCAGGGCATGCGACGCCCTAGCACGCCTAGGCTCGTATTTTCGTAACACGATTTTCGTGTTTCGTGTTTCAGTTCAAAATCACCAACAATCCAAAATTTAAAAAACACGATTTAAAACGATTTCAATCAAAACGGTTTTCAAAAACATAATTTAAGAAAACAGTTTCAGAAATTCAAGAAAAATTACAGTTTCGTAATTTAGGCTTTCTAAGAGAACTCATGAATACCTAATTCGCATCTAAGCCTAAGAATTTCTGCCAAATTCAGAATAATTGAGACGAATCAGAAACACGATTAACGAGGTGGCTCTGATACCACTTGTTGGAAAACGGAATCAGAAAAGCAGCGAAAGTTTAAAAATTTTCCAATAAAAGGATCGTAGCCTCGCAATCGTGTATCCAAATTCGTAGGGATTAGAAACTTACTTTCTTAATTATCTTTCTTGAAGCGTTTCAAGCCACCCAAGAACGCTCTTCTCGCCGATTGATCCCCTCTCCTTGATAAAGCTCGAATCTTCAAACTTCTAACTTGAAGCTCTCTAGAGATAGTCCACCAACTTGACTACAATCTAACTTGTAAGGATGCTAGTTCTCTAGTTAGTGTTTAGCCTTAACCTAGGGTTTCGTTTATCTTGGAGAAAGGATGGTGTTCAACACATAAACTAAAAGAATTTCCAATTAGCTCCAAGAGGAGCTCGAGCTTCCCTATTTATAAGAAGGGGAGGACCGAAAGTCCTAGTCCTTATGGGCTAGGGTTTTGGTCTCACTCCTATTACTTGATCATCAAGTATGTTCCAACTTTGACTTTGAATTCTAATTCAAATCAACTTTTAAGCGAGATAAAATATCCAAACTAATTTTGGATAATTTTATACTTTATTTATTTAAAATAAATAACTTCTTTTTTTTATCTAATTAATTAACTAGATTAGTTTTCTCCAAAATAAGACTTTCTTTTTAATTCAAAATTAAACCAAAGTCTATTAAATAATTAACACATTAATTATTTAATCACCAAATAAATATTCATGCACATGCACACGTGTCCATGAAGGACACGTGTCACGCACGTAACCCACATGTGTGGTTTCACACGTGTGGAACCCTTTGGCCCGATTAACTCGTTTAGTCATTTTAAAGCCTCAACTCATGTAACCAAGTTGTTGTGTGTGACCCTCTAGGTTCTCAATTCAATTAGCAGTGACCCTAATTAATTAATTCACTAATTAATTAATCAGTCCAAAGATTAAACGACCATAGTCTAGCAACAGGTGTTTAACCCCTAGCTGAATTGGAATGTTCAGATTCGACAGAACCTTTAGGTCATTGATTCATGTGAGATACAATCCTCCTACTTACTATCTCTCAACCAAGATCTAGGGTAAGGGAATAATCAGAACCCTAATAATCTGGTCTTAAAGCTAAGTGCATTTCATATCCATTTGATCTCAATCCAAGAAACCCTTTTCTTGATGTCTTGATCTACTGCCTTGGCCAAGGACTCCATATGGCATATGAACGACTTACACAATAAGAGATCACCTTGAAAATGTAAGTGTAGGTCCTTTCTTGATTCTGATTCACTTTCGTGAATCACTTGTGCAGCCCCAGCATAAGCCTTGAATCAGTTGTCTAAGGCGACACCCTTTAAAGCTTATACCTAAGACTACAGCGTTAACTCATAAAGTGACATGGAATCTCAAGTCTAAGGATCAATTAATCACATCAATGACTCGTGAGATATTTCCTAATCTGGAAGTTTCCATTTCCTAAAATAGAAACTTCCTTTCCCATTTAGGAATGTTCTCACACGGGGCACCTCAGTGAACTTACTTATTGAAGTAAGCACCCTCATGTATCAAGCACGTATCAACTATACACTTTGCACCTCCATGAAACAAGGTGGTCCTTCTTAAGGGCGTGATCCCATAAGCAAGCCTTAGAGGAGTCAGGTTGACACTCCCACTGTCTGTAGGACTCATCGGCTTGGAGTATTTTACTAATCATGACTTATGTTATATAGGGCTCGTTTCATGAACCATTTCACCTAAATGGTAGAGTCCTAAAGTCATCAAGATTAGGGGAGTTCTCATACATACACAGATAAAGTAAACGCATACCAAACAAGAGCATATAAAGAAGTGTTGCCTCAATTCGTTATTTCATTAAAAGATTGTCTGTGATTATAATAAGGAAAAACACAAAGCGGATATACAATCGGCTTTCTAGGGCACTATTCCTAACAAACCATTTAGGTGAAATGGTTCATGGAATGAGCCCTATTTAACATAAGTCAAGATTAGAAATCACTCCAAGCCGATGAGTTCTAAAGGCAGTGAGAGTGTCGACTTGACTCGTTCGAGGCTTGCTCATGTGACCACTCGCCTAAGAAGGACCACCTTGTTTCATGGGGTGCAAAGTGTATTGTTGATATGTGCGTGATACATGGGGGTTGTAACAGCCCGTATCAGGACCTAGCTCGAAACAGTAAATCAAGGATAACAAGAATGGGTTTATATACCTTTGTTCATCTTTACAAGTGTTCATGCATTGCATTCTTATGTGAACAATGTGAATTCATTGGTCGTATTATGTTTTAGGGGGGATTTCCTTACCACAAACAAAATTTACTATTCCTTTCTCGAGCCTACATTGCCCTAGCATCTCATTTAAACCGTACGTCCGATTTCAACCCTAGAATAAATATTATTTGTACAAAGGTCCATCTCCATAACTATGAATAAGTACCTAAGGCTCTCATTTCATGCTCACACTTTCTCGTTTCTCCCTAAAGGGGTCTGACACCCCCCTCCCTCCCCCCAAATCTAGGTAAGTTTTATTTATTTATTTTTATGTTTTAGTTAGTTAATTTATGTTTTTATTTAGGTTTTTATTTATGTTTTTATTATATTCTTTGATTATGCTAGAATTTAGGTTACATTATATGCTTTATCTATGCATAATTATGTGTTTAAATTTATGCATTAATTTTATGAAATTTATGAATTATGTTACATAAAGTATAGTTATTAGAAAATGTGTTACATAATTTAATTATGCTATAATTTAATTACATGATAATTATTATGACATGTTACATGTTACATTTTCATTAATTTATGATCATACTTAAGTAATTTAATTTGTTACATGATTTAATTTAATGTTACATGTTATTCAATATTTCATAATTAAAGTTCTAACCTATAGTTTTAATTGTTACATGCTTAATCAATTATTCCTTAACCAATTGATATATGTTATGATATACATGTATAACAAACGTGTATGTATGTGATGCCTCTATGTATAAATACATATATACTTTCGTATAAATACTAAATGTATTTTCAAATAAATAAGTATGTATTTTCGTAAAAATACAAAATGAATTTTTGTATAAATACTACATTTATTTTTGTATAAATGCTGTATGGATTCTCGTATAAATGTTATATACATACTGTATGTATTTTCATAAAATACTGTATAAATACCATACATATTTTTATATAAATAGTGTATACATACTATACAAAAACTGTATAAATACAGTATACCTAACGTATAAAATACTGTATACATACCGTATCCACACCGTATACATGAATAGTGACCTTTGACTATTGACTTTGATTGTTGACTTGACTTTGACTTTGAAAATTTGACTTTCAACCTAAACGATCGTTTCGAAGAGACGAATTCAACGGTCAAAGCCTTTTTCGAAAATTCTCAAAAACGTGTTTCAAATTAGCTTTAAAAGTTCAAATTCCTTTACTAATTAGGGTTGTTTCAAGATCCTAAAGAATATACTCTTAAGCCCCTAATACGAGCTTTCAATCAAGACTAATTGTTTACTCGAATCCTTTCTTCGGAAAAAGATATACCTTGTTAAGGTTTATGCTTTCTTGCTAATCTTGTGATTCAATACTTGGATTTCTTCACTCAGTCATGCATCACTAACCATGTTCGGGACTTAGTCCCTTAAGGCTCGTATCTATGATCATAAGTTGATTAACGGTTAATCGATTCATGCTAACCTAATTGCTTAAGGATAACTCGTAGTAAATGTTCTATTCTTAGTTAATTCTTTCTTTGGCATTAAATGGTATTACTCTCCCATGTACTGTACTACATGAATTCGATTATACCTTCATGCCTGAATAATTATTGAATAATTATCATGAAATCTCATTACATGTATGGCATGCTTTGATAATGGTTTGTTATGTTCATGTGATATCGTTATATATTATTGAGTGCTTTGAGGTAGTTCAACTTACTGAAGTGACTATGTGATTTATGGATAGATACTTATAGTATTCACCACTTACAAGTGAAGTTTGGATTAACTGAGGCTCGGGTTCTGTAGGTGTCGTTTAATTCTGTTTTTAACTGGAACCATGAAAATATGTATGTATGCAAAATGTTTACAAACCATCCCTACAGGTTTTAAAGATCATTGTTTTCAAAGATAAACATTTCCCTTATTAGGGCACTGTTTCATTTTAAAGATACTCTGTTTTGTTTAAAGATAATGTTTTCTGATATTCCATTTGGTTAAAGTTGTACCGTTTTGATTAACGAGCAATGAGTAATGTTTTCCCATTTTGGGACAATGCTTCAAGTTTAAAGTTAATGGTTTCTGATATACGTTCTATTCACTGTTATACTGCCTTGATTAAATGTTCGGTTCCTGAATTTTGTGTGCTTCATGCATTTCTGTTATCCTGAAATGTAAGTTTTTGAAATCCCGTTCTGTTGGGCCCTGGCGGTATAGTTAAGTAGTAGACCGGGAGGCGTACGCCAATCGCTACTATGATTAACGAGCAATGAGTAATGTTTTCCCATTTTGGGACAATGCTTCAAGTTTAAAGTTAATGGTTTCTGATATACGTTCTATTCACTGTTATACTGCCTTGATTAAAGGTTCGGTTCCTGAATTTTGTGTGCTTCATGCATTTCTGTTATCCTGAAATGCAAGTTTTTGAAATCCCGTTCTGTTGGGCCCTGGCGGTATAGTTAAGTAGTAGACCGGGAGGCGTGCGCCAATCGCTACTATGATACTGGCCGCCGTAATGACCTTGATGATGGTTCAATCGGAGGTTAGTTACTCCACATCGAAGGCCGGGAGAGGTGGTAAATTCCTCCCATTCTTGTTTAAGTCACCGCGGGGTAGCTCCCTAGGCACGACAATAACGGGAGAAGGGGTGGTGCATGTGTATATGGGTGTCGGGATCCTAATGGATCTCGATACCAAATCTGTTAAATATTTTATGGGACTAAAGGTTGGAGACTGGCTAGCTTGCGGGCAAATTCTGTTTTAAAGACTGGTTCATACTTTCGGAAAATGTACCCTATACCCTATTTCCCTTTTGTAAAAGTATATATGAACCAGAACCTCTGATGTGTGTGCATGTGTGTGCCTGCTTAGAAATCTTGTTTCAAAGTAATGCTTTGAAGTACGGTTCTGAATTAAAGGTCTGAAGAAAAAGTTTTGAAATTCAGTTTTAAAGTGCAATTTGAAGTAAAGCTCTTCTGAAAGTCCAAAAGCTTTCAAGTACTTATCTTGTTTCAAAGTTATGCCTCACTTAGTCCCTCTGACTAATACCTCTGCCCCGTTTTCTAACCTCATGGTTTTAGGTCCTGTGATTACTTTGTGGCTGGTATCTTGAAGCGTATGAGATCCTTCGTTATACGCTTTTAGGACAGGTCCGTTGAGCCATCTTGAAATCCACTCACCTGTTGTTATCATATCGTTCGTTTGGGCACTAATCGACTTAGTCTCTTGTATCGTTTGCTTCTCGTTTTCAATAGTTTTAATCCCCTTGATATTGTATCGAAATCTCTCGTTCAACACTTGATCATAGTATAAGCCATGTTCTTGGTTACTAGCTACTTGTATTTCCTGATTTATGTTTTGAAAGTTTTAAATTACCCATAATTCCTCTGCAATATTTTCACTCTAGTACTCTGATCCGGTAATGTATTGTCCATTCGCCGGTGTGCCTTTTGGGTGCTAGGTCTCCTATCTACTCGAGAGGTACGACGGTGCGGGGTTGTGGCACCTTCGGGGCGCTACAACTAAGGTGGTATCAGAGCCCCAGGTTGCTGAAATCTGGGGTTCATAGAGTCTCATGATATTCTTGTGTTTTTAGTGCTTAAATTGTGATCGATCACTATTTGGGGCGGCCGACCAGCGTGTGATTTATTACAATTGTGGTACTGAAACCTTCACCCATGTAGTTTTAATCAACACCAAAATTTTGAGTTTTATTTGGTCCTTCAGTACTTTTGAAAAACCAACAATTCGTTGATGGATTCGGTTTTGTGATCTACATCTCCTTCATCGTCCTACTCATATTTCCAACTTTTGAAAACCTCTCATGTGAATAGGCAATACGGATTACCTTTCAGCAGAAAAATGGAGGTAGTACTTTAGTTCTTAAAGGGATTTGCGAATACTCAAGTTTGTTATCTCTTGACCACAAGTATGATAACATTACCCAAACCATGTTCGAAGTAAGTCCCCTTCCGATAATTACCACATTGAACAACCCGAACTGAGTACAAAGGGGTTTGGAGAAGCAACTTATTGAAGTCATGGAACTAAACTGAAATCATCATAACTCCTTGTTTTAAGGAACACTCGGGTTAAGTGAGACACTTAGCTGGTATATTAATTTGAAGAAAACTGAAATGCTCTATACTTCTGATTGAGGAGTTATTCGATAAATTACGAGAGTTCCGAATATGCCTCAAGTGGTATTTTCAATTGAAGGATAAATCAGATTGGTCCAAGGCCAGTTTGAATGTTAAACTAAGGGCATTCTAATTTCACAGAGCTATTGTGGAATTAGCAACCGCGTCTACCATAATTGAGACATGCTTGTTTTTTTTTCCAATCGTATCTTGACAGGTTCTTCATTGGTGGCATTCTGAGACATAAACGAGTTAAAGACAAATGAGCCTTATAGCGAACCGTGTTGGGAATTTTGCTGGGCCACGGGTCACATGTTAAGTTCAGTGGATGTTGTCTTGGTTGAGAAGAGGACACTCTTTTATCATATCATCTTAGGCTGAGGAAGTCAAAGTGAAATCCTCAAGGATAGAGACAGTGATGAATTTTCAATCTACTAAAGAGTAAATTTGAAGTAATGGCTTCGGATAAGTGGAGTTTTATTAAAGGTTTCTAGTGAACTAGAACAAAGATCGGGTTCTGCAACAGTACTAACTTCGTTGGAAAGATACACAGAACCTTTTTGCTTTAACGATGGAGACTTTGCTAGATCACAAGCCATACACCAAATTCAGTTAATGCTAAATTTTTGGCAGGAGAAAGAGTCACTATTATGGTCATATCACAACTTGCTTAGAGGACAGTGTGGATCTCCCGAAGTTCAAATTAATCATGAAATAGGAACATAAAGGAATTCCTTTAAAGGGAAGAACACTTTGGGGTAGCAGGATATTGCTGAAATTTTGTGATAAGCATATCAGGACTTGTTGTAACCTTTAATAAGGGGATATGAAAGAAGGAAAGTTTGAAGGGAGACTAAAAGGTGGGCAGAGCTTTTAAGAGTTAAAAGGATATCAATGTTTTACTAGTGATTAACCGTGTAGGAAGGATAGAAGGTTATACCGCTTATACAGAGTCTTAAAAAGAAAGATGAGGTGGCATTTTGACGCAACATGGGTAGGTAATAGAGTGTACTCCGAGAAAGTTTAAGCCACAAGAGTTCAATTACCCTACACACGATTTGGAGTTACCAGCAATCGTTTTCTCCCTTATTGAGTGGAGAAAAAAATTTGTGCTTCTTGTTCATTCAGAAAGACTGTGATGGTGTAATTCAATACCATTCTGAGAAGCTAACGTGGAAGCTGATGCGCAATGTCGGAAAACTAGATTAGCTAACCTGGTATTTTATCACAAATGAAAGAGAACGGGATGAAAACACAATCTAAGGATGAGTGGATCAAGGAATGGTTAAATTTTAAGGACAAAGGATGACGAGACAAAAATCCAGAACTAGTGAAGACGGAATCTTGTGATATAAAGAAAGACTAAATCAGTATATTTCTTGCCAGTTAAGATAGTGAATAAGGTTAACTGTTTGGCAAAACAATATTAGGAGGAGATTGTGAGAATTCATGAGGTACTGGCTAATAAATTTTGATAAAGATCCAAGGTTGTCCCTGGAACGGTTGTGGAATCTGAGGACAGATTCCTTTTAAAGGGGGAAGATTGTAACAGCCCGTATCAGGACCTAGCTCGAAATAGTAAATCAAAGATAACAAGAATACGTTTATATACCTTCCTTCATCTTTACAAATGTTCATGCATTGCATTCTTATGTGAACAATGTGCATTCATTGGTCGTATTGTGTTTTACGGGGGATTTCCTTACCACGAACCAAATTTACTATTCCTTTCCCGAGCCTACATTACCCCAGCATCTCATTGGAACCCAAGAGGTCCATAACTCATGTTCCCTAGTCATATGAAGATATTTTCCGAGCTTCGAAATACTTTCTTGATCATTAGGGGCATTTTGGGAACTTTTGTCAAAAAGCACTATTCATTTTCCGAACTAGCACTACTCTGTTTTATTAAAGAAACCCTGGAGGACTTACACATATGTTTTCTAAATTTTTTCAGTTTGTTTTCCAATGTTTCGAGGCTTCGTTTGTATGTTCAGAGCAATTTAAGAATTTAATTTCAAAGAATATTTTCCCATCGATGGAATATATTTTCGTCGGTAAAACTTTTTAACCCTTGGGATCATAGCCATAACGTTCCTCGTTTTTTTCTACATTTTTGAAAAGCTTTTCGGACCTTCAAATTATATCCTAGTAATTATTTTATAATTAAATCGTTTTATGAAATTAAGGAAAATCCTTTCTTCCGAATCTTATAACTTTTAAATCGTACGTCCGATTTCGACCCATGAGTAACCGTTTCAAAGCTAATTTTATTTTGCAAGATGAAGGTGAAATTATGAAAATACCCCTCTCCTAACCATTATACTAAGAGCAAACCTATTTATGGAATTTTCATGAAAAACCCCATTCTAAGTCCCTAGAATAAATATTATTTGCACAAAGTTCCCTCTCCATAACTATAAATAAGTGCCTAAGGCTCTCATTTCATGCTCACACTTTCTCTTTTCTCCCTAAAGGGGTCCGACACCCACCCCCCCATCCCCTTCCCCCCCCTCCCCCCCCAATTCTAGGTAAGTTTTATTAATTTGTTTTTATGTTTTAATTAGTTAATTTATGCTTTAATTTAGGTTTTTATTATCTGCTTTGATTATGATAGAATTTAGGTTATATTATATGCTTTATCTATGGTCTACTTGAATCGGATATTTGGAATACCCACTCTTATTTTGAATACTAACTAATCACATAATATTCCCAGTTATTTTTATCTATTTTTAAAAATTCATAAATAATAACCGATTTCATAAATCTATCGGATTTTCGAAGTAAACGGGATTTATCTTATTATTAATCAAGGATTTCTTATATAGCTAGAACGGCCTTCACAAATTGCGAATACTAATTTCTTAAGAATTAAGCGGATTGAAGATATAGCGTTATCGTTCGCTGGAATCGAAATAAATTTATGCATTAATTTTATGAAATTTATGAATTATGTTACATAAAGTATAATTTATTAGAAAATGTGTTACATAATTTAATTATGTTACAATTTAATTATGTGACAATTCATATGAGATGTTACATGTTACATTTTAATTAATTTATGATCATACTTAAATAATTTAATTTGTTACATGATTTAATTTAATGTTACATGTTATTCAATATTTCATAATTAAAGTTCTAACCTATAGTTTTAATTGTTACATGTTTAATTAATTATTCCTTAACCAATTGATATATGTTATGATATACATGTATAATATATGTATATGTATGTGATGCCTCTATGTATAAATACGTATATACTTTTGTATAAATACTAAATGTATTTTCAAATAAATACGTATATATTTTCGTATAAATACAAAATGAATTTTTGTATAAATACTACATGTATTTTTGTATAAATACTGTATGGATTCTTGTATAAATACTATACACAAACTGTATGTATTTTCATAAAATACTGTATAAATACCATACGTATTTTTGTATAAATACTGTATAAATACCGTATACCTACCGTATAAAATATTATATACATACCGTATAAATACCGTATCCATACCATATCCATTCTGTATATATGGAGAGTGACCTTTGACCTTTCACGGTTGACTATTGACTTTGCCTTTGACTTTGAAATTTTGACTTTCAACCTAAATGATCGTTTCGAAGAGACGAATTCAACGTTCAAAACCTTTTTCGAAAATTCTCAAAAACGTGTCTCAAATTAGCTTTCAAAGTTCAAATTCCTTTACTAATTAGGGTTGTTTCAAGATCCTAAAGAATATACTCTTAAGCCCCTAATACGAGCTTTCAATCAAGACTAATTGTTTACTCGAATCCTTTCTTCGGAAAAAGATATACCTTGTTAAGTTTTATGCTTTCTTGCTAATCTTGTGATTCAATACTTGAATTTCTTCACTCAGTCATGCATCACTAACCATGTTCAGGACTTAGACCCTTAAGGCTCGTATCTATGATCATAAGTTGATTAACGGTTAATCGATTCATGCCAACCTAATTACTTAAGGATAACTCGAAGTAAATGTTCTATTGTTAGTTAATTCTTTCTTTGGCATTGAATGGTATTACTCTCCAGTTTATTGTATTACATGAATTCGATTGTGCCTTCACGCGTGAATAATTATTGAATAATTATCATGAAATCTCATTGCATATGTGGCATGCTTTGATAATGTTCTGTCATGTTCAAGTGATATCGTTATGTACTATTGAGTGCTTTGAGGTAGTTGTAACGCCCCAGGTTTTCGGTAAAAATAATGTGGCGTAATTGTTTATAAATTGCGTAATTTAATTATTTAATTATATGATTAATTGTTTATAAATGTTACATTTGATTTAAACTATAAACTATTGTTATTTTAATTTAATTCATTTTATTTTACTTTGATACTTAGTGTTTAAATTCTTAATTAAGGTTTCATGTTACCTTAACTATTTCATTAATTCTGTTAATTAATTTCAACATGTTATTAGTTGGCTTTAATTTATGTAAAAAGGAATTTAAGTTTTAGTAATTAATTTATAACGTTATGAATTCATTCATGCGCATGAGAGTTCTATTTGTACTTTGTCCATATATGTAATGATATCGGAATGGTATGGAAATTTAGTATGTCGTAAACGTGTGTGTTATGAACATGCCTATATGCTCGGATTATGTTTTCGGATTCATTTGACGTGTTAACGAATTTAATTTGATTTGTGGAACCAAGTCTGGGGCGAACGAGCAATTAGCGGACCCTTGGTTCCGTACGTGATATCTTGAGCTCGGGAATTCGGATTCGAATTCCGTCACCTCCGTTGCCTTCGTATCGACGATTCGGAGACAATGGAACAAGCCTCATACCTTTTTGAAATCATTAAGACCTTCGAAATCCAACCGTAACGGACAACACGTGCAAGAAGAGCTCCTTTTGTTGACTAGTCTTCATGGTGGGACCCTTTTTACTCAACCTAACCTAACCAAAGGTTAACCATGACTTATGTACCTTGAGTTAACCCCTTTTCTCTCCCTTTTAGCAGCAAAAGCCGATCCAAACTTGCCCCTTTTCAGCTGGAACTGATCGAGAGAGAAAGAGAGAAGAAAGGAGAGAAAACCCTTGGCCATTCTTGTGATTTTGAGCTCAAATCACCTCCCTTCTTCTTCTAATCTTCAAGGTATGAATATTTATGTCTTATCTACTCTATTATGCTTGATTTCATCTACTTACATCATGATTTGGATCAGATTTGATTAGGGTTTGGGTGATGAGTTTGGTATGAACTTTTAGGGATTTTTGCTCTTGTGACCGATTTGCTTGTGTAGCTGATTTTCTTGCTTATACATGATCATATGAACTTTTTTCTTGGCCTATTCATTTCTTAACTGATAGTATATGATATTAGGAGGATTTTATCTATTGACCCTTTGATGAAATTATGAGATATGGAGCTCCAAACTTGATGATCAAACTGCTTCCCCTGTTTTTCGAACTGCTGCTGTTCATTTTTCTTTGTTGCTTGATCAAATGATCTTCTTTACATGTGAATTTGCATGGATATTATGTACAGTCATTGCTCTATATGTTAACATTCATGTTTCAAGTATTTGGATCCATTTTAAGCCTCAAAACCGAAAGACATGACCTGTTATTATGCATGATCTATGACAGACTTGTTGCTGTTGCAATTGTGTGGTTGTTGGTCACCCTAATGTGCTTTAATTCGTGCCATTTTTCATACATATGATGTATATTAGTTGTTTAGTATGTTAGCATGCATTCCCCAAGGTTTCAGATCCAAATTCAACCCCTAAGAACTTGATCATGGCTGATTGAAACAATAGGGCTCTTATGTGCGATTTTGGCGACCCAGTTTTGCTGCACGATTTAGATGATCTTAACGTGTGATTTAACCTTTGAACTCTAAATGAAATATGTTCCTAACATGCTAAATATGTTGTATATTAAGTTTCATAGCATTTGGAGTTGATTTGGTATGCGTTTGGATTGAGTTTGTAAGGGATCAGTTTTGCCGAAAAAACTCTGTGAACGTGACACCCCCGTGTCTCATTTACACATAAGTGTGAGACATGGGCGTGTCACACCTTCTGGGCAGGTCTGTACTGAGCCATGGTCATGGCTCAGTTTGGCTAAGGAGGGTGATACCCCCGTGTCCCTTCCCTTGCGCAGTCCTTGTTGCTTCCTTTTCGGTTTTTGAATTGTTTCACCTCTTTAATAACTTGATCTCCTTTTGTGATGAACTATGAACTTGTTTTGCTATATGCTGGGAGCATTGTGGTTTAATTTCATGGCATTTGGATGAGTTGTAGGCATGCTTTTGCTTAATGCCGTTTATGTGTGTTTAAATGTCGTTTATGAATCGCGTAACTCGTTTATGCTTCCTTCTTGTTGTCAAACCTTGGAATTATGCTATCTTATGTAATATGAAGTTGTCCTTTGCATAGTGTATCTCCAGGGTGGAGAGATCTTGATCCTTCGGGCACTTGGTAACTCGTATCCTTGTACCGTCTTGTACCAGGTGAGGGTGTTTTCGTTTTAGCTATGTAACAAACCCTACAACCCTTATGTGAAAAGCTTTGGCCAAAACCTTATGATTATATATATATGTTACTTTTAAGGTACGGTCATCGAGGAAATATTGATCGAGTAAACACTTTCCAATTGATTTATGAATTATGATACGTACTTATGAATTGATATGTTTTGGCGAGACACATTTATGATTATGATTGCACGGGCCCCGGGACTTAGTATATGTGGCTAACCGAGGAAGCAAGGGCTGACGGGGATCCCATATACTAGTTCCAACTTACGGCCAAACGGACTTCGTCAAGGGAGGTTCTTGACGGGGAAACGCTAACCGGGCTTTGAGGCCTCATGAACCTCATTGCCACATTGATATGTTAGGTGGCCGGGTCTTGCAAGCCCGTCCACCACCCGGAGGAAGAAGGTTGGAAATGATTTATGATTTATGATTATGTTATATTATGTTATGTTTATGCACCGTACGGGAAGGTCGGGACACGGATTGCCCAAACGAATATGATTTATGATATATGGTCTGCATGTATTATGATATATTGCATGAACACCTAATCAACATATTAGTGATATTTGTCGTACACGGTCGGAGTTTGGTTGGAGATTGTGCACGCTCACTCGCCGAGCCTTATGTATTTGTATGATTTATGAAAGTAATGAATTAATATGATTAGTCATAAAATCCGAGCATTGATTAATCATTCTCTTGCCCTTTTTGGGAACTAAGTTCAAATAAAACCTTGTTCGAAATTTATGACTTGCATGTGCATGTTTCTTTATACGTATATCGCTCCTGCTCACTCAGTCTTCTAGAGACTGACCCTCTCCCTCCCCAATCTTTTAGTGTGCAGGTTTGACTTTGGAGTTTCGGGCTAGGCGGAGGTGTTTGGAGTCTTTAAGTTGGTCAAGTTAGGTTAGGAGAGTCTCTGCACTCACTCATGTATTGGAATTATGTATGATTCGATTCTATAGTATCCTGAACTTGAATATTTATGTAATTGTTATTGAATTGCTTTTACTGGGTTTTGCTATGAATTAAAAGAGGCCTGAAGAGCCTAGTTCTGGTTATGGTTGGTATGTTTGAATTTTGGCTTTGCTATGCATTATATTTTGTTGATTGGTTATCATTGCAGGGTCTAGCTCCGCCTGGCTTAGGAAGGTTTTTATGTTTGTCTCCCGTTCGCTATGGTTTGATACGAGTGCGGATTTACTGTTTTGTTACTCGTGTTGAGCCATAGTGCGGGGGATGTGGTGCCTCACGTGCGGGGAGCTACATCCTTAAGTGGTATCAGAGCCCGGTTGCAAAACCGGTGTTCTTGAGTCATGTTTGAGTCAGTTAGGTCGCGCGGCATAGGAACAACTTGTTAATGTGTACATTGCATCGATTTGGCATGAATATTTGATAATAATTGTTGGAAATTGCTTAATACATGTATATAATCTACGCTCTCATTTAGTTGCTTTAAATGTTGCATTTTGCATTCTATGTGCATTGATTCATTTAACTACGTGCCATAAGCATATGCTAATCTTCATGCATCCATATTTGAGTTGATCTTTCTTATATAGGCTACTATCATGCAAACAAAGCTACAAATCACCCCAACTACAATTGGCAAAGTAACTTGAAGGCCGAGTGTTCAAATTCTGCGGCTTACACAATGGAACTACCTATCATGGCTCGTATCATGGGAGGAAGCTTGGATCACGGGAAGGTTCATCAATCATGCCCTACATACAAACCTTAAAGGTTCTCAACATACAAGAATTGCAAAGACTCAAGTTCTAACTTGAGGGATGCGTGAGACAACGAGAGGGGTGTGGAACTCCTCACCACCCCGATTTTGAAGACATTTAATACAAGATTAAATGCTCCAAGGTTCACCGTTGAAGCTCCGAGTTTGGAATGGTTGGGTGATTGGAAGACCAAATTGGGAAGCTTCAAGGAGTCGGATGCAAGATGTGTTAAAAAGGTTCGACTCAACTCAGATGCAAGGATTAGGAGCCGTTAATTATAAAGCTCACTATGAGGTCAAAAATGGAAACTCACTTGATACGAATATAAGCGTGGGACAACAAATGGACGTAAGGCAAAGAGACTTATGAGCATTGAGGAATACAAATCGCGTCGTCTTCTTGGAACCTTGGAACATGGAGACATCAAGAAGCAAGCAAGAATGGAAAGCGTTATCATGGGTGAATTATGCTCGTAAATCGGAAACAAAGGATGAGCTAAAGGAATTTTAACCGGAGAGGACATCAAGATGAAGATTCGGACGACCTTTGGAGGTCGATGCTTGGAAGTATGTTGAGGTGTCAACTCCATTGACAAAGAAGACCTTGGGTTCCAGAATAGCACGTTCGGGCCATGGGATATACAAATGGATGCAAGAATATTAGGGAGATTCGAAAACCATGGAAAGCTAAGGAATTATCAATGGTTGTGAAGAAAGTTACAATTATGGGAATGAGGAACCCGTCATCAAACTAAAAGCTTACCACCTCGGTGACAGGTTCTGCATATTCATGGCATGAGCATCATGCATCGATTTAAATTAATTGCTTTCTTTATCTATATGTACGTTTATGTTTAATTAATATAATTGCTCCAACTTGTTGCATCTTTAATTGTTTACTATGTGCATTGGCATGTTAATCCAACATGCATGGCGTAGTGTTTAATTGATAGGGAATGGCTCCACCTTGTCCATTAAGCGATTCTTTGATCAAGGCTTACTCGAATCCAGACGAGAAGGATAGTTGGGTTATATCTTGGGAGTTCCGGGCATATAGCTTAGCTAGCACAATCTACACCGAAGAAACTAAGTTGAAGAGTTTTGGAGAAACCTTAATCTCAGAGGCGAAGTAACGAATTCAACTAAAATTTCCAAATAAGGGAGCATTTATTAGGAAATAATGTAAATCCTTTTCGATCCTTGAAGGGATTATCTTTAGTTGAAAGAATGGAAATACAAGAGGAGATTAAAATTAGTCTGGGTTTCAAGAGGAGCAAGAAAGAGAAGAGTTGGGGATTAGAAGGAAGTAATTATTGAAGGGTTTGAATTAATCCTTAGGAGTGAATTAAAGAAGCAAAAGTGGCTCAGCAAAAATTTCATTGAAAGAAGGATTCAGGGAGTTCGACATGTAAGAGCAAAAAGTTTAAGGGGGAGATCACGACCGAGAGGTGAATTGGAGGATGGGAGTGGTGCTCGAATGAATATGTTAGGAGTAATGACGGGGATGCAAATTAAGGAAAATCTGGAAGTCCTAACTGTGGTGATTAGGAATGATTAAGACGGTGGTTATGGTTAGGCTGTTAAGAGAGAATCTACATATGGAATTCGGATTTGGAGGTGATGGAATCATAGGAGAGTTTCTATGAACTTCTAAGTTAGAATTAACAAGGGAAAACCGAATCAAGCTATTATATGAGGGGACGGTGTCGATCAAGATTTATTCAATGAAGTACGAAGGGGTCCAAGACAATATTATCGAGTTATTAGTTATATCAACGATAATCCAGAAGAAAGCTTAAGAAGGGATCAAATAAAAAAGGATGATAATTGGAAGATTACTTCAAGCTTCAAGAATCATCAAGAACCTTTTGCCTTCGGTTAAGGAAATAGGGGACCAGTTATCGAATATAACATTGAGGGGGGGTCAAAAGGGGATGAACGGACAATTGGAACGGAAGGTGGGAAAAGACTTGTGTTGAGAGAGACTATAAGAATAAACGTCGTAAGGTTGGGATCGAATGATCAAGATTGCTCAGAGTGGTGATCCTCGGGGATATGTTGAGCACCGATTTGGATAAGGATTGGAGAAGTTGGGTAGCAGTACAAGTTAGAAAGGATCTAAGAATATACTCCTTAAAGAATTCCTCAATCGCTTCACCGTGGAACCCTGAAGAAGTTCAAGACAAGCTGGGCACTGAGTTACATTCAGGACATATCATACCTTGGACAACGACAACTCACAAATCTGAATTTTGCAACTACGGTGAACGGTACTCATAGCATTCATGATACATGCATCCATGCAAATATAACCTACCTAATTTTTTTTATATTAGGTGCTTTGATCTTGTACTGTGTTAAATTACTTGGAGTAATTGGAATCATGTGGGCTACGTTTATTACTTGCTTTGGGTGCCTTATGTGATTTTAAATTTGGTTTTGTGTGAGTTGCTTGGGAGTATTGGAGACTTCCTTGTTTTATTTTCGGTTGAGAGCCGGGGTGCTCTCTTCGTTTGTAAGAGACGGGGATTCTCTTATTTTTGTTTGAGAGACGGGGTACTCTCTTTACTTGCGAGAGACGGGGTTCTCTCGTTGCTGCTCGAGAGATGGGGCTCTCTCCTTGTTGCTTGCGAGAGACGGGATTCTCTCATTGCTGCTCGAGAGACGGGGCTCTCTCCTTGTTGCTTGCGAGAGACGGGGTTCTCTCATTGCTGCTCGAGAGACGGGGCTCTCTCCTTGTTGCTTGTGTGAGACAGGGAATCTCTCATTGTTTGTTTTCAGGCGTGTTGTGAATCCGACGACGGATTCTCTTTAAGGGGAAGAGATTGTAACGCCCCAGGTTTTCGGTTAAAATAATGTGGCGTAATTGTTTAAAAATTGCGCAATTTAATTATTTAATTATATGATTAATTGTTTATAAATGTTACATTTGATTTAAACTATAAACTATTGTTATTTTAATTTAATTCATTTTATTTTACTTTGATACTTAGTGTTTAAATTCTTAATTAAGGTTTCATGGTACCTTAACTATTTCGGTAATTCTGTTAATTAATTTTAACATGTTATTAGTTGGCTTTAATTTATTTAAAAAGTAATTAATTTTAACATGTTATTAGTTGGCTTTAATTTATTTAAAAAGGAATTTAAGTTTTAGTAATTAATTTATAACGTTATGAATTCATTCATGCGCATGAGTGTTCTATTTGTACTTCGTCCATATATGTAATGATATGGGAATGGTATGGAAATTTAGTAGGTCGTAAACGTGTGTGTTATGAACATGCCTATATGCTCGGATTATGTTTTCGGATTCATTTGACGTGTTAACGAATTTAATTCGATTTGTGGAACCAAGTCGGGGGCTAACGAGCAATTAGCGCACCCTTGGTTCCGTACGTGATATCTTGAGCTCGGGAATTCGGATTCGAATTTCGTCACCTCCGTTGCCTTCGTATCGATGATTAGGAGACAATGGAACAAGCCTCATACCTTTTTCAAATCATTAAGACCTTCGAAATCCAACCGTAACGGATAACTCGTGCAAGAGGAGCTCCTTTTGTTGACTAGGCTTCATGGTGGGACCCTTTTTACTCAACCTAACCTAACGAAAGCTTCACCATGACTTATGTACCTTGAGTTAACCCCTTTTCTCTCCCTTTTAGCAGCAAAAACCGATCCAAACTTGCCCCTTTTCAGCTGGAACTGATCGAGAGAGAAAGAGAGAAGAAAGGAGAGAAAACCCTTGGCCATTCTTGTGATTTTGAGCTCAAATCACCTCCCTTCTTCTTCTAATCTTCAAGGTATGAATATTTATGTCTTATCTACTCTATTATGCTTGATTTCATATACTTCCATCATGATTTGGATCAGATTTGGTTAGGGTTTGGGTGATGAGTTTGGTATGAACTTTTAGGCATTTTTGCTCTTGTGACCGATTTGCTTGTGTAGCTGATTTTCTTGCTTATACATGATCATATGAACTTGTTTCTTGGCCTATTCCTTTCGTAACTGATAGTATATGATATTAGGAGGATTTTATCTCTTGACCCTTTGATGCAATTATGAGATATGGAGCTCCAAACTTGATGATCAAACTGCTTCCCCTGTTTTTCGAACTGCTGCTGTTCATTTTGCTTTGTTGCTTGATCAAATGATCTTCTTTTCATGTGAATTTGCATATATATTATGTACACTCATTGCTCTATATGTTAACATTCATTTTTCAAGTATTTGGATCCATTTTATGCCTCAAAACCGAAAGACATGACCTGTTATTATGCATGATCTATGACAGACTTGTTGCTGTTGCAATTGTGTGGTTGTTGGTCACCCTAATGTGCTTTAATTCGTTCCATTTTACATATATATGATGTATATTAGTTGTTTAGTATGTTAGCATGCATTCCCCAAGGTTTCAGATCCTAATTCAACCCCTAAGTACTTGATCATGGCTGATTGAAACAATAGGGATCTTATGTGCGATTTTGGCGACCCAGTTTTGCTGCATGATTTAGATGATCTTAACGTGTGATTTAACCTTTTAACTCTAAATGAAATATGTTCCTAACATGCTAAATATGTTGTATATTAAGTTTCATAGAATTTGGAGTTGATTTGGTATGCTTTTGGATTGAGTTTGTAAGGGATTAGTTTTGCCGGAAAAACTCTGTGAACGTGACACCCCCGTGTCTCATTTACACGTAAGTGTGAGACACGGGCGTGTCACACCTTCTGGGCAGGTCTGTACTAAGCCACGGTCGTGGCTCAGTTTGGCTAAGGAGGGTGACACCCCCGTGTCCCTTCCCTTGCGCAGTCCTTGTTGCTTCCTTTTCGGTTTTTGAATTGTTTCACCTCTTTAATGACTTGATCTCCTTTTGTGATGAACTATGAACTTGTTTTGCTATATGCTGGGAGCATCGTGGTTTAATTTCATGGCATTTGGATGAGTTGTAGGCATGCTTTTGCTTAATGCCTATTATGTGTGTTTATATGTCGTTTATGAATCGCGTAACTTGTTTTCTATATCATATGCTTCCTTCTTGTTGTCAAACCTTGGAATTATGCTATCTTATGTAATATGAAGTATGTAGTAGCATTTTGGGAGAGATTGAATATGTACTATACTCCTATTTGAATTCTTGAATTAATTTGATTGGAGATATGAATTGATGAATTTGAATGAAATGAATGAATAAGTGAATGACTTGGTTATATGATTTAAATGCCTTAATAATGTACATGAACATTTTCATGACGTAATATCATCTTTATGCATTCATATCATGCTTGAGCATTGTCGTGCGTCATATATGGTTCATTTAGAGCCTTGAGTCTCACAAACACGTCATGTTGTCTTTTGCACAGTGTATCTCCAGGGTGGAGAGATCTTGATCCTTCGGGCACTTGGTAACTCGTATCCTTGTATCGTCTTGTACCAGGTGAGGGTGTTTTCGTTTTAGCTATGTAACAAACCCTACAACCCTTATGTGAAAAGCTTTGGCCAAAACCTTATGATTATATATATATATTACTTTTAAGGTACGGTCATCGAGTAAATATTGATCGAGTAAACCCTTTCCAATTGATTTATGAATTATGATATGTACTTATGAATTGATATGTTTTGGCGAGACACATTTATGATTATGATTGGACGGGCCCCGGGACTTAGTATATGTGGCTAACCGAGGAAGCAAGGGCTGACGGGGATCCCATATACTAGTTCCAACTTACGGCAAAACGGACTTCGTCAAGGGAGGTTCTTGACGGGGAAACGCTAACCGGGCTTTGAGGCCTCATGAACCTCATTGCCACATTGATATGTTAGGTGGCCGGGTCTTGCAAGCCCGTCCACCACCCGGAGGAAGAAGGTTGGAAATGATTTATGATTTATGATTATGTTATGTTATGTTATGTTTATGCACCGTGCGGGAAGGTCGGGACACGGATTGCCCAAACGAATATGATTTATGATATATGGTCTGCATGTATTATGATATATTGCATGAACACCTAATCAACATATTAATGATATTTGTCGTACACGGTCGGAGTTTGGTTGGAGATTGTGCACGCTCACTCGCCGAGCCTTATGTATTTGTATGATTTATGAAAGTAATGAATTAATATGATTAGTCATAAAATCCGAGCATTGATTAATCATTCTCTTGCCCTTTTCGGGAACTAAGTTCAAATAAAACCTTGTTCGGAATTTATGACTTGCATGTGCATGTTTCTTTATACGTATATCGCTCCTGCTCACTCAGTCTTCTAGAGACTGACCCTCTCCCTCCCCAATCTTTTAGTGTGCAGGTTTGACTTTGGAGTTTCGGGCTAGGCGGAGGTGTTTGGAGTCTTTAAGTTGGTCAAGTTAGGTTAGGAGAGTCTCTGCACTCACTCATGTATTGGAATTATGTATGATTCGATTCTATAGTATCCTGAACTTGAATATTTATGTAATTGTTATTGAATTACTTTTACTGGGTTTTGCTATGAATTAAAAGAGGCCTGAAGAGCCCATTTCTTGTTATGGTTGGTATGTTTGAATTTTGGCTTTGCTATGCATTATATTTTGTTGATTGGTTATCATTGCAGGGTCTAGCTCCGCCTGGCTTACGAAGGTTTTTATGTTTGTCTCCCGTTCGCTATGGTTTGATACGAGTGCGGATTTACTGTTTCGTTACTCGTGTTGAGCCATGGTGCGGGGGATATGGTGCCTCACGTGCGGGGTGCTACATCCTTAAGTGGTATCAGAGCCCGGTTGCAAAATCGGTGTTCTTGAGTCATGTTTGAGTCAGTTAGGTCGCGCGGCATAGGAACAACTTGTTAATGTGTACTGTAACGCCCCAAATTCCGGAAGTTCAGGTAAGCACACCACGTGCGGGTCTTCGGGAGTTGGGAGTTTAAGTTTATACATTTACTTGCTTATTATGATTTCATTATAATATTGTGTGCATTATACAATTCTCTATATTTATATGATTTAATTTTAATGTGAAATTCATGAATTAAGTGATAAGTGTGCTTAATTGTATTATGTGACTTTAATTGATCATTTCATGAAATTATGGGCTTAATTGCATAACTTGGTTTGGAGCTAATGGATCTTTTAGGTTGGGATAATACTTGATTGCATTCATTTAAAGAACCTAGGGACTTGTTTGCAAATTGGGGACATATGTTTAGATAGTAGATGATATAATATATATCTAGTATATGCATCTCTTCCAACACTCTCATACATTACATACACATAAGAACCTCACATATACACACACTAAGGATCGATCAAAACACCTTCAAGAGAGGAGGAGAAGAATTCATCTCATAATCCCAAGCTACTTTGAAGAACTTTGGAGCTAGAAGCATCAACATCTTCATCTCTTCATCTCATCTCATTCTTCTTTCATTTCAAGGTATAAAATGAGAATGGATTGAATTTCTTGATTGGCTACATGGGTAGGGTTTGATGTTAGCTTGATGCTTTCTTGGTTATTCGTGTATAGAAGCATGTTTAGGTCCTTTTTCCCTTCATTCTTGCATAATACATGAGGTTATGTGATGGTTGGTGCATATGAATAATTATGGGGTTTTGGGGCTTGATTCTTGGAGATTTGATGCATATTTATTGGTTTGATTGTTGAATACTTGAAGTATGATGCATGTATGAGGTGTTTTAACAATTGTTTTGGTTGGTGTTTGGGATTTATTTGGTTTGGAGTTGGTTTTGCATGGAAACCCCTGTTTTCTCCCCTGTTTTTCTGTCACGCACAGGTGACACGGGCGTGTCACCTTTGCTTTGTTTTGCGTGACACGGGGGTGCGGGTTGGCTGGGGCGGTTTTTCTGTACCGTGACACGGGGGTGTCACGGTTTGCCTTGTTTTGGTGACACGGGCGTGTCACCTTGTTTTGCAAGCTTTTGGTCCGCTATACCGTGACACGGGGGTGTCACGGCTTAGTGTAATTTTGTGACATGGGCGTGTCACTCCCTGTTTTCTTGCATATTGTTTTGCATGCTTGGATGTACGTGTATGTGTTATATACTTGGGTTATTGACATCATGCTCGTATTTGACATTCATTAAATAATTATTGCATAACATATTGGTGCGTGATTTTGCCGTTCCTCATACTTGGTTCATTCGAGTCGAGTCTTACTTCACACTTGTCCTTGTTGCACAGATCACGGTCCCGGTTTTGAGGAGCCCGCTCAGTAGGGTGCTCTCTTGCTTTCTTTTGGTCGTCTGGTCAGGTGAGGTTTAAATTCTAGATAAATAGAACCCTTACAACCCCTATGTGACTGTTTCGGCCAAAATGTATATATATATATATATATCTATAGTTTGCGAACCTTATGACTTTCAAATGATTCGATAAAGTGGATTGATTGATTGACGGATTGATTGTATTGGGCGAGTATTGAATGGCACTGTGGGCCCGAGGATAGTGGCTCGAGCCAACCGGGAAAGCATGGGCTGACGGGTAACTCGAGTGCTATCCTCACCAAATGGGATGACCCCTGAACCCCCTAGGAGATTAGGGGAGGAAGGAGTTCCGGGCTTAGGGATTCATGTACCCTCTGCCCAGACTGATTGGATGGTGGGGCCTTGCAATCCCACCATCACCCGGAGGAAGAAGGAT